>OY748331.1:30346680-32746680 GCA_963556525.1 Cochlearia excelsa
AAAGTAGGTTTCTAGCGACTTGGCCTCATTTCGGATCGCGAGCGTGTCTCGAACTGTTCCGCACGTTCTCCTACCAAGGCTGGAGATTCCCGCGCTGGAGAATATGCGCGAGCTCGTGAGGGACTTGTATGCCCGCCACTCGATCGCTTTAGCTGAGGTACGTAAATTTTGCTTGCCGCGAGACTCTTGTGTCCGTCTCGGAATTTTTTACTAATTCCTTGTGTTTGTAATATGGCAGTCGGCGACGTCTTTTAACCGCCTTCGTGTGGTTACGAACAAACGCTCACCGACCCGGGGTCCCTCCGGTCGACCGACGAGGACCAAGGAAAAGGCGGCACGACGGAGCGATCCCTCGAAACCATGAGGATCGCATCGAGAGGAACGCCGACCGGGCGAGGCGGGTCGATGATTACCGACGTCGGCGCGACGAGGCGAAGATGGCGGGCCGCTGCGCGGAGACCAAGGTGGCCCTCATGCCGAAGAGGGCGAGATCGCGGAGGAGAAGAGCTCTCGGTTCGAGAGGGAGATGACCGCGGCGGAGGAGAGTTCGCGGGCGGTGTTAAAGAAATACGAGACTCTCCTCGAACTTCGAGATCGCGATCTCCGGGTCTCTTCTCACGAAGCCGGGCGCGACGTTAAAGGCGTCGGGGTTAAGATGGTCGACCGGGTGAGGGACCACCTCCTGCCGTTGAAGAGGCGTTCTCGGGTAGAGCGCGAGGTCGCGAGATCCGCGCGAACCGGGATTTTCTGGCGGGATCCGAGAGGGGCGAATACACGACCTTGAGGCGGAAGCGGCGAGTATGGCCGAGGACCTCCCGGTGGCCGAAGCGAAGTTGGCCGCCATGCCGCTTCCCTCGCTAGATGCGGATGAGCTAGCCAAGAGATTTGACGATTCGCCGCCTCCCGAAGACGTGGTCGGCCGTGAATCGGCTCGGCTCTTGCGGACGCGCATGTGACCGGCGATGCTGCGCCGTTGGAGGTAACGCCATTGGCGGCGGCACCTTTTGATCAGTTCGGATCGATGACCGCCAGCTTGTCTGTTGAAGACGCCCAAAATCTCAGGGAGAGCGTCCGTCCCGAGGGGTTCGAGCCACAGGTCGCGGGTCTCATAGAGGAGGGTCGCGAGATCGCGCTTGGCGAAGAGGCGTCGGTGCGGCCGGGCGGGGAACAAGCAGCTCGACGGGGAAGAAGACCAGACATGAATGTAATCATGTCTTTAAGCAGGGGTCTGTCCCAAAAAGAAAATTTTTTTGTTTTGTTGCTTTTTTATTTTAAAAGAATTCGTTAAGTACAATTTCTCGACTTTACATGTCTTTGTTTCCGCGTACTTAGTTGTTTTTACAAAAAAGCGCTATTCATTGCGATCGGACCTTTAGTTGGTTCACCTTGTCCAAGTCTTCTAGGTTGATCCGTTGGTGGCTTGATTTATAATTTATAGTCTTTAAGTTCTTTGTTCGAACTGTATCGATCGTTGAGAGCCTGGGGGGTCGGCTTGTATCGCCGACCTTAGTGTATTGATTGTTTCGAATTTTTTAGCATGGCTGCGTCGATTGTTTGCGGACCGTAGAGGTCGATGCGTGTCGTAGAGGTCGGACTGTTTGCGGACCGTAGAGGTCGAACTATTTAGATAGCTTGAATATGTTTTGCTTGTTCGATCGTTAAGTTCTGAGGAGAGTTTGTGTTGATCGCCGAGTTCTTTATGTCGAACTTGTGTAGATGTGCATCGTTAAGTTCTTTATGTCGAACTGTTTTAGATGGCTTGAATTCGTTAAATTCTTTGGTAGAACTGTGTTGGTCGTTCGCGAACCCTTAGGTTCGATATGCATCGTTGAGTTCTTTATGTCGAACTGTTTAGATGGCTTAAATACAGTTTGCTTTTTTAATCGTTCAAACTCTTTGGTCGATTTGTATTGATCGTTCGCGAACCCTGAGGTTCGATATGCATCGTTAAGTTCTTTATGTCGAACTGTTTAGATGGCTTAAATACAGTTCGCTTACTCGATCGTTAAGTTCTTTGGTAGAACTGTGTTGGTCGTTCGCGAATATTAGGGCTCGATATGCATCGTTAAGTTCTTTCTGTCGAACTGTTTGGATGGCTTTAAATGTGGTTCGCTTTTTGAATATCCTTTGTAGAAAAAAGATATTCTACGACGGGCTGCCTACGTACCCGAGTTGGGATCAAGCCTGAAACGTAGTTCGGTTTACAATAGAGCGAATTTAAGCATAAAATTTCTTGAGGTTCATGATGTTCCAAGGTCTTTTGATGTTGTTTCCTTCGGAGGTTTTGAGACGGTAGACTCCCGGGCGGATGATTTCGTGTACGATGTATGGTCCTTCCCACTTGACTCCGAGTTTGCCAGCGCGATATTCGACGGTGTTCTCAAAGACCTTTCTTAGTACTAGGTCTCCGACTGATAGGGTACGTTGCTTTGTCTTCGAGTTGTAGTATCGGGATGCGGATTGCGATAGTTTTGAATCCTGATCATTGCTTGATCTCTCTTCGAATCCGGGTTATCGAGAGATTGTCTTAGCATCTCGTCGTTGTCCGCTTCGATCAGGGGGTTCTGAGTTCGCCTGATCCCTGGGACTGCCGCTTCGGCAGGGACGATCGCTTCGACTCCGTAGACGAGGGAGAACGGAGTTTCCCCCGTCGCCCTGCGCGGTGTGGTTCGGTAGGCCCAAAGTACCCCTTCGAGCTCATCGTGCCATCCTCCTTTGCGAGAATCGAGACGCTTCTTGAGACTGTAGAGTATTGACTTGTTCGCTGCTTCTGCCTGTCCGTTTCCCTGCGGGTAGCGAGGTGTAGAGTATTGTACTTTTATTTTCCAGGTCTGGCAGAATTTTTCGAACTTTTTCGATATGAACTGTGAGCCGTTGTCCGTGACGATCTCGTACGGGAGTCCGTGCCTGCAAATGATGTTTTTCCATAAGAACTTGCAGACCATTGTGTCGATGATTGCGGAGTAAGCCTCGGCTTCGACCCATTTGGAGAAATAGTCGGTTAAAACGAGAAGGAATTTTCTTCCGTTGGTTGACTCGTGCAGCGGGCCGATGATGTCCATGGACCACCTCATGAAAGGGTAGGGGGCGGAGACGGATGACAATGGTTCGGACGGCTGGTGGATGAAAGGAGCGTGGCGCTGGCATTTTTCGCAATGTTGCGCATATTTAATGCAATCATCGGTCAAAGTGGGCCAATAATATCCTTGTCGACGGACCTTGGTGGCGAGGAGACGACCACCGAATGGTCTCCGCGAGTCCTTCGTGGACTTCCCTCATGACGGTGTCGGCGACTTCTCCGTGGACACGGAGAGATAGGGTCCCTGGAAGCTCCGCTTGTAGAGCCCCCCTCGATCATGCAAAACCCGGCGGCGATGACCTTGAGTTTTCGAGCCTCCCATTTTTCAGTAGGGACTTCGCCTTTCAAGATGTAGTTTCGGATTGGTGTCCGCCAGTCATCGATAATTGTTTCTGCTGCGTGGGCGGACTCCTCCTGCTTCTTCCCTTTCAGGATTGCAAGGACCGGGCCAGTCGGATCGATGCTGGGTCGGTCGATGCACTCCACGGAGATGTTCCTTCTTATGTCAGGGTCGGAAGTTGATGTTAAAGCCGCTAAGGCGTCGCCGAAGTGTTCTCGCCCACGGGGACTTTGACGAGCTCAAACTTGTCGAACTCTTTGCAAAGTTCTTTGGTGATGGCGAGGTAGGCCTCCATTCTTTCGTCTTTGGCGGAATATTCTCCGAGAAGCGGCTTACAACGAGCCGGGAGTCGCGGAAGACCGAGATATTTCGACCCTAACGGCGATGGAGAGGCGAAGACCGGCAATTAGTGCCTCGTATTCGCTTCGTTGTTCGAGGCGGGGAAACGTAGCCGAAAAGATTGCTCGATGACTTCTTGATTGGGCGATCGAAGTTTGACGCCGATCCCCGATCCTTGCTTGGATGAGGCCCCATCAACGTGCAAGATCCAGGGGAGAGTATTTGTGGACTCGGGGTCTTGTACGGGGAGTTCTACTATGAAGTCGGCGAGCACCTGGGCTTTCGCGCTAACACGGGGCTTATATTCCACGTCATATTCGCTGAGTTCGATTGCCCACTTAGAAATTCTTCCGGACTGGTTCGGGCTGTGTAGAATCGTTCTGAGGGGGTGCGATGTGAGCACTATGATCGAGTGGGACTGAAAATAGGGTCGTAATTTCCTTGCAAACGTTACAACCGCGAGGGCGAGTTTTTCCATCATCGGGTATCTGGTCTCAGAATCAGTTAGAGTTTTGCTTGTGTAAAAAATTGGTTTATGTTCGCCCCGATCTTCTCGTATGAGGACTGAGCTGACGGCCGAAGGGGACACTGCGATGTAAAGAAAAAGGGGCTCTCCTTCCTCTGGTTTAGCGAGGATCGGTGGTTTCGAGAGGTATGACTTTAGCTGATTAAAAGCCTCTTCACATTGCTCGTCCCAAGCCCAGTTTTTGTTTCCCCTTAGAAGGTTGTAGAAAGGGAGACATCGATCTGTTGATCGCGAGATGAACCTGTTAAGGGCTGCGATCCGTCCTGTGAGCCTTTGAGTTTCCTTTACGTTTCGAGGTGACGGCATATTTAGGAGAGCGTCGACCTGGCTAGGATTCGCCTCTATCCCTCTCTTGGTGACTAAGTACCCGAGGAATTCTCCGGAAGGTACGGCGAAAGTGCACTTTTCTGGGTTAAGCTTCATGCCATACTCTTTGAGGATATCGAAACACCGTCGGAGGTGTTCGATATGCTCGCCCTGCTTTGATGATTTGACGAGCATGTCATCTATATAGACTTCCATGACCTCGCCCAATTGTTTCTCGAACATTCCGGTGACAAGTCTTTGGTACGTCGCTCCTGCGTTTTTAGGCCGAACGGCATTACTTTGTAACGATGGGTCCCTCTGTCCGTTATGAAGGAAGTCTTCTCCCGATCGTCGGGATGCATCGAGATTTGGTTATAACCTGAAAAGGCATCCATGAAAGACAAGAGCTCGTGACCGGCCGTCGCTTCCACGAGTCGGTCGATGTGAGGGAGTGGAAAAGCGTCCTTGGGGCATGCTTTGTTGAGGTCGGTGAAATCGACGCATACTCTCCACTTCCCGTTCTTCTTCTTCACGACGACCGGATTTGCGAGCCATTCCGGATATTTTACCTCTCGATCGATCCTAAGTTCAAGAGTCTCGTACTTCGTCGTTTACGGCCTTAGCTCGTCCGGCCCCGAGCTTCCTTCTTTTCCGATCGGCTTGTAAGTCGGATCGACATTCAGTTTATGAGTTATTATCGTTGGGTCGATCCCGGTCATGTCCTCGGGCCCCCGGCAAACGAGTGTACGTTGCGGCAAGGAAGCGAATCGGTTCGACCTTCGCGGATCCGAGAGCGCATTCGATTTTGACGGCTCGGGACGGATTGTTCTGATCAATTGATACTTCGATACTAACGCCGTCGCCCCCTCGGAGCTTCTTTTCGGCCCCGCTGGGTCGAGCGACGTTGGCTAACTGCTATTTGACGGTGAGCTTGTGTCCGCTCATGTAGCAAGAGCGTGCGGTCTCCTGACTTCCTTGTATCTCCTCGACTCCCGTCGGGGTAGGGAACTTGAGGCGCGATGATAGGTCGAGGGAACCGCCTTCATCCGATACGGCCAAGGAGTTCCGAGGATAGCGTTGTACGCAGCAGGGCGGTCGAGGACCGTGAATTCCACGAGCTTCGAAGTTCCTTTGGCGAGGACGGGTAGACGGATCGTTCCGAGAGACATAGTGGTCTCACTGGTGAAGGCGATGAGTGGGGCGGGGGCCCCCTCTACTTCTTCCATACTGATTCCCATCCTTGAGAGGGTGCTGAGGAAGATGAGGTCCACGGAACTGCCCGTGTCGATCAGAATTCTGGACACCTCGAAGTTGGCGATGTCCAGTGAGATGACCAGGGCATCGTCATGGGGCCTGGCAAGGCGGAGAGTTTCCTTTTCCTCGAAGGTGATGATCGGACCGTCGAGTGTCCCGTATTCGGGGCTCGGTTTCCCGACTTTCCTTTGGTGCTTTTTGATAGAGTTCACCGATGAGCTAAAAAGCTTGGACCCTCCCATGATCATATCGATCCTTTTCTTGGGGATTTCTTCGTTCTCGTTCTCGGCTTCGACTCTTTTGGGCGACGCGCCACCGACTCCGACGGAGGAAAGTTTGTTTCTCTCGGCCGAGCGATGGTTTCGAGGTCGAAATCGGCGAGGTCGCCGGCAGACCATTTCTCCATGAGGATGGTTTTCAAACGGTAGCGATCCTTGGTGTCGTGGCCTTTTACCCCGTGGAGCTCGCAATAAGCATCCTTGTCTCGGACCCATTTGTTGCTTGCGACGAACCGCTTCGCTTTCCCCGGAGTCTCGCCCACGGCGAAGGTTTGCGAACTTCCGCTGGCTCGGCGATTGTCAGGTTTCTTGGACGGACTCTGGGGAGTGGTCCTAGGAGGCGGTCGATACTTCTTGCTTATCGCGAGCTTGTCTTCCTCGAGCTCCATCCAGGCTGTGGCTCGGTGAAGTGCATCGTGGATCTTGGTGGGCTTGTTGATCACGATCTCCTCGCGGTAGCGCGACTCGTGCCGGCCGTGTTTGAGGCGAGAGATCGCCGTGGAATCGGTGATCCCCGGTAATCCGGACAGGATTTCCTTGAACTTGGTTATGTATTTTCTCGGAGGCTCGGCTTGCTCCGAACGTGGTTCCACGAGGTCGCCGTCGGAGAGTCCCCGGTCTATGAAAATAGAGTATTGTTTGATGAAGGCGGTGGTGAAGTCGGTGAAGCTATCGATCGAGCCGAGGTTCGAGGTGGGTGAACCGGACTAAGGATGGCCGGAGAGGTTCTCGGCGAACGCCTACAAAGGCCGTCGTCCTCGCTCATGCTCCTCGAGCGTACCGCCCAACGGCGATGCGGAAGGCGGTGAGGTGCGTCTTAGGGTCTTCGGCTCCGTCGTAGGACGGAAGTTTGATCTTTCTTGTATCGCGGACGCGCAGCGATGCGATCCTCCGAGTAAACGGGGTTCGCCTGGTCTCTTCAATAACTCGGTTGATCTCTGGAGCGGAGCTTATTGCTTCGTGGATCTTTGAGTTTATTCCTCGGATCTCGGTTCGGATCTCCTCGAAATCTTTCCCGCCGAGGTCCGCTCCGCGCAAGGCTTCGGTGCGGGTCGCGAAGTCGGCGTTGGCTCCTCGAATTTCGTCGTCATTCGTCGTTGCCCGGTAGGGTGGGTGCCATCGGTGTTGTTCGTTGGGGGGCGGGAGATTGGTAAGCACACCTTCTATCTTGTCGAAGCGCTCGGCTAGGGTAGAGGTCGCCTTCGTTGCTCGGTGATTACCTTCGGAGGTCAGTGAGCAATTGGGCGAAGTCGACAGATGAGACATTTTGAAAGTCGGTGATATCCATGAGAAATGGTTTGATTTTCCTCTGTTACTAATTAAAGGTGATCTATCAATTTCCCCTCCTTCTAGCGCCAAATTGTGGGTACGACGATTTGAATAGGATAAGAACTAGGAATCGGAGGCTCGATAGATCAAAATAGCAAAGGAAAACGAAGGCAAAAACTAGTATAAGAGAATTTTATTATATAAGATGATATGGGTTCTTTCTTGGGAATTAGACCTGCCTTTTTCCCTTGCTTTCTTCCTCTATTTATACTATGATTTACAAATAGAGACATTTAAGTCTCGGCTCATTAACACGAATTAAGTGCACTTAAAGCGGCCGTTATGTCGTCATCGATCTCTTTAACCGTCGAAGTCTGCTCACCTCCCCTCGTCTTCTTGTCGAACTGATAGTAGTCGAATATGGGCCCTCTTCGGCCCATCCACTTTAGGCCCATTTAGGGATACAGACTTAAATTCACGCTGGGCCTCGGTCTACGTCGTTAATGGGCCCATATATTAATTCGAACACCAACAGTAAGGTATAGTTTTTGAAGGTTTTGAGTGTAATTTTGAAAATTTAAGATTTGTGGTATTTATGAAAAAAACATTTTACTGGTATTTATAAAACTTTCAAAAATCTGTGTTAATTGTGTTAAAAAAAACTTTTTTTAGTGGTATTGATACAAATTGCCCAAATTAAATGGACCATTGGAGTGTTTCAAACATGAATAATGATTGGGCTTAATTCAAATTAGTTGATTTTTTGGGTGAATTTGTCATATTTTGAATGGGTTTTGGATTTAGGGAACAAAAGTAGCAAAAGCCCAACAACGACGAAGACTCGCGTGAGAACTTACAAAAACATGACATATGGATTCTCAACAAGTAACATATGATGAAAAATATACAAACAAAAATAGCAAATGACTTCCATCCACAAGACTCACGTGAGAATATATAATACTATATGATAAACGTTATCGTACGGATTTGCATGAGTTCATTCATATCCTTGTTTTTAATTGGATGGTCCAAATAAATGGTATTCTTTTTATTAATTATAATTCTATTTCAAAGAGATAATAAAGAATATATTTATGTTAAATAATTCCTTGAGGTTGTGCATATTTTTGTGGCTACGTACGTTACGTTGCCTTTGTCCTTTCACTTCAAAACCAATGATTCTTCCACTTGATCAAAACAAATATGAACCGTTGATCTCATAGCAATTGGAACGTTGGCTCAAAAAGCTCAAGCTATGGTTTAACATATATAACATTTAACATAATGCGTTGAAGTTAGGTTACTACTTATAAAATTTATAAAAGTATATATTATGTTTCAAACAATTACGAAATTTATATAATGTGATTATTTAATTATTCTTTTTATTCTATTGTTAATGTAGACGTATTTGGTCATTTCATTTTCAACACGTGTCATCTTCCCATTTGTCAAATTTGCTACGCTGAATTGGACAACATCACATAATAGAAATATTCCAATCCAAAAAAAGAAAAATTCTCCCCAATCTTATTTGCATTCCCTTTTACTACACATAAATAAATAATGCCGAGTAACAAAGAAAATGTAACATTTTAATTGCTATAAGATACTACTTACAATTTGACATATAAAGAAAATAAATTATTAATACAAAAATTTGCCGCGGTCATCAGAATATTAATGTGTTTATATTCCTCTCTTTAAAAAAACATTGTTAAAAAACGGAAAGTTGGAACTTGAAGGTTTCATTGGACTCCACTTGTTTTGGAATTTTATCCTACCTTATGCCTACCCTATTTATTTATATTTAGTTTTATATGCCATAGTTATAGATTCATGAACCCCCCTTAATTAATGTTGACAATCAAAGTAAAAAAAAAAAACACGAGCCCCCTAAACAGAAACTAAGTATGATTTATTACATTTATAAAAATATAGAGTTTCATTTTTTTATGTGAAAAATGTCAAAAAAATGCTCAACTTTCAAAGTTTTTTCATTTTAATCTTGAACTTTCAATTTTATTTAAATCTTCAACTTTGCGTTGACTTTCCATAAAAATCACAAACTTATGTTGACTTATCTAATTTGGTCCCAACGTTTATTCGACTAACATAAGTTTGTGATTTTTATGGAAAGTCAACAAAAAGTTGATGATTTAAATAGAAAATTGTAAATACATGATTAAAATGGAGAAATTTTGAAAGTTGAAGATTTTTTTGGTATTTTCCTTATAATTTAGGATATAGTTTTTCGTGTTTAGAATTTTAATTTTTAATGTTTTGATTCATTATTTTGCAATTTATGATATAATTTTTGTATTTAGGGTTTATATTTTAACTTTTAATGTTTAGGTTCTCTATATTGCAAATGACGGTATACTTTTATGTGTTCAATGTTTAAAATTTCAACTTGTTTTTGTTTACTAGTATGGAGGGTAAATGGTGTAGACCGAAAAATCAGACTAATAGTGTAAAATGATGGTACGACGTTCTGTGTATAAATGCAGACTAATACACACATTTTTCATCTGAACATCTTTGTACTAATCTGATTTTGTGAATGACAGACTAAGTGCGTACTAGTACAACCTTAGTCTGATCTGCTGCAAACGTGTCAACCTTAGTCTGATCTGTACGTAATTTTGTAATTATCCCATAGTTTTAGTTGTTTTTGTTTAAAATATCTTAGTAAATCATATACTTGCGAATATTTCAAAACATTTTATTTTACAACTAGGGGTAATCCGTCTTTCGGGCGGTATTTTAATTATATTTATTTATTTAAAAAATATTGTAGATTGATTTACCCTTTGTAAAAGTTGTTTTTATTTAATTATTTACTTTAGCACATTTGAATTTTTTTTGTTATATTGTTTTTTCCTATTTTGATTATTTTTTTTCATCTTTGGTTATTTAATATTGTAATAACTTTTGAGAGTTTTTTTGTTTTATGATATACGCTTCTATGGTAATGGCTCAAATATTCTTGCATGCCACTTATAAAATGTATTTATTTATTTGAATTTTCAAAACATTTTCCCATTAATTGTTCATACATTTTGGATGTAAATAATAAAATTGCGGTTAATTTTCGAAAGAATGAGTATATAAATTTAAAAGTATTTTTTAACTCAATTATTATTTGGTTAAATGATTTTTTCTAAAGAATATTTTTTGTAAAATAAATATAAATGTATGTATATCACTATATTGTGAAGTGCGAGATAAACAAATATTCAATTTTATTATAAGTAAATTTAAAGTAACACGATAAGTGACGTTTATTATCTCCCTAATTATTACCCTGTCAATGTTCATATAGTTGTTTAAAAAGTGAAATAGGAACCCACCAGTGAACGTCGTACCATCATTTTACACTATTAGTCTGATTTTTCAGTTTACATCATTTACCCTTCATACTAGTGAACAAAAACAAGTTGAAATTTTAAACATTGAACACATAAAAGTATACAGTCGTTTGCAATATAGAGAACCTAAACATTAAAACTTAAAATATAAACCCTAAATACCAAAATTATATCATAAATTGCAAAATAATGAATCAAAACATTAAAAGTTCAAATTCTAAACACGAAAAACTATATCTTAAATTATAAGGAAAATACCAAAAAAATCCTCAACTTTCAAAATTTCTCCATTTTAATCATGTATTTACAATTTTCTATTTAAATCATCAATTTTTCGTTGACTTTCCGTAAAAATCTCAAACTTATGTTGAGTTGTCCGAATTGGTCCCAACGTTGACTTGTCTAACGGAGTAGTATAACTTAATTTTGAACTAGTCTAGAAGCTATTAAATTTAAAAGAAAAGGGAATCCGAAAAAGTAATAAATATTTTAAAGAACACTGTTGACTAGAATAAGGAGAATTGATATATTAATGTATACCATTAACAGATGATAAATGGTTTAAGAAAATTATAGTGCTAATTAAAGTATTAACATTTTAAATGTCCTAAAACAAGAGTCAACTAGCCGCAAATCAATCCATATGGCTGGAAACGAGTATAATATTAAAATATTTCTTATTTGATCCTTAATTATAAATAATTCTCCTAATTTTTAATAAATTATATATATATATATATATATATATATATATCCAGCCATTCAAACGAGTAAAGTATGCCAATATATATGCGTCAATTCCCATTTACCATTTGTTTTTTATTATTAAATTATATAAATATTCGATGTGTAGTACTAGTTTTCACGTAGGTAAATATACAAATCCAACTTGGTTCTAAACAATTACTTGGTAAAGTTTGTGTCTTTACGATGCTTAATTAAGTTGTGTAATCCTCCAAATGTTTAGATAAAGGTTTTACATTTTCCATTTCTTTGATATGAAATGCATATAGGGAGTGAATTTTATATTTCACTTACAATAATGATTATAGTAATAAATTTTATCACAAAAATATTGACTCCCCAAATAACAAAAAAACACACACACAACATTAGCTTTCCTATTTCATAATTATAGAGTTTTTTTTGCTAGTAATATGCATGCAACTTAATCTTAGCTAGTTATTTTACTTTATATAAACATGATTTTGTAAAACAAAATTGTTCAATCTTTTATTTGAAAATGTAAACTCTTTTATGTTTTAAATATGTTATTTATATTTTAGATTTGGGACAAATCGTGACTAAATTAATTTATTTTTTGTTCAAGTATATGGTCACTAAATTTCGGATGATGAATTAATAGTTTGTAATATAATTTAAAAATGAATGGTGCTTATTTAAATTTTAGGTACAGAAACAAATCGCATCCATGACTAGTTTTCTGCCTTTTTTCTCCATACACTTCATGTGTGGCAACGCGCTCTCTATCTTTTCTCTCTACGTCCTAAAAATTCTCTTCATCATGCAACTTTAGATATTTTAAATACTATTAAATTCATTAGTAATTTATAAATACTTAGAAAGGGATCAACATCGAAACCTTTTTTTGATTAATTAATTAGTATTTAATTAATTTTGTTTAATATTCTGATGAACGACGACACGTATACGAGCATCTTATGCAAATCCGTAGAGAAAGAAAAAGAGAGACAAAAGGACCCAACATGCACACAACAAGATACGACCTTTCGGTTGCTTTCCACTTTCGTGATTCTTCTCTTGGGTATGCTCCTTTCTTTCTTTTTTACTATTTTTCATGTTCTTTAATACAAATTCTTTTAGAGAAATTCACAAAACTACAGCCTTTCAACCCTCCATTCACAAAACTACACATAATTCAATTTTTTCACATATTTACACTTTTTCAAAATTTCAAAAGTTTGATTTACCCTTTAAAAAATTAAAAAAATTAAAATATTTTCATTTGAATTCGTTAATTAGTGTTTAGGGTATAATATTAAGGGGATAGAATTGTGTGGATAGGATTTATTTGAATTTAATTTTGAGTGTTTAGATATATTTTTGTGAAGTAATTTTGAAATGGTGTAGTTTTGTGAAATGTAATTCAAATGGTGTAGTTTTGTGATTCTCCCATTCTTTTATTATATTAGTAGTTACTTAAATATATAATAATATATTTTATACAAAAATTTGTGATTGTATATGTTTCAAAGATTTTAATTTCAAATTTTTGTTAAAGACTTTAAAATTAAGAAAAAGTGTAGGATATTTTTGATATTTGTTTGGTTTACCTACATATGGAATTATATAGTTTGGGTTATATAATTTTTGTGTAATCACATTTATAATATTTTCAGCATTTAGTTTTGTTTTAAATAAATTTTATCTATGAGCATTTTGTTAATTGCTGTGTTACATATTTTTTTTTTTGTTAAAAAGCTGTGTTACATAGTTTGAGAATAGATTATATAAACATTGAACTATATCGGTTCTAAACTAAATGTGGTTGTTACATATATGCTACGTATATCTATAATGGGGGAACTGTTAAATAATTTTAATGGAGCAAGAGTATATTCCACGTATATATATAACAAAATAAAAGACACAAATACAAATAGATAAATAGGAATCCAAATCTATCGAATAAACCCTGTAACGCTATTAGACCATCTCCAATGTATTTCACTATCTCTATCTCTAAAATAGAGAACTCTATAATAGATGTGCATTTTCCTCTATTATTCTCCAATGTATTTTTCTATCTTTATCTCTATAAAAGAATATTTTATAAAAGATTCTATTTACATTTTACTATAATACATTTTATTTATAAAAGTTGCAAATTAACCCAATTAAGTTTAATTTTCGCAAGATATTCATAAAATTATTCTATTATTTAAATTTAAAACTTTATTATAAAATATATATAGTACATTACCCAATACAAAAAATATTATAGCTTATTTAACTATCACCGCTAGAGTATTTTTCCCATAATTGATTGATTTATGCATTTCGAAGTGAGAAATGAGCTTCTTTATCTTTAATTTTTCTAAATCGACCTAAAAATTCTTGGAATCGGATATTATCATCTTGTGCTATTTGAACTTCTGGAGGTGGAGCTTCTATTCCAACTTCAATTGGTGCATGAAGATCACGTTCATTCTCGATTATCATATTATGTAAAATTATACATGTAGTCATAATATCATGTAAAACATTCTTTTTCCAAAATCGTACCGGTCCTTTGACAATAGCAAAACATTAAAGAAAATGAGAATTTGATTTTAAAACATAAAAGAAAATGAGATTTTTAGTTTAATTAATATAAAAGAGAAAGTAAAGGACTAGTATGCAAATAAAAAATATGTCTCTATTTATAGAGCAAAATATAACATTCCTCTATATATAGAAGAAATTAAAAATAGCAATCTCTATTTTAGAGAAAGAAATAGAGATGGGTTGGAGCAAATGTTGCTCTATAATAGAGATTAAAGGCAAATATAGAGGTGGGTTGGAGATGCTCTTATCTTTAACGTTTTAGATTTTTTCATTTATTTGAGAAATTCACAAAACTACACCCTTTTAACCATCCCTTCACAAAACTACTCCTAATTCAATAGTTTCACAAATTTACACCCTTTCAAAATTTTAAAAGCTTGATTTACCCTTTAAAAAATTACCAAAATTAAAATATTTTCATTTGGGTTCGCTAATTAGTGTTTAGGGTATAGTATTAAGGGGGTAGAATTGTGTGGGTATGGTTTATTTGGATTTAATTTTGAGTGTTTAGGTGTAGTTTTGTGAAGTATTTTTGAAATGGTGTAGTTTTGTGAAATGTAATTCAAATGGTGTAGTTTTGTGATTCGAATTACAAAACTACATCATTTTGATTACATTTTACAAAACTACACCATTTCCAAAATACTTCACAAAACTACATCTAAACACTCAAAATTAAATCCAAATAAACTCTACCCAAACAATCCTACCCCCTTAATTATACTATACCCTAAACACTAATTAGCGAATTCAAATGAAATTTTTTTAATTTTGGTAATTTTTTAAAGGTTAAATCAAGCTTTTAAAATTTTGAAAGAGTGTAAATATGTGAAAATATTAAATTAGAAGTAGTTTTGTGAAGAAAGAGTTGAAAGGGTGTAGATTTGTGAATTCCTCTTTTATAATTTCATGGTTTTAGGTCTTTTCATTTATGTCATAAAAAATATGAATGTTTTTTTTGGTATTTTAGTTGATTTTATGCATTATTTTTAACACACATTTGACACCAATATGTGACTTTTTCGATTTTAACCTAGTTGAAATCGAGTATATATATCATACTAAAATATCTCTAATTATATATATATATATAGTGAACTTTGATTTCTTGAAAATTAAATTGGTCTGTCCAATTGAAATTGATCTTTGAAAAGAAGAAAAAGTGATTCCATTGCTTCCACCTTAAGCGATGTTATGGCCACAATGAGTGTCTCTCGCAATCTTCCTTTAACCTAATTGGAAAATGTTTGTTCTTTTTTTATGTCTTTGCTTTTGTGTTTTCTCTTTTTGGTTATTTTTTGCAAATACTAAACTTTCTGTATTTTTTTCCAATATTACTGTCATATAATCGATTGTGAGAGTTTAACAAGCTTCTTAAAAATTTATGAAGGTTTTGAGAAGATTTTTTTATTTGAATTGTTAATTTTGAACTTTTAAAATCTTGTTTTTAAAATTTAAAGTAATTTTCCTAAAAGTCTAAAACTAAACTAACGTTTAATAGATCATAAAAAGAAAGTTAAAACTATCACGGAGATGACAAAACTCATCCAAAATAAAGATAATATACATAACTATATATACATTAACAAAAAAATATTATAATATGGGTAACTATACTATATAACTACATTAACAGAAAACTATATAAACTAATAACGTCATTAATTATCAAAAAATAACATCGTTGGAAATATAATTAGGCGTTGCGGGCCAATATTCTAGAGATATGATGCGATCTCATCACTTGAAAAAAAAATTATAATAAAAAAAGAAAGAAAGAAAATTGTAACATATATATATATATATATATACTCAAAGGAATGTAATGAACAATATGTACGTACATAGGGGTACGCACTAGATAGCTTTTGAATGATTTTAGAACTCAACATTTTTATCGTTTTGTGGATAGGACCAATAATGATCTCATGATCATTATCATTATAAAAACAATACCAATATATATATATATATATATATATACGCACGTAGACATGCTACCAAGTACACTTGAAAACAAAAAGTTATTCAGTCTTTGTGTCCCCATGCATACGTCTTTGTCTCTCGGACCGTATTCTACTCTTTACCCACGTACCAACTTGTGTTTTTTTCCCCAAATTTGTTAACTTTTTTCCCCCAAATAGTTTTCTAAGCGATATTTTTAGATTTTGTTGCTAAAAATATTAGACCCATATTTGATATTCATATAGGAACGCTTGTATATAATTTTTTTTTATTTAAATAAGTGTTTTGTAGTATTATACTTTGATCTTCGTGAAGATATGATTTGTTTTGAATATACTTGTAACATTCGTCCAATCTCGGATATTTAGAGAATAAAAATCAAATATATAAAAGAGAATTTTGGACAAGAGCGCACGATGTTATGAAGAGGCTTATTTCACCACCGCATGTCGAGACGCTCTGGACGTCCTAGGCTCAGATGCACCGTGGTACATGACCGTGGTACATGGCCTGTGCACCGTGGTACATGGGAATCAAAAAATGGGATTTTGACAAAACTATTTTCTGTGGCATGAATATACAAGAAAATACGAGCATGATGATGTATTCAAATTAAAATTTGATCGAACATAAGGGTTCGATTCCAGAGAGGGAGCCTGAGAAACGGCTACCACATCCAAGGAAGGCAGCAGACGCGCAAATTACCCAATACTGACACGGGGAGATAGTGACAATAAATAACACACCCGGTGGGACTCGAACCCACAATCGTTTGATTCGGATTTCGACTTCCATGACCACCGTCCTGCTGTCTTAATCGACCAACACCCTTTGTGGGTTCTAGGTTAGCGCGCAGTTGGGCACCGTGACCCGGCTTCCCCAATTTAGTGTGAGACTTTTTGGGAAGGAAACCAAGACCAAAACTGTGAGGGCTTTAGAGCCTAAAGCGAACAATATCACATTGTTTCCTTCCCATAACCGTGCGGTCTTAGGGCCCAACGCAGACAATATCACATTAAAAAAAGGTTAGACTCTCAAAGGTAACGGACGCCCGGGTCGGAATCGTTAAAATACTTTGCCTATTGGTTTAGTTTTTTTTTGTCACTCAATGCCTATTGATTTAGTTAGGTCACAATTTTGTTGCGTATAATAAAACTCTTTAGTTTTAAGAACAACTAAAAAAAATAGGATTCATCATTTTCAGATTATTTTTCGGTTGGCATAATTCAACGGAGTTTAAAGATGATTACTTCTTAACAATTTTTTTTTGTTTCTTGGTTGGCTTATTTTAACAATATTTTAGCTAATATATGAGTATTATAAATTGAATTTTCTTCAAAACGGCGTTGTTTTGCTCAATATAAAATAAACCAAAGTGGTAGAAAAGTAACTTTTAAAGAAAATAGATCACTCTAATAGTGGCATCCAGCTTTCTTTCATCTTTGCATATTTTTGGAACATTCTCATCGTTTTAACTCAAAAAAAAAGATGAACACTGTGACTTCCACAATTTGCCACGTTATTGGTTCAACATGGTATCGATGCCATACGTCAACATTTTTCTTCTTTTTTCAATTATACACAACTTTTCTATATGTTTTTTTCTTTTCATATCCGTTACTTTTATTTTTTCTTCACGACACACGCGTAGTAGTTACAACTCACACAACTACATTACATCTTTGTTCGTCACCGTTGTCGTAACTTGCAAAAATTAAATTGTTTGCATGTAGGTAAATTATATTTTTTAAGACTAAGTGATATATAGTAGTATATAACTTAACATGCTTAATGAAAAAAAAATTACATTTAGTGATGGACCCATCTTTGATAGAGAAGTTTTATTAATGATTTGTTGTGATTCGGATTAGTATTGTTCAATGATGAGATTATATTTAGAACGGAAAACATAAGGTTATTGGTATGAACTAATTATTTACTTGCTTTAAAAATTAATTAAATAACACATAATAATATAGTTTATGAGTTATGACTTATGAAAACATATGTTAACTTTCATAATTGAATTTTTTTCTCGATTATATAAAAAACAAGTATTGTGACAAAATAAAAAAAAAACAGTATGCGGGGATGTAAAAAAAAATAGTATTAAAAGGTTTTTCTAATTATTAAATTCATTAATATAAAAACCCAAAAAATCAGTGAAGAGTCATTTCATGGGGGACCCACAGTACATGGTTCCATAACGGTAAGACTTAAAAAAACCTCTATATATAAAGAGCCTCTTCACTCCCTTCTCTGCATGTCTCATTCTCATCTATCAAACTACAAACACATCATCACACATATCATTTAAAAAAAAAACACATATAACACATTAACACTAGTGTTTGTTTTTGCTCTGTAACCTCAAGGTATGTTTACTTCTTAGTAAAGCCTTAAGAGACGTGATTTCATTTGTTATTTTATGTGATTAATTGTAATTCAAGAGTGTTTTGTGAATTGTGTAGGAAAGCGAGGGAATAGTGTTGAGAAATTGTGAATCTGTATATTTTTGAAGAAAAAAAATGATGGCTTGTGGTTTAAGCAAGAGCCTTGGCTTCTCTTCTTCTTTGAACAAGAAGCAACAACAAGGCATAGTGACAATCCTTGGTGGTGTTGGTGGTAGTGACATTTCGTCGAACACTTTGTCTGCACCTTCACTTAGGCGTACTTTCTCTGCTGATTTGTCTTCCAAAAACTGGTTTACACAAAATGGGTTTTCTCCTATGAAGAGGATCTCTTCATCGGAGAAGCTCCCTGCTTTCTCTACGGACTCGTTGAGCTCCGGCGACGGGAAAAGTTCAAGATCCGGGATTGATATTTGGGCTCAGATTCAGGAAGATAAGAACAAGACCGAGGTCGAGACAGGACGATCCGATGTGTGGAGTTCGATTCTGTCGGACAAGAAGAAGACGACGACGGCGGAATCGAGCGGCGGCGCGGTTCCTCCGCCGTACGTTCATCCATTGATGAAGCGCGCGAGCTCCTTGAGCGAGAAAAGCCTCAAGATTTGCACTGAGAGTCTCGGATCCGAGACGGGTTGCGAAGGATTCTCTTCGTCGGAGAGTGGAGATGCTGAGATCGAGATCCAGGAGGAGATCAATCTCGTTAGCATCATTACAGAGATCAAGGAGGAGGAGAAGGAAGAAGAAACAGAGGCTGAGATCGAGAAAGTATCGATCACGGAGCTGACACGTGGATCGTTTCCTCCTCCGATTCGTTGTCTCTCGAGCCAATCTGGTGCTTCTCTGCACATGAAAACTCACCGCGACAATGGCCGATTGGTTCTCGAAGCCGTCTCTATGCCGTCTCACAACAACTTCTCCGCCAAGCGCCAAGACGGACGCCTCCTCCTCACTTTCGAGGAAGTCACCGACGAAGGCGAACCCAATTACGAAATCGATCAAGAAGACGAGATTGATTCGGAGATTCAATGGCCAGACAAAGAGGAAGAAGAAGGTGAAGAAGAAGAAGGTGAAGAAGAAGAAGAGTATGCTTATAAGCCTAATGGGCTTATGTATAAGCTAACTCAAAAGCCCATTGGGCCTATATCTGTTCATAGGCTGGCTCATAAACCCATAGGAGTGCCCAAAAGAAACTCGAAATGGCCCGCGGCAGATGAATTCGAAACCAAACCCGATCTGTCGACACCAGTGGTCCACTCTCTACCGCCAAGGCCACGGGTGGCTCAGCTCGCTCGGTCCACAAAACCGCCGTCCACGGTGGACGACACGGTTGGAGCGGCTTGCTTCAACACATGTGACTACTCTTGGAAGCTCAATAACACGGAATTTTTGGGCCGAAACACAAAAGCCCAATTTCAAGCCCAAAACATAATCCACAAATCAGTTGGAGCTGGGCATGATGGTTGGATAAATGGATGCAAAGAAGGAAGAATGTCACTTTTGTCTGTTGAGCCTTACTGCATTGCCACGTCATAAATTTACAAAGAAGCATAAAGCATATGATATATCTATGTGTATATATATGCGAGTATTTATGTATACTCGGATGTATATGCATATTTAATTTAACTATAATTGTTGTTGTTGTTGATGGTTTTTTCTACTTTTAATTTTTTTCCCTCTATATGTTTTTACCACTTGTTGTGGGTAAAATTAAAAAATAAAGAAACGAGAGTAGGTGAGGGGGGAGAAAGTGAGGAGTGATAATTAGAAAGTAATTTTTATTTGTTTTAAGTGAGGTTAGAGACCTCATTTGAGTAACAAAATATATATTATGATGAGTGTTGTGTTTTTATACAAACCTTTTTTAATATTCCCAAATATTTATGTATGAAGCAGGCAATAAAAACAAGTTATTATCTATGATTAAAATGAATTAAGAAAAGAGCAATAAATCAAAAATAAAAATTAATTCCATCACAAAAATAACATCAAAGATTAATTATTTACCACAAAAAAAAAGACAGTGAAGATGAATAGTATATGTTAATGGCCACTTTAAATAAAGCCCAAAAAGCCTTTTTTCTAGAATAATGTATACCGAATATGTATTCAACCCGGATCCACATATTTGACCCGACCCGATAGATCTCAATGTTCAGATCCGACAATTCAACCCGCCCGTGTTACCCGTCTCCTTATTTCAGAATCCATCTCAGAAAATCGCCAATTTCGTTTCATCATCATCTTCTTCTTCTTCCTTCTCTAGAATCTCTACTGTGTCGTATCTAAAGAGACAGAGAAAGAGAGATAGAGAGAGAGAGAGCAATAGATCGTAAAAAGGTAGACATGGGAGATTTGAAATTAGAAGAAGACGATGCGATTCTCAAATCCTTCTTCGCAGAAGTCGGTGAAGTCGAGAGAGACAACGAAGTCGTCAGGTTCCTTTTTCAAAACCCTACTTTCCATTATCCTAAATTGTAGCTCGTATTCATACCAAACTATTGCTCATGATGTATACGGTTTTGTTATGTTATTGATGATATTGCCTTTAGGGTTTGTATGTTCTGATATTGGGTAATTTTGCTTATGATGATTAATATCTTAAAAAAATTGATTTTTTTTTCTGTGTAGGATTCTATCATGTTTCAAGCTGAACCCATTTGAGCATCTTAACCTTTGTTTTGATTCTTCCATTGATGATGTTAAAAGACAATACAGAAAGGTATATTTCTCAGTTCTGTCACTTACTCTGAATACATTTTGATCTTTTTTTTGTCTTTATGGATTCTTCTTTGTGACTGATTTGGACCTTTTTCTATAGATATCTTTGATGGTTCATCCTGACAAGTGCAAGCATCCACAAGCACAAGAGGCTTTTGGAGGTTAATTTTCTTTAAGTTTTTATTTGTATATCCACTTGTTTTTTTTTGTGTTGCATCAAGAATAAAATGCTTGAGCTTGTTCAGATTAGTTCATTTGTTTGGCTGAACTTGTCATGTCTTTTTTTTGTGGGTTTTGGATTTACTGAACAGCATTGGCGAAAGCGCAACAGCTACTGCTGAATGATCAAGAAAGAGATTATATTCTCACCCAAGTTCATGCTGCAAAAGGTGAGATTTCATAGTTTATCTTGGATTTTGGGTCTTACCTGTTTGGTGGTTTACCAAAGTTATTAACATCCGCCTTGCCGATAGGCCCCATACACATGTGCCACATTTTCGTAAATTATTTGTACTAGAAATCTGTAGTTTAGTTTTTTTTTTGTTATTCTTTCTGTCTTCTTGACAACCTTATTTTCTTCGACTATAAAAATGCAGAAGAGCTTAAGATGAAGAGAAAGAAACAGTTGAAGAAAGATACCGCCTCTAAGATAAAATCCTTGGTTGATGAGGTAAAGAAACCTTTTCTTTTTTGGGTTTAGATCTAAACTATTTTAGCCGAAATGTTGCTTACCTTTTCTGTTTCGACGCAGGGAAAGCACGAGCAAATATATGAGAAATCTGAGGAGTTTCAGAAGGAGCTTAAGTTGAAAGTCCGAGAGATATTAACAGACCAAGAGTGGCGTAGGAGAAAAATGGCAATGAGGGTATGTAGATATTCTAGTTAGCCCTGTGTTAAAGTTTCTCACTTGTGAAGCCACACAATCATTCACTCATCTTTTTGTGTTAACATTTACATATAGATATCAGAAGAAGAGGGAAGACTGAAGAAGGATGAAGCAGAAGAAAAGGAGTTACGTAAGAAAAAGCGTGAGCATGAAGAACAGTGGGAAGGGACAAGAGAGAATAGGGTTTGTGCTTCTGTTAATCCATGATATTTATTTCCCTATATGTCTATTGAATGCATTAGGTTAGATTAAACCAGTTTAGCTTTATCTTTTTGGCACTGAAAGTATGATTAGAAATGGCTTTAGAGAAGAAAACACATCTGAAATAGTATAAACCATTATGCCAGTTTTTTTGACACACAAGTACTTTTCGATACTTTTTTAGATCGAAGAGCATGTTCTTGTTCCATCTTCTGTTGAAATTGTCATAAGATGATATTATAAGCTAGTTCTCATATCCTCTAGTTAGGTGTAAATCAATTGATTTCTGTTAACGTTTTGGGTTTCCATGCGCGCAGGTATCAAGCTGGAGAGACTTCATGAAAGGAGGAAAGAAGGTAAGAGGGCGCATTGTTACACTTATGTATCTTTCTTCTGGTCGGATTTCAATCTAAAACTGTGATGTTATCATATCATCTTTTTCAGGTGAAAAAGGGAGAGACGCGCCCACCAAAGTTGAAGACAGAGGATCCGAATAAATCATATGTTCAAAGGCCGGTGAAGAAAGGATGATTGTTTACTCTCTTTCTGTTGTTTGCTATTGCCATTAATAGATTGGTTTCATTTAATATCTTTACTAGTTTTGCTTGTCTGTGCTTCTTCTCTTTGTTTTTATCCAACTTCTCAAGCGCTTGTGACCTTTCTACAAATGTATTATGACATTAGCCACACATGTAGAGAGAAAAACTTGAATATAATGCAAAAAAACAAGAAACATAAATTAAAATAATATAAAACTTCATTAAATTAATCAAAAAAAATTTGTCCACTGAAACAAAATACTTTCTTATGCTTGATTAGTGCTTTTGTTCTTTTACTTTGGCATCTACTTGATGGAATTTAAACAAACTTGGAACATAGTTACAAATAAATGGGTCTTCACAAGGTCCACCTAGCCACCATGATTCCTTTGCAATGTAAGAGACTTCTCTGTAATATTGATCAGCCTCTCGAATCATGTATATTAACTTCCCTTCCGTCTCACGATCAGTACTACAACACAAAGCCACTTTCTTCTCCTCGTCCATTAAAAAACTCTCGAAATGTGGAGGTCTTTCACCGTGAAGTCATATATCAACTGTAAAAGATTTGGTCCACGTAAGCGCAGTTTCAGTATCAAACTTATTAGTCACCCATATCTCAAATAGTCGAATCTTCGAGCTATTTATATGTAACACCGAAAGTTGTTCTTCTCTAACAACCGATATATGTATTACCTTTCAAAGACACACCGTTCGATATTATAACATAGTCGAAATCGAATGTTTGATAATAAACCCTACATGAATGTTAAAACAGGGTTCGGGTAAGATACCGAACTGAGATGATTGTTATAGAAGTGGGTCGGAAAACTCGTTAAGTGATAATGGGGACGAACAGATAATGCCGAAGTCGATGTAAAGATAAATGCCGAACTGAAAGTATAAAGTGCCGAACAGAGAATATGATTAAGAACTCGGAGTTCGTTTGTTTATTGATTGAATGATTGTTTGATACAATGTCGAAGTGAAAGTATGTATTTCTAGCTGTTTCTCTCTATAGATTCTCTCTCCAAATTCCGGATCCTTTGCTTATGAGCCGGGATCTTCTATTTATAGTGAAGGCCTTTGATCCTTGGCGGGTTTTCGCTCTTTTGGCGGGATGGCTCCGGCGCATGCCCGACATACGAAAAGCTGTTCTGTCGAACACTCCTTTGCATTTAATGCAGCTGTCGAGCGTGCTTCTGCATTAAATGCTGGTTCGGCTGTCTTCTGTGCCCTGCAGGTCCGTACTGATACCTCTGAGCCGCGGCGCCGTACAGACGTCACCTGTGTCGGCCCTGACAGGTTCGTACCGATGTTACTGTCGCGCGTGCCTCCTTTAGTTGGGCTTTTGACTTCGGCTGGGCCTTGACTTCGGCGGGCCTTGACTTCGGCGGGCCGAACTCCGGATAAGGCCCAATGAATTTTCCTGGTGACTTCTGGAATGGGCCAGGCCTGAGTGGGCTTAGGCCCACCCTTAACAATGAACTAGAGCTAGCATCATATACTTCAAACCCATTGTATATTCCTTTTGTTGTGTAAATAACCCAACACTTGAAGATTTTGAAGCCATGGTTAAATTTGCCTAGATAATATTTTACTCCTCGAGGGTTGTTATTTCGGATCACCCAGGCATGGATTCCAAACCACAAGTCTATTGTCTTTGGTGGTACACAATGAGATATATTAAGTATATCGACTTGCCCTAGATTAGAATTTTCTATGCTAAGTGGACCTTTAAACTTCCATGCCAACGCTCATTAAATAAACCTTATGTTCCTTGAGAGTAAAAGAGAGCCTGTTTTGAAGCTTTACCAAAGTGTTTTTCGGCGAAGCTTTGGTCTTTGAACAAAAGGTCTCATTGTTTACAAGTCGATTGTATTGCTTTCGAAGATGTGGCAGGAACTCTCAATTGTATTTCCTCTACCAAATCCATTGAAAATTCGGACAACTTCATCTTTTTTTCTCTTTGTTATTGGAAGCAGAAAGTGGCTCAGAAAGTTAAAAAGAAACATAGGGTTTTCAGTTTTTCAATCTTCTTAATAACATATATATAATCAGAACAAAAGAAACGATTTTTCATTAATTAAGTTAAATTTGTTTTTCTGATGTTATAATACTGCCTTTAAGATAAAGACATTGGTTGATGAGGTAAGGAGAAACCCTTTCAAAAAAAATCTCAGCTATGTACAACAAAAGAAGACAAAAGTTACAACTTCAATAATCTCGAGTGAATCTTTGTTTTCGTGTGATACACGTATAACAACTTACTAGGGCTGTCACAAAGTAGAACTAAAACTGGTTTGTCTGTTTCAAGCTTCCCAAGGATTGTCTTTTGTTTCTCTTGGTCCCAAAATTTCTATTTTCTTCTCATGCTAGCTTGCCTGCCTGCTTGCAGACGAGTAATCACCAAAACTTTCCCCTAAAAAGACATACACAGAATAAAATTGAGAGCAATGAACATAGACCAAAGGTAATCCAATTTCGCTTCTTATAATCATGCGTAAAGCTTATTTCGATCCAATGCAATGAACATAGACCAAAGTTCTGCTTCTAAAACATGTTTCTGATTTAACGATTCCCTGATATTACAACTATCCTATCAATCTAGTAGTTCCTTGACTAACTCAAAACACAATGCCTCAAGACACATAACAATCCACAAGAACTGAAGCAACAAAAGAGAGAGTTTTTTGGGAAACGCTAACCAGCAAAAAACTCAATCTCTGAAAATCACAGAGTCTGCAATGGCCAACAAGGGCTTCAAGCAATCAGGCGTAAACTTTCTTGCAAAAAGATATGAGCTCGAATAGCTTGACCGTCTTAGTTTCTTGATCAGCCCGGGCACAATCTCCTTAGGTTTGTAAGTATAAGGATGTCCTTTCACAGTACCGGTCCAGTTAACCCGGGTCAGCGTATACCCCGTGCACCCATCCGGGTCCTTCATGTTCAACAACGTCGGGAAATAATGCTCCTCAGGGTAACACTCGTCGGACCGATAACAAGGGATCTTGAATTTGCGCCACAAGACACGATCTTTGATCGTTAGCAAAGCATGTCTTCTTGTCATCACAAAGAACTGCGAGCCTACTCGAAACTTCTCGAAAGGGACTTCAGGCATCATAGCGTATCTCCCACGAGCATTGTACCGTTTCCATAGCCTAGGCTCGTCGGATATCAGCTCTATGAAGCTCCTATACCAAACCCGGATACCTCTCGGAGTCGGATCCGGATCCGGGTCGGATTTATCGAACGTCGAGGATTCGAATAGCGAGGCGTAAACGTAGCTGAAGGAGTGGAGAGGGATGCAATACTGAGATAGCACGGCGAAGTAAGTGTTCGCAGGGTCGTCGAGGAAGGCGGCCGCGAGGAGACGTCTCGTTGCGGAGATGAGAGTCGGCGAGGCGCGTGCGGTGCGTTTCGCGTTTGCGATGAAGGCGTTTTCGAAGACGGATCCTCTTTTGGGTTTTGTGATGTTGACGAACGGATCCGCGTGGACGTAGACGTTGTAGAGAGATTTGGGATGGTTAGAGAAGAACCGATCCCAGATCGGAGCGAAATGGAGATCGGAGTTTGTTAGGAAGAGAAAGGCGATCTTGAGCTTAGGGTTTTCTGAGGAGAGGTGGGAGAGCGAGGTGGATCCAGCGGCGGCGATGAATAGAGCCTGGTCGTCGATTTCGTCGGAGATTGGGATGAGAGATTCGCCACCGGGAGGAGGAGAAGGGAAGACGTGTGGCGCGACGAAGAAGAAGAAGACGACGGGGAGACATAGGAGAAGAGAGAAGGAGATAATAAACTCCTTCGAGTACATTTCAATTGGAAAGTTAAGATTCTCACATAAGGAAGACGATGAAGAAATTCGATGGCTTTTGTTGGTTTCAGAGCGAATCGCACAAAGAAGAAGAAGAAGATGAAGAAACCCAGAAAACAAATCACCAGATTTAGAGATTTATGAGATCTTTCAGATTTCGATTGTGAAGAGAAGAAATCGAAAGGATCTTTCACAGTAAGTGACGACGACGACGATGATGATGATAGGGGAGAGATCGGATTGTTCTTGAGTTTCTTTTTGCGGTTTGACGCGAAAACTATGAGAGAGGACCAAAGGGTATTTATGTCAATTACAAACAAACAAGCGTAATCCTTGACGTCGTTGTTTAATGAATCGAGGGATGTATGTTCACGGCGTTACTCTGTGTCTCCTCGTCGTTAAAGTGATTATTTTCAAATTTTTTTGGTAATGACTAATTAATGTGACAATTTTACAATAAACTATGATATTAAATGCTGTAATTAGTTCGGTAGGTCCAACTGATTTTGGTAACTGGTGTGCACTATTTGCTGGAATGTTTTTGCTCCTTTTCTATTTTTTGGGCCAACTTATCGGCCCATTTGTTTTTAAGAAATTATAAATGTCAATAAACTATTTCCAATTCTTAATCACATTATATAACACTTAAAAACACATCTCAGTTCGTTTATTTTGTTAATATTCTAAACTTCTAAACCAATAATATATCAGTAATATCCTAAACAAACTTTTAAAGTCATTGTATATATATTTTTGGTCAAAAATCATTGTATATTAATTATGTTAGAGTCTTGGAGATGAAAGAAAGACCTTATAATATTTATTTTTTTAAAGGAGACCTTTATACATACTAGGAGGGAATCCGCGATACTCGCGGAATTTTTCTATATTTGAAATATATATTTTGTAAATATTAATAATTTTATTTTATAAATTATTTTGTTATAGTTTTCTTGATAATTTTAGTATTTTCTTGCATTTTCAATATTTATGTTCTTGTGCACCAAAACAATGATACAAAATTTGTTACTTTCTCAATTCTATATTTTTGTATATTTTTTATTTTTTTTGTTCATTTAAATGTCTATTCTATATCTTAAATATAGTTTGTATAATTTTTGTTTGTATTATTTTTTTTTATTTTACTTGTCATGTTTTTACTATTTTAATAAATTTTGTATGCCTTTTATTTTATGTGTTATTTTTAAATGTGATATTATATATAGGATCAAACTATTTTCAATTGTTTAAAGTCAAAAAAAATATTGAGAATACACATTTAAAACTTAGACTTAATTGATATTCATGTGTTGATTTTTAAATGTATTTATTTTGTAATAATATTCAATAATTTAAATTAAATAAATGTGATGATTTAAATGAGAATGATGAGGTGTCAACACAAGAAGAATTCCCTACATCTTTTATATATAGGATTATTTTCTATCACATCCAATTAGGATGACTACATATGAAATTGTTGATGTAATTTCCTGATTTATGTAAATATATCAACCTATTATCTATTTTCTTAAACTAATTTTCCTTTTTTTCCTCGCATATAACTTTTTACTTTTTCTCATAAGAAAAGAAATGAATAAAAAACAAAGAGAAAAAAAGGAAAAAGAAAGATACAATATAAAAAGATCTAGAGTGTTCCTCTACCCAAGACCTTAAACAGAAGCAAACCCAATTAGTCTACGAAGAAGCAGCCGTCTCCCTCCTCTCTCTCTCTCCTCCGCCGTTAAAAGATGTTCGGAAGAGGACCATCGAGGAAGAGCGACAACACAAAGTTCTACGAGATCCTTGGTGTTCCTAAGACCGCATCTCCTGAAGATCTGAAGAAGGCTTATAAGAAAGCCGCCATCAAAAACCATCCCGACAAGGGTGGAGATCCCGAGAAGGTATTAACCCAGATTCTCTCGATTTTAGATCTGTGAAATCTATTGTTTTATAGCTTGGTTCGGATTCGATCTGGAAATCTTCGAATTTTTAGGTCAATTTTTGTTGATTGCTTCCTTCTGGGTTTTTGTTTACGCTAATTTTTCCAAAAAAGATTAAAAATTTTAGAGCTTCTATTGTACACAGTGGATCACTGTGTCTTACGTTGAATAAATTCTGTTTCCATGGTCTTTGGAAGCTTTGAAAAGTGATTATAGCTACTTAATGGTTTTTCTTGTTTATGCAGTTTAAGGAGCTAGCTCAGGCTTATGAAGTTCTTAGTGATCCAGAGAAGCGTGACATCTACGATCAATATGGCGAGGATGCACTCAAGGAGGGAATGGGTGGTGGAGGCGGTGGCCACGACCCGTTTGATATCTTCTCTTCCTTCTTTGGTGGTGGAGGTGGAAACCCATTCGGAGGTTAGTCTCATCGAACATTGCTCTTAATCTCTCATATCACTTCAATGTTACCTTTGAATAGATTGTAAAAGGAAGCACTTTTCTATCTATATGTAGGTGCTAGCAGCAGGGGAAGGAGACAGAGGCGTGGTGAAGACGTTGTTCATCCCTTGAAGGTTTCCTTAGAAGACGTCTACCTTGGAACAACAAAGAAGCTCTCGCTTTCTAGGAAGGCTTTGTGCTCCAAGTGTAACGGGTTAGTCCGAATTTTCGTGTTAATATCAAATATATGCTTATATGAGTTCTTCATCGACCTTGTATGCTTTGTGATTGCAGAAAGGGGTCAAAGTCTGGAGCTTCGTCTAAGTGTGGTGGATGTCAAGGTACAGGTATGAAGGTATCGATCAGGCAGATCGGACCTGGAATGATTCAGCAGATGCAGCATGCTTGTCATGATTGCAAGGGCACGGGAGAGACCATCAGTGATCGGGACAGGTGTCCACAATGCAAAGGAGAGAAGGTTGTCTCTGAGAAGAAGGTGCTTGAAGTAGGCGTGGACAAGGGAATGCAACACAATCAGAAGATCACATTCAGTGGACAAGCCGATGAAGCGGTTTGTTGATACTCATTTATCCTCGCCTTTTTTCGATCAATATATTCTTTCGTCTATTAACTTTCTACTTGTTCTTTTTTTATAACCAGCCTGATACCGTCACTGGAGATATAGTGTTTGTCATTCAGCAGAAGGAGCACCCGAAGTTCAAGAGAAAGGGAAACGATCTTTTTGTTGAGCACACACTGTCTCTAACCGAAGCACTTTGTGGCTTCCAGTTCGTTTTGACTCATTTAGACACAAGACAGCTTCTCATCAAATCTAATCCTGGGGAAGTTGTGAAACCTAGTAAGTATTTTCAATCAAGAGCCCTCTCATTTGTTATTACCGCCATCTCTTCTGTCTTAACGTGGTGTTTATTTTGGTTTTTGAACAGATTCATACAAGTCGATAAGAGAGGAAGGTATGCCTATATACCAAAGGCCGTTCATGAAGGGTAGTCTATACATCCACTTCACGGTTGAGTTCCCTGAATCGCTGAGTCTGGACCAGGCAAAGGCCATCGAAGCTGTTCTGCCAAAGCCGGCAAATGGGTCTAAGATGACCGATATGGAGATAGACGAGTGCGAAGAGACAACCCTGCACGATGTGAACATGGAGGAGGAGATGAAAAGGAAGGCTCAAGCTCAAAGAGAGGCTTATGATGACGACGAGGAAGAAGGTCCAGGCGGTGCTCAGCGTGTGCAATGTGCCCAGCAGTAATCAACCATGGCGCATTTTTAGTGATATTCACCATTTGCTACTTCATCTTCTTCTTCTTCTTCTGCCTTTTCTGTTTTTTTGTATTATTTTCTGTCTTTGTTATTGGCATATCGTTGAGGAAGAAACTGGTCTTAACTCAGATCCTTGTTACAATTTTTGTTTGGTTTTTGATAATAAACTTTTTCTAGTTCTTGAGATTTGAGAGGGAAAATGCACTTTTGGAAGAACGACCATCTAAACCGGCTCTGATTACATAAACCATTGGGGTTTAAATGTTACATTATTAAACTTGGAGGCTTATTTCATACATTTACGGGAAAACGAGGAGTAAATTGAAATCCTTTTACGAAATAAAACATTCTTTGCTCACGACGACTGTTTCTTCTTCGTTAGTAGCCGGGAAACTCGCCGGAGGAGATTCAAGGGTTCGATTTCGTTTCTCTTCTCCTTTTGTTTATTTCTTTAGATGGCCATGTAGCCTCTGCCTAGAGAAACTATAATGCTGGATTCTGTTGATTTTGAGTGTTAACTAGGGTTTATGCATGCTCTTAAGTTCACTCGTTCACGAGACTTCTTTTTGTTCCAGCTTCTGAATCGTGGTTTGGTGGTCGAATTTCTCGAGACGGGCTAATGGTGAGTTTTAGATTTCGTCTTCTTCCTTTTATTACTTTGTTTGATTCTCTCCAGAAAAGCCATGGCTACTCGAATGGGTATGAAGTATCTTAGTGTACTGATAAAGATAATATCTATTGTGCTTGAAATCGCAGTCTGATATTAGGAAGTGGTTTATGAAATCCCATGAGAAGGGAAATAAGAATGCTGCAAAATCGTCATCTTCGAAGACTGTTGATGCCGCAGTGTCGAATGTTGCTGAGAATGCACCCAAAAAATCAGAGCAGGTGGGTTTTTTCAGCTATGTATGTATTGATATGGTGTGTCTTAGTAAAAACAATTTAGTAGGTATTGTAAGTACCAAGCAGGAAGAAAGTTAGTGGCAGTTTCTTTGTGACATGTTGCCCATTTGTCATTGCTTTCCGTGAGGTTGCAAGGTTTTGTATTTACTTGTTTTTGGTACCATTGAGAATGAGTTATCGGAATAAATGTTATGTCTGTTAAACACTTGGGAGTTAATTGGCAGGCTAGTGAAGACACGGAGACTGCTGCTAGACGAAAAACGAGCAAATACTTTGCTAAAGAGAAAACACAAGCTAAAGAAGAGGAAGAGGTTAAAGAGCTTCCCGCCAAGAGGAAACTTAAGTCTGATTCTGATGATTTAGGCAAGCCCCGGCCAAGAAAGTCTATCAAGGTTGATGATGATTTAGAGGTACCTAATTCGAAGAAGACTCGTGATAGTACTCCCAGCAAAAAACTAAAGTCTGGATCAGGCAGAGGAATCGCAATTAAAAGTGTTGATATTGACGAGGATGATGATGGTGAAGATGCCCAAGAAAAAGAGACTTCTCTGAAATCGGGCGGGAGAGGCCGTGGAGGTAGAGCTGCATCAGGGGCCTCAGCTGGTGGTAGAGGTAGAGGTGGAGGCCGAGGTGGGTTTATGAATTTTGGTGAAAGGAAAGACCCACCACATAAAGGAGAAAAGGTATGTACTTTCCAGACCAAAAGTCTTATCTGAGCTTGGTTATAACCTGGTGCCTTAACGTTTGACTGACGTATCTATGTTTTCCAGGAAGTTCCTGACGGCACCCCTGATTGCTTAGCTGGCTTGACATTTGTAATTAGTGGAACACTTGATAGGTATTTCATTGTTTTATACATCCTTCTTTTCTCAAGTCTTATTTTCGTGTTATTGTACCCTCTTGACATTGCAGCTTAGAAAGAGAAGAAGCAGAAGATCTGATAAAGCGACATGGTGGTCGTATTACAGGCTCTGTTAGCAAGAAAACGGTATTTATTTACACCTTGTAGCTTCTTTTTTCTTTTATTGGATTGAAGGTAATGTCATAAAGTTACAATCCTCGTTTTCAGACTTACCTTTTGTGCGATGAAGACATTGGTGGAAGGAAATCAGAAAAGGCAAAAGAGCTTGGGTGCGTAGTACTTGAGTGCATATAATTACAATAAATTTTGAGGTATTTTTGGTCTTCTAGCATTCTGACTTGTTATATTTTGTTCAGCACTAAGATCCTTACAGAAGATGGCCTCTTTGACTTGATTTGTTCCTCTAAACCCGTAAAAAAGTCTCTCCCTGAAAGGACAAACAAAGTCACTGAAAAGATCAGTGCACCGCCGAAGATAGTTCCTCAGAAAGAAGAGACAAGAGGTATGAATTGTACTGCTGTTGTATAGCAGGCATTTTGGTATCTGTGTCTAGAGTTGACTAACCAGTTTCCAGACATTTCTTGGTTGGCTTCAATAAAAGCTTGAGCAATTTAGCCAGTTGCCAAATCCCTATTAATAGTGTGATCTCGATCATTCATAGGAAAACCTTTAGCTAAAACTCCGCCCAACAAGGTTCCCCCACATTCTTCCCCGCCAAAGGAGAAAAAGAAAATTATCCAGTCTTCCTTGCCATGGACGGAAAAATACAGACCGAAGGATCCTAATGAGATTGTTGGAAATCAGTCAATGGTATGTGATCGAGGTTGCTGTATGTTCCTTTCTATTCACAACATGAAAATGATAGACCCCTTATCAAATTAATTGCAGGTTACTCAGCTTCACAGCTGGCTATCCCATTGGCATGATCAGTCTGGGGGTACTGGAAGTAAAGGAAAGGGTAAGAAAGTAAACGATGCTGGTACCAAGAAGGCTGTACTTTTGAGTGGAACACCTGGTATTGGAAAAACAACATCAGCAAAGTTGGTCAGTCAGATGCTTGGTTTTCAGGCAGTCGAGGTTAGATCGTGTTTGTTACAATGTCATTGGTTAGTGAACATTTTATTGCACACCTTGCTTGAAAGACATACTTTTTACTTTCTATATAGGTTAATGCTAGTGACAGTCGTGGAAAGGCAAACTCAAAGATCGCCAAAGGAATTGGTGGTAGTAATGCAAATACTGTGAAAGAACTTGTCAATAACGAAGCCATAGCTACTAACATGGATCGGTATGCTGTTTGTTTTTACTAAATTGTTTGTAACTTCTTAGATGCATGTATTTTCCCCTGATTTGGAGGTAGATTTGATCTTCAGGTCAAAGCACCCAAAGACTGTTCTAATCATGGATGAAGTAGATGGAATGTCTGCAGGCGACAGGGGAGGGGTTGCTGATCTTATTGCTAGCATTAAAATTTCAAAGATTCCTATCATCTGCATTTGTAATGACAGATACAGTCAGAAACTGAAGAGTTTAGTAAACTACTGTCTGCCCCTCAATTTCCGGAAGCCCACTAAACAGCAGGTTAAAATAAGACTATATTTTTCCCTTTTGCATTTTATTAGAATATGGTATGCACTGAATTCCATGCAATAGAATGGTAGTCTTTGACATGTTTGTTTTGTAGCACTCTTGATTTATCTTCTTTTCACCATCAGATACTCTTTCTAATAGTTGACAAGAAGTGCCTTGTTTTACTCCGAAGATAGGGCTATTGTAAAAATACCTCAATGTTGACACCTGATTAGTGGCAGACCTTTCGCTTTATCAAAAAGTAAAAATAATTATCAGTTGCATTGAGGATCTGGAGCGTAGTCTTTTATCATCTATTTTATCATTAGAAATGTGTTCTCTTAGGAAACCAGCTGGTCTTTCATTGCAGATGGCAAAAAGGCTGGCACATATTGCTAAGGCAGAAGGCCTTGAAGTTAATGAAGTAAGATTCAGTACTTTATGTTTTTACTTTAACTAGCTTTTGTGAGTCAGTGCTTGCCCATTCCTCAATGTCCTTACATCTGCTTAAAAATATTTTCTTTGGAAAAAATGGTTCATGTCATGCCCCTTTTACTAATAACAAAAATGAGAATATAAGTATTCTCTGTTTCCACTCGTCCTGTGTTCTAATACTTCATTTTTCTGATTAATCTCATAAGTGTTTTCTGGAGGGCCTTATATGCTACCGGCTTGTCTCTGCTCATCATACATTTTTCCTTTTGTCAGATTGCCCTAGAGGAACTCGCTGAGAGAGTGAATGGTGACATACGGTTAGCCCTAAATCAACTCCAGTATATGAGCCTGTCCATGTCAGTCATCAAGTACGATGATATAAGGCAGCGCCTGCTAAGCAGTGCGAAGGATGAAGATATTTCCCCTTTCACAGCTGTAGACAAGTAATGTCTCATAGTAGTGTATCTTTAAGATGCACATTGTATATCTGTGTTTTAGAAACAAGTTTGTTCCCTTGTTTTGTACTAGAAAGTTCATTATAGTTTAACTGTTAGTAGTTTCCTTTCAGGTTGTTTGGTTATAATGGCGGCAAGCTGAGAATGGACGAACGGATTGACCTAAGCATGAGTGATTTTGATTTGGTTCCCCTTCTTGTACAGGTATATATTTTTCGAATAGAAAATACTTTCCTGCTACCTTTTACATGAGTATAGAACAAGGAAATTTGTACCTCATTTACTGTTAAATATAAAAGACTATATATTTTACTTCCTTCTGGCAGGAAAACTATCTCAATTATAGGCCGAGTTCCACCGGCAAAGATGAGGTAAAACGAATGGAGTTGCTTGCCCGTGCTGCTGAATCTATTGCGGATGGAGATATTATCAACGTGCAGATTCGGAGATATAGGCAATGGCAACTCTCTCTATCTTGCTGCGTTGCATCTTCTATTGTCCCGTAAGTTGCTTTTATGAAAGTTTAGTAAATCATGTGACTTATGCTGCCGTGTATGTGTTTATGTGTTGTGCCTTTGTTAGGATTTCTGTTCTCCGTGTAGAATTTTTGAGTGATAGAAGATGATACTTTCTAATACTTGAGAACTAACGTGTTCTTGTTATGTTCGAGTAGAGCTTCATTGTTGCATGGATCAAGGGAGGTACTCGAGCAGGTAATGATCTTTTAGTGGAGCGCATTACACCATATACATGTAATCTGCAAACTTTTGCTATCATTTAGCGTGCCTCCTTTCATATTCCATATAGATGTAATCTGCAAACTTTTTCTTGATGATGCATATTCATATTCCACATGACACAATTTTCTGCTTTTAAGCTTTTGAGCTTAATAAACCACTCATCTATTGAAAATAGTGTTTCGTAAAAGTTACTTCTTTTCTAGGCTGTTAACAATGCATAGTTATGGACACAATTATTGAATACAGGGAGAACGTAATTTCAATAGATTTGGTGGGTGGCTTGGCAAGAATTATACTTCCTTTAAAAATACAAGGTTGCTGGAGGATCTGCATGTTCATATCCTTGCTTCTCGTGAATCCAGCTCTGGAAGGTTGGTTCCACCTGTTACAGTTAGCTTTATGAGTTATTCTCTTTCCACTACTGACATGTTTCCTCTTCTTCTCGAGTTGCTAGTTTGATAAGTCTTAGGCATTGTGTATTAACTACTACGTTGCCTTTCTTCACATTTCATCCGTCTGTGAAGAGTCAACTTTCTTGACCTTTTGACTTTCTTTTGATCACTGTTATGCTATCTAGTTTCTTATTCCAACTTTCTGACTAACGTCAACAATTACCACAGGGAGACTCTTCGTGTTGATTATCTTCCCCTTCTCTTGAACCGCTTGACTAGTCCACTTCAGACACTGCCTAAGGTTTGACTTACTAATATTTGTTTCTTGTTCATGAACTCACTATACACTTGTTCGTATAGTATCTAAGACGTGGTTAATGTGCTGAGATATTATATGTTATCTGTTACTTGATCTTTATATATGTAAAATTATTTACCCAGGATGAAGCTGTATCAGAAGTTGTTGAGTTCATGAACTCCTACTCTATAAGCCAAGACGATTATGATACTATTATAGAGTTGGCAAAATTCAAGGTATACATACATTTTTTCGTTTGTCGCAGAATGTCACTGCCACAGCTGCTGCAATGTATCTTCACTACTAATGTATTGCAATGTTTAGGGACATGCAAATCCATTGGAGGGCGTCCCGCCAGCAGTTAAAACAGCATTGACTAGAAAATATAATGAGACGAGTAAAACCAGAATGGTACGTGCTGCTGATATGGTGCAGCTTCCGGGAGTGAAAAAGGCGCCAAAGAAGCGAATAGCTGCAATGATTGAACCAACTGTTGAAAGTTCGAGAGATGAAGATGGAGAGTTGTTAGCAGAAAATGAATCAGACGCGGAAGACTCAGGTACTAACTATAATCAATGAAATGAGACTCAGAAAGAACGTAATGTAGTCCTGACCTCGGTTTCTCTGTCATGCTTTTGATATTCCCAGAAGAAGCAACTAATGGAGAGAAGCTGGAGTCAAACTTGAAAAATCTGAACGCCAGAGGTCTATCTTGTTAATTACTCCTTTAGAACCAAACTTGATATATATCTTAGCTATAAACTATTGAGGACTCGTCACATCTCTCTCTATAACTTGTTTTTGTTGCAGGGATCCAAGTTGAAGTGGATTTGAAAGGAGCAGGGAGCTCAGGTTCAAGAAAGGCAACTGGTAAAGGAAGAGGCAAAGGCAAAGCAACAGATGCAGCATCTATTGAGAAGAAGGCTACAGGACGAGGCGCTGGTGCCAAGAGAAAGAGATGATCGTTTCGGTTTTCAGGCAATTTTTAACAACAAAGTGTCTTTTGTGGAATGTCCATTGTTTTTACTACAAAAAAGTTTTCAATCAGCAAGATATTAACATATCTAAATATATTTAAGTAACAATCATCTTCATAATCATTAATAGCATTTAAGCATAACTGATATAAAAAGAATCTTAAAATGTGAACAACAATGTCAACTTTACAACAGACAGCAACCCAACACAAAAGTCATCATTACTCTTTTTTTCTTTTGATACAACACAACACATAAGAAGGCTTTCTCATCTCCCAAGCAAGAAAGCCTCCTTCTGGTCATATAACCTTTTTTCTTATTTCTTGAGAATCAGAAACTCTTCCTATGCTCCCACATATTCAAAACTTCTGCCTCGGTATATATTATATAATACATCAGAACTTCACAACAAACATCATCTTCCTGTCTCTGCAACGACAAGATGAAAACGACACCACAAGATCTTAGTGTTGAAGAACAACCACTTGATAAGCCAAAGCTTAATCTAGTAAATCAATAGATACAAAATTTACCTTTGCCAACAAGATGCTGGTACTTGTTTTATTAGCTTGAACCAGAACTAGCCGCACATGTTTCTTTAACACCTCTTTCATTCGAAGAACGTTCATCACCCGCTTCTGTTCTATTATGCTCCCTGTTTAATTCGGGAGTAGTATTTTCTGAGCCATTTGGCACAGAGGCAGTGCTGGGTCTATTGTTTTCTCTTGTTTCTAGACGTTCCATCATGCGAGAAACAGTGGCGATTCCGGCACTGACCTCTCTTTTAACCTCAGAGCCAAGATCTGCCATAGACGTGTTGCGAGAAAAAAACCTATCTTTCCAGCTCCTCGTGTTCTTCGATATTGATTCCTTATATCTACATTGCACATCGGTAATCACTTAGAATTTATAAGGTTATATACAAGGTTAGCCATATAGAGAATAGGATACCTCGTTGAGACAGCGTTTAGTCGAGACTTTAGAGATTCTGAAAATGATTGGAGTTCAGATGGTCCAGCTCTGTCTTCATCACTTGGGGAAGACTGATTAAGAGACCTGTGCATGTTAAAAAAAAGGAAGGCTTAGATAGGCTTAATGTAACTAGACAGTATTAAAGACAAAATAAAAGGCGGGAATTCAGGTTAAAACCTGCTGTTTGAATCAGATGTCGAAGGAGAAACCTGGCGAGGATGAGAAGAAGTTGGTGGCTGCATGCTTGACTGAAAAGAACCCTCACCTACAGTATTGTGAGGAAGGTTTGTCACTGTGTCACCCTCATCTCTCTGAGACGGAGAGGAAGGCATGGGAGGAGGAGAAGCATTAGGATGTGGAGAGAACACCATGAACTGTGGATGACCTTGACTTGCTGACCTGCTTCTGTGGCCTTCCCTTCTAACCCCATGTCTTGCTCGTCCCATAGCTGCAGCTGCAGCCAAGTGCTGAATGATTCGTTCTTCAATCTCTGCATTGTCCACCCCCACTGGAAGCTACAATACAAGATAGAGCTCTATTTAGATAACTCACTAGCAGATAGATGTAATCAACTTGATATCTGGTAGCAAAAGAGTTGCATACATGTTGTAACTCAAAATCCCCAAGAGTTGGATGACGAAATATGGTCGCATTTCTAGATGGGTTAAAGCGGAAATTCCTCTCCTGCTCAACAGCCTCAAGCAACTCCTGACTGAATACATAGAAAACACACGTAAACTAAAACCTTAACCAAGAATGCATCATGGTAAAAGTTACCAACTAAACACGTATTGCGAGTAAACAAAATTGAACCTTGTGGGATCTTTGAGACTAATTGATTGCCAACACATTGGGCATTGTGAACTCCTTTGACACCTGAAAATTTGAAACACAAACGGCACATATCTGATCAGCTAGCACAAAGAAGAAACACAGATACAAAGCTCTAGAATCACACAATGAATGCAGAAAGGCATAGCTTACCATTCAAGTATACATTGAAGATGATACTCATGTTTGCAGCTAGTCAACTACAAGAAATTCAAAAAAAAAAAAAAAAAAAACATGAATCAATGTAAATGCTAATGAAAAAAAAGCTAATGTAACAACATGTGAATATAACAACATACAGTAGATGGATCGCTATCACAAAAGTCTTCAAGACAAATGCTACATGCGTCTTCACAAGCCTCTTGTATACCTCCTTCAACAAAAGCTGCTGCTGAAGTCAGATGACTCTCAGACGACGTCGTATCTCCTCCTGCTCCCTGTACACAACATAAAAATCGAATCTTTCACATCAAAATTCAAAGGAGAAGAAAAAAGAATTTATGCACATATGTCGAATCAGATCCAAATCCATCGTTTTCTCGTGACAATAGGTTCAATTTGATTCCTTTCCAAGCGAAGAATGAAAATTTAAGCAAACAAAAAAAACCCTAACCTCCATTGAAATCGAGATGAATCGAAGCAAGAAGGAAGAAAGCTAGGGTTAAGAGAGAAAGCAAAACCCTAGATTTATGATTCCCCGAAGATAATGAGAGATAGAAGAAGGAGATGATGAAGAAAGAAAGACCAGTTTCTTTATTAATCGTCTCTATTGACTCTCTCTCACGATTGTTTACTTTTCCTTTTCTTTAATTTAAAGTTTAAAATTAAATCAGAGATGTTTTAAAAAAAAAAGATGGGTCCCGCCAATAATGTGACACGTGTTTCCTTCGATTCTACTTCATTCTCTTTTCTGATTTGTGATTTCTTTATTTTGGGCCCAATAAGGCCCAGTAGAGAAAATGTTGAGTCAAAGCCCAATTACGCCCAAGGCAAAGTCAACAGAAAGAGGAAGCAGCTTTGCTTTCGATAAGTTTGTGGTGACGTGGAGAGATCTCACGTGGCAGTTTCGTTCTGATTGGTTCCGCCCACGTGGCATGCCACGTGTTATTTAAGTTTCATCTTTTTCTTACGGCAGCAAGTAGGATGCGTCACATCAACTTCTCATCCCCCCATCATTCCATTATTGTAAAAATTAAAACTCCTCTCTTTTTCATCTTTTTATTTCTGTGTACAAATTTATTTACGTTATTGTTTTAACATTACACTACACACCGAATATTACAAACTATACGGTTTGTTAACAATGTCTAATTATTAGTGTTACGGTATGGTATGGTCGTATTTTAGGAACTACACAAAAGGTGATAAAAGTCGTTTTTGTTTATTTGGTTACAAGTTTGTTTTAGAGATTTAAAACATAATGATTAATTAAGATTCGGACATATATGATGACGACCAAAGTAGTTTTGTAGTTGCTTGTGCAATTGGTGTGAACGGAATCCAACAGAAAAGGGCTCTGATTGGTTAAATTGGTGGTCTCTCAACAAAAACCAAAACTAAGACAAATAATATATATTTGGTAACTTTATCCAACTTCTCTCGTATTTATCTGTATTTTTATCTTTATTTATGTTTGTTCTTTCTTTTTCACATATTAAAAACAAGATTAGTATGTTATCAGATTCAGTTCCACCTCTTATAACTTTTAATTGTGATGAATGATGTGTACTTTTCTTAGCAAAAAAACGGCTTTTAAAAGTTGATCTTTCTTTTAACAGAGTTTTCTTTGTACTTTTCAAATATGATAATATCCCATGGTAAATATATTTCAAACATAGCTATTTAATAAAAACATGTAGTTCAGACGACTACAAAAAAATATGTAATTTAAACATCATGTCTTTTAGTATTTGTGTTTTAATATTGATTTTCGATAATCCTTTTTGAAACCAAACATGATATATAGTTTACACATATATTTAATTAAAAAGTGAGTAAATACGAGTGTGGAGTTGGGTGGTCCAAATTTGACACCTAAATGTTAAACAGGGATGCGCGCATGTGCATGCATGCGATATTACATAACTTTGGAGCAACCCCCAAATTAATTTATAAACTTAAAAGATAAGCAGATGCAGATTATAGAACTTGGAACTTAATAGAAAATTAATTAAACTAATTACACAGTACACACGAAGCAGTAATTATTGACTCTTCCTAACAAGTTTTACCAATTAAACGACTAAATTCTTTTCCTCCCCCCTTTTAGTTTTACCGTTGACTGTTACTTTGTCACAATAATACCGTTGACTCTTTCTTTGCCTCGTGGTATAATCTTTTCGACATTTGATCGAAACATTTTTGGTTAATATGCGATGAAACTAAAATCTAAAATAACAGTTAGACGAAAACTATCAGAAAATCCTAGGAATAATTATTATGTTTTTTTAGCCTTTTTTGTAGTGAAATTAAGAAAATGGATTAGGTTATATATATATATGAATAGTGATAACTTTTCTAGTACAGTAATTCCTTTCACTGTCACTGCTGTCTGAACAAAAACACTGCCAAAGAGGAAATAAAGGAGAAAACATATTGGGTAGTTCCCATACCTCTGTTACTCTCTCTTCATGGTAATATACACTTTTAATAGCAATATTGTAGAAAAAACAAAATAATTGTTAAATTCACACTTGCACATCTCTTTTAGTCCCAAATTTTTATTTCACTTCACCAGTGCCCCATATGTAATTAATCATTTATATAACATTATAGAACTTTCTCTAGTTTGGTCATATGGGAAACGTTTTTTGTACTAACAAAACCTAAAATTTACAAGTCTTAGAGATTAGTTTGTGTTTTGGACCTAGAGCGCCCCAAATGAAATAACATAAAGAAAACTATTTTCAACGAACATAGCCGAAATATTAATTACCACTTGAATTATATGAATATTGACAATGAAAGGGAGAGGGAGAGGGAGAGGGAGAGGGAGAGAGAGAGAGTTGAATTTTGAAAGAAACCTCGAATTTGGACTATTTATTCGTTAATATCCCCACTATTGCTTGCAGACACATTTTCACCATACCTTCTCTCTTTTATCATACTCGTGTGATGTCATAATTAATCTTAATCTCTTAGTACATATTAATAACTTGTCATTACGATCCGAATTATGCATGCATGGTGCGTTAATCAATTCTCATATCTTCTATTGAAAAATGTAAATAAAAAAAGGAATAACAATAAGAGAAAATAGTTCTTTAACAAAAAAAAAAGGTAGAATAATGGCATCATATTTGTAGATTTAGAAGTAAAAAAGAAAAGAATAATTAAATGAGCATTTGTTGATCTTCATGTAGATAGGGACCCACTGTACTTGCAGACAAAGGCTTTAAACAGAAGACTAGTGTCGTATGGATTCTCTTCTCTCTATTTCCCAAAATACCCTTTTCCCCTTTCTTTATTTACTCCAAACGAATTTCTGCAAAATCCTCATTATCCTTGTCCATGCACAATCAGACGGTCAAAACAAAATCTTATTCGACGAGTACACAATTTATCTAGGGTTAATTTGCCAAATGGGCAGTTTTTGAAAAGTAACTAAAATAGTAGACAGTTTACTATTTACAATTGGGAAAACAAGCCGGGCCCATCTGTAGGACCCGACTGTGTAATACAGAAGAAAGTAAAAAGACGAAATTGCCCTTTGTGCAGAAATATATATATATCGGTATATTGTTGTATTGGTATATTGGTATATGTATATGTGCATTAAATGAGAGTGTAGAACAATAAATATGTATTTTTTTATTTTTTCACCTTTTTTCTTTTTTTCTCTTTCTTCCTCTTTTCTTCTCTTTCTTCATCTTTCTTTCCCTCTTCTCTCATATTTTTTCTCTTCTTTCTTTTCTTTTCTCTTGATTCAAACTTATGTTTTATTTTTTCAAGTTTTCTTTCTTCTTATTCATGTTTCTTTCTCTTAATTGCATTCAATAACATTCATTTCCACAGTTTAGTGGACGGTGTACAATTGTTAGATGCACAGTTTAGTGGACGGTGTACATCCAGTACAATTGTTAGATGCACAGTTTAGTGGACGGTGTACATCCAGTCAGTCATTGTACAGTGTCCATGAAATTTGTACAACTCTATATATATAGATGAATGTTATTCATTTGCACCATCATGTATCCATTAAATGATATAACAATCATTTTCGTCATCCGGTATCCAGTAGACGATAAAAATGTACTCGAGTTTGTACAGTGTACAATTTTACTTATATAATTTTATATGTACAGAAAAATAATATCGTAATATATGTTGGACAATATGAATGTACAACTTAATTCGTAGCATTATACGGTGGATACTTATATGTATAGCGTATGTACAATATCCATTAAAAATATAAAAATTTGATATTGTACGAGACTGAAAACTTATAAAATAACTAGAGATAATAATTGTTAATATTAATTTATATAATATAATATTTATATGTATAATGCATGACAATTAAGAAGATTTAAAAAAAAAAAAGAAATGAAAGAGAAAACAAAAGAAGAAGAAAGAGAAAAAGAAGAAGAAAAGAAAGAGAAAAAGAAGAATAAAAATGAGTAAAGAATTAATGAAAAAATAATAAAGAAACATATATTTCAAAATGGCATTATCGTAATATATGGTAATGTTATATCCAATATAGTAATATATCTTGAGTGAATAGTGTATTTTAATGGGACACATTCTTTGGAAAGAGAAAAGTGTCCATTTTGCAATCTTAATCAAAAAAGTGTCTATTTTGCCAATTATCCCATTTATCTATTCCGTCTTTTATATTATTATAAAGTAGTTTTTTTATTTATATTACTTCATTTTGTGCTTACACAAAAAGATTTCCAATTTTTTTACCTTCTTTTGTTAAGTAAGAGGACATTTTGGTCAATTACTGCCAAGTGCCAACCATCTAAACAGAGACATTTACGGCAGAGTTTAATGAAGAAAAAAGAAAAACATTATATTTTTCCAAAATAGGAAAGAAAAACACACAAAATTAATATCTCGTGTGCCAAAAAAGAAAGAGATAAATAAAAAATACTCTCGTTAGTTACAAAATATTTTTCAACATTTACAAGAAGAAAAGATGAGCTAGAGGCAGAGTATTTATATAACCCACGAGCCCCTTTGCTTCTTCTTCCTTCTTCTTATTCATCACATCTCTTTCTTGTGTTTTCTTTTCGGAGACATTTGTCTTCAAATCTCATCGTAACTATTAATCACAATTATTCAACACAAAGCCTAATAACAAATGATACAACCAAAGAAGATTCATAACTAATAATCTTTTTTCATGGTTAGGTCAAAGAAGCAACAAGAAACAAGAGTCACTTCTTCTTCTACTTACATCAGATCTATTCACGTCAAGCAACAACAACAACAACAACACACTTCTCCCAAAATCATGACCACTACAACAACAACCGCAGATAACAAAACGCAAACGCACAAGAAACAAGTGAGAAGACGTCTCCACACAAGCCGTCCTTATCAAGAACGTCTCCTAAACATGGCTGAAGCTCGACGCGAAATCGTCACCGCTTTAAAACAACACCGCGCTTCCATGAGACAAGCCTCCAACAAGATTCCACCGCCTCCGCCGCTTCCTTCTCCTCCTCCGGATCCATTTCCTCATCTAAGTTTCGTCCTCCCTAATCAACCTTTAGGCCTAAACCTAAACCTAAATTTCCAAGATTTCAATGACTTTATTCAAACCTCTTCCTCTTCCTCCTCCGTCTCCGCCTCTTCTTCATCGTCGAGTCATCACCATATCTACTCATCTCCTTCACCTCCTCCTCCTCCACCACCTCCTCCTCTTTCTCATGCCACTTTTGCCGTCACTTCCGATACGGTGCCTTTGATGGTGGAATCGGACAACAACGTGGTGACGTCATCATGGTGGTCGGAAATTATGATGAAGCCGGAGATAGTGAATCCCGAGGAGGAAGAAGCGGCCGTGGTGGAAGATGACGTGTTCCCTAAGTTTAGTGACGTCATGGAGTATCCTTCGTGGCTAAATCCAACGGAGGAAGAAGAAATATTTCATCCTTATGATCTTAATTATTACTCATCTCCTCACAATCCACCCTTGTCCTGGTAATTAATTACTATTTATTTTAATTATTTTTGTTTATTTTAATTAATCTAAAGTTATTGAATATTTTGATCGGTGTTCTGTCTCCTGAATCACCGGCGTTGTAAATTGCGGCGGTTATGCAATACACTAATTATTGAGTTTGAGAAAGAACAAAAAGCAGAACACAATTTTAAATTTTTTATGATAATTAAATAAGATTTGTTGATTAAAATATGAAACAAAGTAAGTGAAATTTGTGGAATGAGAAGGATCCACATAGGTTTATTGCATGATCTAAAGCTGTCCATGTTTTTTTATATATATTAAAGGTCCAATTACAATATCGCCGACATCTATAAAACACTATCCTTACCAATTTTTCTGAACTGTCTCAAAACGGTCTTGACGTCATCTATAATGTTATAATGTAAGCCTTTTTATTATGAGAAATTCACAAAACTACACCATTTCAACCCTCTCTTCACAAAACTACGCCTAATTCACATATTTACACCCTTTCAAAATTTTAAAAGCTTGATTTAACCTTTTAAAAATTACCAAAATTAAAATCTTTTCATTTGTGTTCGCTAATTAGTGTTTAAGGTATAGTATTAAGGGGGTAAGGATTGTGTGGGTAGAGTTTATTTTGATTTAATTTTGAGTGTTTAGATGTAGTTTGTGAATTAATTTTGAAATTGTGTAGTTTTGTGAAATGTAATTCAAATGGTGTAGTTTTGTGATTCTCCCTTTTATTGCAATCATCGTATTATTGAAGTTTAGGTTAAATTGTTTTTTATATTTGTTTTCTTTTGGTTGTTAATTTAAGGTAACATATTTAAGTGTGTTTTTATATGATTTTATAGTATGGAGATTGGAGAAATTGAAGGCATGGATGGAGACGACTGGTTTGCTTAAACCACAAAGATTGATTACTGTTTTCTTTTTTTTTACAAGACGATGAATCAACTCTTTTGGTTATTTTTCTTTCTAAAATTTCCTTATGGGTTTGGAGACAAAAAGAAATACATGTTGAATCTTTAAAATAACAAGAAGCCTGCGGGGAGTTTAGTAATGTTCGATTTGGCAAGTCACATGAATGAAATAATAAATTTTCTTCTATTTTTCAAGATATACCATTAACGTTAAATGATTCGATTAATGTATTTTAGAGCAACCTCATCAAACACTCAAATGTCTTATTTTTATTTTTAAGAATTTTTTTAATGTATTTTTATGCATATAAACGTTTACGTTGCGTCCATTGATAAACACTACAGTGTTTTAAAATATAATATTATTTTTTTGATTAAAAAAATATAAATAATTGAATTTGCAAAATTATAAATAATTCAAATTGCAAAACTCAAAAAAATAATAAAAAATTCAATTAAAAATTTATAAATAATTAAAATTGCAAAACATAAAAATAATAATTTTTTTTTTGCAAAACTCTAACATTATACTAAATCGTTATAATTGAAATTGCAAAACATGTGTCGTTCTAGACACGGTTTCTATTTGGTCAAAATAAGACACGGGTCTTATAAGTTTTCAATTTTTATGCGTTTATTTCTAAAAATTTACAATTAGACCCACCAAAAAGTAAAATAAAACCCGCGGTGGTCTTACTTTAAACTATAAAATGTTGAGGTCTTCTTGTTAGATATGGGCCTATTAAAGCCCATTAAATTTTGCTTAACTCTTACATTCTAAACCCATAATAGAAATCATAATTATTGAAAAGACAAAAGAAACCCTACTCTACTCTCTATCCAAACATTCCTGAATTTTTTATAAAAGTTCTTTACTAAATCAATATAACCATATCTAGATTCAACGCATGGAGAGGGAAGAACCCAAATTCGTTTCCCAAGTGTAGCTTTCATGAAACGTGACACAATACTTTGATAGGATGTTGACCAAACAAATTAATCTATCTACTAAACTATAAACGATTTTAATTAGAGCCACTTTAAATTTCATGGCTTTCACCTTTTTTTTTGCTTTGCCTATGCTTTCTCCAGCCAAAAATATTTTCAATGTATACTAACATGGGAATACCATTGGAAACAAACTAAAATTATATGAACTTTTTAACCATCAAGTTCTAATTAAAAGTTAAAACTATAGGATTAACCCCAAATTTGTTGGTTAATGAAAAAAAACAAAAAAGGTAATAGCACGTGTTTGTATAACAAAGTACAACACGTGCGGGATATAAAAAAGAAGTAAAACTATGTCAGTTTCTTCTTCACCGCGTGACCACTTAATTAAAACATCTTCTTCAACGCGCACACTTACCTGCGACTTTCTTCACATTCTCATGACGATAGTCCACTTATCATAACAATTCACATATATATATAAATATACTAACAAAGCCGCCACTATCACTATATACTAATTACATTGTCAACTCCCAAAAATACACCTCAAATTATTACAAAACCCTAATTAATATTTAATAACCATATACTATATTATATACACGAAATATTTACTATATCTATAAACCTTAATTTGCGCATTTTATTACATGGAACCAATGTCTCCAAAGTACACAGGCGTACGTAAGAGGAAATGGGGTAAATGGGTGGCTGAGATTCGTCTCCCTAACAGCCGCGAGAGGATCTGGCTCGGCTCTTTCGACTCCCCCGAAAAGGCGGCGCGTGCTTTCGACGCGGCTCTTTACTGTCTACGTGGCTCCGGATCACGTTTTAACTTCCCTGAGAATCCGCCGGAGATACCCGACGGTCGTTCATTGACGCCGCAGCAGATTCAAGTCGTAGCTCACCGTTACGCTTCTGAAGAATTCTTGCCACTACAACAACAAGAACAACAATCTTTGTCGCCACGTGGAGAAAGGATAATTTCGGCACGTGGGGAAATTAGTGGTGGGTCCACTAGTACGTTAGGACAAGCTGGGGAAGATATTAGTAACACGACGACGTATGATGAGTTTAGCTCTTTTTACTTGGACGACGATCCAATGAATTTTAATTTTACGTCGACACAAGAACTTGATTTCTCGTCTGATTTTTACTATGATATTGGAGTAAATGTTGAAGAGGATTATTCTCATTACAATGTTACTCTTTGGAATTTTTAAGATCCATGCATTTTTTTTTAGTTACGATCTCCAAGATTTATAATTTATTATTAATTGTTGGAATCGTGTACATTTCAAGAATTTAACTGATATTCTTGTACAATAATTCACCAGCAATTGAAGTGGTGAAGCCTATATAGGATCGAGCTTAATTGTCACAAGTTAAAGCTAAGCTCTTAGTTTTTAATTATGTTGAATAAATAAATATATATAGTTCACCTTCGATATTCTTGTATGTATATGCTTTGTATTTTATTAGTAGATCATTAATTCCACTATAGTGTTGTTTATTTATGCTCTAGGATTTGCTTGCATTTTGTAAGGTTTGCATAAGTGCACACAAACAGTGTATTTCTATAATTAAGAAGTCATCGTTTTGTGTGGGTGAAATTAATGTCATCATTTTGTTTAAAATTTTGCGAAGCTACACAAATATAATCAATTAAACGTAACCAAATCAACCAATAGAAAAAATCATGCCTAATTTCTATTGGTTATAAAAGTCAAAACACGTTAATTTTTGCATAAAAAAGTTGAAAACAACATTTATTTTGTAACCAAAAATTTCTCCTAAAACGACACTTATATTGAAACAGAGAGTATAAAATATAAAAATTGAATAAAGAAGCTCCTAGGCAATACTATGCATGTAAACATACTAGTTAATTTGATTATTTTTTTAATTCATACCATTTTGACCTTCGTAACATTATTGAAGTTGAGAAGAAACTAGTTGTTATATAGGTTGTACTCAAGATTAGTTATAACTCTAGCTTTGATTAGCCCATCCAAAAGAGATCACTCCATGTCCAATATTTTAAGGGCTCTTATTGCTTATTAAATTCTATTTGGGGTCATGATGCATGTACATTGTTGGCATTTCCAGCTAGGAAAATGGTTAGTACAAACTTTAATTCTTTCATTTAATATAATATGAAGTCGTTGCGTATTATAAATTATATCAGACCATGTTTATCAAAGGTGCTTATGTATAGTGTTTGTGTATTTTTTGTGTATTTTTTTGTGTATTTGAGTATTAAATTAAATCAAAACATGTACTATTCATAAGCACCTATAATGAAAAGTGCTTAATTAAGCATTTTAAGCTCCCCTTTTTGTAGAGTTCTTATGAATAATACATGTTTTGATTTAATTTAATACTCAAATACACAAAAAATACACAAAAAAATACACAAGCACTCTACATAAGAACCCTTGATAAACATGCTCTCAACCACTCATTATATGAGAAGTTAGCATGTGGAGTACTAGTAGTCCACATATAACAATATTGTCCGTTGATATAGTATATAGATATGACTCCCAATTTCATTATACTTTAAGAAGCATTAAAAGTAAAATAAGAAGAAAAAAAATACAGCTAAATTGTACAAAATTTGAAGAACAAATTGACTATTAAAAGCAAGACGGGTGTGGGTACGACGATTTGTATAGGATAAGAACTGGGAATTGGAGGCTCAATAGATTAAAGTAGCAAAAGAAAACGAAGGCAAAAAACTTAGTATAAGAGAATTTTATTGGATTAAGAAGATATGGGTTCTTTCCTAGGAATTAGACATGCCTTTTTCCCTTGCTCTCTTCCTCTATTTATACTATGATTTACAAATAGAGACATTTAAGTCTTGGCTCATTAACGCGAATTAAATGCATTTAAAGCAGCCGTTATGTCGTCATCGAACTCCTTAACCGTCGAAGTCCGCTCGCCTCCCCTCGCCCTCTTGTCGAACTGAAAGCGAATATGGGCCCTCCTTCGGCCCATTATACTTTGGGGATTTATAGAGAAACGAGCTCGCTCTTCTATCGGGCCTCGGCCGATTCTTTAGCGGGCCCTGGTACCAATTCGAACACCAACAGAAGGCCCCCTAAGTTCGATGTTTTCCCGTCGAACTCATCGGACTTAGACAGTCGGACTCATGCTTCCCGTCGAGCTCATCAGGTTTAGGCAAACGAACTTTTTGACTGACGAGAGGAAAACGGATCGCCAAATAAATCTTCATGGATCTCGAGGACTTCGCGGCATTCGGACTCGGAGGAGTAAAACCCTTAATTATTAGGAGAAAATCCCGCCAATTAGGTCTCCTCGGATCCCGAGTATCGCGTTGTACGATACCCTAATAATTAAAAAATATTAAAAGGTAATGATTCGTTTTTTCGAAAAAGTGGGGCGGCACGGTTTCCATAGCGTCAGGTGACGTCACTTTAAAACCGGATGACGTCACTTTTAAAATTTGATTTAAATAGGTAGAAAAAGAAACGATGGTCTCCTTCCTATCCTTTGCCAACAAATACTCGCTCATCCTTCAGGAAGAACAACGGATCTTCATTTTTTTTTTTCTTTTTTCTTCATCCACCCGATAAATTTCAACAAAAAATGGCCCCTAGAGAACCACGACGGATTGTTACCCAGGCCAGCGACCAATTCGGCCCCTACCAGAGTACGTTATCGACGGAAAAGTCCCTTGAAGTTCTTCGCCGCTCATGCGCGATTCCCGAGGCGGTGGAGCCGGTGTCGCCCCGTGAGGGCGAATCGCGGAAAGTGTCCGCCCGGATTCGCCGCGCTTACGAGGCGTACTTCTCCGGAGCCGGACCGTCCTTCCCAATCCCGGATGCGTTGATACTCTACCGCATCGGCTAGGTATCGCCTTCCCCCAAGCTTTGCCGAACTTCATCGGATCGGTGTTATGTGCCACGACGGTGGCGAGAGGAGACCGGATTTGCCTTCGGCGTCCCGGAGTTGATGGAATTGTTCAGCGTCCGTATCTCGAAAACGAGTGGGACGTTCGCCATTTACCCCAACACGAACCGGAATTTGGTATTTGGCTTTCCTGAAAAGGACTCGGACTGGATGGACCGGTACTTTTTCTTCCGCGTCACGAAGTCCTCCGTCGGGGACATGCACGAATTCATCGGTCGTAAATGGGCCGCGACTTGCGGTGAGTTTTTTTTTTTACACTTCGATTTGGAAGGAAAAAGTTTGGATAAAGGGCTTTCGCCTCGGCCCCTTTAGAGCTCTTAATAAAATAAAATGTAATTTATTTCAGAGACCCAGACGCGCCTCGACGATCTCACGCGCTTCGAAGACTTCTACCGGGTCGCTGTCGAGGCCTCGTCGAAGTGGAATTCCTTCTCGCTGGAGAGGATCCACGGAGCTTGTGCCGCGCGCGAGAGCGGACACTCGGAGAGTCGGCCTCTCCTCGGCTACTGCGGAGTCATCTCCCCCGACCTATCGGGCGAAGAAGGAGAGAGAGACCGGGCTCGCAGCCTTGGCTAAGGCCAAGAAGGAGGAGATCTCGCGCTTCAAGGCGAGCGGGGAAAAACCCAAAGTCAGCCTAGTGGTTGACTGGGTCCTCCAACAGGCCCCTGACGAGCTGCGGGCCGTGGTTGCTCCGCCTTGCGCGGAGGAGGAGGAGGAGAGCCTGGAGAGGCGGAGGAGGAGGAGGAGAGCCTGGAGAGGCGGAAGAGAAAAAGGGGGGCCGATGATGCGGACTCATCTCCCCGCACTGACTCGAGGACGAGGTCCAGAAGCGCGGACCCCGTGAAGGCCCGCGGTGCAACCATGCCTCCCCCCACCGCCCGCTCGGACCGCTCCGCCCCGCCTGGCGGCGTGAACCAGGTCGCCCAGCAGCGGCCTATTCTTCGCCGCGAGGGATCCAACAGAGGATCGGCGCAGGATCGGTCTCTCGTCGTGAATGTGGAGAGCCGCAGTGGTAGGGAAACTCATGCCCTTTGAAACTGGTTAGCTTTCGCTTCGGGGCTAACGTGTGCTTCGTTTTTGTTTTGCAGATCGCGATCGGGTCTCGAACCTATTCCGGACCTTTTCGTATCAGGGGCTCGAAATCCCGGCGCTGGAGAACATGCGCGATCCGGTGAGGGACTTATACGCCCGTCACTCTATTGCCTTAGCCGAGGTATGACTCCTGCATCTTCTCTTTGTTTTCGTTAACGCTTACATATATGTTTTCTGGTTCTTACACATGACTGCCTTCTGTTTCAGTCGGCGACGACCTTCAACCGTCTCCTTTGCGGGTACGAGGGGATGCTCACCGAACCCGGATCTCTTCAGCTCGACCTGACCAGGGCCAAGGAGAAATTGGCCCTGGCGGAGCGATCACTCGAGACCATGCGCATCGCGTCGGAAAAGAACGCGGACAGGCTGAGGCAAGTCGAGGATTATCGCCGCCAACGCGACGAGGCGAGGACGGCGGCTGCCGCAATGGAGACGAAGGCGGCCTTTATGCTAAAAAGGGCTGAGATTGCGGAGGAGAAGAGCTCGCGGTTCGAGCGAGAGCTGACTGCGGCGGAGGAGAGTTCGCAGGCGATGTCGGCGAAATACGAGGCTCTCCTCAGACTTCGGGATCGCGATCTCCGACTCTCCTCCCACGAGGCCAGGCGCGATGTCAAAGGTACCGGGGTTGCGGTGATAAACCAGGTGAAGGACCACCTCCTGCTCCTGAAGAAGCGATCTCGTGTGGAGCGCGAAGTGGCCGAGATCCGATCCAATCAGGAATTCCTGGTCGGGATCTGGAGGGGCGATTACCCTGATCTCGAGGCGGAGGCGGCGAGCATGGCCGAGGATCTGCCGGTGGTTGAAGCGAAGCTGGCCGCTATGCCTCTTCCTTCGCTGGACCTGGTCGAGCTGGCCAAGAGGTTCGAGGCTTCGCCGCCTCCCGAGGATGCAGTCAGTCGTGAGTCAGCTCTGGTTCTTGTGGAGCCACGAGCGGTCGATGAAGCGGCGCCGCTGGAGGTAACACCACTGGCTTCGGCACCTTTCGATCAGTTCGGATCGATGACCGCCAGCCTGACCGTCGAAGATGCCCTTAACCTCAGGGAGGGCGTTCGCTCCGAAGGGTCCGAACCGGTGGTCACAGTTCCCGCCGAGGGGGGTCATGAGGTTGCACCCGCTGAGGAAGAGTCGTCGCAGCCAGGGGCTGGAGAGAGCGGAGCGGTGGATGAAGCAGGTCAGACATGAATGTGGTCATGTCTTTAAACAGGGGCCTGTCCCAAAAAACTTTTTTTGTTTGTGTTTTTTTTTGCTTCTTTTTTTTTAAAAAGATTGTATTCGTTGAGCACAACATCACTTTGTCCTCGTGGAATCCATTTCTTAGCTTTTCATATCTTTGTTTCTGCGTACTTAGTCGTTTTTACGGAAAAGCGATATTCGTTATGATCGGACCGTTAATTGGTTCACCTCATCCGAGTCTTCTAGATTTAAGATTTGTTATAGTCTTTAAGTTCCTTGGCAGAGTTGTGCTGGCAATTTGTGAACGCTGGGGTTCGCCGGTGGAACTGTGTTGTTCGCTAAGTTCCGTACATCGAACTGTTTAGATGTGCATCGTTAAGTTCTCTCTGTCGAACTGTTTAGACGACTTAAATATGTTTTGCTAGATCTTTTAGGTTCTTTGGAAGAACTGTATGGATCGTTCGCGGACCCTGAGGTTCGATGTGCATCGTCAAGTTCTTTTTGTTGAACTGTTTAGATGGCTTAAATATGTTTCGCTTCCCCGATCGTTAAGTTCTTTGGTGGAACTGTGTTGATCGTTTGCGGACCCTGAGGTTCGATGTGCATCGTCAAGTTCTTTTTGTCGAACTGTTTAGATGGCTTAAATATGTTTCGCTTCCGCGATCGTTAAGTTCTTTGGTGGAACTGTGTTGATCGTTCGCGAACAATGGGGCTCGATATGCATCGTTAAGTTCTTTCTGTCGAACTGTTTGGATGGCTTTAAATGTAGTTCGCTTTTTGAATATCCTTTGTAGAAAAAAGATTTTATTTATTTATATAGCTGGACCCGATCAAATGATACGGGCTGCCTACGTACCCGAGTTGGGATCAAGCCTGAAACGTAGTTCGGTTTACAATAGAGCGAATTTAAGCATAAAATTTCTTGAGGTTCATGATGTTCCAAGGTCTTTTGACGTTGTTCCCTTCGGAGGTTTTGAGACGGTAGACTCCCGGGCGGATGATTTCGTGTACGATGTACGGTCCTTCCCACTTGACTCCGAGTTTGCCAGCGCGATATTCGGCGGTGTTCTCAAAGACCTTTCTTAGTACTAGGTATCCGACTGATAGGGTTCGTTGCTTTGTCTTCGAGTTGTAGTATCGTGACGCGGATTGCTGATAGTTTTGAATCTCGATCATTGCTTGATCTCTCTTCGAATCCGGGTTATCGAGAGATTGTCTTAGCATCTCGTCGTTGTCCGCTTCGATCGAGGGTTCGAGTTCGCCGATCCCCGGGATCTGCCGCTCGGCAGGGACGATCGCTTCGACTCCGTAGACGAGGGAGAACGGAGTTTCCCCCGTCGCCCTGCGCGGTGTGGTTCGGTAGGCCCAGAGTACCCCTTCAAGCTCATCGTGCCATCCTCCTTTCCGAGAATCGAGACGTTTCTTGAGACCGTAAAGTATTGACTTGTTCGCCGCTTCGCTCGTCCGTTTCCTGCGGGTAGCGAGGTGTAGAGTATTGTACTTTTATTTTCCAGGTCTGGCAGAATTTTTCGAACTTTTTTGATATGAACTGGGAGCCGTTGTCCGTGACGATCTCGTACGGGAGTTTGTGCCTGCAAATGATGTTTTTCCATAAGAACTTGCAGACCTTTGTGTCGATGATTGCGGAGTAAGCCTCGGCTTCGACCCATTTGGAAAAATAGTCGGTTAAAACGAGAAGGAATTTCCTTCCGTTGGTTGACTCGTGCAGCGGGCCGATGATGTCCATGGACCACCTCATGAAAGGGTAGGGGGCGGAGACGGATGACAATGGTTCAGACGGCTGGTGGATGAAAGGAGCGTGGCGCTGGCACTTTTCGCAATTTTGCGCATATTTAATGCAATCGTCGGTCAAGGTGGGCCAATAATATCCCTGTCGGCGAACCTTGGTGGCGAGGAGACGGCCACCAGAATGGTCTCCGCAGAGTCCTTCGTGGACTTCCCTCATGACGGTGTCGGCGACTTCTCCGTGGACACAGAGGAGATAAGGCCCCCGGAAGCTCCGCTTGCAGAGCCCCCTCGATCATGCAAAACCTGGCGCTGATGACCTTAAGTTTTCGAGCCTCCCATTTTTCAGTAGGGACTTCGCCTTTCAAGATGTAGTTTTGGATTGGCGTCCGCCAGTCATCGATAATTGTTTCTGCTGCGTGGGCGGACTCCTCCTGCTTATTCCCTTTCAGGATCGCGAAGATCGGGCCAGTCGGATCGATGCTAGGTCGGTCGATGGACTCCACGGAGATGTTCCTTCTTATGTCAGGGTCGGAGGTTGATGCTAAAGCCGCCAAGGCGTCTGCCGAAGTGTTCTCGCCCCTGGGGACTTTGACGAGCTCAAACTTGTCGAACTCTTTGCAAAGTTCTTTGGTGATGGCGAGGTAGGCCTCCATTCTTTCGTCTTTGGCGGAATATTCCCCGGAGAACTGGCTTACAACAAGCTGGGAGTCGCAGAAGACTGAGATATTTCGTAGTCGAAAAGATTGCTCGATGACTTCTTGATTGGGCGATCGCAGCTTGACGCCGATCCCCGATCCCTGCTTGGATGAGGCCCCATCAACGTGCAAGATCCAGGGGAGAGTGTTAGTGGACTCGGGATCTTGCACGGGGAGTTCTACTATGAAGTCGGCGAGTACCTGGGCTTTCGCGCTAACGCGGGGCTTATATTCCACGTCATATTCGCTGAGTTCGATCGCCCACTTAGAAATTCTTCCGGACCGGTTCGGGGCGTGTGTAGAATCGTTCCGAGGGGGGTGCGATGTGAGCACTATGATGGAGTGAGACTGGAAATAGGGTCGTAATTTCCTTGCCGCCGTTACAACCGCGAGGGCGAGTTTTTCCATCATCGGGTACCGGTCTCGGGATCGGTTAGAGTTTTGCTTGTGTAAAAGATCGGTTTCGTTCGCCCCGATCTTCTCGTATGAGGACCGAGCCGACGGCCGAAAGGGGACACCGCGATGTAAAGAAAAAGAGGCTCTCCTTCCTCCGGTTTAGCGAGGATCGGTGGTTTCGAGAGGTATGATTTTAGGCCGATTAAAAGCCTCTTCACATTGCTCGTCCCAAACCCAACTTTTGTTTCCCCTTAGAAGGTTGTAGAAAGGAGACATCGATCGTCGACCGCGAGATGAACCCGTTAAGGGCTGCGATCCGTCCTGTGAGCCTTTGAGTTTCCTTTACGTTTCGAGGTGACGGCATATTTAGGAGGGCGTCGACCTGGCTAGGGTTCGCCTCTATCCTCTCTTGGTGACTAAGTACCCCGAGGAATTCTCCGGAAGGTACGGCGAAAGTGCACTTTTCCGGGTTAAGCTTCATGCCATACTCTTTGAGGAGATCGAAACACTGTCGGAGGTGTTCGATATGCTCGCCCTGCTTTTTGACGATTTGACGAGCATGTCATCTATATAGACTTCCATGACCTCGCCCAATTGTTTCTCGAACATTCGTTGACAAGTCTTTGGTACGTCGCTCCTGCGTTTTTAGGCCGAACGGCATTACTTTGTAACAGTAGGTTCCTCTGTCCGTTATGAAGGAAGTCTTCTCCTGATCGTTGGGATGCAACGAGATTTGGTTATAACCTGAAAAGGCATCCATGAAAGACAAGAGCTCGTGACCGGCCGTTGCTTCCACGAGTCGGTCGATGTGAGGGAGTGGAAAACTGTACTTGGGGCATGCTTTGTTGAGGTCGGTGAAATCGACGCATACTCTCCACTTCCCGTTCTTCTTCTTCACGACGACCGGATTTGCGAGCCATTCCGGATATTTTACCTCCCCGATCGATCCTAAGTTCGGAGTCTCGTAGTTCTCGTATTTCGTCGTTTACGCCCTTAGGCTCGTCCGTCCGGCCCCCGGCCTTCTTCGGGCTCGCCCGATCGGCTTGTAAGTCGGATCGACATTCGGTTGCCGTAGGGCGAAATCGGCTAAGGAATCGAACCCTCGACCCTTCCGCGATCCGAGAGCCGCATTCCGATTTTGATGTTGTCGGTAAGGAACCGAATCGGCTCGACCTTCGCGGATCTGAGAGCTGCATTCCGATTTTGACGGCTCGGGACGGATTGTTCTGATCAATTGATACTTCGATACTAACGCCGTCGCCCCCTCGGAGCTTCTTTTCGGCCCCGCTGGGTCGAGCGACGTTGGCTAACTGCTATTTGACGGTGAACTTGTGTCCGCTCATGTAACAAGAGCGTGCGGTCTCTTGGCTCCCTTGTATCTCTTCGACTCCCGTCGGGGTAGGGAACTTGAGGCACTGATGATAGGTCGAGGGAACCGCCTTCATCTGGTACAGCCAAGGAGTTCCGAGGATAGCGTTGTACGCAGCAGGGCGGTCGAAGACCGTGAATTCCACGAGCTTCGAAGTTCCTTTGGCGAGGACGGGAAGACGGATTGTTCCGAGAGACATAGTGGTCTCACTGGTGAAGGCGATGAGTGGGGCGGGGGCCCCCTCTACTTCTTCCATACTGATTCCCATCCTTGAGAGGGTGCTGAGGAAGATAAGGTCCACGGAACTGCCCGTGTCGATCAGAATTCTGGACACCTCGAAGTTGGCAATGTCCAGTGAGATGACCAGGGCATCGTCATGGGGCCTGGCGAGGCGGAGAGTTTCCTTTTCCTCGAAGGTGATGACTGGTCCGTCGAGTGTCCCGTATTCGGGGCTCGGTTTTCCGACTTTCCTTTGATGCTTTTTGATAGAGTTTACCGATGAGCTAAAAAGCTTGGACCCTCCCATGATCATATCGATCCTTTTCTTGGGGGCTTCTTCGTTCTCGTTATCGGCTTCGACTCTTTTGGGCGATGCGCCACCGACTCCGACGGAGGAAAGTCTGCTTCTCTCGGCCTGAGCGATGGTTTCGAGGTCGAAATCAGCGAGGTCGCCGGCAGACCATTTCTCCATGAGGATGGTTTTCAAACGGTAGCAGTCCTTGGTGTCGTGGCCTTTTACCCCGTGGAGCTCGCAATAAGCATCCTTGTCTCGGACCCATTTGTTGCTTGGCAGCGAACCGCTTCGCTTTCCCCCAGAGTCTCTGCCCACGGCGAAGGTTTGCGAACTCCCGCTGGCTCGGCGATTGTCGGATTTTTTGGACGGACTCTGTGGAGTGGTCTTAGGAGGCGGTCGATACTTCTTGCTTATCGCGAGCTTGTCTTCCTCGAGCTCCATCCAGGCTGTGGCTCGGTGAAGTGCGTCGTGGATACTGGTGGGCTTGTTGATCACGATCTCCTCGCGGAAGCGCGACTTGTGCCAGAGGCCGTGTTTGAGGCAGGAGATCGCCGTGGAATCGGTGATCCCGGGTAATCTGGACAGGATTTCCTTGAACTTGGTTATGTACTTTCTCAGAGGCTCGGCTTTGTTCCGAACGTGGTTCCACGAGTCGCCGTCGGAGAGTCCCCGGTCTATGAAAATAGAGTATTGTTTGATGAAGGCGGTGGTGAAGTCGGTGAAGTCGTCGATCGAGCCGGGTTCGAGGTGGGTGAACCGGACTAAGGACGGCCCGAGAGGTTCTCGGCGAACGACCTACAAAGGCCGTCGTCTTGCTCGTGCTCCTCGAGCTGTACGCGCCCGGCGGCGATGCGGAAGGCGGTGAGGTGCGTCTTGGGATCTCGACTCCGTCGTAGGACGGAAGTTTGATCTTTCTTGTATCGCGGACGCGCAGCGATGCGATCCTCCGAGTAAACGGGGTTCGCCTGGTTTCTTCAATAACTCGGTTGATTTCTGGAGCGGAGCTTATTGCTTCGTGGATCTTTGAGTTTATTCCCCGGATCTCGGTTCGAATCTCCTCGAAATCCTTCCCGCCTAGGTCCGCTCCGCGCGAGGCTTCGGTGCGGGTCGCGAAGTCGGCGTTGGCTCCTCGAGTTTCGTCCGTCATTCGCCGCCGGCCGAGTGGGGATGCCATCGGTGTTCGCTCGTCGGGGGCCGGAGATTGGTAAGCACGCCTTCTATCTTGTCGAAGCGCTCGGCTAGGGTAGAGGTCGCCTTCGTTGCTCGGTGATTACCTTCGGAGGTCGGTGAGCAATTGGGCGAAGTCGACGGATGAGACATTTTGAGAGTCGGTGACATCCATGAGAAGTGGTTTGATTTTCCTCTCGTTACTTAATTAAAGGTGATCTATCAATTCCCCCTCCTTCTGCCGCCAAATTGTGGGTACGACGATTTGTATAGGATAAGAAGCTGGGAATGGAGGCTCGATAGATCAAAGTAGCAAAAGAAAACGAAGGCAAAAAACTTAGTATAAGAGAATTTTATTGGATTAAGAAGATATGGGTTCTTTCCAGGAATTAGACACGCCTTTTTCCTCGCTTCTCTTCCTCTATTTATACTATGATTTACAAATAGAGACATTTAAGTCTTGGCTCATTAACGCGAATTAAATGCATTTAAAGCGTCGTTATATCGTCATCGAACTCCTTAACCGTCGAAGTCCGCTCGCCTCCCCTCGCCTCTTCGTCGGGCGAAAGCGAATACGCCCTCCTTCGCCCATTATACTTTGGGGATTTATAGAGAAACGAGCCTGCTCTTCTACTGGGCCTCGGCCAGTTCCTTTAGCGGGCCCTGGTACCAATTCGAACACCAACAACGGGTAGGTACACACCTCTTCTTTCTTAATTCCCTAGCTCTAGATAATTAATTAAAATTAATCCTACTCCAACAAATAAATCCAAAAAATAAAAAAAGTAACAAGCCTCAACAAAAACCAACAATCAACCAATATTCAATTAATGCAATTCTTCTAACAAATATATCATCTCTCTATAATTACCTTTTAGGTCTTGTAACAAACTTACTCCCTAAAACAAAACAAACAAAAGCTTTTTTGCGTTGTAAAAAAAAACAAAATGTCTCTATCGTTTCTAAGCTTAGCAAACCTCGTCGAGACATTACTTCACCGGAGATTCTCCTCCGCCGGTCTCTCTCTCCAAACCCTCTCCATAGATCCCCAAACCACCATACAATTATGGGCCCCACCACCGTCTAAATCGCCGGAAAACAACCAAAAACCTCCTCTCCTCCTCCTCCACGGTTTTGGCCCTTCCGCTATATGGCAATGGAGCCAACAAATAAAGCCCTTATCTCTCTTCTTCCGTCTCTACATCCCCGACCTAGTATTCTTCGGTGGATCCACCACAACCACCTCTTCCTCCGAGGAAAACCGCTCGGAGATGTTTCAAGCCTTGTGCATGATGAAGCTCATGGAGAAGCTAGGTGTAGTAGAGAAGTTTAGTGTTGTTGGCACGAGCTACGGTGGGTTTGTGGCGTATAACATGGCGAAAATGTGGCCGGAGAAAGTGGATAGAGTGGTTCTTGCTAGCTCCGGTGTTAATATGCGGAGGAGCGATAACGAGGAGTTTGTCGAGAGAGCAAAGTGTAAAGACGTAGTGGAGGTTATGCTTCCTACGTCGGGAACAGATCTTAGAAGATTCTTTTGGATGGTTTCTTCTTGGAAACTTGATTATGTGCCAAGTTTTGTCTTAAACGACTTTTTTCAGGTATTTGTTATCTTAATTTTTAAATGATCGTAATATTTTCTAATATTTGTTAATCGTATAGCCTATATGCTATATAAATAATTTGTCGAGGTGTAGTTTTGGTTTGAGATTTTTAAGATTTTATTGTGATAGTTTTAACATATTTCATAATTTAGTGACTTTTGATTAAAAACTAACTAATGGAGTTAGGTTTGAGAATTACCTTATTTTAATCAAATAGGCTATATTATTTTTTGACCAAATATTTTGGAAACCTACAAGTTATACTATTCTCTTTTTTTTTATTACAACAATACTATTCTCTTTCTATAACGAGAATTTTTTTTTTATGAACGAGAAAAGTTTATTGTGAAGAAAAAAATAATTTTAAGATTTATTCAATGTTCCTATTAACTTTTTTTGCATGAAACCCGGCATCGCATTTATTGAAACTTCTTATAAATAAAAGAAAAAGATAGTGGGGGCACAAAGATACACTCCACTAGCTTATCTTTATTTTAAAAGAGTGATTGATCAAATAAGACAAAGAAAATTGTCGCTTTCATTTCGTTAATTTACACTTAAATGCTCACATATAGCTACAAAGAAGGGAATTTTTTTCCAACTTTACCCTTAAATAAATGCAATAATGTCGTTATTATTGAAAGAAGAAGATCACTTTGTCTTTGCATGATTGATATATAATAATATTATGATCGAAAATGGGGGAAATATACACAGAAAATGTATTCGGAGAAAAGAGATGAAAAGGCAGAACTTCTAGAATTCTTAAGCATTGGGAAGGACACCAAAACAAACGTTTCTCCAATTAAACAGGTTCGTTATTAATCGCTATCACAATTAATTATCATAATAATACAATTAAAATCATGTTGTGAGTATATAATTAGTTTTTGATATTGGTAATAGTCTAATGCAAGAGCATTGTAGATTATTGAAATATTATCGTTAGTAACTAATTTTCAATAAAAATAAATAATATGAAAATCCCTATGATTTGATTAGACAATTAATAAATGATCAATTGTGATGTTTTCGTAACATAAATGACTATATGATAGTATGAAATAAAACAAGCATTGATCAATAATGCAGGATGTAATGCTATTATGGGGGGAGGGAGATAAGGTTTTTCCTTTGAAAATGGCCCATGACCTTAAAGAGTAAGGACCAATTCTACTATATATTTCTTTTTTATCATATACATATATCCTTATTTAATAAGTCACAAATAAAATTTTAAGTAACTTCCACCTTAATTTTTTGACACGTAATCAAAATACACGTGTAAACCACACAAATTTTTATCAATAAATATTTTCAAAACTACTTTTAATATCCATCGCAGAAAAAGTTACATCCACTTCCCTAATATTTCTCCTATTTCCTTCTAAATCCCTATTATATCTCATCACGATCATTTCTTTAAAAATCTAATAATTTATATAATCCTATCTATCTTCATATATAATTATCCTCATTTACGGGTTACAAATTCAACCTTTCTATTATTTTTTTTATCATTTTTATAAATATAAAAAATATGTCTCTTGAAATTTTTTCTATTTCACAAATAACGCCAAGTCAATGACGTTGATTTGGTTGAGTCAACCAAATTTCCTCCCTGAACATTAGTATAATGTAATGAACATTTAGTTATTGTTTATTAAAAAATTACTATATCCTAATGAACTTTAAGTTATAATTTATGAATTCAATGTTTGTTGACATGATTTATTTTAAATTTCAAAAATTTATATTCCACAAAAACTAGAATTAAATTCAAATTTTAAATGACTCAAATGTTTGTCATTAAATAAAAATTGTTATCATTTCCTAATTTATATTTTTAAACTATAATTTCAAAATTTTATAGATAATTATAAATAAATTTATATTCATTTTGACATAATACATATATTAATCTTATGTTTATTATATAATAATTCAATTATAATTAGCCCGTGCAACGCACGGGCCAAGACACTAGTATATATATATATATAAATTATTGGGTTTTTTTTTATAGATTAACAAAGTATTAATATAGGGTTTAGAATGAAGAAAAAGTAATTAAGTATGGTTGTATAATTCACGTGCAGGTTGTTAGGGAAGAATGCGAAGCTGAAAGTGATTAAAGAGACATCACATATTCCACAATTGGAAAAACCCAAAGAATTTAATGAATTTGTCATCTCTTTCTTGTTACCTCACTCTCCTTCACTATAACTCTATAATTACATACTATATTATTAAACTAAAAAAATATCACTATAGTTATAATTATATATGTACTATTAAACTAAAAATTATAAGATTTCCTGATTTCATCTATGTTAGAACAAGTGTTCACGACAGTTTCAAATAGAAAGTACAAAAACCAACAATAACATGCAAACTTAGAATATAATCCACGTTTCTTATCTTAAAATTAAATTAATCATTTTACCTCTCTATAATCCACGAAGACATTCCTCCTAAATAGGCACCAAACTCGACAAATATATATTCTTGGGTTAGAGGCTTTCTTCACAAGATGTATCTTGAAGTTAAAGTTGGTTGTGACTAGGACCATGATTATAGGGCTCCAAGAGGTTTTTAACTTGTGGACTCCATAAATCAATTAAAAGTCCAGTCCAAAACTCTTTTTTAAGGGCTCATTCTTGACTATTTCACGGGCCCACCGACACATAGCGGTCCGCGATTGGTCAATTTATTTATTTTTTTTAATTTTCGAATTTTTTTTTGTCAGAATCTTTAAAAGGCTCTAACTATAATGATGCTCTAAGACATAAGAGCATCATTATCAATGATGCTCAGAGAAGGTGTTTAGCTAATTTATTTTATTTAGTTTTAATTAATTTTTTGGTTTAAGAAACAATTGTTCATTAGTTTTTTTATTGACGATTATTGGTGTTGTTTATTTAGGGTTCTTAAAAATAAAAATAAATATGAAAAATTTAAAAATTGGAAATTAAATACATATTTGAAAATTTAGTCATTAATAGAAAATGAAAATACACAATACAAATTAACATTTAAATTTTGGAATATGATAAATCGAAACGAAAACAAACGACATATTTTATAATCTTAATTTGAGCCGAACTTTTGCCATATATTCTCGACCAAACCTATCTCATGAAAAGCTGAGTCCAAGCAGAAGAGCCCTCATGGACTATGGCAACGCGAGTCGCAACTCGATTGTGTATGTGTTGGAGTATATGTTGGAGAAGAGCACGAAAGCGAGGAACATGAACGAAGGAGAAGATGAGTGGGGTCTGATTCTTGCATTTGGACCTGGTGTTACATTTGAAGGCATTGTTGCTCGAAACCTTGATGTCCGAACAAGAGAGCAAGACCTTTTTTTGTTCTTTCATTATATAGACATTTCACTAGAGAGAAGAAGTGATTATAATAAGACATGAAAACTAAACAGACGAAATCTTTTAATATTTATGATGCTTAAATCTTTGACTATCTAAAAATATTTGATAAAGAAGACGTTTAATATGAAATCCAAAACAAAGAAAGAGCATAAAAACAAAACTCAACGCAGTTCTCCTTTCTCACAAACCAAACAATGCAGTTCTCAGTTCATAGATTATAGTATTATACCTTGACTATTGTGAATAAGTTTCTTGTGTCTTTCAAGCCATATGCATCATTTGAATCTCTTTTTATGACTTTCTTGAAAAAGACAATAACACATGAATTATTAATCACAAAGACATAAACACATGAACTATTAATCACAAAGATAAACCCATGAACTATTAAACACATGAACTATCAAACCAAATGCATCATTCACCCTCTAGAACAATCGGATCTCATCTATGAGTATCTCTAAGAATATTAACCTAAACAACAGTCAAAACAAACCATTGTTACCTATAACAGACTTGAAATCGATTAACCTAGGTCCATGGGCAATCGAATAAAAAAAACCTCAAATCAAAAATACCAAAACCCTTATAAAAACTATGTATTATCAAATAATCTCATAAACAAGTTCATATACCTTGATTATTTGAAGAAGCCGACTCGTATTGTCTTTACATATCTGATTTTAGTTGGATTATCGTCGGATTATCGCCGGATAGAGAGCCATCGCCGTCGCCGCTCTTTCTCTTTTTTTAAAAAAAAAACATCGAGCAAATGAAAAGAAATTACAAAAAAAAAAATTAAACTCATATATTTTTTCCTTATGTCGACACGTGTGCGCTTCTTGGGGAGATGAAAATTCCTTCCCTTAATACCGATGTTTACCTAATATTAACTAATCCTAATTATTTTTAATTCTAAGCACTTTAATTTTAACGTTAAGCTACACCGATAATGGTGGTCTAAACAAAACAAATGGGTGTAGTTTGCCTCCACTCCTTAATATATTTATATAAATGTTATTGAATAAAGGGAATTATGATATATAAATTACATAAAATGTAGAACCACGTTGAGGAAATGAAATTATTGGGAGGCCATACCATAATATTGGGTGGTACATAAAGTATTAATTAAAAAGTGAAATGAGAATTGGTCCTCAGGATAAAGAGGAGGACCCATGCATGATAATGATATTGATAATGATGAGATGAGATCTTATGTTGATACGCTACTTTCATTGAATTTGAATACTTTACGCAATCTATGTATTCAAATTTATAATGAAACGAATCTTATCTATAAGAAGAAGATAAACATAAATTTATTCTAAAAGCGGTAAACTCGTAGGAGGATAATTTTGACTATTAATTTTGAAAAACATTCTATTCCACAATTTTCTTTCTCCGCGAAGAAAATAAAGTAAAACATATTTTCCTTTTTCTTTAAAAAGTACTAATATTTTTAAAAATGAAATAAAATCCAGCGGAAGTGGAAATACTGTCGGGCGTAGTTCGCATGTGTGGGTCCCACTTTTGCGTATGTGGATAAGCCTCACCGTTTATCTGACAAAAAGTAATAACCATCTCGTCATTGCCACGTCTCATCTCAGTTCCTATCCATTCGCAACGTTAGCTTCAACGCCACGTGTCGAACTTCTATGGCTCTGTTTTTCGACGCATTCTTTTATAAATTAGTCCTTTAATATCGTCAATCTTTCTATTTTGACCCCAAACTCTACATTTAAAATATATGCTGTCACCCACATAAGACTTCCCGTAAACTCCCAAAAAATTATAAAAAATTGTTAAATTATATCATAATTTTAATCTACATTAAAATCTCTCTAATTAAATCGAACAAATTATCCATTTAAACAATTACAGATCTTATCATGAGGTTTAAAAGTCAAATAAGTAAAGTAAGAGACTAAATTGTGAAGAAACTAAAATAAGGCGAGAATTCAAATTTGCATATATAGTGCGCGGATGTGGATAAGGTTAAGAACCAGTTTCTTTTGTGTCCCCCCCCCCTCCTCTATGTCACTTTAATTTTAAAATATTTCACCATTTATTAAAAAGGTAACAAACAACGTCAAACAATTAATAATTATAGAGAAAATAACATCATCACACGCTTTTTAAAACACAAATTACACTTTAGAAAGACTTTTCGATATGTAAAGACTTTATCATTATAAAAGATTAAATTATCCATCAATTCATTTATTCTACATAAATTTCACAATCATTTTCTTTCTCATTTTTCTATTTTGCATTCTCTAATTTTAATTTTCTAGGGGTAATATAAAATAATTTATTTGTGTATATTGATTTATAAAATTTTAATATCTATATTTTGATATCCCACTTTTATATATTTTATTTATGAATGTATCAACATTGTGACAACTAATCAATATCTATTTTTTTATATATGTCCAAAAAGAATTGTACAAATGTTCAAAGTAGAATGGACGAGTTTAAATTTTATTCCAATGAGTTTATATATCATAGACAATTCATATGATGATTTGTGTTCAAGTTTAAATAAATTTTGTAGTTAAAAATTATATGATGGTTCATGTTCAAAAATGATATAGGTTTTAATAATGAATTTAAAACATTTATATGTTTTGATGTACTTGTAATTTTCATGTTTTAATAATGAATTTAAAACATTTATATGTTTTGATGTACATGTAATTATTGAAATAATATATTTAAGAATAAATTAAAATGCATTTTACGAAATTGTACAAAAGTATGTCCACATAAGATAAAATGTATCCACAGTTTAGACACAACGTTGTGCATCCCACGACTTTCGTACACAACGTTGCGCATCCACGACTTTCTGTACACAACGTTGTGCATCCACGATTTTCTGTACACAACGTTGTGCATCCACGATTTTTTGTACACAACGTTGTGCATCCACGACTTTCTGTACACAACGTGGTGCATCCACGACTTTCTGTACACAACGTTGCGCATCCACACTTTTTTGTACACAACTTTTAATATACATGAAGGGTAAAACCGTATTTAAGAAAATAAAAAGTGTAAAAAGTGTCTCCATATCACAAAAGTGTCTTATTTTGATATGCAAGTGTTAAAAAGTGCTCCATTATGTAAATCACTCATAATTATATTATTATTATTTATTGCTCGTAATAAGAAACCACAAGGGCACAATATAAAGACCAAACCTTCTCTTCTCCTTTCTTTTCCTCTCTTGTCTCTATTGAGAGTTTTGAGAAATATAAAAGTTAAAAAAACCAATAATTTACTGCGATGGATAGTGTTGAATCTTATGTGTTTAGTTTCTCCGATCGTTCTTCTTCCGAGTCTGAGTCCTTCTCTTCTCATTCCTCTTCAGCTTCTTCTTCCATTGGAAGGAACAGCGACGACGGAGAAGAAGACGAGTTTCACGGCGGCGGAAAATCATCAGACGACGGAGAAGAGGACGAAGCCGAGTCTACTTACAAAGGTCCTCTTGATTTGATGGAATCTCTCGAAGAAGTCTTACCCATAAGGTAGATCTCTCTTCAAAATTTCTAAAATTTTATACTTTTAAAACTTTCAAATAAAAAAAGTTTATATTTTTATTTTTGTTCTGATTTTTGTTAGTGTGTGTGAATGTGTAGGAAAGGGATATCGAAGTATTACAACGGAAAGTCAAAGTCTTTCACGAATCTAAATGCGGAGGCTTCGTCGGCGTTGACTTCCTCTTCGTCGATGAAAGACTTGGCTAAACCGGAGAATCCGTACAGCCGTCGTCGGAGAAATCTGCTCTGCCATCAGATCTGGGAGAGCAACAAGACGACTCCACGTGGCGGGATCTCGAAGAAACAAATCATGATCAGCTCGAGCAGGAGCGCTTTGACGCTTGCTATGGCGGTTGCCGCCGGGGTTATGGTCGGAGAAGGATCTTGTTCTGGCGGAGATTCGTCGCCGGGATCAAGTCCGAGGAGTTCTAGATCTCCTCCGAGACAGAGACATCAGAAGAAGAAGATGATGCTTCCTCCTTTGTATCCACGTAATCAAGGGTCTTTTGGTAATTTGAAATCGTCGCAGTCGTCGTTGGGTTTTTGCGCGTGGAGGTCACATTCTGTGGCTGATTTTCCGATGTGTTTACCGGCGACGACGGGTGATTCGTAGGAAGGATAACATTTTTATTTTATTTTTTGTTGAATTTTACATTTTTTTAAAGTTTTTTTTTAGTTTTTGGAGTAAAATCCGGAGAATGTATATAGAACGAGTTTTTTTTAATGGATCTTTTCATATTCTGGTTTTTAATTCTCTCCCAAATCAACTCACACTAAAGTCTCGTCAAAGATATGCTAAAAAATTAAATTTAATTAAACTATATGATGGTTACTGATGATTATGTATAAACATGGCGATTAAGTGGAATATTAAAGGCCTAAACAAGTAATGCGAGGCCGGCCACGTCAGAACAATAAAACGCTGCGTTTTAGCCCTTCTATCTTTACCTTTCAGTAATCAAATAGGTAAGACCTTCTGAATCAACTAGAGAGTTATCCGCCTGGGATACAACGCCACGTGTCATTTCTTCTTCTCCTTCTTCTTCTCTCTTTTCAGCTACTCCATACGAAACATTCGCAGAGCTTTTGCAATGGAGGCGAATACGAACGAACCAGCTACGAAAGCGTTGAAATCCTCTCCGACAGGACCGATACCGAACTTCTTCGTATCTCTCTCATCGGCATTTACGCAAACAGCTCTCGCGCGTCCGAGCAAACCCGGTTTGCTACTTCTACCACCAGCTTTAAATCCGGTCAAATCGATACAAGACCTACATCGGTCTATAGTCTCTACCACTGAGAAAATCGCAGGCTTGTTCGATTCGCTCGTCTCTAAGAACCCTCTGTTTCAGGAAGCGTCTCGCTTGTCTTCCGAATTTCGCCTTCTGTGCCACGAGGTAGCTTCTCTTTACCTAATTTTTTCATGGGGATAATGATTTAAGTAGAAACAAGTGTCTTTACTTTCCTTAGCTCTGATTAGTATTATAGTTTATGTGGAAAAATGTCCTCAAGTTTCGATATATATGGTTCTGTTCTTCACACTGTCTTTGTAATATAGAAAATGAAACTCGGTTACAGGACACGTTAAGCTTTTGGTTCTGTTTTTTTTGGTTGGTAAAGATGAATAGGCTTTTGGTTTTTGTTTAGATTCGTTTGAGAAACACTACAAGGGTGAGTTTTGCAATGTCTAATCACGGATTCGCAGCGGTTCTGCCTGGAGATTCGGTCGCAGGAATGGTGGTTGCGAACGGGTTAATAAACTTTCTCAATATATATAACACCATACTTGTTGCCCGTCTTGTACTCACCTGGTTCCCTAGTGCTCCTCCTGCCATTGTTAGCCCCCTCAGGTAAACTAAACGGTTTCTTATGTCGACGCCACGGATGGTAATCTTTTGTTGATTTCTGATTTATGTGTATGTGTTTTTCATTGTATCAGTACTTTGTGTGATCCATACTTGAACATATTCCGGGGACTCATTCCGCCTCTTGGAGGATTAGATTTGTCTCCCATTTTAGCGTTCCTTATCCTCAACGCCTTCACCAGCACTGCTATGGCGCTTCCTTGCGAGCTCCCACAAGCTGAAGGAGCGGCGGCTTCTCCATCTTCTTGTGAGACAAAGTGGATGAGAAGGAGAAGGTTGAGCAGCCAAAAAGATGGTAGACCAAGCTCGGCTTCTATGAACTAATCTGTCTAAAAAAGTATTCTCTTTTCTGCGTTTCAAATGTGAAATATACATTTACGAGTGATTTCATGCTTCTGCATCTTTTGATATCTAAGTTTTGTGAAGATAATTTGAGGAATACTGTATATTGTTTCTAGTGACCACACATTGATAAAAACACATCATAGAGTCATATGCGTTTTTCTTATTAATTCAATCATATTGTTAATAAAGTTAAGCCTAGAAGACATTGTAACAATTCATCAATGAAGCTTTGGGTCTAACAATGAAGATGGTTCATATCTTCAATGCTTATATAATATACATAGGCAAAACTTGTCCACTCATCAGAAGAACTTGGCATCTACACTTGGGTAAGAATCATCAGGATGAGCGAAAATTGAAGTCATTTTCAATCCAACGATATTAACTTGTGATCTTGAAAGTTCTTCAAGAAACTCTTGCCTCACCTACAAGGATAATTAACCCAATTCAACTACTTAAACAAAACAAAGCACAAGTGTAAGCTTTATTGCTGTGTCATACCTGCGTCCACCCAAATAGCTTGAGAGATTTAAGTAACCAGCATCTGCTCATGATCCGTTTTAGCCCTTCTTCTGTGATTTTTCGACACCACGAGAGGTCCAAGTAAAGCAACATCTTACAGTTTTTGGCAAGTGAAAGGGCAGTATCTTCACCAACCTGTTTCAAACACAACTCCATTTAACACTTGGTAGAAACAAGCTTTATAAAGGGAAGAGACTTTTGGTACTAAATACTCACATCTCGGACATTAGCTAGGCAGAGTTGGTTAAGAGAACCACCGAGGACTTCAAGAAACACAGAAACAGCTCCATCACTGTCAAAGGAAGAAACCCATATATTAGTATTCAAAACCGTATACAAACGTTATGTAAGAACACACATATTAATATATAAGCAAACCTAAACCGGTTTCTTGCAAGATTGATTGAATTCAAAGCTCTGCAACCATCGGTAATCTCTTTCAGTGACTTATCCGTCAAATCATACAATTCAGAGATATCAAGGGATTCCAGCTTTGTACAATATCTCCCTATAGTCAATATAGTTACATCAGTCACCTCTCTACAAAGAAAAAAAACAAGACATTAATGTCAGCATCAAGCTTGGAATGTTTCTTTGTCATCTAAGGCCTAAAAGAGTATAACTTACGTGCAAGAAGCTAGAGAAAGATGAGTGAGATTAGAGCCACGGGAAGTAAGGAACTCGACAACAACATCATGAACACTTTCAAGTCCTGCGACCGATAGAGAGTTCAATCTCTCAAACCTACTTAAACTTCTCTTGAACACATTAGATGGTTTAATCCCTTGGCATCCACCAATGTTAAGCCCTCTAAGAGTGGATCCAAAGTTATCAGCAAGAATCTCCACGGCACGGGAAGTGAAAAGAGAGCATTCCGAGAGGTTAATAAGCTGAAGCAGAGGAGCTGATCTCGATATCAAAGCCAAAGCATTGTCTGTTAAACAGAATGACCCCTGAAGAGACAGCGTAGTCAACGAAGGGAACCCTTCCGGCGAGCCTTTCAAGAACTCAGTTATGGAGTTCTCAGTCATGGCTCTTCCACATAGATCAAGACTCAACACCTTCAAGAATCAAAACAAAAACATTACCACAAAAAACTCTACTCAATGCCAATATCTAAGGATCAAAAAACTACCTTTAAGCTAACTCCATCACATTCAGAGAGGATATCAGTCAAGTCCTTCTCCTCGAAATCGACGCAGTTCCTCGCGGAGATCTCGTAAGGAGAGCCCTGTACAAGAAGCTGCATAAACCGCGTGTTGAGCTTACTCAAGTCACTAACCCGATTAGAGAGCTTCTTCTTCAAGTGATCAGGTACGAGATGAAGAGACTTTATAGCTTCAGAGTTATCCGCAAGAACTCGTATACACAGCTCCGTTAGCAAAGGAGGAGTCCTCTTTACCATCAGATCCATCTCCACATCAGAGCTCGATGCAACGCTCGAGATCAGATCTCTCCTCTTCCTTCTCTTCCTCCTCTCGATCTCTTCCTGAAACTTACTACTTCCCTTTACTCCTTCTCCTTCTTCATCTTCTTTCTTTTGATTCTGAGAAGCAATCAAGGGGATTTCAAAAGAATGCAAATCTAGAGCATAAGATCTGGCCAATTCGTAATTCATCGTCTTCTGTCTCTTCGCATTCAATTCAACCCAACGCCTACGCATCTCCTCGTGACGCCGTTCCTCCTCCTGGTTGCGTTTACGAAGCCCTAGAATCGTCTCCGATACACCCGAAACCGTCGCCACACCTTCACCGTCGCCATCACGATCTGGTTCTGGAATAGCTTCGGGATCATCGCGAGATCCAGCGGCGATACTGGACGAAGAGGCTTCTACTTCTGCTGCTTCATGAGATTCAGGGATAATCGCTGTGTAATCGCGAGAATCAACGGCGAGATTTGATGGAGGACGTTCTTCGTTAGAATCTGATTCAGCTAAAATCGCTGGATTCTCACGAGATCCATCGAGAAAACTTGAAGAAGCCATGGATTACGATTATGTGAGAGAGTCTTTGGAGTGGAAGAAGAAGAGAGGGTTTTATAATAAAAAAGATCGTATTTATACCTTTTCTTGTTACACTATTCGGACCCCACGCTGAGATGACTAATCCAGTCAACGAAGCTTTATTTCTTTTTTATTTATATATAAATTTAACAAATAAAAAGAATTTTGAAGAGTAATAAGGCCCAGCCCAATTCTATATTGGGCTTGACTTTCTTTATAAGGTCGTGGAAATAATAGGAAAGAAAAATAAATCATTATTAGCCAACTTTCTCAGATTTTCTAAAAAAAAAGCTTTGAAAGGGTAAAAATGGCGGATCAGCTCACCGATGACCAGATCTCAGAGTTCAAGGAAGCTTTTAGCCTCTTCGATAAAGATGGAGACGGTACGTTTCTCTTATAGATCCTTGAGCTCGTGTTTTTGTTTCTCTTAAATCTGTGAACGATCTACTTTTTTTTTTGGGGATTGTTTGTTGAAGATTCATGACTTCACACTGTGTTTGTTTGCTTTCTCTACGAATCTGTATTCTTTTATATGAACAAATCGAGACCATTTCTTCGTTTAATTTTTACAGATCTCGTTTTAAATCGTATATATACTTTTGAGATTAAGAAATGAGATTTGATGTTTCTATGTTGCATCATACTTAATCTTCTTGTGCATTTTGTTTTGCTCCTTTGACTTATAGGTTGCATTACCACCAAGGAGCTTGGAACCGTGATGAGATCTCTAGGGCAGAACCCAACAGAAGCTGAACTTCAAGACATGATCAACGAGGTCGATGCAGACGGCAACGGGACAATCGATTTCCCGGAGTTCTTGAACCTGATGGCTAGGAAGATGAAGGACACAGATTCTGAGGAAGAGCTTAAGGAAGCATTTAGGGTTTTCGACAAAGACCAGAACGGTTTCATATCCGCAGCTGAGCTCAGGCACGTGATGACGAACCTCGGGGAGAAGCTAACTGACGAGGAAGTCGATGAGATGATCAGAGAAGCGGATGTTGATGGAGATGGTCAGATCAACTATGACGAGTTTGTTAAAGTCATGATGGCTAAGTGAAGAGAGAGAGAGAGCCTTCTTTAAAGGCAATGATGACTTGAATCCTGTTTGTGTTCTTTTAGGACATGTTTTGCTTCTTTCCCTCTTTGATGTTTGTTTGCTTCTTGTTTTAAGCTCTTTAGTGTTTATGTGCCACTATGAACTCATATTTTGCTAATCCTTTTATTAAGCTTTGAATTTGTTTTGATTTCTTTCACTAAAAAGAAACACAAGCTGTAAAAACAAGAAAAAAAACAGTCGAAAATTGCAGTTTTTTGCTTTGTTACAATGAGAATGTATGTACAAAAACGCACCAAAACCAGGTCTTAACAAACTCGCAAAAGTTAGGCACTCACTGTGAACAAAAAAGGTTTCACAGAATTGTGGGACATCAAAAGAAACAGACAATGTGTTACTGACTTGGGGTTTTAGATTTATCGTGTAAGCGGTTTGTAGAGGACAACAGTTATGTACTTGGACTCGAACCTGTGTGTTAAACCCAAAGATACAACAGACTGAGGAGTCCATCCTTGTTCTATGAACACATGGTTAAGCACCACATGTTGAGGTTTCGTGATAATGGCTGTTTCTTCACTGGTGCGGTCAAGAAGTGTTAGATGAAGCTGCGGTGGCACTGCAAGTGGGTCTTTTGCGTAATCTTCTGGTGTTGGGAGGGCTTGACCGTAGCTATGATCAGGCGACGGTGGCGCCTCAAACTCTGCTATGCTTTCAGGATTTTCAGGCACAAAGTTCTGCAGAATGATTTGCACATCTCTTTGTTACAGAGCATAGATTGACTGAAAGATTTTAACACTGAAAAGAGGTGGGGAAATTTACTTACATGAACATCGAGGACGTTACAGACATTGCCCACTTCGTCTGATACGAAAGGTAAATCTGAGATGTATTTGCATTCGCCATCGACAATCACTTTGTAATGGTATATACCCGATGGAAGAACAAAGAGAATTGAATGGTCTTTCCCAGATTTCTGCAACTTCTTCCTGTGGTAATGATGTCAATATATACATATTACAAATTTGTGGAAAGCTTGAGAGAAACAAAACACAATATATACCTTGATCTCCAATTATCCCATGACCCTTCCACCGCCACATTATTACCTCCCTGGTTCCATGTAATGATAATAGGGATTCCTTGCACTATGTGGTTATCAAAAACTCTTTGAGATTGGTTCCATTGTATTTGATTAGTCGAAGGAGAAGCACTTGCCCTCTGCAATGGAGTTATAGGAACCTGAAATACATACATATAGAGATTGAGCAGTGGGAGTTTTTAAAATCAAGAGCGAGAAGAATCTGCGAAAAACGCCAAGTCTACTACCATCTGACAAGAAATGCAGCCATTAGGTACACATGTTATGCCTAAACAATGGAAGAAGTGACGCAATGTCGAGCCAATGGTGTTAGATGCAAAGTTGTATAAAAACGTGAGCTGAGAAGACAAAAAGATAGCTGAGTAATGAAACATACAATAATAGAATGAGAAAATTTACAGTAACTTAGGCAAGACTTGATTTGATTAGCAAAAAGTTGTTTCACATAATGATACTTAATTGAGAAAATGAACAAAACAACTTAAACAGTATCAACAACAGGCAAAAATCAAAATCAGGATAGAAACAAGAAGCAACAAACAAAGAATCAATATCCTATTTGACTTTTGTAATAACCTTATTTCTCTAAAGCAGATTCTCTCTAGCTTGATTTTGATTCACCAAAATACAACAAAAAATAGCAGAGAGAAGTATCAAGGCAGCCAGAAAATAGCCCAATAGTCAAATTCAACAATGAGAGAGAGAGAGAGAAATAAACCTGAGGAGTGAATAAGAAAGGATACGGAGATCGAGAAGGACTTCCGTGATGAGGAGGAGGAGGAGAACTGCTCATCGATTCCGAGGAATGACGACGACTTCCGGTGAGATCTCCGTCGTCGCTAACGATGGATTCGTCTTCCTTGCCGTTCGCATTTCCCATCTCTAAACCCCAAGCCAGAGAGAGAGAGAGAGAGAGAGAGAGAGAGAGAGAGAGAGAGAGTCAAGGAGGAAGAAGAAGAGGAGGTCAAGAGAAAGCCCTTGGAGTTAGGGATTAATTACGAAGAATGCCATTATTATTCGGATAATGACGTGGCGATAATGCATTATTCTAATTGTTAGTGGGCTTTAATAATGAAACACGCTTTGACTCGTCTGAGCCCATTTTTTTAGTAATTATCAAAAAAAAAAATTGTCGAAGTCTAATGACACAAATTCAATATTTCTGTTAGGATTCTCATAAATGTTTAAAAGATTCTCAATATCTTTTTTGGAAACAATTGGTTTACTTTTAAAAATCTCGAAAAGAAAAAGTAAACTTATATATAAATAAAAAGTGGTAACTTAGCTAGGTTTTGTTTAGCGCCACCCCCAAATAAACACACACACACACGCTTCCTTGGTCTTGGTCTTAAGGGTTTTACTTTGAAAGTTCTCTAACTATGTCAGAGAGCAATGAATCATTAGCCGATGATCAAGAAGTGATCGCCGATGATTGTGTGACTCAGTCTCATGCTCAGGTTAGTCAATAAACCTTAATTTATTTTCTGTTTTTGTTAATTTCGTTGGATTCTGCTTATTGTCTGTTAATAGAGATGAGAGTTTGTTTGATATTTGAGTATATGTTGTTTTGATTGTTCTTAGCTTTTTGAATCGCGGACTTATCGAATTTGATGCATAATGGTTAAGACGTTTTAGTTGTTGGTGTGATTTCTCACTAATATGATTAGCATGGTTTCTGCTTTACTATGTATCATAAAAGTTTTGCCCCCCCCCCTGAAAAAGTTTGGTTTTTTCGATGTAAAGGCGGTAGGTGTTCAAGCGAAATCTACGCCTGGTGGAAAGGCTAATCTTCCACACGAGAATTCGTGTGCTCGTGATTCAAAACCAGCATGGGGGAACAACCAATACTTATATCCTCCTCCTCCTCCTCCTCCTGCTTATCATGTGCCGCCATATGCTTTTTATAGTTATTACCCGAATCCTAGCGCTTTTGCTGCAGAGTCTAGCTATGAGAACCACTTTCAAGCTCCTCCTCTTCCACCTGTTGTTCCATCTCCTCGTGAGGATTTCGGAATGCCTTGGCAGCATCATCACAGTAGCTTTGTCGACCCTAGAAACATGCCACAAGGCGCTGGACCAATGAATAGCATGAGACTTCCTCTGTATATTAGTTCAGCTCCTTGGTTCTTGGGTCAGGCAGGTCCAAGATTTCCCGGTAAGATGTTTGAATTCTTTTTATCAAGGTGTTATATAACTAACTTATATGTTGCATAACTTTTGTCTTTTTATTTGTTCAATATAGAGCTTGGATACAATTATCCGGTTACACCTCCACAGTTTGCTTCATACCCGGTTAACCATGGTCCTCGTGTACCGTCTCCAGAAGGTTTAAGGGCTAGAATCAGACGGCAAATAGAATATTATTTCAGGCAAGTTATGCTTTCTACTACTACATCAGTATATATATATCTTGGCTTGTAAATACTAAATAGAAATTAACATATCTTGTTGTTGTGCTCAATCTTTTGTATTATTTGCTTCTTTCAGTGATGAAAATCTTAAGAAGGACTCTTACCTCAAATCCTTGATGGATGACCAAGGTTGGGTACCCACAAAAACTATAGCTACCTTCCGCAGGGTAAAAAAACTCGTAAACACGATCTCGACTTAATTTATTTTCTTTTACATCAAATTTATTTCTTCACATATTTTGATACATGTTTGTTTAATTTATATGAAATCTTGAGTTGCAGGTTAGGTCGATGACCGGCGATCTAGAGTTGATAGCCTCTGCTTTGGGATATTCTAAACTTGTTGAAGTGCAGGTCAGATTTATCATAGGCCAGATCCCTTGCTACTTACTTTCTTTTAGTAATTTTATTCGTGACGAGGCTATCGCCAAAATTTATTTAGCTATTGAACTTTCTAGTGATGGTAACGTTTCTTTATCCTTGTTATATGTTTGATAACAATTTGAAAAGCTTGTCTTTTACCAGGGTGAGAGGATGCGCCAGCGCAATGAGTGGCGCAAGTGGGTTCGTGCATCTAAAAGGACTGTCATTGAGGAAAAAATCGGAGATAGTTTCGAAGAATCATCGTTAGCCGAAAAAAGAAATGTGGATGTCTTGTTGAATGATCTTTCAAAGACAATCTTGCTTGATAACGAAATAGATGTGGAGCGTGAAATCCCGAGAAAGAGTAGACCTTCTGTGTCCGAAAGGTAGCGTGTACACGACTTTATGCGTCTTAATAATTGCTTTTAGCCCTTCTTTATTTGTCTAATACGCCTTGTCTTGGAGCATATTAAAGTATTGAAGGAGGTTGATACGTTTGGTTTATTTGAATATATATAGGAGCAAGGATGAAGATAATGCTATTGATGTTGATGTTGTTGTTGATGATGATGATCAAGATGTTCAGAGACTTGTGATTGTTACTCAGGTAATTTTTTTACATGAAGAGATGGTTATATAACTGTTTTGTTGGTGGAGTAAAATAATGTGTCATGTTTTGTTTCTATTGTATGGTGTTTGGACAGAGTGGTGATGATATTAGAATCAATGAGACAATAACAAATGCAGAAAACCATAGCGAAGACGAATCTCCAAGCAAATGATTCAATCACTAGCCAAATAGTAAACAATTTCTCACTAAAGGATTTTTTTTTTCTTTTTTTTTTGTCCTTGGTGGTTTTGTTTTTCTCTTATGCTTATGCTTAGTACAAAACATTGTTTTAACTGAAGAGACTTGCAACAAAGTTTCAATTCGTAAGAATAATTTTCTCTATAAACATGTAAGAGTTATTTTGATATTTTCTGAATTAATAGCTGTCCAAAATTTATAATTTAACCTTGAAATTAATCAAAAAAATCATTTCCAATACAGCAAATTTTCAAATTTATTTGATAAAATTACATCGAATTAAAACAGATTTAAAAAATTATAATAATCCGAAAGTGACCATGGACTCATTAATGCATAACACAAAAAAAAACTTCAAAACACGCTTAATCCCGTTTCACAATTTTCCGTCATCACAGATGCTGACGCCGTTAGTTTATCCACTGTTATTTCACAATCCACCGTAACGGTCATCGTCCACGTGTTAACGGCGCCAACGTTAAACTTAACAGGCGCTTTAACCCTGAGATCAAACGGCACTTTCCCTTTCTTCTCCAACGCCGTTAACTCCTTCCTTGACGAACTCGTTAACTGTATCCTCGAGCCTTTTAACGCCGTCACAATCACCGTTACATTCTCCGCAGGCTGCTTAAACGCCGTGAACTCGCCGTTACCCAGCTTGATCCCGCCGTAAAAAACCTCAGCCGCGGCTCCTTCTCCGTAGATTAAACCGAGTTTTCCGTTAACGTTCTTAGATCGCAATTTGATTCCGATCACCGGCGAGATCGGAGCCGACGAGTTCAGATTGATTCCGGCGACGGAGAATTCACTCACGGTGAATATTGGCTTATGCGGCTTATAAACTAAGTATAAGATTCCGGCGACGATCGCCGCGAGGAAGAGGAGGACGAGCAAGGAGGCGAGGAAATAGCAGATGCAACGGCGGCTATTACTCGGTCGATTAGGTTTCCGGCGAGAGAGATACTCGTAACGGTGAGCGTTTTCCGGCGGAGGAACGCGATATATCTGATCCTTTGGGAGTTCAACGACGTAAGTTCCCGCCGACGGACAGATTTTCGATAGCTGAGATTCGCCGGAGGAGTATAGGCTCGAGGTAGAATCGCTGGTGTCAAAAGACGGTTGTTTTGTTTTGAGGACGTCTTTGTGCGTTACGAATTCGCCGGAGATGTTATCGACGGTCATTTTTTGAGATTTCTCGGCGGCGAAGATTGTTTATAAGAGCGGGAAAATAAATTGTGATCGGAATGTGAAGAAAGGAAATGAAATCTTTGATTTGATTGAGAGTAAATTGGCGAATTTGAAATCATTTGATTGGTCCATTTGTGTAATTTGTTGTTTTTTATTGTATAATATTATTTTATTTTATAAAGAAAGTGCATAATAAGAAATTGACGACGTGATTGCATGAATGATCATATAAATGATTATGTGAGATATTTGTAACGAGTATTTCATGATTTGATGATATATTGTAAAATTAGTCAATGGAAACTTTCCATCAATAACAAAAAAGTAATTTTGTGTAAAGAATTTTTTTAGAAAATTAACATAAAGATATGCATTTGAGGAAAGTAAATATGTAATACATACTATGACAAGTTTATTTTGAAAAAGTTTTAAACATGAGTTTTGTTATGAAAAAAAACTTACACAAACATCATTAAGTAATTTGAAGTTTGAATGATTATTATGAAACCTAACATTATCCCATGGCTACAAATCTTACTAATGTAGAAATCAAAAACAAATCTTACTAATGTAGAAATCAAAAACTGAGTTTAAAGAGAAAGCAAAAAAAACAAGAAACAAAGTCATAATAAAGCTTAGAAAAAACAAATAAAAAAAAAACTCATAAAGCTTTCTTCTTTACTCAATCCAAGACATGTGCATGCCTTCCTTTTGATTATTCACCATTCTCACTGATCCAGCATCGCCATTAAAGTTACCAGATAAGACTAAACCAGGATTATGATTCATAACCAAAGTAGAAGAACTCAAATTATCGACCAAACTAAACCGGTTATCATTATAAGGATGATGATGATAGTGATCATTGTTACCTTGTTCTCTTTGTTCTGCTTTTGGTCTATAGAGATTGTTTGATGGATTAAACCGGTCTTGACCAAACTGAACTTGCTGCATTTCCACTTGATTCTCCTGTCTGTTTCCATGAAAACTCCGGTTATAACCCGGATAAGGAGCCACTAAACCGGACATAACCAATGGTTGGTAAAAAGTAGTGGCCTTGTAAGGACAATTCATTTCATGATTCTCTCTTGACACTCTGTCTTGAAACCCCTTATGCGGTTGGCTATAAGGACAGTAACTATTCTCACAAGTTAAGTTTGTTGTTGGATGCAATGATATCTCCAAGTCTCCACCAAACTTCCTCTTCAAACCACAATTGATGTTGTTGTTCTCAGACTCGGGCGAAGAAGCCGAGTTTAGTCTTTGAATAGATCCAACATCACTTCCTTCAACATCATAATCTGTTGATTCAGAGAACAAGACATTCGTGTCGCGGCCACCGGTTTTAGAACCATTGTTCTGTTCTTGATCTCTAGACAAGGTTAAAGGGTTTTGGCTTTGATCAACAATGGACTTTTCTTGGTTTAGAGCAGCTAACCACAAAGACCCTTCTCTTGATGTCATCTTCTCTTGCAAACTACGAGACCTTCTCACGAGTTTCGGTATGTTGCTAATTTCTAAAGCCATGTGTCTTATGACACCAATCAACACACCAACTTTCCACAGCTTCTTGAGATCATGAGGCTTCCTGTAAGGAGGAGGAAGTCCTTGACATTCCTCAGGTAAAGACAGATCGTACCACCAATCTTCTTTACCCGTTGGCCACCAAGGCGGTGTCACGCCTTTCTCCAACGGGTACCGCCTCTGAGGTGGCTTGCAATTAGGCAACAAAGCCGATAACAGAGCTCCTAGAGTAGTATCTTGCATCTCAAGCAACTTATGCGCGGTGCAAACCCTACCCTCGTGCCCTAAATCACTCCCATCCAAAGAACTTATCTCTCTTTCGTGCTTGGTCATCGCGGCTGGTCCGTTCCTATCGAACCTGACTTTGTCTTTCCACCATTCACGGAGGTTATCAGAAGATCCCGTTACAGTTTTCCCGTTCTCAAACACCATACCGTAAACGAAACCTTGAGCTTTACATTGCTCCATTGCCTTGGACATGTGCTTCAAGATCCAATCTTGCGCCTTGTACATCATTCTCTTGTTAGATTGTTCTTGAGATTCTTGGCCTGCATGAACAGGCTGCTTCAAGATTCTTGCTCCTACACCGTTTTTCGCCATTTCTTTTAGCCGCTTTAAACGTTGTCTGTCTTGCCAAATCTTCTTCTCTAGGTCGTCTATCTCCATCTCTTCCTCAGTCATGTCTTCGTACAAAGCAGTAAGCGATTCAGAAGATACTAAGCCTCGGAAACCTCCTGTAGTGTTGTTAAACATGTTTACTCTGCAAATAATGGTTCATTTTAAGGTTAAATATTTGCCTAAACATCATATGGTAAAGCCATATAAATCAAAGTATGAATTGAAACTCTCAGCAACAAAAATTATAGTGTATAGAAAAATAAAAAAACAGAGACTTTAGGTGAAAAGGTGAGAGATCTAACTTGTGAAATAAGATTCACATGAACATAAATGGTCTCTATCATGTAGTAATGATTATAAAGTTAAAAGCATCGATTTTTGAACTCCTAAAAGCATTTTTTCTGACATAAACAAAACTGTTCTGTCCTTTTACACTAAAATAATTGACCTTGGAAAGGTGAAAGCGAAACCCATCTGACAAAATATGATAAAGACAAAACCCAACAAGCCAAAAAAATTGATAGATTTGTCAAAAAGAATTTACAAGCAGACAGATACTTAAAGGCGAAATTAAACAAAACAAATAACAGAATCAAAGGAAGAACATAACTTACTCAGAAAAATCTCCGAGGCCTTTTTGTTGAACAAAAGAAGACAGTAATAGACCAGAGAGAGACAGAGATAGAGAAGCATGTAAGGGGAATGTATATAATATATATTATAGGAATTAAATAAGAGGCTGTGAAAAGGTGGCATAGTCCGATAAAAATCCATACCAAACGGCACAAAAACTTGTTGGATTTTTTTAAAAAATATTTATCTTCTTTGAGTTTCATTCCATTTATAGTCCATTTTTGAATTTATTAAATTTATTTTTAATAATAACAAATGTGTAAAATGATGATTTCGTCTAAACTTGTAATTCTAAATATGTTAACATATCATGTAAATCAAGTAGATAATATGGATAGATACTTTAAAAACACAATTAGTTTAAATAATGGTTTTCGCGGGTATAAGATTAGTAATGTCTAAGATGTAGTTTTGAAAACAAATTTCGCGCGTAATTTTGAAAACAAATTTCGCGCGTAATTTTGAAATTCAAATAGAACATTTTAAAGCGCAAAAACTTCGGTTTTAAAATCGTAATATAAGATTAGTAATATTATTTCAAAATTGCGACTAATCGCTTTTAGGAACAACTAATGTATTTTCCTAAAAAGTTAGTTAACTAAGTTATATGATTATAACTCTCATGACAAAATTGATTCAAAAAATAATATATAAACTAGATTTTGACACGCGCCATAATCACAAATAGATTCAAAAATATTTATGTGTGTTATATTGGTATGTTGTATCGGTATACATTAGGCTTAAACAACTAACTTATTATCTAACATAAACTTTCAATAGTCATGCATCCTTGTAATAGTAAATCTGGTTATAAGATTTCGAGAATAAACTATATGATTTAGGACATTCATTTTGTTATTACTAACATACAAAATTCATAAAATATAAAAATATTTAAAAATCACTTATTATATGATATAAGTTTTCTTCCTTGTTAAAACTAAAAGGAAGAAAATATCATAGAAATAAAAATTAAAAGGCTGGAAGAGTAGAGGTGGAAGGAAAATAAAAGTTGGCAACAGTCACATAGTTTTTACATTATTAGCATATATGTCACTTTAATTATTTTAGAAAAGAATCAATATTTTTGAGAAACTCCTTTAAATAATTCAAATTTATGGAGACATTTTAATGCTTCTACAAAAATATCAAAATTTCCAGCTTCATTTCTTTTCAAAAATGTAGATCATAAAACTATTTTCTTGTAAAAGTAAACTATATAAAATGTAAGAGGTGGTGCAATGAATAGAACCAATGAGAAAGTACATAAGTGCCACGGAAGCACGTTTAATACTTGTCTGAAACATGTCTCCCCGGATATTATTTGTCGGATTATCGGAACTCTCTCGTCGTTTTTGTTTATTAAATTTATAAAAATGTGAAATATGCAACTACCTATCGTACACATTAACCAACTAACGACCACTCATAAATTGTTTTATATAACAACCAAACCAATGAAAAAAAAAAAAACAACCAAACCAAAAAAAGAAGAAGCATACCACTAGGACTAAGACCGGTTCCGGTTCATGAGGAACTGTTTGGTTAAACCGCAACCGAGCGCCTCATCCGGTATAGAACCAATCCGGTTTAATCCCTCAGCGAAAACCACACCCATACCCATATGCAAATGCGGTTCAATGTGGCAATGAAAAAACCAAACCCCAGGATTGTCCGTCACGAATCTTAACGCCGTCCATCCGTACGGATACAACGCCACCGTGTTCTTTAACGGCGGATTCTTCAGGTTATAACTCTTCTCGTCGCTTCCCGGTTCGAATTTCCCGTCTCCGTAGCCCAAAACCCAGAAATCGTGGCCGTGCAGATGCCACGGATGGATCTCGCTCGTGTTCGCGTCTAGCGCGTTTGCGTTCTGGAGAATCACGTCCACGGTCACGTTGAACGGGAACACGTAGATCCCGTTACCTTGCGTCGTGTTGCGGTTTCGCGGCGGGTTCGCGATGTCGTAGTGGATCGGGAAACTCCGCGGCGGCGATCTGCGGTTGTAACCGCGTTTGAGTCTGTATTTGACGGATCCGAGATACGGCGTTCCCGGAACCGCGAGAGAGACGTTGTTGATGGCCCACTTTGTGAATCCGTCGATAAGATTCTGCGTATTGAGGAGAATCAACCTCACTCTGGATTTTCGCGGCGGAGGAGACGGCGATCCTGCGGCGGAAAAGATCTTAATCGAGAAATTCTTGCTCCGATCGAAATCGTTCCACCGAGGAGTCACCGGCGGCGGAGAAGAAGGGAGTTTTGAAGCAGGGGTAGTTACGTAATTTAGAACAGTGAGCGCCGGATGAGTTTTGGGTTTCCGGCCGCGAACGCCGACGGAGATCCAGTAGTTTTGAGAATGGTCTTGGTCGGTGGTGAGAAGAACGGAGTAGGTTTCGCCGGAATATATATCGATATCGTCGGTGGTAAACGGCGTTATGTAGTTGCCGTCGGCTTCTACCACCACTAGCTTGTGTCCCTGCACGTGTAAAAGTTAACACACGTGTGATCAAATGAATCAAATTTATACTAATACAGATGCCTACTAAAGTCTAGAACTATAGAAAATTAATAAAATATTAATTTGAATTAAAATATCTATACAAAGAATAACTCTATGACTATTTCAGTTGAATCAAAGATGAAATGAAAATATGAAATAAAGTAAGATTTTTCAATGAAATTAATCGTGACTGAGACCACTCTTAACAAGAATCCCTCAAATAACTATGGAAATATTGAGATATGCATATCTCATTATAAAATACAAATTAGTGGTATAAAATTTGACACCATGCAATGTAACATCATACTACGTAAGAACCTATCAACATCGCAAAAAGCCTAAAGTACCAGCTCATATAATAATCTATTTAACTATTTTATAATTTATAGTGATTTCTGTTAACAAATTATCAATGGGTTTATTTGTCACGTCTTCTCTCTAATTAAAGAAATCGCCACGCTATGTTATTACCTTTTTGTTTGTTGGGGTTTGGAATTGCCAAATGACATGACCCATCCCAAAAAACATTTTAATTATTTTTGTCCACATATGCACAAACATATTTTAGGAAGAAACCTATAACATTTTTATGATTTGGATTATAGCATTAGCTAAAATTGTATTTCAATTCATTTTTGTATTCGAACCTAAAATTATTATTCTTGTCGACATATTAACAAAAATAATTTAGTAAAGAAAAATAAAAAAACCTGAACGGCCAAGTTGAGAGAGGCAAGAGCGGTGGTGCTGGCGAGTCTGATTCGGTAAGTCTTGTTAGGCTCCACGTCTAGTCTCTGTGGTGCGCACTCATTATTATCTTCTTTAAACGTGCACATTGGTAACGACAAGTTACTAAACTGCGCCGTTCTGTTGCTAAATTGCGCCGCTAGTGAACAATTATATTGTCCCCTCCCATTTATCAATATACTCTTCAAAATTTACAAAAAAAAAACATAATTAAATCAAGATGGGAAACTCCACTATAAAAAATTAGTAAAATTTTAAAAAATATTTTAGGAGTAAAGAAGTTTTGTTTTGAAGTAAATAAAAAATAAAGAACCTGAGGTTCACCAATCCAACGCATAGGTCGAGAAGAAAGACCAAGTTCTTGAGAGAGAATAGACTCATGCCACCAATCACTAAGTAAGAGATTAAATTCTCCATCGTAACTAAATGGCTCTCTCTTCTCTTTAGCCACGTCTACGATCAACGAGCCATATAGACCAGCTGATCTTTGCATGCCGTAGTGTCCATGGTAGAAATGTGTTCCCGGCTATATATATATATATATACGTCCAAAATTAACACACATTTCATTGTTTATTTTAATGTAATTAAAAAAGTAACAAAACAAAAAAGTTAATTACTTTTTCGACAGTGAATTTGTAGGTAAATGTCTCGCTAGGGTTAATTGCACATTGTGTAATTCCTGCTGCTCCATCTGCCCATGGACTTCCTATCTGTTTTTTTTTTAAAATCAATTAATTATTCACCAATCCTAATTTTAAGTATAATATCTTAATCTAGTTAAAGTTATTTCTATTTTAGTATTTACATGGATTTTGGGATTTGCACGCAAAACAAGAACATACGATTAGTGTCATAAACCACACAAACCAAGTTTAAACAGAATCTCCTTGAAAAACGTTATTAATTAACCAAGTAATATGATAATAAAAAAATTAGAGTTCCAAGGATGTAATTAACGGTCCGAATTAAAACCGTAAATGTAGTGATTGTGTAGAGACTAGACAGAGTCATGCATAACATGAGCTTTTGTAACCAAAATTAATTACCCCCATTTTTTTATTTATTCTTTAATTATCCTCTAACCACAAATCCATTTTTATAATTTTTTTTAATATGGTATGATTGTATCTATAAGAAACAATTATTTGATGCTTATTCGAAAACAAACATCTAAGTTAGATCATTTAGGGTTTAAAATCCATTTTTTCTTATATATGTGAAGAACTTTTAAATAGTATTCATGCAGTTTATATAATCAACTAATTATTATTACAAAATAATTCATAAAGAACCTGACGAATGCCATGCCAATGAATAACAAGGCCTTCGGTGGCGAGTTTGTTAGTGAGATGAACAACGATGGTGTCTCCGGCGACGGCGTAAATGGTGGGGCCAGGAAACTCACCGTTAACGGTCATGACCATACCTTCTATGCAATCTGGCCACCGGAACTTATACTCAACCTCCCATTCATACTCTCTCACGGTGGCAAACACCGTGTGAGTCAAGATAGCCACCACCACTATTGGCACTAACCACCACATGACACCCATTTGTCTTTGTGTTAGTGTGTTTGGTGATGAATGATCATGTCAACACGTATATAATAAATAGTGGGAGAGAGAGAGAGACAAGAGAGAAAGACAAGTGAGAGAGAGACAAGAGAGAGAGATAGTGGGCAAAAAACCATAGATTGGGTTTTTTTGGGTCAAAAAGAATATAAATTTTTATTTTATTTTAATATTTGGGTTTTTATATATATATATATATATTGGTTACGTATGGATACGTAACCATGATCGTGTAAACAATCAAAAATATATAAAGAAGATTTTGGAATAATTAGAGATCTCAAGATACATGTTTTTAGGGGTGAGTGGTTGAATTTGTCTTTAGAGAGAATTTTATCACATTCACAATCTTTATAAATGTAATGTAACATAAAAATATACTACAATTTAGTCAGATATCTTTATGCTCTGTGTTGATTCTTTTATATAATGTGTCATTATTCTTTTAATTGTTACTAAATTGATGAGTCTCTATTTTTGTAGATTTCTAAATGTAGTTTATCTTTGTTTGTTTAGATTATGCACTTAATTCTTAGTGATCATTTTTAATATATAAATTATAAAGTAAAATCAGTTGTAGAAACATGCGTGTATTATCTTGCATCGTATATCATCATCATGTATCTTTCATCCATGGTCAAATTATGCTAGTAATATTAATCTTTTTGGTTAAATTTAGATTATTACCAATTTACCATCCTATCCTACTTCACGATCCTACTTAAAGTAAAGAGTGATTTACAGTTTACACTATGGAACACTTTTTAACACTTGCATATCAAAATAACACACTTTTGTGATATGAGACACTTTTCAGACTTTTTATTTTTTTAAATACAGTTTTACCCTTCGTGTACACAAAAGTTGTGTACAGAAAGTTGTGGATACACAACGTTGTGGATACACAACGTTGTGTACAGAAAGTTGTGGATACGTTTTATGTTATGTGGACATACTTTTGTACAATATCGTAAATGTATTTTAATTTATTCTAAAATATATTATTTCAATAATTTTTTTGTTTATCATATATCTATTTACATAAGTAATTTATATTTAGTATTTACACTCCCATATGTTTTGTAATATTAATAAATGTGAATGAAACATGTTGATATTAATAAGTGAAAACATAAAAATTACATGTACATCAAAACATATAAATGTTTTAAATTCATTATTAAAACCTATTTATTCATTTTTGAACATGAATCATCATATAATTTTAACTACAATTATAATTTATTTAAACTTGAACACAAATCATCATATGAATTGTCTATGATATATAAACTCATTGGAATAAAATTTAAACTCGTCCATTATACTTTAATTTGAACATTTGTACAATTCTATGTGGACATATATAAAAAAATTAGATATTGACTAGTTGTCCACAAATGTTGATCCATTCATAAATAAAATATATAAAATTGGATATCAAAATATAGATATTAAAATTTTATAAATCAATATACGAAAATAAATTATTTTATGTTACCCTAGAAAATTAAAATTAGAATGCAAAATAGAAAAATGAGAAAGAAAATGATTGTGAAATTTATGTAGAATAAATGAATTGATGGGTAATTTAGTCTTTTATAACAATAAAGTGTATCTATGTCAAAAAGTGCTTAAAGTGTAATTTGTGTTTTAAAAAGTGTGTCATGATGTAATTTTTCTCTAAAGTAAAAGCCTGAATTTTTGCAGTTTATATGATTTGACCGTAAAGAAGGTTAATAAACCAAACATCACACTTTGTGGAATCGAAGTGAAACATAAACTGATAAATTATAAATACCCCTAAATCCATTTCTTTTTTTTGGTTTACACAAAAGTGTTAATACAGACAAGAACTTGCTACCAGACACAAATGTTACTTCTCTTAGTGTCGCATAACGAAAGTTACAGTACGCGAAAGGCATATATATGTATAGATTTTACATACACACAGACCTTAGATGATTACTGATTCGTCTCTTTCTTGTTTTTGATTTTTTCTCCAACTAATACATATATATATATACTTTATTACATAATAGATGTGATAATTTCATAAAGTGGTGTAGTGTTCTTACAAGTTCACCCCCCATCTCTCTACTCCATTTCTTTCTCTTCAGGTGCAGTTCGTGTCATAGCTCGCAAGACCGAGTAACTCCGGCCCCTCCATTCGCGGGTTGTTCTCAAAGCTGTTGTACAATCGTTTCAAGTTATTTAGGAACTAATCCTCATATTCAGTTTTATCAGTTTATTATATGAAAACATCTGATTCATTTGGTATCTACAACTAATACGCGTAACAAAAGTATGCAATACTTACTTCTGTAAAGGAATGTGTTCAAAAGGTCCTTTGGTTGGGATTGGTCCACACAAGTTATTGCTCGAGACATCACTGGAGAAAAAGGATGACAAAGTAGATATGTTTCTTAACGGGTTGGATTAAGAAACGGGTTCAAAATTCAAAAAATGCAATACAGAAAGGAAGAAGCTAAACTTACACAACTTTAAGGCTCGGGATCGCGGTGAGCTCTCTAGGGATTGGACCGGCCAATTGGTTGTCATTAAGCCGTCTGCCACATTAAACAGTTTCTTAGAGAGGCATGACATGAAGGAGATAGATAGCACAAGGAGAGTTATAATAAGGTAACGAATCTAATCACATGATGATGAAACAACTTTTGGGATATAAAACCACAACTTGTTTCGGTAGTTACCGAGAAAAACTTGTTCCTTTACTCAGCATATGATTTGCAATTCTCATAGGTATGTAATAAACAGGCAAGTACTTTGCGGTGTGCCCGTGACAAAGAGTTTTAGAACAACTTACAGGAAGACCAGAGACTTCAATTTTCCCAAGGAAGTAGGAATTTTCCCCGTAAGATTGTTGTTGTAGAGATCCAAGCTGATGAGTTTTTTCAGGTTTCCAAGTTGAGAAGGTATAGTTCCTTGGATGTTGTTTTTGTACAGCTCCCTGTGTCAAATTACAGGACAAGTAACAAAGTTAATATTACATTGTCTATTACATAATCAATCTCAATAGTGGAATATAAAAGTTGAAATTTTTTAGTAAAGTAGAAAGGCAAAAAGAGTGATGACATACAAATACTGTAAATGTTCGAGTTTCCCAAGCTCAGGTGCAAGATGACCAGAGAGGTCTGAATTACCCAAATCCCTGTAAATTTGAGAGATAAGATAATTAGATGTAATCCAAAAATTAGAAACTAACACAGAATCTGTAATCTAAAAATAGAGCGAAAAATCCCAAAAAATAGAAACAATCAATTCCGAGAAATACGGAGACTGAATCAATCGAATCTCAATAGATTCTCCACACAGAAGCTCATAGGAGGTTAAGACAAAGAGAGGATCTTACACACGAGTGACTTGGTTGTCTTGATTACATGTGACATGGAACCAAGTGCAAGGATTAACAAGAGTAGGATCCCAGCTCTGGAGAACATGGTCTGGATCCGATAAGCTACTTCGAAGAGCGTAAAGAGCATCTCCTTCCGAGTTTGCTTCCACGAGATTAACCAAAGCTAAGGTTAAGGTTAGCGAAGCTGCGAATAGCTCCAATCTGTAATTTCGAGACGCCATCGGAGGAAATTGAGAAAAAGGAGGAATTAGGGTTTCGTTGTTATCTTTTTTTTTTTTTGTTGTTGTTGAAGAATATAGATTGGACGCGATTGGCGTGGGAAGTAACAGAGATAAATACTACTTTTTTACTCTCTTTTTTTAAGCTGCTTTATTTTATTTTATTATTACATTGTACTTTCAAAAAAGGCTCCACATTGGCTCAAACGAGCGCACGGCTTAAATGCCACTTTCGGCGAAAAAAAAATCATGCGTGCCACCCTATAATCACATTGCCACTCATATATGGAAAATCCATTACTACCCTTAATGTATATTGATTTAAATTAAAGAATAAATAAAAAGAAAAGAAAAAGAAAACAAAATAAAAAAGGAAAACGAAAAAAACAAATCTCGTCGTCGCTCTTCTTCCTTCTTATTCCTCCTCCATTCTTCGATTCTTCGAGGTCATCCCTCCTCCATCTTCATCTCGAGCATCGTGAAATTGAGATTGCGGGTCGAAACTATTTAGTCTTCATCGACATTTCATCCGCATTCATTGGTTTGTTCTTCACTTTTCATTTGGATTCAAGCTTTTTGTGTTTTTTGAAGAATCGTAAATGTAGAGATTTGTAATGAAATCGATTGGTTAATTAAGTCCACATTTGTTTGTTAACAATCTTGTGTGTATACGCATTGCTAAATTTAGCGAATGTAGGTGATGAATCGTGTGAATTTTAGTTTAATTAGGATCCCCTAATCGATTGGATCTTCATTTCAATTCAGATCGAGTGCAATTGGTTTCCATCGACTGGAGAACGGAGGAGAAAGAAGTCAAACAAGCGTACCGCCGGAATAGACTTGGAACGGTGGTTACGGCCCGAAGAGGATGAAGAGGACTCGGAAGAAGCGGATGAAGAAGGAGCGGATCGAATTTGTAATTTTTTCCTTGTTTTACGTTTGGACAACTTGATCGATACGGTACAACTTATGTTATAATGGACAAATAGGTTATCTTGGTACAACTAAATTGTGATTTTTGATTTAACGTTATAATGTTATAAACTACGTAAACTTAAATTGTTAAACCAAAATTGAAAAAGAAACAATGATTCAATCCACTATTAAAGTATTTGAACAAATAAACATCCAAAAAATCAGTTTTCATCCATCCTAGATGTGTTCGATCTCATCATAAAAACCCTTTAAAGTATAAGGATATTAGAGTAAGATATCACTTATTACACAACAAAATTGTAAAAAGTAAGATTTCGTTAATTTTTGGTTGTAGAAACCAAATTAAGAGTAATTAATAGAGGAAATTTAGGTGGCCAACTAGATATAAATCTTTGAGGTTAAGGTCCAACTACAATTTATGAAAAACCTACAAAGTACAACTATGTATACGAAAGTACAACTGTATATCTACGTACAACTATGTAACTTTTACAACTATATTTAAAGTTGGAAAGTGGGTCCACTTTGACCATTCAAACGATAAAAAAGCAAAAAACAAGAAATGGGGGTCCACTTTGACCATTCTCTTTATTTTCCCTTTATTGTGCCTATATATATGTCGGGTTCCTCTCTCTCTTCCTCTCTCTCTTTCCATCGATCCCCTTTCGAAACCCTAGATCCCCTTTCGATTTTTCTCTCCCCAATCTCCAATTTTCCATCCGATTTACACCATGCCAATTAGTTACACAAACTCCAGTTCATCCGAAGCAAGTTTTGACAGCGGTTGCAACCGAGCGGACGGTGATTACGGGGTGCGGATATATGTTGGTGTGGTCGATTATGAAAATTGTAGGAGTACAAAGGTGGAAGATCAAGGTAGACGATACTTCAAATGTCCAAAGCTGCGGTGAGTTATACTTTTAGTCACGATCTTGTAATTTTTAGTCAAGATCTTATAATTTTTAGTCAAGATCTTGTAATTTTTAGTCAAGATCTTATAATTTTTAGTCAAGATCTTGTAATATTTGTATTGATTTATGCGCAGGATGGTGGTGGAGATGGAAAAGACCACAAACGGAAATGGTGGGATCACGCTATTGATGAAGAACTCAAGATGATGAAAACCCGAGATGAGGAGCTTCATTCTTTCATTAAGAGAGGTAACCGGATTGTGGAGAGAAAATGCTCGCATTACCGGTCCGCTATCCGAGAGAGACGAGGAACTTAAAAGGTTGAGAAGATTAGTTACAAGGAGGTAGAAGGTTGGGGTTGCGGCTAAACCTATATTGCGGCGCGGAGGAAGATCTTAATCTCAATGAGTTGTTTGCTTTTATTTGTTGATCTTAATCTTCTCCAATTATGTATGCTTTTATTTGTTTTTAATGGATTTTTTTTAGTTGAACTATTTGTTTTTTTTGTAATCCGAAACTTCTTGAAACTTAGCCGAACCATTGGTTTTTGTAATCCAAATTAATCTACTTGTTAGTTGTCCCATTTAATTATTCTCATTTGTCAGATAAATTACTTTTACTTGTCCGAAAACTTACTTAATTGTCCCAAATTCTCTCGCCGCAACTACTTCCGGAGGTATCGTCCCATACAAGATCTCCGGTATATCCAAATACCTTTTCACTTCATTCAATTTACCATTGAATTATCCAAGTTTATCATCCACTTTCTTTTCAATTTCACCGAGCTTCCCCATCATCTTCTCGAAACCCTTTATCCATTTCCTCCTTTATTACTCGGAGAAATGAATCATCTACTCTAGAACCGAAACCGAAGCCTTGTGTTGAGGCATGTTTGTCCACTCTCTCATGTTCAGGACCAACATTGCTACCTTTTACCCGAGAACCAACATCTTGTTCATACATACCTTTCCACCATATTCTTTTCTTCTCTACTATTAGACGCTTCCTCCAACAATCCACTACTGGATCAATAAAACTTATCCCATCATCAACATCATCGTCTATAAATCGAACCATTCTTCATGCTCTTCTTCAATGTCTTTATTTTTTTCTTTTGTGTTTGACCCTTGAACATTTGGTTGACTCATATGCTTTTCCTTCCTTCCCTCTCTTACACGAGCCCATGAATTCGAACTTGAAACTTGGAAATTGGAAATTGAAAATTGAGAGGAGATGAAAGAGGAATCGCGAAATAGAGAGACGAAAAAAATTAGGGCTCGTTTGTTGTTTGGGGAAATTTGATTTCATGAGAAACATAAAGAAATTGGGTTTGGGTTTGGATTTGCGGGTTTGGGTTTAGATTTGCGGGTTTGGGTTTGGGTTTTCGGTTGGGTCGTAATTAACTCAAACATTTTCCCCCCCTTTTCGTCTTTTTCTAAGGTATAATCAATTAAAAAAAAATCCAACAAATACAAAAATACAATCAAATACGTATAGTGGCATATAAGCTTGTATTTTCTGGAGAAGTGGCATTAAAGCCATTGTTCCGGCTCAAACCACTTTAAAAAGTATATAATTTTTTTAGATTATGATTTTATTTAATTTAACATTCTAAGAAATACAGAAAATATTGGGTTTTTATTAAAATAAAACTAAATAAACTGTACAAGAATATTAAAATTTCGAATTTTTGCTGTGAGGCGTTAAACCTTGATTTTTAAAAGGAAGAAGAAAAAAGGAAAAATCTTCTAACGTTTTTTTTTATTGTCAACAAGTCTTCTGTAAAAATCTTCAAACGCATCGGTCAACGAAGTAAAGTGGTTGTGTGGAATTGGTCAAAATTGGAGACTAGAGAGAGAGAGAAAGTTCACGCGGAAACAAACAGTCCTTTTTTGTGTACACATTATTCTTGTGACACCATGAAATTATTAATAATAATCCTATATTAATAAGTCACAAGTCACTTTTCTAATAACTGCAACATTCTCCTTCTGAACATTCTATCGTGTCACTTCTGACACGTTCATTTTTTTAATTTTATACGTGTCATCAACAACATTTTCTCCACACCCAATTTCAACCACCTTAACTTAATTTAATTTTAAGTATATAATTTTATTTAACTACAATTAATCGCACAATAAATGGTTTTAAAAAAAACTTTCATTTGTCCTCTAAAAAGTTTCAAGCCCCAAAATTATTATTCCATACATCATTCCAAACTTTTCTAAAGTTCTTCATTTATTTTCATTCATTATGTACTTATCCACACTAAAAGAACACACGTTGAATTGATAAATTCTTTCTTCTTCTCCGTTTAATTTCTTCATAATTATTCGCATGTTAGTGGGTTTTCTTCTACTAATCGATCAAGACAACGAAAAGTTAGATGAAGGATACGCCAATATGTAGGTAAGATAAAGAGATTTATTCGGTGAATAGCATTAAAATAATATAGGTTTAATTACGATATTTTATCTTTCATACATTTATGTTATGATTTTACAATAAAAAATTTACATATGAGTACTATATATTTTGTTGAGTTCATTTCTCCAAAACCAAAAATTCATTTTTGTAAATTGATGAAATCATTTTTTAACAAGTGCATAAAACTTACACTTTCTAAAGCTTATTGAGAACATTTTCCAAGTTATCCATGTTACATTAGTTTACCGAAATTGCAACCAAACGATCATTTACTCCTGTTATAATAAGTTTTTTGTGTTTCGAATAATTAGAAACAAACAAATATTTTTTCAAAACAGATGCCTAACACCAAAAACTACTAATTTTTGTCAATATCATGAAGTTTCTCTAATTTGTTTGTTTTGTTTAAAATTTAAAATATGTGTTCATCGCAAACAATATTTCCAATGAGTTTAATCATTTGTGTTTTTCTTTTTTGCTTGCTTGAAATCCGGTTAAAATTTTAAGTTTGACTAATTTTGTTTAATTACTTTTTATAAGATTGCTTTTTATTTTGTTTATTATTGTTGCTACATATTTATCTGCTATAATATTATGTTAATTTGCCCGCGCAGTAGCGCGGGCCTTACACTAGTGTGATATAATTCACTTTATGCTACTTTTGTTGGAATCGTTTTTTTTATCATGGATGCAACATGAGTTTTAAAAAGAGTTTAAGTGCAAGTACGACATAGCATAAGAAAGAAGATTTAAGAAAAGTCAATGATACTATTCGATTCTCAAAACGGGAATCTGATCCGACAAACACATAAACACTTCAATGTCGGATAAATACCCAACTCCACTCTCAAACTCACTTTATCAGTACTAGGTAAGTACCCGTGCGGTATCGCACGGGAGCTAGAATACGTAAAATATTTTTTAAAAATTCATAAATCTAAACTAATTAGTATATTTATTCATATATTAGATAATTCATAATCATTATAATCTCAATATTTTATATACATTAGTTATTTTAAAAGTGTAAAACTTGCAATTAGATTTAAATAAAACTCAAAACACAAATTTACAACCTCGTAACAATATTTTTAACTTCAACTCAATGTTGTCACAATTTTAAAAAAAAATTAAAACCCTACATAATTTTTTCTTTACTACAAATGTTGTCAAATATATTAAAAATAATCGACACTTACTCATAATTTTAAATCGTTTTATCAAATTGCGTTAGTAAGAAATAAAAAATTTGTTTTCAACAAAACAAACGAGACGACGGTCATTTTTCATTTGGTTTAACTATTTAGCGTTTAAAATTTAATTTTGAAGTAGGTAAGATTTACTTTTGAGGGTTTAGGATTTAATTTTTAAGATTTTAAACTACAATAAAACCTTTTTATATTAATACTCTAAATGTGAATACATCTATAGAAAATAATCTTTTATAGTATTTTTGGTAATTGCCCTCAAAATTATTAAGTTTTGTTAAATTTAGTGGAATTTTACTTTAAAGAGCAAATGATAAAATTTATCTGATTAATTTTTTAATATGTTAGAGAGGTATAAATAAATTTAGTTTATTAGTCTAAATTGATTATGAAAAATAGTTATGAATTGATTAAGATATGAGGTTTTAATTTTTCATTACCTAAAGTTAGACCACCATTTAACGGAACACACGTTAAAAGTTGGGCAATTAATAAATTGTAGTGAAATTTTATTTCACTAATAAAGTAACATGATTCATAGTTTTTTTCTTTGAAATATTGAAAAAACTCTTTTTACAAAAATACCATAAATATTAAATTACCTTAATCCTATATTAATAAGTCACAAGTCACTTTTCTAATAACTGCAACATTCTCCTTCTGACACGTTAGTTTTCTATACGTGTCACAACAACATTTACTTTCATTTTAATTTAATTTTAGTATATAATTTTATTTAAAATTTAAAATAAAAATCCAGTTCCCCCTAAACCCTCCACGATTTTCTCCACACCCAATTTCAACCACCTTAACTTTTTTGACTTAATTAAAACCATTTTCACTACAATTAATCGCACAATAAATGGTTTTAAAAAAAAAAACTTTCATTTGTCCTCTAAAAAGTTTCAAGCCCCAAAATTATTATTCCATACATCATTCCAGCTTTTCTAAAGTTCTTCATTTATTTTCATTCATTATGTACTTATCCACACTAAAAGAACACAGTGAATTGATAATTCTTTCCTTCTTCTCCGTTTAATTTCTTCATAATTATTCGCATGTTAGTGGGTTTTCTTCTACTAATCGATCAAGACAACGAAAAGTTAGATGAAGGATATGCCAATATGTAGGTAAGATAAAGAGATTTATTCGGTGAATAGCATTAAAATAATATAGGTTTAATTACGATATTTTATCTTTCATACATTTATGTTATGATTTTACAATAAAAAATTTACATATGAGTACTATATATTTTGTTGAGTTCATTTCTCCAAAACCAAAAATTCATTTTTGTAAATAGATGAAATCATTTTTTAACAAGTGCATAAAACTTACACTTTCTAAAGCTTATTGAGAACATTTTCCAAGTTATCCATGTTACATTAGTTTACCGAAATTGCAACCAAACGATCATTTACTCCTGTTATAATAAGTTTTTTGTGTTTCGAATAATTAGAAACAAACAAATATTTTTTCAAAACAGATGCCTAACACCAAAAACTACTAATTTTTGTCAATATCATGAAGTTTCTCTAATTTGTTTGTTTTGTTTAAAATTTAAAATATGTGTTCATCGCAAACAATATTTCCAATGAGTTTAATCATTTGTGTTTTTCTTTTTTGCTTGCTTGAAATCCGGTTAAAATTTTAAGTTTGACTAATTTTGTTTAATTACTTTTTATAAGATTGCTTTTTATTTTGTTTATTATTGTTGCTACATATTTATCTGCTATAATATTATGTTAATTTGCCCGCGCAGTAGCGCGGCCCTTACACTAGTGTGATATAATTCACTTTATGCTACTTTTGTTGGAATCGTTTTTTTTATCATGGATGCAACATGAGTTTTAAAAAGAGTTTAAGTGCAAGTACGACATAGCATAAGAAAGAAGATTTAAGAAAAGTCAATGATACTATTCGATTCTCAAAACGGGAATCTGATCCGACAAACACATAAACACTTCAATGTCGGATAAATACCCAACTCCACTCTCAAACTCACTTTATCAGTACTAGTAAGTCATGTGCGTATCGCACTTTGTTTAATACGTAAAATATTTTTTAAAAATTCATAAATCTAAACTAATTAGTATATTTATTCATATATTAGATAATTCATAATCATTATAATCTCAATATTTTATATACATTAGTTATTTTAAAAGTGTAAAACTTGCAATTAGATTTAAATAAAACTCAATCACAAATTTACAACCTCGTAACAATATTTTTAACTTCAAAAATGTTGTCACAATTTTAAAAAAAAATTAAAACCCTACATAATTTTTTCTTTACTACAAATAAATATATTAAAAATAATCGACACTTACTCATATTTTAAATCGTTTTATCAAATTGCGTTAGTAAGAAATAAAAAATTTGTTTTCAACAAAACAAACGAGACGACGGTCATTTTTCATTTGGTTTAACTATTTAGCGTTTAAAATTTAATTTTGAAGTAGGTAAGATTTACTTTTGAGGGTTTAGGATTTAATTTTTAAGATTTTAAACTACAATAAAACCTTTTTATATTAATACTCTAAATGTGAATACATCTATAGAAAATAATCTTTTATAGTATTTTTGGTAATTGCCCTCAAAATTATTAAGTTTTGTTAAATTTAGTGGAATTTTACTTTAAAGAGCAAATGATAAAATTTATCTGATTAATTTTTTAATATGTTAGAGAGGTATAAATAAATTTAGTTTATTAGTCTAAATTGATTATGAAAAATAGTTATGAATTGATTAAGATATGAGGTTTTAATTTTTCATTACCTAAAGTTAGACCACCATTTAACGGAACACACATTAAAAGTTGGGCAATTAATAAATTGTAGTGAAATTTTATTTCACTAATAAAGTAACATGATTCATAGTTTTTTTCTTTGAAATATTGAAAAAACTCTTTTTACAAAAATACCATAAATATTAAATTACCTTAATATTTCTTAAACTAAATTCTAAAATCTCAAAACTAAATCTTACAAATAAAATACATACCCCAAAAAATTAATGATAAATAACAAAGCAAGAAATCGAAATAAGGAAAATAAAAAAGGATAAATAATAATCTACAAACAATAGTGAAAAACGAAAAATAAATATACAAAATAAGGTTTAAGATCATATCATAAGGTTTTCTTCTTCGTCTTCAAAATTTTAGAAACTTAAAAAAATGATTTGGAAGTAGTTACAAAAATACCATAAATATTAAATTAGCTTAAAATTTCTTAAACTAAATTCTAAAGTCTCAAAACTAAATCTTACAAATAAAATACACATCACACTACCAAAAAATAATGATAAGTAATAAATTAAGAAATCGAAATAGGAAAATAAAAAAAGATATATAATAATCTACAAACAATAATGAAAAACGGGAAATAAATATACTAATGAGGTTTAAGATCATAGCATAAGGTTTTCTTCTTCGTCTTTAAAATTTTAGAAACTTAAAAAAAATGATTTGGAAGTAGTCATGCGACATATATATAATAATCAAAGATACCTTTTGGAAGATACCTTTTCGACGAAACAACACGAGTTTGTAAAGACACTTTTACGAGTTTGTAAAGACACATTTACGAGTTTGTAAAGACACATTTACGAATTTGTAAGGACACATTTACGAATTTGTAAAGACACATTTACGAGTTTGTAAAGACACTTTTACGGAACACACCCCTGCCAAATTTCAACAAAAAAATCTCAACAATGCCCTATTTATAATAATCAAAAGACATGATCAAAAGTCACGATTAAAAGATATGACTTTTTGTAAAACGGTTACGTAAATAAACGAAAGAATACAAACTTTATAAAAACACATTTACAACGAAAGAATACAATTCTATAAAGACACATTTACATAACACACCCCTTGAGTCTTTTTTCATTTTGTTATTATTAGTAGATTAATCAATTTTTATTAAAGAACTAAAAAAATATTTTTGTTAAAGAAATAAATAACATATATTACATCGAAAAATAATTTCTAAATTAATATTTCTATTAGTGATTTTAAAAAAAAGAACCCTAGAGGATAAATACCACGTGAAACCCAAGATCCATGAAACCTATCCCAAACATAAATCGGAGATTCCTAAAGATAATAGAATGAATTAGACACTCGTGTAAAAATAAAATGTAAACACAACACAAAGTAGTAACTTAAACAGAAAAAATAAAATGTAAACACAACACAAAATAGTAACTTAAACAGTCACTAAGGCAATTTCAACACACATGATATACTTCAGAGATCATTTTGATTCAGTCTTTGAAACACTAAACACTAACTATTTATATTAATCAAAAGACACGATTAAAAGACACGATTTAAACACATGACTTTTGTAAAACGGTTACGTACGAAAGAATACAACTTTATAAAGACACCTTTACAACGAAAAAATACAATTTTATAAAGACCCCTTCACATAACCCACCCTAACACACCCCTTGAGTCTTTTTTCATTTTGTTATTATTAGTAGATAAAGGCATAGTGATTAAAGACATAGTGATTAAACAATTAATACTCATGGAGATCTGCCAATGTGTTTAGCAAATAGCAATTATGACATAGTGATAAAAAAAAATTCATGATTAGGAGATTTGTGTCTGCATACACTGTCATAGCCCATAGACCTATTTAGTGTCAAAATCACATTCACAAGTAATTGTTCTCTGTTAAAAGGATTTTAACAATGCCTTGTGTTTCTTCACAGGCAACAGAGAGTGCTGCAAACTAGTTATAGACATACAAAACGAAAGACCTTAAGCCTCCCTACAACAAACACACAAAGGACTCGAAATGGGTCTCTAGAGCGTTATGATTTTCCTGTGGAGTTGATGTGCTTCATGGTGGTCATGATCATGGAAGAGAAGGGTTAAGATACCTACCAGACACAACACCGAACCAACAAGTAATTTGTCATAACGCTCCACCCAATGAAACTTAAGCTGGCTTGCACCATAGAACGATAAAGCCACTAGCGATGTCATCACCAATATGGTGCTGCCCACAAAAATATCAAACCATTTGAGACCACCACTAAGGGTTGCGGTTTGTCTATATACAGAGATGTGACAAAACATCTAGTATTGGTCTCTTACCTGAAAAGCAGAACTATGATGGCGAAAACCATCATCGGCTTTGAGTTTCCAACAGCGAGGAAAACAGGGAGAGTTGTTGCACAAGGAGATAGTGCAGGGACAAGGACAAGCCCAGCAACAGCCATTTTCTCCATGGGTTGGTTATGAGAATGAGTGTGACCACCTTTACCAGCCAAAAACAGCAGGACATAGCTTCCACCGAGAATTACAAGCAAAAGGGAAGCAAGTTTGTGAACAGTCTCTTCACCGGCAATAGTATTTGCCATCGTGATCGCTGTTATACCGAGAAGTGAAGTCGATATGACATGTAAAACTGCTCCAAATGCAGCTGAAAATCAGTGACAACAGAAAAAATCAGAGAGTGACATGTGTGAATATACAACAACAACACCAAACCAAACAGAAATCAATCTATAAGATGGGTTTCTTCCTACACTGTCACCAAAAGAAGAGTGTAGATCAGAGCAAAAACCGGTCTATGGTTTTAAAGGTTTCGAAACCAGTTATTGGACCTCTTCTAAAGTGACAATGGAAAGCTATATACATCAACACCTTCCACAAATCTATTTTGAATCTATTTCAACGATACTTTCTCATGGCAAATTTTGAATATATTTCAACGATCTTAGAGAAGGAATGAGAGAAACGTACTGACGAATAAGGTTCGAGAAAGAGTCCATTTCTGGGCGCGGCCAACGATGGAGAAAGGCAACCAGTGGGTCGGGATAAACGAGTGGAGGAGAGACACCGTCGCTATTCCGCCGATTGTCGATAGATCCTCCGCTCTAAAAGTATCCATTGAAGGCAGCTCCGATCTGAGGAGGAGGAAGAAGAAACTCGAGAATCGAATCAGTGAATCTGTACGCTATTGCTCAATAACCGAACTTAACCGGCTATTTAATTTTGGTTTACTCATATGATACCACTGTTGGGCCTTCGGGGACAATTCGGGGACAAGACACACAAATAATTAATAAATAAATAAATACTTATATTTCTCAGTTTTTGCTTAGCGGTTGGTTCTGCATCTTCTTCCTATCAATTCGATCATAGAAATTAGGGTTACGTGATTTGGGCGAAAATCTCTCTCCTCTCTTATTTGATTTCTCGAGGTAACGAAATTTTTTCTAGAATCTCTCTTCTTTTCGATTTCTATGGCTTTCTCGTTGCTCGTTAGTTTCGATTTATGCTACCATTTACGAATCTCTTCGTTTTTCTTCTTCTTTGTTTATGTTCGTGTGATGTGGAAATCAAATTTTGATTTTGACATTGCTTATTTGAATTGAATCGCTTTCTCGTTTTTTTTTTGTTTCTTCAAGGTTTAGCTGGATTCAGTTTCTGGAGCTCTAGATTATTCAGATCCGGTCAGGTTCTTTCGTTGAGAAGCTCCTTGTTTGGGTGTTTTTTGGTGCTTAATATCGGTTTCTGGCTAGATTTTCATGGCATTTGAGTGCCAAGCGAGATTTGAAGTTGTGAACGATTCATCGAAAATCGGTGAGATTTTTTCAGAACAAAGAGCAGAGTCTGATCTAGGACGTGGGTCTGTTGATATTCCAAGTGTGAAATTATCTTGTCACCAAAAGAAGGGAACTTTGGTGCCCTATGATAAGGATTTGTCTGCTACTTATCGTTGTTCTATTGTTGATTTGCCTCTGGCGTTGTTGTCGGAGATTCTTAATTGTCTTGGCCCGAAAGAGTTAGGTCTAGTGTCTTGTGTTTCAACTAGTCTGCATAGGTTTGCCGCTGAGCATCATGCTTGGAAGAGTTTCTACTGCGAGAGATGGGGACTACCGGAGGTGTTTGGGTCTACAAGTTCGGCGGTTTCTGATGAGAGATCATGGAAAACATTGTTTGTTGAGAGGGAATTTAGGAGTAAGATATATTTAGGACGGTATAGTATGGATACCCTTTATGGTCACGCTGAAGCAGTCAGGACTGTTTTCCTCTTAGCTTCTGCTAAACTGATTTTTACTTCTGGATACGATTGCATCGTTAGGATGTGGGGCATGGAAGAAGGTTTGTCTATTGCAGCATCTAAACCACTCGGTTGCACTATTAGGGCAGTTGCAGCTGACACAAAGTTGTTGGTAGCTGGCGGCACAGATGGATTTATACATTGCTGGAAATCAGTTGATGGTTTCCGGAACCTGTTTGATCTCACAGGTTATCAGAAAGAAAAGACTGAGTTTCGCCTATGGGAACATGAGGGTCCTATAACATGTCTTGCTTTGGACATGACATATATCTTTAGCGGTTCATGGGACATGTCTGTTCGAATATGGGACCGATCTTCAATGAAGTGTGTCACAACGCTGAGGCATAGTGATTGGGTTTGGGGGCTTGTGCCTCATGAAACCTGCATTGTGTGTGCTTCGGGTTCGGATGTATACATTTGGGACATTAGCAGCGAGACTCCTCAGGCGATCATCCATGATGTTCACGAGGGGAACACTTACTCTCTGGCAAGAAGCCATAGTGGGGGTTTCCTGTTTACTGGTGGAGAAGATGGAGGAATAAAAATGTTTGAGATCAGAAAAGACGGTGGTGAAACAAGCGTGGTACTCATATCTCAATGGATGCCTCACACTGGTCCTGTGTACTCTCTTTCTTTTGAGTTTCCCTGGCTTGTCTCAGCATCCGGTGACGGTAAACTCGCCCTTATAGACGTCAGGAAGCTGTTGAAGACTAACCTTCGTGCCTTATCCAAAAGGGTTTCTTCGAGTACCGTTGAACCTCCACAAAGAATGCTGCATGGGTTTGGTTCAAACTTGTTCTCTGTGGACGTAGGTTGTGACCGTATAGTGTGCGGAGGAGAAGAAGGTAATGTCCGGATATGGAACTTCACACAAGCTTTAGAGATCGAGAAAAGAGCCCGAGCTCTCAAAGGAGTGAGGCTTGAGAACAGGATGAGACGAAGGAGGATGCAAATGGAGATGAATGCTAAAAACGGAAGACCTGACCAATGCTCTATCGCTGCTCATAAGAACCCCATCAATGGAGATAAGAACCGAGCCTGGCATACAAAACGAAGAGCAAGCGGGAAGACAAAGGCTTAACCAATGGTGAAACATACTCAGTGAAGGTAACAACTTTCAAAACCTTTGGCGCATTTAGGCTTTAAGCTTAACAGGCTTGGCCTATTACGATTGATGGAAACTGAAAAGATGCCCTTGTAGCTCGTTTTGATTTTTCAACTCAAATGTTTTAGAAAAGAAATACAATTTTTCTGCGACATGTAAAGAGAAGTTAGCAAATATTATTGATTTCTGCATCAGCAAAGGTTAGAGATACATTGTGAGACACACAGTAAGTGTCACTTATTCCTCGGCCATCGACACAAGGGATGAACGTACTGCATTTCTAGCATACAGAAAGATTAGCATAACCAATAAGACCGAAGCCGCCATATTGCAAAGTAACTGTCTTTTGTTCTTAGCTTCCTTTACCATATTTCCAGTTGCTTCTTTGTACTTCTCAAACCATTTGGCACCAACTCTGTCTTTCTCCTCATCTTTGGAACTCAAAGATCCTCTAGGCTCACCGCTTGATTCCTTTTCTCGACTCTGTTCTTGGCTTGCTTTTCGCTGTTCTGTTTTACCATCACTCGGCTTCGGCTTCTCAACTGTTGATTTCGAACCGTGGTCTTGTTTCTTCTCGTGTTGGTGATCACGGTGTTTCATGATCACCGGTGATGGTGGTTTAGTTTGTGGGAGTTCTGTCTTGACTCTGGGATGCCGGATGTAGAGTTTGTTGTCCTTGAACATGGCTGAAACAGAGTCAATGTCGACTGTCAAAGGAACAGGTATCTCCTGGTGGAAACGGATCCATTTGTTTCCGCCTGTTGGACGCTCTCCGGTTAGTCTTACCTTCCTTGTCGCAGTTACAGCCACCTTAAGTTGTTCTTTCTTGAATCCTAACCACATAAGACAATGCTTACGAGCCTATATATCTCTATTCTTTGTGTGTTTAATGTAGTAAAAGGAAAATGAATTAACAAGATTGAGAAGAAGAAGAAGAAAGGAACCTGGAAGATCAGCGACAAGGACCTCGGCGTCTGGTTCAGAGGTCCATCTAGTTGCTGGCTCAATATCTTGGTACGAACGTTCTGTTCCAAAGTTAGCCATTCTCACTCTTCTTGTATTTGTTGTTTCTCTGTTTCTTTGGTTTATAAGTAATGTTTTGTGTTGTGAAAAAGGAGAGAAAGATATCTATGAATTTTATAGGCAAGGCAACAAAGAGTTTTTGTCGATTTGGTTTTAGTTTGAAGAAACGATGGCTTAATTCTTTAGGTTTTCCACTTCCTCTTTGAGTTTTCTTTGTCTTCAAGATTCTAAAGATTCTTTGGATTGAGTTTAATATCAAGTATTATCCCTTTTGTCTGTCGACAACTATTTTTAGTTTTTTGCATATAAATTTCACTTTTAATATCTTAATACACCTGATTTGTGCATCTTATTACAAAAACAGGTTCATCATAGTCCCAAACATTCTTGCAAACACTTCAAATTACATTCACATGAAAAATACAAACACAAAGCTAACAAATGTTCTTGCTCTCTTTGATTTTGGATTCCAAGTATTTCTCGACCACATCGAATCCGCAAAGCTTCTTAATAACAGGCATTGTTGCTGGAACAGGCAGCTCAAAGGTCAGATCAATCTCTTCTTGGTTATTACTCCATCTCATTGTCTGTTTCTTGGCTTCTTTAATAGCTGCTCTGACCGCGCAGTGTACAGAAGCCGCTAGTAGCAATGGCGGTTCGCCCGAAGCTGCATCAAAACATCAAACAAAGACTATTAAAGTTTTGTTCTTTTGGTTTCAGTTACTAAAATGGATGAGGTTAAGCCACCTTTCGATGAAAGAACACGGTTCTTGTGGTGTCCGCTGTTGAGAATCTCGACATTAAACTGTCTTGGAATTGTGTCGACCGTTGGGATCTTGTAAGTCCAAGTACTGTCGGTTACTATCAGACCGTCCGAGTTCATTAGATACTCTTCAAGCAAGAAGAACCCAATTCCTTGAACAAATGCTCCTTCAATCTGCAGTTTTACACATGAAACATATCAATGCAACATCACAAATCAAGAACCAGAATATAAACAGACACACATAGAGAGCGGCTTCCCGGGTTTCACCTGTCCTAAATCAACAGCAGGATTGAGACTTTTCCCGCAATCATAGATGATATCCGTACGCAGAATCGTAGTCTCTCCCGTCAAAATGTTCACTTCCACCTATTGGTAACAACCAAAGAAGTGAGTTTTTTTGCTTCCCAATATGTAAGTTAAGCTAAGAAGAGCTATTTTCTTCAATGTGTGGAGCTTTACCTCGCTTGCTGCAACTCCATAGTTAAGGTATAGACCAGTGGAGTTATCTGGAAAGTATGTGCTACTTACAGACAGGTTTATCGATTGCTTATAAGCCTACACAACAGAAAACGTTCAAAGATTATAACCAGAGAACATCGAAAATATATGAATGTTTCAAAGAGTATGGACCTGACTGATAAGGCTATCCCAAGTAACATGTCCTCCTGTTTTCTCCACCAAAGCGTTATAAACGGGTACAAGCCTTTCGACTAACCCATCACAGCAAATCCTAACCGCTTCGCTGCTAGCCTCAGAGGTTGTGCTACCACCAGTTACCGAGCCTTGTACCAAACTCAGTGTGTCGGCTTGGATGACTCGGATTTTGTCGAGAAGCTCATCGCTTGTAGTGCCGCATTTGATCAGTCCAAGTGAATATGCAGCCATCTGTTTCACCTTTGTCCATAGCCCTTGCCCTATCTCTATCCCCGGAACCTCAACAACTACTGACCCGTCGCTCAACACGCTTACTCTCCCGGGTGTTAGTCTCATAGACACTCCATAAACCGCAGGCACACGCGAGATCCCTCTCTTTCTCCACGTGTTTGTTGCATTAAACTCAACAACTATTTTCCTACGTTGGTCAAACTCCGAGGAGACAGCGAGTTTGTCCCAGATAAGCGGTAACGTGTACTCGGAGGATTCACCGGCTTTAGCATTGTGGAACAACTTTAAGCTCTCATAAGTATGGAGATTAACCTTCCTGATCTCATCTACATCGATATTAAGATACGAAGCTACTTTTTCGACGATGGCTTCTGCTATGAATGAGCCTTGTACATCTCCAGGAGCTCTAAGCGCGGTTCTGCTCACACTGTTTGTTTTGCAAACTTTGATATCGAAAGAGAGAGCACCCCAATCATACTTCATCAATGATCCTTGGATCGAATGTGGCATAAGAGGGCTTATATCTTCGCTTAGCCCTGCATCAAGTAACACCTCTATATCTAAACCAGTGATCTTTCCATTGGATTTGAATCCAACACTATATGTAACCTTCATCGGATGTCTTCCTCCGGATGTTATCATATCCGTTTTTCGGTTCATATATGTCCTCACCGGTCGCTGCATCTTGGATGCTGCAAGTGCACAGGCTGCAGCAACCTATAGAAAGAAGAATGTTTAACAAGTAAACATCAAATACTCGAAGTAGTACAGTTGAAGAGTACATTGGGAAATGCGAACTCACGGGCATTGATTTCATGACTTTCCCACCAAATCCACCTCCAACTCTTCGAGTGATGACACGGACATTATGCTCAGGAACTCCAAGACATCCAGCTATAGTTTGATGTACATACTCGGGAGCTTGAGTAGAGCTATAAACAACCATACAATTGTCCTCATCCGGCACTGCAAGAGCCGTTTGTGTCTCCATATAGAAGAAGTACTGTGACCCAAAACTTATCTACATATAAACCGAAAAAGCAAAGATTAACATGGTGATTAGACAATAGCAATACATATGTTTCTTGGAAAGGAACCACCTTTGAACCAAGGATCTTATGTTCTGCTTCAGCCATTCCCTTGGTGATATCCCCGACCGGTTTACTACGCAGAGGCGGAGGCACTTCGAAGAGGCTAGACTTTTCGACAGCTTCTTCTAAAGACAATATCGGCGGGTCTAAACCCTCGGTGTCATAATCAATCACTACAAGATTTGTTGAAATATCTGCAAGCTTTTGACTATCTGCAACCTACACATATAAAACAAGTTAGAATCAAAGTGTATGCTTCATAGAAAAGTGTACTTCTTCACTAGACTTACCAAAAAGGCGATTATCTGACCCGCGCAATGCGTGATTTCTTCTGCAAACAGAATATCCGAGGCAAAGAAACCTTTGGTACCGACATTTACTCCGCCTTTCGGGATATCTTTGTAAGTTATTATCCCAATAACTCCTTCTGGAACTCTGTTTTCCTTGAACCTTATAGTCTTGATCCGCGCCAGCGGCATTGTACTGTAAATAAATGCACCATATAGACAGTTGTTCGGAGAAGGAATATCGTCTACGTAAACAGCCTCACCAGATGCTTGTAGGCAAGCTCCAGCTTTCACAATGCCTTTACCGACCGGACTATGTTCTTGATTCTCAAAAATCTGTTGTGCAGATGACAACATAGCTTGCGGTTTCAAAGGTTCAACTTCATGATCGAAACCGTTCTCTTTGCATCCTCCATTGATCCAACCCTTTGTTCGAGTTAAAGAACCGAAGAACTCGAAGAGGAAAGTAACAGCCAAGCTTGATCTATAACCGGGATTTGATGTACCTTCATCAGGTACAATCTCTTCCTTAAGCATGCCTATAGCTTCCATCAAAACTTCGTCGGATATCACTTTCCCTATAAGAAAGTCTTCGACTTTCCTCGCTCTTTGCGCGTGTTTGGTCCCGTAAGCCCCAAAAGCTAATAGACAATCATTCACAACAATGCCGTCACTCAAAGAAACTTCAGCCGAGAAAGCAGCGTTCATAAACGCCAATGCGTTCCCTAGAGGACGTGGCGCGGCTCTATAAGTTTCAAAGAGCAAATGAGTATCCGAAGAAGAAGAAGAAGGACCGTTATTCACGGGCCGCCAAGAAGGGATCTGAAGGCTTAAAAAAATAGAATTGGCTTCAAGAGGAGGTTGTTGAAGAAACTCTTCCAATGTGAACCGTTCTTGACCCGAGCCGCTGCTTATAATCTTCACCGTGGCTCGAGCAGCGAGAAGTATGGTCGTGAGATCAGAAGGAAACTGTTTCCTCTGCGCCATTATGATGTTTCCGCCTATAGTTCCCGTGTTCCTCACGAACTTGCTAGCGATTTTCTCCATATGAGCCGCGATTTTCGCCAACATAGAGTCATTCTCTTGACCTCTAAGAGCCTCGATAGCTTTCGATATAGTAACCGCGGCTCCTAATTCAACTCCATCACCGTCTATTCTCACGACATTAAGCTCGGGAATCCGTCTAATATCGAATAACTTGTTGTACTTCCTCTGTTTCTCTTCTTTGTAATACCCGGTGCTGGTGTTACCCGCGACCAACTTAACCGACACACCATTCTCGGCATCTAGTAGGTCTTGAAGCTCCGAGACACTAACCGGGATAGACCATCTATACATTCTCGGATCAAGAACCGCGTCTTTCTTGATCTCTTCTTTCAAGAACTCCGGAAACGTAGAGAATTTCGTGTGATCATAACAAGGCAACTTTTTCAAAACATGTTCTCTGTTCTCTCCTTTATTACAAAAGGCATTGAATCCTAAATCTTCGATATCCACGTCCGTCGCAAAGCTCTTGCAGGCGTCCACGAGGGGTCTGTATCCGGTACACCGACACAGATTCCCTGACACAGCCTTCTCTGCCTCAGCAGCGGTGAGACTGGAGGAACCCGCGGACGGCGGCGGTTTTGCCTTGTCGGCGTTCAAGAGAGCGGAAAACATCGAAACGGTCATGCCGGGCGTGCAAAAACCGCATTGAGTGGCGTGGAAGCCGGCGATACGCTCGTGGATGGCGTGGAAACCGGCTTTGTTGTTGCCTAGACCTTCTGATGTAGTCACCGAGCAGCCGTCGATGCTGCATAAGAGCGTGAGGCATGAGCTTGCTGTGAAATCCTCGACTTTTTCGAGTAGCGGATCATATTTTGAGAGAAGAACAACACAAGCGCCACAACCACCTATGTCCAGAGAATATTACATTAACCCAATACACAAAAGCCAAAGGCTAGAGAAAGTTTAAAGATCACATAAAAATCTCGAATCAGATTTAAAAAATCTTGCTTTTAGTGAAAAAAAAATTGAAGAACATGAAGAGTTAAAACTTTTATTATTTATAGCACATGGTTACCTTCGCCACAACCAAGTTTAACGCTCTTGAAAGGAGTCTTGTTACGCAAGAAATCGATGAGTGTCGTCGAAGGATCAATAGAAGTTAGGTCAAGTTCGAATCTTTCTCCGTTTACAGCGAAAACCAAAGAGGTCTTCTTCTTGCTCTTCTCCATCGCTTCTTCTTCTTCTTTTTTGTTTCTTTAGTCACACTTTCTTCTCTCACCCACTGGTCTCTGTACTGTAGAGGTTTTGATTTCTCACTGCTTTTCAGACCAACCCATAATTTAATTGCCATGACAAAGTCTTTGATTTTTTTTTTGTCAAGACTGACAAAGTCTTTGTTTATATATATATTTTTTGTGACATTGACAGAGTATTAATGTGTAATATGTACAAGAATAATATAAGGTAAAATTCGTCCTCGTAAATATACTTTTTTAACAAAAATCTTATCTATTTTGTATAAATATAGTAAAATATTTGTTGGGTAGGCGTGTATGGCGAAGGGAGAATTACAAAATTACACCATTTAAATTATATTTCACAAAACTGCAGCATTTCAAAATTACTTCACAAAACTACATCTAAACACTCAAAATTAAATTCAAATAAACTCTACCCACACAATCCTACCCCTTAATATTATACCCTAAACACTAATTAGCGAACTCAAATGAAAATATTTTAATTTTGGTAATTTTTAATAGGGTAAATCAAGATTTAAAATTTTTGAAAGGGTGTAGTTTTGTGAAAAAATTAAATTAGGTGTAATTTTGTAAAAGAAGGGTTGAAATGGTGTAGTTTTGTGAATTTCTCTATGGGGTAATTACATTATGATTATTTTATATTTGTTATATAAAATAATTACTAGTACATTATGATTATTTTATATGTGTTATATAATGACATTATGATTATTGGGATTAGGTGTGTTTAATGGAATAATAATGCTAACAAAAAAAATCACCTTTAGGTATTTGTTATCTTATCGTCTACAAATTGAATTTGAATACATTACTTTACTATATTGAATCTAGAGATTTGAGTTTAAAATAATCAAAATTTACAACTTTTTTTTACTGTGTAATGCATTCAACTATGTCATTACATAAAGTCCACGATAGATTTGGTCACAGAAAATTTCAAAATTTCAACTTTGTAGACTTTTTTTATTTATTGAAAACAACAATTACTGAAAATGTAAGGTGCAGCTTTGAAACTAACGTTTATTGATTGGCCAACATCTTGTTGATTATTTTCAGGATGTTCTATTAATTCAACAAATTAGACCAAACTAACATTATACATAAGGATTATGAAATGTCACAAAAAGAAAATAAAAGACACATAATATTGATGTGACTTTGGACAAAATGGTGATAGAATTTCGTGGTTAGCATTTGAGCTCTATGGTCAAAAATGAACCAAAATGATAAATAAAAGGGTGATTCACTATAAAAAAAATAAAAACAATGGACCGTAAAGTTGTTTGTTTGTTAACTATTAAAATAATTAAATTTTGATTTTAGTGTGGTGTACCGTGTATCATGGTTGTGTGTATTGTGACAAAATGCTTAGCTAATTTTATAATTATTTTTTGTTAATGGTTGATGAAAAAGAAATGGTGGACAAAATGATTAATTTTTTAACTAATATTTATCACGAACTAATAATATTTTACATGTGGAGTGCTCCTGCCATTTTGTTTATGGGTGCACCATACATACACATGCCTCTCACTCAAATTTCCACAGAATGTTTATTAGAAAACTACTATTTCAATTTCGTATATTAATTGGGACATACAAAGGGAAAGAGTCTACAAAATTTTCGAAATCGACAACTATAATAAAAACTAACATATGAATCTTTGATCCGAAACTTTATAATCAAAAAGATTAAGTGATTAATTTACTTAGAGATTGTATTTTGAATTTAAGTTATATGAAAATGACTCATATATATATTAAATTTTCGTGTCAAAAGAGAAATCATATTATATAATAAGGATAATTGGTTGTCTATGTAATATGATAGCTTGTTATAAATTAAATAATATGGTGTATGATAACGAAGGCTGAAGAATTAGATCTTTAAATACAATTAAAACTCTTCTTTCAATTTATTTAGCTTTAACTATTATATTAAACTTGGGACACTTAAGGTGTAATTATAATAGGGAGAATCACAAAACTACACCATTTGAATTACATTTCACAAAACTACACCATTTCAAAATTACTTCACAAAACTACACCTAAACACTCAAAATTAAATACAAATAAATCATACCCGCAGAATCCTACCCACTTAATACTATACCCTAAACACTAATTAGCAAACCCAAATGAAAAAATTTTAATTTTGATAATTTTTTAAAGGGTAAATTAAGTTTTTAAAATTTTGAAAAAGTGTAAATTTGTGAAAATATTGAATTAAATATAGTTTTGTGAAGGAGGGGTTGAAAATGTGTAGTTTTGTGAATTTCTCGTTATAATAAGTCCTACCCAATTATATACCATTTGCACAAGAAAATATATATTACCAATGTCTTGAGATGTGCCACAAATTACACATTAAAGAATTCCCCCCATAGGCCAACTATTATTTAGAGATAGTTTCAAGATAATCATACTTTTTACCAACAAAAAAAGAAAATAATCATTCAACATGGTAGTAGTACAACTTTTCAAGCACCATTATTAGTATTTTAAAAATATTTATATTTAAATGCATTAATAGCCACAAAGATAGCTTTCTTATTCTACTATAAATATAATTATAAAAAAATTATACAAAGTGAAACATGAAATTATGGCACTCACTAGCTTAATCACTACTCTTCAAGCTCTAAAGCTTTGAAATATTTACCATCTAAAAGATACGTTCCTATGGAGAGTCGAACTGCCCACAATTCCTTTGGTTTTCTTGACACAATTCTGCAAATATTTAAAAACAAAATTAAATAGAGATGTTAAATTAATAGAGTTAATTAAACTTTAACAATGTGATCAGAGCCGTGCCAACGTGAATAAGTATCATAAACAAATAAAAATAAAATGCCCCAGTTCATTGAAAATAAAAACTTTTTGCCAAAATAAACACTACTAACTTATAACATGCAATAAAAAGTATTTGACAAAATGTTAATTCTAAAAACGATTTGCTAGAAAAAACTTTGAAAGAAAATTTTTGTTACTATGATTTTACTTTAACAATCGAAATACTATGAAATACGTGACAAAAGTCGATACTAAAAATTAATATTGCAAATTTCCTCAATATCTTAACATTTAGAAGTAATTAACATATTGAAAACCATGTTTAGAATATAAAAATATAAAAACTCATATAATGTTTTTATTTATTAGCTTTCAACATACTTTGTAAAATCTAATATTATCTAATTTTATTAGGGGAAACTATATAAAATTAATGCCCTTATTTTTTTTCAATATTTGATGCCATAAGCGAATGTTTATTTTTTTATTATTGTGGCACGGCTCTGAATGTGATTATAACCATTATAAACTATTCAGAATTATATACTAACAAAAATCAATACCTGCCAACATCACCAGGCTTGACCAAGCCAGAATTAGCCCTAAGACAAGGCATTGAAGCAGCTGTTTTTATCACTTTAGGTGCTTCCACTATAATAATTGGTGAGCCAACTTGGAGCTTTGACTTTGGTTTTGGATTCTCTTTCGCGGTTTCGCAGCATCTAACCGCGACTCTTGGAGTGTAGGATCCACTGTACAATACTCCTGATGATTGCATCTTGGAGAATCTACTTGAACATGTAAATGGTAAAGCCATTATAGTGATGAAGATTCATTCGTGTGGTAGTGTTTTGTGTAGTGTGAGTGGATAAGTAGACATTTTGTCTTTTGAGTAAATTGCTCACAAAACCAGTGGTCACAGTTTCAGGCTAAGGCTTGGATAACATTTTGGCTGATTTATTAGTTCCAATATTCTCTATCAGATTTTCTTATTTTACCTAGTCTTATAACATGAATATATATATATATATATATATTTATCTACTATTCAAATTCATGAAAGAGTATATACATATAACACTTCTCCTTTCTTAAATGTGAGATTTTTTTAACGTTGTGTGAAAAAAGGAAATGTTTTAGCCTAAATATTAAATTGAAAATTTTGTTACCGTTGAGTGAAAAAAAGGAAATTGTATTAGCCTAAATATTAAACTGAAGATTTTGTTACCATAAAATATCCAGGATATTATCCAAGTGCTCGTGGTCAAGTGGTTTGGGACGGGTTGAGACGCTACCACGTTTCAAGTTCGATCCTCTGACTATGCGAAACTAAGTTACATTTATTTGGACACCAATATGGATATGAGCTCTTACGGCCCATTAGAAAAACTGGAGAGAGTGTCTATTCATGAATTTTCCTCTCTCAGAGAATTAGTCTGGATCTTTCCTTAGGTTTCTGATCTTTCCATAGGTTTGGGATTACCCTGATTTATAAAAAAAAAAAAAAAAATTTGTTACCACGTAAAAAAGGAAATTAGAAATACTTTAGTCAAGAAAGAGAGTTTCTTATAGCCGTCATATCCTCTAAAGCCTCTGGTTTATACAGAGTCTCCTCTCTTCTTTAACCCGTGACAAAACCTAGCCACCGTATCAGAAACCCAACTTTTCTCTGCGCCGCGCTATCTCTCTCAGATTCCTCTCAAGCAAATCTACACACGAATCTGCGTTTTCACATCCTTGGTAAGTTTTTTTCGTTTGATTCCTTCTTCGAATTCTTCTGTTGATCTCAATATAAAATCGTCTATGCATGAATCGAGTAAAGAGATTGGGTATAAGCATATTAAGTTTTATTTATTGGGAAATCGAAAATTTAAGCTCGTGAAATCTAACAATGGCCGATTATTGCTGTTGAAAGCTTTTTTTTTGCGTTATCGATTCTGCTAAAGCTTTTTGTTTAGTTTCTGAGTGCTTATGATCGCTGTTATTGTTGTTTTTATCCTTCGTAGCAATCATGGCTGATGAGATTAACGAGATGAAGGAAGAGCAAGAAGTAAGTATTGGCTTTCTCTAAGATTTTGATAATAAAGAATTTTGGTTTTTTTATGCTTGCTTTAACATTGATTTTTGTGATTTTTTTTTAATCTGATTTTGTACATTTTCAGATCACAACCTTTGATCCAACCAAGAAGAAGAAGAAGAAGAAAGTTGTTATCCAGGATCCTGTGGAGGACTCTACAGAGTCACTGGCTGATAAATCTGATTCATTGCCTGGTATCTTGTAGATTCATATGTGTTGTGAGACTTTTTTGTTTTGTTTCTTTTCAATGTTGTAACTTTGTTTAAATTCTTTCTTTGTAGCTAATGATGGTCTTGAGAGCTCATTTGCTGGACTGAAGAAGAAGAAGAAGAAGCAAGTGAGTGTTTAATGTCGTATTGTTTGATATAAAGAACTTGTGTTTTGATGAATATGTGCCTCTCATTGTTTTTTGTTTGATGAGTAGGTTGAGACAAGCTCTTTGATTGAGGAAAGTGTTGATGCTGGAGAAGATTTGGATGGTATTTGTAGATTCCTGTTTTTGCTAATAGACGTTTCTCGTGGGAGGACTTTTTATCGTGTTTTAATCTTTTGGAGAATTTACTGCAGAGCATGTTAGTGACGAGGAAGAAAGCGAAGGAATTGATCTGCAGCAGCAACGTTACCCCTGGGATGGAAGTGATAGAGATTACATGTATGAAGAGGTGAGCATATCTAAGATGGTGTTTTGCATTAAACCGTTGTTGTTTCACAACGTTCTTTAGTTATGAAAGATGTATAATTTTTATTTGTTTGCAGCTTCTTGGTAGAGTCTTTAACATTCTCCGTGAAAACAACCCGGAGCTTGCTGGAGATAGGCGTCGTACAGTCATGAGGCCTCCTCAAGTTCTTCGTGAGGGAACAAAGAAGACAGTGTTTGTCAACTTTATGGACCTTTGCAAGACGTAAGAACAAAGTTCCATTACCTTATTTATCGAACTTCTTCGATTATCTACAAGTACTAATACCTAGTGGTTTTGATGACTCTTGTCTTAAATACAAAAATCCAGGATGCATCGACAACCGGATCACGTTATGAACTTCTTGCTTGCTGAGTTGGGTACCAGTGGTTCGCTTGATGGGCAGCAAAGGTTGGTTGTGAAGGGAAGATTTGCTCCCAAGAATTTCGAAGGGATTTTGCGGCGATATGTCAGTAAGTAACCATCTCTTTAGTCTAAAAAAACTTGGATCACCATAAAATAATATCAGTTTCGAAGTTTCTAATGTGATTCATTGTTTTGGTTATTCTCAGATGAGTACGTTATCTGCTTTGGTTGCAAGAGCCCAGACACAATTCTTTCAAAGGAGAATCGTCTCTTCTTTTTGAGATGCGAAAAGGTAAACCTTTATTTGCTTAGTATATCTGGACAGGCACACATTTGTTGCTTTTTCCTTTCTGCACAACCACTAGTAAAAAAGTTTTGAGAAATGCCTGTATGTGGTCTTGTACTCATGCCTATATATGGTCTTGTCTTATTAATTATATTTAAAGTGCTGTTAGGTATGTTATATGTGTCTGGTAATTGACACCAGAACCTCTCGTCTATTAGTTACCTTAAAAGTAGTGTTAGGCATGTGTCTTGTAATTGATACCAGAACATCTCTTTGATTAAACTCAACAAAGAGGGATGCTTTACTGTATCATTTTGTCTCACGTAATTGTTAAGCCATGTAACGTGTGGCTGGTGCCTGTGTTGATATAGTTGCCTAGATTGCTTGATCAAAACTAAAGAGTTGATTATCTTTAGCTATGCTTAACGTACTATACTGTTTGGTTAACAAATATAATGAACTATATGCATGTTTTGCAGTGTGGATCTGGACGATCAGTGGCGCAGATCAAAGCTGGTTTTGTTGCCCGTGTTGGTCGCAGGAAGACTTGAGATATTAGCATGTGAGGTGAGTGGTCTCTTTTTGGGAATTATAAAAGCTTTGTTATGGAGTCTTACACTTGTCCTTTTCCGCTTTGGAATATGGTAATGAACCTCCAGAAAATGGATAGTATCAGAACCCCTTCTACTTTGTTGGATTCATGTGGTTAAACTTGATAGTTCTAATCATTAAATCCATGGATTTTTTGTGTCAAATGTTCATCACCATGCAGAGCTTATTCATTCATGTTCATCAATGTTCATGCGGTGAGAAGCTTTGCGTCTGTGTTTTTTGTTTTACAGACCAAAAATCGTTTGAAGAAAAAGGGATAAATAAGTATAATCGTATGAAGACCAAAAATTTAGTATCATCTGTTATAACAAAAAATTTCAATGGATAATTATTGTTCATTATCCTACGCGGCTTCTTTGGTCAACACGGTTACTTTATAACGATTGTTCTCTTCTTACTTAAACCAAACCAGACCAAACCGAATTAAACCGGATTATTACATGACCGACTCTGTCCTTTTCCTCTTGATCAAGAAAACTCGACATCTACAAAACATAACCAGAAAGACGATAGATCTTTCTTCATTCGATTATTGAAGCTCTAACATTTTCATTCTAAAACCTCTGAATTTTTAATGGATATTATGTCTTCTTCTTCTTCCGAGGAAAGCTTGAAGCTCGAGCTTGATGATCTCCAGAAACAGCTCAACAAAAAGCTTAAATTCGAAGCATCCGTTCGAGTTATTCATTCTCTTCTTCGTGATTATTACTCCTCTTCCTCCTCTCCTTCTCTTCGCAAACAGGTTTGTTTTCAATCTCTCAATTTCTTACCAACAGCTATTTTCAAGGCCTATGTTGTGAATGTTTCCATTGATGTGTGCTTATTGCTTATGTTTGATGGCGGTTTCTTACCTTGACGATTGAATTAAGATTCATACATCTTTTTATTTACTGTTTTCTATTACAATGTTCATGTCAATGATCTTTTAAGACTATACTTTTGTAATGATGTTGCTTTTGTGTTTCATATGGATGCTATTTGTAGTTCTATGTAGTTGTGTCTCGTGTTGCGACGGTTCTCAAGACAAGATATACATCCACTGGGTTTTGGCTTACCGGGCTAAACCTCTTTGAAGAAGCCGAGAGACTTGTCTCTGATCCTTCTGAGAAGAAACACTTGAAATCTTGTATTCATCAAGCCAAGGATCAGTTAACACAAGTAGATAACCAGCCTAGTACGGAGAGCTCGCAACAAGGCTATCTATTCGAGGGGCACTTAACCGTTGACCGTGAGCCGCCGCAGCCTCAGTGGCTGTTGCAGCAGAATCTCATGTCTGCTTTCGCATCGACCGTTGCCTCCGGTGAATCTTCTAATGCTCCTGTGGAAAACAATCTCGAAGAAACGGCTACCTTGATGCAAGAACTCATCAATAGTCTTGATAGTATCATCCCTGAGGTATAGTTTCTTCTTATTTCTTTTGGCATTGTCTTCTCTTATCTTCCGTGTTAGTTTTAGAGAATGTATGATCACACATTGTTGATAAAAGACGAGATTTTTCAGCTATAGAGGAAAGTATCTTTGCTTAGCCTAGTGGTTGAAATATGATGTATGTGATGTGTTGTATGCAGATACTAGAAGATGGTGGACCACCAAGAGTTCCACCGGCGAGTAAAGAAGTTGTGGAGAAGCTTCCTGTGATTGTTTTCAGTGAGGAGATGCTTAAAGCTTTAGGACCAGAGGTTGAATGTTGCATCTGCAAAGAGAATCTAGTAATTGGCGACAAAATGCAGGAGTTGCCGTGCAAACACACGTTTCACCCTCCTTGCTTAAAGCCATGGCTGGTAAAAACAACAAAACCATTCTATATCTCATAGTTTTGACGAAGTAGCATTGTTGCATAGATAGCTTATGAACAAGTTCTTTGTGACAGGACGAGCATAACTCTTGCCCGATATGTCGCCATGAGTTACCAACAGACGATCAGAAATATGAGAACTGGAAAGAGAGAGAGAAAGAAGCCGAGGAAGAGCGGAAAGGCGCAGAGAATGCTGTCCGCGGAGGCGAGTATATGTATGTCTAGACACTGGATTGTTTCGTACCGCAGTTATATCTGATTTTACATAATCTACTTGTTGCTCGTCTTTCGCAGTATCAATATTGTATTTTACTGAGACTCGTTTTGTTTCGTGTGAAAGCTTATATAACAAAAACATTCTGATTTAATATTACACTCAAGTTCAATAATATAACATCAAGAGCTCTTAACAAAAGAAACAGTAGATGATACTTTGTCTTCAAACATGCAAACAAATCTTACAGACATTATCATACACAACAGCATATATATATATATATGATATATTGTCATTAACGTTTTACTTAGCCCCTGACGTTGATCTACTGCTAAGCAGTAGGATATTCCTCCTTAATAGGTGCGGAGACATCTTTCTTCTTGTTGTCTGAAGCATGGTAAGGGTTTTTGTTGACCAATCTACAAGTAAAGAGTGTCAATGTTGCTGTAAGATGCAATCTCAAGGTTGAAAGCTATGATCAATCTGTGTTCACATACCTATCCCGTCTTTTCTCAAGGAATCGTTGAAGCGAATGCCTCCTAGCAATCGGTAGATCTGAATCGGGAAACTAATGAGAACATCCATTCAAATATGTTCAAATGGTCACTATATAAACCAGCTGAATCGAAAAACTCACCAGCCGCAGATCTGCAAAACGAAACCTGGTGAGCGAGAAACGACGGTGCAGCCGGGGAAGCAGCAGTAGATGTGCTTGAGAAAGAAGCAGCTCTGTCCAATGCAGCAGTATTCTTTGTCTCAATGGATTTAGCAGCAATACTGATGATTTCTTGAATCTGCAAGCGCGTAATCGCAGTAAGAACAAGAAACCTTGAGCATTACAGACAAAACAGAATGTGATGTAATAATAACAGACCAAACCTTTTCAGGTGAAATCCCATCGAACACAGTAACACTCCCACCAAAGAATATAGTAAGCCGCGTTGGAACCATCGTCGAACCATCTGGCTCAGAAGACAGGACATCCATAAACCTTTAAGACACATTTAAACTTGTTAACAATTGAGACTAACCAAAAAAACAGCTAGAAATTAAAGTATCCATATATAGTGAATGTTATGCTAACAATGGCACAAGACATCTTGTATATATAAAAGACATGATTTTTAAATAGCAACTAAAAAAATCTTCAAAACCCTAGAATTTCAAGAGCTAGACTCAAATCAAAGACAACACATATGCAAAAAAAAAAAACATGCAAATCAACAGCAAATTTCAGACAGAACACATACTTAGCTCCGTGATTCGATTCCTCTGCCGAGAATCCATCTTCTCCGGTAAAGAATCCGGAGATGTCACCTTTCACGGCGCCTACGCCGTTAATTGAAGCGCGTGGCTCATCCTCTACCTTATCCATGGCAGTTCTCTCGGGATTTTGATATCTCTGGTGCTTATTAATTTCACTTCGCTTCGTCTCCACGTTGTTCTGTCTCTTCTAACTAACCACCGAGATATTTTTATTTCCTCAGGATCTTCAGTTATTGGACACGTGGCGACCGATGCTGGTTTGTGTTTGTTTGAGTTAAGACATAAGCATTTACAACGTGCGTGAATTCGATACGCTGTCGTTTTGCATTCTTATCTTCATTGTTGATGGGTTCTTTAATTTACTGATAATTACTAGTAGTATTTCAAATGGGCTTCCGTTGAATAAAAGTTATTATACGTTAAGCCTACGTGGACCAAAAAACGAGATTTAATGGAGAATTTTTATAAAACTACACAATTTAGTTTTGTAGTAACCATATATGTTCTAGACTAGGCTGGAAGATTACTCCGTGATGTCTTATGTGTACTCTCTCCTAAATAGTGAATGTTATTGTTAAAAGGTTATAGATTTTCTAACTTAAAATCAATTAACGATATATATTTTTGTTTATGTGAAATTCCGATGTAAGATAATTATCTCTAATAGAGAGTATATCACTTGGAAGTGGATGGCAAGAGATGGTATTGAAGTAAGCTATAAGTATAATTAACTCTATAAACAAATAAAGTAGGGACATGTTATACCGTGTTAGATTACTAAATTAATTTCCTAGTTCTTTAAAATTGTTTACGTAATTAAAAAAACTTTGAATGATTAATTTTTTTATGGAATTGTGTAGGTCATCTTTTTTATGTAAATTTTTATATATAATAAAAAAAGAAGAAGAAGATATAAGTCGTCACCTAAAACAAGAAGAAGGTTTTAGTGGTTTAGCGTTGTAAAGTTTTGGTCAACCGACAAAAACACGTTATAAAGGAGAAGCATATCAACATGGGACCTTAATACTCGATTTTGCTTTTATTTATATCACACACTTTAAAAATTTGTCTTACCATAAAATTTATCTTAGCTTTTTTTATAGATGATTTGAATCGCAACTAATGTATGTTCATGATTTAATGGGTTTTTTTCAGTTTCTTTCACTATATCACTAAAATACACACATAAAAGTATAGCAATTTATTAGAAAAAAGATTCGGTATATTCCTATAATCTTATAAATATATGTCACATTGTCCCACTCGGGGTAACTATAGTGCAAATACATGCATGAAACACGGATCAGGTTTGCGTCTTATCGAGTCGAGAAAAGGACTGAAATGAATTATAACTTTAATTAGGAAAACTAAAATCAATTACCAATGGTATTTTATCTACTAGTTATTGACGATACTTGAAAATTAATTTACTAGAAAAAGGTAGTATTGCATAAGCGTAAGTATTAAATGTAGTTAAAAGATGATGGTCGGTCAATAATCATGTACCGTATATAGTATACTATAAAAATGGTCTCTGCGTATGGGTCAAAAGCCATAATGACGCCATTTAGTAATTAAACTATCATTGTATAGTTTATCTTTTGAAGCTTAAATTATTTAGATAAATGACAGTAGTGATCACTTTAGTGGTCACCTAAATGGTCATATTCCATTAAAAAAATGAAGATAACAAAAATATAAATTAATGTTTCTCTTTAAGGTATGCTTTGGTTAAAGTAATAAAGAGAACCTGACTTAGTTGAGACCAGAACAGTGTGACACGAACGGCACAAATGTTATTGCTCACGTCATTTTTACTTTCATTTTTATTTACTTGTTGAACGATTTGGTCTTAATTTTCACAAATTGATCCCTATACTTTTATAACATTCGTATTTTAACCCAAATCTCTGATCTTATCTCCATTGTAATTATTTGAATTTTCAATTATACATGAGTAAAACAGCAATTCGAGAAAGAAAAAGGACATAATCTTATAATTTGATATTTTTCACTAAATTACCTTATCTATATCCAGCTTTGAAATCTAAAACAAAATTATCATGTCGTCTTTTTTTTTGTCAACAAATCATCATGTCGTCTTATATCCTTCAATTTTTTTATATATAACAATTGAAAAACATGACACCTATTTTGTAAAAAACAAAAAAAAAACTACATCAACACAACTTGCATATCTTTATAATATACTTAAATTAAATATATATTTTTTTTAATTTAAAATAAGAAAAAGAAAGGCACCACCCACCACTAACACAAAAAGAAGTAATAAGCATCAGCAAAGAAAAAAGAAACAGCTTTATTCATCTCTATTAAAATCGCATCTGATTCTACATTCTTTCTTCCCCTTCTCTCTTCTCTCTCTCACACACACACACACACACACACACACAAAAACAAAAAAACAAAAAAAATGAGTTTCTTCATCGAAGATTCAGGTCTAATAATAACACAGCTTCTCTACAAAATGGCAGTTTTAATAACAGTCTTGAGATGGATTCTTGCTTGGATCTTACGCTACAGATCCAGATCTACTTCTTCTTCCTCTTCCTCTTCTCCTTCGATTTCCTCGCAAACCATCAAAGAGAGCCTCTCCGTAACAACTTTCCGTGAAGCAACGGAGAGATCTACGGAATCGATGAGCGACACGTGTGCGGTGTGTCTCGGAGATCTAGAAGACGGAGACGAAGTCAGAGAGCTGAGGAACTGTAGCCACGTGTTCCATCGAGAGTGTATAGATCGGTGGCTAGATTACGAGTGTTGCGCCGATAACGAAGACGGAGAGGAAGATAACCACCGTACTTGTCCGTTGTGTAGGACTCCGCTTCTTGCTGCGTCGTCGTCTTCGTCGTGTGGTGATTGGCCGGCGAAGAACGAACCTAGCTGGGCCGTTGAACGGCTTCTTTACCTCTTTGGAGATGATCTTCGAGTCTGATTTTTTAGTTTTTGATTTTGATTGATTTTAGTGGGGGTTGGATTTGATCAAATGAGATTTATGTTGGTCAATTTTGTAAATTGGGAAATTTAAATGGTAGGTTTTAGGAAATATGATAATAATAATAAATATGATTTTTTTTTAACCACGGTTGTGTATTAGCAAGTCTACCAAAATCGATAAAGTTTTATTTTTTGGAGAATTACAAAATTACACCATTTGAATTACATTTCACAAAATTGCACCATTTTAAAAATACTTCACACAACTACATCTAAACACTCAAAATTAAATTCAAATAAATATTTCATATACAATCTTACCCCTTAATACTATACCCTAAACACTAATTAGCGAACTCAAATGAAAATATTTTAATTTTGATAATTTTTAAAAAGGTAAATCAAACTTTTAAAATTTTGAAAGTTTTTAAATATGTAAAAAAATTATATTAGGCTTAGTTTTCGTGAATTCCTCTTTAATTTTCTACAATTACGGAATTAACTACTGTGATCTAATTTTGAATAGATCCATTAAAAAAAGTTTCAGAGATTCAAACCCAAAAAAATAAAAGGTTTCAATAACACACCAAAAGACTTTTTTTTCTCAAAGAGATATGAATGTTTTTTTTATGACACGTAGATTTTGATGCCTTGTAACAAATGTTAGTGTAAATACATGTAGCTATGATGTCATATGTGTGGTCTTGTAGAAAGGCATTTAACAAACACAAGTTCGTGCAAAGTCTTTTCCAAAGTTTTCTATACAAAAATAGATTAAAACGTCTAATGGTTTGTTAAAGAAAATTCGGTTATGAGTCAAGTGTATTATATATATGAATATATCTATGAGCTATAGGCCTAAGTAAAGTATACATTCTTCACAAAAGGAGAAGGCAAAGGAAGTGAAACACAGTCGTTTTGATGATTTAAGCCAATATGGGGATTTTTCAACATGTGACTACATATAAATCTATTAACACTAGTTTATAATTATAAGTCTGTGTGTTACTTGTAATTGAAGGAAATAAAACTAGACAAATAACATGGATTAGCGAAGATAGTTATTATTACACTCCTCCGTAACTAAACATATATTCAACAAAAGTTGTTAACCTATACTATATCTTAAAAGCTCATATATATATATATATATATATATATGTACATAAATTAGCTAGGGAATTATTATGTGATAAAAATGAATTAAGGTGGTTATACCAGAAATGTATTTAATAAGATAATAACATAAACTTGTAATGTAGGAGAACAATGGGTCCATAGCTCAGTGGTAGAGCAATTGACTGCAGATCAATAGGTCACCGGTTCGATCCCGGTTGGGCCCTTTCTTTTTCCTTTTTTTTTTATCTACCAATAAACTGAGAGTTTATTATCTTATCCAAGCTACTCAAGTCTCAATCTACTCCATGAGAAAATATATAAACAGCTAAACTAACTCACCAAACACTTACTCACCTCATTAGCTTTAAACTAACTTCTTTATCTCCTCTATAAATCAAATGTTAATTAATTTCTAGTTATCATCAAACATTCCCTCATAAAAACTAATTACCAACAAGATAAATACAAATTAAATCATCTTTTATAGACAAAAAAAAATGGGTATCATAATTACAATTTTATTTGAGGTATTATTGGTAAATGCCCTTTTTCTCGTTGATGCCACAAGAAATATGCCGTTTAGTACTTACCAAAACCATTTACAAAGACAATGTAGCTCCACAAAGTATACTTCGCTTTGTGTCCAAACCTTAAAAGAGTTTCAACATGGATCTCTTCAAGGTCTTGACTTTGTGTCTTTTCTTGTTAACAAGACTATATACGATTCCGATATGCTAATTAATAATCCTCTCTCCATGAGTTCCTACGAAGAAGTCGTTTCTTTGGAATATTCAACAAATACGTTGCCTTCATCTTCGGTCTCAGGTACACAACATAATCTAAACACCCTTTCCTTACAAATGTTACGAGAAAAGAAAATTATCACAACAAAAAGTATCATCTACTTTTACTAAAAAATATTTTTTTTCTCTTTTTTCTCCAATGGGTTACCGAATAACTTTGATTTTAGGAAAATCATGCACGTACAAAAAGTCTCTTTACTTGCTACATATTTCCCATAAACTTTTAATTTGTATTTTGTAATCCAAAAAAATTACAATAATTAATTTTAAGGTGGAGAATTGGAGATATTAATTTTTATTAAATTTTGTTTACAGAATCATGTGAACGATTCATGAAGATGTCAACAAAACGGCTTCGACAAGCCATAGAAGCTATCAACGCCACACCAAGAAACCGTCGCCGTCAGACAAAACACGACGTCGTGACATGGCTCTCCGCCGCCATGACTTTCCAACAATCATGCAAAGACTCCGTCATCGACTCCCGCCTCTCCTCCGCCTCTATCAGCCACATTACACAAAAAATGGACCACCTCTCTCGCCTCATAAGCAACTCCTTATCCCTCCTAGACACATTCATGAAAAATCCAAAACAAAAGTCAAAGTCAACCGTTAGAGAACGGAGACTTTTAGTTGGTAGACCACACGTGGTAGTGGCCAAAGACGGATCCGGGGATTACCGGACCGTCATGGAGGCAGTCAATGCAGCTCATGGGAATGGTAGGTTCGTAATTTACGTGAAAAGTGGGGTTTATAAAGAGAAAGTTATCATCCATAAAGATGAGATCACTTTGGTCGGAGAAGGCAAAGACCGTACGGTCATCGTCGGCGATGATAGCGTCGCTGGAGGAACTCCCGTGCCCGACACCGCTACAATGAGTTAGTACATACATAATTAAATATTCTATATATATAACACATTTTTTGTCAACATTTTATATATACAACACATTTATAACCAAAAAAGTTACTATAAAAGTTGATTTTGTAATGATGCAAAATTTTTGTAGCGGTAACCGGTGATGGATTTATAGGTCGTGACATCGGAATCAAGAACACGGCAGGGCCTAGTGGCAAACAAGCCATAGCATTAAGCATTACATCGGACCAGTCTGTGTTATATAGATGTAGCATCTCTGGTTACCAAGACACGCTTTACGCGGCCGCGTTGAGACAATTCTATAGAGAATGCGATATTTACGGAACCATAGATTTCATCTTCGGTAACGCGGCCGCGGTTTTCCAAAGCTGCAACATATTCTTGCGCCGTCCTAACGACGTCAAGGCCTATAACGTTATCCTAGCCAACGGTAGGACGGACCAACGTCAAAATACCGGATTCGCCCTTCATAGTTGTAAAATCCGTACGGATTTAGGGTTTTCGGACGTGAAAGATAGGTATAAATCGTATTTGGGACGGCCGTGGAAAAAGTATTCGAGGTCTATAGTGATGGAAACTTATATCGACGACGCGATCGCGGAGGAAGGGTGGGCCGGGTGGTTAAACTCTGGAGAGGAAGTACTAAAGACATTGTACTTTGGTGAGTTTAAGAACTATGGTCCTAAAGCTAGGGTTACAAAAAGAGTGACGTGGCAAGGGTTTCATTTGATAGGGTTCCAAGAGGCAAGTTATTTTAGTGTTGGTAGATTTATTGATGGAGTTTCTTGGTTGCCTTCTACTGGAGTTAATTTTGCTTCTGGGATTTAATTAATTAGAGACTAACCTATGTCATGATTTGATATATAGTCATATATTAATCTATATAAAACTTTAGAAAATGTTGGATTTGTGTAAAATTTATTGTGATCATATATTATGAAGGACATTATTGTGATCATATATAGTTGTATTCTATTGTTTAAACAAGCAACCACTAGTAATTGTAATTAAAGAAGAGTATATGGTTTCGTGTTAATATTTGTTTTTTCTTGTTTGCCAAGTATTGTATTGAGTAATCTTTACAATCAAATGTAATTACGCTATATATCTCCTTAATCTATTGGTTCAGATATATTTATTTGAGGAAAATAATATTGGTGATCAAATGCGCATATATCCATTTTATTACATAATTAAGGAAATTGTAAACACGCTTCCAGAACTTTAATTTTCTCTAAAATGCCCTTTTCCCTTGGACTTTGAATTCTATTTTATCTAATTTTATGGGTTTGGAGCCCAAGGAAAATAACGTAAAAGGAAACAGAGGAAGTAATTATTCATTTCGTTATTAATTAATTTTCGATTTTTTTTTTGGGCACCTAATTAATTTCGATTTAACTTACCAAAAATGTGCATCAAGATTTGAAATTTTGTCCCTATAAATCTAAAAATCTATTGAACGAAGCACACATACCCCACTGAAATCACATCTCTCTACTCAAAGGTCTCATCTTCTTCTCTTTTGATTATTTTTTTGTTAAATGTTTTTTTTAATTATTTATCATTATTTTCAATTGTAAAGTAGCTAGCGAGACGATATATTATTTATAAATTTAATTTCTCCGTAAAATTGAGTTACAACTTACAATAATATTCCTATTTGCTTTCGAAAATTCTTACCTGAAAAATCTCTGGTTAAGAAAAAACACCAAAAATCATTAATATTCTAGAGAATCAGTCTTACTAATATTCTATTTTTAGCATTTTATTTTTAAGAGGAATTTTCTCTCAGAGAATTTCCCAGCTGTATTCCAAATAAAAAAGAAGATTATTATTTTAATTTAATTTAATAAAAAATTGAAATGCTGTTTTTTTGTATCATATTCACTAAAGTATATCCAAATATGGAAACCATTATAGTTTTTCATTAGTTTTGCTAACAATCTTCTTATGTTAAAGTTTAACTTGTTTTGGTAACAAGACTTATTATGGGCAATGGAAGTTATCAAAGCACGGAATATCTCCTGTCAGACATTCGAATCAGACAGTACGACATTGGTGGCAATCTTGCAGAGTCACGAGTGGCTGCGTTTAAGACGATGATCGAGGAGTTTGAGACGTTGTTCGAAGACTTCGCGACTTGAGAATCAAAAAAATATCAAGGGACGAAACACAAAAGCAGATAAGTTGGTGCGTTCGGGAAGAGTTCATCCATTTCTTCTACGTATATCGGCGAAATTTCTGTAGGGTTGGATTTACGACGAAGTTGCTTGATTTTTAATTTCCGTAAACTGATGTAATAAAAAAAAAAAAAAAAAACTTGTTTTGGTACACACTTTTAAATATCTTTATAAAGTTATGGTATATTCGTCCTCATACTATATATTTTTGGCATCCATTGCTTTTTTAAAAAATGGATGGTGGATAGGAAATGACTAAACGAAACTAATGAATTTGATGGATAAGATTATTTTATAAAATATCAATTTCAATTTGTACACCTCCAATTTCGAGGTTGGTTTACAAATATTTTAGTCATCTACTTACTTTAGAAAATTAATATAATTAAACGTATTTTGTTACACCCCATGTGTAGTAGGTTAGTTGTCAATTATTTGAATTAAAATAATTTCCAAGGCTGTTTGGTAAAACCATGTAAGCCTAAAATCTCAAGAAAATTATAATAAGTCGCGGTTTTGATCAAAGTTTTTGACTTTCGTTATAATAATATAATACATAGTTTTCTTTTTTGTATATAATGTGAATGTGGGAAATACAAGACTTTCATCTTATAACAAAAACAAACAATCTCTTTTATTCCAAAAAAACAAAGAAACCATTTTTCATAGTTTCTGTGTATCTTTTAATTTAGAACAATGGTGAACGGTATGTTAACGCGCGTTTGCAGTCAGCGAGAGCGTTTAACCGAAACGCTGGTTGCTCAAAGAAACGAAGTCCTTGCTTTGCTTTCAAGGTTTTTAATTAAATCCTTTGGCTCTTAATTTGTTTAGTGAATAAACTAACTAACTGTGATCTCTTCACTTCACATTAAATTTTTGTTTTTTAAACTCTTTTTAGGGTTGAAAACAAAGGTAAAGGCATACTTCAACAAAACCAAATCATTGCTGAATTCGAATCTTTGCCTCAAGAAACCCAAATTAAAATCAAAGGTGGTGCCTTTTTCGACCTTCTCAAATCCACTCAGGTATACTTTCATATGGGTAATTACTAAATTAGTTAAAAGTTTTGATCTTTTGTGTGTTAGGAATCAAAAAAGTTTTGATCTTTTGTGTGTTGGGGGTTAAAAAGTTTTGATCTTTTGTGTGTTGGGGGTAAAAAAGTTTTGAACTTTTGTGTGTTTATGTGAATAAAGTTTTGATCTTTTGTGTGTTGGGGGTTAAAAAGTTTTGATCTTTTGTGTGTTGGGGGTAAAGAAGTTTTGAAATTTTGGGTGTTTATGTGAATAAAGTTTTGATCTTTATTGTGTGTTGGGGTAAAAATATAACAGGAAGCAATAGTGTTGCCACCATGGGTTGCACTTGCAGTGAGGCCAAGGCCTGGTGTTTGGGAATACTTAAGAGTAAACCTCCATGATCTTGTTGTTGAGGAGCTTCCAGTTTCTGAGTTTCTTCATTTCAAGGAAGAACTTGTAGATGGAGTGTATGTGTTTAAACTTTAAACCCCAGTCTCCTAGCTAGTTTCTGTTATGTTTTTTTCTTTCTTCTTCTTTGTGCGTGTGTGTGTTGTGTACTAATCGTGTTTTTGGATTGTAGTAAGAACGGTGATTTCACTCTTGAGCTTGATTTTGAGCCGTTTAATGCTTCTATCCCTCGTCCAACGCTCTCCAAATACATTGGAAATGGTGTTGAGTTCCTTAACCGACACTTATCGGCTAAGCTCTTCCAAAATAAAGAGAGTTTGCTTCCATTGCTTAACTTCCTTCGTCTACACAGCTACGAAGGAAAGGTAATTTGATCATACCCCTTTCCAAATCTCTCTCTCTCTATGATTGGATTCAGATGAATGATTTGTGTGTGTGTGTGTTTGTTGTGTAGAATCTGATGTTGAACGCCAAGGTTCAAAACCTCAACACATTGCAACACATTTTGAGGAAAGCAGAGGATCATCTTAGCGAGCTAAAGCCCGGAACACCTTATGAAGAGTTTGAGACCAAGTTTGAGGAGATAGGTCTTGAGAGAGGGTGGGGAAACAATGCCGTACGTGTCCTTGACATGATCCGTCTTCTTTTGGACCTTCTCGAAGCGCCTGACCCTTACACTCTCGAAAGCTTTCTTGGAAGAATCCCAATGGTGTTCAACGTAGTGATCCTTTCTCCACATGGTTACTTTGCGCAGGACAATGTTCTTGGTTACCCTGACACTGGTGGTCAGGTCAGAACCATTCACTTTCTCTTTTACTAGTAGAGATACACACTTTCTTGTTCTGTATTCATCAGTAAGCTCAATTTTTTGTGATCTTGCAGGTTGTTTACATTCTTGATCAAGTTCGTGCAATGGAGATAGAGATGCTCCAACGTATTAAGCAACAAGGACTCAACATAACTCCAAGAATTCTCATTGTAAGCTCTAAGTTTTTCTGCTACAACCTTGGATTCTTATAAATGTCTGAATCTTATAATGTCTCTTGGTTCTGTTTCACAGCTCACACGGCTGCTCCCTGACGCCGTGGGAACCACATGTGGTGAGCGTCTTGAGAGAGTTTATGGAACTGAGTACTGTGATATCCTACGTGTTCCTTTCAGAACAGAGAAGGGTATAGTTCGCAAATGGATCTCTAGATTCGAAGTCTGGCCATATCTAGAGACTTACACCAAGGTGAAGTACCATGTTTCTTGTTTCTTTGCAGCTTTAGACCAAAACCTGAACCTCTCTTGTTGTTTCAGGATGCTGCCGTTGAGCTTTCTAACGAGTTAAAGGGAAAGCCTGACCTTATTATTGGTAACTATAGCGATGGAAACCTCGTCGCTTCTTTATTGGCACACAAACTTGGTGTCACTCAGGTTAGGCTCATTCCTTAGTATCTAACGAGATACGCCAAGCTTCAAAGCTAATGCCTTGTGAGTTTTTTTCTTACAGTGTACCATTGCTCACGCTCTAGAGAAAACAAAGTACCCTGATTCCGATATCTACTGGAAGAAGCTTGATGATAAGTACCATTTCTCATGCCAATTCACTGCTGATCTATTTGCAATGAACCACACTGATTTCATCATCACTAGTACTCTCCAAGAAATCGCCGGAAGGTAAAGATATCTAATGCACTAAACTTTATATAGTTTGGTATAAGTGGTTGTTTTGTTCTAAAGAATGCTCTCTTGTTTACTCTTTTTTGCAGCAAGAACACTGTTGGGCAGTATGAGAGCCACACGGCTTTTACTCTTCCTGGACTATACCGTGTTGTTCACGGCATTGATGTGTTTGATCCCAAGTTCAACATTGTCTCACCCGGTGCTGACATGAGCGTCTACTTCCCTTACACAGAGGAGAAGCGTAGATTGACTAAATTCGACGCTGAGATCGAAGAGCTCCTATACAGCGATGTCGAAAACGAAGAGCATTTGTAAGCTTTCTCTATCATGTTCATCTTTAAAGTTTTGACTATATATCTAATCTGACTTGTGAAACAGATGTGTGCTCAAGGACAAGAAGAAGCCGATCATATTCACCATGGCTAGGCTAGACCGTGTCAAGAACTTGTCAGGTCTTGTTGAGTGGTACGGCAAGAACACACGTCTACGCGAGCTGGCTAACTTGGTGATTGTAGGAGGAGACAGGAGGAAAGAATCAAAGGACAACGAAGAGAAAGCCGAGATGAAGAAGATGTATGATCTCATCGAAGAGTACAAACTAAACGGTCAGTTCAGGTGGATCTCTTCTCAGATGGACCGGGTTAGGAACGGTGAGCTATACCGTTACATATGTGACACCAAAGGTGCCTTTGTGCAACCAGCATTGTATGAAGCCTTTGGCCTGACCGTAGTCGAGGCAATGACCTGTGGTTTACCCACTTTCGCCACTTGCAAAGGTGGACCCGCTGAGATCATTGTGCACGGTAAATCGGGTTTCCACATTGACCCTTACCATGGCGATAAAGCGGCTGATACACTTGCTGATTTCTTCACAAAGTGTAAAGAAGATCCATCTCATTGGGATGAGATCTCAAAGGGAGGGCTTCAAAGAATCAAAGAGAAGTAAGTAAAGTAACAAAAACTCCTTGTTCTGTTACTAATTCACTAGATTCTCAAATGTTTTAACCTGACTTGTTATTATTGTTATGTCTGTGTTTTTTTGTAGATATACTTGGCAGATATACTCACAAAGGCTATTGACATTGACCGGTGTTTATGGTTTCTGGAAACATGTGTCGAATCTAGACCGTCTCGAGAGCCATCGTTACCTTGAGATGTTCTATGCGTTGAAATATCGCCCATTGGTATACATTCTTTGACCCTCGAAGCCTACTTGAAACACTTGTTGGTATCGAAAAAAGTGATGAAACTTTATCGGTCTCTTACTCGTTTGTTTCTCTCTGTTGTTTCTTTGTATTTTGTAGGCTCAGGCTGTTCCTCTTGCTCAAGATGATTGAAGAAGAGAGATAAGATGTTGGTACCATTTAAAGAGCTTGAAAGAGATTAGGTTCCTGCGTTTGAAGAATAAAGAATATCTCTTCTATTATTTAGGAGCTTATGTGTTCCTCTGCTTTGTTATTTTTATCTTTTTAGTTTACTTTCTTCTCATTGTTAAGGGATATCTTTTGATAATTGCTATGAAATTTTTTAAAAAATTTGCTCTCTTGAAGTCCATATTGAAGTATGTTACAAAGCTTAAGATCATTAGTTTTTTTTTAACATATTAAGAAAAAGGAAAACTATATAACGGCCCTAAACACATAACAATCACGTTCACTACCACTTATATACATTTAGCTTAGGGCTCTTGTTGTGACTAATACAACATAATAAGTGGCAATATGCCACAAATAATATTGTATTAAGAGTGTCATTAAATCATGCAAGTGGAGAGTAAAGCATATGTTACTGTATAAGTCAATACACACCAACTTTTTGCACATGTCTTTCTTTTTTTTGGTATGTTGACGACGGTCCATGTCTTATTACATGTTAGTGAAACAATATTTTGCAAGTAGGATTTACTTGTCGATATTTTCAAATAATATTTGGGTTGGTAGAGATTGGATTATATTATTTCTTGTGATGATTACAAAATTTACAAGCATCTCTAACCCTTTTGTCAGAATTATTATTTCTTAATGATGATTAGTTCACATTATTTACTTGTATCTCTACGTCGTGTGATTTGAAACGTATATTCGGCTATTGATCAATTCTCATTATGTTATAATAATGTAGAAGAAAATTAGGGAAATAATAATTTTCGAGTTTCCGACAATAATATTTGTGATGATATAATATTTTGAATAAAGACATCTAAAAGGATCCTAAAGTGTCCTCGCTCACCAACATACACTAAGGGGAATAAAAACCGTTTTATTCAAAATTTATTATACTTTTTGTTTTTTTTTTAATTAATTGGTTTCTCAAAACAAAATGTTTGGTTTTATTTTCCAAAGGCTATGCACCACTTAAAAGTGGGGAACACACATGTGTGTGCATTCCCCTTTGTTTTAGTCACCTCTAATTAATAGTAATTAAGAACTAATTAAACCATATCATCAAAAATTTAATATGTTTATGTTTCTTGATAAATAGTTTTCAAAAGTTCCTAGCAAAGATACGTTTATAAATTTCTTCATTCTTACAAAGACCAAAGTCTCGTCAACGTTTTTTGTGAAATAAATTAGAGTCGTCTTAGCTTTTTGTTTACGCAGGAGACTCCATGAGGAGATAAATGATTTGTCTATACATCTTTTGATACTTTGACATGTGAAGAGTCCGCCGAAAATTATGAATTTAGAAATTTCTCTTAACAATTAATTTTAATACAAAGTTATGTGAAAACTTATGAGTGGTCGTTACTAGCATCCTTTTTTTTATATATTTCATGCATCTTTATTTGGAGTTTTCCGCCAATATTTGGTTCTAATTAACATTATCAATAGTTTATAATAAGAAGATTGATAGGAGGTGTAATTAAATATTAATATATTTGGTTACATGATTAAAAAGACATTTGATGCTTTTGTGTCGGCCTACTAGGATAATATTTTTTGGTAAAAAAAAGAGACAAATCTTTGAGAACTCACATGCTGTAATAGTAGTCGCCGATACAAATGTAAATAATATATAAACTGCACAAAAGAATAATGTTGGAGTCTAACCACAACAAAATGACAAAAAAATTGCAATTTAATACATGTTATGTGTAAAGAAAAATGGATGATAATTTCTCTTTAATCAAAAGAAATACTAATAGTTTAGCTTATTAGCAGCTAATGACATACCTAACAAATATGAACTCGTAAAGCCTCTTTTAAAGTTCATGAACCATCTTCTTTAGTTGTTGAATTAATCTTTTTTATAATTAATTGATTGCAGAAACTTTAATAGTTTTCATTTATATTGCTCGTGAATTATAGTTTGTGACAAGGTTTCACAAGCTTCATATTTATTTTCTCAACGTAGTCAAAACGTTGACAAAATTGTATTTTAATCAAAATCATCATGGAACACTATATGGTTGACTGAAAATAACCAAAACTTTTGGAGTAATGTGAATATTAATGTGAATATAGCTTTTTAACAACAAATAAATGTGGATATTTCTTAATATGCAATGTTTAAAGTAAACAAAAAAAAAAACTTTATAGCGTATGTGACACTCGCTTTTATCTTTTCTAATTCATAATCATAACCTTCTCGAATAAATTGCATATAACTCTTAAAACTAAACCAAATTGTATAATTACGAATATACCCCTATCAACTTACTATAAAAACCTCCATTAAATCTCCATACATTCTTCAACATCATCAACTTTCTTCTCTCTCTCTCTAACTCACCGGAAAACTAACTTGGACACGTGTCCATCACCGCCTCCACATTCTCTAAAACCGAATCAATAGCATGGCTAAAGGAGGAAACAAACTTATGAAGCTAAAATCAGTTTTAAAGAAACTCAATTCATTCAACACCAAAGTACCTAACCAACAACAACAACCACCGGTTAACCAAACCTCCTCCGCCGTGAGTGCATATCCTTCCGGCGAACTTCACACCGTATACGTCGGTAGAACAAGGAGGACGTACCACGTGAGCTCAAACGTCGTGAACCATCCGTTGTTTAAACAACTATCGACGGTGGTCGGTGGTGGAGAGGATGGTTCGGTCACGGTGTCGTGTGAGGTTGTTTTGTTCGAGCATTTGCTTTGGATGCTTGAAAACGCCGACGGCGACGACGAGTCGGTTCATGAGCTCGTTGAGTTCTACGCTTGTTGACTCTTTATGATTATTATTTTAGGTGGAAATATTATTTAATTAATGTTTGTATATTTATTATACTTTGTATACTTTTACACAGTCTTTTGTCAAAATATTACCAATAAATAAAATATTTTAATATGTAAGCAGCGTAATTTATAAGGGGATTTGATTAAAATCGGTTGCGAGATCAATGTAGATCTTAACAGATTATATACTGTGAGAAACCGGACTTATTGCTATGTTTAAATAAGTAGATTTATTTTAGATTCATTGCACCGTATGTTTTTTTTTTAAAATTTAATATTTATAATATCGCATGTATATATATATCACCAATATTTACACTCGTGTGCATAAACTATATAAATACAACAACTTTTTATAAGTTCAATTTTTTTTGCCAGAATATTTTTAATGTTATTTCTACTTTTATAAATTAATAGTTTTCTGAAATAGTATAGTTTTCACATAATTAGAGATTTAGTGAATCCATTATATGATACACCGACCGTAAATTGAACCGGAGTTTAAGGTATTTTACTTTTTTTATATATATTTAGTCCTTATAAATGAAGGATTAAATCAGGGTTAAAGATTTGTTTAAAATCCTCTTTCAATTATTAATCATCTTCCCAATCCCTTGCACTTCCTTAAATCCTTCGAATTCTAGGTTTTGATCAAAACACAAAGTAGAGCTTTCAAATTAAAACAATGTCAAAGAATAATAATTGGTATCACACAAAACAAGAGATCGAAGAAAACTCTCCATCGAAAATCGACGGTATAGACACAAAGCAAGAAACATTCCAACGTTGGTCTTACACAACATTCCTCCAAGAATTAGGTCAAAGACTAAAAAACCCTCAAAAAACAATAGCTACTTCAACGATCTTATGTCAACGATTCTTCACTAGACAATCTTTAGCCAAGAACGACTCCAAAACAATAAGCATCATATGTATGTTTATAGCCGGAAAAGCCGAAGATTCTCCAAGACCGGTCAACGACGTAATTAACGTGGCTTACAAGCTATTACACGACAAGGAGCCTTCTAAACAAGTGTACGAGGTTATGAAGGATAGTGTGTTAACAGGGGAGAAGCTCGTGCTTGCGACTTTAGGGTTTGATTTCGATATCGAACATTCTTATAGGTTATTGTTTGATTGGGTTAGAAGATCGATTAAAGAAGAGAAGGATGCAAAGTGTTTATTTCAAGCTGCTTTGAATTTTGTTAATGATAGCTTAAGGACGTCTCTTTGCTTGCAGTATAAGACAAGTCAGATCGCTGCGGGTGCTATATATTTAGGTTCAAGGTTTGTTGATGTGAAGTTGCCTTGGGATGGTGAGAAAGTTTGGTGGATAGAGTTTGATGTGACAAAGAGACAATTGTTTGACATTACTAATCAGGTTCTTGATCTTTTTATGGAGAGGACTTTCTTGTTCCGGTAACGAGATTTGATCGAAAACAGAACAAAGCTCATGTTGAAACTAAATATTGTGTGTAGCAATGTTGTTGACATAGTTTGATTTAAGTGTCTTTAGAGATAAGGAGAGAGGCATTGTTTGTGTTGTTTTAGTTAAAGATGGATATTAGAAGAAGTCTCTTTTTTGTCACATTTTCTTAAGTTTTTATATGTTAGAAGAGATTTGAGTTTTTGTTGACATTTTAGAGACATTAAAAGGCTGTTTTCTTTAGATGAGAAGAAAAAAATTGACATGTAAAAACTAAGTCAAATAATTTCCAAGTGCCACTAATCTATTTATAGTGAATGTTCTGCAATTCCAAAATTACATAAAACCAGAAAGTACTATAGTCATGATTTTGTCTTAATCATTATGTTTAAGCCCTTAATCCTTCATGGTTTAAACCAAGCTATGATTAAGCGTCTGAGGCATGGACCATGACATCAAAAATTTGACTTCAAGATATGATCTCTCTAGTCTAGACTAGAGTGGTCTAATTCTCGGCTAAACCGGCATCAGGATGATGATCTTTAGCATTGTTCTGAATACATTTAAGCAAGAACTTGAAAGTCTCAACGTCACAAGTTAGGGATAGTGAGTGCACCCAAACTCTTTATTTGCCTTCTCAAGCAACACATTGAACAAATAGTGGCTAAGATATGCTTGTTAGTTAATATAGTAATAAATCTAGAAAACAGAGTATTGTGGATATTTTAACATGTCAAGAGCCAAGAAATTGCTTCTTACTCTATTGTGACATATGTATGCTACAAAACAAACACTACCGCTTTCATAATTATCCTACATGTCCATTGTCCACAAGTATTTTACCCTTATCAGGCCCATATCATATTGTGTAAGAAATTATGATTATGGTATATTTCTTATTTTTATAGTGAGAATTACGAAACTACACCATTTGAATTACATTTCACAAAACTACACAATTTCAAAATTACTTCACAAAAATACACATAAACACTCAAAATTAAATCCAAATAAACCATACCCACATAATCCTACCCCTTAATACTATACCGTAAACACTAATTAGCGAACCCAAATGAAAATATTTTAATTTTGGTAATATTTTAAAGGGTAAATCAAGCTTTTAAAATTTTGAAAAAGTGTAAATATGTAAAAAAATTGAATTAGATGTAGTTTTGTCCAAAATTTTTTTTTAATGGTATTTAAGGAAAATAAAACTTATGGTAGTATTTTTGTCCAAAAAACTATTTTTCATGGTATTTTCGGAAATTGCCCTATAAAATATTCTTCCTAGGTGATCCATTTTCTCAAGATTACATAATTACATGTATGCTTTCACACATTAATCTTGATTTATAAAGGGATCTCAAAGAAAATAAACGTACGAAGATGGGACATATTATTACTTATTAGTGTGTGTGGGTCATTCTATTTCTATTGTGTATCGTCTACCTTTTTTCTTTTGTTAGTCTGCTATGTAAATATCGTTTTTGAATTATTAGAGGCTCTTTGGTTCTAATTTTAATCTTTCTTTTTTTAAAGAATTGAGAACATGAATTTTGATAATTAACTTTTTTTTAGTTGTACATAATATAGAATTCACTGTCAAAAGAAACCTCTTTTGTGACTGAAACATCTTTTGTCAATTCATAACAAAAAAACGTGGGTCCCTTATTTTCTCTTTTATACCTCTTTGAAGATAATTGGGGCATTGGTGACCAGTCGGCCAATAATTTCACAATTTTTTGTTCTTTCTTATATCTTTAAACTTTATACATCATATATTTATATCTCATTCACATCATATCTTTTGTTACATTAATTTAAGGGTAATTTAAATAATAATTTATCTATAATATGAACTGGAATATAGACAGTCTTTCTTTTGTCCCCTAGACTCGGCTTCTGTAATTTGCGGTGCATTTAATTTTAACATGCTATATTTACCATCATACCCTTATTTTCATCATGTATGTACACACTTAACAAAACGAATTATCTGAGGGTATTTAAGTAATTACACATATGCGCTCTAAAGTTTTACAACTTTAAATTCTTACCTACCAGTCACAACATTTCATTTCTCATTTTTTTTTTATTTTTTATTACATTTTCATTTCTCATTTATAACATTAGTTTTGCGTCTCTATCTCACACTTCACTCTAAGCTTTAGAGAAAAAAATGTCTCCTCCACAAAAACTCATCTTCGTCGTCGTCATAGTAACCGCAATCGCCGCACAAACGCACCAAAACGCACAAGAAGAAGATATCGTACATTCCTCATGTGTACACGCGAGCTACCCGTCTCTATGCGTCCGTACGCTCTCCACATACACCGGTCCAACAATCACAAACCGTCGCGAGCTAGCTCAAGCCGCGGTTAAAATAAGCCTCTCCCACGCTCAAACCGCGGCCAAGAAACTCGCGTCCGTTAGAGAAACCGCGGCCTTCAAAAAACGCGAGAGAGCGGCGTTAGTGGACTGCGTCGAGATGATAGGAGACTCCGTGAACGAGCTAAGCCGCACTTTAGGCGTTTTGAAACATCTCCGCGTTTCAAGCGGTGAGTTTAGGTGGCAGATGAGCAACGCGCAGACGTGGGCAAGCGCGGCTTTGACGGATGATGACACGTGTCTAGATGGGTTTCAAGAAATGGACGGTGAGATTAAATCGGAGGTTAAGAAGTTAATGACGAAAGTTGCTAGGGTTACTAGTAACGCGCTTTACATGATTAACCAGCTTAATCAGTCACGTGACAAACCACACAATTAATTAGTTATCCGTTTTTTTTGTCTTAATCAACGGTAATTTGTGATTTTTTGTTTAGTTTTATATTTGTGTGTGTGTTTTAACTTTTTATTGTTAAGATGTCTATCTACTATATAAAGAAAATAGTTTTTAAAATTAAACAATGTCATTTCAGTACTTCTGGTATTGGTAAATTATTTAATTTATTTATGTCACTATATGTCGTATGATTGATCTGTTGGGATTCGACGACCATGTGATTTTGTCTTGATGTGGAACTGCAAAAATAACATTTCTAAGAGCATTCCAACCATCTCCATTTTTTGGAGAAAAATCATCTCCAACCCTACTCCATTTTCTACTCCAAAATGGAGAAAACAACTTTTTTACTCCATTTATGGATAATTTTTAATCTCCATAATGGAGATGAACTTTTTTAATTGCACAATAGTCTTTCAAAATTTATATTCATTTGTTTTGTTATTAATTTATGTTTTCAATCAAATGTTTGCTAACTAAAAAATATGAAAACAATATTTTTTTTGCAAATAAATATTTAACTAATTTTAAATTTCAGAATACAATAATAACACAAAATAAACATAAAAAATTGATTTTTAAAATACAACAACAAGAAACCAAGACAAAGATTAAACAGAAAAAAGTTAAAAATCCACTAATGGAAATAATTGAATAATATCTATGTTTTATTTTATGATGTAATGTAGTTTTAATTACATGGTTTTATTAAAATAATACTATAATTTCTATTAATTTTATAAAAGATAAATAAATAAGGTTAATTTTTAAATTATAGAAATTGGAGGCAATATTTGTAATTAATAAGAAAGTGCAAAAAAGAATATACTTAGAATATTCTATTATGGAGTAGAAAATGGAAAAATACATTGGAGTAAAATCCATCTCCATTTTGAAGATACTCCATTTTGGAGAGATAAACTTTTTTTTTGTCAAGCTAAAGTGAAGATAAGCTAAAGTGAAAACAATTTAATGTCGTTAAAAAAGAAAAAAATGAAACACAATAGTACATATGTTTTGAATGGTTGTTGGTGACCATTTACGAATTAAACTAATCTGACCAACAATTTTTAATGCAATAAGATGCACATTATTGGTATGTTTCGTTTTTTGGAATAGACCGAAAAAAATAAGACCTCTTGTTAATTTGCTGTGTTTCTTTGTTAATTCTTTTGGGTCAATAAATGATGGAAACCAAATATCATAATGGGCCTTAAAACAATAATGGGCCTATATACGGAAACGATGGACAAATTGTATAATCAAATAGTTAAGTTGAATTAATCGGTCGTGTATATATTTTAAAAAAGTAACTACATAGAGTTGGTGATTTTTTTTTCTTTTTAAAAAATTTAGTTGGTGAAAATTTATAGAGAAAAATTGTGTAGCTCATTTATTTATTTATGTTAAAGAGGGTGTGAAATGTGTTTTGCGTAAATAGAATAATATATTTGACGAATAAAAGTCCACTGTGAAAAAGAATTAGGAAACCAGCTCACGTCACTAAACAACAATTAGAGCCAACTTAAATTATGGTCTGAGTGCGACCACGTCACGTTGGGATTTGCTGTTTAGAGGCCCTTCTCTATTTTTGTTATTACCATCATTTTTGGTTACTAATTTTTCTATATATTTTGTTAATTTTTTTTGTTATCAGACTTAATTAATAAATAACAACGCACCTCTATATAACCTTAAAGTAAAACAAATTTACTTCCACTTCCGAATCTTTCCAAGTGAAAATGTAAGTAAAAATATTCAAATGGAGAGTTTTTGGAATTACAAGTTTTATGAACGTTCATAAAACATTAATATGATTATCCATGAGACTAGTCGGATTTATCAGAAAGAACAACAAGGGTAAGTTTTGTAAATAAGAATTTAAATCATAAAAGGTTACTACTTTGGTTATAAGAGAAAATAATGAAGGGAAAAACAAGAAATAAAAGATATTTGGGAGTTGTTTTGGACCTTAAAATTAGAAAGGACCCACTTTAATCCAATCACCAAAGGCCTGTCTTCACGCATTCATTGCTTGGGACATCATGTCGCTGCCACTTATTTCAATTTATATCCATGCATACATTAACATATGTCTACATATAACATTCATGTATACTTTCTGTATGAATGTATGTGTACATACACAGTTAAAAATATTATAACTAATGAATTGTGAATAGTTTAATAAACTCAATATATTGAAAATTTGCAAAAATATTTTCATTCGTCCGTTAATCCAATTTTTTTTTGGTATCAAAATGAAACATATTTAATTTGCGGAAACATTTGCTTTCATAAAATATTACCAGACGACTTTTTTTTACACAAACATCTTTATAGTATATAAAGTCAACAGTGCCATCATTTTTTTTGAAGCGATACAATCAATTTAAAAACAACGTAAACACAAAACTAACTAAAATTTCACTAATCAAAAATAAAAAAAAATTATATATATATATATAAATAAACAATAAATAGGAGTATTATTTTCCGAAATATGTAGTATTAAGAAATTTATCGTGGCCAGTTTGCTAGTGAATATGTCGGCTCCGTTAACATTATTTAAACAAAACAAAAAAAAAACAAATAAATAAATAGTAATAAAAAAAAATCCCAAAATTAATAAGAAGAAAAAAGGAGGAAGAAGTAGGAGAAAAAGCAACTCGTGTTGTTCTTTTTTGCAGACCTTTTGGTAGTTGTCTTGGTCGCTGGTCATCTCTTTCCGACAACTCTGCTTACTCTCTCTCTTAAGCTCTCTCTTGTCATCATAATCCTCCTCTCTTCTTCTTATTCCTCCGTTTTTGTTTCCTCTTCAGATTTATTATTTACCCATTTTTTCTTCTTTTTATAGTAACCCGTCTCTGCAAAAATCAAATCCCTCCAGATACGCATACGCTAATCAAAGAAGAGCAGCTAAGTTTAAGAAACCTGTGGATCTTTGTTTCTGTGTTTGAGTCATAAAAAAGGAATCTTTCTTCGTTTTTTTTATTTGTCTTGGTCTTGTGACTTGTTGTTTTGTCTCTCCGGAGATTCCGCGTCTGATAAAGTCGTCTTTTTGATCTCTCCTAGATTCTGTCTGAAACCATAATAAAGCTGAGATCTTGGAGCTCCCCAATCTCAATTGATTCCTACATATTAACTATCTTTTGTTTTTTTTTGGGGGGTAATTTGGATTGTCGTGAGGTTTGGAGCTAGAAAGGATTTGTTTTGGTGAAGAGAAAGTTTAGTGCTTTTTATGGGTTTCTAAGCTTGAAGATGAAGCTCTCACGCAAAAGAGTTTAGCTTTTTTATAAGCTCAGATTTTAGATTATTTATTCTTGAAGAATCATGAAGACTCCATCAAATGGAGTTTCTCCAAATCCTGTAGAAGGTTTGTTTAATCTCATAGATTCATTTATAAGTAGATGTCACATTCTTCATAATTGCTTGATATGTGAACAACATGTGATCCAATCCCTTGCCTTTTAGTTTGTTGTTTTGATACTAGTGAATGAAGTAAGAACCTCAAGAGATTTTGAAGTGATTTGTATCTTTGATGTTGTGTTGAGTGTAGGAGAAAGGAGGAATATAAACTCGGAATTATGGCACGCTTGTGCCGGGCCATTGATATCGTTGCCTCCTGCGGGAAGTCTTGTTGTTTACTTCCCTCAGGGTCACAGTGAGCAAGTATGTTGTTCAAAGAAATTTCGATATCGTTTCAGGGATGATCAAGAACGAGTCTTTGATTGGGAAATTCACGTGGCTGCTATTTTCTTTTCCCTCTTAGGTCGCGGCTTCAATGCAGAAGCAGACCGATTTCATACCTAGCTACCCGAATCTTCCTTCTAAGCTCATATGCATGCTCCAGAATGTTACATTGAATGTATGGTATCTTTTAAATATTAATATTTGATATCTTAAAATCAGTTGGCTTTCGAGTTGCTAATGTGTTTTGCCAATTGGCGATTGTAAACTAGGCTGATCCTGAGACGGATGAGGTCTACGCGCAGATGACACTTCAGCCAGTAAACAAAGTAAGTTTACTTGTTGTTGAATATAACTCGGTTTTGTGTGTGTTTTGAGGAATATAGACTAATTATTCTGAGGGGTTATGTTGAACAGTATGACAGAGATGCATTGCTTGCCTCTGACATGGGTCTTAAGATAAACAGACAACCTAATGAGTTTTTCTGCAAAACCCTTACGGCGAGTGACACAAGCACTCACGGTGGCTTCTCTGTACCCCGACGAGCAGCTGAGAAGATCTTTCCTTCTCTGGTGTATATATTATGCTTTCTTACATATACGTTTGCTTCTTGATAATTAGAATTCACTATATACAATGCTTTCTTACATTGTGGACAATATTCTGTTAGGATTTCTCGATGCAACCACCTTGTCAGGAGCTTGTTGCTAAGGATATTCATGACAACACATGGACTTTCAGACATATTTATCGAGGTTTTTCATCGTTTTTTGGTTGATTACCTTATTGAACTAATGTGGTTGTAGTAAAACTGTTCTTATGTTTTGGATTTGTTGACATTTATCAGGTCAACCAAAGAGACACCTTTTAACTACAGGCTGGAGTGTATTTGTCAGCACGAAAAGGCTCTTTGCTGGAGACTCTGTTCTTTTTATAAGGTATTTCAATCTCAATGTGCTAAATGCTTGTTTGGTATTTATATGTCAAGATGCTAACTCTTTTCTACATTCAATTAAGAGATGGAAAGGCGCAACTTCTGTTGGGTATAAGACGTGCAAATAGACAACAGCCTGCGCTTTCTTCTTCTGTAATATCAAGCGATAGCATGCACATCGGTGTTCTTGCTGCTGCAGCTCATGCTAATGCTAACAACAGTCCTTTCACCATTTTTTACAACCCGAGGTGGATGGTCTAAGTTTACTTTTTTTGTCTTCATTAACCTTGCTAAATGCTTGTTTCATGTAAATTGCTGAGAGAATACAAACATGTTTCTGCAGGGCTGCTCCTGCTGAGTTTGTGGTTCCTTTAGCCAAGTATACCAAAGCTATGTATGCTCAGGTTTCCCTCGGTATGCGGTTTAGGATGATATTTGAGACAGAAGAATGCGGAGTTCGGAGATATATGGGTACAGTCACTGGTATCAGTGATCTTGATCCAGTCAGATGGAAAAACTCCCAGTGGCGCAATCTCCAGGTAATGATGGATACCAATTTTTTCCTTCATGATACATTGCACCGTTCATTTTTAGTTATGCCTTATTTTTGTGTCTTCTAAAGATTGGATGGGATGAGTCGGCTGCTGGTGATCGGCCGAGTCGAGTTTCAGTTTGGGACATTGAACCTGTTTTAACTCCATTCTATATATGTCCTCCTCCATTTTTCCGACCTCGATTTGCTGGGCAACCCGGAATGCCAGGTAAAAACCTTTGTACAATCACTTTTTACACATTTTTGAATCTACTTAAAGATGGAAATCTTTGTGGTCTTGTAGATGATGAGACTGACATGGAGTCTGCATTGAAGAGAGCTATGCCATGGCTTGACAATAGCTTAGAGATGAAAGACTCTTCGGGTACGATATTTCCTGGCCTGAGTTTGGTTCAGTGGATGAATATGCAGCAGCAGAACGGTCAGTTACCCTCTGCTGCTGCACAGCCGGGTTTCTTCCCGTCAATGCTTTCTCCAAACACGGCACTGCAAAACAATCTTGGTGGCGCTGATGATCCCTCCAAGTTACTGAGCTTTCAGACACCTCCAGGTGGGATGTCCTCATCAAACCTCCAATTTAACAAACCAAACCAGCAAACGCCAATGTCCCAGTTACCTCAGCTGCCAACGACGTTGTCTCAACAGCAGCAGCTGCAGCAAATGTTGCAATCTTCTTTGAACCATCAATCGCAGTCACAACAACAACATTCTCAGTCTCAACAACAGCAACAATCACTGCAGCAACAACATCAACAACCGCTACAACAACAGACTCAGCAGATACAACAGCAACAGCAGCAGCTAAGAACGCAGTCATTGCAATCTCAGTCGCATCCACAGCCACAGCAACAGCCACAACAGTTACAACCACATAAGTTGCAGCAATTCCACCTTCCTCCGAATCAGCTTTATAATGGTCAACAAGCAGCGCAGCAGCTTCAGGCGCAACAAGCATCTATGCATCATTTGCAACCACAAGTAGTTTCGGGATCAGTCACAAGCAGTGTCATCCCGCCTTCATCTAGCTCCCTTAATCAAAGCTTTCAACAGCAACAACAGTCAACACAGCTTCACCACGCTCCTCGCCATTTAGGTGGTAGCAGTACACAGAGTAGTGTGATAGAAACCAGTAAGTCTTCGACTAAGGTCATACCACCACAAGACATACAGTTTCCACAACAAGTAGAACAGCAGCAGCCTACTGGTCTTGTCAAGGGATACAATCAGCAAACACTTCTGCAGCAAAATTCTCAACAGGCACATGCACAGGCACAGGCCCAACAGATATTCCAGCAGAGTCTCTTGGAACAACCGCATTTACAGTTTCAGCTGTTGCAGAGATTACAACAACAACAGCAGCAGCAGCAGCAGCAACAACAACATCAGTTTCTTTCGCCAGGTAGCTCGGGTTTGCAGTCTCAGTTACTCCACCAACAATTACAAAACCAGCAGTTGCAACAGCTTCCTTCTCTCTCTCAAGGTCAGCAGTTTCCGTCACCCTGCTCTAACAATGGCTTATCGACGCTGCAACCACCTCAAATGATGGCGAGCCGGCCTCAGGACAAACAAAACCCACCGGTTGGAGGAGGGGTCAAAGCTTATTCAGGCATAACAGATGGAGGAGATGCACCTTCCTCTTCAACCTCGCCTTCCACAAACAACTGTCAGATCTCTTCATCAAGCTTTCTCCACAGAAGCCAAAGCGGGCCAGCGATCTTGATACCTGAAACACCGGTTGATATGTCTGGTAATCTCGTTCAGGAACTTTACGGCAAATCCGATATGCGATTAAAACAAGAACTCGTGGGTCAGCAGAAGTCTAAAGCTAGTTTAACAGATCATCAACTAGAAGCATCTGCATCTGGAACTTCTTACGGTTTACATGGTGGCGACAACCACAACAACAGACAACAGAATTTCATGGCTCCAACTTTTGGCCTTGACAGTGATTCCAGAAACAGTTTGCTGGGTGGAGCTAACGTCGATAATGCCTTTGTGCCTGACACGTTACTCTCGAGGGGATACGATTCCCAGAAAGATCTACAGAACATGCTTTCAAATTATGGAGGAGTGACAAATGACATTGGTACAGAGATGTCTACTTCAGCTGTAAGAACTCAATCTTTCGGCATACCCAATGTGCCAGCCATCTCAAATGATGTAGCTGTCAATGATACTGGAGTCCTTGGTGGTGGATTATGGCCTACTCAGGCACAACGGATGCGTACCTATACAAAGGTTTGGTTATTCTGTGATCCTTCCTTGTAAGAACTTGAGTTATGTCTACTGAGTTTGATAATGTTGTACATTTTCGGACAGGTGCAAAAGCGAGGTTCTGTGGGGAGATCAATAGACGTAAACCGTTACAGAGGTTATGATGAGCTTAGGCATGATCTAGCTCGCATGTTTGGTATCGAAGGACAGCTTGAAGACCCGCAAACATCAGACTGGAAACTTGTCTATGTAGATCACGAAAACGACATCCTTCTCGTTGGCGATGATCCATGGGAGTAAGTAGAGAGATCAAATCATAGTCAAACATCATACCAGACCCTAAAGAAAGTTCTATTCTCTTGTTTCATGATCTTTTCTAAAATCTTGATTGTTTTGCAGGGAATTTGTGAACTGTGTACAAAGTATAAAGATCCTTTCATCAGCTGAGGTTCAACAGATGAGCTTGGATGGGAACTTTGCCGGTTTACCAGTCACTAACCAAGCCTGTAGTGGCGGCGATAGTGGCAATGTATGGAGAGGTCAGTATGATGATAACTCAGCCACCTCGTTTAACCGGTGAAGGCAAAAGAAGATGATTCTTTCGTTTTTCCTTTTCTCTGTTTTGTAATATAACCCTCATTGATAACACACTGTAGAGCACTTACCTGTAAAACATCTTCCACTAAGTTTTCAAGAAGATTCTGTTTTTGATGGGTGTCTCAAATTATGCACAACTTAATGGTAAGAGTAAGGAGATTTATCAAATAATAAACAATCATATTTTTCAAACTCAAAAAGTCTTTATTTCAGATTGTGCTCATGCCGTTTTGTGAAAAAATTTCCAAGTTTGGGACACAAAATGGAGGTTACAAGAAGGATATATAAACTAAGAAAGAACAGCCATGACATCTGAAACTCTCAGGGCAATGTAGTTTGTACCATCTTTTCCCTTGAAGTCGTTACCCGCATACTTGGAGTAAAGAACTGTGCTTCCTGTTGATATTGCTAGTGGCTGACGCTTGCCTTCTTCGTCTAGCGAACCCGGTCCAACCGCTATCACCTGCAGAAAGAACAAAGTTATGAATACTTGGCACTTGTGTATAAGCTGAGGAGCACATAAAGCTAGTAAGACATGATCTCAAGTGTGTGCTTACTGTGCCAATAGAAGGCTTCTCTTTGGTGGTCTCGGTTAACAACAACCCTCCAGCTGTTTTCTCCTCTGCCTCAGCAACCTAAACTCATAGATATCGAAAAAAAACTTCCTCTTGTTATCACTGTTTCTTGTGTACATAAACTATAAGATGATTAAAAGAGGCAAAACCTTGATAAAGACTCGGTCATTTAAGGGCTTGAGATCTTTGATGTCTTCTGTCTCAAGAAGGCCAACGATATCATCTTCCTTGAGAATGAGATGCTTCACATCATTGAACTCCACCTCAGTTCCTGCGTATTTGGAGTAGATGATTTGTGCTCCAGTCTGCACAAGGAAGACACAAACAAAAAAATGGCGATTTCAGATAAATTTTATTAGAAGCAACCGAAAAAATAGAGAAGTGAGAGCTCTTACAGTGACATTGATATCAACTTTGGTCTTGCCAATAGTTCTGCCTTCACCAACGGCAACGACTTCACCTCCCTGAGGCTTAGATTGAGCTGTTGATGGAAGTAAGATACCTCCCATAGTCTTCTCCTCTGCCTCCTTGATCTTCACCAACACTCTATCTCCCAATGGCTTAAGCGAAGTATACTGTAAACAACAACACAATACAAAACATATCTCAAATACCTCACAAGGCACCATTAAAGATACAACACAATAGCTAGAGCCTAGAAGCACCTAAAGCTTATGTTCAAACAGCAATTCAATATACAGACTAAGTTCCACATGTTACAATCGATTATGTTTGATTAAGACAAAGCTAAGAAACAAGAGAAAGTACCTTAGGAGCAACAACAGAAGCAGCTTTAACAACCAAAGAACGAAACTTGGTCTGTCTAAGAGCGCCTGGTTTCAAAGCTCCGAAAGATGGAAACTTTACACTCGAAGCTCGAAGACCTTCAAGAGAGGCTAAGCTTCTAGCTGAAACAGTCACTGGTGATGCTGTAAGTTGCGTCGCCGCCATTTTCTGCTTATCCATAGAAACACCCAATTAGTATCAACCAAGAACATAGAAAGAGATATATATAGAGAGAGAGAGACATAGGAGTCAATAGGCGATTTCTCCGAGATTCACCAGAAACCCAACAACTATTGAGGAAAGCAGATTAGTTTCTTCACATAAAGTTGAAACCTTTATGTTGATTCATTTATAAAGAGAAGAGATTCATCATCATCATACCTTGAGGATAAGAGAGAAAGGGGGACTGTGACTTTTGTATGATAAAACCTAGAAATTTGCACAAGAGATAGACTAAAAAGCATAAACTGGGTCGGTTTTATAAACTGGGTCGGTTTTATAAACCGGGTCAATGGGCCGGGTCGTTACCAAATCCTCTTTTTCACATTTTCTATTGAATTATTTTTGAAATATTCTAACGTTCCTTTTTTTCTAATGTATTGAAATTTGAAAACAATTTTTGAACTACTCGAGGAAAATATTTGGACAAGATAAAATTTTAATTTTATTCAATTGTAATATTTATTTCCATAAGCCTACCAAAAGCATCTAAAAAAGAGTCAAAAGACCCTTCATAGATTACAAAAGAAAAAAAATAAGAACGACATTATTAATTTAACGACCAAGATTAATCTAAATTATTGCAATCGCTAGCTAGCTAGAGATAAAGATCTAAATCTAGCACTCAATTTCAACAAACAATCTTTTAGGCGAATCTCGACACTCCAAATTAGATCCAAACTTGTGAGAAGACACATTCATGGTGCAGTTTAGTTTCCCAACACATTCTTTAGCCACGACCTTGGCAGCATCCCTGGCTCCTTCGCACGTGCCAACCGCGAACGATCCACAATGTCCCGAAGGATTTCCAAAGCTAGCGAATTTAACTGCCGAAATCGGACGGTTGTTACAAGACAACTCCACTTTGTTGTGCTCGTGAGCCCTAGCACAAACCGTTCCGACCACAACCGTTTTGAATTTCACCATTGTCGGATCACCGCCCATTTCTTCGAATAGAGTGATAGTGTTGTGTCCGCTCTCGTTCAAAAACGACCGCGGAACATGGTACCTACACACAATTCCATTATTCCGCGGAAAATACTAATTACCAAAAATATCACAGATTATGAACCGAAAGTCTGAAACTTGTGATAAAAAAACGTTACCATCTTTGAGTTGGTTTGCCACACATAAAAGAACATTTGTCGCTACCATACTCCCCACGGTAGTCACATTCATCGGTGCAACCATCGTCGCTAGAGTTAAAACTTGGCCAATAGCGACCAATGCTTTGACCATTGATCCAAGCCTCTCCTTTCCCAAGACCATTCAAGTCTACAATCACCGGATCTTTACCAATAGGCGCCTTGAATTTAGCCTAAAAGATATAACAAATTCACTATAAAAATCCACTCATGTTAATTATCAAATGATCTTTTTATTAGAAAGAATTTTAATTGATACTAACCTTGTACCATGTCAACATCCGATTAGCCGGAAGCTTTTCGTTTGACCATTTCAGGCGGTGATGACGTACGGATTTTGTGCTGAAAAATTTGTGGTTGAATCCATTCAAACCAGTTTTGTAATCCCATTGATGCTCCGACAAATCTTTCTCGATTGTTTCGTCGCCTTTGTATCCGATTAGCTTCACAGGACCGTTGATTCCGGTTGGATCGCTTTCAAAGAAAGCTCCATAGTTCTAAAACATATATATATATATATAAGACCACAACTTTAATATTAACAATATGATTACAAAATGTATGTTACATTGAAGAAGCTATATATATTTATATTGTTTTGAATCACTTCTTACTTTTAATCCAACGGAAACACTGAGAAGTGAAATGTGATTAGTGCCGTGAACGGGGATAATCTTTTTCTCAAATCTGTAATTAAATGTATTATTCTTCACGATTTGGTTCCCTACGTATTTTCCATTGATATAAGCATGAAGAACATGAGCATTGCTATGAACTCGTAACGTCATGTTTCTACTCCAAATTGGATCTTTCTTGTCAAGATGAACCCTAATTTAACAACCCATATATTAGTTTTTAAAAAAATATGGTTATCAATAAAAATAATAGAATAGAGAATATATTTGTTAGATAATCATATATTATATACCTAGTCATGTACCAAAGATAGTCACTAGCATCATTAGTAACGTCTTTTTGGTCTACAAGACCATTAGCTATGAGATCACCACTGCCTTTAACAATAGTCTTCTTAGCGAATTCTGGTCTCCAAGTCCATTCAAGCTTCTCTGGCTCACGCTTATCTTCGGTCATAATCGACGTTTGAGTGTTCACTTTTGCGGTATTGTAAGCCTCTTTGTCACAATCAGGTAAAACACTCACGGACCAAGCCGGTACGTTGTAGCTTTTCCCTTGGAAATTGACCAAAGCGTCGGCTGTCGCGTTCACATTACCGATGAAACAACTAGACTTTTCGTTTGTTTTGTAAACCGTCGCCTTTTTAAAAAAAAATACAAATATGTGTAACTGATAACATTAGTTTTGATAGTTAATAAGACTGTATATTTATAAGGTAACGTGACCGGGTCTAACCGTGACGGAATTGCCTAGATCGATTGTTGAGATATTGCCATAAGTTAGAGGTTTCTCAATGGATTTCAACAATGTGTGTAGTTGTTTCAAGTGACCCCATTTTGGTTGGTTCACGTTACCTTCAAAAATAATGTAACAAGTCAAAACCATATACTAAAAATGTACATTTCTTAAAAATAAAAATAAAGTGTGAAGTTGTTTATACCAAATTCATCAAGAGGAGCATGGTAATCATATGAAGTTGTGATGTATGGACCTCCAGCTACTCTTCCAAAGTTAGTACCACCATGATACTATATAACAAATTATGAATAAATAAAGTTTTAAAAGACTACATATAGTACTAATCAATCATATTAATTAATGTTTATAAAATACATGTAGTTTGAATATTTTACCATGTAATAGTTTTGGAAAGTTCCACCGGTTTGAAAGAATCTAGCAACAGAATAAGCAAGATCCTCCGCGGTTCGATAAGGATGTTTGCCTCCCCAATTTTTGAACCAGCCGGTCCAATTCTCAGTCCACATCTTTGGACTACTAGGATTAGTCGGTTTGTACTGGTCACAATAGAATCCATTGCAAGTTTCTATCATAGGCTCTGGTGCGTGTGGTTGTTGGCACATAAGCCATGGAACACCGATGTCTAGCGAGTTAGCCATGTTTGCACACCAGTCAATGTAGGCCTTACCCTCTGCTCCGTACGATGATATCACATTCCCATACTCGTTTTCTATCTGAATAATTAACATTTTCTTAAAATCAATAAACTTATCTTAATTTTTCAATAACTTAGTTGTAATACATTGTAGTATGATGAAAAATAATATCAAAATTAATGTTGCTAATATAATTACTTACAATTAATGTTTGTAATTATAATATTATACCTGAGCTAGGATGATAGGACCACCTTGTGAAGCAAAAAGGTTTTCTTCTTTCATCATGTTTACTATTTTTGTTGTAAAATTTTGCATCTCATTCTACACAAAGGGTAATTAAAACATTAGAAAAAATCTTAAGAAATCGATCGTGTTATAATTTGTTTAGTTAAAGTTAATTTAGGTTATAAACTTATAATTATTATACCATGAAACCGGGGTTAATGGTTCTAAATTGCATATTAGGTATGTTATGTAACCACACGGGGAATCCTCCATAGTTCCATTCCGCACAAACATATGGTCCAATGCGAAGAACCGAGTATAAACCCGCGGCATGGATGGTTTTGATGAAGCGAACAAGATCTAGATTTCCCGAGAAATCGTATTGCCGGCGTGATGGTTCATGCGCGTTCCAGAAAACATAAGTCTCAATCGCGTCTAAGCCACCATCTTTGGCTTTGTTTATCAAATCAGGCCACATCTACAATGCACACAAAATATATTACTAAATGGAGAGAAAAATATATTTCTAGATATAAAAAAAACTCATATATAATGAGAAATGTATAAGTATTAAATAGTTGTAGTTACATCAGAAGTGCTTCTTGGGTAGTGAATGGAGCCTGAGATTAAGATACGACGTTGTCCATTGATGGTAATGGCACGTTCGTCATGGGAGACAATTGTTGAGTTAGCCAAAGATGATGTAGTGATGAGTATGAAGAACAATGATAAGAAAGAAGTAAAGTGTTTCATTTTCATTGCTTAGTGTTTTAATGATTTTGCTAATGAAAGGGCTTAGTTATATGAGCTCTCTTTTATAGTAACTATGAGATAACAACGTAGTACGTTATTTGGATAAGTTTGTCGAATTTAGCTCTCATTTTGTTGACTAAGTTATCAAGTTAATATGTTAGTTAAATATATATTTTTTTGAAAATTGACTAGGTTATAGATATTGATAAAAATAGCAAAAAAAAATATAATTTGTTCAATCGCTTGACTATGTAACTTTGGATAACATGCGACATTTAGGGAAGAGAAAAAAGTGGATTTTTTGGATTATTATTTTATTATATATATAAGGTTTTCAAAAAAAAAAAAAGAAAATTAACTTATGATTAGTTCAAGTTTTTTTAGATTCCTAAGACCCGTATTATTATGGTTGTTCGAACAACTTTTTACATATTATTTTTTTTTGGTCGAAAACAACTTTTAAAATTTATTTATGTTTAAATATAGGCGCTCTCAATATATTTGCGGATGTATTAAAAAGTAAAACTTATAAATCCGAGTCAGCAAATGATAGTGACAAATGCCACGTAATCACATCTCATGAAAGTGCGCAACGAATCTTCTTTAGTTAAACCGTGGGGCCCATTTTGCAACATTATAAATTTTAGTTGTGTCTGTGTGGAATTTGTGGACCACTCTTTCGTTGACACCTCATCTTCGTATTCGTTTTTCACATCAATAATTAATATTCGGTTTAATGTCTCCGTTATCACTCATATTGTATTTTTTAATTTTTATGTGTAAATTCTCAAAATAAATGATATCAATTTCGAATAAATCATCTATGTCGGTATTTTCTTTTTTCAGTTTTTACAAAATCCCTTACATTTATTTTGGTTTTACTATACAAAAGTCAGTCCAATAATTATAAGCATTGTATATTTGTATAGGGAATCAGGTCAATTCAGCTTACACATGTATAACACTCCACTGAAATATATTAATTATTTTATTTTTTGTTATAAAAATATATTAATAATTGAATAACAAATAAAAAAACATGCATGTGTCGCTGTTATGTATAACTCTGGAAAAATACACAGAAAGGTTGCGTTTGGTTTAGACATAATTGCTTGCAAACGTTATCTTTGAGCTTTGTAGCTGGATGATTGTGATTTGCATATGCATTTCAAACAAATGTTCATTTGCTGTAAACGATTTCAAAACCTATACGCTATGTTATGACTTATTTCAAAAACATTTTCTACAAAATTATAACCAGTTTGTTACGTACACTTTTCCTGATTACAAATTTATTATTTCTTTTAAATAAACATAATCTAAGTATTTTTTTGAAGGAATTAAGCTTACTAAATAAATTATGATTAATGATGTAATCAGCATTATTAGAGAATTTATACTTAGATTATGTTTATTTAAAAGAAATAATAAATTTGTATGGCTTGGGACTACAGAAATAAAGTTTCAATTTTTTTCCCTCAAGTACCCATTTTCATATATAGAATATGAATTTATTTATTTCATACTCTAACTAATTAACACCGTGTAACCCACACTATTATTTATATGAACAAGTGCCAAAACTAACGATTTACTAGCCTAATTATTATAATGGACTATATATATCTCCAGAACGATAATTGACTGACATAATCATGTGCTTACTATACTATATATAGTACATTATAATATTATAAAATATTAATTATACCAAAATTATTTTATTTTCTATCTTCTATTTATTTATCTCTTTCTGATTTTTCTTGAATACTAATGCTTACACCTGGTATTATGCAATACCCAATTCTTTAATTTTTTTTTTTTTTTTTTTTTTGATAATCCTGATGTTCTGACCCTCACCTAAGTGAGTACATACTAGTCAGTTGGGGTCCGAGGCGCGCAACGGTCCACACGTCATGTCGGCACGGGGGACACGTGGTCCAGGACGCTTCCCCTGTCGTTCGGGGACGCTGCAGCCCGTATATGTGAATACCGCAGTGGCCGGGGTTCGAACCCAGGTGGCGGAACTCACAGCCGTGAGCCCTTTACCAACTGAGCTAGAAGCCCTTTACCAAATCTTTAATTCCCTCTCTACAAAATAAATCAAAAAAGATAATTAGTTTCACACGTTTAGTGGTCTGCTACGTCATTACACTACTAAAAAAAAGTCATATAGCCGGCCGTATCGGTGGCTATAGCAAAAATATGTGGCTATTTAGTCACGATTTGCCACGAAATTTTAGCCACGAGCGTATAGCCACGGATTTAACGCTATAATACCGATATACAATTTACTATATGAATTTTTTTTAGTAGTGTTCACTTAAAAAAAAAGTCATATAACCGACCGTATCGGTATTATAGAAAAATCCGTGGCTATTTAATCACGATTTGCCACGAAATTTTTTAGCCACGGCGTATAGCGCGGATTTAATTTATAAGCGTAGATACGGTAGTGGCTATATGAATTTTTTTTAGTAGTGGTTAGTGTATAAGATTAACAATAAAGATTTTATTCGTAAAATAAGAATTCTTTACATGGTTTATTGTAAATAAATTAATAAATACAAATGTAAAGTTTTCTCAAACCATCCCCACCAACTCTACCATAAATACCACATCTATCTCTCATCTTTTCGTTGTGGGAAGTTTCACAAACACCACCATTCTTCTTCTCTCTTCTTCTTTTCTTTTCCTTTCTACTTTAAATTAATTAAACCCTAATTAAACTCTTGATCACCATGCTTAGCAAAAGAACACATCCCATGATCGGTAAAATATCGGAGCTCCTCGTAGGAGTAAACCGATCCACGTCATCAACAACAACATCTCCTTTCTTCGACGTTTTTACCACAAGCCCTAAAAGCCCATTAGATTTCAAGATTCTCCCTCAAATATCACAAAGAAACATCTCAAACTCATCAAAGAGATTCTTCTATGAAGACAATCTTGGTGGGTCCGTTGGTTTAGCGATTGTAGCCGCGCTCGAGAAGAACTCAACCACGAGCGTATGTAGATCCGAACAAAACCGGTCTTGCATGTCTAAACCAGTTATGTTCATGAACCAAGAAGAAGAAGAAGAAGAAGAAGAAGAAGAGGAAATGTTTATAATGGACGAGGAGGAAGAAGATTATACGTTGGTGACTTGTCACAATGGTTTTAATGGATCTTGTAAAACTAGGGTTTATGACAAAGATGGGGTTGAGTGTTACACAAGCAAGGTCAACGAAGACGATCATCGTGAAAGACTTTTCGTGGTCGATGTATGTACGGAATCTCCGGTGTTTCATGATTCAGGTTTCTTAAATTCATGTTACTTGTGTAGGAAGACACTTCATGGTCAAGACATATTTATTTACAGGTACGCATATATAACTATTTATTAATATACGATATTTTACTAATTGAATGTTCTTTTTTTAATGTAGAGGAGAAAAAGCATTTTGTAGTACAGAGTGTCGATCAAGCCATATCGCAAATGATGAGAATAAAAAAAGATGTATAGATCCAAGTTTTCGACCTCTCCGTACACCGCCGGTGAAATATTCTCCGCCGGAGTTCTTGTGACGACTTAGTCGTCGGAGTTTTTCTACGGAGTATACATATATAATTAATTAACTATGCATAAATAATCATCGAGAGAAATAAATGTTACATGCATGTGCATATAGTGAGATATATATATGGTTATTATAAGCTATGGTGGCAACGAAACATCATTGAGAAATTTTTGGTGAGAGGGGGGGTTAATGATATTTTTAGTAGTGATCATAGCTAATTCTTGATCGTTAAACATGGCGAGATATGGAATTATGCTCTTGTTATTTTTGTGTTGTTTTCTGTGATGATTGTTTTTTGTATTTTGTGATAATTAATTAACAAATTAAAATAATTTTGATAGTGGATTTTTGTTTCCTTTTTCTTTTGTCCGTTCTTTAATTGATGGTTTTGATTTGAAAAAGTGAATATAGCAACTGCTGCCAAAGCATCATATCAAATAATTGAAGCGAATATTAGCTACAGAAAAATGGAGTAGTGAAAGTTGTATATTAAATATAATTATATATGAATAATTTAAGAATAGTTTTGATGTATGTTGTACTATTGTAGTATATTATAATCAGAGCCGTGCCACCGGTAACAAATATCATAAGCGAAAAAATATTAAAATGCGCTAACATATAAAAAAACGTCTATTAAATAAGTTTATGACTATACGTTTTTGATAAAAAAAATATATAGATTTTCGAATTAGGTGCAAATTTTTTAGAAGAGAAAATAACATTTTTATTAGAAAAAAATAATATTTTTATTAGAAAAAATAATATTTTTATTAGAAGAAAAAGTATTTTAAAAGTAAAAACCTAAATAATATTTCAAATAAGGCACCTTTTAAAAAAAAATCTTCAATGTTCTATTTTTCTTTATTATGAAAAATTTTGTGACATATAAACTAATTTTATTATTTTTTTAAACTAAAAAACAAAATATATGCCCTTAAGTTTTTCCAAAAAAAATTTATGCCATAGGCGAATGTTTTTTTCAATTGCACTATGGCACGGCTCTTTTTCAATTGCACTATGGCACGGCTCTGATTATAATAGCATAAAAAATGGTTGTTGCGGCTTCCGGTGTTGGTTTGTATGTGGTTTATTCAATAATTAACTTGAAAAAGATAATTATATTTTCATATTTTGAAAAAAGGAAAGATACGAAAGTTATAAAAAAACTACTAATTAAATATGATATTAGCACTAAGCTAAATAAAATAAATTTGACTCATACGGAAGAAGCCAGTGATGAGAATAAGCCAAAAAGAGGAACATCATTTACGACTATTTTATTAATTAAATCGAAAGAAAAAGACAAAACCTAATTTCTCTGTGGTCCTCTTTTTAAAATTGACTTGCAAGCAAAAAAAAAAACAACTCTTTTTTACTTTACACATTGCACAAGGAACATAAAAAGTATATTATTTTCTTCAAAGATTTGAATATCATTTAAACCTTTTAAAAAACAAACGTTACATACCAAATTGGTTTTAGTTAGTATTATATCTACAAAGTTTATGAGTCTTGTGACCATCGCATCTCATCACATCATGTTTTAACTTGTTGTATTCTTCTAACAGCTTCCCTCATGTCTAGTCTCTCAATAGGGTTACTTGCGATACAAGCTTCCCCGACGCGCAACAACTCAATTATACCTTGCACCGAGACATTATCAGTTACAATCTCCGGATCAATAAGCTCTTCTTCTTTGCCCTCTGCGACCGATGATTGTACCCATTGCACTATATCCGTACCGCCTTTACCGGTGGTCAAGTACTGAGAAGGAAACTTCCCAGTCAAGATCTCTAGTACTATGATTCCGAGGCAGTACACATCTGATTTGTGAGAAATATGTTGGTTTAGGGCAAACTCGGGAGTCTTGTAAGCGAACATTGCTTGGGACGCGCTGTTTGGCTCGAGAAACGGTAAGAACGCGTAGTCGCTGATCATCGGCTCGTAGTTTTCGCTTAGTAGAACGTTGCTTGATTTTAGGTTACCGTGCGGGAGCTCGTAGGGCGCAAACTCCTCGTGTAGGAATTCCATTCCGTGAGCTACTCCTTGTATGATCTTTAGTCTTGTAGGCCAAGTTAACTCGGAATGGTATACTCCGCGGTCGCCTATTGATAAGACAAAACACAAAAAGATTGTGACTTTTGTGTGGCTATATGAAAAATTTCTACTAAAGAAAGCATCTTGAGTTACCGTGTAAAACGTAAAGGAGGCTGCTTTTAGGCATATATTCGGAGACGACGAGCTTCTCTTCGCGACGATAGTGATAGGCTAAAGGGGTGAGAATGTTAGGGTGGCTGAGTTTCCCTAACCTTCTCATTTCGACATCGAAAGGCTCGCGTTCGAGTTTATTCATATCCCTAATCCTCTTCACGACAACGGATAGTCCGTTGGCCATCACCGCTTTGTAGGCCGATCCGAGGCTACCGTTTCCTAGCACCTCCGCGGCCGCTTTCATCAAATCGGGTAAACCGAACGAACCCTTTTCGGTATTCACCATTATAATGTCGCCCATAGCACCGCCTACACCTCCTGCTCCACCACCGCCGCCGACTTTCCCTTTATGAGACGACCCTTTCTTGGTAGAGCCGCCTTCCGCGTTTCCGCCGCGTTTCTTGCTAGATTCTGTAGACCTTTTCACTGCGGTGGATTCGGGTACCTTAACTTCCACGATATCGTTGTCGCTCATATGTGCTTTGTCCAACATCCGAAACTCGGGGTTTCTCTTCTTGTTCCGTTTCTTGATAACTCCCACAATGATAAAGAACATCACAAGAAATGTAAACGCGAACATGATCGCGTTCACCGTTGTCCTGTTCGAGCTGTTTAGCGGCGGCGACGGGGGCGGCTTAGCGATTTCAGGAGTTTCCACATCAACATAGTCACAGTCTATATTCAACCCCTTGCCACACAAGTTTTCGTTCCCTTCCAATCTCATAACTAGGTTTTTTCTATCAGAGATGCTTTCGGGCACGCTTCCTTCGAGCTTATTGTTCGAAAGATCGAGGATCTTCAGATTCTTGTTAACGTCGCTCAAAGGAGGTATCTCTCCGGCGAACATATTACCTTCAAGATGAAGCTCTTCGAGATCAGGAAGTTGCATAATCGAAGAAGGTATTTTGCCTTTGAATTGGTTATGATCAAGAAACAGCCTTTTAAGCCTTGACGTTTCCTTGAAGAAATCGTCAGGGATCTCTCCGGAGAAGCTATTGTTAGATAACATTAGAGATTTTAAGCCGCGGAGTTTGTAGAAATGCGGTATAGGACCGGAGAGGAGGTTGTTATCGAGCCTGACGGTTTTGAGATTCGCTAGAGCGTTTAAATCGTCTACATTGATTGTTCCGGAGAGACCTAGCCGCGTTACGTGGATCCCTGAGACGGTTAGACCCTTTTGGCAATAGATCCCAAACCATTTGCCACCGCAAGGATCCGTTCCGATTCGCCATGAGTTTAGGTCTCCTTTGGTTATGTTCACCGAGTTCTTGAACCGTACGAGCGGTTCTGCCTCGCTTACGTGTTGTAACGAAGGGGAGATTGAGAAACATAGGACGAGGAGGAGGAAGAAGCCGGGAAACATAACAGCAGCCATGGATTGATGAGAAAAGAAACTGCTGTTTTATGTCTTAAAGCAAGGATGGTGTTTATGTTGTTGATGATGATGATGTATGGTTTGTTGAGAGGTGTTGCGTTGTTTAGATTGGGTTTGTTGTTGCAAAGTTTGGACATTGTTTGTTTGTTGTGTGTTTTTTGAGTTTTTTGACTTTTATTGCCAAAAATAGCTTTTGCTTTTGTGTTTCATTTTTTGGTTATAAGAACCTGTTTGTTTTTAAGAGTATTTTTGGGGATTTTTCTCTTTCTTTTAAAGGTTTTAGCCTCATCTCTCCTTAATCTTAGGAGTTTCTTTGTTCCATAAGTAGGAGTATACATTTTGATTGTTTTCGAGATATTACATGTTTTGTCTCAAGCTTATGTCAGTGTAGAGCGAGATTTATAAACAAGTTTGTTTCTTCAATTACTTTGTTCTGGCTACTTATAACAAAACCTCTTATTGAGACAAGGTTAAAGAATTATAAATCTGTTCTGTAAAAATGGTCGGAACCAAGCCGGTATGGTTAATAACACAATGAGCTTAGCTTCTGTACCATAATAAATACTAAAAACTTACACTTCAGGGGATGCTACAACTTCTGTATGTCGTAGAAAGCTACCAAAACGTTGGCTTTGGCTCGACCCCCTGTCTCTGAACTGTTCCTGCTCATGCAAAATGATGTTACTTAGAAAACTTTAGATCATCGCGAAAAGGATTTCGTTCCATGTATCAGGAACACCGGGCAAGCACCAATGGAGGCAATCCTGAACTCCTTTTGAAGCCGAGATACTGAACCGCGATATGTGACCTTCGTCTCTTATATGAGATAAAGCAGTTATGTCCAAAAGCTTAACCCCTGTGCCTTTCACTGAGTGACCCGCGCTGAAATCGCTAGACTCTTCTTGCAAAACTTCTTTCCCGATAGACATTGGGGTCGTGTTATTACAGCTACCTCCTGTGTTCCATTCCCCGCCTACAAAATGCCTCGGCGAAAGGCTTCTGTAGAATGCCTTGAGCCCGGGATGGAGAGGGAGCTGCGAGTGAACCCAACTAACCGTGCTGTGGATTGTGAAGTTTTTGGCGTTCCCAAGAGCGGCTAGCTTCTTGTTGGTGTTGGGAACGCCGTTAACATGCATCACCCATCTGTTACCGTTGAGTTTTCCTCTGTTCCAATGGTGACCAGTGTTCATTACCAACACGCCAATCTTATGAAGGTATTGGCGTAGAAATGCTGGTGGCCGATCCAGATGCATAGCGTGCTCGGTTGCGGGGTCAGAGGTGTTGAGTGGTACTATGTCGCATAGTGTAGATGACCAGTGGTATAGGACCGTTGTGTTAGTTTCTGGGAATCTGTAAGCCCAGCCACTAGGACGAGCTCCACCTTCGGGAGTTATGAACCCAAATTCTGGTCCAACGTCAAGGACATCGAGTCTCTCTTTGCCTCCAGTGATCATACACATCATAGATTGGAACTGTTGCCTTCCCAACGAATCTCCAACAAAGGCTAGAGTTTTGTTCTGCATCCTGAGAGTATTTGGAAAAAGTGAGCGTTGCACTGTTACTAAGGACTTGATGGGAACACTCGGCTGCATGGATTTAACACATTTAAAAATGAAATACCTTCTCAAGAACTTGGAACCCTCAAAATCTCCCATAGAGCAATCTTTAGGCTGCCATCTTAAAGTTTCAAAGGCAAAGTCTGTACGTTGCATCAATCTGCAAGCCCACATAGAAGCAAGCCACTGTTTGCACTGAGATCCCGAATATAAAGGACGATGATTGTCTACAACCCATTTCCCTTTCGCGTAATTGCAAGCTGAGAACAAATACTTAATACTGAGAATAATGAAAAACTCCTAATACTTAATACACATCATAAAACCAATGATTTAGAAAACTTGATTCTCTACCTTGATTTGTGATGCCAGCTGTTGAAGTACTACTATCATCTTTCTTGGCAGCAACTTCATGTTTCACCTGTTCTACTTTATTTTCTTCACTAGTTGGTGTCTTTAGATATTTTGGCTTACTTACAATAACTTCATTTTCCACTTGTTCTAGCTTTTTGTCTCTAACAGTTGATGCCTTCCCTTGATTTGTATAACTCGCAGTAACTTCTTCCACTCTTTCCTCTTCTTCTTTTGTATCTGATAAGTAGCTATCTTTAGTTTCAGTATTCAGTTCATTAGGTATACTCTCAACCTTTTCTTCTGCAAATGACAAAGGACTAGGTCAGATATACTCAGAAACTAACTGTACAAACTATCACTCTCATGCGATTTTAAAATAATCAATTAAGCATTGAACAGTCCATTCAAATATTGCTGCGTGTCTCAAGCGACTTAACAAAAATGAGCCAGAAAGAGATTTTAGTGTCAAAGTTAAACCTGTTTGCAGTTTTAAATAGTGACTTTCAGGTGGAAGATAGGCAGAGGTTGAAGATCTATCCCATGTCCATATGACTACGGTCGCACAAACAAGCACGACAAGCACAACAGAGATATCCTTAGCCCTCCGTCTAAGAACTCCTCTTTTCATCCTATACAAATTTCGATAAAACAACTTGTAAGATTTCAATCAAGTCACGTCTAATAAGAGATTACTAAACTGAAAGAAAGACAAGGCAGCTTTCGTTTTCCTAAACAGAAAAAGATCACATCACTCGTAAAAAGACCGGTCTTATCAACTTAGACTACTAAGTTTACACATACACATCTCAGCAAAAAAAAAATCTACAAACAGCTAGGAAATTTCTACCTATTTCTATGGATGGACATGATTCTATTTCTTGACGTTCCAGATAAACTTTCTTTTTATTTTCACACTATATCAAAGTTATATATGTCCAGCTTGCTCGGTGTTCAGAGTGACCTTTTTGGAACATTTAGTCGACAAATCACCGGATATCTGATTTAAGTGTTGATTCCTTTCCAAATACATAAAGATGAATTGTGTTTAGCAATTGCAAAAATAGGGGGAAATATATCCTACACATTGATCCCTTTAACAAAAGGCACCACTCTATTTTTTCTTACAGAACAGAAGCATTGAATAAGACTCCTGAAAAGTGCATCCAAAGATATATGAAGTAGAAAAGTTTAAAAAACAATTTCTTTACAAAATTAGCATCTCCACCTACCAAAACACATTGTTCTAATTAAGCCAAAACTGGTAAAAAAACAAAACATAACACACATCACTTGAATTGATTAATTCATTATATGAAATCAAAGTTTTTGGAAAATTTAAGCAAATATTCACAGAAGAGGAAAGGTTTGATAACGATTCCAAAGCCTAATCAAAACACACAAAGCAACTAATCACATCTCCTTAATTATACTAATTACAGAAAGTCTCATTAAAACACAACATTTATACAATTAGACAAGTTTTTGAGGCGAATTAAACAATAAGTAGATCAGATCTAAAAACCACGAAGCTAGATTCATAAACTATACACTCTATACGATCCAGAAAATACCTTTGAAACAAATGATTCTGATGATGATAATACACTCTCTGATTTGTCTCGCTTGATAATCGGCGACGATGAGATCCGATTCACCGGAGACGCCGTACAGAAGAGAGGCGTCTTTACACGTTCGAGAAATTAATATGATTTGTGAAAATAAAATAAAAATAGAAAAATAGACCATAATTCAAAAGAGCCCAAAAAGGCCTAAACAAGGCCCATAATAATATGATTATAATATTAATTTGTTATGCACTTATTAGATTAACGGTGGAGATTAGATCTAAGTTTAATAAGTGGGTGTTCTTATCATCCCATGTTAACTACTAAAAGACAAAAACTATTGCCAGCTGTAACTATAAAATAGACAGAACTAGTCGTACTGTTCAATTATGTTGTATTTTTTGTACCAAGGCAACATGTATATATAGAGAAACACATGAAAGTGCGATAGAGACAAAGAACATGTTGCTTCTCTTAAGAAATCGATTGCTAAACGTAATTGTTTAATTGTTGATTATCGTCTTAATTAATTGTATGTTTTTTAAGAAAATAGTATTATTCAACGTATTTGTGTCTATGATTGAGTATCAAATCAAGTTTTTTCTTCTTCCGAGTTATGATGATAGATAAGTTGAATCTGCATGCATATCTTTCAAATTTTACTTTCTTATACCATTTGTTAAAAAAATTGTAATTACCACAACGTATCATAAGTTTCAGAAGATAAAATTTCCCATACATACAAAAGCATATAATTATTACAAGATAAACCATACAAGACAATTATTATTTTTTAATTATTCGATCATCAGTCATATAATGATACGTACATAAACTCATTATTGGCAATTTGGCATCAAGGGAATAATATATTATACACTTGCGTACTAATTAATGGAGGTTATGTGTAAATAATTGTCCAACGAGCAATGCAATTAATGGGATTATCACATTTTGTTTTTACTATTATTCAGAATGTTTTTTGGTTTTCCAGTAGTGTTTTTTAATATTACGTCTCCTTTTATAGATAAGTAAAATAAATAGAACGAAAAAACCATATAGTAGATGTAATTAGAGAAGAAAACAAAAATTGTACGTTGGCAAAAAAACAAATATTTACTAAAGTGAAACAACAATTTTTTTTGGGGTTTTATATATGACTAAAGATTTTATCATAACGATGGAAAAGAGAACGATTTAAACACGAAACTGAGAGATTTATAATTTAACTAGGTGAAAATGACTTGAAATAACCCTAATAAACTTGAAATGTTAGAAATAATCCATTTTTATAGGTTCTTCAGTTATTATAAAAAACATGAGATGGACAAGGAGGGTTATGAAACAAAAAAATATTTACGAAAATGCCATTTACGAAAATGCCATTTACGAAAATGCCATTATGAAAAAAAAAAATTTATTTTTTTTTTAATTTTGTTTTAATATTGAAATTTTTCATTTTTTACAAAAAATTTTTTTTTTAAAAAAACCCTAATTCTCCCAAAAAAAATCAAGCGCCGTTTTTCATCGTCTTCGTTCTTCATCGTTTTCGTTGTTTTTGTCGTCGTTCTTCCCCGCCATCACCATCGTCTTCGTTGTTGTTCGTCTTCCTCGTCTTCGTCGTCTTCACCGTCTTCTTCCTCGTTGTTGTTCTTCATTCTTCGTTGTTGTTCTTCGTTTTTCGTTGTTGTTCTTCGTTCTTCGTTGTTGTTCTTCGTCGTTGTTCTTCGTTGTTGTTCTTCGTCGTTGTTCTTCGTTCTTCGTCGTTGTTCTTCGTTCTTCGTCGTTGTTCTTCGTTCTTCGTCGTTGTTCTTCGTTCTTCGTCGTTGTTATTCGTTCTTCGTCGTTGTTCTTCGTTATTCGTCGTTGTTCTTCGTCGTTGTTCTTCGTTCTCATGTTTCACGTGTTGTAGACTTGATTCACTTTTTGTAGATTTGATTCATCTTTTGTAGATTTGTTTTATCTTTTGTAGATTTGTTTCATCTTCTTTGTAGACTTGTTTCATCTTCTTTGTAGATTTGTTTCATCTTCTTCGTTGTCATTTTTCCTCTCTGTTGTTATTATCATCACCGTTCTTCCTCGCCATTGTCATCGTTCTTCGTTTTCATCACGATTTTTCTTCGTCATTATTCTTCCTCGCCGTTCTTCCTCGCCTTCGTTATCGTTTTCGTCGTTGTTTTTTCGTTCTTTCTCGTCGTCGTTATTGTTCTCATGTTTCACGTTTTGTAGACTTGATTCACTTTTTGTAGACTTGTTTCATCTTTTGTAGACTTTTTTCATCTTTTGTAGACTTGTTTCATCTTTTGTAGACTTGTTTCATATTTTGTAGATTTGTTTCATCTTCTTCGTAGTTGTTCTTCGTTATTCGTCGTTCTTCGTTATTCGTCGTTCTTCGTTCTTCGTCGTTGTTATTCGTTTTCATGTTTCACGTTTTGTAGACTTGATTCACTTTTTGTAGACTTGATTCACTTTTTTTGTAGACTTGATTCAACTTTTGTAGATTTGTTTCATCTTCTTTGTAGACTTGTTTCATCTTCTTTGTAGATTTGTTTCATCTTCTTTGTTGTCATTTTTCCTCTATGTTGTTATTATCGTCACCGTTCTTCCTCGCCGTCGTTATCGTTCTCTGTCACCGTTCATCCTCGCCGTCGTTATCGTTCTTCGTCGTCCTTCTTCCTCGCAGTCGCTATCGTTCTTCATCTTCGTCGCCGTTTTTCCTCGTCGTTGTCATCGTTCTTCGTTTTCATCACAGTTTTTCTTCGTCATTGTTCTTCCTCGCCGTTCTTCCTCGCTTTCGTTATTGTTTTTCGTCGTTGTTTTTCTTTCTTTCTTTCTCGTCGTCGTTATTGTTCTCATGTTTCACGTTTTGTAGACTTGATTCACTTTTTGTAGACTTGTTTCATCTTTTGTAGACTTGTTTCATCTTTTGTAGACTTGTTTCATCTTTTGTAGACTTGTTTCATCTTTTGTAGATTTGTTTCATCTTCTTCGTCGTTGTTTTTCGTTATTCGTCGTTGTTCTTCTTAATTTCACCCATTACAAAGTAGTAGTCGAAGCATACAAAAACAAGAACATACAAATACAAGATTACAATTCAACACATTTCTTCAAAACTTACTGAGTAATACCAAGTAAAGCAATATTCACACGAGCCATGAGGAAGGATTGCAAAAAAAAAATTCACTTTCGAATTCGGGTTTTTAAGGTTTATCAAGTATGAAGTATCATAAAGACATATCCACATCAACAAAAAAGTATATAAGGTTGTATCGTGTGTTGAGTATAAGGGTTATACATGTATGTAGATTTAGTGGTTCGCGAATTTATTTTAACATAGAAAAATGTGTTTTAAACTTAACCTCACCGAGTAAAAATAGTGTTCAAGCATAAAAAAACAAAAATACAATTCAACAATTTTTTTCAAAACTTACTAAGTAATACCAAGCAAATCAATGTTCACATACCCCATGAGGAAGAATATCAAAAATTGTCTTCACTTTAGAATCTTGGTTTTTAAGGTTTATCAAGTATGAAGAATCATACAAACATATCCACATCAACAAAAAAAAATATAAGATTGTGCCGTGTTTAGGGTATAGGGGTTATACAAGTATGTGAATTTGTTATATAGTTTTGCAGATTTGTTATATAGTTTTGCAGATTTGTTATATAGTTATGCAAATTTGTTATGGGTTTCGCAGAGTTAATTGACTATATTGTAGAGTTATTTTAGTGGTTCGCCGATTTATTCCACCATGAAGACAATGAACATGAAAGAGTTGATGAAGAAGAACACGACGACGACGAAGTAGACGATGAATACAACAAAAGTGAAGAAGAAGAAAATGAAGACGAAGAAGCTTAACAAAGACGACGAAAACAACGAAATTGACGACGAGAAAGAGAACAACGATTAAAGACACGTTGAAGAACAAGATGACGACGTCGGAGAAGACAAATACGACGAAACGCGTGTAAGAAAAACCGAATCTACAATGGCGATGGCGGTTGATGAAAAAACTATAGAAAAAGCTGGATCTACGGCGATTTCACCGATGAAGTTAAAGTCGCGCACATAGAGACAAGCGTAAAGTAAGCGCCAAAAAATCGCAAAATCCAAAACAAATCTACAATCGTATCAACAAATCTACAAAACGCTTTAACGTGAAGCAGTTTTATTAAGTCTGCAGATTTATTAAATCGCGCAGATTATAAAGTACGGCGATTTATAAAGTCGCGGCGATTTATTAAGTGCTGCATTTATTAAATCGCATCACCGTAAATCGAATTAAATGCGCATCAAAGGGATTAATCGCGGCGGACTTTCAAAATATTGAAAATGACGTGGCAAAATAAATCTACAAAACGTGAAAAATAAATCGCGGACTTATCTCATTGGCGGTGGCAATTTTGTAAATAACTCGCGTGTTTAAATGCGCGGCTTTTTTTTTATGACGTCATAATGGCGGTTTAAACGTTTTTTTAATCGAAAGGAAGGAGGGGCGGTTTCGGGCAAAAAATTCAGAGGGGTTACTCTAGTTATAAAAAAAAGATTAGGTCCGTTTTAGCAATAAAAGTCAAATTGTGGGTTACTTTAGTAATCTTTAACTAGGCCACATACAAAAACCGTTTTCAAAATAGAAAGCCTGATCAAATTTTAGGTAAATTAAAATTCGGCGATGATGTAAGATAATCATATGAAATGTTGGTATCATTAAGGCACCTCCATTGATGGTTTTAAAAGAATTTCTAATGTTAAAATTTAATTAAAAAAAAGACAAAACTAGAAACGTCGTACGTTAATGAAACAACTTCAAAAATATTTTTAGGATTTTAAGAGACTCCAACACCAGATATGCTTAATTTAGCCACTTAAAATTTTAGTTGTATTTAAAATAATTAAAAATAAAATAATATTTTTAATTAAAACTCTTCGTGAGTTCTAACGATGGAGATGGTCTATTTTTATCTGCCACATATCCCTTGTTGAATATTTGGTCCCGGCATGCGACCGATGTGATGTTATAGTATATATATTATATAAATATGACTTACTATTTTAAAATGCATAGGGTATCATAGATTCTTCCTACACACACCATATATTAAAATGAGTGTAAAATATGTACATAAAATATAACCAAAGACATTCTTGGCAATGTAGTATTTTTACAACAACAAAAACATGGACCACACCTCTTCTTCTTTTCATGTAACCACAATTCGTTTCTATACGTTAGTTTAACATTTCACATCAATCTATCGACGGATAACCTCAATTTTGCGGTCCACAATTTTCATTATATGTACATGTGGTTTTAAGCAACCATATATTATACAATATAGTTAATTAAACTATATATTCATTAATTATATCGCCTCGCTGTGACCAATAAGTTGCACAATTTGTTAATTCTTATCATCGATATATATAGATGATTATTCCTTAAACTAGACTAGATGATTATGGACAATTTATGAAGATTAGTTGTTATAATTAGGTGGTCACGGCCGATATTTTCTAATTTAATATTGGAATCACATGCATGAACTAGTAAATTCATTCTAACATCACATAGTTAGAGAACATATAAAATAGATTCTCAAGTTTGTTTCTTAAGTGTTTGATATTCACGTTTACATCAATATTTTATGTTCATAAAAAGTAGAAAATGAAATTTTTAACCTCTTTTATATGAAATTATCACTTATATACTCAAATGAAATTCAATAATTATCTATTCACACCCACATGCAAAAATATCAAGAAAAATACAAAAAGTTTCTCACCACATTATTTCACTCGTATAATTCCAAATCATCCTCCACCCTCACATTATTCTAACATACACATAATAATTCCACGAAATAAAATAAAATAATGATGTCAACAAAAAATAAATAAACAAAACATATGTCTCCATGTATATAAATAAACAACCAAGAAAGACCATCTTTAAATCAAGAAAAGCCAGAGACTCTTACAAAAGAGACTTTATATGACGTCATCATCAACCGATATCAACATTAAACCGCCGTCACCACCGTCGTTACCAACGGTTGAATCCGTCACGTGCCACACGTGCGGTTTCACCGAGGAGTGCACGCCGGCTTACATCCACCGCATCAAGGAGCGTCACAAGGGACACTGGCTTTGTGGTCTATGCACGGAGGCGGTTAAAGACGAGGTTGTTAGATCTCCGGCAAGAATCTCCGTCGATGAAGCTCTCCGCCGCCACACGACGTTTTGTAACCGGTTCCGTTCTTGGAGTCCCGACGAGGATGAGGATTCTACGTCGGAGTCTCCACGTATCTCCACGGCGAGCCACCGCTAGAACAAACTCGATCGAGCGGTGATTTGCCGGAGATAGACGGCGTAGAGTCACGACGGACGTTTCTTAGATCAGGGAGCTGTTTCTCTTATTCCTCTACTTGATTTAATTTATTTGTTAAATTAGTATAGTAAATAAAATGTTTATTTTTTATATTTTTTGTTAATGATTGTTTTGTATTTAATGTCCGAGGATTAAGTTTCCTAGTGACATCCGTCTTTTATTTTTAAGTGAGATTTAATAAAATGGTTAATGAACAAAAGCTTATATTATGTGATCTTTAATTTTGTCGTGGTTAAATTTAGGGCAATTGTTATGAATACTATTAAAAAAAGTTTTTTAATACAATTAACACATATTTTCGAAAGTTTTACAAATACCATTAAAAAGTTTTTATCGTAAATACTACGAATCTTAAATTTTCAAAATTACACCAAAAATCTTCAAAACACTATACATACCCTTCAAAAATATATCATAAACATTATAAAACGAACCCAAATAAAAAAAATTAAAATCTAAGGGGTGTATTGAAACATGAATTTTGGGAGATTTTAATATTTTTCTAAATCCCTTGTTATTCAACTAAGGATTTCTAAATCTTTTATCAAATCTTATGCTATTGAACATAACATTTGTTAAAAATCACTCAAAACACTTTACAATCTCATGTTATTCAATCAATGTTTTATAAAAACTATATCAAATCCCATGTTATTCAAAAATTAGAAATCCCAACAAAAAATGGATTTAGAGAGGCTTTAGATATCTTTTTAGTTAAAAACAAATATCAAAAGGTCATCACCTTACACATGGAATTTGAAGTGATTTCAATCACAAACTAATTTTTTCATCAATATCATCTCTATTATTTTTTTCGTCGGTGTCTCTTATTTGGACATCGTTCTTGACCAAAATCAAAAAGCTTTCAGTCACCCCTCTCTCTTTCTATGTTCATTGTTTCCTAATGTTGTCAGTTGTAGAATGTTCGGTCGCTTACGTCGACATTGATCATTTATGTTCTTCATTGTTTGATGAATATAACACAAACATAAACTCTGATGATACTTTTGGGAAAATGGGTTTAATAAACTATTTGGATTTTATTATAAATTGATTTATTAACGTTAGGTTATTGGCTCCATAATTATAATAATTATTATGGACTTTTTTAATATTTGTATTAGGGTTGCATAGATAGATTACACATATGTATATATATTACCTCTAAATAACAGAGTTTTTTCTAATGTAATCGCCATAAATTTTTTCTCATATGTAAGTAATGTACTCTCTTTAGTTACCTCGATTAATTACTCAACGTTTTCTCTTTCTGTGCTTATTTTTATGTGTGTTGTTAGATATTTGTAGTATGTATTGTTCACAAAATTGTTTATTATGAATTTTGTTTGTAGTATGAATTATGTATTTTTATTTTTATTTTAGACGTTCTTATATATTCTCAAATCACCTAAAATACAAAAGTGATTTAAGAAGAGAATCTTATCAAATCACCAATATAATTTTTTTGTTATATAAATTCTACCACAATCACCTTGTTTTTTCTACAGAATCTTCCTAAATCTCACCTAGAATCAAATCCACCAAACTAATTAAAATCCTTGATCCAATACACCCCTAAGTGTTAAAACTCGTTTTTTGTATTTGTGGTATTTTTGTAAACTACTATTTTTATGATATTTTTGTTATAAAAAACTTTTGTAATAGTATTTTCAAAACAAAAACTTATTTTGATGGTATTCTAAAGAATTTCTCTTAAATTTATATTGTTCCTTAATTAAAAACGCCGTTTTATATGCTAAGATATTTGAGTATCTCGTCATATCTCAAAAGTAGTAAGTTTTTTTAATTCATATCTTAAATGCAAATGTAATTAGCACTATAATTGTATGTTCAAATCTAATATATGAATTTTCATTCAATCTGGTTAAAGACGTGATTTATTGTTGTTTTTTTTTACATCGTTAATTGTTTTTTTTTTTTGACAACCGTTAATTGTTGTTTTATATTTGACTATTTGTGTGGATAGGTGGTATAAAAATATTGAATTTCTGTTACTTTTTTTAATAAAGCCTTGTCGTATGAGTAAAAGCCCATTCAACAATAATTTAAGCCCATATGGATACTTTTCTTTGTGTGACAGAGCCCACCAAGAAAATAATTGAACGCGAATTATCCCCCCCCCCACCGATATAAATGGTTAAAAATATAATAATATCAAACAAATGGTAAAAAGACACGTGGCCACAGAAGACAAGTAAATCATCATTTGTTTTTTTTTTTTTTTGGTTTAAGAAATCATCATTTGTTTGGTTTCATAATTACTTTCTTTCTCCTTTGCATTGTTTTTCTCACTCGAGAGCGCTTCTTCTTTCTTTCTTTTTGTTTATTTCTCTTTTCATTGCATGTTTTTATATTTTACTCGTACTATTTATCTCTGTTTTTGTTTTATACCGAAAAAATGGCTTATCCTTCAGGTGATGGTGGAGGAGGAGGAGAAGGAGTTATTAATGGTGGAATAAGTTCGGCTATTGCTCCGCCGTATCTACCGCCGCCTCTTCCGAAGTCTCCGCCGGAGTATCCAGATTTGTACGGGAAACGCAAAGAGGCGGCGAGAGTTCAGACGTTAGAAAGAGAGATTGGTTTTATCGAGGCAAGTAATTAATTAATTATTAGTATATTTTTTGGCACGTTAATCAATTTTCCCTTTTTTTTTAATATTGCTTATTTTTATTAAAGTGTCCGAATATTTTGAAGGAATAGGTAGTAGTACTATTGTACTAGATTATTATGATTATAAAATTAACTATTCTTAATACTAATAACTAAAGTTTTTTTTGTGTATATAAACATCTAACTTTGGAGAGTTTTTAAATTTTGTTTGATTAGTATAATTATTATTTAGTGAGAAAAGGGGTTATTGATTTTTACAAAATAGGGTCCCTACTATATCCAGGTTGGTTTTGACTTTGGACCGTTGTGTTTGACAGCAATTATAATAATACAACAAAACATTTTTTTTATTTAGATGCTATCGAGAAGAGTAATTAATTTATTGAATTAATTCCAACTCGTTGGATGCAATAACTTAATTTGCCCAATACTCAATTGAAATTAATTAAGGTTCATTTACAAGATACATATATATGTATAGTTTTCATTTAGCATCTGTATTTTCAAATCTTTAACATTCCGTCCGTAAACCTTGAAAATTAGTTATCATAACAATAAAAGCTTTAAATATTAGTTTATATTTGTTATATATGTATATAAAATTATGATCATGTTATAGTGTGATGTGATTGATGAGACACCCACTTACTATATGATCATGTTATATTGAATGCATGGCGTAATGTGTTCGTGCATGTGTACTATGAAAGTTAGTGCTTAGTCAAAAAAGAGAGTATTTAAAGTAAAAGAAGAAAAGAAAAAGAGAGAAAGATAGCAAACTATTATAAGAGAAACAAAACATAGAATGTCTGATTATATCTTTGAAAAAAAATTAAAATTTGGTTTGCTTCCTTTGCATGATTTTTGTTTTTTTTTGCTTTTCCATATCAGTCAATTTTGTGAAAGTTTTATTATCTTATATTGCTTTTTTTTTCGTTTGAAAGGAACATTCTTGTTCACACTTTCCTAATACTATCTCCCTTATCTTTTTAATTAGTTTCATTAACGAAGAAAATGTATTAATTAATGAAGTTTGTTATTTATATTATTATAAACTTATTATCAGGGAGAAGTTAAATTCATGGAAAGCGTACAATCATCTTCTAGATGCTGCAAAGAGTGAGATAATCTTTTCTCAACATTATTGTATCAAGTTTATTGATTAAAAGAAAAACTACGTCTATGTAATCTAATTTAGTCTATGTGTCTTTTATTTATTTTTTGTGGCAGGGTCTCTGATTTTGTAGTTGCAAATTCTGACCCATTTATCCCTATGTGAGAATATTTCATTATTATTTTCTACTTCACTACTCAATAACATTTAACATTCTGATCACCTCTACTTTTTTTACTATGTTTGCTCTAACAATTTCATAATTATTATTTTTCATGTGGACAGAAAACAAAAAAGTCCAAGACCTTGCCGGTTCATGAAATGGCTATGGTAAGCATTTATCACCCCCAAGATATTATATGTATAGTTCCAAGCAATTTAGTATGCTTTCTGTATATCTTATTATATAAAGTTGGAACCAATCAATATTTTTTTCGAAAATATTCATTTATAGACAATGCTTGATGTAGATGGATTTTCTACATTAACAAAGTGATACTAATTAATTAAGTCTATGCAGTAGCGGTATACCGTGTTTGAGTTTGGCGAAATTTTGCTGCCAATCCGAGTGTTTGTGCCATCTAAAGCAGCCTAAGTGTTGCAAATGCACAAATTGTAACTGCATTGGGTCTCAATGTTGCGAGTGCTGCTCTACTACTAGTTGTTGTTGTTGTCCGAGACCGAGCTGTTCATGTTTCCAAGGTTGTTGTAGTTGTTCTTATCCGGACAGATCCTGTTGCATTCCCACCTGTTTTCGCAGTTGCGCTCGACCATCGTGTCTGAATAATAAGAAGAACTTAAGTTGCGGATGGTCATCTTGTTTTCGATGTACTAAGTTGCGACTTTGTTGTTGCTTTTGTAATTGAAAATAATGTTTGTTCTAGTCCTTGTTGTTTAGGTTTGTAAAAACATTATTATATCACTACATAGCTATTTTCTCTATGTCATATTTTTGTTTATGTTCTCTTAATATAAAGTTTGTAGCACCATTTTTTGACAAGAAAGTGTAACTTATCTATGGCTAATTAAAGATTAGATACACAAACTATTTTGATCAAATAAGTCAGAGAGAATAATAATAATTGAATAGTTATGCATAATAATTATACGGTACGGACCAAACTGGTGATCAGAAGTCAGTAAGTGAAGAAGGTCTTTTCTACTTTTTTTTTTCTTTTTCTTATGACTTTATTATAGTTTTTGTTGACAGTACTCACTTTATTGTATTTCGAAGGTCCTTTTAAATACTGAGGTGTTGTCTATGTCAAGAAATAATAAAAATAGAGAAGGGTCGAAATCGAAAATTAAGGGTACAAAAGTGTCAGATTTAAGAAGAAAAACAGAGGAGTGGACCTATCTGCAAAGAAAAGTGCTACAAAATAATAAATTCAATTTGTAGTTTTATCATATGAAATTGTGAATTATCAAAGGTTATCTCATGCTTTCTTTCTTTCAGAGGATTAAGATGCCTATTAGCTATATTTTAAGGTATAATTAAAAAATAGATAAAAATATAAACTCAGTAATGATTTCAGAATCAAGTATTTTAAACAGCCCTAGTTACAAGATTTTTGTTTGTTCAACACAAACACACACACACAGAAGAGATGTGTAACATTGAAATGAATCTACATAATCCACACCAACACATACAACACCAAACCAGAACACATTGCTTTGTTCTTGTTTGTCTTTCTTCAGTTTCATTTTGGCATGATCACATTGGGGTTTCGCACGTGCGCGTTCGACTTTCCCATTTTCCCGAGCTCTTTCCATTTAGATCCAGAACCAGAAACACTCCAAAGTTTATCACCAGGCTTTGCCGACGATTTTGGTTTCGTAAGAGGTAGCTTACTGTTGTTCCCTTTCCCCATTCCATTAGCCATCAACCACCTTGAACCAGACTGCACTTGCTGCTGCTGACTCGATATTCCCCATGGCTTCTTCTCGGTCTCGCTCTTCATCCCCGTTAGATGCACCTCTGAGATTTTGTACTGAGGGATGCTTCCTTGTTCCTCGGTTTTCTCTTCTTTGATCGTCTCGGTTTCTTGTTCCTCTTCATCGGTTTTCTTTAGCTCTGAAACTGTTTTGTAGATTACGGGCTTTGGAGGGACAAATAATCTCTCGACTTGGATAAGGGACAGCATGGGAGCCCCTACTGGCTCATAGTTTCTTAGCGGATCTCGGAGTTGGACCATTAGTGCTACGGTGAAGTTATTCCCTAGCAAGCCACCTTTTCTTCCCTTTTTACCTTTTCTTTTCTCCCCCTTTGATCCTTTACGGATAAAGTTTAGAGGGTTTGCATGATGTGCAGCCAAGATTTTTGACGTTTGCTCATTTATTTCGTCTTCGTCGCCAATGTCACCTGAATCCAACTTCATCCACTCATCAAGAGTCAAAGAGAGAGACATTAGTCCATCATCATCACCATTATCTCCGTCATCTTTTACGCCCAGAAGTTGTAACCCGGCAGCTCCTTCTAGACCAACACACCCGCTTTTCCCCTTGAAGGCTGAGATCTCTCCAATAGATTGTGCAGTAATATCCGAGGGTGCATCCTCCTCTGACAGTCCTGATTGTATTTTCAATCCTTCCAAAGAAAGTGCTTCAATCTGATCCATAGCCAAAGGCGCAAGATCTTCCAGTGACACAAACTCAGAGCCAAAGTTATTGTTGCCAGAACTTGAGCCAACGTTTTTCGGCTTAGATGCACATGATGGTCGTCTTTCAGCTCCCCTCACAACACCAGCTGCATCTTCAGATTCATGATGTAATACATGATCCCTGCGAAGTTAAAACAAATACATCCAACTTGTAAGTAAATATGGCTTGAGAACAATTGTCAAGTAAGCCTTTCTACAAATCGAAACGAGTGATGATAAGATTGATGCAAACCTGTCCCCACCGCCAATTGCAGTTGAAGTTTCCCACAACATCTCCTCCATGGTTTTCCCTGTTATATCATCTAAAGGCATTACTTTATTTGCCTGTGCCGAGAGCTTCTCAATTCCAACAGTGGCCAGTCTCTGAAGTATCTCCATGATACCAGAGCCCATCTCAGCAGGCACCACCACTGGACTTGACACTTGCATGACCAAGCTGCCTCCAGCTTTAGAGTTTTTGAACAGTAAGGGATTCATTGAACGTAAAAACCCTCCGTTCTTTGTCTGCACAACTGGCCCAAGGCCATCTCCCAGAGGAGGCAAATCAAATGGCTCCTTCACTGGAGAATCAGCTGGACTAAACGAATTACGACCATTGTGAGGCGGAGAGTTTTGAAATGTGTTTTCATTCATACCCCATTCACGCATCAGAGATTCTGTTTCCAAGTCTTCTAACATTTTGGCCCTAGGGTTGCTGACTTTTGCTTGAGTTTCCAACTGGTACTCTTCTTCTATATCATGAACAAGGGATGCCAGATCCAATCCTTCTTCAAAATCCGATTCATACTCTTTCGAAAAGTTTTCATCAGATTCCACTTGGAGATCATCAGCGTCAATATTGAAATCAAACAAAGAACCAGCCGCCAGGGTTTCCATTTCAAACTCTCTTAACAGGCGCTCCCTTGGGGACTCAGGTTCACTCTCAGAACTTAGACCGAAAGGGCTGTGTTCAATACCTAGCATGTCTAAGAACTCACGTGCCACAGATTCACCCACTTCTTTCGAACTTGATGATGCTGTTTCCTTAACTGGTGTTGTATAACATGTTTGTCCATCTCCCTGATTTTCTAGATTTGCCTCGTCTTCTGACTCTATTGCTTCTAACATTTCTACACTTTTCAAAGCCGATTCAAGATCTTTCATTATCATGTCTTTCAGGTCTTTCTCATCGCTCATTACCCTTTCTTCATCACGAGAGACGGTACCTTCCTCATTCTTTGTTGGATAACTGCTACCCTCTTCTGGATGCAAATCTTCTTTACTAATTTCAACAACATCATCTCTTCTGGTAATAGGAACTTCGCCAGCTATCTTTGATTCATCAAAAGAAACATCAGTCTCATTTCTGTTTACCAAAGGCTCTTCTGGAGGCAAATTTTCTATTCCGACTTCCTCACTCTCAGTAGTAGGAACTTCGCCAGCTTTCTTTATATTCTCACAAGGAACATCAGTTTCATTTCCGTTTACCAAAGGCTCCTCGCTTTTATGTGCATTTGCATCTTCATTTTCACGAGATATTGACTCAGTAAGTTCAATATGTTTAGTGACAACATCAAATTCGAACGGAGACTCAGCTGCTGGATCCACCTTCTCCTCATCAAATTTTTGATACAACATGTTTACAGAGCTGGCCAGGTCAGACTGTGCAACAGGAATAATTTCATGAAGGTCTTTGATTTCCTCCACATTCGGGGACGGAGGATGAGAGTCTCTGTTAACAGTACCATGATCATAACGCCGAGATGCAGACTTGCCATTCCCTAAACTAGCCTTTGCACTGATAGTTCTTGTCGAAACTGTGTTATTGCTAGTTTGTTTTGCATTTGAAACACCACGGACATTCTGAGTGCTACCCGAAGAAGCTGGGTTACGAGTATCTCCAACAACAGTGTACCCAAAACTCATGCTTAGAGTAGCACCACTAGCCTTTCCGGTCAACTGAAATGTCGTTGACCACTTGCCCGAGCTCTTCTCATCCTGTAATTCCTCAAGTGTGGGAGGAAGTAATCTAGTGAGATCCATCCGATGTTTTCCCAGATCAACCTCAGGAGATCCAACCAGAGAGGCATACAACAAGAAATGCTTAGCTTCATATTTAGCTGAGTGATGTTGTCCACTTCGGCTTCCATAAACCGAGCATGTATGTGTCAGCTTGTCTTTGAACTCAGCTTTCCCATTCGAAACTTTCGCAGGACGAGTGCTGAAACACTCATCACGACGTTTCCAGTGAACAGTGAGATAAAGATCATGGAAAACCGGGGGTAACCCGTCAATGGAATGAACTTGAGCAGAGAAACAACAGTTGAATCTGCGATTGCGGATATGAGAAAGAGCTCTGAGAGGCCAATTCCAAAACGTTTTCTTCTCCTTCTGAGGCTCAGCCGAGCTGGTAGGACCCAACGGCTTCGATGTAGTGTTATTAAGACCAGACACAGACCTCCTAGGATTCTTGTTCACATAAAGAGCTTCGCTTAGCGACTCAACCTCTTTCAAAAGTTTTCGATTGCTAGAAGATTCCTCACTGTTAACTTTACTCATCCTTTACTTTGAAAACTAACCAACAAGTTTGTTGAAATTCAAGCAAAATATCAAATGAATACCTGCAAGAGAAACAAAGAGAGAATTAAAAAAAAAAACGAAGGAGTCGTTATCTCGGGTCTCTACACAAACAAATTCTACTGTAGCTTTGACTTCTAGAGAAGGGAGACATAGATGTTATGCTTAGAAACAAGCTCTATGAGGTCTAATGACTAAAAACGAATATCACGCCATCAAATTCGAGGGTCTCCAACTTTTCAAATTAATGATTCGTTAAGCAACATCACGAAATTTCACTTCTTTGCATCGTTTGTGACAGATCTGATTTCAACGAGCGATCGGTGCTAATTTCGCTGGAGAATAGTTCGAAACGAAGCAAGCAACCACAACATCACAGAGTTCACGAGGAATAAAATCAAAAGAAAGCAAAGAATATTGAGAATTGAAGAAGTAGAAACTCACCGGCGTGTTTTTGAAGACTGAGGAAAAAGTCGTCTGTGTAACGAAGCTTGTAAGAGGAGGAGAAAATGGTGGAGGGGCGCGTTGGAGACGAAGAACACGAGAAAACCCCTCTCCGTGTTTTTTTAATTGTTTTCCATTTTTTTCACCATTTATTTGATTTCAATTGAACTTTTCTAATAATATCTTTGAAGTACTAATATTTAACTATTTTGTATAATACGCCCACAAAGATTATTTTGTTTATATATTACCCTCGTGTTTCATTATAATTTTATTTAACAGATGTTCATTATAGTTTTGACCAAATGTTAAATAGCTCAGATCAGATCCAATCCATAATCGGCCGTGTTTAATTGTAAGTAATATGTATTTGGATATTAGATCTATGTATAATTTATGGATCAATATTTTATTCGGCTATTTTCTCCATTAATTTAAATTCTATTGCCAATAAGCATTTTCTGTGGAATATTTTGAAAATTACTTTTGCGTGTCTTCCATATTTCAAAAAGGAAAAGAATGTTCATTTTCAAAAATTTGAAAACAATAGCTACTTTCCAAAATATTTTTAAATTTTGAGCTATATGAGACAAAATACCCCCACATTATTTATTCGACACACAATGGCCCACAAAATTATTCGGAGATGAAAAAATAATAATAATCTAAAAATAGAAGGGCTAAAATGTAAACAAGGAACTAAACCCTAATCCTTACTTTTACTTCTTCTTTTTCTCTCCCAACCTCTCCAAACAAAAAAAAAGCCGTGCCGTCACAATATTCCTTTCTTCCTCTCGAATTCGATAACAATGGTGAAACGCAACAAAATCTCGCAGACGCAGCAACAAGCGTTACCAATCGAAGAAGAACAATGTAAATCGCTGATAAAGAAGCTTGCTTCGTGCAAGCAATCGATCCGCGACAGATCCTTGCGAACAGTTCTTCGTACATGGCTCCCTGAACAAACCGAAATCGCAGACGAAGACATGAAGAAGCTATGGCAAGGCATATTCTACTGTATGTGGCACGCGGATAAGTCTCTTTACCAATCAGAGCTTATAGATAATCTCGTCTCTGCTCTGCAATCGCTTCCTCTTCCTCTCTCTACTCAATACTTCACTGTGTTTCTCTTCACCATGAGAAGAGAGTGGTCTCGTATCGATAGGCTAAGGTTAGACAAGTTCTACCTCTTGATTCGTAGGTTTTTGAAAGGGTTCTTGTCTCTTCTCGATAGCAATTCGTGGGATCTTGAGCTTACTAGAAGCTTGATGTGTGTTTTGTTCGATGGTACTTTACTTGCTGGTGATAAGTTTCAAGGTAATGGTGTTAACTACCATGTAGCTTCTGTTTTCGTTGAAGAGCTTAGACCCTTTCTTCCGCTAAGGAAGGAGGTTCTTGAGCTTCTCTTTGCTCCCTTTGTGGCGGTTTTGGGCGTAGTTAGTGATAAGATTCTCGTGACGAAGATTAAGAGTAGTTTGTTTGATGAGTTGTTGAAGATGGGGAAGAAGCTTCATGATGTTAAGAAAACTGGTAATGGTGAAGAGCCTGTGGATGATGATGTTAGTGTTTTGGGGTCTATTGCTTTGTCTATGGAGTTTTCAAAGAGGTTCTATGAGTTGGGTTCTTCTCCTGATTGCCATCAAGGTAATAGGAAAGCGATTTTTGCTCTACACAATGAGTTCTTGCAGCTGGAGAAGGATGTGGCCAGTTCCGGTATCAAAGTCTCTATCGCAGAAGCTACTCGTGTGAGCGATGATGCAGTGCTTGAAAAACTGTCTCCCATGGCTGTGGAGACGGAAGAAGATGAATCTAATGTTGTTTCTAATTCTAAGAAGAGTGTTGCGAACGGGTCTTCTTCGAAGAAAAAGAGTTTGAAGAAATGCTCAAATAGTAAAAAAGCCAGTGCCAAGAAAGAGGCTGATGCTTCCGATCTCGGTAATAAGAAAGATGAAGCTTTTGATGAGTCTATGATATCGGATCTCCGACAAGAGTTTGAGAAGATTGCATCCGAAATGGAACCAACAAAAGAAGAGGTTGCAAGCGTCTGCGTAGAAGCAGCAGAACCCGCGTCTGTACCTAAAAAGACCAAGAAGAGGAAAAGAGAGAACAAAGAGCCAAGTGCTGCTACTAGTACTGTTAACAGAGACGCAGCAGAGACAAGCTTAGCTGGTCCGAGCAGTGAGAAGAGCTCGAAGAGAGTGAGATTCGCGATGAAGAACAATTTGGTGTGGAAGCCACATTGTCCTTTACCTCCACAAGACTTGAGGTTGCCTCCATCAGCTACGCCGCGAGGAAGTGCTCTGAAGCAAGGAATCCCGGCGGGTCCGGTGAGAGATTCTCAGATTAGGAAGACAAAGAAGAAAGTGAAACCAAACACTCGCAAAGGAGTGAAGACTATCAAGAAGTTGAAGAAGAAAATGTCGCCATGAAAAAATGGAGTTTTGTTTTGAGTCGAAACGTTTTGCTTTGCTGCTTTGTTTTTTCTTTAAAACTTCGTTATATTTTCAACTTTATTTATTTCTGTCGAAATTATTTGCTGATTTGAGAAATTAATCAATTATGAGAAATTTTTGCCATTAAACAATTGAAAATTGATTGACAAAAAAAAACAATTGAAAATTGATTGACAAAAAAAACAATTGAAAATTATACAAAACCAGCTGATTTTTACTAATAAAATAAAATAAAAGAGATATTTTAATAACTCTCCGAGGCGGATTATGGAAATTAGTAAATTACTCACAATCCTTATGGGTTATGACCACAAGTCCACAAGAAAGCCCATTATATAGGCAAAGCCCAAAAGTCATGTATATATATATTTGCTCTCTTCTTTCTTCCTTTTATTTCAACAACAATAATCCAGCGAGCTTAATAAGATTGTTTCTTCAGCTTTCTAGGGTTTCTTTTCTCCGATCAAAGATCAATTCAATGGCTTCTCTCGACTCCGATGTTACTATGGTTCCCGCCGGAGAGGCAACCAATAACTTAGCTCCGTCTTCTTCTTCTTCTTTGACCAAAAAACCTAAGCGATTTGAGATTAAGAAGTGGAGCGCCGTCGCTCTCTGGGCTTGGGGTAACCACCACTAAACATGTTCTTCGTTGTTTTTTTTCTGATTTGATTCTCCGATTTTGTAATTATTGATCTCTTGCTTGTTTTTTTGCAGATATCGTTGTTGACAATTGTGCGATCTGCAGGAACCACATCATGGATCTCTGTAAGTAGCACATTATAAACAATCGATTCTTAAACGATGATGTTAGTGTGTTGTTGAATTTGGTTAGGCTGATTTTGTTATTTGATGTGTTGTGTGGTTTGTTTTGTTAGGTATTGAGTGTCAGGCTAATCAAGCTAGCGCCACGAGCGAGGAATGTACTGTTGCTTGGGGTAAGTGTTGTTGTTTTCTTCTACACCTTCTTGATTACAATCTTTTGCTAGTATCTTGTTTGAAACTTGATATGTGTATCTAGAAACAAAAGAATTGGTATACAAGTTAGTGTTATCTAAGAGCCCGTTTGTCGAAACTTTTTGATATCGAAAGAAATTGAATCTTGCTTAGTTGTTGTTGTTGTTTTCACCGAACTAAAGATAACCAATGTGGGTACTTTGCAGGGGTTTGCAATCACGCATTCCACTTTCACTGCATCAGCAGGTGGCTAAAGACTCGTCAAGTTTGTCCATTGGGTATGTTTCTTACTTTGCTTTGAAGCTGTATATCTTTTTATTTTTTTTTTGCAGTTTTCTTGGTCTGCTTTGTTAATATTGATATGCATCTTCTTACAGATAACAGTGAGTGGGAGTTCCAGAAATATGGTCACTAAAACAGTTAACCTTACCAGCATATATGCGTCTAATCGAAGATATCAGGTTACATTTGGTTTTACCGCATATGATTCTGAGAATGCTCAAACTTCTTTTTTTGTTATGTCTTTCACAATTCGTGAAAACAGATTTTTGTTATATCATTCTCTTGTCTTTGTGTATTATATATCTTCCTAGACGAACAAAAATATACTTAGAACGTCTACGACTACCGAACGATTGCATAAACCAATTATATAATTACATAAACTAAAAAATACCGAGTTTTAACTTTTAAGTATCTATATTAAACATTTTTTGGGCTATGAAACTAAGAATATTTTACACATAAATTGCAATTTCTATCATAGTATTTAAATAATGGGCTAATGTCGGCCCATTACAATGCTCACTCCCTCATTATCAGCTGGATTTGCTTTTGTAATGTTAACTAAAAAAAAAGTCTTTCTTCTCTCCAAAGACGAAAAGCAAAAAACCACACGAGAAAACACAGATAGAAAGTGTCAAATTCGATTTCTCTGCTTCTGTTTCGTATTCGGATTCAGATTCAGATTCAGCTTCTACTGTGTGAGAGAGAGAGAGATACAGAGAAAGGTCATGGTGACATACGTTAGCGCGTTGTTCTACGGAGTAGGAGGGATAGTCGCCGTAGGAGTGGCTCTTCTCGTGGTCTTCCAGGAGAAGCTTGTCTACGTGCCGGTGCTTCCTGGGTTAAGCAAATCTTATCCGATCAATCCATCAAGGCTCAATCTCGTCTACGAAGACGTTTGGCTTCGATCCTCCGATGGCGTACGTCTCCACTCTTGGTTCATTAAGATGTTCCCTGAATCTCAAGGTTTCTCTCCCTTTTTTTGTTCATAGATTCAATATTTTGGGTAGATTTGATTCATGCGTTTCTGAATCTATTGAATTTTGGGGGTTTTAGGTCTTGATGTCTCTTTGTTTAGCTATGCTTTGCTCTCATTAGGTTAGATTTGTGATCTGTGAGTTATTTATGCTTTTATTGTAGCTTTTGGAGCTTATTAGCCACACCAAATTTAGTTGAATAATATTTCTCAAGCTAGAAAAGTTTATTGGTTTTACTTCTTGTGGTTGGTTAGCTTATCTTGAATCTCTAAAGTCTTGTAATTGATGTTTGGCATGCAGGTCCGACCATACTATTTTTTCAGGAGAATGCAGGAAGTATCCTTTTTAGACCAAATTTCGTGGTGATTGAATAGATATAAGAGCTGTGGGTTTTTGGTTTGTTCGTTTATGTAATGTTATCACTTATAAAGAGTTTATGTATGTGCTTGGTCTACCTATCTTAGGTGTTGGAGGTTTCTTTTTTGCTTTGTAACTGCCTTTACCTTATAACTCCAGATATCGCTCATCGTCTAGAGATGGTTCGCATCATGATACAACGCTTGAAGTGCAATGTGTTCATGCTTTCGTATCGCGGGTCAGTTTCAGTTACCTGGTTTCTAGGATATATCTGATTCTTATGGTTGGTTTTTAGTTTCACTTTTGTTTGACTGATTGAAAATTCCCCGGCATTTAGGTATGGGGAAAGTGATGGTTATCCGTCACAGCATGGTATCATAAAAGATGCTCAGGTATGCTTGTCTTTCTAATCCAGTTGCGTATCTTTAAACTATTATGTTGTGCCTCCATGTATTCATAATTCGTTTTCTTGCCTTTTACTTTTGTTAGGCTGCATTGGATCACCTTTCTCAAAGGACAGACATTGATACATCTAGAATAGTTGTATTTGGAAGGTCCCTAGGAGGAGCTGTTGGAGCTGTGCTTACCAAAAATAATCCCGAAAAGGTAATATTACTACTCTTATTAGCAGCATGTCATGACTAGAGATAATATACTATTTAGGAGCGGAGAGAAGGTAGTCTCTACTGTTCTTTGGGAGATTATCTAGCATGAGTTAGCGTCTTATCAGTATCTTATTGAGATTCTGGTTAGTTTTGAAATATTACTCATGGTCTTTAGCAGATAACTTGGATTCTCATTGTACAAGACTTTGTGGAGTATTTTTTTTATTGTTGTTTCTGCTTTCAGTATACATGTTATATACACATCAGATATTTGCATGTTTACCATCTCTGCACTATCATTATTCAGGTATCTGCATTGATCCTGGAAAATACATTCACATCCATTCTAGATATGGCTGGTGTTTTGTTGCCCTTCTTGAAGTGGTTTATTGGAGGAAGTGGTACAAAAAGCCTGAAACTTCTTAATTTTGTTGTGCGCTCCCCTTGGAAAACAATAGATGCTATTGGCGAGGTCAAACAACCAGTACTTTTCCTCTCTGGACTGAAAGATGAGATGGTCCCTCCATTTCACATGAAAATGTTGTATGCGAAAGCGGCTGCACGTAACTCTCAGTGCACCTTCGTAGAATTTCCAAGTGGGATGCATATGGATACATGGCTCTCTGGTGGTGACGTTTACTGGAAAACGGTCATGGAGTTCCTTGTAAAGCACGCGCCTGAGGAAAGGAAACACTGATACAGGTAACATAATCTGTCTAGGTTGTTTCGTAGATGCTTCTTGATACATTTTTTTATATGTTTTGCTCCCAAAGTAGAACACTAGGCCTGATTTTTGGTATCTGATATGATGACAGGAAGGTAAGTTATTGACGACACGGTGTTTACAAGAAGATTGGTACTTATCACATGGCTCCTAATGCAACTTAAAACGTTAGTATATCTGTAAGCAGGTGTGTGTGCGTATATTGCATTCTGAGAGTGAAAAATACAACTTGTTGTGAGAGTGCAGAGTCATAGGGTTAAATGATTAATCCTCGAGTTTTGCTGTTTATGATCTTGTTTTGTTTGTTGTTTCAGTTATTGAGAGTTGGTAGGAGTCTTTAGTGACATTTATTTTGGTCAATCTTTTGGTATCAAATTATGAATTTTCTTGGTGAAATGATTATTATTTGAAAAAGAAAAGTGGTGTGGTCCAAGTCAGTACCTTTTTGGTAAATTATGATCGGGGTCAGTGTCACAGTCCACGTAGGCATCTTTTCGTCTTCATTCAAGCTTTTTGCTGCTTTATTATCTCACTTGAAACAAGAAAGTTCTGCTTTTTTAAAAGCAAGCTTCCATGCCGCTCTTTCATTGTTTTTGAAAGAGAAAGAGAGAGAGAGAGAAAGTGTAGGGAAGGGGAGATGCAAAGAGGAGGTGTTCACTACAATCCACAAACTGTGGAAGAAGTCTTCAGAGATTTCAAGGGCCGCCAAGCTGCCATCGTCCGAGCTCTAATCACTGGTTTTTCTTCTCTTGTTCATTTTTTTTTTAGTTTTGGTTTTCTAATTTTTATGTAAACTCTACTTACAAGGATTGTTTGGGTGCATGTGTTGCAGATGTGGAAGAGTTTTCCCAGCAATGCGACCCTGGTTAGTCTCTTTCTCTCTATCTCTCTCTAGCCTTGAATATACTCTGTGACGCTGAGACTTGGATTGTGTTTCTCTTCTGCTTACTTTTTGCCTTGATTATATTGAACATTTTGTGTATATTTCTTTCTAGTTTCTTGATTTGGTCTCCCCCTGAACTGTGCAGTTTTCGCCTCTGGTTCTGCTTTTATATTTTACTTCTTGCTTTATAGCTTCAGTGTGACACAACCACGCATGTTTTATCTACTGATAAAGGCATACAATTCTGTTGAGCGTTGACTGTAGTGTTCTCATGTTGTAACTTTCTGTGCTAGTTGGAGTCAAGTTGATTAACTGAAATTTGTATCATATGACTATTTTATTGGCATCTCAGAAAAGCAGAATCTTTGCTTGTATGGATTCCCAAATGAACGGTGGGAAGTTAACTTACCAGCTGAAGAAGTCCCTCCAGAGCTTCCTGAACCTGCACTCGGCATCAACTTTGCAAGAGACGGTATGCAACTAAAAGACTGGCTTTCTCTCGTTGCTGTCCACAGCGACGCCTGGTTACTTTCTGTGTCCTTTTTCTTCGGTTCAAGATTATGTTTTAATAAAGCCGACAGGTATTCTCTTATATCATTGTTTGTTTTGATCGCTTCTGCTCAGTCATCTACTGGTTTTCGCATAACCACACTAACCTTTACGTTTGTTAACTCAGGAAGCGCTTGTTCAACATGATAAATGAGTCTCCTACTATATTCGAAGTTGTATCTGGAACTGCCAAAAAACAAACAAAAGAAAAACCTTCTTCAGCACCTCAAAATGGCAACATATCCAAGTCAAATTCAAAAGTGGTAAGATACAGTGATGTCCTGTAATGAGGTTCAACTGTAATCGCTTGATCTATAAGCAGTTCTGGAATTATTCAGACATTTTTGTTATGAAATGGCGAGCTATCTCAAGTTTCCGATCCAATGACACTTGTTGATTCACTATGTTGATGTAGCTAATACTCTCCTTGATCTGGAATGCAGAGAGGTTTAGATAGCAAAAGCTCAAAGACGATACAGGTAAAGGATGAGGAGGAAGGATTAGAGGAAGAAGAAGATGAAGAAGAGTCAGAGGATGAAGACGAACACGGTGAGACCCTGTGTGGAGCTTGTGGAGATAACTATGCTTCCGATGAGTTCTGGATTTGCTGTGACATGTGCGAGAAATGGTTCCATGGCAAGTGTGTGAAGATCACTCCAGCTAGAGCTGAGCATATCAAGCATTACAAGTGCCCTTCTTGCAGCAACAAAAGATCAAGAGCCTAGATGTTATATTCCACAAGTCTAAGCTATCAATCTTCTTAAGACACAATTAGTTTTGACAAAGCATGTCCACATTCGATTCCTCCATAAAACTTTATGTAACAACAACATGTAGTCTTTGGTAAGATGAGCTTTCATAAAGCTATTCAATATCTGCAGAAGTCATTACAAAACTCATAAAACTGAAAATTGAAGCTCTTACACCAGAACATATCGTCTTTTTTGACTCTTCCAACTATATTCAGCCTATAGTTCAGCTCTCGTGTTCCCTGAAACACCGAGAAGCTTGGCTAGTTCTCCGCTCTCGTGAGCGTCTACTGTATCTGAAAACCAGAACAATAAGCAAATGTTGTCATAAGCAAAGCAAATTCTTTTGAAGAAGGACAAGGGGAAGATGAGTATTACCATCTGATCCTCCGATGTGTTTTCCGTTGATGAAAACCTGCGGCACTGTTCGCCTTCCAACAATCTCTCCTAGTGCACTCTGAATGCTCCATCCATCCTCTACAAGACACAATATTTACACAAAAGTCTGTTTAGTTCTTAAAATCTCCGAAGTCACAATTGAAACTTGTAACTTTACACTGATACTTGAAAGTGCATAAGAATCAAGATCTCAAGTAACAAAAGAGGAAGAAGACAAAGTCACGAGACGCACCTCTTTCGTCAAGCTCCACAACATGAGGAACTTGATCAAGCTCTTTGAACACAGATTTAGCTCTCTTGCAATACCTGTTGATCAACCCCAAAGTATAATTATTCATAGTCATAGGTAAGTGATCTCACTTCATAACTCTGATAAGGCCAAAGGATAAAAAAAGCAAGAGAGCAAATACAAAATCACATTACTGAACTCATAACCACATTTGTCTTAAGCTCAACATCAAACCCAAACCATATGTAAGAAGAGATCACAAAGTTTCCTCACAGACAACTCAATTCATTGAATACAATAAAAAAAGAGATGAGCCATTAGACACACAGAGATTCAGATAAGATCTAAAAGCACAAAACGTAAATTGAAAGCAACCTAAGATCCAATTTTTATACAAACAGGACGATCAGTGATTTGAGAGAGAGAGAGATTACGGGCAGTAAGATTTGGAGAAGATGACGATATTGTGGGAAGAGATGGTCTTCTTCACAAAATCGGCTTCAGGAGATGAAGAAGCTGAAGAAACACTGTAAATGGATGTAGCTAGCGTAACGAGCAAGATAGCCACAGAGATAGATCTCATCATTGTCATGTCTCCCTTCTTCTTCTTCTTCTTCTTCAGATGCGAATCGCAGGATCGAAACTTGTAAACTTGCAAGTAAAGAGTGACTAAACCGGATCTAACATAAACCAGACCGTCCTGGACCAATCCGGTTCGTTTTCAAGCCCACTATTTATATTTTAAAAGCCCATTAAAAATTAAAATATGTCCAAAAAGCGATAAACTTTAAAAAAGCTATTAAATAGGTAAAATAATGAATTAGGGACAAATTAGCCATAATTTACTCAAATTTTAAGTTTTTGTTTTTCTTAGTGAAAATGGAATATAATTGTAAAAAAAAAACAGCAAGTCAAAGGGCAGAGACAAAAAAAAATGTAAATTTTTTAAATAATTTACCAAACATAAAATATAAATAATAATTTTTTTTTTTGTTGTATGTTTATTACAATAATATTCGAACTGTGGGTGGCTGACCACCACCATTGTCCAACTCGATCCACCTCCTTCACAAAGTGGACCCCACTTCACCAATCTCAATTCTCAAGCAAAAAAAAACATCTCATTTTTATTTTATCTTATTTTTAAAAAATTATTAAAAAATGTTAGAGAGAGAAAGACACAGCTCAAAAGGAAAACATTGCTAGCTCGAAGAGAGAGAAAGAAAAAAAAAACCATAGACGTCTCCGAAGAAAGCCAAGTCCCAGCTTCGTCTTCTTCATCATCATCATCAACATCAGCTTTCTAGAGAGAGAGAAAAAAACCATTCAGATTCAAACTTTTTAGAAAGATTTGCTGTCCGATTCGATCTTCCGATTTCTCTGCTTTGCTGTCTCCGAGGAGAATTTTCAGACAACCAAACCTAGAACCTGTCCGATCTGACTCCTGACTCGCTGAGTCAGCTTTATTCAAACTCGGTCTCTCTTTTTGGATGAGTTTAGTGTGAAAGAGAGGATCTATTAGAGCAAGTGTTGCCATGGTTACCACTTTCTCTATAATTTTCGATTTGCTTTTAATGGTTTTTATTTGGATTTAATCAAGTAAATTCCGATTTTGTTTTCGGACAACTTTAGGTTTCATCTAAGTTGGTATATATACAAAGACCCTTGTAAGAGATTTGCGTTTTTAGATATGTTTTTTTGACTTCTATTATTAGTTTCTTCTCAAGTCTGAATATGCCTAAAAGATAGGATGTTGTTTAGGTAGTGAGGTTCTTTATGTTTAGCTCATGGAATATAATCAATATATTATATGAGTATCTTATGATACATATCTCATCTTGGTTTCTACATACATTGCTTATCTAAGTAGATTAGTGTATAGTTTTACAATATACAATTTTAAGGCTTGTGTTCCTCATTGATCTCTGTAGGTTGCTCCGGTGAATATAATAGCTGGTTCTCATGTTTGGATTGAAGATCCAGGTGTCGCCTGGCTCGATGGAGAAGTTCTCAAAATTAATGGCGAAGAAGTTCATGTTCAAGCCACTAACGGGAAGACCGTAAGTCTCTTTGTCTTTTGTGTACTAATGTCGCTGGATAGAGTGTTTTCTTCCTAGGGTGTTGTATGTTTACTTTAGAGAAAATTTTTCACTAATCCTATAATACTTGTTACTTCTCTAACATACGAAACTCTATTTCACAATTTTGTTAGAATCATTGAAACCATATGTTATAATCGTTGTTCAATGATATATAACTGCAGGTCGTGGCCAAAATTGCAAACGTGTTTCCAAAGGATACAGAAGCACCCCCTGGGGGTGTTGATGACATGACAAAGCTCTCATATTTACATGAACCAGGTGTTTTGAATAACTTGGCCATGAGATATGAGCTTAATGAAATTTATGTAAGTTAGTTATGCATTTTTTGCATTCGAGTACTAATAAAACCACATACCGAACTCACAGTCCCTAAGTGTTTTCATTGAATTGTCTTTGCAGACGTATACTGGAAATATCTTGATTGCTGTAAATCCATTTCAAAGGTTACCACATCTCTATGATACTCATATGATGGAGCAGTATAAAGGAGCAGGTTTTGGGGAGTTAAGCCCCCATGTGTTTGCAATTGCAGAAGTTGCTTACAGGTAATTAAGACCAATCAATGATTCCACTAGCAGAAAGTTCACACTTTGTCTGTACGTTGTCTCATGCTAAGTCGCGTCTGTGGATAGGGCGATGATCAACGAGGGAAAGAGCAACTCAATTCTGGTCAGTGGTGAAAGTGGTGCTGGTAAGACTGAGACCACTAAGATGCTTATGCGCTATCTTGCTTACCTTGGTGGTAGATCCGGAGTTGAAGGAAGGACAGTGGAACAGCAAGTTCTGGAGGTGAGGCGTCACAAATCTATGTTAGCATATTGATATGTTTATCAAGAAACTTACAGTAGTAGGCTAGTAGCTTAGTTAACTATTTTGGTTTCTTTCCTTGCTATACAGTCTAATCCAGTTCTTGAAGCATTTGGAAATGCCAAAACTCTCAGAAATAACAACTCCAGGTACACATATTTTCATAGAAAAGTTTTTCCTACAAATTTCTCTTTAAATGCTTTCATTAGTTGCATAGTCAAACTTGTTCTTGGCTCAAAGCTTCTTCAGTCACTACTTGTTCAGAAAATGTTTAGTAACTTTATCTTTCGACCAAAATGCAGTCGGTTTGGAAAGTTTGTCGAGCTTCAGTTTGACAAAAGTGGGCGAATATCTGGAGCAGCTGTCCGAACATATTTGTTAGAAAGGTCTCGAGTGTGTCAAATATCAGATCCAGAAAGAAATTACCACTGCTTTTACCTTTTATGTGCTGCCCCACCCGAGGTATTCGTGCTTTACAATAATACCAATATACTACCTCATTGTGAGGTGTTCTGCTTTAAATCACATGAATAAGTAACTTGGGATCTCATTTCTTTTCCCAATCTGTAGGATAGAGAAAAGTTTAAGTTGGGAGATCCTAAATCATTCCACTACCTAAATCAATCAAAGTGCTATAAACTTGATGGAGTGGATGATACCGAAGAATATCTTGCTACCCGGCGTGCTATGGATATTGTTGGCATCAGTGAAGAGGAACAGGTCGGCCTCACTTTTTCTCCTTTTTAAACAGAAATTATTTCTCTGGTAGATTATCACTGATTTTTTATGTAATTGCTATCAGGATGCAATCTTTAGAGTTGTTGCTGCAATCCTGCATCTAGGTAATGTCGAATTTGCAAAAGGGAAAGAGATTGACTCCTCGGTTTTGAAGGATGACAAATCAAGATTTCACCTGGATGCGACTGCTGAACTTCTTAGGTATGTTTCTTACTTGTTTAATCTCGATTTGATTTTGTTTTCGTTCTGTTTCTTTGATCCTGGATCCATTTCTTTTAAAAGGTGTAATGCAAAGAGTTTGGAAGATGCATTGATAAAACGTGTAATGGTAACACCAGAAGAAGTTATTACAAGAACACTTGATCCTGATTCAGCCACGGGTAGCAGGGATGCCTTAGCAAAAACAATCTATTCACGCTTGTTTGACTGGTATACAAACAAACTTTCTCTCTTCAAATTTGTAGGCTCTTGTATATTATTTTGGTTATGATATGTTCACTCTTCTACATAGGATGTGTTTCACTTATTGTGTCAGTATATGCATCAGCAATGTGTACAATTTTTTCATATACTTCTCTTTACAGCTGCCACTTGGAATATTTGAACTTCTAAAATTGTGTATCCTATTTTCCAGGCTTGTTGATAAAATTAACAATTCTATCGGGCAAGATCCAAACTCGAAGACCATAATTGGTGTTCTTGATATCTATGGGTTTGAAAGTTTTAAGATAAACAGGTAAATTTTAGATTAAATAATTTTTTACTCTTCTCTAATAGTGTTAAATGCTGTATATAATTGTTCTGATTTTCAGCTTTGAGCAGTTCTGCATCAATTTCACAAATGAAAAGCTGCAACAACATTTCAACCAGGTCCTTGGTGTTCTCATTCAGTAGCTTTTGAATATATCTTCTTGTACCTACTTAGTTTTGATGTTCAATACTTCTTTTTTTAACAGCACGTCTTCAAAATGGAACAAGAAGACTATACCAAGGAAGAGATCAACTGGAGTTACATAGAATTTGTGGATAACAAGGATGTGTTGGAACTCATTGAGAAGGTGTCCTAATGCCGCTCTATTTAATTTCATTCTTAAGATGTTTTTTTGATAGATTACATCTAATTCATCCTTCTTGACGCATATATGTGTTTATAATGTGTTTATGTTTTGCTCTTTCAGAAACCAGGAGGAGTCATTGCACTTCTAGATGAAGCATGGTAGGCTGCTAGGCTCTTCGACAAATCTCTTTAGACGAAGATGCTGTTTTGCTTAATCTCACCGAGATCAAGTGTATAATGAATGTTCAATTCTTTTGCAGTATGTTTCCAAAGTCGACACATGAAACATTTGCTCAGAAGCTGTATCAAACGTTCAAGAATAGTAAGCGGTTTACGAAACCAAAGCTATCACGGACTAGCTTTGCAATATCGCATTATGCTGGAGAGGTAAAACATCTTCCACATGCTTATAATAAGACTATATATGATTCCTATTAACAACTTCTCTTTCTTACTCAAACAGGTAACTTATCAGGCTGATTTGTTCCTTGACAAGAACAAAGATTACGTGGTGGCAGAACATCAGGATCTTTTGATCGCTTCCAGTTGTACTTTTGTAGCTGGTCTATTTCCTCGCCTAGCAGAAGAAACATCGAGTAAAACCAAATTTTCATCCATCGGGTCACGCTTTAAGGTATGATGATGTAACTGACTTTCCCTCTTTGGAACTTGTTTCCTCTCTGCCCTTCTTGAAAGCTTGGTTCTCTTAAAACTGCTATGCTATGTTCTCCCGCTCAGCAGATTTTTAATGAACATGAGTGCTTAGGTTTGTAGTGGACATATCTATATCGTTTTGCGTCCTTAGTATGCATGATAGAGGAGCCATATCACTGATTCAGACATCAGTAACTTGTTTCTTTAGTTCACACATGTTGGAGATGAGTCACAATTTCAGACATTATGTAGCGACAACTCTAGCTCTATGTTTTAAAGACGTTTTTATATGTTTCTAACAAGAAATACTCAATCTCAAATTCCAGCTTCAACTTCAGTCTTTGATGGAGACACTGAGTCAAACAGAACCTCACTACATTAGATGTGTGAAGCCAAATAATGTACTTAAGCCTGCCATTTTCGAGAATGTGAACGTGATTCAACAATTACGATGTGGTGTAAGTACAGTCAGGATCTTCCATTATATTTTTGTGGATTCGGCAGTATTTATAGATGTGGCTCTTCAACTTAATTTTTGGTTATTAAACTTACAAGCGTTATTTTGTCTTACTTTTGTTAAGGGTGTTCTGGAAGCTATTAGAATCAGCTGTGCTGGTTATCCTACGAAGCGGACATTTTACGAGTTTCTCAATCGTTTTGGTGTTCTTGCTCCGGATGTTCTGGAGGGAAAGTAAGTTACTCTCTAGTTTTGTAGAATCCTGATCATGAGATTGGCTTTTGAAGATAAAATGATGTATTTCGTTTGCACTGCTTTTCTTTGATACATGCCTTGTATTTTCACAGTTGTATATAATTGTTCCTGTTTCTGTTCAGTTATGACGACAAAGTTGCATGCAGAATGCTTCTGGAAAAGATAGGCTTAAAGGGTTTTGAAGTAAGTCACCGGTTATAGAACTGATTCCTTAATTGGGGTGTTAGGAGTTATGTTTAACTTATCCAAAATGTTGCCACTTGCAGTTAGGGAAAACAAAAGTATTCCTTAGAGCGGGGCAGATGGCTGAGTTGGATGCAAGAAGAGCCGAGGTTCTTGGAACTGCCGCAAAGAGAATGCAAAGGCAAATCCGTACTTATATTGCATGTAAAGAATTCCGTGCTCTACGTGCAGCTGCTATCGTATTGCAATCCAACTGCCGAGGTATCTTCTGTTTGTATTTTGTGGCTTCTTACCCTCTTGTTGTTTGTATTCCTTTGCAAATGAGGAATTTTTTTGGTGTTCATGTGGCTCTTTCTTGTGCGGGTTGAATTACTTTTTGGAGTAATGAGCTTCTGATACCTTTTTATTGAATGCAAGGCAAATTGGCGGGCAACCTTTATGAGGAAATGCGACGCCAAGCAGCAGCAGTAAAGATCCAAAAGAGTTTCAGAAGACATATTGATAGAGAATCTTATTTAAGAATTAGGCTTTCAGCAATAGCGATTCAAACATCGCTAAGAGGAATGGTTGCTCGCAATGAGTTCAGATACAGAAAGCAAATGAAGGCTGCTACCATTATTCAGGTCATTACTTATAAGCCTCTTTGTGTTATTCTTACTTAGCTAACCGAGAAAACAAGAGACCATGTATCGCCAATATGCGAAATCGCTTCGTTTGAATCAACAATCTGATGGTTCCTCCTTTTGAATTTTAGGCTCGGCTCCGAAGTCACCTGGCACATTCTTACTACAAGAAACTCCAGAAAGCCGCCCTTATTTCTCAATGTGGCTGGAGGAGCAGGGTTGCACGAAAAGAATTGAGGACACTTAAGATGGTTTGTTTTTTGTTGTTGTATTGTACTGCCAAGGTTCCACATTTTCATGAATCTATCAGGTTTTTACCTTTACAATAACTTGAATTAGGCGGCACGAGACACCGGAGCCCTTAGAGAGGCGAAAGACAAACTTGAGAAGCGTGTTGAGGAACTAACATGGCGTTTACAGCTAGAAAAGCGACAGAGAGTAAGTTCATTTCCATACACTTTGCATGATATCAAAATTCAGTTTCCACATATATTGATAATCTATGGCAATATAGACCGAGATGGAGGAAGCAAAATCCCAAGAATATGCAAAACAACAAGAGGCATTGCAAGCAATGCAGTTACAAGTTGAAGAAGCAAATGCTGCTGTGGTTAGAGAACGGGAAGCTGCAAGGAAAGCTATTGAAGAAGCACCACCAGTCATCAAAGAAACTCCGGTATTGGTTGAGGATACTGAAAAAATCAATTCATTAACATCAGAAGTGGAGGCTCTAAAGGTATCTGTTTTAACTTAGCAGATTTTATATTCACTATCAAGATCAGTAGATTCTGAGTAGGCACTTAATATCATATATTATCACAGACTTCGCTTCAGTCTGAACAACAAGCAGCAGAAGACTTGCGAAAAGCTTTCGCAATGGCAGATGCTAGAAATTCAGAGCTGGCCACAGAACTTGAAAACGCAACGAAAAAAGCAGATCAGCTTCATGAATCAGTACAAAGGTTCGTAAAACATATAGATGAGGGATCAACAAAGAAAGACATACTCTACTTGCTTATATTTGTTGAACTTTGCACTGTTCCAAACTTTTACATGTTGCTTTTGCTTCTGGTTTCAGACTTGAAGAGAAGCTCTCCAATTCAGAGTCAGAGATTCAAGTACTCCGTCAACAGGCACTTGCTATATCTCCAACAAGCAGAAGTATGCCCACGCGATCAAGAACAATGATCTTACCGGTGCCAACAACATATTACTCTTTTCTTTTTCTTTACATGTTAATACAAGAAGTCATGTTTCTTCATATAACCTTTTTCTTTTCGATGTTCAGAGAACTCCAGAGAATGGTAATCTTTTTAGTGGAGAAACAAAGACTACGCCGGTAATGTTCTTTTACTGATTATTCTCGCTCAAAAGAAGACCAGGATAGTTTCTTGTTTCTTTATTTCCTCATCGTCTATAAATGACAGGACATGACTCTTGCTGTACGGGAACCGGAGTCCGAGGAGAAACCACAGAAATATTTGAATGAAAAGCAGCAGGTAAACTACATAAGAGTTTCTTGTATTGATCGAAATGATGGGACTCTGGTTTTCTGTTAACATATGTTACAATCTTTGTGCTATTTAGGAAAACCAAGATGTACTAGTCAAGTGCATCTCGGGAAACCTTGGATATGATGCTGGAGGCAAGCCTGTAGCTGCATGTGTCATTTACAAATCTCTCCTTCACTGGAGATCATTTGAAGCCGAAAGAACTAGCGTCTTTGACCGTATCATTCAAACAATAGCTTCTGCCATTGAAGTAAGTTAATTCTGACTAATTTCAACATATTCTAAACGCAAACGTTAACAAGTTTCTGAATATGAACTGCGGAATGTTGTCTTCCATACAGGTACCAGATAATAATAAGGTTTTGGCGTATTGGTTATCGAATTCAGCAACACTGTTATTGCTTCTGCAACGCACACTCAAAGCAACTGGAGCAGCTAGTTTAACACCGCAGAGACGAAGAACATCATCAGCATCCCTATTTGGAAGGATGTCACAAGTAAGAAGCTGCAAATAAATTCGTTTTCTATAAGTTTTCCTTTCTCTCTCTTGATATGTAGCCTCAATTCATCTTGTGTGCCTCTTTAACAATATAAAAGCAGGGAATAAGAACCACTCCTCCAAGTGCTGGGCTCTCTTTTCTAAATAGACAAGGGATAAACAAGCTTGACGACGTGAGACAAGTTGAAGCAAAGTACCCGGCACTGCTTTTCAAGCAGCAGCTTACTGCATACCTCGAGAAGATTTATGGAATGATCAGAGATAATCTAAAGAAAGAGATCTCTCCTCTTCTTGGGTTATGTATACAGGTAAATTTCCTTGTGGCTTTTGTGTTCATACAGTTTATGGGAAGAGAGGTTATAAACTTGGCATGACACAGGCGCCAAGGACATCAAGGGCAAGTCTGGTGAAAGGGAGAGCACAAGCAAATGCTGTTGCTCAACAAGCTCTGATTGCCCATTGGCAAAGTATTAGGAAAAGCCTAAACACTTATTTGGTTCTAATGAAAACAAACAATGTGAGTCTTTAGCAAATCAACAAAATAAAACGAATCTTAACACTTTCCGGCGATGCTGATTACATTCTATGTTTACATGACACAGGCTCCACCCTTCTTAGTCCGCAAAGTATTCACGCAAATATTGTCCTTCATAAATGTTCAGCTTTTCAACAGGCATGTTTCGCTTGTAATCTCTCCTCTTGTTTTTCTCTCAAACTAGATGTTCCTTGGTTAACAGAAAGATTTCTTTATAACAAAACTGTGCAGTCTTCTTCTACGTCGTGAGTGTTGCTCATTTAGCAACGGAGAATACGTTAAAGCAGGTTTGGCTGAATTAGAGCAGTGGTGTGTAGAGGCTACTGATGAAGTAAGCTGCATCTTCGTCACATTTTGCCTATCAACATTGCTTAACCCATTTTGCACACATTTTGACTACATTGTTTCATTTTGCTACAGTATGCTGGCTCATGTTGGGATGAGTTGAGGCATATCAGGCAGGCAGTTGGTTTCCTGGTATAAATTTTATTTGATGCTCTGCCACTCCTATGCTACTTCCATTAAATGTATGATTATGTGATCTTTGGCTCTATGTTCAGGTCAGTCATCAAAAGCCGAAAAAGACCTTAGACGAAATAACAAGAGAACTCTGTCCGGTATAACTCTATTCAACTCCGCGAATTCCATCCCTTAAAAATATTACTCTTTTGAACTTGTGAGTTGAACGTTTAAGTTGTTGTTCTTCTTCAGGTGCTAAGTATACAACAGCTATACAGAATCAGCACAATGTACTGGGATGACAAATATGGCACACATAGTGTTTCATCTGATGTATGTTTCACTTTTAACATAAGTAAAGCTTTATATTGTCTACATATAGTATGAACTGTGTTTATTTCCAAAACCACAGATTATTGCAAAGATGAGGGTTATGATGACAGAGGACTCGAACAATGCCGTAAGCAGCTCTTTCCTTTTGGACGATGACTCGAGGTAACCTGTACACAAATCTGTGTTCAAATTATCTTTTGTACCTTTCTCATATCTCAACTAACTCTATGAGTCACTCAAAAACGCAGTATCCCATTCACGGTGGAAGATATATCAAAGTCAATGCAACAAGTGGATGTAAATGACATTGAACCTCCTCAACTAATCCGGGAAAACTCAGGTTTCGGGTTCTTACTCACTCGTAAAGAAGGCAGTGCGTCGTAACCATCTCCGGGGAGCTCGGTTTGGCCCACCAAAGATACCATCGTTTCTGCTACATATACATAAATACACTGTGTGAGCCATTGCATTCCTATGGGCATCTTGTGTATATTATTGTATTTTTTTTCTTTCTCAATTCTTTCTTCTTTTTGATTTGTGGTTCAGTCTCTGTCCTTTGTATTTGTGGAAAGGCAGAGTTTATTTCATTCTTTGCATCCCTGTAGTTATGACAACTCACAGGGGTTGTTTGTTTGGCATTTGGTTTTGTCATAGAAAGATTTAAAGTGTGTTTGATGCTGTCCTGTCCAAAGAGGGGAGGAGAGCATTTTGTTTTATTCAGTTATGTATTTGTTGGTTTGGGAAAGTTGTAATGGAGCTAGATTTTTTGTTCACTATTATTATAGATTTATAAAGTTTGTTAAAACTTATTTATATATACGTTGCACAATGCAAATCAAATATTTGTTCATGTGTTTGTTTGTGGGTTTCTTCCATGGTTCATTAGTTCATTTGATTCAGAGTGGTGTAACAGACCAACGAACAATTACAAGAGTGAAACATAGAATTCTGTAACAGAAGTATATACAATCATATAGATGACATATACATACTCTTCTTCCAACACTGTTGTTATGTTTCAGTGAAGCAGAAGCACATTCACTTTGTCCCTTTAGTGTCATCATTTTGTTCTATATTGTATTCATGTCTGGATTCAGCATCCATTCTTGATGAGAACTTTGAACAGCATCCCGTGGACTTAGTTCTGTTATAGACGTCTCAGAACCGAAGAATTTAGATCTGATGGAGATTAATTCATGTATGGCTTCAGCCATTATCATCCTATCCCTTGGATATTCTTCAGAACATCTTATTCCCACCTGCAAAACCAGTCTCAAGCACTCATCAATGGCACTGCTGCCTCCACCATCCTCCTCATCTCTCGACAATACTGACTCTGTGTAGCTGCGGAGGTTACAATCGCCTACAAACGAGTTGTCTGTGGGTTTCTTTCCCGTGAACATCTCCAAAAGTAGAACTCCAAAGCTGTACATGTCTCCTTGTGTTGATGGTTGGCCTCCCATTCCATATTCTGTACATATTTTGAAGAACCGATACACAATGAGATTGGATAAATTAAGCAATTAGTTTTCTCAGATATACGTTTATTTACCTGGTGCAGCATAGCCAATGGTGCCTCTGACACCGGCAGAACTGAACTGGTTTAAGAAGGATTCTCGATCATATTTATAGAGAAGCCGAGCCAAACCAAAGTCACTAACATGAGCTGTCAGATCATCGTCTAGAAGAACATTGCTCGGCTTAAGATCACAGTGAGCTATAGCGTTGTGGCAATAAACATGCAGATACTCCAAAGCGGATGCCACGTCTATTGCGATCTTTAGTTTCTCAGGAAGTGTCAAAGTTCTTGAGTGATCGTTTGCACTTTCAATATCTTCTGGCTGCAGCCACATATCCAGACTTCCGTTTGGCATGAACTCATAGACTAGAGCTCTGAATTCATTTCCTTCATTATCGAGGCTTGAACAAACCGTTATCAGTTTCACAAGGTTACGATGTCTTATACCCTTGAAGGCTTCACATTCCGCCATAAAGCTTTTTGTAGCTCCATGCTTCAGGAGGTTTAGAACTTTGACAGCGACAAGTTTATCATCACGGCCAAGCAATCCCTTAAACACATTGCCAAAGTTGCCTGAACCAATCAGATTGCTTGAAGAGAAGCCACTTGTTGCATTATAAAGCTCTTCATAACTTATTTTCTCGTAGAATAACCCCAACGTAGTAGAATCAGATGGGTTACTACCACTTGCATTCTTCTTCTTTCTTCTCTTCTTCATGAACCAACACAGAGAAGCCACAATTATGAGCAGAGAAACTGAAGCTATACCTATACCAACACCGCTGGCAATTTTTTTTCTAAGTGACAGAGGCTTTCTCGGCCTTGGTGATGCTTGTCCAACGCATGGCTTTAGTTGCATTTCTCTAACTCCTCCACAAAGATTTTCATTTCCAAAAACAGAAACTGCTGAAGCATTTCGAAACACTCCTATTGTTGGCATCCTTCCCTCGAACTCGTTCATAGAAAGATTCAGATTTCGCAGCAAGGTAAAATTGGCCAGATATCGAGGTATGTGGCCGGAGAGATTGTTGTTGGATAAGTCAAGATTTTTAAGGCTTACCAACCGTTTCATATCTGGAATGGCCCCGTCCAACGAATTTCCTTCGAGATAGATAAATTCCATAGAGAGACAACCCCCTATAGTTTGTGGAATGTGTCCTGATAATTTGTTATTGCTAGCAGCTAGCCCAACAAGAAGCTCTAACTTTCCAACTTCTTCTGGTAAAGGGCCGGTCAAGAAATTGCTTGACAAATCCAAGTAATAAAGGGAAGGAATTTGAAGTATTTCACGAGGTATAGTCCCATTCAACTTATTTTCATCAATCCATAGGTCTTGCAAGTTTCGACAACGTCCAATACTCCGAGGGATTCTTCCTTGGAAATTATTGCTGTTCAAGTGGATCTTTTGCAACTGAATCATGTTGTCAAAATAAGATGGTAATTCCCCTGATATTGCATTTGAATACAGATCCAGCACCTGCAATTCCAAAAGCTTTCCAAAGGAGACGGGAAGGCTTCCTGTCAACATATTTGTTTCTAAACTGAGTATTTCTAGGCTTCTGAGATTCCCTATGTCACGAGGAATAGTTCCAGAGATAAGATTTCCTCCGAGGTTCAGACCAGTCAATTTGGTGGACAGATTGGCTGTGGAGGCAGGCAGCTCACCGCCAAATCTATTGTAACCAGCATCTAAGAACTCTAATTGAGTGCAGTTCGTCAAAGCATCGATAAATTCAAGACCATTGGACGAGTTGTTTCCCAGAGAATTATTACGGATCCCTAACCCCCACAGATTACTTAACTTTCCGAAACTCAAAGGGATACTTCCTGTCAGGTAATTATCTGAGATATCAAACCTCCCAAGGCCTGAGATATTGGCAAGTGTTATGGGAATCGCTCCTGTGAACTGGTTTACGCCCATAAGAACTGTTCTCAGGTTCGGTAGAAGATCACCAAAATCAGCTCTAAGTTCACCGGAAAAGCTATTGCCAGCTAAGGATAAAGACTCAAGCGAGGAGATGTTGTACAACGCAGGAGGAAAAGCACCTGAAAACCTATTCAGTGCTATTTGGAAAAACAGCATCTGAGTCAATCTAGCTAAATCGTGAGGAATCTCTCCATCCATACTGTTATACGCAAAGTCGAGCTTCTGGAGTGACGTCAAGTTTCCTAAAGACGCAGGAAACTTTCCCGTAAGGTTGTTTTTGTTAAGATACAGAACGGCGAGCTTAGAAAGCGTGCCTAGTTCTGAAGGGACCCCGTGTCCAAGTTGGTTTGACGATAAATCAAGTTTCAACAGTCTAGAGCAGTTAGATAGACTCGACGGAATCCTTCCTTCTAGAAGATTAAAGCTCATGTTCAAGTACTGAAGCCTAAACAGCTTGCCCACTTCTAGAGGGATGATACTACCAAAAGAGTTGTCTCCAAGATTAAGTAATCTGAGAAACGAGAGATTACCAATGGAGGGAGAGACCGCGCCAGCCAATTTGAATCCTCCAAGGTTTAGGCTTATAACTCTCTCTTGTTTCCTACCACATGTAACACCAATCCAGTTGCATAGTGGAGTGGAGTCATTCCAAGAGGCCAAGACTTCTCTACTGTTTTCAGCAACTCGAGACTTGAACTCGAGCAAAGCTTCCATGTCAGTCACATTTGAAAACCTGGCTTGAGCAGCAAAGACAACAATAAACACTTCAAGAAACAAGAAAGCACTGAAAGCAAGTGAAAGAGACAGCTTCATGTTCTACAACTTCAAATTAGAACCATGGAAAACGAAAGGAAGCAACAAAGTGGACAAGAAAGCAAATTCAAAATGCAATTCTGTAGTAAACAAGTCGTTGTAGGGAAGAAGGGTAATTAAATGCGTATGAAAATTGTCACAAAAAAACATAGACTTTCACAAGTCAACATTAAAAAAGTGTGAAAGGACGATTTTTTTTTTTGCCGACATACACACAGTCTCTTGTCCTTTTCGATAAAAGTCTTATGAAAACTTGAATTGATATTAGACAATCATCGTTGAACAAAGACTTTGACTATGCAGAAGTTAAATTCAATGGCATTGAATTGATAGCGACACTCTCTTAATAAACTCTAAACTCTCAAGGAAAATGGTAGACAAGGATTTTCTACTTACGATTTTGAGTTTCATGGATCTTCGTGTTCACACAGCGACGACATTTAATCAGCTGTTGAGTCGGAGAATGAATCTCCGGAGAGAGCGTTTGTTAGATCGGAGAAAGTGATAGATCTCTGCAAAAACCAGCTTAGTTTGGATCTTCCGCCGAGTCCTCCTCATCGTCATGACCTAAAACGGAAGCGATCGTAGATTTCTGTGAGACGGAGAAAAAAAAGTGTGGTGTGTTATTATCAAATGAAAACGGCAAGTAGTTCTACACTCGAAGGATAATCAACAAACAGCTTGTCGTTTATTAAAACAAATAGAATTGTTCATATATGGCACTGAGACATCAAACTAAAAATGTCAAAGGAAGAGTTATGAGTGTAAGAGACATTAGAATGGTTGTTGTTGAATGGTAGCAATAACAACCTTAGAAATCACTGTCTTTTCGATTTGAAAGATTCAACATAACAATGGCCTCCTCACGTTATAAGAAAACAAAGCAAACATAATATTCTGTTATAGAAGAATGAACAACCATACAGATGACTGGCTACAGATACATTTTAACAGACATACACTTCTTCCGACATTGTTATGTTTTAGGGGAGGCAAAAGCCGAGGAACATTCATTGTCTCCTCATAGTGTCACAATTTTGTTCTCCATTGTATTCATGTCCGGATTCAGCATCCATTCTTGATGAGAACTTTGCACAACATCCCGGGTACTTAGTTCTGTAGTAGCCGTCTTGGAACCGAAGAACTTGGATCTGATTGAGATCAATTTGCGTATAGCTTCAGCCATTATCATCCTATCCCTTGGATATTCTTCAGAACATCCTATTCCCACTTGCAAAACCAGTCTCACACACTCATCAGTGGCGTTACTACCTTCACCATCCTCCTCACCTCTTGACAAGACCGACTTTGTGAAGCTGCGTAGGTTATAATTGTATACAAACGAGTTGTCTGTTGGTTTCTTTCCCGTAAACATCTCCAAAAGTAGAACTCCAAAGCTGTACATGTCTCCTTGTATTGATGGTTGGCTTCCCATTCCATATTCTATACATATTTTTAAACGACAGAGAATGAGAGTGGATAATTAATAGTTGAGCAATTATTTTCTGCAAGATCGAAGTTTATTTACCTGGTGCGGCATAGCCAATGGTGCCTCTGACACCCGCGGAACTAAATTGGTTTAGGAAGGTTCCGTGATCATATTTATAGAGAAGCCGAGCCAAACCAAAGTCACTAACATGAGCAGTCAGATCATCGTCCAGAAGAACATTGCTCGGCTTAAGATCACAGTGAGCTATAGGGTCGTGACAATGAACATGCAGATACTCCAAAGCGGATGCCACGTCTATTGCGATGTTTAGTTTCTCAGGAAGTGTCAAAGTTCTTGAGTGATCGTTTGCGCGTTCAACATCTTCTGGCTGCAGCCACATATCCAGACTTCCTTTTGGCATGAACTCATAGACCAGAGCTCTGAATTCATTTCCTTCATAATCGAGGCTTGAACAAACCGTTATCAGTTTCACAAGGTTACGATGTCTTATACCCTTGAAGGCTTCACATTCCGCCATAAAGCTTTTCGTGGCTCCATGCTTCAGGAGGTTTAAAACTTTAATAGCGACGAGTTTATCATCACGGCCAAGCAATCCTTTAAAGACATTACCAAAGTTGCCTGAACCAATCAGATTGCTTGAAGAGAACCCACTTGTTGCATTATAAAGCTCTTCATAACTGAACTTCTCGTAGAACAACCCCAAAGTAGTAGAATCAGATGAGTTACTACCATTTGCATTGTTCTTTTTTTCTCTTCGCTTCTTGAACCAACACAAAGAGGCCACAATCATAATCAGAGAAACTGAGGCCATACCTATACCAAAAAAAATTCTACGCAACAGAGGTTTTTGCGGCCTTGGTGATGCTTGTGCGATGCATGGCTTCAGTAGCATTTCTCTAATGCCCCCACAAAGATTTTCATTTCCAAAAACAGAAACTGCTGAAGCATTTCGAAACACTCCTGTTGTTGGCATCCCTCCCTCGAACTTGTTCATAGAAAGATTCAGATTTCGCAGCAAAGTAAAATTGGCTAGGTATTGAGGTATGTGGCCAGAAAGACTGTTGTTGGAAAAGTCCACATTTTTAAGGCTTACCAACCGTTTCATATCTGGAATGGCTCCCTCAAACGAATTTCCTTGCAGATAGAGAAATTCCATGGAGAGACAACCCCCTAAAGTCTGAGGAATGTGTCCTGATAATTTGTTGTTACTAGCACCTAAACCAACAAGAAGCTCTAATTTCCCAACTTCTTCCGGAAAAGGGCCGGTCAAGAAATTGCTTGACAAATCCAAGTAAGCAAGGGAAGGAATTTGCAGTATTTCACGAGGTATAGTCCCATTCAACCTATTTTCATCAATCCATAGGTCTAGCAAGTTTCGACAACGTCCAATACTCCGAGGGATGCTTCCTTGGAAACTATTGTTGTTCAAGTGGATCTTTAGTAGCTGAGTCATGTTGTCAAAATAAGATGGTAATTCCCCTGATATTGCATTTGAATACAGATCCAGCACCTGCAATTCCAAAAGCTTTCCAAAGGAGACGGGAAGGCTTCCTGTCAACATATTTGTTTCTAAACTGAGTATTTCTAGGCTTCTGAGATTCCCTATGTCACGAGGAATAGTTCCAGAGATAAGATTTCCTCCGAGGTTCAGACCAGTCAATTTGGTGGACAGATTGGCTGTGGAGGCAGGCAGCTCACCGCCAAATCTATTGTAACCAGCATCTAAGAACTCTAATTGAGTGCAGTTTGCCAAAGCATCGATAAAGTCAAGACCATTGGACGAGTTGTTTCCCAGAGAATTATTTCGGATCCCTAACCACCACAGATTACTTAACTTTCCGAAAGTCAAAGGGATACTTCCTGTCAGGTAATTATCTGAGATATCAAACCTCCCAAGGCCTGAGATATTGGCAAGTGTTATGGGAATAGCTCCTGTGAACTGGTTTGCGCCCATAAGAACTGTTCTCAGGTTCGGTAGAAGATCACCAAAATCAGCTCTAAGTTCACCGGAAAAGCTATTACCAGCTAGGGATAAAGACTCAAGCGAGGAGATATTGTATAACGGAGGAGGAAAAGCACCTGAAAACCTATTCAGTGCTATTTGGAAAAACAGCATCTGAGTCAATCTAGCTACATTGTCAGGAATCTCTCCTTCCATGTTGTTATATGCAAAGTCAAGCTTCTGGAGTGATGTCAAGTTTCCTAAAGACGCAGGATAATTTCCCGTAAGGTTGTTTTTATTAATATACAGAATGGCGAGCTTAGAAAGCGAGCCTAGTTCTGAAGGGACCCCGTGTCCAAGTTGGTTTGATGATACATCAAGTGTCAACAATCCAGAGCAGTTAGAAAGACTAGGCGGAATCCTTCCTTCTAGAAGATTAAAGCTCATGTTCAAGTACTGAAGCCTAAATAGCTTTCCCACTTCTAGAGGGATGATACTACCAAAAGAGTTGTCTCCAAGATTAAGTAATCTGAGAAACGAGAGATTACCAATAGAGGGAGAGACCGAGCCAGCCAATTTGAATCCTCCAAGGTCCAGGCTTATAACTCTCTCTTGTTTCCTACCACATGTAACACCAATCCAATTGCAGAGTGGAGTGGATTCATTCCAAGACGCCAAGATTTCTCTATCCTTTTCAGCAACTCGAGACTTGAACTCAAGCAAAGCTCTCATGTCAGTCTCATTAGAAAAACTGGGTTGAGCAGAGAAAACAATGAGCACTTGAAGAAACCAGAGAACACTGAAAGCAAGTGAAAGAGATAGCTTCATGTTGATACGAAAAGGAAAGAAACGGTTCTGCAGCTCCAAATAAAAACCAGAGAAGACGAAAGGAAACTTCAAAGTAGAGAAGTAAGCAAATGTAATTCTATAATATGAGAAGTCGTTGTAAGGACGAGGGCAATTACATGCGTTGAAAATTATCACAAAAAGCCATGGACTTTTAAAACTCAAAGTCCTAAAAACGTGTGTAAGGACGAATTATCTGCCTACATACACAATCTCTAGTCAATTCTCGAGAAAAGTCTTCAACGATAGTTTGAAGTTAAATTCAAAGGCATTGATCGCAACTCTCAGTTCATAAACTCTTGGAGTTTGTTGGTAAAGAAGGATTCCTACTTACGATTTTGAGTTTCATGGATCGGCGGCGTCTTCGCACGGTGACGACATTTATCAGCTGATGTATCGGAGATCTCGACAGAGATCGTCGGTGGTTAGATTGGAGAAAGTGATCGATCTCTGCAAAAACCAGCTCAGATTGAATTTCCCGTCGAGTCCTCATCGTCACGACCTAAATCGGAGGCGATCGGAGAGTCTGTGAGCGATGAGTATCACTGTGACGGAGAGAGAAAAGTGTGTTGTTAATTAATGCATGAAAACGGCAGGTAGTTCTGTACCAAGGAAAAACAATAAACAGCTTGCCGTTTTTGAAAAACAAACAGAATTGTTCATACAAGACCTTGATCAATAACACAAAGCACACTATATTCTCTGCAGTGATCAAGTAAACTAAAGAAACAGATTCATCTTTGAAACCAAAAAAAACAGATTTCAGATCAATGCAGCTTCGATCGGTCTTCGACCTTGTTGATAGTAATCGAAGTAAAGCTCGACATACTTCTTAACTGTTTTGTACAATCTTGGTCTTTCCTCAGACACAAGCCCATCTGCAGGCTGAATCTCTTTGTCTGGACCAGGAACACAGAATGTTGCCACGGAGATTCTCTCCTTTTCTTTATTAGTCACCACTCTATGTACCGGACTCTTATATATCCCATTACTCATTATCTTAAACACAAAACAATAGATATCATATCAAACACTATCCCATAACCATATGCGTAACAACTATTTCGACACGGTTTCATTACCTCGATTTGGTCTCCAACATTGATCAGCAATGTACCAGGCACAATAGGAGCTTTGTACCACTTGCCATCTTTAAGAAACTGAAGCCCTTCGACATCTTTGTCCGGTAACAAAAGCGTGAAAGCAGAGCCATCAGCGTGCGGTTTAACACCGATGATTTTATCGGGTCTGGGACATGGTGGATACATGTTGAACCTTGTGTCCATCATAGCATTTTCACCATACATATCCAAAAAGCAATCATCTCCTAATCCCAAAGATTTAGCCATGCCTTTAAAGAATGTTTCAATCACTAGCTTTTGCTTCATTGTATATTCATGTAAAGCTTCCCTAAACAATAATCAAAAAGTCAGAAACTTTACATCAAAGTCAATGAAAGGTGTTGACTTTTTTGTGTGTGTTTGACCTGAAACCAAATGGGATCTGAGGCCAGAAGTTAAGATGTCTTTGATTTTCAGGGTAAGTAGTAAGATACAAACGGTCTATCCAATCAAGAACTTGATCATCTGATAGAATCATGTCATTACCATATCCTTGTATACTACCAAACTCTCTAGCATACTTTTGTTTCTCTTGTGTCGGAAGAGCAAAGAACTTCTTGGTCATATCATAGATCTTGTCAAGAATCGTTTCTTTGATTCCATGGTTCTTCACCTAATGATTTCAATCAAGAAAAGAGTAAACTACATAGCTTAATGTAAGAGTAAAAGAGTAAAGAAGAAGGTAGAAACCTGAACAACGCCCCATGTAGAGAGTGCTTTGTGAAGTTTGCTTAACTCTTCTTGACTTTCTTTAGATGAAGAGAGGAGGAGACTGAGATCTATGGCCGGAATATTCATATCCGGTACAGAACTGTTAAGAGGTTGGTCTTCGCCGTCGCTTGTGGTTTTAGGGAGATATCTTTCAGGTAATGCTCCGCCGGATTCGACCACTTCTTGGACAGTCTTGAACTTTGGTTTCTCCATTGTTGTTGCTACTGATTATCAAAGAATGATATTTTCTTTTGTTTGATGTGATTTATGTAATAGACAAGAAGATGATGTTGACTTTGTCATTGGTTTTGTAAAACATAGAGATAATTGGCTTGATTGGTTGTAGCGGTAGCTTTTCATTTTTCGCTCTAGAAATTTGGCTGTAGTTTTTTTTTGCTGTACCTTTAAATTTTATTGCTGTAAAATTTTGGCTGTAGAAATTTGGCTGTCACTTTTTAAAATAAAGGGTTAATTAGGTGAATAATAGTTATTGGGGGTGTAATTGGGCCCAATGACAATATCATGTACTAATTGGCCAAACTAACAAAGTTTGTGGGTGAAATTTTATTTTAATACGTTTTTGCCCTCTAAAAGATCCCCTGCAATATCGCAAACATGCTCGACTTGATGGGACTTATTTCCGCGACCATTTATTACCTGTAAAAACAATAACCATAACATCATTGTCTATTCCATCTAATAAAATATATAGCTATTTCAAAGATTTTGCAAACTAAGTAATGTATAACAAGAGCGCAAGTTTATATATATCTACTTCTTCATGTGTTTACTCGTATATATTTCAATTATTCCAAAAAAAAGGTTAAAGTTTTTTAGCTATTTCGGCAAATTTTTCTTATTTAATGCAACACAACATTTATGTAACAATCATTGAGTGTTTAATGATATTCTTGTTTATGTGTGTATAACTAGGTTTCGATGGTGCAGTCTGTATTGTTGATACATGGGGAATGGATTGTCACTGAATTTCGGATTTGGATTTTTTTACCTTCTGCGAGTTATGGTTTGAGTTTAAGTTCAAGGACTACTTACAATGAGCTTGTGGCTATGGTGGAGAAGAAATTATGTATGGATGGCATGACACAAAAGTTGCAGCTGAGTTACCAGTGGCCACAATACATGTTAATGGATGATGCAAAAGATTCTCCTCCTGTCTCAATTACTTGTGACCAAGATGTAGAGGTTTTCCTCTCTGTTCAAGCCGATATACCCCAACTAAACCTATGCGCTATGATTTTGGAAGTTTCTCCCGGTCCTTATGAAGGTTAATTTTTTTATATGTTTGATGTATAAAAGTTACGCGTCAATTTCATAAAATAACCAAATTTCACATATATATAGTTGTGGAGTCGAACGATTGTGTCTCGTCGGGGATGGTTGTTGAAAACCCACCGCTATTGTACTATTTAGGGGAGAGAATGAAGCGAGAGACAAGAAGAGGCGGTAAGCATTCAATATTTATTTTTGTAAATTAATGGTGTAAAAGTTGTAAACAATCGTATGTTGATTTGTTTTATATGTAGAAACAGATACTTTCCAAACTTTGGGAAGTACGTCACAGAGGATTTTGTGATGGGTATGGATTATAAACGATCATATATAACATTAGTACATAAATGTTTATTTAACACATTTACAAATTGTCTATTGATAAAATAGATTTTTCACCCATGTTGAGAAGTAATAACTAATAGTATGAGTAGTTCTTAAGTTGTATGACTAATCTTTATTTCGTGGGAATGAGATACTTCGCAAGCTTTAGGTGAAGGTGGGTGTATTGGGCCAGAAGATATTGTAATGGGTAAGAATTTTATAAGCGTATACATTATGCGTATACACAGATAATAGCCGCCTATTTGTGTATATTTGACTTTCATCAAAATAGTACACTATGAGTAAATACCAATCGTATATTGATTGTTTTATTTTGTGGAAATGTGTTCTTCACAAGCTTTAGGTGAAGGGGGAAGTATTAGGCTAGAAGATATTGTAATGGGTATGAATTATATATACGTATACACGAGAATAGCGGCTATTTTTATTATATCATGAATTATTTGTAAAGAAAACATATTTTATCAAATAAACCATATGAAATAAACGTCAACGTTGAAATTGTCTACAAATAAACTATATGTCTATGTACTATATAAACTAGTTATCTACTTTATATAAAATCGTCTATATTTTAGAAGCGTATAAATTATGCGTATACCCGTATAATAGCCGCCTATTTGTGTATATTTGACTTTCTTCATAATAGTACACTATGAGTAGATACCAATCGTATATTGATTGTTTTATTTTGTGGAAACAGTACTTCACAAGCTTTAGGTGAAGGGGGAAGTATTAGGCTAGAAGATATTGTAATGGGTATGAATTATATATACGTATACACGGAAAACATAGCGGCCTATTTTTATTATATCATGAATTATTTGTAAAGAAAACATATTTTATCAAATAAACCATATTAAATAAACGTCAACGTTGAAATTGTCTACAAATAAACTATATGTCTATGTACTATATAAACTAGTTATCTACTTTATATAAAATCGTCTATATTTTAGAACGGAATTCTAAAGAATGATTCTTTCTTCACATACTTTTCCTATATTTTTATATTTTATATATTACTACTTTTCCTATATGACGCTTATTTTAAAAATTAGTTGCCTCATCTATTTGTTAATTGACTGTTACCACAAATAGACATTATTCGTCATACTATTGAAATATGAGTAGACACCATTCGTATATTGACACTTTTATTTGTTAAAACAGTACATCGCAACCCTTACTAATAGAATATAATAATAAAGGCAAGGAAAAAGTTGTCGAAGAAGAGGTTGTCCCGAATGACAAATTATTGCGTAAGCAAGATATCGAATGCTTTAGAAAGGCTTTGGAAATATCAAAAATGAAAACTCTTCCAATAGGTTTCCAAATTGGAGGTATCATCAACCTTCTAACCTCTGTCTGTAAATTAACAATTCTTTGTAATGTCTAACATGCAACTTATATGTCTAATTGTTCCCATTGTTTAATTATAATAGAGGGAAGCAGAAAAACAGGTCCATTTACTAAATCTATTTGGCAAACAGTATTTGAAGAACTCGTAGGTGTTTGTGTGCAAACAAACATATTACCTACACCAGCAGAAGCGCATACGAACGTGAATCCCGAAAGAGGAAACATTGAACAACCGAGGGAGGATGCTGGGTCCCCAATTATTATGCAGCCATATGCTTTTAACAATGATACAATAATGGGTAGTCCATCAGAGCTAACAGAGAGGCTAATAGCCGAAGAATTTGACCCAGTTGAACCGATCATGTGGGAAAGTCCAAGAGAGCTTGAACCTGACGAAGGTAACATGTAGTGGTCGTTTATTTAGCTAAAGAGTGTTTCTATTTTATAAGAAAATAACATAAGTAAAAACCCCGTTTATTGAAGCATTATACGACTATTTTGCGGTAGATCACAACAACGCCGGAGGAGATGGGATGTTTGTTGGGCGTTTTTTCAAAGATAAATCGACTTCGTGTTGCGCATTTCGCACAAACTATATGTCTATCTACTATATAAATTAGTTATCTATTTTATAAAAAATCGTCTAAATTGGACATAGTTTCATATTTTTTATATTTTATATATGACTACTTTTCACATAGAACACTAACTTCTCATTTATAAATCTGACTTCAGGTTGCGCATTTCTATGAATGCCATTAAAGATAAATACGCATTCAGAGTGTTGCGGTCTTCACCTGGATTTGTTGAGCTTGTTTGTGTAAATGTTGCATGTTCGTGGCGGGTTTATAGCTCAATTGTTGATGGAGGAAACGAGTTTCAACTGCGCGTCGCAGATTTGGTCCATAGTTGTAGTGTTGATGATCGACGACACTTTCATAAACACGCAACAGTTGAGGTCCTGGGGGAACTACTGATGGGGAGGTTTGTTGGTGGTCGTCGAGGGCCACCACCAATTGAAATACAAAGACTAATACATACAGAACATCAAGTACACGTTAGCTATTGGAAGGCATGGAAGTGTAGGGAGGTGGCAATGGAGAAGGCAGTGGGTTCAATCTCGGGAAGCTACGCCTTGTTGCCTTCTTATCTGGATAATTTGGTTCTTACAAACCCCAACTCAATATGTAAGTTAGAGTGTGAGTCGATTTGAAAGGAGGAAGAAGGTTCAAATATATGTTTATATCGTACAATGCTTCCATACACGGGTTTCGATTCCTTAGGCCTGTGATCCTCCTTGACGGGACACACTTGCGAGGTCGGTACGGAGGTTGCCTACTTATAGCCAGCGGTCAAGATGCGAATTCTCAAACATTCCCAATCGCATATGCTGTTGTCGATAGTGAGAATGATGCTTCGTACGAGTGGTTCTTTAAGTGTTTACTTTAAGCTTGTTGCTGATCACCCAAAGCTGGTATTTATCTCAGACAGACACCCAAGTATCACAAAAGGATTGGAGAAGGTAAATTTTTTTGCAAATAATACATATATTTTCAAATTAGTTGCCTCATCTATTTATATGAAATAAACGTCTACGTTATACTTGTCTACAGACAAACTATATGTCTACGTACTATATAAATTGGTTATCTATTTTATATAAAATCGTCTAAATTGGACATACTTTTCGTATTTTTTTATATTTTATATATGACTACTTTTCACATAGAACACTTACTTCTCATTTATTATTTTCGGTCAGACCTACCCACTTTCCGGACATGGTGCTTGTCTGGTTCACTTGGCTAGAAACGTGGCTACAAGGTTTAGCAGGGAGAAGAGGCTACCTGGTTTAGTAATACGGGGCTGGAAAGGCGTACACAGTGTATGAGTGTTCCGAAATACTTGCTGAGATCGAAGGCATTAGCTCGGCATGTTATGAATATCTACGTGAGGTGGGCCTTACACGGTGGACACGAGCTTACTTTATTGGAGATCGATACAATATTATGACAACAAATGTGGCTGAGTCTTTGAATGCCGTGTTGAAGGAATGTAGAGAACTCCCTATAGTTGCAATGCTTGAAAGAATTAGAATGAGTTTACAAGGTTGGTTCAACGAAAGAAGGATTGTTGCAAACAACAACACAAACTCTCTCACACCACGAGTTAGATCAATTCTAGAACCAATATTCGACGAGTCCCTCTACATGAAGTTGTATCAAATAAAAGAAGGGGAGTATGAAATTCATGATTCAGGAGGAAATAAATTCTTCGTCAATTTGCAACTTAAGTCGTGCAGCTGCAGATATTGGGACCTTGAAATGATCCCATGTCCACATGCTTTGGCTGCTGGGCATAAAGAACATATGTTGGCAGAGTCATTAATTTGCGAAAAGTATCACGCAGGTTTCTGGCAACAAACGTGGGCTGAATCTATCTACCCCTTCCCGCCACCAGTGGTGACTAACCCACCGGTTTTACCTCCTTGGAACAGACGTCCACCTGGAAGGCCAAAAAAGCAAAGGTTTAAGTCAAGAATTGAGAAGGTAAACATGAACATAAATTTATCTACGTTGAATATAAATAGTTTGTTTACATAGATAACTTCATTGACAATATGGTACAGGGTCGTGTTTCTAAACAAAGGACATGTAGTAGGTGCCTAGGGATTGGGCATAATAAAGCAACTTGCAAGAAACCACTACGCGAAGAAGGCCATGACTAGCAATCCAAATATCCTAGTGTGGGTAGGGTGACAATCTTTTAAAATTATAGGAATTAAGAAACATCAGTCTATTTCAGTATCTTTTTGGTTGGAAAATAGACTCATGTTTATCGTTGATGTAATCGTTTTATTAAACAGCAGTACTTGTTTTTGGTCGGCTTGTAGAAATAGAAGGCTATCCATAACTTTTTTGGTAAGATAGCCTCCTATTTCTCGATATGTACTTGTTGAACTAATGTAAAATATTGCAATATGTATTCACCCTACTAGTATGAACATAGTTGTTTATGTACATATACGAGTGTTTTAAAAAAACCTTCTGATATAAACGGAAAACTATTTATTGTACTAACTACCCGAAAAACGTCATGGCAGCTACTTTGATAAGATAGCCTCTTATTTCTGAAAGCGTATATTTCGGTCATAGTCATCTATAAACCCTAAACCCTTAACCCTAAACAATACACCTTAAACCCTAAACCCTAAAGACTAAATACTAAACCCTAAACCCTAAACCCTAAAGACTAAACCCTAAAGACTAAACCCTAAACCCTTTACACTTTACCCATACCCTAAACCCTTAACTCAAAACCCTAAACCCTTTACCCTAAACATTAAACCCTTAACCTTATACCCTAAACCCTAAACCATTTAACCTAAACCCTAAACCTATTCCAATGCGTTATGAAAGCAGTTGACCATCATCATAAAAAATTGTACGTAGTTGTTTATGTACATATACGATTATTTGAAAAAAAGTCGTCTAATATAAAAACCCTAAACCTTTTTGAAAGTGCCCAAATAGTTAACCAGTATCAAAAATAGTTGCTTATTTACATATACGTTTGTTTAAAAAATAATCGTAAATTTGTAGCTAATTTTAACTGACATGTCACAATACGGAATTAGCTTTATTAACCATAAAGGAAAGAAATCTATTGTTGTAACTATCTGACAAAAGACATGTGCATCTATTTTACTAAAATAGCATTATATTTAAAAGACAGAGTACATTTTTGTCTATAATATATGACTTTATAAAAAATAGACGTCTAATTTTAACATGGCATATATTTTAGTAATATGTTTCCATCATGACATGAAAAACATAACTAAATAGGGTTTAGGGTACTAAAACGGATGAAAGGTTTTAGACATAGTATTAAAGAAAGAGATTCGGACAACATTTAAAACAAGTCAAAACAACAAAAACATCAACTTCATCTATTCTTCAGTTGTTTCTGTGATTGCTTTGAACAATTCAGATGCATATTTCTGTGATGCTCCTACAACATGGTCGCGGGTTAGCTGGATGGTGTCATCAAGCTTGTTGTGACCGTGGAGCTGCAACAACATGAGTGATCCGATCCCGCTAAGCTCTGGGGAACAAATTAAACAAATTTAGATAACTACAAAATATGGGTCAATTTGTGGTTAGATCATTAAATAACAAATTACCTGGTTCGATCAATTGAGTCTTAATTTGTGGACGACTTATACTGAAGGGTTCCAAAGTGTCATGTTTCATCTCCTTGTTAAATGCTAATTGGCGGTTCACATATGGAAGTGCAGACGCAAAAGGAGTGAGGAGAGCATCAACCATCGGGTCCTCAATGATGTCGTGGTTGCAGTCGAGTACAATGAGCTCATGATCAGACAGGTTTACAACAACCCCCACCCAGTGCCTATCTTCCATCAGAAAAGGGCACAACAGAGTGTCCACTTTTGTGTATAAATCCCTCCGACTTTTGACATAGTCAACAAGTTGTGACTTAACCGGCAGTTTTTTGCGTCGTTTGGCCGGTTCAATCAACTCGTGGAGAAGGCCTATATGATTCAGGAAAGAGAAGTCGAGGAAGTCGAACTTAGGAGGATGCTTAGTTTTAGATTGGCCAACGATGGTTTGATGTAGGTACTCCACAAGAGTATCCATAATCTAAATGAAAAAACAAATATAATAAGGTCCCATATAATAATTGAACATATATAAGATTAATGCACTTGAAAGGACCTATAACATACCTCAGTAGACATCAACTTGGTTGGGTCAATCAATTCCTTAAAATGAAACTCAAACAACGTGTGCCCTTTGTAGTCTGGGAAATAGCTGGTACATAGACAAATATGTTAAAAATAGATCAGGTATAGACGAACAAAAATAGTAAAAAAATAGTCATATACTATTTACCTGGGTTCAACCATATGGTTTCTGATTTGAACAACCATTTCAGTAGGGGGTGGTTGGAACATTGTAGACACACTATCATGTTGGCTTTTCCCAATGGGTTCCATAACAAAATCGGCATACGAAGACGGTGGATATTTTGTTCGCTTGTTTTTTCTCACATAACATAAGTTGAACAAGCGCCTCTTCTTGATTTCTTGAGTGAGGCCGAGAGAAAATGTAGGGGGCTCAATATTCTCTTCACCCACATTTGTTTTGTCAAGTTTATCCAAATACACACCACCAATCTAGTCCAAATGCATAGAATATTTACATTATAAACACTTTCAATATAAACAGTTTCATATTTAGTAAAATATACAAACCTCGACATCTTCAATACTGGGAGGGACCTCATCTTCATCTTTACCCGAGGCAGAGAATTGATCCTGAAGTTGACATCGGGTTAAAGTTAACCTCACAACATATAGGTTTTTATTTAATAAATAGTTACCTGAATAGGCGGTTCATTTGCTCCTAAATTTTCATCCGACAACACAAGTCCATTGCTTATGAAAGCTTGAGGGCTAACCGGCTAAACACAAGAAATTGAATTGGTAAGGATATGAAATACCAAAATCAGCTATAACTATATATATATATTTATTTACTAAATAGACACATGGATAAAAGGTTCATTATTTACTAAATAGTTAAAGTAGCTTTAGTTATACTATTTAATAAATAGACACCTGGATAAGCGGTTCATTTTCGCCTAAATCATCACACGTGGTTCCGATGGAATCCGGGAGCACAAGGCCATTGTTTGCGACAGGGAGCTGATTTGGTGTCTCCTCAAAGTTCCCACCAAAAGTATCATTGCCTGGATTTGTCCACTCGTTGGGCTCATCCTCAGCTATGTTTAAATCCCCCAAAACATTTCTAACTATGGTGTCCGGAGATTTTGGATCACTCGGTGACTTATCTCCATATGAGGTGGACTTGTTCTCCTCCATTGATTTAGCATCGAATGGTTAGTTGGTTCACTTGTAGCAGGCCTCAAGATGATTGGCGAAACAGGCCGCGACTGGGAGTGGACAAATAAACCTACTATCATCCTTTCAATAGCTGAAAACTTTAGGATCACATCACTTTGAATTTCTGTAACAGCAAGATCTAGCATATCTTGAAACTTTTTCCCAAGTTCTTCATTACTAGCCCTAATCTTCTCATAACATGCTTCCGACACCTCTTCAATTAAGGAGCGGATATCGATTGGGAAGATTCACCTCCCCACGGAAAAACTTCTTCTCAATATGTCATTAGCTCTCACACCTCCTTTCCATGATGCATGACTAAACTTATGTTTAGAATTTATTAACGTAACCAAGTAATCCACTGAAGAGTCTTGTTGATCTGTACCCCATACCAGGCTATCCACCTCTTGTTGCTCCTCTGGCGCAGGCATTACTGATATAACGTCATCCTAGTCAAAAACATGTGTTAACATGTTAAACAGATGTATATGTGACAAATATGTCAATTGCATATTTGTAAAATAAATGTATAAACTATAACCAAATCTACTTTAACTATGTACCTGTCTTTCTTTATCATCTCGGTCCATACTGCGAATGAGTGGCATGTAGAGGTTTACGGGTTTCGTAACCGATCCTTTAGGATGTTGTGGTTCCTCTTCGTCGAGCATACCTCATCTATCTCATTTGCAATCGTTAATACATTCGGACAACAAGCAAGTACAACAACTTGAAGAGCATGAAGAAATCCTTGGATTGCGATGGATGACCGGGTGTATTTGTGTATCAAACTCCCCGAATGCTACCCATGGTCATATCAAAGGATTTCCTTCCCCACGGAAAAACTAAGAACTTCTCAATATCTCTAACCAATTCAACATGTTCTAAAGTAATCTTGGCTTGACCTGAAGTTCGGCACAAAACACCGTCAGAGATTAACAAGAGCGCAAGCCTGAAACGCGTGTCTCCGTCTTTGTAAGGAGCGCCGTTAAGTGTATCTTCAATCCATTTGGGGGTCGGAGGCGTTTCTTGTCCAAACAACAGCTTTTGCTAAAGCTTTGGTTTTCTTGGTGACTACAATCTCTTCTTCAACATTGATCTCCGAGCAATCAAGACCGGTTGCGATTGCAAATTCCCTAATGGAAAACCTAATAGGTTGCCCCCCAAACAACACCCATATTTCATGGGTCTTCTTCGTGACCAATTGTCGACAAAGCAAATAATGGGCAAACTTGACCGAAAATGCAATCTTGTTTCCGACGAAAGCAATTTGCCAAACCGAGATTCCATCGGTGTTTGTAATTGGTCTTTGTCTAATGCTTTCTTCACAACATCGAAATGGTTTAAACTAAAGTACGTATTTACTTTCTTCTTCGAGGCTCATGGCCATAACCGAACTTTCTCAACGGCAAGGAAGGAGTATTGTCTTCTCTCCGAAATTGGATTCAACCACAAATCAATTTCTTAGGGAAAATAACAACAATTTCTTTAAAACCCCTAATAGTTACTCCCAAAATACAAAAGGAGGAACTCTAACCAAATGCTTAAGTACTTACGCGCAACTGTTACTCGGAATCTTCGACCCAGATCCGTCCCCGACGGAGTTCTGTGTTCTTCGCTTTCGTCTACGAACAACCTCCTTTTGGCCCATCGATTTTGATAGAGTTTAACCGGAAATTTCTTTGACTGAAAAAATGTGCAAGATATGTAAACTGCAAGTTTATCGCAAACATGCAATAAATTGGGTTTTGTCTTGGTTAAAGTAGATGTGAAAGGCTGTGTCAGAGAAAGGTGCAGAGTTTCTTTGATTTGCAGTTTGATTTTTGAACAAATAACGTTATGATATGATATATGAGGGCTAAAATGGTCTTTCAAATAACCCCAAAAACCCTCTTTTATTTTACCCAATTAACCATCAACTTTCTATTATTCAACCCAATTTCCCTAAAATAAAAGCATGATTGGCCAATTGTATGTTTTTTTATATGACTAGTAAATATAAATAAATTATCAATACAATAAAATAAATTAATCGTTACATGTAAATTAACTAAAATATGTAAACATATAATCTACACTTTGTACGTATATTTTAGAATATAAGAATATATTTCTTTGACACAAAAACTCTTTTTAATATAAGTATAAATTTTTTATTATGAAAAGTCACTTAATGCATGTCTAATAATATGTGTTATGTTTAATTTTGTAAGATTTTGGCTGTACAATTTTAGTTGTAGTTTTTTTATAATAAAAGCATGATTAGATAGATGTAGAGTTTTTATGTTTATACTTTGGCACTAAACCATACTTTATACTTTGTAAAAATATTTTAGAATATAAGAATATGTATTTTATACATTTTTTAGATAATCTCTATTAAATATAAAATAAATCAGAGTCGGTGAAAAAAATGGCGAGAAAATAATTTTACATAGATTAGTAAATTATATATCAAATATATAATAAAATATTACATATAAACTAACGTCAAATTAAATAGCACAATAGCACATCTAATAAATAGAGACAAAAATATTTTGATGAGAGATTTGTAAAGCACTAGTTTTTGGGTTGTGGAAAAAGTGATGTGTACAGCCAAATTTTATATTTCATTTTGTTTTTTGACTGTAGATATTAAAAGTAAAGGAAATGATGATTGGTTGACATATTTGGCTGTAGCCAAAATTTTCTACAGCCATAACCAATCAACCCCAATGTTATTTTAGTACAAGAGAAGAAGAAGAAGAAGAAAGTTCCATTGAATTTGACCAATCGTTGTGTTTCTTCTTTGAACTAGACTTTATTGTTACACTTCCATTTTTGTTCACTGCCACATTATTGTTTTTAGGTATAGTTAACTTTTATATAGAACGGTCAGTGATTATGGCTCTATGGTAATGTCTTTATAAAATAAATAAAAAAATCCCACACCGTAGTTGAGAAAATTATGAAGAACAATTAACAAAAGATAAAACTTAAAAGTGATTTAATACATGGTTAATTAATTCATAAATTTAATATAATTCATGTACTCTGACCAAAAATAATAAAAGGATAAGAGTAATGCGTGTGCATTCCGGTTTAAGCTTACAATACTAAAGGCACACATTCTGGTTTCTCCTAATTTAATTTTAATTTATCTGTTTAATTAATTAATTAATTAAAAGTTTGTTTAAGCTTTTAAGGCTTAATCAAAAAGGAAAATTAAAAAGCGTTCAAACCCCAAACTAAAAAATAAAAGGAAAACTAACATTAACATTAAGAAATCTTAATTAAAAATTTTACAGTTTTTAACCTTCTTTACATATTTTGAAACCGTGTATATTAATTAAAAAACTCCACCAATAAATACAAAGAAAGAAATCAAACAGAATTTTTAACAAACCAAAACGCATCTCTCTCTGTAACACAATAATGGCGGCTACAAGAAGATCAAGCGGTTCATCACAGCTTCTACGATCTCTCTCTTCTTCTTCTTCTTCTTCTCATTGCAATCTCAACATCCGATTAAAAATCAAGTGTCTATGCTCTCCCACGACGCATCCCGGCTCGTTCCGCTGCGCTTTCCACCGTCGATTACAGAATCCCAAAATCGGAACCCTAGTTTCGCCTCCGCCGTCGTCCTCGAAACGCGATTATGGATTGAACCTGAGGAAATTCGCGTTGGCTAACTCGCTCGAGAGAATCGGCGACGTGGAGGCGGAGCGGCTAAGGAGATCTTTAACGGCGGGTATGGTTAAACCGTCGTCGTATCATCATATCCGTCTCCGATCTGAGTTTCGGCCACGACCTAGCCGCTTCTTGCGTAAAGAACAAGATTCTTGATGACGTGTGTGTGTTTTTTTTCTTTTACTTGCGTGAGAAGGAACCGTTGTTTTTTTGGGGTATTTTCTTCACGTAGAGTTTATTAAAAGCTTTGTGTTAGATTTGTTTATTTTCTTAATTGTGGTAATTAGAATCTTTTTTCTAATTGCTAGAATAATCAATGAAGATATTGGAATATTGACTATATTTTTATCAAGTTTCTATTTTTTTTTGTTTGAAGTTTGAACAATGAGAAACATATAAAGATTGTTTTTTCGACTAATGAGGATAGTGTAGATTTTGTTGCGCGTTACCATATACACTTAAAATGGGAATAAACGATACAATGAATCGATGATGATGATGCCATATTTTTTTATTTTCTTCACGTTATAAAGACTTTGTAGCTTTTTTCAACGTTATGAGTATCTCTTGATTTATGAACATTTTCGTCGATTTTATTCTATACTAGGAGGGAACCCGCGATACTCACAGAATTTTTCTATATTTGAAATATATATTTTGTAAATATTAATAATTTTATTTTATAAATTATGTTGTTATAGTTTTTGTTGATGAATTTAGTATTTTCTTGAATTTTCAATATTTATGTTCTTGTGCACCTAAACAATGATACAATATTTGTTATTTACTCAATTCTATATTTTTGTATATTTTTCGGTTATCTTAAATAGTTTTTATTTTTTTAGTAAATATTTATTCTATATCTTAAATATACTTTGTATAATTTTTGTTTGTATTATTTTTCTTTATCTTACTTGTAATGTTTTCACTATTTTAATAATTTTTGTATGCCTTTTATTTTATGAGTTATTTTTTAATGTGATATTATATATAGGATCAAACTATTTTCAAATGTTTAAAGTCCAAAAAAATATTGGGAATACACATTTAAAATTTAAGACTTAACTGATATTCAAGTGTTGATTTTTATATGTATTTAGTTTTTTTGTATGCCTTTTATTTTATGCGTTATTTTTTAATGTGATATTATATATAAGGGGTATTATTGGAAGGGGCTGTAGGTGTTCTGAAACCAATTTGTGAAACCAATCATGCTTCACAGTCAATAAAAAAAAAGATTCTCTTTAATTTAGATGTAGAATGCTAAATTCCTAGAGTCACAATTTTTTAGCTCTCGACTTTTCTCTTTTTCGTTACTTTTTTCTTTTTTTATTTCATTACTTTTTTATTATCGTATGTGACCACAATTTTTTTTTTCAAGTCTACACAATAACATTATACGTAAAATAATTTTAATTACATAATATTATAATAAAAACATGATAATAATATGTAATTAATTAAAGCTAATGACTCGTATGAAAAATTGAAAATAGTATGTAAAATATTTAATATATATATTATATTTTATGTAAAAATTTATAAGTAGTTGTTCATATATATATTATCTAACATACATTAAATAATTTTTCAAAATAAGAATCTGTAATAATAATTTTATTATGGAATTCTTATCGATAAAAGTATTAATAAATTTTTATTTTTCTTTATAAGCTATTAACTTTTTATTATATTGATAATTTATTTAGTTATTAAATATAAAAAGTCTACATCTATCCAATCATGTTTTTATTATAAAAAGTTACAACTAAAACAAACAAAAAAAGTTACAGCAAAATTTCTACAACAAAAAGTCGAAAGCTACAGCTGCAACCAATCGCACCCAAGATCAAACTATTTTTAATTGTTTAAAGTCCAAAATAATATGAGAAATTCACAAAACTACACCCTTTCAACCCTCTCTTCACAAAACTACACCTAATTCAATATTTTCACAAGTTTACACCCTTTTAAAATTTTAAAAGTTTGATTTACCCTTTTAAAAACTACCAAAATTAAAATCTTTTCATTTGGGTTCGCTAATTAGTGTTTAGGGTATAGTATTAAGGGGGTAGGATTGTTTGGGTAGGGTTTATTTGGATTTAATTTTAAGTGTTTAGGTGTAGTTTTGTGAAGTATTTTAGAAATGGTGTAGTTTTGTGAAATGTAATTCAAATGGTGTAGTTTTATAATTCACCCAAATAATATTGGGAATACACATTTAAAACTTAAGACTTAATTGATATTCAATGTGTTGATTTTTATATGTATTTAGTTTTGTAATAATATTTAATAATTTAAATTAAATAAATTTAATGATTTAAATGAGAATGATGAGGTGTCAACACAAAGATAGTTCCCTTCATCTTTTATATATATGATTAATCTTCATGTCATTTATATTAGAAAATAGTATGAATATATCACAAAATATAGTAATGAATATATTCAATTTTACTAGCACGACATCAAATTTTGTTCGTTGCAAATACCGATTTATGATGGTTTAGTGGGTGTTTTTGGTTTGTGACAAAAAAATGCGGATATTTCTTTTGTTAAATATGTAATGTGGATGTTGTTTTTTTTTTTTTTTTGTTAAATAATGTGGATGTTGTTTTTTTTTTTTTTTTTGTTAAATAATGTGGATGTTGTTGGTTAGTAAATATACATTTTATAAATTAATTCTTAAAAACGTTTTCTTTCTTATATGGAAATTAACCATGGTAGGAACTATGATTTTTTGGTAAAAATGTTTTCTAACACCAACAAATAAACATAATTAATTTCAAAATCATTATTTTCAAGGCAATTTACCATTTAACACAAACGAATGATAACCTTTTTACACTTCATATACCATCAAGATCTGAAGTTTTTTTTGTTGTTTCTTTCTATAATCATAAAAATCATATACTAGTTCATAATGTAAAGATTATAAATGGACTTATAAATAAAATTATCAAAAGTAATACGGTGTAAAGTGTAAGATTCGACACGTGTCAAAATCTTGGTTCATTTGATTACTCTTTTTATGACGTCATTTTGTTCTTTCTTCTTGCTTTTTCCATTTTTTATAGCATATAATTAAATTCGATACAATATTGTTATAATGTTGGCTTCTAGACAAAAAAAAGCTATCTCCGTTACAGAGCCACATGGTCCCTTAATCTTCTTCCTTCGTCCTCTTTTCGCAATTTCATCGACATCTTTTTTTTTCCTGAGAAAACTCCAAATCTATTTTCCCGAGAAAACCCGTTTCAGATTTATCATCTCCCCATTAACGCGATTAAAGATCTCGATTCAAAAATTTCCCATTGCCTTGTGAAATTAGCTTTGTCTGGAGAAGCTTCTTATGATTCCGACATTGAGAATCTCATGTTCGGTTTCAAACAGGAACCTTTTTGTCTCGTGTTTTGCTTTCTGAGTAATCGCCAGCCATGGAGAAGCTAAAGGGAAAGCTAGAGCCAGAACCAGAAACAAGCCATAGCCAACAAGTAGATGACTTTAATCAGGAAACATCAAAGGTTGAAACTTTATTAGATTCCGTTTCGATGGCGCAAGGATTCAAAGAAGAAGGTAACAAGTCTTTCATGAAGAGAGATTACGAAGCAGCAATGTTGAAATACGAAGAAGCAATCAAGCTACTTCCTAAAGACCATGTAGAGGTATCTCATATCAGAGCTAATATGGCTTCATGTTATATGCAATTAGATCCTTGTGAGTATGAGAATGCGATCCACGAATGCGATTTAGCGCTTAGTATCACTCCTGATCATAGCAAATCTTTGTTGAAGAGGGCTAGATGCTATGAGGCCTTGAATAAGTTGGATTTGGCTTTGAAAGATGTTTGTATGGTTTCGAAATTGGATCCGAAGAATCCAATGGCTAGCGAGATTACAGAGAAGCTTAAGAAAACTTTGGAGAGTAAAGGGCTAAGGGTTAATGATTCTGTGATTGAGCTGCCTCCGGATTACGTTGAGCCTATTGCATTGTGGGCTGAAGAAGGCAGGGCGCGAGCGAAGAAAAAGAAGAATAGGATTCAATTGCAAGAGAAAAGTGATGGTGAGTATGCAGATACAGAGAAGGAGGAGGAGAAGGAGAAGAAGAAGAAGAACAATCTTGCAACTGAAAAGGGAAAGGAGAAGATTGTCGATAAGCAGTACAATAGGAAAGCGAAAGGGAAACAGCCGGATAGGAGAAGTGATAAGAGAGAGGAACAAGAAAAAATCATAATCAGGGAGAAACTTTTGGATATAAGTACTGGAGATGTGAAACTTGTGTACTCTGATGATATAAGAGTGGCTAAAATGCCTCTGAATTGCACTTTGTTTCAGCTTAGGGAAGTTGTTCATGAGCGTTTCCCGAGCTTAAGGGCGGTTCGTATAAAATACAAGGACCAAGAAGGAGATTTAGTGACAATTACAACAGATGAAGAGCTAAGAATGAGTGAATTATCATCAAGGTCACTAGACAATTCTATGAGTATGAAGTTCTATATAGTGGAAGTTAGTCCTGAGCAGGATCCATTCTTCGGAAGATTAGTTGAGATGAAGAAAATCAAGATAACCAATGATTCTTTCAAAACAAAGGGAGATCGAAAAGATACGTTTGAAGTCGAAGATTGGATGGTTGAGTTTGCACGGCTTTTTAAGATCCGGGCCAAAGTTAATTCCGATACATGCTTGAACCTTCAAGAACTTGGGATGAAACTTAATTCAGAAGCTATGGAGGAGATGGTAACATCTGATGAAGCTCAAGGGCCTTTTGACAAAGCAGCTCAGCAGTTCCAAGAAGTAGTGGCAAGATCATTGTTAAAGTTGGGAAATGTTCACATGTCAGGGGCGAAGAAAAGGTTGAGCCTCCTGCGAGGTATTTCGGGAGAATTTGTTTCTGAACAAGTGAAAACTGCTTATGAATACGCTCAAAAGGAGAATGCAAAGGCAAAAGATAAGTACGAAGAGGCCATGAAAATAAAACCGGATTTGTTAGGTGCCTTTGTGGCGCTAGGACTGCAACAGTTTGAGGAAGCAAGGCTTTCTTGGTACTATGTACTTGTCACCCACCATGATCTGAAAACGTGGCCATTTGAAACTGTAGTACAGTCTTTTCAAAACGCCGAAAGCAGCATCGAGGAGTCTATGAAAGGGTTGAAAAATCTGGAACTGAATGTACCAGGTAGCTCAACTCAACATAACCTAAAAGATGAAGCAGCAAGGTTAAAGTCTTGTCTTGATCTTTTGTTATGTGTTGTACTTTACGAGCAATCGATCATGGAGTACAAGCTTGACCTACCAACATGGCATGGGAATTTAGAAGCTGCAATGGAGATATATGAATTAGCTGAAACTTGTAAGGAGGATGTTGCTATGGTGATAAGTGATGATTATGCGGTGGACAATACTTTACGAGGTACTGCCTTATCTAGATTTATATCAACTTCATAAAACATAGGCCATGATATTTAATGTGATCCTTTTGGTCATTGCCGCAGATCTAAGGTATCACATGGAAGAGATACTACTTATATTTAGCGAGATAAGTGAAGCAAAACAATGGATACATGAGGTTTCTTCAGACCAGATTGAAGAGATACTAAAGAGAAGGATTGAACATACTTTTCATGTCTCAAATACAAGGGTCCAAGGTGGTTGAAGAGGTTTTACATGATATAGTGGCACACAATGACTTTGTTCAGTATCTTGATCAAGCTTCATTTTAAGGTACATATAAAAACACTATCACTGAATTTGTTGCTCTCCATTGATAGAAAAATTATTGTTTTACTGATTGCTACAGTTATAGCCAATGCTGTTATTACACCTTCTTGATGCTACTTATAGCTTTCAGTCATCTAACCACAAAGATATATCTTTGCAGGTTTTGTCTTGTGGTACAGGATTTCAAAATATATGTTCTGTTTTTGTTTGTGTAACATTCATACAATTGATTTGGAGAGTAGTAAAGCAAATATCTTGCAGTTTCTTCTCCTTCTGTCCCCTCTGGTGAGTTGTGACTTTATTCAATGGTTTAAATTTTTGACTTAAGATTTCATTTGGAGTGATACATTCTTCATACACAAACATACATACTTGGCTTTTGAAATATTCAAGTCATTTTCTTGTATTTCTTAATTCAATATATGTAATCTGCAATGCTTTGTTTATGAAGATTTTAATTTACATTTTTGAGTATGATTTTTAAAAAAGCAAGGATAATCAAACTATTCATTTGGATTCAATCTTCCATAACTTAACTCAGTAGAAAATATAACATACAACCATTTGTCTTAAATTACTATCTTCACATGAAATGGGATGCTATCATGACTCAGACGACAACAGAACACACGTGTTTCTTACAACACAAATGCATATTTGTGACAAGACCTTATCATGAAGGTACAACAGGTCGTGTTGAGTTCCGACCAAGACCAAGTCCCAAACCCAAAGGAACAACACTATCACTCTTTGGCTTACTACTATGGTTGTGGCTGCAGTTGGAAGAATGAACATGTGCTGACTGCGAACTATGTATCGGGTTAACATCGATAGCGACGTGGCCATTGCCATTTTGAATGTTCGGACTCCGCTGCATCTGCATCATGCTAATACCTTCTTGTCTCTGTGTTGTGTCTTCTTCATGACACTCAATATCTTCGTTATAACCTTTCACCAGGAAATCAGAGCAGTTTCTTCTGCAGCCGAGGTCGTAAGGATTCCTGAAACGACCTCCTGGGCCTCTTAGGTAGCTGTAGCGCAGTGCATTAGCCATTTCGTTTGTGGTTATATTCCTCGATATCTGTAAAGGAAACAAGGACAGGTTAGATCTTCTCTAGTCTACTTAGCGAGTTCTTAGGTTCTAGCTCCACTAGAGATAATGTCCTTGTATGATTCACCTGAGATGCTTGTATGACTGTTAAGACGGCAACTGAAAAGAAGAGGCAGAATTCAACAAGAAGAAAGGAGAGTGCACCGACATGATTAGTAGCGACATGGCTTATCCATGCTCCAAACGAAGATGGAGCTGAAGGGTCACTCAAGACTCCTGCATGTATATAATATACCGTTTAAATGTTTGTATGGAAGTTTTCTCTATATTTACTTATAAGAATAAGCTTTAAAGAGCATCTTCCACTACACACATACTTGCAAGAGTGACGCCACCAGTTATGAGCATGGCTAGAACTTCAAGTAGAAGAAAGAGAAAGAAGTCCCACTTGTTTTTCTGCAAAGAGTGATTAGGTGAAAAACAAAGCCAATCCATAAATTAGTATTATGCCCGAGCTCGAAACTAAGATACCACACAACTAGTCATATTCAGCAGCTAAAATGGAATAAACGGAAATTTTACTTACTTTCCCGACACAGTTTGATACCCAAGGACAATGATGATCAAATTGCTCTACACAACGATCGCAGGTTGAACAGTGCTTAGCTCGAAGAGGTCTGATAATCTGAACAAAAGAAATGAAGTGGATGTCAATAAGTAGATTTCACGGTGTGCATCAATGTCTGAAATTTGGTGTTAATACTTAAGAAAGACATAAAAGGGGAGTTGAGCAGGTACTTACTTTGCATGTTGCACAGAGCTGCGTCCAATTCCCAGCAAGCAAAGCAGGGTTGTTTAGCTCTATTTTCAACAATGGTTCCTGAAAAGTGGAAAGAAAACCTGTAATGACACTTAAACCAGAAAAATATGGACAATAACCAAGAAATTTAATGGTACCGACATCATCTTTCATGTTCTGCGGATCATGGACATTCATTCTAATGTAACCTGGATCCTTTCTGCAAAAGAAAACCATGAAGCCGATTGGGCTTAGAGTACTATAAATAAAAAATCCTAATCTGCAAAGGCAGCTTGGTGGATACAAGAAATTTATGCACAATACAGATACATGGTTATTTTAAAAGATATACGAAAAGGAAACTCGAGAGAGAGGATGAGCATGTACTTGCTACAACGGTAAAACAAAAATAGCCCTGCAGTTGCAAGAAAGAATCCCAGCCATGCAACCGCACCAATCCCAGTTGTTAGTTTCGGCAGATTGGATGCTGAAATGATCAAAACGTTCATAAGATAATAAGCATGCAGAAAACAGTTACTTGATATGTTGCAAACAAAAGAGATTTAAGAAGGCGAAGGTAACTACCCAAAACAACAGAATTAGTATATATGAGCAGAAGAAGCAAGATCATGAACCAAAGAACTGGAGCAAGTCCCAACTTTGACAATCTTCCAAGGGGGCTGGTTCCGTCACACCGCTTTTCAAGTAGCCTTCTAGCGTTACCCTGTAATAAAGTGCTTATCATTCAATTATTTGAAACTCAAATATTTATACACAACAGAAAAAGTGAAAGATACCTACAAGGAAAAAGGAAACTTGTCGGTGATTCTTCTCGGCAGCAAGTTGTGCGGGGGTAAGCCCTGTATTGTCAGTAATCATCAAATCCTCTTGCTTCCCAGCCTGCACCAAGACGGTGCAAGCCTCCAAATTACCTCGAATTGCAGCCCAGTGCAAAGGAGTGCAACCTGAGAAATCAATACAATGGAGAAAAGATGTTACAAGTGTTCGGTGTCTAATCTAATTAAAAAGAGTAAAACGGGTTTAAATAAAGTTATGTTTATCGCCACCTTCTTTGTCCTGTCGTCCTCTATATGCGTCTAGAAATAGCAGAAGGCGAATGGAATCTGCAAAACCTTTATATGCAGCCCTGAATTCCTCAAAACATGAAATATGATTAGAACTGTCTCGTGAATGTACAATTTCAAAGAGGTAAGCTTATGTTCCCCTTTGCGGAAACCTTACCAGTGCAACGGGCTTCTTCCATCATTGTCAGGAACATCAGGATCAGCGTTCCACTTTGAGACGACATGACAGAGAAAAGCAGTCTGGCCATACTGTGCCGCAACATGCGTTGGCTACAAACAGTTTAAGATATCTCTTAACATGCATCCATTGAGAACGAAACAAGAATATAGAAATTCAATAGGATCCATCAGAGAAATCTAACACATAATCCAAGCTTTAAAAAAAAAGATTTTCACAAATAAAAAGACCTCAATTTTTCAACCTCTAAAACTAACAGAAATGTCAGGGCAAGGTCTCTTGAGATTCCTAAACAAACTCGATATCACTTTCGAAAACATCTATCACAAAAACGCGACCACAACATGGCAAGCAATACTAGTAATACAACCTGAGTCCCAACCCAAAGCAATGTGCATTGAGAAAATTTACAAATTACCCTCAAATCACAAAGTAGTTATAAAAAAATCGAAGTTTGAACTCGAACCTGATATCCATACATATCCGTTGCATCCACCCTTGCACCCTCTTGTAACAAGAGCTCTGCAACTTGCACCGCGCCGCGTACAGCGCTCCAATGCAAAGCAGTCTGCCCCGTATGATCCGTAGCGTTAATATCTCCACCGTGCTACAAAAACCCAAATCAAAACCAAGTCAAATTCAGCTTTAACAAAACCCATCCTAACCGTCAAAAAGCTTAAACACAGAAAATCACAGATCCGTGAAATGAAACAAAAAAAGAAGGGATTTTTAAGCTTAAGTAAGTAAACCTCGATGATGTACTGAGCAACGGCGGTGCGGTTGTTCAACGCCGACCATTGGAGAGCATAGTAGCCAAGACCATCTGGCTCAGAGACAGAGCAGCCTTCAGAGTCAACCAATCTATGAAGCTTCTCCAAATCGCCATAAGCAGAAGCAGTGTACACATCGTTCTTCAAGCTCTCGTCTTTAGAGATCGATTCTCCGTTCTCCTTTGGATCCGATTCAACTTCTTCCACCACCTCAATCTCCGACGACGACATGTTTAGATTCTCTAATAGATCTCGAATCACGGTTTCGTGTCTGTATGTGTGTGTGTGTAAATGCGAGTGATTCGATTTCTCCTTTTTTGGTTTAAGCTTTCATGGGTTTTTGACTTTGATTATTATTCTTAGTAATCGTGAGATTTGAAAGGTGCTTTAGGGTTTTTCTGGGGAATTTGAGGAAGAAGAAGAATGATTTTTGATGTAACTAAATCGAAGACCGGTCAAAGTCAGACCAATCTAATCTCACCGTTCAGTTTTGTATTTTTTTATCGTTTTAAGATAATTATTGTTGTCAAACAAACCAAATTATAAATTTTTGTAATGATTTTTTGTTGTGTTGCCGTGTGTGTAATGGGAATTAGGATTTTGTACTAAAAAGTGATATGATTTAAGAGGAAAAATATCACATAAACTTAAGTATAAATTATTGGAGAAGATAACATTACTATGATTTAGTTTAATTTATTTTTGTTCTGAATCTTTAATGCAAGTTAATAAATAATACTATATGTATCAATCTAAATTCGCTTTTTTTCTTCTGTAACAAATAACAATATTAATATAAAAAAACTTTGATCGTTTCATGTCACCAAATCACATTCAAGATTTAAAAATGAATATGATTTATTTATTTTTGCTTGCAAGAGTGACATTATAAATTTATTTGTACATGAAGAAGATGAGATTGTCACATACTTTATATTATTATTATCTGAATGTGAAATAAAAATAGAACAAGAAAATTACAACTAAAATATGTAACAAGCTCTTATACTTAACCACCACATGAGACTCTCCAAGAACATCCAAAACCATCTCTCTACCATCACTTCCTCTCATCTCTACCTCCACTCTTCTATGTACTTCAACTTCCATTTTCTCCATCTCCATGATAGCCATTGTTGCTTTCTCTTCAGCTACTTGAAGCCTTTCCTCTGTTTCCTTTTTCAATGTCTCAAGCTCTCTTGCTTTCTCTTTTGCCATGAGAGCTTCTTTGCAAGCAGCATGGTACATGTTCATTGTCTCTTTCAGCTCTTTCTTTAGCCTTCTCTTCTCTTCCTCGGTTTCATCCGTTAATGCAGAGCTCTTTTCATCACAAGGACTATTAAGACATGTCGAAAAACCGGATTTCACATCATCCATACTAGAGAATCTAGGAATCTCCAACATTTGTGGCACACTTAGTTTCTCATAGAAAGATAGTACAGAACTATCTGTACTAATCCTGTTCATAGGAGAATCTGTTTCAAGTGATGAAAACTCCTCCAAGAAAACATCATCTTCTCTTGACAATAACCTAACCAATACAAAAAGTCCATTAACAAGATTGCTCTAAAGGCACTAAACATAAAGGGTTTTGTGGTTAGGGCTATATACATTTCAGAAGGAGCTTCATCGTTGGCGATGTTGCTGATTGGTGACAATGGTCTAGTCCCTGAAGAAGGAGATGGTAAGGAGGCTCGAGGTAAAGGCCTAGTAGCTGATCTTACACTAGTTAACCTTCCCTTTGATATGACTAAGACAGTGCAAAAATCTGGAGCCCATCTCATCACATTGCTTGAAATGTCATCAACCTTGAATAGCCTTCAAATCAAATAAACCAATATTGGAGATTTTTTTCAATAAAAGATGCTTGTGTTAAGTTTATAAGACACAAAAGGAGATATACAAATAGTACTAGTTTTGTTACCTTGTAATGCTATTCTTCAATGAAGCACCAAGCACGAACGTCGAGATACCATTATGTGTTATATATTCGATCAACGCTTTCGCCACGTCTTGATCCTCTAGCAAAACTACATCGCTTTGTATCTGAAAAAAATATGAAAACTAATCAGAGTAAAATCACAAAAGACAAGTAAAGAATAAAATAGGCCTTTCAATGCTTACATTTCTTCGCATACAAAGACACCTCATAGGAAGAAACTTAGTGTTTTGTTTGTCATTGTGTTGTCTCTCAGACAATTCATCATAATTTACATTCAACGTAGATCTTTGTATGACATGGACAAGCTTTATACTACCGCCTCGCGGTATGTAATGATCCACTGCCCATTTAAGAGCATGACAAGTTGTTTTGTCTCTATCAATTGCAATAGCTATAGGCCCTTCATTTCTCTCCATGTTTTCTCTTAGATTTGAAATCATCACCACTCACACACACAAAAAACTCTAAATTGATAAAGTTATTGTACACAGAAATTTTTAAGAGAAAAGAGATATAGGCAAAGTTAAACACAACAATTGTGTGAGGTAATAGGACATTTAAAAAGAAAAAACTAACTAAAAGCCCTTCCATATTGGGAGGATAAACCAAATGTTACTAAAAATAGAACTGTTACCAACAAGTGCGTGCTAATGTAAAAACAAAGTAACAAAACTAACTAACCACCAATATGTTTCAAACTAATTACTTGTTCTGAAACAGATCTGGTTGTTGTAATATTAAGATTATGGACTTTCATTATTGGGCCTATGTTATTAAAAAAGGCCCATTAATAAAGAAGCCTTTTAATCATAATGGCTGGGGAAATTAGGGCTTCCTGAGTATAAATAGCTTCTTCTTCGTCTTCTCCTCTCACGCAGGCGCAGAAAAAGACTTGGAAGAAGCCATGGGTATGAGGCGATTTCTACACGATTTTTCTTTACGATGGATCTGTTTTTTCTTCTTTTACGAGCTGGAATCTGATACGGAGTTTTGTGTTTTTTTTTTGTCAGGTATCTCAAGAGATTCAATTCACAAGAGGCGTGCCACTGGAGGCAAACAGAAGCTATGGAGGAAGAAGCGAAAGTATGTGTGTTCGTGTTTTCTTTTGAATTGCTTGTGTTGTGCGATTTTCTCAATCTATGTTTACATAAGCTTAAGAAACTGTTGATCGTAAAATGTTGGATTCTTAGCATTTAGCTTAGTCTATGTTAGCTGAGTCTATGTTGGCTAAGTCTATTGGAACTATTGTGTTGGTAGAAATATTTCTTGAGATGATAGTATTAAACATATCATAGACTATCATTTATGTTTCTTGAATTGTTAAATTTTGGGAATTGGATTGTGAAGGTATGAGATGGGAAGGCAGCCTGCCAACACCAAGTTATCTAGCAACAAGACGGTCAGAAGAATCAGAGTTCGTGGAGGTAATGTCAAGTGGCGTGCGTTGAGGCTAGATACAGGTAACTACTCGTGGGGAAGCGAAGCAACTACCCGGAAAACCAGAGTTCTAGATGTTGTCTACAATGCATCCAACAACGAGCTTGTGCGAACAAAAACACTCGTCAAGAGTGCTATCGTACAAGTTGATGCTGCTCCTTTTAAGCAATGGTATCTTCAACACTATGGTGTTGAGGTTGGTCGCAAGAAGAAGAACACTGCATCTGCAACAAAGAAAGACGGAGAGGTAGTTGAGTTTTGCTGTAATCTTTGTCTTAATAGTTATATAGTCGATTATCATGTTAGGTATATATTTTTGAATCAGGCTTATGATACTATTTTTGATTGGTAACTATATAGGAAGCAGAAGATGCAGCTGCTCCTGAGGAGACCAAGAAGAGCAACCATGTCCAGAGAAAGATCGAGAAGCGTCAGGAAGGTCGCAGCCTAGACTCGCACATAGAGGACCAGTTTGCGAGCGGCCGTTTGTTAGCTTGCATCTCTTCGAGGCCTGGACAGTGCGGTCGTGCCGATGGGTATTCACCTTTTGCCATGATCAATTTTTGTTTGATATCTTTGTGAATTCAGTTTTGTTCATGGTTCTCTTTTTTGGTTGTTGTGCAGATACATTCTTGAAGGTAAAGAGTTAGAATTCTACATGAAGAAAATCCAGAAGAAGAAGGGAAAGGGTGCTACTGCTTAAGTTAGTCTCTTTGTCTTTGAGACTTTTGTTATGTTTTCAAACATGGTTTGATATTGCAATTTCTTGTTTCTAAGAACCCTATTATATGTTTATGGAATTGCTTGTTATCGTATGTCATAGATGATTTTGTCTCTTGTTCTTTTGTTTTTAAGTTTAGTTTTCAACAATATACATTGTCTACTATAACATATACTGGTTTGATGTGATTTGTGACAAACGAAAACGATGTGTCATCAACAATATATATTGTCCCACGTGGTTTTATAGCCTTTCAAGTTTTCAACATCGTTCGTAAGGCAGCCTCAAGCCGATATGTTAATTTTAGATTTAACAGAACAATAAAAACACCTTTAACAATCCTAAGACCATCTTCATCATTCATCAGAGAAACCCAAAAAATAATCTTAACTATTCATTGGGACCCATGAACAGTTGGTATTAAAAAAAAGAAAAATAAAATAATTAAAAACGCATCAATCATAGATCGCCACGTATACAAAGGGCCCACTAAATAGTTAAGATCCGGATCTTAAATAGGAAATATAAGATCCAGATCTTAACTATTTAATGGGTCCCACCTGCTAAGATCTCTTTAAGAAACACCAATGGATATGCTCTAAGTAGTCCCAAATCCTAACAATGCTTGGGTGGACCAACACATCTACAAATCATTAATGTGTTGGTACAAAATGTGGAACCATCTTTTTCAATTTAGAGACCACATGGTTTTTTTGTTTTATTACTTCACAGTACATGAAAATACCAAACTCTTTGTATGGTTGTCTTTTCGACCACCTACCGAATTTACTCAATTTTATGCAATTATATTGGGGATGATAATAAAAGGAAACATGTGAGATTAACATAAAAGTGTATAATAAATTGATTATTATCCTAAATTAAAGTGTACTATAGAGGCTGATGTAGTAGTAGTAGTCATTAGAAGCTAATCTCATTTTCTTCTCAACTATGAAGTAGTATATGTATAACAAAGACAAAGATATATATTAATAATTAGTACTGGTTTGGTTTTGTCGAGATTTTTGTACTGATTTGGTTTTGTTGGGGTCAAGAGGAAACTCTTTTGGGAAATTTGGACGGCTACGTACAAATCTCAAAAGACCAATTATTTACTTTAATTTATGATCATCAATTTTGTCCAATATATACAAGTATACTAATCTTTTCAGACCAAAAAATTATGACTAGTTTCAGCTAAGTTTATCTTAAAATAACTCTCGGTTTCATTATTTCTTATATGATTATTGAAAATGACACTAATATATCTGTTTTCACAGCTATTTTCATTAGAAAATATAGAATCGTATTTTTAACAACTTCTATCTACTCTGTTTTCTTCACTAGGTCATGTACTTTTTTAAAAAAAACAAGATGGGAAATGATGCATGTCTTTTTCTCTTAACGTTAATTTGTTGTCAAAATTTTAATAAAAGAGATTCAAAGTTCTAATTTTATTCCACAAGATTTCATAAAGAAAAGTTGCACATGCTCTGAGATACTCTTAATATATTTGTTGGTAGGAAAATACTCTAATATTTAAAGCAACAATTTAAAGGTTTACGGGTGCAAATATTTAAACAATTAATATAAAAACCTTTCAGCAATCTTAAATCACAGAAATTAAATGTTGAAAAAAGCAAAAGTGCAAACATAATAAGCTAGTATTTAAAATTATTTAATTTATTTCAAAAACTCAAACGATCCAGTGGATACAAAACATCACTATTCATGTATAAAAGGCACAAGCCGGTAATAAAATCAGAAACTGTCGGTCTTAAAATCGCATATACTTACTCTAATTCGTATTCAAAAAGATTTCGTGTTAAAAAAACAAAAATCACTTTTCTTGTAAAAACAAAACAAAAACACGAAAAAAGAGAAATAAAATAAAGAAATAATAAAATAATGAATTTATTGATAACCTAACTAACAACTAAAATTATGAAAACACGACACCAACTTCTACCTGCATACTAGGGGTGGGCATTCGGGTATTCGGGTCGGGTTCGGGTAGGAACCGATCGGGTCCGGGTATTTCGGGTAGGGAGATTTAGGACCCGTATGGGTATTTTGAGTTTTTCGGTTCGGGTTCGGGTAGAACCGTTCGGTCCGGTCTTCGGGTATGAAATATTTGAACCGAAAAATACCCGAAAAATCGGTACCGTTCGGTTCGGGTATTTTTCCGTTATTTTCGGGTATTTTTCGGATATTTTCGGGTATTTTTCGGATATTTTCGGGTATTTTTCGGATATTTTCGGATATTTCGGATATTTTCGGATATACGTACTCTAAACATATGAAATATAATAAAGTTTCGGGTATTCGGCATGCCGTTCGGGTATCGGTCGGTTCGGTATTACCCGATACCCACGGCACAAATTCAAGTAACTTTCGGGTAAATGTCTAATACCCGTACCCGAACCGAACCGAAACTTTCGGGTCGGTTCCGGTTCGGGTATCGGGTATCGGGTAATTTGCCCACCCCTACTGCATACTAAAGTTTCTTCTTTAAATGTTTTTGCAAGCTGCCTCCCTTCCCTTTCCCATCTTCCTTCCTTCTCTTTCCCTCTCCCACTCTCTTACAAAATTTAATTCACAATTTCCTTAATAATCTTTCTTTTTTCATTTCATTATATATATATATATATTTTCCTCACATCTTAGATCTTCTCTTTCATTTTTTAATCAATCTTTATATATATATTCAAGAATCAAGATTATACACTAGCCTAGGGTTCATATGGACCATGAGGGTCATGATGAGAAAGATGAAGCCAAAACGGTGTCGTGTGATAACATCAAGTGCAAGAACAAGATTGTTCCTAAAGATGATGTTGTTCAAGATGGAGACGAAAGCAAGAAAAATTCGGAGAAGACAATGAAACGACGTGGCTTAATGTCGTATAATGAGCTTCCTGAATATATGAAGGATAATGAATTTATATTGAATTATTACAGAGCTGATTGGTCCATTAAAGATGCTTTCTTTAGCGTCTTTAGTTTCCACAATGAGTCCCTTAACGTGTGGACGTAAGTAAATTTTTTATTTCTATTTTTATTTATTTTGTTGATTTTCTTTTTGATTTTTGGATCAAATTAATATATATTTTTGTTTTTGTTGTGGAAAGACATTTATTTGGATTCATTTTATTTGTGGGATTAACGGTCGCCAACATTACACATCATGATAAATTCTTCCCCGTGGTAAGTGTGTTTGCAAACTTATTAATCTCAATTTAAAATCACTTCAAGGTCCACATGCAACCACTTTATTTAATTTCAATTTTTGTCAAGTGGATGCATCAAGTATAAATATATACCTAATTTCTTTTGATTAACACATTAACTAACATATCTTAATTTCTTGTCAATATTTTCAATTAATAATGATATTCCTATGAATTTTTTTTTTAGTATGATATATAAAATAAAATCTGTCAAATACTAACTTCAATCAAAAAGATTAATTTGTAGCGTGTTTGGCCAAAAATGATGAATTGTAGCGGGAGTTTATAGTACTAGAGATCTACATGAAATTAAAAAAAAAATTAATTTATTTCAATTAACTAAGAGCATATCCATTGGTGTTTCTTAAAGAGATCTTAGCAGGTGAGACCCATTAAATAGTTAAGATCTGGATCTTATATTTCTTATTTAAGATCTGGATCTTAACTATTTAGTGGGCCCTTTGTATACGTGGCGATCTATGATTGATGCGTTTTTAATTATTTTATTTTTCTTTTTTTTAATACCAACTGTTCATGGTCCCAATGAATAGTTAAGAAATTTTGGGGTTTCTCTGATGAAGATGGTCTAATAGTTATTATTTGTTTATACGTTAAAACTTATAACATTTTATAAATGTTGTGTTATAGGATGCAAAGAGTCCAGGGAATGTAACAAGATGGCCATTCTTTGTCTTCTTAGCCGGCTCAATGTTCTGCCTATTCTCAAGCACAATATGCCATCTCTTCTGTTGCCACTCCAAAGACTTAAACGTCTTCCTCTTACGCATAGACTACGCAGGCATAACCGCGATGATCATCACATCTTTCTTCCCACCTATCTACTACATCTTCCAATGCACCCCGCGTTGGTACTTCGTATACTTAGCAGGCATAACATCCATGGGAATCTTCACTATCATTACACTCTTCACACCATCTCTTTCCTCTCCCAAATACCGCGGTTTTCGCGCTTTGCTTTTCGCTTCCATGGGGCTGTTTGGGATAGTGCCAGCTTGCCATGCCTTGGTGGTTAACTGGGGAAACCCACAGAGGAATGTGACTTTGGTTTATGAGCTTGCTATGGCTGTGTTTTATCTTGTTGGGACAGGTTTTTATGTTGGGAGAGTGCCCGAGAGGCTTAAACCGGGTTGGTTCGATAGAGTGGGGCATAGTCATCAGATTTTTCATGTGTTTGTTTTGTTTGGTGCTTTGTCTCACTATGCAGCTGCTCTCTTGTTCTTGGACTGGCGTGACCATGTTGGTTGTTAGTTAAAAACCATATATATATATATATATATTTTTGTTATAGTTATTCTTTTGAAGAAGGCTAAAAGAATATTTAGTTTCTTTTTTGCATCACGTGAAAACAAATTGTAATAAACTCTTGTGTGTGTGTTTAAATTGAATTGTAATTTCTACTTATCGATTCATTGTGATTTTTTTTTTGTTAAAGGGTTTTCAATTAAAAATATAAGCATAGTCCGGAGTAAACCCATTTACATTCCCAATTTGGGTCCGGTCCATTACACAAACAAACAAAAATCAAACATAAACCAGTCTTGGTTTCATTCTAACCGGAATAAACCGGAGACATGTTAACCTAATCGCAAAAGTAGAATATCTACTTGCGCCGCTTCCCTTAGATCGCGAATTTCACCGGAAACAAGACCTCCGGTGACCGGGGTTGCGAAGACTGAACAAAGCTAACCACACGTCCGTTAGCATACGCCACTGTATGATGGGATTGAAGAGGAGGAGAGATCCACTTTATTTGTCTCGATGAGGCTGGTGTTTCGCCGTAGTAGGACGTCGGAGGGAACAGATCCAATATGTCTCCACTGCCACCTTCTCTAGGCTCCGGCCAGAACCATCATCTCCTTCCACTCCGTGACGCTAAATATCCGGATGACTCCAGATCTGTCGCACGAATGCTTCTTTTCGCCTCCACCACCGTGATAGAGGAAGAGGTTGACTCCCGTTTGTTGTAAATCACCGCAGATGAAGCGCATGGGCCGAAGGGTCCTCCTCAAGCCGGAGTCACCGGAGAACCCTGTTGACGGTGCACGCGGTTGTGGTCAAAGCCGGTGGATGAGCTCTTCAACCCTCGAGCTCTTGTGAATTTATACGATTTATATAAGGTACTTTTAACATTGTGATTTGAGACTTATTTTGTGAATTTATACGATTTATTGTGATTTGAAACTTATATTGTTACCGTTAGATTTTATTGTGAATTTATACGATTTATATAAGGTATACTTTAACAACATAAGGTTTCATGATAAGCATATGCCACAAGAATAATTATATACTCATGAGATTATCGGATTAGACCGAATTATTTCAACTACCAAACATGACAACTTTTTTTCATTGGTTGCCTTGTTTGGTCAGTTAGTCAACGCATTTAAATCTTTGGTTTATTATTCTAACCGGTTCAAAAAACTAAACATAAAACCAAGCATGCAAGAATTAACACACATGCACTAAAATTAAGGACCATGATAGCTGTTAAACGTTAGGCAGTGCCAAACATGGAACTATTTGAATCAATATAGTCAAATACAAAGTATTAACTTCTAATACGGTAAGCTTTTTTTGTCAACATTCGTTAAGAATATTATACAAAGCAATAAATACAAAATTAAGTTATATATATTAGCAATTCAATTACAACTGTTAGATTTCAGTTACCTTCCCTAGCATGATTTTTTTCCATTTCTTGTTTTATTTTATACCTTAAATATTTTTGTTTGTGAGTCTTTTAATTGACTTGGATTCTCTACTTTAAAAACTTCCAAAAAAACTAATAATATTAAAAAATATATTTTCTTCTTATTAACACATATAAACATATCTCCCCAAATATTTGTCATTGATCATCCTCTTACCCAAAAGAAACTTGGAAAAACAAAAATTGAAAATACAATAGAATAGTTTTGTTTCTATGAAACTCTCTTTAGTTTCATCTCTTCTTCTCCTTGTTGGTCTCCTTCTCTTTTATCAACATCGTCACTATTCTACAAATCTAAACTCAAACAAACTCTCATCATTCGTCGATGCAACATCTCCTTCACCATCCATGTCCATGGACATTAACATGCCTACATCATCAAACTTCACATTAATGTCAAATGCACATAAGGTACATATATATATATATATATATATTATGTTGTTTTGTTGATGAATTTGGACTCGTTTTTTTGTTTTTAATTAACCATTATATATATATTTTAAATATTATTTATGGATTGGATTATAGTTTTGAAGTATAAATTTTTTGTTGTGATGATAAGAAAGAAAATAAGAAGATTATTAAAAGTATAGAGGATGGTTTAGCGAAATCAAGAGAGGCTATACGCGAAGCCGTGAGGTCTAAAAAGTATGCATCGGACAAAAATGAATCTTTTGTTCCTCGTGGAGCCGTTTACAGAAACGCTTATGCATTTCATCAGTAAGTTTCTCTATTTTTTTTCACTTTTCAAAGTTTTTCAAAGTTAATTTTACGTCAAACGCTTTTAAGGTAATAGTTAATATTATTTGACCGATAAATTGACATAAAATAAAATTTTATAAAAACATACGAAAATTTAAGTGTCTATAGAAATCCATACAAATTCGATTTTCTTGGTTTATTTATTCGTTTGCTTTGAAATATGTGTGAAATTAATTTTCCTCGTCTCTTAGATATCTCTACATCTCGTTAAACTCGAGATTGAACTACTTAATTAAGAATTCATACTTCTTTTCCAATATTCCTTATAAATAACTACATTTATATCTATAATATACACACAACCAAATGTGAAATCATATTCGAAAATGAAGTCTCCCCAAAATATTGCACCTATATGTATATAATATGTAAGTTTATAAGCTAGTATTTAACAAAAAAAAGTTTATTGTTGGTTTAATTATAAGTTGTTTAGTCAATGCATTTTTATGAAACGCAACAAACAAATGTTCTGCGAATAGAGAAACGTAACACCCACTTAAAGCTAGCTTTGGTAACTGTATTTTTCTCATGATCCCAAATATTTCTGTTAGCTTCGAATTATAATCTTAATTAATTAGTTATACATTTTCTTTGACTTTTATAATTAAAGTCTCTAATAAATGAGACCTTCTCTACAAAGAATGACGTAAACACTTTATTGTGTCTTCGGGTAACGTAAAATTCCAATTAATTTTTCTTTTAAGAAAGATCCAAAGAAACATGTGACATGATTTTATTATGTATATAAAGTACTACTCTCTATAAATTAAAATTTTCTATCAAAACTCTCTAAAATATAAAAAAAGATATTTTGAAACGATACTTTTATATATAACCACCAAAGTAGTTATCAAAACGTATCACAAATTAATATACAAATTCTAACAAAACTATATTTTCATTAACTAATTAAAAACCCAAGCCAACAACAACACTAGTGTTTGTAAATTTTGTGTAGAAGCCAAATAGAGATGGAGAAGAGATTCAAAGTGTGGGTATACAAAGAAGGAGAGGCACCATTAGTACACATGGGTCCAATGAGAAACATATATAGCATCGAAGGCCAATTCGTGGACGAGATCGAGAGAGGCATGAGCCCGTTCGCGGCTAGCCACCCCGACCAGGCTCACGCGTTTCTCCTACCGGTCAGCATAGCCAACGTTGTTCATTACTTGTACCGACCACTCGTGACATACTCTAGAAAACAACTTCACAATGTGTTTCTTGACTATGTTACTGTTGTGGCTCACAAGTATCCTTATTGGAATAGAACTCTTGGAGCTGATCATTTCTTCGTTTCTTGCCATGATTGGGTTTGTTTTCTTTTCACTAATTCTCTCTATTTTTATAATTAAAAATAAATCAGATAAGTAATTATCTATGAATCACAGAAAGATAAAAAAAATTTGTGTGTCAAATAGAAGAAAAAAAACAAACGTGTATATATGTAAAAAAAATAAAATATATATATGGGATATTAGGAACTAATACAGAAAATATACAAAATATCGAAAAAAACAAATTAATTTTTATAAATTTTTGATGTTATGATAGGATATTGTGTAATCCTTCTTAATTTCTATAATATATTTTACACTCCAGTCGAGTTATATTTCTCAACATAATGTATTCTAGGATTTTGTGAAGTTTATGCATGATGCAACTAAAAAAATGTCACAATATGTTTGAATAATGATTTTGTTATTATTGGAGGTTATTTTTGTTAAAAGCAATCATATACTATTTCGAGTTTTTTTTCTTTTCCGTTGATACCAAAATTTTAAATTTTATAAGGACATGTCTTGTAGGCACCAGACGTTTCAGGATCAGACCCAAAGCTAATGAAAAACCTAATAAGAGTCTTATGCAATGCCAACACATCAGAAGGTTTCATGCCCCAAAGAGACGTCTCAATCCCTGAGATCAACATCCCCGGGGGTCATTTAGGCCCCCCGCGCTTACCCCTCTCTTCGGGCCATAACAAACCCATCCTAGCCTTCTTCTCAGGCGGCTCGCACGGCGCAATCCGCAAAATACTACTTCACCATTGGAAAGACAAAGACCAAGAAGTCCAAGTCCATGAGTACTTACCCAAAAACAAAGACTACTTCAAGCTTATGTCCAAAGCAAGATTCTGTCTTTGTCCTAGTGGCTATGAAGTAGCTAGCCCGCGAGTGGTTGCAGCTATTAACTTGGGGTGTGTCCCTGTGATAATCTCTGATAACTATGCTTTGCCTTTCTCTGATGTTTTAGATTGGAGTAAGTTCACTATACATGTTCCTTCAGAGAAGATCCCTGAGCTTAAAAGTATATTGAAGAGTGTTTCGTGGAGACGGTACTTGGTGTTGCAGAGAAGGGTTTTGCAAGTGCAAAGACATTTTGTTTTGAATAGACCTTCGCAACCTTTTGATATGCTTAGAATGCTTCTTCACTCTGTTTGGTTAAGAAGGCTTAACCTTAGGTTGCCTTTGTGATATTATTATATGCTAATTACTCTGTTTTTTTTCTTCTTTGAATTAATCTCTAGGGAATAATGAAATATTGGTATACAACAAAAACTTAGAAGATTACTAGAGTTTTATTACATGTTATAGCGTTTTGGTTTTGTATGAATTGTTTTGTCTATCTTTCTAACAAGCTATTATGATTAAAATTAGTTTAAAACGTTAAGTTGCACACAACACAACAAATACTTAAGAGTTATGATAATACATAAGCAAACAACATACACACATATAAGTTTTAAGTTGAGATTAAAAAGCACACACACACATTCATTAAGACAAATTAATAGGACCATGGAAATAGATTAGTGTAGATTGGTAATCATGAGATTGTGAATTCTTGATGGTGATTAGTCAATGACCAAAGACATAATCTTTTCTTGAAGATTAGGCTGAATAGGCTGTACTCTATATCCATATTGTGCATCATGGTCTCTCATCATCATACCTCTTGCGTTGCTAGCTATAGCCATCTCTTGTTGTTGCTACAATTACAAAAAAAAAAACATGTATCCATATTACTCAAAACATACTAATTATTATATGTAGTTTTAAACCAAATCATACTCTAAAGACTCTTATGAATATATATACCAGCTGGTAACTGAGTTGCTGATTCTCCTCCACTATCATTTTCTCCTGCCATACAAAAAATGTTATTAATACATATCTTTATCCGAAAATATTAAACACAAAAATAATTGGTGATATACTCACATTTCTTCTCTTTGACAGGAGGTAGTCCATCTGTGAAAAACAAACCAAATAAGAGTTAAATATTGTAAATATATTTGTAAATTATTATATAAAAATATACATGTGTCTAAATACACTATAACTTCTTCAAATTAATACTCCATTCAATAATATCTCTCTAACATAATATTCCATTCGTTCCTTTTTGTTTGATTTTATAGGTTTTCCACACAAATTAATAAGACACATAAATAATTACTAATAAATATGTGTAACAATTTTCAATACTTTTGAAGAAGTTATAGATAAAACTACACTGGTATTTGTGAAAATCAAACAATTAAAAACAATTTTTTTTCCTAAAACATCAAACATAAATGAACGGAGAGAATAAATGTCTTGGACCCCAAATTTGATTTTTATTATAATTCGTCTCTCGATAATTAATAGCTATAAATTAATAACTTTTACCAAGCTAGTGTAGTTGAGGCGTTATTAATTTATAGAGGTTTAACTATAAAAATATACATGCCTGGTGAAGTCGGACTTTGTCTAGGCCATGTTCAATGGCTTGCTCCACGGCCATAAGGTTTTTTAAGTTGAGAGACTGTATGTCTTCTCCCTTTAAGTGCCTGTAATTCACAATTTCTATGCATTTCTTATTCATGTTTGATATATTTAAATATTTTTTCTAATTCATATTTATTTACAAATGTGGCAATAGTGAAGAGGTTAACCTGAGCTCAAGTTGTAAGCTATCATTCTCCTTTTTTATCCTATCAATCTCATTGCTTAGGTTCTGTATTATTATACCAAAATTATTCAGCATTATGCAATACACACTACAAAACATCAATATATATTTTTAAAGGAAAAGTTTAAAGGCTCGATATATACTTCATTTAGAACATATATATATATTGAGAATTCATGTATATATGTAAAAGTATGCACAAATACTACTAGGCAGTGACTTAAATGGTATACAACTCTCTATCTGCTTATTACTGTATAAAGATATATCTTATTTTGTAAGAACCAATTAAACCTATGTTTGTCAGAATTTATTAAATAATATAAAATATTTCAAATTAAACTCTATAATAAAAAGGGCATTTCAACAGTATTTTTCCCAGTTTTCAATTAGTTTTGAAAGTCACAAATAAAATCAGTATGGTCAAACATTCTCATGAATATCACATCTCAGATTTTTCTCTTAAAGATTGACAAAAAAAAAGATTTCCTTTTGATTACCTCATAACCTAATTAAACACCGAACTAACTTATGTATCTAACTTGCAATTAAAAGATTATATTTTGATGAATGCATGTTTAGATATACTAGATCTAAAATATATTCAAGAAATAAAATAATAACAAATGAAAAGAAAAGAATAAACTTCCATGTTTTGTGGCTTCATGTCTTTGTTAAACACAAGAGAATCAATAAAAGAAGCTTGTAATAAGGCTACACACTCAAAAAAAACCTTTGTAGATCTAGAGGGTTCTCTAGGTTTGTTTTCTTTGACATATTTTAGGAAATTTAAAACCAAACAAACCCACTTCATGATATTTAACACCGAATAATTGTCTTTCAGACATAACTCTATAGTAGATCTACATCTAGGGTTAGAGATTCAAGTGTGATCCTTTTAGCATATTTTTAGGCAAAAAAAATAAATTAAAAACCTATTTCATGATCTTGGCCATAGAATATTATTGAGAGACAAAAGAAAGTTAAAAGATGATATGTACCTCATGCTTAGCATCCCAAAGTTTCTTACCAGATAACTTTTGGTATTGGTCTAACATAGCACCAAGATCCATGGAAGGACAACAATAATCAGACATCTTACCATTACTTGCAAAGATTATGAGAGCAACTTTTGCATCACAAAGAACTGTTATCTCTTTAGCTTTCTTCACCAACCCATTCCTCCTCTTTGTGAATGTCACAACTCTGTTGTTTGCATTCTCTATCCTCTTTATCTCTATCTTTCCTCTACCCATCTTTACTTTCTCTCTCTAGGATGTATCTCTTTTTTTTCTCTCTTAAGTTTTAGGGTTTGATAATGAGATTGTTAAGAGATGTTGTGAGGGAAGGATATGTGGTTTATATGAAGAATAAAAAAGAGGAACATTGATGAGAGAGAGAGAGAGAGAGAGAAAGTGTTTGATAAGACTTGAAGGAGAAGAGAGACTCTTTGACAATTTGGGATTGAAAACAAAGCTACTTTCTTGATGGCACAGTCATGGAAGTCTTGTTTTTGGTCCACTTATTAGACATTTTCTCATAGCCAACTCTATTTTCTCTCCTTTTTTACACTATATAACAAAAGTTTTTTAAAAAATAACTATAGATTAAACAAAATTAGTGGATTTGCTTAGTTAACACTCTTTGCATGTGATTGATGTTTATAGCTTTCATTTGATTTGATCATCTTTGTCACTCACTCTTTGATAGGTTTAAGTGTCACTTTTTTAACCTATGGGCTTTTTCCGTACGTAGTATGTTTCATATTAATCATTTTGTAATAAATCAATATATTTTATATAGCTAGTGAATTTACCCCCTTAAGCTAAATATATAATAGCAACATAAACTTTGTAGAAATTAATTAGAACTACTTTTTTTTGTCTTACAGGTTCTTACTTTGTTAAAGCCAAGAATAGCTATTTCAAGAACTCTATGTCATATATAGGTCTTATCGAATATCGTAGCTATACTAATAAAAAAAACAAAAGTTTTTATTTGTTTAAATTTCTTTTTGTTGCAAAAAAATATTAAGATATCATGTTGACAAAAGAAGTAAAAGAAATAAATTTGTTTAAAGTTAAATCAAAGATTGACAAGAAAGATTTATAGAAGAAGTGCAATTACCAAAAACTTTAGTATAACCATTGGTAGTTATCATGCTTAATCTATTAATGGAAAAATGTCATTGGTTTTTGAAAACAAAACAAAGTTTATTGTTTTTGCTGATTCATGTCAATCGGACACGTGTCAAATTCTTGTGGAAGTTTGTAGTCTTATATTATACTACTACTTTTTGTACTATCAAATTAAATATGTAGAAATGAAATCTTGTTTATACACGGAAAATCAAGAAAATTATTTAAAAAAATCCATCATATACAGTAAGTATTAAACATAATCTTGATAATGTTAAAAAACCAATCTTATTTTTCCAATCATATATAAGAAACTCGTACTCTAAAAACCATATTTTTCTCCACAATTCTACCACGGCTGAAAGTCGAATTTTAAAATACATGATTAATAAAATTACGTATGCAACATAACAATCTGAAATAAACACATCGATTAACTAAATATTTAGTGTCTTAACTCAAAAGAGAGCAACAATAGCAAAAACAAAGGCGACCAAAATGGTAGCACCACCTAACGAAGTAGCACCACTTCCGGCCGGAATCGTAGTGGTGGTATCACTAGAGCCGCCGACAAGCGTAGTGGTCCCGCTAGAACCGGTAGGTGTAGTTGCTCCGGTTTCCGGAGTGGCGGTTTCCGGAAACCGAGGGGTTATTCCCGGGAGAAGTCGGGGATTCCTCCGTAAACCGGAGGGGTTATTCCCGCTCGGAGTTGTCGGGGTAGTAGCACCGCCGCCGCCGCCACCACCACCACCCCCACGTCCACCTGCGCCAACTACATTGATAGCAAGTTTTTGACCAAAACGGCAATGTTCGGCGATGGTGCAAATGAAATAATGCGGTCCGGTTTTGTTTAGCCTGATTTTGACAGGAGGTGTATTAGGGATAAATGTCCCACATCGGAAACACAAAGGGTTAAACACTAATATATAAAGGATATGGGCCTCTCCACTTATTGCCAATTGGTTTTAAGTTGGAAGCCCATAATCCTAACATGGTATCAGAGCCCGATCCGATCTTAGGCCTGACCCGACTGGTCCGCCTCTCTTGCCCAAACTACCCGAGATTAATGGTTAACGAGACCCATTATCTCGAGGGGGCGTATTAGGGATAAATGTCCCACATCGGAAACACAAAGTGTTAAACACTAATATATAAAGGATATGGGCCTCTCCACTTATCGCCAATTGGTTTTAAGTTGGAAGCCCATAATCCTAACATGGTATCAGAGCCCGATCCGATCACGGGCGGACCGACCGGTCCGCCTCTCTTCCCAAACTACCCGAGATTAATGGTTAACGAGACCCATTATCTCGAGGGGGCGTATTAGGGATAAATGTCCCACATCGGAAACACAAAGGGTTAAACACTAATATATAAAAGATATGAGTCTCTCCACTTATCGCCAATTGGTTTTAAGTTGGAAGCCCATAATCCTAACATGGTATCAGAGCCCGATCCGATCACGGGCCCGACCGACCCGTCCGCCTCTCTTGCCCAAACTACCCGAGATTAATGGTTAACGAGACCCATTATCTCGAGGGGGCGTATTAGGGATAAATGTCACATCGAAACTCATAGGACTTAGCCTAATATATAATGGATATGGACCTCTCCACTTATCGCCAATTGGTTTTAAGTTGGAAGCCCATAATCCTAACAAGGTGTGGTCAAGAGGCTGATAGGCTTCTCTTTTTCGCAGTTTTCGTATGCATCTTGCGTTACAACCGCCACGTCATGTCTCCCGGCAGTGAATTCAAATTCTATAGTAAGAATTAATTCAAAAAAACATTTGTAAACTACAACAAAATGTACCAAATAATCCATGTACGGTCCAAGACACTCACCAAGCTCGTCGCCAACACGGAAAGTTTTACCGGTAGCCCAAGTTGTATAGAACTCTGCATCGGTAGGTCTCGACCATTCCGCATCATCTCCAACGTCGTAATCCTCTGCGAAAACAACCTCGGCAGCGAAAATCAAAACCATAAACGTTACCGTTTTGAAAACTCCTTTCATCTTGTGTTTGTGTTGAGACTCTCAGGTCACTCCCTTTTATTCTTGTCTTGGTCGATATGTTGTCTTTAAATGACTGTTTAATGACTTCTTTTGAATATTGTGTGTTTTGGCTCAAAAGTCGTAATAGAGGAAAGACTTATATTTATAGAGACACATGAGAGGCTTTCAAGGGTCATTAACGCAAGATACGCGAAGAAACATACATTGTGTTTGTGGTAGTTAATGAGTTTATATCCCATTTTGGATATTAATACCAAACTTTTTGATATTTTTTTCCTAATTTTTTACATAGCTTTTGTTATTTTTAGATGGTAAAGTTTTGTCCATTAGTCCTAATTCCTAAATAGTAAGAATATTAAAAATAAACAACCGATATAGAGGTGTTTATTACTTGTCTGAAACTAGTTTACTTGGACAGGTTCTTACATTATGTCCCTTTCTCTTACAAAACCCACAAGCATATGCTCGTTTACTTGCACCATCACGGCCACTGTGTTTCCCTCTGGCCAGCTTTCGGCATGTTCTGCTGTTGTGACCGCTCTCACGGCATATCTCACAACGTTGGTGCCTTGTGGAAATGCCTTTAGTGACCATTGATTTCGACATTTGACAGGTTCTTCGGTTATGTCCTTTTCCGCCACAAACACGGCATCTGAATCTTCTATCCGTAGAAGTGTCCTGTTCTGGACAGTAATGGCGTCTATGGCCTTCTTGTCCGCAGTTCTTGCAGTAAAATTTAATTCCTGAACGTGTGAGAGCAGAAAATGATTCCTTACCATTTCATGATTACGAATAAGTTATTCGGAATAACCGAAATCAAAACCTTTTGTTCAATTAAGCTGTAACAATATGATATTTCCCATCAACAAAATGTTCGGTTCCTAAGACATAATGCTACTTTAGGAACAAGCCTTGACGAGAAAGTTCGAGAAAAATTGAGCTAACATGTGAATTACTACCACGAAACGGGTACTTACCTTTCATGGATAAGCTACGCTGTTCACGGTTTTCAGGTTTACTGAAGAAAGTTTTCATAAATTCGGATGCATGCTTTCTAGCAGCAGGCGTTCCTTTAGCTTTCTAGAGCACAATGACATTGACAGAGTTAAGAGAAAAACCAAAAGTTTCTCAATGTTATTTTAAAAGAAAATGGATTTGATTATAGACCTTAATGGCAACCACTCTTTGAGCATGAAGCACAGGATCACGATGAATAATCTTCATTCGCTTACTAAAGAGTCCGGTCTTGGCATTGAGACTCTGAAAAAATCATATTTGTCCCCACTGTAACAATATCACATGGAGAGTATAGCATAATGAGGTATATAGGGAACTAACTTTAAGAGACCGGCTAATCTTTTGTCCAACTTCAGGAGGCGGCGACTGGTAAATCCGCTTCGATTTTCCCCTTGTAATGAACTTTATCTCTAAATTATCAACCTCATCATCCTCCTTTACTCTAAATGGAGAACTGAGTAAAAAAAGAGAGGGATTTGTTAGCCAGCAATAAACATAAAGTGAAATGGTCAGAACTTGAACTATGTTACCTGGATCTTGCTTTCTCCCAAGGTTTTTCGTCGATTGATTCTTCCCATATTACACAATCTCCCAAACATCTCAGACAAGTCAATATGCCCTACACAAGTTTAAGCAAAGTTCTAAAACTAGGGTTGTTACTCAAAAAGCTTGTAGTCAATCTGTTGAGAAGAAGTACTACCTTGCCTTTGCATTGAGGGCAATCCAACCTCGACCTCTCGATCCCACAATTGGAGCATGAGGTATAGCCTCTTCCTCGACAAGTGGGACAGGGTAGCTCTCTAATGTACTGACCGTTGGGGCCAAACCATGACCTTGGTTCACGAGAATCACCAGAGTCATTCCTGAAGAAACCATCACCATATAGCACAATTTTGAAGACCAATGAAATCATGTAACAACCAACTTGGTCATAGTGGTCAAGAAGACTATTAACAACAGACCAACAATGAGTAATGGAGAACATGAGACTCAAATAGAAGAAGTGTTGGAATCACTAACCTTGTCCTTGGTATGAAATCAACACCAAACAGTTCCTCTGAAGGATCATAACCTATGTGTTGTCGCTATTCATCAAAGCCAGGGCACAAAAAATGGGATTCCATCATTGTGTTTACATTGACCAAGAACAGTGAAGAACGAGAGACAAAGACAGAGAGAGAGAGAGAGAGAAGGTGACATACGTTGTTTTTTTGTCTGGATGATGAAACTGAACCATCGTTGTCCGAAGAAGAAATGGCGCGTGTGAAGAAGGCCAATTTTGTGTTGAGATGGAGAAGTCGAGCGTTCTTCAATCTCCATTGTGACTGCAGAACCTGAAATCTAACATGGATCGAGCTCATGATTAGTAGATAACAAAAATAACCAAAGGAATTATCAGCCACCACATGAGTGGACAAAAGAAATTTATAAAATATGGAATTGTCTTTTATTTTGGTTTTTATTTTTTTATTAAATCAAAACACAGGGAATAATGCCTAAAGTTTCTACTTCCAAATGTAAAAAAGTAAAACAATCTGAGAACAAAAAAAAAAAAAATGGGGAAAAAAGATTAAAAAAGAAAGAGAGATCAATCATGGTTCTTGTTTCAACAGCAAACACCATCACTTCCTTCTAAGCCAAAAGCTATTCTCTCCGGCTTTTCAGACCCAAATGTCAATTTCTCATCATCCTCACTTTTCACTTCTTCTCTCACAGAGGGAAAAGTGAAGTCCAACAGCGACTCCTCTCCTCCTCTGTTACTGACAAATCTAAACTGAGGAACCTCATCGTCTTTTTCTGCTTCATGACGGCTTTTTATGGCAACACCAAGCGGTGCTGGTGCTGGGCTTGTTGTGAATGGCATGATGGATGGTGTTGTCGGCTCTGACGATGTCGCTCCATCAGGTGAAGAGACTGGGAATGTAAAGCCAGCGTTTGAACCCGAAGGGGCTGCCCATTTTTGGAAAGGCTTGGATATTGATATCGATGGAAGTACCGGTTTACTATTTCCCAGTGGATGAGATGGTGGTTTGGAACCTCCAAAAGAATACGGAACGGATTTCGCAGCGCCCTGAGAATAAGTGACCAACAGCAAAAAAGGTCAGGACGCTTGTTTACTTCCTAAGCTACCAGATATATCGAGGTTTTGTCACACTAAGAACTAAGAACATTAAAGCAACAAAGAAACCGAAAGTGCTTGACTTACCTCGTCATGTGTGCTTCTTGTAAGAGAACCTTTAGGCTTCTCTAACTCATTTTGGAGTGTGGTACCACTACTACTTGCTTCATGTCTTCCACGGAATATTCCATTTGATGCTGAAGCGTTCTTCATCACAGCATTTTGAGTGTCAGCCGTGGTAACTGCAAAAAATTTCGGCACAGAGGATGGCCGATTGTCAGAGAAAATGTTCCGGACATCTTCATTCAACTTAGTTGAGCCATCTTTCGAGCTGTTTGGTTCTACACTTTTTGAAGACTGTGGATATCTCCAAGAAGTGGAAAGCTTTAACTCAGCAGACTTATCTTTCGGGGTGGGTTGGGTCCGTTGAAGGTTATCCAATATCGTCTTAGCAATCTGACTAGAATGTGTGGGCACGGTCGGGGCACCAACTTCTAACCCTTTATACTTGCCATAGGCTGTTGTCTCAGACTTATATAGGTTGCTTGATTCCCCTGCTTCAGAGCTCTTCGCAGTAGCAGAATTTTGAAAACGAGATGTACCTCTTATAGGTCGTGAATAAGGAGACATCATGCCGCTCTGGCGAGATCTTCTATTAGGCCCAAAGGTTCCAACATCCTTTTCCTTGCTAAGATTAAGCTGTGCACATTAGAAAGTGATTTATCAGATTTCAACAGAGGAAATAGGATTCAGCATATAAAAGAAACCAAAGAAAGATTCATAAGGCAACATAGTGATGCCTCTAATCAAAATTACGTAGCCTACTTGGAGGGTTTACCTGGCCATATCCTGTCTGCACACTTTGAGAGGGAGACTGGAATGTGTTAAGGCGTTTGCTACTATCACCCTGCAACTGCATCATCTGAGCAAAAAAAACATGGGCATGTCAAATATACCAAAAATCATGGAGTCAAAAAGGTATTAAAAATAATTCACACACCTTTGACCTAGAATTTGAAAGAATGGTTCTAGAATATGGGGTCCTTGGAAAATTTTGAAGTCCAAAGTTTCCTCGTTGGCTTTGAGGAGTGTCATAACCATATTGCTCACTTGACTTGATACCAGGCCAACATGTGGATGTCTTGCTTAATGGTGATCCAACTGATGACTTTGCTCCAAATATACCTCTGTCAAAACCATTCTTTTCATTTCTCGCTCCAAAACCTTGAGAACTTGATGATGCATGGCCTCCCATATACGCCTTAGCAAGTTCAGCCGGAGAGAGACTGGCTTCATCACGTATCTTGTGTTCGTCAAGACGCTATAAAAAGGCAAATGAGAATAAGGAAACTAAGAAAGGACTAATAAAGAAACATCAGCTTGTTGATGAAGCACATATGTAAAATCCCATAGCTCTTCCTGTTTCTTCATATGTTTTCGCAAACAGACCAACCTCAACAAACCTCAGAGACCAGATTCGTCCTTTACAGTTTACATAACTTAATTTTTATATCCAAATTACTCATGAAGTCACACACTAGACTTTTCAGTTTATTGGTAATTTTAAAATATCCTAAGCAACTCATGTAAATTGCTAGTTTCATCAGACAGTCCAAACAAAGAAAAGGTAGATATCAAGAAACTCACTATTGACTTGGCAAGTGGGGTTGGCGTAGCCCAAAGTTCACTATTAGCATCCTTGCCACCAATGGAATCTTTTCTGTTATCAAAGAAACTCATACTTTTATTGACCCCCTCTCTCAAAGGTATCTCCAAATTTTCCTCGCCTCTCTTGGCATCAGGTATATCAATAGCCCTTGAAGTTAGTATCTCTATGAGACGATTAGTTTCAGCCCTGGAAGGAGATTAAAAGATGTCAGTGAGAAGGTGTCTACATAAAATTAATAGTAACAGATCTGTGAAGTTAAGATATCCAAAAGGCAAGGAAAGACAAGCAGCCAGTCCAAAAGAAAACAATGACCAGACATGACTATAAGCATAACAAAATAACAAGCAAAAAGTAAGCAAGTTTCCATCAAGCATCATTTGAAATGCAATTAATCTACGAACATGACAATAAAAAACATACTGTGAAAACGTTTTTCCTTCCATTAGCCTTTCAAGCTCCGAGATCGCAACGACATCCTTGAAAGATTTTTTGCCATTTGTTTGTGCAGGGATACTAAATTTGCCTTCATTCAAGTTTGCTATACTAGTACCTTCCTCTTCTTCAACTGATGCTGACTCCGGTTTCTGAAAAATTCCTCGAATCAATTAAAGGGAGAAAATTATAGCCATCTATTGCAGATCAAAAACCAGAGATCAAATGAAGAAAGTACAGAGAGCATAAGGATATACAGAACAGCCTGATAAGAAAGAACATAAAAGTAGTTTCTTATCGTATAGTATCTTGGTAAGAATCTGAGACATCCATGTAATATCAATTATTAACAGACGCCAAACCGAGAAGAGTCAGCGATTTAATCAAACTTCAGCATGATAAAAAAATGCTTATAGATGTTAGCCCTTATATACACACAATTTTGATAACATATCTCATGGAAAGGCCAAAAGAGTAAGAAATAAGCTTCAGCTAAAGGCTAAAGCTGTAACTCCCAAATTAAGTTCAAGAAAAGAGTGAAGAGAGGTACTTACATTTAAACTTGGAGTTATACAGGGATCATTCTCCTGTAGACCATTCTGCAACTCATCTACAAAAATAGGCCATATGTTAACCACAACATCTTCACCAAAACCACTTTTCAAGCAAACAAGTAATACATCCATTACTCACAAGACACTAAGAGCTACTTAGTAAAACCTAAAGCCACACATTTAATCACTATCAAAGTAGTCTAACTAGCCAAAAAGATATCAGACTATGACCATATCAGGTGCAACACACATAGCCTTTACTTGTTATAAAAAATCAAATCCTCCATCAATCCTGGATTGTTCAAGTAACCCTAGATACTCAAAAAAACCCTAGACCTATAATAGAACAAATATACCACTATACAGATCAATCAATATAATCAACACCCAAAGCTGTTTCCACGAAGAGAAGCCTATGGAGAGTGAAGATAGACACAAAAAAAAACCTTGATGTTGATCTTGCTCGTCTGGAGCAGTGAGAGCAGGATTAGATGCGATTTTCGAGAAAAAGTAGGGAAGCAGCCTCGTAGCGCCGCCAGAGATAATCCGATAAGCAGGATCGACGATTCTCGAGATCCATGGACTCCGTTGAACCTGATTCTGCGGTGGTCGAGAGTACGGCGTCGTTGAATGCCTCCTCGCGGTTTGTCTCTTCAATTTACCGCCGACGCCTCTCGCCGTCTCGCTCGATGACGCCGTCGCGGCAGAAGAGAACGGCGCTTCTTCTTCAGTGGCCATTGTCTCTCTTTGCTTTAAGTGTCCCTCTCTCAATTTTTTTTTACCACTAAAAGAAAAATCCCGAGAAAATATATTCGAGTATTATTGCGATGTTTTTTAAGTCAGAAGAGCCGTAAATTGTGTTTCGTGCGTGTTTTTTTTTGACATTTTTCAACTATCTTATTTTTGTGAGTTTTCTTTGGCAAAATAACACCTTTTAAAGTCTATTTAGCTGACTAATCTAACAATCTTTGTTTCACTATATTATAAATCCATTTAGCCTTTAGGTTTGTGTGTGGTAAAGGTAACACATGGTTCATCATTGCAATGCAGGTTTAGATCCATTAAGGACCCGTCCGGTCTTGGAACTTAGGCAAATGGTATGACCAGTTTTTTTTTTTGCTAACATCATTGCACCACCAAAACGGTTCTTGCATCAAAAGAGGAAGCAACCTTTATTGTTGCTGTTCTCCGACAACAGTTTGGTTTGAGCTAGCTCGGTTCAAGACCATCATAATGTCTTGCATAAGATAGTTATAAAAGATAACATCAACCATAGTTCACACTAATAATGATTCAAAGCTCAAATTCATGTACATACATCAAGATTTAAAATCAAAACTTTTTATTCCATGCCTTATATTTCTTCTACCATCGGTATTATTACAACTGAGACTAGGCAAAGAAATACCCATAAACGCAAAAATAAAAGAATGGATATCAAATAAAAGGGTTAAGTATATCGTAGTTAACAAATCCGAGACCGCAAAGTTATGACATTGCCGTTATAGGATAAGGTCCGGTGATGAATTTCATCTGAGAAGCTTCAGCCTCAACTTCTTCCTCTTCCTCTTCAGCATCCCAAAGAAACCTCGCATACGAAGCTTGTACATAACTACACAAACAATGGAAGTAGATAAGCACAAAAGCCACACAATAACTCCCTCAAGTCGAAAAAGAGAAACGCTTTCTCACCAGTCATCGGGAGAAGCAGCTACAGCTTGATTGAAGTAAGTCTCGGCACGAGACGAATCCTTATGTATCTTCCACACCAACTCCGCGTACATAGCAAGAACATTCCCATCGTTACCATTCACAAGAATAGCTCTCTCGCAATACTTCTCCGCTTTCACATAGTCTTTACGAACCTGATTTTTTCAATCAAACAATCAACACACACACACACACAAATCAAAATCTATAGCTCATAAATCACAATCTAACCCAATTTGAGATCGAGAAAGAGATAATACCTCTTTCAAGAACTTTGCGTAATTGCTTAGAAAAATCACATTTCCAGGATTAGCTTCAATCATCTTACGATAATGAACGTCCGTGCTATCGTTACCGTTCGAATCTTGACCTCCGTCTTCATCACCGCCATCGTCAGATCTACCACCGCTCTTCCCCTTTCCTCCACCGTGAATCATCCCGCCACTGCCACCGCCGCCACTAACTTCAGTTTCCTCCTCTAAACCCCAGCTCAGGCCCAAATCGCCATCGTAAGAAGATATACGCATAAGTCCGAATCCGTTTCCTTCTTCAACGTCTTCCATCAGAGAGCCTGTAAGGAACTTACTAGCTTTCTTCGTCGATGTCAGATATCGAAGATCGCTCTCCGACGCCGTTCGTTTCATCTTCCGTGTAGATTCGTCGCTGGATTGAGCTGAAATCGGGCTATAACAGAAAGAGGGAGACGAAGATAGCGTCAGGGATCTAAGGCGTTGGATCTGATGAACAGATTCGGATTCGATCGGAGATTCCTTTGAATTCGAGGCATGGACCAAGGAGTTCAGTAATGGCGTCGACGCGCTTCGTAATAGCATCTTTCTCCAGATTCTTTTAGGTTTTCTTTTTTTTTTAGGTTTAGTTTTCTACGGCGAAGAAGAAGAGATCGAGATTTTGTTGTTTTTTCAGATTTTTTGGGCTGTGACCTACTCTATGAGTTAGTGGTGATAAGTGAAGGACGGTGATTATATATAGATCTTATTAGATCACGTGGTTTAGTTAAATAGGGTTAGTGAATAAATGATTCTAGATGAATTCACAAAACTATACTCTTTCAATAATCTCTTTTTCACAAAATTACACCTAATTTATTTTTTTCACATATTTACGTCCTTTCAAAAATTTTAAAACTTGATTTATCCTTTTAAAAATTACCAAAATTAAATTTTTTTCATTTGAATTCGCTAATTAGTGTTTAGGGTATAATATTAAAAGGGTAGGATTGTGTGGGTAGGATTTATTTGAATTTAATTTTGAATGATTAGATATAGTTTTGTGATATTTTTAAAATTGTATGGTTTTGTGAAATGTAATTTAAATTGCGTAGTTTTGTAATTCTCCAGTGATTCTAAGCCGTGGATTAGTATTTTTTAGTAACTACTTTGAATCATTTTTTTTTTAATTCCATGATTGTTATTGATTTTTAACTTCTTTCTTCAAGTTGTGTACCAAAAATGAATTTTGATATTGCCTCTGTATGAATGATTGATTAGTACGACTAGGACGGCATAAACAACTGACTTTTTCTTCAAATTTTATTTAATCATATAGAATGGTATACACAATTTACCGTTAACCTAAATATATAAAATTTGATACAGTTGTAAATCAACAAAAATATCAAATTAAATTCGAATTTAAAGTTCTGGATATGTAACAATAGTTGCAAGAAACCATCATATCAATTGAAACAGTCAACTTCTAGAATTAGAAGATGCAATTAACATTATAACCAAAAAAGATAAAAATGAACTAACTCCATTATATTCAGAAAATCACAACCTTTTTTCACATCACAAGGTCCACCTGACAAATGAGCTATTAAGATCATGTTAATTTTAATTGGCAGGTGTTCCTAAACCTTTAAAATATTATCACATTCGAATTATGTACAAGTAATTATCCATTTCTTTTTTTTTTTATCATCCCCAATATATCCATTGGTTAAAAAACATCATCAGAAAAGTAGAAATTACAAAAGAGGTTTGTCAATTATTGATGAGATGATGTGAATATATTTTGGAGTGAAGCTGTTAAAGATAATGATCGGGAAAACAAAACTAATAAAATATCATTAAGTGTCCAAAGACAGTAAAGTGGGGGCCCCACGGGATGTGGTCATTCTAGTGGGCTTTCTGTGACCCATACGCCAAAGAGTTCAACGGTGGAGAGAAAGAGCAGAGGTTGTTGTCGTGGGGGCAAAGGTCTTTTTCTACTTCATCTCTCACTCAATTATTATTATTTTTTTTTAATTCGCTTTTTAGTGGGTATGCTTTGTGCAACCATTTATTTATATAATTTTCTGAAACGTGGTTATATAAACATGTGCATAACAGATGTTAAACATTTTGTTTACACGATTGTTGAAAATCAGTCCTTGTACGAGACGTTGTACAAGAGTAATCTAGCTACATAGAGTTGGATATGATTTTTATTTTTATTTTAAACGTTCATTTAAATAAATTGATTTGATTTTTAACTCAAAAGGTAAAACATCTGTGATCTATAAATTTGGAAAAATGATCTATTACTAAAAAATGTTGAAGTAGAGAAACTCAATATTTTTTAAAATGTGTCAAGCAACATATGTTTCATAGAAACATTTAAAAAAGCAAATACTCAGGTGTATCATATATCTCCTTGTTCAGGTCATGCAAGAAGCAAATCAAGCAGGTCTAGAAGAACCTACAACTTTACAAAATTTAAAAGTTTTGAGATATATTATAATTGTTTTCACCATAAAAGAAATCGAAAGTAAACCGTTATTACAGGCTCCACAAGTTTAGAAGAAATCTCTTGGGTTTTAACTTACTAGTTCCCTTGCTTGAAGAGAATGGATGCAAGACCTGCCCTCCATCCGAAAAGCGCTGTTGGCATAGGCCTTCTCTGTAAAAGTGAAGCCAGACCGGCTGATACGCTGAGACCAGGCAGCCTCACTACCTCCTGATTAGCAACAGACTCAGACACCCTGTTTTTACAAGTCACGAAAAACAATTACAAGTGAGTTTCTTGTTACTTTAAACTCCGCAAAAAGAAAAACCAAAGACCCCCTTCCTCAATGTCTCACTTTGTTGTATCTCGTGTTTGTTCTTCTCGAGGTTACACATAGCAAATTATCGAAACTAAATTGAGTTCTATAGGCTATGATTCAAAAAAGGAAAAGAATCTCGAGCATAAAACTTACAAGGGAGAAGATATGAATCCATCATGAGCAATGGAGCAAAACCCTTGCCTTTGCTTGTGCTTGGGATTCGAAGAACATATAACATAAACGCGTCCACGGCGTTTCACCGTCTTGCAAAACTCACACATCTTCTTCACTGATGATCTCACCTTCATTGCTCCTCACTATGCAATTCCAATTAAAGAGAGAGAGAGAGAGTTTCACTACACCTAACATCTCTTGCTACACAAATTGCTTATGATTTCTCTCAAGAAAAAGGAAGTCAACAAAACCCATTAGATGATTGAAAGATTCAGCTTCAGATTCATACATAAACACTTAAATCAATCTCATTTCTACTTTTATACACAAAATATTGTTCCAATATAATGAAATTTTGGCTTAACAAGACGATGGAAGCGAAGGTAACAATGAATACGAATCATCGTAAGGTAAACTACACACTTGTCCGAATCCCACAGAGCAAAAACTAAGAACAAACACTATACAGATCCAGACACAGAATCTGATGATCATCAAGGCGAAAACTGAAACCAAACAAGAACCAATCAAAATCTAAGAATAACGATAAGATACCTGGGAAATCCGAAAGGCGACTACGAAGACGAAAGCTATCGATCGATACCTAAATCCAAAAACGAAAGGGTTTTACAGAGAAAGTTTCGCTTTCGGTTAAAAATTGCGAAACCCGTACATCTTATTGGGCTTTTAATGGGCTTTGACCCGAATTAAATAACCAGACCCGGAATAAAGATCCAGACCCGATTCAACTTTTAGATCTAAATAACCCAATTTAGAGCGGCGAAGCGGTTTTTTTCTCCGGCGACCTAAAGATTTCAAAAGCTTTCACGGGGAAGACAATGGACAGCGACATGGGAATCTCATTAGATAGGCTTCCGATAAAACGATTAGAATCTATAGAAGAAAACGGAGCAGAGCGTTTTCCTTCCGATGTAGGTTACGATGACAAGAGAGTGTCGTTGATTCGTAGGATTGATTTCGCGTGGGCTTTAGAAGAGGAAGATGATCTTAATACGAAGAAGCAGAAGAAGAGTAAGAGCTCGAAAGAGAGCACGGAGCAGTGGCAATGGAAAGGTATGGTGGAGAATCTGCAGTTAGCTCATCAGGAGCTCTCTGTCATCATTGACCTTATCAATACTGTGAGTCTAATCTGTGATTACTTAGCTGTTTTAGATTCAAATAACTGTGTGATGGGTTTGTTTGAAGAATTTGTAGTGTAAGTATAGTTTTTTTACAGTGTAACAATGGTTTCTTACTGTTATGTTTGTGGTATGAACACATAGCAAGACCAAGATTTCCTTGTGTGGTAATGTTTTAGTGAATAGGGAGTTAAAGTTTTCGATTCGTTTTCTGATTTTATCTTTGTAGGTCGAAGCGAACGATGCGGTAACAGTCTCTGGGATGACAAGACCTAAGCCTATGCCGAATGAGATTCTCTCGGATCTTGCTGTGTCTACTGCCACCAAGTTACAGAGCTACCGGGTAACAAATAGCTTACTTACTTTGTGAGAAAATCCGCTTTTCTTTAAAAGAGAAGAATTCTGGTAATGGTATTAGCTATACACTTTCAAGTGTCCTCAGAATCTGTTGTTGGCCAAAAATTAAACTTGTGTAACCAATTAGCTGTTTAGTTGCATAATAGTAATCTTGCAAGTTGCAAGCTTATGTGTTATCTTCGAATACCTGTTTTCTCTGCAGCATTTAGGAAAATACTTCAAGCAATCATCAAAAGCTTTAGAGCAGAAAATCAATCGTGAAGCAAGGTTTTATGGTGCTCTTATCAGGTTTGTGTATTTACTAAAACTTCCAATGAATGTTAGCTCCTATTTTTTTAACAAGAAACTTTGGGGCAACCTCTTTTTTCTTTACATCCATTTTGTAACTTTAAGAATTTTTTGTCCTGCATTGTTGGTGCTAGTTTAGTTAGTTTAAAGTGTCATAGAATTTGTGCTGTGCTTAGAAAATGATAACACGAGTTCAGATTCCATAATATAGACTTTTTTATGTTTGGAAATGGTTCTCTCCGTGTTGCTGACAAGCTTATAGGTTGCAGCAGAACTGGAAAGTTAAGCGACAGCGTGTGCTTGCTTCAAACGCCAGCAACGAGGGTTTCACGATTGATCTTTCTGAAAGTTCGTTATATGATTCGACTTCTGGTTTTCGCCCATCTACTCTATCCACTATCCGTGTAGAACATGATTCAGCTGGTATGCTGGCCATTAATCTACCCCAAGATTCCTGGTACTCTCTTCGGTTTGGGTTTGTTGGCTTTAACTCAATAGACAACCCAAACAAGTCTGCCGAACACATAGACTCCACCACTGGTCAGGATATCTCTGGATTATCAGAGAAGCAGTCTATGAGTGACGACGAATCTGTTAAAGAAACGCATTCGCTACTGAGAGAGGTGCACAAATCGATTTTTGCTGAGCAGGTACTTTTGTCATATATGTCATAACTACGTTTGGTATATGTCTTCATGTTATTTTCTCACTCTTTTGATCTTCTTACCAGTTGTTTGACATGCTAAATCGCGAAGCATGCAATGAAGGTGTGGGATTCAACATTAGTGGATTACGAGAAAACTTTATGGAAATGAATATCGGCCAAGGAGCCTCTTTGTTTGTATCTCTCAACCCATCGAGCAAAAATGGTAGCATCAAGAAGCTGGAATCTAAAAACTTACCCATTGAATCATCTGGAAGAATGGAACCAGTAGACGGAGTCCATCGCTTGAAGAAGCTAGGGTTCCCTAATCGTGCCAGCTATGAAATATACTTGCAACAAATCTTTCATGACCATGTCTTTGGAAAAGCTAAAGACCAGCTCAAGTCAAAAACTCACCGAGCCCCTAATCAAACCGCAAAGGACAATAACCCCGGACTTCTTGATCATTTCTGCCTATCCTTGGCTCATAGAATCTTCTCACATAGAGTTCTTGTGCATCTGGAAAGCGTGGTATTGGATGATCGTTCTATATCAAGATATTCCTTGTCGTATTGGAAGATCGTGCTTTATAAATAACTGACCTGTGCTTGTTGAACAGGTATGCAAGGTATCGTATCTTCATTTGATATCTCATCCTACATGGAATTCTCGGACATCTTCATGGACTGTCTTCATGACTGTTCCTCCATCAATCATCCCTCAAGGAAGTTCCGAAACACAGTCTCTAGATAGCAAAAGGAATCTCAAGACACAGTTCCGGACAAAAGTGGTTGTCAAGGATGATTGTATCAGCGTTGAAGCAGAATGCACGCCCAACGTGGTCGGCTTAGAGAAAAGCAGTTCCTGCGATCTATTCTCTACGAACAAATACGAATGCGATTTAGCCGATCTCCCAGTGATAATTCTCCAACAGGTGTGTTACTCTTCTTCTTGTCCTAAAATTTTGGCCACTGTCTTTTAACTAGAAATATTTGGTTTTGATTGAGAAGGTGGCGAGCCAGATAGTGTGCTGGCTAATGGAGGAAGCGAGGACAGTAGGGACAAAAGCGAGCAGAGAGTTTCTGTCTCTATCCTTAGAGATAGTGGAAGGAGAGAGAGTGAGCCTTGTGGCCCAAGTGAACCCAGAAGGCGCGAAGGGATGCATCTCGTGGTGGCTTGTGATGGAAAATGGCTGCACAGAGGAGAGTAAGAAAGTGTCCGAGAGCCGAAAGCCGTTGGGACACTTGTCTTTGGATGTGTTGTACTCTGTTCTCATGGATTTGATTAACTTATGTGGTAGTGGTCGTAATCCTTAAAGTGGGAGATTTGTAAACGAAAGAAAGAACAAAAACACTTTATATGCATAAAAATTAATTATATGAACAAAATGGTATTTTCGAAACAAAACAAGTCCAAACCTGTTATGTCGGTTAATTATATGCATAAAAATTGTGAAATTTAACTAAATGGGCCCAAATACACTTCCAGGCCCATTAAAAGAGAGATATAAATATAAACTAAGCATAGCCTTTAGGCTACGGAAAATTTCAAGGTCGTCGTCTCCTCTAAAACCCTAATTCCTGTGCAAAAACTAAGACCTAACCCTAAAAATGGTACTCGTCTCTCTCTTAATCTCCTCTTTTTGATTCCATTACTAATCTCATCGAATGAATCCTGTCTTGTTTGTTTGTCTGTCTGATTTGTGTGTGTGTGTGTTTTGGATTTACAGACAGTAGAAGCGGTGAACCCAAAAGCATACCCACTCGCGGATTCTCAGTTAGCGATAACGATACTTGATCTTGTTCAACAAGCTACTAACTACAAGCAACTCAAAAAGGGAGCTAATGAAGGTTTTATATTATATATTTTTTGTTAAAACCCATTTGCTATATTTTGATTTTGTGAAGCTTCTTTCTTATATAATCTGTTTGTTTTGTTTAGCTACAAAGACACTTAACAGAGGTATCTCCGAGTTCGTGGTAATGGCTGCAGATGCAGAGCCTCTAGAGATTCTTCTTCATCTTCCTTTACTCGCTGAGGACAAGGTTCTTTAGATTCCCTTCTCTCCAAAAACACCACTTTTTCTTAACATGTTGGATTCTTTAGTTTCATTATTAGTTTAGTTTTTGTAATATTGTTTTGGTCATATAAACTCTTATACTATGTTGGTTAAGCTTATAAAATATAACCTTATATATGAATTGGTGTTATTGTAGAATGTGCCGTATGTGTTTGTGCCATCGAAACAAGCTTTGGGGAGAGCATGTGGTGTAACAAGACCTGTTATAGCTTGTTCGGTTACATCTAACGAAGCTAGCCAATTGAAATCTCAGATTCAGCACCTTAAGGTTACTTTTAAAATTAAGACATCTTCTCTTTTTTTTTTTATAACCATTGATTCCTTATTTTACAGATTGTTGGTTGATTTATATATGCAGGATGCTATTGAGAAGCTTCTTATCTAAGAAGCAAATCTTCGGAGTTTTGATTGCATCGGTGTGATGGGTCTTCGCGTAAATTGAAGGCTTTGACTGAAGTTTTAAGTTTATGCCAAAATCCATGATTCTATCTATCTTTTTTTACTTGTTTGTTGTTTGTTAAACGTACCAAATCACATTTTGTTTCGCTTATTCGGTTTCTTAAGAGTTTGTTGTGTTGGCTTTTATAGCTAATTCGATCTTTCTGTTTACAAAACGAACACTAAAAAAATTTACCAGATAGGTCTCTCTGGAGATGTTTGTTAAAGTGGTATCTCAATCTTAGTGTTCTAAAATACCACATTCGCGTGATAAATAAACACACTTAATGTCAACATGTAAAAGATCAAATCTATAAAGCCTTCTTTTTATTATGTACTTGGAGGGCTTGTTCTGCTTCTCCTTGTTCTATTATACCTAAACGACGCCGTAGTTAGAAATTTTTTTTTTTACGCTCCGGTTTAAGTTAACCAAAAAATATATAGTTTTTTCCTTTATTATAAATAGGTAAGTACCCGTGCGATACCGCACCGGAGCTAGAATACGTAAAATATTTTTTAAAAATTCATAAATCTAAACTAATCAGTATATTTATTCATATATTAGATAATTCATAATCATTATAATCTCAATAATTTATATACATTAGTTATTTTAAAAGTGTAAAACTTGCAATTAGATTTAAATAAAACTCAATCACAAATTTACAACCTCGTAACAATATTTTTAACTTTAAAAATGTTGTCACAATGTGTAAATATGTGAAAAAATTAAATTAGGTATAGTTTTGTGAAGAAGGGGTTGAAAGGGTGCAGTTTTGTGAATTCCTCTTTTATCAAATTGCGTTAGTAAGAAATCAAAAATCTGTTTTCAACAAAACAAACGAGACGACGATCATTTTTCATTTGGTTTAACTATTTAGCGTTTAAAATTTAATTTTGAAGTATGTAAGATTTACTTTTGAGGGTTTATGATTTAATTTTTAAGATTTTAAACTACAATAAAACATTTTTATATTAATACTCTAAATGTGAATACATCTATAGAAAAAAGTTTTTAATAGTATTTTTGGTAATTACCCTCAAAATTATTAAGTTTTGTTAAATTTAGTGAAATTTTACTTTAAAGAGCATATGATAAAATCTATCTGATTAATTTTTTAATATGTTAGAGAGGTATAAATAAATTTAGTTTATTAGTCTAAATTGATTAAGAAAAATAGTTATGAATTGATTAAGATTTGAGGTTTTAATTTTTCATTACCTTAAGTTAGACCACTATTTAACGGAACACACATTAAAAGTTGGGCAATTAATAAATTGTAGTGAAATGATTCATAGTTTTTTTCTTTGAACTGTTGAAAAAACTCTTTTTACAAAAATACCATAATATTAAATTACTTTAATATTTCTTAAACTAAATTCTAAAGTCTCAAAACTAAATCTTACAAATAAAATACATACTCCCAAAAAAATAATGATAAATAACAAATCAAGAAATCGAAAGAAGGAAATAAAAAGGATAAATAATAATCTACAAACAATAGTGAAAAACGAAAAAAATAAATATACAAAATAAAGTTTAAGATCATATCATAAGGTTTTCTTCTTCGTCATTAAAATTTTAGAAACTAAAAAAAATGATTTGGAATTAGTTACAAAAATACCATAAATATTAAATTAGCTTAAAATTTCTTGAACTAAATTCTAAAGTCTCAAAACTAAATCTTACAAATAAAATACACACCACACTACCAAAAAATAATGATAAGTAATAAATTAAGAAATCGAAATAGGAAAATAAAAAAAGCTAAATAATAATCTACAAACAATAATGAAAAACAGGAAATAAATATAATAATGAGGTTTAAGATCATACCATAAGGTTTTCTTCTTCGTCTTTAAAATTTTAGAAACTTAAAAAAAACGATTTGGAAGTAGTCATGCGACATATATATAATAATCAAAAGACACCTTTTGGAAAACACCTTTTCGACGAAACAACACGAGTTTGTAAAGACACTTTTACGAGTTTGTAAAGACACCTTTACGAGTTTATAAAGACACCTTTACGAGTTTGTAAAGACACATTTACGAGTTTGTAAGGACACATTTACGAATTTGTAAAAACACATTTACGAGTTTGTAAAGACACCTTTACGAGTTTGTAAAGACACCTTTACGGAACACACCCCTTTGAAATTTCAACAAAAAAATCTCAACAATGATCTATTTATAATAATCAAAAGACATGATCAAAAGTCACGATTAAAAGACATGACTTTTTCTAAAACGGTCACGTAAATAAACGAAACAATACAACTTTATAAAGACACACCTTTACGGAACACACCCCTGCGAAATTTCAACAAAGAAATCTCAACAATGCCCTATTTATAATAATCAAAAGACATGATCAAAAGTCACGATTAAAAGACATGACTTTTTTTAAAACGGTTACGTAAATAAATGAAAGAATACAAGTTTATAAAAACACCTTTACAACGAAAGAATACAATTTTATAAAGATACATTAAGATAACACACCTCTTAATCTTTTTTTCATTTCGTTATTATTAGTACATAATTAAAAGAAGAAGAAATAGGTTAACGAAGCCCAACCCAGTTTTGACTTTTTTTTGGGTACTCTCTCTCTCTCTGTAATCGAGAGCAAGCTTTCTTCGACGAATCGGACTCTCGCATCTCTCAGGTTAGTTTCGATCTTCTTACTGTGAAATCTAATAGTAAACAAGTTATAGATTTTGAATCCAAAGTGTATTTGTATTGTGATGTTTTGTTTTTTAGGTGTTATCATATGGAGACTTTTAAACCTTTGATTTAGAGGAGTATCCTATGATATAGATTATATATTCAAACAAAATCATGTAATATTATTATATACTCTTGTTTCCTTCTCTCTATTGTGCTAAGTTTTAATATAAAGATATATATATATAAAAAACAAAAGTGGATTAAGATTGAGAAATTTTATTCAACTATAGTATTTACTTCATCATCACACACTTGGTTGATGAGAAAGTCATGAGTCTTGTTTAGCTTTCATATTTCTTGAATATTGATGTTCTGATTCATTTTATGGTTGATAATGAATAGCTTTCATATTCTATGATTTTAAGAAGATGATGTATGAAATCCTTTTTTTAACAGTGAGCTTTTGTTATCACACAAGGGAAGGATATGGCTACATCAAGGTTCCAAGCATTCTTAAACAGTCCTGTTGGTCCTAAAACAACTCATTTCTGGGGTCCTATTGCTAATTGGGGTTTTGTAGCTGCTGTATGTATCCTATATATATTTATATATCTCTTTCCTTGTTATTTTTATATTTCAAATCATTCCTTTTCGTGTCTTATAATAGTTTTTGAATTGATTTATCACAAATAGGGATTGGTGGATATGCAGAAGCCCCCTGAAATGATCTCTGGAAACATGTCTTCAGGTAAGCCAAAGACGAAAGAGACCCTGTCGAAATAGTATTATAAAGGTTTATGCTATCTTTTGATTATTTTGTGTGTGTGTGTGTTTGTGTACAGCAATGTGCATTTATTCTGCATTGTTCATGAGATTTGCTTGGATGGTTCAGCCGCGTAACTACTTACTACTTGCGTGCCATGCATCAAACGAGACTGTTCAGCTCTATCAGCTCTCGCGCTGGGCTAGAGCACAGGGGTAAAAGCTCTCTTTCTCTGAGAATCTTAACGTTGTCCCGTTTTTCTAAGCTTAATTAGAAACCTCTTAAACGAGGTTAATGACAGGTACTTATCCTCCGCGAAAGAAGAGGAGAAACAGTCTCAGTAAAAACCAAAAATGTCGAAAGGGCTGCTTCTGATGATCAACGGATTCAAAGCATTTGTTCTTACTGAATCCATCCCATTTGATTTTCCTTTGAAACGTATTTCTTGTTGTTGTGTTCCCAATCTATGAATTTACACTTGACTTTGTTGTATCCTTCATGTTACTCTTTTTTCACAAGAGAATGCTTGTAATAAATATTTTCAAACCAGGCACCAGTCTGATTTCGTGCTATAGAAAGTCTTGACCAGTAATTGATAATCATCTCACAACCTCGTACAATTCTAAAATTAACTTATCTTTAAACGATTAGCATACAAAGTTGTATCTTTCAAATCATGTTTCAATGTGTAATGCTTTGTTTATTACCAAAGCTTCGTGTATCAATAAATGTTTGCTTCGGACCACTTTATTACATGAAATCAAACTTCCATGAGAGTAGAAACCTAATAGATCCAAGATTCTCAAAATTCTCTCAGAATTTGAAAACCATTTGCTCTGTGTATCCGAGTTCTTTTAGTATTCCCTTGACCTGCAGTCAAACAAAAAAACCAGCGAGGCATCAGACATGAACTTATTACATGGACTCCAATTCTACAGATTCCATGAAATTGCTTAACATAAATCTTTCTTTGAGCACATTCCCAAAAGTTTCTCTTGCACCTTAACAACGTTTTAGCTCATGTGTTGAATAATATTTTAGATTTCAAGTGATTAGGTTGCCAAGATAAGATGTTGAATAATTGGTACAAACCTCTCCCTGTGACCAGTCTGGAGCTTTGCCTCCTGATATATGCTCCATCATCCCTTCTGGACCACATACCTGAATCAGCAATAAATCATTATTGCATATATATAAATAGTGAATGCTTTGTAACTCTCTTAGGAAACTTTGTTCATTAAGAAGAAGAATATTAAATAGCAACATGAAGAAAGTAGCAATGTAAAAAGATTGCAGAGACACTTGTAAACAGATTGTATAAACACTTCCTTTCAAAAAGAAACTATATAATGTAAGGTTACTTACAAGGATAAGAGTATCGTCTGCAGGAAGTGGTAAGCCTTTCAGAGCCATGTCCTTTGAAATGTAACCGACTCCTCCTTTCCAGTTTTTAGCAGGTTTGTCAACAGTATAGAATACCTGTTAAAGCATCCAACATTAGAAAATGATAAGTGTATGCTAATAGTCACCGGGTAGTAAAATAATCAACTGAAAAACTCAGGAGGATTTTACCTTCAAATTCGGGTGGTTAGCCTGAAGTACATCGAGCTTCTGTTTGAGAAGTATATCGTCTGGAGAAACATTGGCATAAAGCAATGATATCTGTGCACACAGAGGAATAGTAAATATTCCATGTTAGGATATCTTTTTTTCTGATTTTGAAATGAGTTGTAGGAGATGATGACATTTTCAAGATCTTGGCAAAACAGCAACTATAATACGTAGCAGTCTGGCAATCTGTATGCACTGATTTGTATGCAGCGTTGAGTAAAGTATGATGACAATCAACTGCTTACCTGTGTGTTGTCATCGGGGTTCTTCACAATGGTATCGATCACCTGAAGCATTGGAGTAATTCCACTTCCACCAGCAACCTTAAAATTCAAGAAATAAAAATTCATAGCCAACTTAGTATCACAGGACATAATTTATTTGTCATTACAATGACCTGTAAGCATACTACACAAAGTCATTAAATTTTCTACTCAATGGCAAAGTAAAAATGCAACCTCATGAGAACAAACAGACTGTAAGTAAGAATAAGCCTTTGATAAAATTGGGTGTAAAAAGGGAATAAGGGTATACCATGCCAATATGCTTCTTCATATTAGGTGAATATTTGAATTTTTCAACGGGTCTACAATAAACAACAGGTAGAAATGATTAAACAGCATATACAATAAACAAATATATCAATTCACAAACGGTAGTTGAAAAAGGCTAACAGTCAAGAAACTATACCCTTTTACTTCCAACATATCCCCCGGTTTCAAGCTGGCAAAATGCTGACTCATTTTTCCGTCTGGATATACCTGCAAAATGCATCGAACTACTTCAGAACAAATTCAAAACAAGTTGAGTAAATAAGTACAATCAAAACACATCCAGTTCGTTGCTAGAAAATAGTAGCAAATGAGAAGAGATGCACATGGATATTAACAGAACACTTTACCTTGATCAGTAAATCGAAATAACCCTTAGCCTCTGGGTCTGATATAGGAGTGTAACTGAAATTAATTCACAAATATAAGATGAAATAAACTTAATATAAGTCTCATACGAATCTTGAAAAGCGCAAGAAAAATCAAGACCCAGAGGGTAAAACTACTGGTGGGTTAAAACCACTAGTGGGTTAAAACTGAAAGTGATAAAAATGGGCTCCATCAAAGCCATTACATGAACAACAACTCAAAAGCTTATGATAACTGTTTAGCTGGACTTACGGTCTGATGACATATTTTGTTTTCCCTTCGGCATTTTGGCTCAAAGGAGCCCTGGTAAAAGAAAAAGGAAACAAGTAAGATTTTACCACTCTAGTCGAGAAATTCTCTGTACAAAATTAATTTTCTTGACTATAAAGAGGAACAAGTGTAACCAAGGCATACCTAGTCAGGAGACAAGAAGCAACATGAAGACCCAAATTGGCTGAGGGGTCAAATGAGAACCTACACATCAAGACAAAACCAAAGCAAACTAATTCACAAGTCAAAAGCCAATGTTTATTTCTATGAAACATTTAGATAATCAAGCAAATAACCTGAACAGCTTGGTGTTGTGGCTAACAGTAGCAGTGTCTTGAAGCTTGAACTCGAGCCATTTTTCAGGGTTTAGAGCTGAAAAATCAAACATAAAAATACAATCAACACAAAAATAAAGAGTAAGGGATACATCAAAATCTGGTCATAGTAGTAGACTCGTCACAAAACGAGAGCAAAAACAGCGCACCTGTTATTGCTCCTGTCTCTTCCTTAGCTTGATCCAGATAAACCTAAAATCATAGATCACAAGCAAAATTTTAACTGAGATTCTTATACGCCTAAACTCGTCTGATTATATGTGAAATACAGCAAAAAAACACACGCATTGGACTAAAAATGTTCAAAAGAAGAAAATCTCACGAGATTGTTGCCGGAAGAGAGGTAGTAATAAGAGAATCCGCCGGAAACCGCCGCGATCGCGCCGGCGGAGAATCGGAAAGTGCCAAGTCCAGATTTGATTTGAGATCCGAATGCGACGGGGAACGTAATCGGAGCTGACCTAGCGAGTCTCCGGAAGAAATTGGTCGCCATTGTTGTTGTTGTTTAGATCTCGCGGAAGAACAAAGTGAGCTCAACGAAAGGGTTTAAGAAACCAAGTGAGTGAAGGCAATTATATCCTACGGAGATGTGTACGTAATAACGGTGGAACCCTAACACAACAAATAATAATCACCTCTTTTATAACATAAACTATTTATTTAGAAATAGTTAAACCATACATGAATGAATATTCTTAATGTTTCACACGAATGATTATTCAACATAAATATACTCCAATGTAAACCATATTAAGAAATCTTGTGAAAGATTTCAACCATCAAGCCCAAGGTTAGATGTTAACCAAGCACACAAGTCATCCATCTCTTGTGGGATTGTGTAGTGACCAAGTCCACCGTATGGTTTAAAAGTCACTTTCTTGAACCCATTTGAAACCAAAGCCTGTGATGATTTCTCCCCAAACTTGAATGGCACCACATCATCACCTAGCAAACTCCCCCCAAAAAGGTTACATTACATGAATCAACATAGAAAATAACAAGAAGACAATACAATCTTCTTCTTTTGCCTGAATCGGTCTTAGTTACCTTTTCCGTGGCAAACCAAAATGGGTAACGACGCGGCTCGGTTCTTGATTTGTTCATCTTCTAGTTTACCAGCCAATGACCTTTGAAACAAATATAAGGACATAGGATAATAGACGAACCATAAAAGCTTTTACGACTAGATGAATGTTATGACAAAGAAGAAGACATACTTTGCACAAGGAAGCCATCCGCTTAAGCCTATGACCGTGCTTAAATTGACAGGGTAAGGATTGCCATTTCCGTATTTACCGATAGCGAAACAAGTTGCAGAATATAGAGATGTTCCTGCACCCATGCTGAACCCTCCAACTCCTAATTTAACTTTTAAGCAATCAAACATAACGCAGTTTTAGAAACGGAATCTCGAAATCTTGGGTTAATAGCCACAAATTGCTGAGGGAAATAGGTACTCATCACAAAATTAAAGGGCTTCTTCAAAATTTCAAAACCAGTGTTTCTTTCAAGATTTAAACTACCTACTATTCAGACTATATTTCAGTGACCGCATGGAGGGGATTGAAGAGGCGAGTTTGGAAGGAAAACTTACTATCAGCGGGCTCATTCAACAACAGATTTGCAACATGTGCAGCAGACACATCCAGCCCTTCTACATCATCAGGTCTATTTTCATTGATGTCTGCAACATCAAACCCTGCAAAAATTACAGTGGCAACTCGTCAGTTATTTTTGTCACACATAAATACTTCATTGTTCAGAGTTGATATTCGTGCACGAGTCTCTGGACTCTGGTGATAGTGTCTAATGAAAGGTTAAGAATGCTTCATCTTTAGACAAGTGGAAACTAGTGATTATGTCACATTCATTTGCAAGAACATGATTGAACATTAGTACTAGTTTCTAGGTTCCACTAAACGTAATGACATGCGAATGATATGTAGAAAATAACTTACAAGCTGTGGAGGGAAAACCACCAAACAAACTTATTGGTTGAGAAGGAGCAGTCGGGCATATCCATTTGATCTACAACAAAAAAAGATACAAAGACGGGTTTGTATCGATAAAGGTAAAGTAACCAAACCCGTTTATAAAAACAAGGCAACCGATAGTTTACAACTAAAAGCTTATAACTCACATTTGGAAGTGGGAGAGTCTCCAAAAGCTGGGACCAGCTGCAATCAAGACAGAAGAAAAGACTTAAGGTCATGTTCAACTATGCATCAATCAAGACGATGACCGATGTCATGATTTGTTAAGCTCCTAGATTTTCTTCACTATAAGAAAAGACTGTTTATGAACAGTATAAGCAAAAGTGTTCCAAGTTAAGATCTATTATTTTCTTCAGGGAATTGTGAAGCCACCAGTATACAACTTATTTTACAAGTTCCACAATTCCAAATATGGAAGCTATGCATGATAAACAACTTCAGACAGAAAAATAGTTACCTGGAGCCATTGTCACCAAGACCATGTAGCCAGACAATAGTTGCTTTGTGTTTCCCTTTAGGCCTAACCACATGAGTTTTCCCAAACTCCACCACTCGTCTCAAGTTCCTGCCTGAAATAATCTTGCAATCGAGAGATTTTTTTCGATATTTTTCCATTTAAAAACTATCAACGCATAGCAGAAAAGATATAAAAAAAATACTAACCTGAGCAAACAGCAGCACCGGAGAAACTCATATAAGGCAATGGCAAACAAAATCGAACCTGCAGGGATGATACAAATACTATGATTCACGAAAAATCCAGATACGATTTGTATATATATAACATAGCATATGCTTATAAATTGGTGAAGCGCGTGCGCATGTGACAAAGCATGTATAGATCTTACCTGAGACAGTACCTCGGCGATGTTGATCGACGGAGATGTCTAAAGAAATTCATAAATGTGGCTTGGACTTTAAAATTGCCTTATCGTCCATAACTTTTATACTTTTCACTTTTCTGCCCAAAACTTTTGTTTTTTATCAGTCTCTTCCTTAATACTAGAAGCGGGAGATTCGGTTTACTATGGAGAATAACAAAATTCGGTTAAGGATCTAACTAACCAACCACAATGTGTTTTGCTCATGCCTAAAATATGTACAATTCAAACAAAAAAAACAAAAATTACACAGAGTAGAAGATCTATGTTTGTGTTTCAAGTTCTGATACCATATTAAAGTTGTGAATCAAAGGATTAATTTGTATACACAACAAGCATATGTTCACATTTTTAGATAAATATGACACAAGATCCTATCGCGGAGAAATGGGAGATATGATAGTAGAGCAAATAGACGGTAATCGAAAATGCTTCTCTCTCTGTATATGCAATCTCGGGATATCTACTACCCGTCGAACCCCTGTACTCGCATCATCATCATCAGCCGCCAAAAGATCCACCACGACAACTTCTGAATCCGGCGGCTCCTTCACCGTTACTCTCCCTTCAAGCATCTCGATCACCATAACCATATCAGGCCTATTCCTAGCCTTCTCTTGTATACACCACAAAGCCACACACACCAATCTCATTGCTTGCTCTTCGTCTACTTCTTCGCTAAGACGTTGATCTACGACCTCCATTACTTTCCTTTCTCTCATCTTCTGGTTCACAATCCTCGGAAAATACTCAAACTTCCTCTTCTTCTTCTTCTTCGAGTTGGTCTTCTTCGTTGTTTCCTCGACCTCTACTCTCGAAATGCTTCTCCTTCCACCTATCATCTCTAGCAACACGATGCCGTAGCTGTAAACATCGGATTTCTCCGATATCCCGTGCTCCAGAAGCCATTCCGGAGCTAGATATCCGCGCGTGCCGCGGATATCAGTTAAAACACGGCTCTCGTCTCTAGCTACGAGCTTAGAGAGGCCGAAATCAGTTACCACGGCTCTGTAGCTACCGTCTAAGAGGATGTTTTCGGGCTTAACGTCAAGATGCAATATCTTAGATCTACAATCATGGTGAAGATAAGCGAGAGCTTTCGCTACGTCAATAGCGACTTGATACCTTTGGTACCAAGTCAAGATTCCACCGGATCTTGATCTTCTGTTTGCTCTCTCAGGGAAGATCCATAGATCTAGAGACGAGTTCTGTATATACTCATAGACTAAGAATCTATGGCGATTCGGAGGATTAGAAGAAGAAGAAGAAGACGAGTATCCGTAGAGACGAACTAGGTTTTTGTGTTGTACGGAAGCTATGGCGGCTACTTCAGATCTGAACTCTCTCTCGCCTTTCTGATCTTCTCCTCCTTCGATTCTCTTAACGGCGATTTGGGATCCGTCTTTCAAAACGCCTTTGAAGACGGATCCTGAGCCGCCTTTTCCGATTAGGGATTTGAATCCGTCGGTGGCTTCGTCGAGATCCTCCGGCTTGAATTTCGTCGGGACTCCGGCGACTTTTCTGAGGAAGCTGTACTCGATTCGGAGCTCTCTTCCTTCGGAGACGTATTTGGATTCCAAGAGTTTTCTCTCTCTGTTGTAACGGCGACGGATCAGGAGGAAACAGATCACGGCGAGGATGAGAGAAATGTCGACGCCGGCGATTAGGTAGAAGGTTTTGGAGAGTTTTAGAGAGATTCGTGCGGCGATTATCACCGCGAGGAGGGATATGATTGTTATAGTAGCGATTATGTTTGCTTTCTTGTCCTCCATTAATGGATTTTTAAGAGTTTATTTTGAGTTTATGTGAACATTGTTAACGAATCGTTTGTTAGCTTGAGAACAATTATGGAGGAAAATAATTCAAAAACAGACGGAAAAAATACAAAGGGTTTGTCTTTGTTTTTCTTAAAAATACGGAAAATCACAAAACTACGCCATTTGAATTACATTTCACAAAATTACACCATTTCAAAATTACTTCACAAAACTACACCTAAATACTCAAAATTAAATCCAAATAAACCTTACTCACACAATCCTACCCCCTTAATATTATACCCTAAACACTAATTAGCGAACCCAAATGAAAATATTTTAATTTTGGTAATTTTTAAAGGGTAAATCAAGCTTTTAAAATTTTGAAAGAGTGTAGTTTTGTGAAAATATTGAATTAGGTGTAGTTTTGTGAAAGAGATGTTGAAAGGGTGTAGTTTTGTGAATTTCTCTAAAAAATATTATAATTAATTATTTTTTTTTTGGTAATTAATATTATAATTAATTTGGTAGTTACCGAGAGTCAGTGTTTTGAATATTATTATTATTATTTATTTTTTTGGTCAACTGTTTTGATTAAAAATAGATATTTAACTATGAAAAAACTATTGTTGTATTAATTATATTTTGTAATTAGAGACGTGTAGTGTACAATACAGGTTAGGTTAGTCATAAATTTAATGTGAAAATGAGCCGTTGTGTAGCTAGTTCAAGTTGTATATTTTTAAAATAATTTCAAAACGTTATAGCCGAGAGGTCAGTGATGTGGCTATTTTGTGTACACGTCAAATTTAATGGTTGATTTTTGTAATTAAGAAACATTGCCGAATATGACAAAACAGAAAAAAAAACATTTCCGAGATTCGCACGAACAAGATATGTTAGAAGATTTATTTTTCTACCTTAAGAATCTATCCAATACTAAAGGTAAGAGTTTGTATATAGTTTTCTTTACAACCAAAGTGTGTATACAATTATGAGCGTAAAAATCATCATTTTTTGTGATTTTAGTTTCATTTTTTGTATGATTGTATCTAATAAATTACATATCCTTAATTTTTAAAGTCAACGGCTTTGTTGTGCTTAGTTAAAACTTTAAACCAATTTTCCTTTTATTACCTTTTACCTTTTTGTTAATTATATTCGGTCAACGAAAGCAAACTAAACGAATATCACTTCCCATTGGTTGCCCGACGGAAAAAAGTCAAACTCAATGTTTCAATTTAAATTAAACTTCCGTAATATTTAACTTTGACTTTTTTCAAATTTATATATAATCACGTTATGTGACTTACATCACAACTTGGACCCTTTTCTTATAGAGATAATTGTTGGACTATTTTTAAAAAGTATTTAAAAACAAGACTATTTACTATTTAATTTTAGCTAAATGGATCATGGGGTCCACGATTTTGACTTTCACCCTCTTTTGTAAATTACATTTGTGGGTATAATATTTATGTAAATAACGATTTTGCCATTACATATAATTTTTAAAAATATGTAATTTGGATGTCACTCAAAAATCAAATCTCGCTTTTTACTCATCTTCCCCAAATTTCGAGTCCGCCGGTTACAAATACTTCTCATTTTCTTTTCTTTTTCCTTTCTCTCTCTATTTTTATTTTTTTCTTTCTTTTCCTATCAAAAACCTTACGAATTAACTCATAAATCCCAACAATTGTACGACAATTCCAGTGGATGTTTAATCTCTTCATGTACACATTTGTCTGTACAGATCAAAAACATTCGTATGATTGTTCACTAAACCCATCGATTCAACAATCCACCGGACATTTAAAATTGTACAGTACAATTGTCATATCCACTAAACCCATCGATTCAACAATCCACTGGACAAGTAAAATTGTACAGACAATTTACGAGTTAACGCGGTAAATCTCAGTAATTGTACCGGCAATTCTAGTGGATGTACAATTTTTCATGTACATCTTTGTTTGTCGAGATGAAAAATATTCGTATGATTGTCTCTTAGACCCGATGATTCAACAATCCAGTGAATTTTGTACATAAATCCACTAGATAACTATAATTGTATAGACGATTGTTATATCTTTTTCGTATAACATTCAAGTGGACAATCAAATGTACACTAGATGTGTACACTGGATGGTATTCGACTGTCCACTGGATGGTTCGCTGGACTCAAATCTGTACTCGAATTAAACTCAATTAATCAACTTACATAAATTATAAAACACGAAAAATAAATTAAAACAGAGAATAAGAGATAACAAAGAAAAGAAGAGAGGAAGAAGAAAGAAACCAAGTGAGAGAAGAGAGAGAAGTGAAAAAAATAAAAGAAAAAATGCATATATTTTTGCTCAGGGGCATTTTCGGGATTGTTCAAATCCACCCAAAAACTCTATCTCTATATACCTGTATTACACATAGTTGGGGCCCACGGTCCATTTTGCAATTGTAAATAGTGGCATGGTTTACTTTTTTAATTACTTTTCACAAAATAGTCAATTTATACAATAAACCCTTTCTTATAAGGCAAATCTCTTTTCCACGACCAATCATGCAACAAGAAAGTTAATAGACAGATCAAGCTTTACTAAAAAGAGATTGTATATATAGCCCATGATTTCCCTTTTTCAAGATAATCTTATTACCATGCGTAAAGGTCACATATTCATTTGAATAAAACAAAAACGTGTCATCGATGAAATTTGACACAATCGGAAAAATATGTGGTATTTATGGTATAGCATACATTGTTGACCGTAATATAAATTATGCATTTTGTTATAAGAAGTCCAACGTCAGAATTATGTGAACGCGTATTTTGACTCGAAGAATAAGACTTGAAGATGCAGTTGGATTCAGAGGCTGAGGATCGTCAGAAGGCTAAGGAGCCAGCAGACAGCTGAAGACAGCTCAGGATATTTCGGACTTGGAAAAGCAAAAGGAAACAAGCTTTAACAAGAAGATTGCCTTATTTGGAGAAGGCGTGGTGAACAAGGGAGGAAGATTCGTTATGGGAGATAGCGAATCAAAGGGAATATTTCCTAAGAGAAAAATAAGGAAATATTCCCGATTTAATGAAGATATGGAGATCTTCTAGATTTGACGTGTTGTATGCCTTATTTGGAGAAGGCGTGGTGAACAAGGAAGGAAGACTCGTTATGGGAAGATAGCGAAGTTTGGGAATATTTCCGAAAGTGAAGAATAAGGAAATATTCCTAGATGAATGAAGATATGGGAATCTTTATGTTTTGGGAAGTTAGGTATTGTGTGTGGGGTATATAAGGGCGTGGATGTGTTCAGAATTGGGTTAACACTCTAAGCCGCTTATTTTCGTGGGTGATCATCTTTGTATAGGTGAGTGTTCGATCTATTGTACAAACTAGAAAAACCTCGGTGTTGTAATAGATCGGTTTGTTTATTAGATAGCGTACGGGGGCAATAGGGTAGATTGCGTAATAGCCGAGTTTGGGTTGTGTCTTGTAAAGAGAAACCTAAAGAGATATCTAATAAAGTGTGTTAAGTGTTTGAGCTCGGCGCTTTCCGAGTGAAATCTGTCTGTTCATCAGTTGACTGAGAGTTTCCACACTTTCAATTGGTATCAGAGCCTACATCTGACCAAGAAAAGGTGGTTCTTTCAAACAGGTGAGATCTAGGACGCAAAGTATGTAGAACTTTCAACACTACATGCCGATGAACAAGCTGCCGATACTAAAGTCTCAAAACTATGGTTGGTGGAAGGTGCAAATCAAAGCGTTGATTCGTGGTATCAACGAAGATGTTTGGATAACTGTTGAAGATGGTTGGATTCATCCGAAAGTCATGAATGACAAGTCGGAGGAGATTGACAAGCCAAAGAATCAGTGGACCGCCGAGGAAAAAGCGCCTCCAAATTCAACAACAAAAGCACCGTCAATAATCCGGTGTTCGTTGTCCGAAGACCGGTTCACCGAGAGTGCAAGGATGCACCACGGCCAAGCAAGCTTGGGATGCTCGGAAGTATTCTACGAAGGACCGAGGAAGTCGAAGAACCGAATTGACGACTGGCGGCCCGACTTCGAAACGCTGACCATGAAAGACATTGACACCATTGATGAGTTCAGTGGAAAGCTGAGTGCTATAGCCAATGAAGCGCGAGTCATGGGAAAAGTTTACAAGGACAAGAAGATGGTGAAGAAGTTCCTCAGAAGCCTGCCAAACAAATTCCAAGCTCACAAAGCTGCCATATAGAAGTATCTCTCTCAACTCGATAAAATGAAGTTTGACCAAGTTGTTGGTATGATGCAAGCTCATGAGATACAACGGCTTCGGAAAGGTGAAACAAAAGGGAAGTCCATTGCTCTGGTTGCTGAGAATCAATCACCAAGCTGTGATAATCTGGAAGCTCAAGTTGGGTTGATTGTGAGGAAGTATCTCAAGAAGATGGAGCGTGGACAACACAAGTTCAACGGGTCTAGTTACAAGTCTGAGCCAAAAGGTGAGGGAGACCGCACTAATCAAAGAAGTGATGTTCAGTGCCATGAGTGTAGAGGATTTGGTCACTACAAGAGTGACTGCCCAAATCTCAAGACAAAGGAAGGAACTCAGTGCTTCGAGTGCAAAGGATACGGTCATCTGATGGTTGATTGTGCAAATACTCTAAAGAAAGGTGAAAAATCGTATGTCTCTTGGAGTGAATCGGATTCAGATGAGGAAGAGAAGGAAATGATTAATATGGTTACTTACCTCGGTGTGTTGGAATCGGATTCTGAATCAGATGAAGAGTCTGTGACTGTAAGTGACAATCAAGTGCTGGTAGGGACTCTGTTGAAATTTCGAAGTGAAAACAGAGATCTGCTTGAGGTTCAGCTAAAGTTACTGAGTGATAACCAGAAGCTTATCAAGGAGAAAGATGATTTTGTAGCATTGTCGTTGAAACTTCAAGAAGAAAATCAGAAGCTTGTCAATGACAAGGAGGATCTTCTACCTAAGGTCGAATCTCTCAATGCTGACATCAAATCCGCGGTTGAGAAAAATCAGCTGCTTGAGAATCAGTTCAGTGAACAGATGAAGAACATCAAGATGCTGACCAAGGGTACCAAGGATCTGGACAAGGTCCTAACTGTAGGACGTACCAGTAATGCAAAGTGGGGTCTGGGGTATCAAGGAAACAAGTTTCACTTGCCAGACGTGAAGACCCAGTTTGTCAAAGCAGCACATCCAAAACCAGTCCCAGTCCATCAGAGGCACATTCCTCAGAGGTCTACCTACCAGACTACCGCTAAGGTCAATCGTAACTGGTTCCCTGCGCGTAAGATTCCCAGGACACATAATCCACATGAACGACATGAGTGCTACTACTGCGGTGAATACGGGCACATTCGAGCATCTTGTTACTATTTCAGAGGATGTATCAGACGACTAATCTCCATGGGCAGATACTCAACAGACAAACAGAACTACAATCGAGTGTGGGTCATGAAGAAAGACATTTATTGCTATGCTGCTCACACTTCTGAGATGGTGCAACCAACTGCTGATGAGAACAAGTGGTACTTTGACAGTGGATGCTCCAGACAAATGACTGGTAAGTCAGAGCACTTTCAAAACTACGAGAAGATCTCTGGAGGAAAAGTCACTTTTGGGGATGGTGGTAAAGGAAAGATCAAAGGTAAGGGTAAGCTCATTGGTGACATCAAACCTAAGTTGGCAAATGTTTACCTGGTTGATGGACTCAAAGCTAATTTAATCAGCATCAGTCAGCTGTGTGATGATGGACTGACAGTCACATTTACCCAGCGAGAGTGTCAGGTCTTTGATGAAGCGAGAAATGTCCAGCTGAGAGGGATAAGGGCATCAAACAACTGCTATGTATGGAACCGAAATCTCAGGTGCATGACTGCTACTCAGACCATTGATGATCAATTGTGGCACAACCGTCTGGGACACATGAATGTGAAGACTATGATCAAGCTGACAGAGCAGGAAGTGTTGCTAGGAATTCCTAATAAACTCAAAGAGGAATCCCTATTTGTGTGTGGGTCGTGCCCCAAAGGGAAGCATGTGGAAGTTCAACACAAGAACATGACTGACATCAGATCAACCAGGGCTCTGGATCTCATGCACATGGACTTGATGGGTCCAATACAAGTCGAAAGTCTTTCAGAAACTCACACCCCAGTATCAGAATCTCAGAAGCTTGAAGATCTTGATTCAGAAACCGATGTGAGTAAGCTCCAGAAAGTTCAAGTCCATAGAAATCACTCTCACCAAGATGTTATTGAAGATGTGATAGGTGAGCAAGTCACCAGGAAGAGACAGACCAACCTTCAGAAGATGGTATGGTTCACCTGTTTTGTCTCGATGTTGGAGCCGAAGGACCATCGAGAAGCTCAGTTGGTTGAGTTTTGGATCAGATCAATGCATGAGGAGCTGAAAAACTTAGATCGAGCTCAAGTGTGGGATCTGACTCCAAGACCAACTCATGTCAACATATTAGGAACCAAGTGGATATTCAAGAACAAGATTGATGAGCTTGGACATGTGGTGATAAACAAGGCTCGATTGGTGGCTCAAGGTTATTCTCAGATCGAAGGGGTGGAATTTGAAGAAGCGTTTGCACCAGTAGATAGACTTGAGTCAATCCGATTCATGTTAGGGATGGCTTGCTTGATGAACTTTCGGTTGCATCAGATGGATTCGAAAAGTTCTTTCTTGAACGGGATTCTTCAAGAAGAGGTATATACCAAGCAACCAAAAGGCTTTGAAGATCCAAATCATCCTGAGTATGTTTACAAACTCAAGAAGGCACTCTATGGCCTGAAACAAGCACTACGTGCGTGGTACGAACGGCTGACGGTCTTCCTACCAGAGCAAGAGTATCAACGGGGTAGTGTGGATCAGACCTTATTCCTCTTCACCAATCCAAAGGGGTTCCTGGGTGTCCAAATCTATGTGGATGACATCATCTTCGGAGGAACAAGCAAAACACTGGTGGATCATTTTGTCAAGACAATGACCCATGAGTTTAAGAAGAGTATGGTCGGAGAGTTGAACTATTTTCTCGGGTTACAAGTTAAACGAAGGATGAAGGCATCTCAGTTTCTCAGAGTATCTATGCCATGAACTTGGTAACACGGTTCGGACGCAAGAGAAAGCAAGGATGCAAAAACTACTATGAGTACTACAACCAAACTGTTGGCAGATGAGCATGGTGAAGATGTGGATCAACGCATGTATCGTGGTATGATTAGCAGTCTGTTGTATCTCACAGCCAGTCGACCTGATCTTTGCTTGAGTGTGGGAATGTGTGCAAGGTATCAAGCAAAGCCCAAGATGATGCACCTCTCTGCTGCGAAGAAAATCATACAGTATGTCAAGGGAACAACTGATTTGGGGCTCGTATATACTAAGGATACGAGCCAGAATCTCGCAGGGTACTGTGGTGCGGATTGGGAGGGGTGCATAGATGACCGCATAAGCACAAGTGGTGGGTGTTTCTTTCTGGTTAACAATCTGATCTCCTGGCACAGCAAGAAACAAAACATTGTGTCTCTATCAACTGTTGAAGCCGAATACATCGCACTGGGAAGCTGCTGCACTCAACTCATGTGGATGAAACAGATGGCTAAAGACTATGGTATGAATTCTGGAACTCTACTCATTCATTGTGATAATGTTAGTGCCATTAAAAATCTAAAAATTCGGTTCAACATTCACGAACTAAGCATATTGACATTAGACATCATTTTGTTCGTGAGTTGGTTGAGGAGAAACTAATAGTTATAGATCATGTGGGGCACCGAGTTTCAACTGGCCGATATCTTAACCAAGCCGATGGACTTTAATCGATTCGTTGATTTAAGAAAGTCCATTGGTGTTTCGAAATCTAATTTGCCTTGTGAGTTGAGATGCTTGTGACGAGGATAAACAAGGCACAATGTTCATACAAGTCAATTCATCACAAGCGATCTCAAGTGTCCGGTGGAAAAGAGCCGCTGTCTCACCGTTCGAATGTTGATAAGTACGGATCCGTTGTTGGGTGTACAACGCGCTGAGGATGAGGAAGAAAAAAAAAAAAAAAAAAAAAAAGGAAAACAACACAAAAAAAAAAAAAAAAAAAATGTGTGTTGTGCAAAAGTCCTCTTGATGAACCTGAGAAGTCAAGTGATGGTTCTCACTCAGCTGGGAAAAAGTATAAACTATTGAGGAACCTGAGAAATCAAGTGATGGTTCACAAACAGCTGAGAGAAGGACTCACTCCTCATCCAAAGGAAATTTCAGCCGCCTTGAACGACAGAGAAGGTTGAAAACGATGTCAAGTATCAGGATAAAGGTGGGAGAGTGTGAAAGCTAGACATCAGACAGGAGAGTTGCACCCATCTACCACCATGAGCATTGTCCCCGTGAAGTCCCATGCGTCTAATGGTGTCTCGGCTTCGTGAGGCGGATTTCAACGGGGTAAATATTAAACCTTAAATGAATTTAAATACTCGCTCATGTGATTTATAGTTGTTCCGGGTCACTCACAAATTGTGACAAATGTGTCCGCATGCTCAAGATTGTTAAGTCATGTGAAAAATTAAAAGAATCATACTTGAAAAGGGGCTTAACATTTCACTGTGATGAGATAGGATTTTGGAAGTTGGTGTCGTGATCTGTTTGTTGAGTGTGTGCAGACCCAATAGATGAGAGAGGTCCAAATCGCAAAAAGATAGGGTTTCACTGTAAAAGGTGAAAACGAAAAAGGAAAGGTCATTATCATCTCACAGCCGCCTGTTGATGTTTGCTCTCTTCACCGGAATCAAAGGTTGGGTCAAAAAGCTATCACCACCACCGATTCAAGTACAAAGCGCTGAAACAATGGTAGCCAAATCGTCTGACATGCAAGGTAGCGATGAGTTCAAGGAGGCCATCGATTCTCAAATTCCCGATGAAACTCAAGGTTGTGAAGTCAAATCAGGGACAAGCAGATCATAAAGGAGAATGTAGCTCCGAAAGAGCCTCAGGAAGACGAAGAGACTTGAGAAGCCGAAGTGACACCGGAGCAGGAGGAAACCGCCAGGCTAGATCTGATAGTGACAACAATCGCCAGAGAACATCAAGAGTGGGAGAAGCTTTCGCAAAAGGACAAAGAAACTCCCGAAGCATTGGAGCCTAAGTCCAAGGCCCCGATTGATGGCTCTGTTGTGGAGATTTCCTCGTTATAATCATAGTCGAAGAAGAAAATGAAGAGGATACCCAAGCCGGAACCCCGGAAAAGATCTCAGCGATCTACTGTTGCTTCCAGCTCTCAGGAAGGTGACTCAATGGGGCGAGGAGACTCGATCATGAATCAGCGCAGGTACGACTCGTTCTTCAGAAGGAACGTCATTGAAAAACGAGTCATGATCAATTTTGATGAAATGCTAGTGATCAAGACCTTGCTGAGAGACATCAACCTTCTGTCATCAGTCTCAAATGTCTCACCCTTCAACAAAGAGCTGCTCTGCGAATTCTGGACCGGTCTACCAATGGTGAAAACCGAGGAAGAGTCAGTTGAGGGATCCACCTACGAGTTTTCCCAGAGCAATCAACGAGACTCTGCATTATCTCACTCTCACAAAGGAGGAGCGCAGATCTGTACTGAAGAAGGTTGCTGGTTTTTCTGATGAAGAGCTCGTTGAGTATATAACTGACAAGAAGTTCACCACCCTCAAGGGGCTGAAAGCTTCGCACTTCAAGGAGGAGAAGGGTTGCTTTATAAGATCTGTTGTGTAAACCTCGACAATGTCACCAACAGTCAGTTGAAGTTGGTGTATCAGGTCTGTGAAGGAATCCCCATTGACTTGGGTAAGCTGGTCTACGACAATGTGTTGAACATGGCCAAAGGTTGAGATCCCAAGTTGCTCCTACCATACCCATTTCTCATCACTAGGATGCTTCAGCGTCAAGGGTTTATCTTCTCGGAGGTTCAGAGCACTAATCCCAAAAGGCAGAAGGTCTCAGCTGTTAAGCCTGTGAGGACATCAATCCAGACTCCAGCTTCAGACTCACGCATGTCAAACATGAGAGATGCAATTCGAGTCGACCATTCTCGCTTCTCCAGATCGCTTCGATGCAAGTAAGTGTTCCTAATCATAACTCTCCATATTGCTTTACCCGAATGTTTTTAACTGATTTATGCAATCAAGCAGGGGGAGAAAGTAGTGATGATGAGACTCACTCTGATGTTTAGATGTAGTACTGATGCAGGGGGAGAGTGTGGGGTTTTGGGTTAGTTAGTTGTAGGTGTAGGCTAAGGGTTACGGTTAAGGGGGAGAGCTGTGAATGAAATTAGCTACTCTTGTTGTGTGCTTTGTGTGCTGGTTTTGTCTATCATCTTGCAAGATTGCTGGATTGTCAAAATCAGATAAAAAGGGGGAGATTGAAGATGCGAGTGGATTCGGAGGCCGAGGATCGTCGAAAGGCTAAGGAGCCGGACAGTGAAGACGACTCAGATATTTCGGACTTGGAAAAGCAAAAGGAAACAAGCTTTAACAAGAAGATTGCCTTATTTGGAGAAGGCGTGGTGAACAAGGGAGGAAGATTCGTTATGGGAGATAGCGAATCAAAGGGAATATTTCCTAAGAGAAAAATAAGGAAATATTCCCGATTTAATGAAGATATGGAGATCTTCTAGATTTGACGTGTTGTATGCCTTATTTGGAGAAGGCGTGGTGAACAAGGAAGGAAGACTCGTTATGGGAAGATAGCGAAGTTTGGGAATATTTCCGAAAGTGAAGAATAAGGAAATATTCCTAGATGAATGAAGATATGGGAATCTTTATGTTTTGGGAAGTTAGGTATTGTGTGTGGGGTATATAAGGGCGTGGATGTGTTCAGAATTGGGTTAACACTCTAAGCCGCTTATTTTCGTGGGTGATCATCTTTGTATAGGTGAGTGTTCGATCTATTGTACAAACTAGGAAAAACCTCAGTGTTGTAATAGATCGGTTGTTTATTAGATAGCGTACGGGGGCGATAGGGTAGATTGCGTAATAGCCAGGTTGGGTTGTGTCTTGTAAAGAGAAACCAAGAGATATCTAATAAAGTGTGTTAAGTGTTTGAGCTCGGCGCTTTCCGAGTGAAATCTGTCTGTTCATCAGTTGACTGAGAGTTTCCACGCTTTCAAGACTCACATGTGCCACACCTTCAAGTTAGGCTCTAAAAGCAACACACCAATTTTTTGAAGAGTTTATCCGAATCCTCTAATGTTTAGTAGTATTTGTCAACGCTACATGTCTTGATTTGTAATGTATCCATACATACAAAATACCTATTTTTTTCAACACTTATTGGCAGGCTAACAGAATCTTAGTCTTGCATTCAAAAACATATATATATATATATATATATATATATAACCAACTTTATATTTCGAAAGCAAAGTGTTCATAAATCATACTAATATTCATCATAACTTAAGCCATAACTTCAGGCAACATTAAATGTATCTCATAGCACACGCTTTGACTTTAGAAATCTTATATATACATCATTGAAAACTATAATGAAAACCTTATAAATCAGACAACTTTACTAACCATATAATATTTGTCTTGGAGTAGAATCAAGCCACACAATGCAAAGGATACCGATCGGTTCACGACCATCCGAAGAGTTTCTGATAAACCTCTTGCCTGATTCTACTACAAGCACCAACGATCTCGCGGTCTATGATGTCGACAAGAAGGCACTGTCTCTTCACAACAATGTTTACAAGTCTGTTAATGGAGAGAGAGCTATTCACTTTATCCCTCTCGTTCTCTTTCTTTGTGCTTTCGCTCTTTGGCTCTTTTCAACTTCTACTAATTAGTGTACGTAATTACGTAAATGAATAAATTTTGTTAATATCGTTAACTCTTTTTCATACAATAATTTGTCGATGGCTTGTAAACAATTTTGAGGCTTTTTCTGTCACAATCTTTGGCTTGTTTGTGTCCACAATAGGAAATGATCTCAAGAGACTGTAAGAAACAGGGATTATTATAATTTGGGTTCGAATAAAAACTAACTCTATTCCAAAACAGAACACAACACAACCTCAATATTTCACCAATCTTATAGTTATAAAAAGATCGGTTCATTCAATATGTAAACATCAAAGCAGAGACCATAAAAAGAGAAACCAAAACATAAGAAGACAAAGAAAAGAGAAGCAACAGCTTCCCACAACATAACATATTTCAAACATCTTTTCTTACTCGAACGCGTCGTCATCATCATCGGGTAGAGGCTGAGCAGCAGCCGCAATGAGATCAGCCTCGTTCTTCTGCTGATCCACAATGTCAATGTGTACCTCGGGTGGAGCAAGAGCAGGAGATTCGACAAAGTGAAGGTTTTGGTCACCGGCAAGTTTCCTAGCAAGGTACAAGAAGGGCTTCTCGAAGTTGTAGTTGCTCTTTGCCGATATCTCATAGTACTGAAGGTTCTTCTTCCTGTGGAAAGTGACCTGCTTGGCTTTCACTTGCCTGTTCTTCACATCGACTTTGTTCCCGCAAAGAACAATGGGGATGTTCTCACACACCCTGCAGAGATCACGGTGCCATGTCGGAACGTTCTTGTATGTGAGCCTTGCTGTTACATCAAACATGATAACAGCACATTGACCATGGATACTGCAAGAAAGAAAATCAAAGATTTAGCTTATATAACAAACTAAATCAACCATTTAGCTTATACATCCTAATCCTATATAGTAAAACAAAATCATCAACTATTAGCTTATACATCCTATATAGTAAAACAAAATCAACCATTGTCATAAGACTATAAGAGTGTTTTCAAGTCAAATAACCAGAGCTAATAAACACTATGATATTGCAAGAAGAAGTAATCAAATATTTCGCCCTATATATCAATCTAAATCAACCACTTAGTTTATACATCCTATGTAGTAAAACCAAATCAACCATTGTCATAATAGTGTTTTCAAGTCAATAACCAGAGCTAATCACCACTATGATACATCCTAGTCTCAAGTGAATACTACAAGATTACTTCAACAACATCACAAACAAGATCTTGAGCATAGAGAAAGTAAAAGTTTGTGCTTACTAGTATCCATCTCTGAGCCCACCAAACTTCTCTTGACCAGCAGTATCCCAGCAATAAAAACGGATCTTGCCACAGTTTGTGAAGAAATCTAAAGGATGAACCTCCACACCAATTGTAGCTGCAACAACACAAGGACTTAACATCACAACATCACTTGTAAGAAAAATTTGTTATGTTGTTACTTACGTTCATATTTCTTCTCAAACTCTCCTGTAAGATGTCTCTTCACAAAAGTTGTCTTCCCTGCAAAAACAAACAAAAGAGACTTAGCAATCAACGATCAATGGAGAAGAAGAGAAAGCAGATATTGATTCGGTTAAAAAGTTAACCTGTGCCACCATCACCAACAATGACGAGCTTGAAGCTTGGATAATCTACGGTTTGCTGATTAGGTAAAGCCTGAAAAAACAAAATCAAAACCAAAACCAAATCGAATTCAGAAAAACACACAAGAGAACGCAGAAACATTATACATGAACGGATCTGAGATAATTAAAAGGAACTAGATGACGAAGAGAAGTTTTTGTTTACCATGTTTTTGAATTCGAGAGAGAAGAAGAGCGTGAAGGTTTGTTAGCGGCGAGAGGGAGAAGAAGAGGGAGAAAGAGAGGCGTGTTTTTAAATAGAGAAATTTTTGGGAAGGGTTTTTCGCTTAGATCTGACGCTACTTTTCTGATCGTTAGATTAACTTTTTTTTTTCTTTTCTGCAATTTTCTAACGCAGCTTTCTCCACCGTTGGATCTTTTTTAGCTTTATTTCCACGCGGTCTCTCTGCCTCATAATTCGTCCTTTTTCGAAATAAATGTAATTATTCCCTTTGGAGGATTTGAAATTTAAATTACATTATAATATACGTTTTCTTTGACGAAAATAAATGATTAATTATTCTATTTCTGTGTTATGGTTATTTTTTAACATATCAACATTAAGAATACTTGCTTGTTTTGAAGAAAAGATTAGATTTTTATAAGTCTTAAAATCCAAACTATTATGCTATTTTGGATATTAAATTGGAAAATAACATGAAAATTTTGAGTAATAAAAGACACAAATGAAAAATTCGGACAAAACATTGGAAAACTATAACTTCCCGATTATAATAAATGCTCCTTACATAAAAAATGTAGTAAATTATTTGAATAGAAAAAAATGAATGATTGATTTGAATAGAAATAAATGTTTCTTAAAGGTTAATTAAGAGAGAGTGTTATGCCTAAGACCATTCTTTTGTTGAAACATGCTTAAGACACTTTTTATAAACTAGTGTTTAGACAGAAGAAAGTTTGTTTTCAAATGCTTAAAGAACAAACCGAAATAATTTCAGAAAAGAACCATTGAGTACAAGAACATAGAGAGAGATTTCTACTTCCAGAGCTTACGCAGAGACATGTTCTTCTCTGTGTCTTTCTTCATAACCTTGGCTACTGCCATTTCAAAGTCTTCTTGTGTCACATGTACTCTCCTCTCACGCAGCGCAAACATACCCGCCTCCGTGCACACAGCCTGGACCGTAACAACCCAATATCATTAAGACCAGAGACAGAAATTGCAGAGAGTAGATAAACAGGAGAACAAAGAACACTTTACCTTTAGTTCGGCGCCTGAAGCACCACCCATCTTCTCTGCAATCTTTTTCAGATCAATTCCACGCATCAAATTCATTTTCCTCGAGTGTATCTTCAAGATATCAAAACGTGACTGCAGCACAAAACAGATATACACATTAGCCAAATAATTCATCAGAAGCAAAAAACCTGTTTCTGTAAGCAAAGTATCTGCCTCAATACTGAGTTGCTTCTACGAATATTTCACAAGAAACACAAAGCATTACATCTTCATTAGGATTTGGGAATTCAATTTTCCTATCAATCCTTCCAGGTCTGAGAAGAGCTTGATCCAGAATATCAATACGATTTGTCGCCATCAAAACCTGCAACGGTCATTTGAGAGAATAAGTGAGTTTGTCTGCACTATCAGACTACAATACTTCATACTATAAGCCTATATACTTCATGACTTTTCTTCCTCTACAAATTAACATGTACCTTGATTTTGTTTGACGCTTCAAATCCGTCAAGCTGATTGAGAAGCTCAAGCATGGTACGTTGCACCTCACTGTCACCATTGCCACTTCCAGATTCCATACGAGCTGACCCAATACTATCAATCTCATCCATGAATATGATCGATGGTGCATGCTCCCTGTAAACCATAAATCATAAGGGAAATTAAATTACCATTACTGTGTTTGGAATTTCTACATTATAATGCGGCATCGAAAATACAAACCTTGCCATGACAAAAAGTTCTCTGACCATTCTAGAACCTTCTCCAATGTATTTCTGGACCAGCTCTGAACCAGATACTCTGATGAACGTACAGTCAGTGTGATGTGCCACAGCCCGAGCCAAAAGTGTCTTCCCCGTTCCAGGTGGACCATACAACAACACACCCTAGAAAGAGAAGAAAGTGAATTAATCTCTAATCCACTTAACATAGTTACAACTTGCAACATAAAAAAGTAAGTTCTGCAATGATTTGTACCTTTGGCTGCGCAATTCCAAGAGACTCAAACAACTCAGGATGCTTGATTGGTAGCTCAATGACCTGATATGCATTTAAAAATATATAATAAGAAATCAAGAGGATGAAACAACATAGGTGATAGCCAATAAAACCAATGGCTTTTAGATCCAGTCTTTCTTTCTATAGGCTTACCTCTTTAATTTCCTTGATTTGCTGGTCAAGACCACCAATCATATCATACGTCGAGTCTGGAACCTTCTCGACTTTCATAAGGTTAACCAGCGGATCTACTTTACTTGGCAAGACCAGGTGGAGAACATAGCTATCATTACGGAGAGCAACTCTCGTCGATGGAGTAATCTTTGTTATGTCTATGCTTTTGTCAATATCAACAACATACTTCCCCTCTGGATGAACCTGGAAAAAATAAGAGTTTTAAGTCTCGCACACATAGTTACTTTCGTAACATTACAAAAAAAAATACAAAGCCAAGTTAATATGATATACAGATTCATACCTTAACCAAGACCTTGTTCTTTCCCATCACTTTCACCACTTCACCGACATAGGAACCAGGCTCTTGGAGCAGCTGCAACTCTTCTCTCAGCATTCTTACTGTTTAGCATATAAAGAATCATTACTGTCAAAATCTTTCGAACTTCATAATCGAATAAACTATAAAGAATAATAAGAATTAAGAAGCTTATACAATGATTAGCTAACACTGATTAGCTTCTCCATATACAATTTACAAGAAAGACAGAAGCTGATGCATAGTTAACACATAAGCACCAACCAAATCCAGATCTGAAACTTCAATCCCCAACAACAATTTACAAAATTTAAGAGAACCCATCTCTAAGGAGACCGAAATCGAAATCCCCAAACACAGAATCAGAAGAAAAAAACTAAACCAAGAGCATGATAATAAAATCATCAAAATCCATGGAAATCAGGGTTTCAAAAGGGAGAAAGAAAAGACCTCGAGAATTGAGTTCATTCCTCTGAGCTTCAAGGCGATTGAGATTGTTAGTCTTTTGCCGGAGCTGACGAAGGAGCCCGTGGATTTTCTGGAGATAATACTGTTTAAGCCCTTCTCCTTGCTTTGCCACCAAACCTTTGACGTTGCAGACTTCCTCCATCGCCGTCTCGTGACGTATCGCCTCCACTCCTACGGTCGCCATTTACTAGGTGATTGAGCAGATTATAGGAAGAGAAGAGATCTGTAGTTTCTTTGATAGGAATCTGAAAACCCTCACGCAAACACTTTTCCACTTAAAAGAACGATTAAAAAAAAAAAGGTAAAAGTGACAAAAAAGGTAAAACGGAAATCGTTTGATAGAAAAAAGGTAAGAAGGAAATTACCCAAGCCAGCAATAAGAATACAGTAATTTCTTTTTGACTAAAAGCAAAGATAATTTACATGAGCCAAACCTTCTGGTTAATCTAGAAACTCTATAGAATGGGGAGGTTTGTTTGGCTAAATAGCTCTAGACTCTAGAGGAATAAAACACAAAACTTTTAATTATACGTTAAAGATGTATGATGAACAAGTGTAAAGCTCTTGACAAAAAAAGAACAAGTGTAAAGCTGATCAAGCCACGACCAGTGCCAAATTCACCAAGCTCGGACTCCAAAAAAACCAAAAAGCTACACTTAAGACGGAACAAATCATACATGTTAATGACTTGCAGTCATTAAGCAAGAACTTGTAGGCTTGTACTGTGCAAACCCGTTTCCTGGTCATTCATCAGCACCAGCCATGCATTCTTTGGCTGCTAAATTAACAAGTGTCTGCGAAAAATATAGACTTGTCTCGATTCAGGCCTAACCTTTATAAATGAAAAATACTAGAACCGCGAAAAATGTAGAAACTAACCTCTAGTTCTTGTTCACGGTCTTTCAGGTTGTCTGTGCATTCTCTAACCCTTGAATATGATTTATGCAGCTACCAAAAACATAGAGACAAATCAACAAAAGTTACTTTAACAAAACTATGTTTGAAAACAAGAACAGAACCTATGTTTGTTTTACCTTTGACAATTCTTTTCGCCGTAGTGAAGTTAGTTTCTTTTCATTTATCAATAAATCTTCTAATCTCTGTGTAAATGAGAACAAAATCCAGAGTAAATATAAATTCTATCGAGTTCGTAAAACAAAATGCATACCTTGGACTTTCTCTGTAGCTCCGAGCACGCTACTTCCTTTTCTTCCAATCTGTCTTCCATCACCAGTATCTTCAAAAAATTGAAACAAGATAATAATCTCTTCCATCTCCCATGATTATGTAAGGAAACTATTGCTCCATTGGTTTATATGTCAAGAGTTATTGTGGCAAAGGCTCATCATATATACTAATAGCATAAATGAGCAGTTAAAGGACCTCATTACCTCATCTTGAAGCACCTCACGCATCTTAACCAGCGCGTCTAGTTCCTTTTTCACCTGTACAAACGACGCAAGTTTTTGAATGAACTATGCAAATATACATGTCTAATACACATCTTCTTTACCTGAAAATTGCGATCTCCACTTGAATTAGCGACGTGATCTCTTCCACGCACATCATTAAGCACGGTACTGTCAATGTAGTAAAAGCACTCAAAGATTAAGACATCTCAACAAAACCAAAGCAATCAACGCATTTTTTACAAGGTGTACCTATCATCTCTCTTAGTTTCTTGGCTCCTTCCTTCTTGAGCACTAATCCCGTTACTTTTCATACTATTATCCCCACGCCAATCTCCTTCATCGCCTTCGAAAACTCTTTCCTTGTAACCACTTCTATCCACCATACCACGATCGTTTCTCCTCTCGAAACCATGCAGATGTTCATCATAAGCTCTTCCCTTCTCCCCACACTGATCTTTCCTTCTGTCCTGAGACCTATCCCGTTCTCGAGACCTATCACTGAACCGATCCCTATCATAATCGAAACCACTTCTCCTACCAGGGCTATGTTGTTGAAACCTTCCTTGACCTGGATTCAATCTTCCACCACTTCTCATTGTCACCTCATTAACACGCACTAAACGCCCACCAATACTCTGATCACGAGCTCAATAGTCAATACCATAAAAAAAACCATAAAATAGAAAGTTAAAAATAAAAAACAAAAATCATAAGCCATGAAAACATACTTTGCCATCCATGTCTTCAATAGCATCATCAGCTGATCTACGATTTGAAAAGGTAACAAATCCATAGCATCTTCCTTTCACACTCTTATCATTAACAATCTAAAGTCAAGAAGTCTCAAAATTGAGTAGTTTTATCATCAAATCAAATCAGAATTTAAAAAATCTCAAAACCTAAAATTAGGAACTTGGATGAACAAAGGGAAGGAGATATTTTTAAACCTTAATGGTGAGCACGGTTCCGTAAATGGAGAATTCACGGCGGAGAGTCTCCTCCGTGACGTCGTAAGGTAGGCCGCCGACGTAGACGGAGTTGCCATCGTCCATCGTCATTGCTACTAAGTTTTTATCCGACTTTGAATTTTGACGAAAAAGGCAAACTTAGTCAATGGTCAAAAAGCTATCCAAATATGGGAATTATAAATGGGCCATATGGCCCATTAGACTAATAATCCTTATCGTAACTAAATCTTAGCCGTTGATTTAGCGTGTTCCATCTTAGCCGTTGATTAGAGCCAGCAGCTTTCTCCGGCCTCATCATCATCATCTCTTGTATTGTAAAACCGTTGGTTACAGAGATGCTTTCTTCGCCTGTTAGCTATTAATTTCATCTTTACACTGAACAAAAAAAGGATCAGAATTCGAAATCAAACTATAATGCGAATCTGAATAATCTATCTTGTTGTTTGACTTTGTTTGATTTAATCTTTTTTTTCCCTCTCTTTAATCTGTTGTTTGTATCTGATTGATTTCTACTCCCAGATTCTTTCTCTTGTACCATTTCGCGAAACTAGGGTTTCGTTTTCCGTTTCGATTCCATTTCATTTCCGTCACTGTGTGTGTTTTAGATGAACGAACACTCGAAGCTGATGAATCCATCACATAGAATGAATCCGCCGCCACCGACACAGATTCAGCCTCGGATTATGAACCAGGCTCCGTTGTTAAGCCAGACCCAAGGCATGAACCATCCGATGATGGTGGCTATGAACCAGCAACCACAGGTTATGATGAGCAACCAGCAGCCACAGCCTCTGATGATGAATTCTCGCGGCTTTAATAGCTTGAGCTCGGAGTATCAGAACCAGCCAAGTAAATTCGGCTCCAAAACGATCCGTAACCACTGGAAAAGGAAGAAGATGACAAGCGATAACAAGAGACCACACGTGATAAGGATGCATAACTCTGGTGCTCCTCCTATGTACAATCATCAGCAAGTTCAAGGCTCTAACGGTGGTGTTAAGATCGGTCCTGTAGGCTCGGGCGGTTACAAGCCACCTCCTCTTAACGAGCTTCAATCTCAAAACAGACTAAAAACGAGGAAGTTTTATCCGAAGAGGAATCATAATGGTGGTAACAGATCATCATACGTTCCTTACGCTCCGAGGAACACGACTTCGTTTATAATCCGAGCCAAGAAATCAGGCGGAATTTCTGAGTTAGTGTCTCCGTGCCCTGTGACACCGGCGGTGCTGCCTACGCCGATGTTTTCGCCTTCTAGGGAGGTTTTGGGTGATATGGCTAAAGAGGAATGGGGTGTTGATGGCTATGGATCAATGAAAGGGCTTATTAGGTTAAGATCTGATGGACATGACTTGGAGACTTGTGATGAGGATGATGAAGACGAAGGAGGATCGAGCGAGAGCGATGTGGAGGAGCATGTTGAAGTTGAGAGGAGGCTAGACCATGATTTGAGCCGGTTCGAGATGATATATCCGAGTTATGGTGTTGGTGGTTCTGAGTATAACAATGTGTTGGAGAATCGTGTTGATGATCAAGATAGCCATATTGCTCAGCTTGAGGAAGAGAATTTGACTTTGAAGGAGAGGCTGTTCTTGATGGAGAGGGAGTTAGGTGACTTGAGGAGGAGGTTGCAGTATCTCGAGAGGAGGGATTTGGTTGCTGGAGATGTTAATGAGGAGGTTGTGGAGAATGAGACTGAAAGTGACGGTGATGATGATGACACAGGAGGATCCGATGCACGCACTAGTGGTGACACGAAGGAGAACCGTGTAGCTGCAGAAGACATATGTATGCAGGATGTTGCTGTGGAGGAAGCTAAAGAGAAGAAACATACGATTGGTGTGGAAAGTTCCCGAGGTAAGGAACAAGTTGAAAATGATTATGAGGAAGTTTCAGGTGGACAATGCGAGGAAGCTAATAGGGTTATGGTTGGTATGGATCAGAGCAAGGACAATGAAATGGGTATTGAGAATCTTGAAAAATGCATCTGAAAGCGATCCGGATCGAGAACAAGGGGGCGGCTATATGAGTCCCTGGACCAAGGAGCGGATTCAAAAGCATGAGTTCACAATGATGATAGGCGTAAACGGGGATGCATATCATTCTCTCTTTTGATAACGTTAGTGTGTTGTTATATGCATATGTGTTAGGGATGGATCTCTCTGCAGCTCTTTAGTAGAAGCATAGTCTCTAGGTCATGGTAAGCTTACTTTTGTCTGGTCCGGATTGTTTTTTTTTTTACTTCTCTTGTAAGTTGGTTGGTTCATCGTGTTGTTGATAAGTTTGATTTGTAGTAGTGAAAGAACTTGAGGATGATAGAGTTTTGTAAGTTTCTTCGTTATTTATTGCATGTTTCAAGCAAATCAAAGAGAGTTAGAGGTTGAATGGAAAAAAGGTTTTTTCATACATGAACAATGATACTATACGGAGATCATACATCAATTTATATAGCGTGGTAATTCATATTTGAACTAGGATTTAATTCAGATTAACTACAACAAATATTAGAAATCGTCTAAAATCCGAAAATTTGTTAACGGTGTTAAATTCAGGGGTGGAGCCACTAAAGGAGTTTGTGTGGGCAGCTGCCTCTATAAAATATTGAACTTTTTAATTTTTCCTACCACTGATTAACTTTCCGTTAAGTTTTGCCAATATCGATATCATGTATTGAAACTATATCGTTTTACACACTAAACTATTAATTTAAAATACGCACCAAAACGATATCGTTTTGGTTTTAGAAATGGAAAAAATGGTGAAAGACAAATGACGTCGTTTTGAGTGTTGTTAAAATCAATGACAACGTGTACTTCTGCAAACATGTGATCAACGAGAAAAACGACATTACCATTAGTCAGTGCGGTGCCAAGAGTAATTGTGGCTTGGGGTAAATTAAAAAATGTGGCTCTTATTATTAAAAATATGAAAATGTTTAAATTTATATATTTAAGCAACAATACTATTGAAAAAAAGTTTCAATCAACTCATTTTTAGAATAATAAACCTAATTTTTTTGTCAAAAGTGTATACACTGGCCGATAGATAATTAGATATACATAACAAAATTTCTATTTTATTTGTAGTTATACTTTTTTTGAAGTGTAGGCGATTGAGAAAAGATTCTCTTTTCATTATTTATTCAACTAATATATACAGTGAATATATATTATTAATGTAGTATTATAGATTTTATAGTGTTATGGGATTTTAATTTTTTTAAAATTGTGGCCTTTTAATTAACAAAATTCTGGTGGCCTAGGGCAAATGCCCTTTATATAACCTCTTAGGCACGCTACTGCCAATAGTTGTAGCACCTTTGACAAAGTAGGACAAATCCACTTTCTTCAGAATTTTCTCCACATTCGCATACACAAGGTTTCAAGACCTGCCGCAGTGTACTTAATTACCATATTTTCAAAATCGAGAAAGATATGAAAACCTTTATATTGATCTGGTAAGAAAGTATTGTATCTATTTTAACATTGTCCGGACAATTATTCAATGATATTTATTGAACTACTTGCGTGTAGTGGGAAGCTTTCGAGGGGCTTGAACAAACATCCGATTCTGGTATAGGAAAAAAAAAGAAGAGAATGTGACATTTGTTTTTCATGATAATTAATAAGGATTTTGTTCTTCGGATTTTGTTTAATTCATATCTTGTTGTTCAAGCCAAACTAGAAAAAGCCTTTAAAGTTTGATTCTAACCTAACTTTTGGCCCATTATGGGTTTGTGGGTTTGGATTATTTAATATCCATCAACAGGTAATTTTTAGATATTAAAAAGACATCCAAATTGTTGTCAAAAAAAGACATCCAAATTCAGTGTTAACTTTTTTTTTTTTTTTTTTTTATTACATCAGTTAACAAAAACTAAAAATTAAGCGGCTTCATCAAAGACCCAACTCGGTGTAGTCTCGCTGACATACATGGAAGCAGGCGGATAAACTCTTCCCGAACGCGCCAACTTGTCTGCTTTTGAGTTTATGTCCCTTGGAATCTTTTTTATTCTGAAGTCTGTAAAGTACTCGAGCAACGTCTCAAACTCCTCGATCATTGTCTTAAACGCAGGCCACTCTGTGGGACTCTGCAAGATTGCCACCAATGTCGTATTGTCTGTTTCAAATTCCTGACATGAGATGTTTCGTGCTTTTATAACTTCCATAGCCCATAATAGGGCCCCAAACTCAGTGTGTAGAGGAGATAAACCCCTTCTTTTACGCCTTGTTCCCATTAGATGACTTGAGTCATCCCCGTTTATACAAATCCATCCTAGTCCTTCAAACACATCTGTATTTTTCCATGATCCATCCACTTGACAAACTAATCCTGAAACCACGTTCTGCGATTCCTCCAGCGCAAAGAAACTTATCCTGTGATCTACCTCTTCCTCCACATTTTGGGCTTCCGCCCAAGTTTTTGATTCTTTTATTGCCATCTCAATAATATCGGGTGGATCAATTTCCACATCCTCAAAAACCTTTCTATTCCTTGATTTCCAAATATACCATAATATCCAAGGATAACAATTTATTTCATGTTGTTGACTCTCTATTACTTTTAACTTCGAGAGCAAATAATCCATGTTTGAATACACACCTCCTTGTTTAAGTCTCACTTGAATAAGTCTCACTTGAATAAGTCTTAAATGTTTTAACTATCTCATAAATAGATAACATCCAAACCTTAATAAGAACAAGGGGAGGACGGGTGTAATTATCATTTTGTTTTTACATGCAATTTTCGAGAAAAGTTTACGTCCGCGTAATATATTGTACTATAACACATTATAAGGCACACTTGAAAAAAAATTCAACTGTACTGGAATTTTAAAATATTAAATTATACTCCTTATGTTCATTATTAAATGTTGTTTTAGAATATTTGTTTGTTTCTCTTTAAATGTGCTTTTAGGTTTTTACAACAGATTTTCTATATTATACATTTCATTAAAAAGAATATAAATTAATGTCATTAAAGTCATTTTGACAACTTTCCTTAATTTTTCTGAAAATCTTTAAAACACAATTTAATGTGGAACAAAAGGAGTATTGTTATAATTTTATTGAGTATTTATATTAATTGTAAATTAAAATTATTTTAAATTAATTTTTTTCACTTTGTTAAATTAATATTTGAAAAGTTTTGTTTGCTAAAGAAATTTGTAAATAAAATATAAGTACTTACATGGGTTTGAGAAATTTATGATGTTAATCTAATTGAACTTAGATAAAGTTTTAGCAAGTAATATAATTTATGCCATTTTAAAAATTCATTTTCTACTTCAGTTTAAAAATTTAGCAATCTTTCTTTTCTTATTATAGCAAATATATGATATTTTAGCTTTTGAGATATTTTTAGTATTTGAAATGCGCTTTACATTAAAAATGAATCGAAAAACTCTTATTAAACTTGTTAAGCTGTTAAAGTATGTTACACATAACCTAACGATTTTCCATTCTGAATGTCTAATCTAACTGTTTTGATTCGTTTGCCAAATAAAAATTATAGTTGTGCTCGTATGTATAAAATGTTAACTTTGAACTGCAAACACTTTAAGAAAGATGTTGTTAAGTGGAGGTCCAATTATTTCGTGGTTATGTCGTGGCTATATCTGTTTTTTCTTATAGTGAGAAGGTATGTGCGTTGCGAATGAATTTCATTTTTCCTTAATATGGAAAATATATTTCTATATAATTTTTAAACTTTCAAATGTTTTTTTATGGATTTGTAAAGTGCTAAATAAACTTATTTTCTATTTTTTTTTGTGAAAAATCAATTCTTCACATATTTATTTTTGGTTTACTAAACTTATTTTATATTTTTTTTGAAAAATCAATTCTTCACATATATAATGTTCTTAATGTTTATAGGTTGATTTAGTATTTTGTTTTACTTTTTTTGCTATTCGGTTAAGATGATAAAGTGACAAAACCTGAAGGTAAAGTGAGGTTGCGGTTAACAAAGAATTTTTCGAAAAAGTAGTTCATCTTCATTACTTATTCTTTGTTTATACTATTATGACTTCATTTCATTTTTACATATTTCCATATGAGTAATCATTGATCAATAGCTCAATTCTCTTGATGGTTTATATAATTTTTTACATCCTTATTTTCTCTAATTTCTTTAAGATGTAGTTGTTTTTGTTTATTGTAATATGATAAGTTGACTCCTATCATGAATGAGAATATTATTATTATTATTATTTTATTATTGTTTTTTAATTGAATATTGACTTAGCTTCCCAAGTTAGTTGAAAATACCCCAATGTTAAACATATTCATTCTCTAAACTTTGTGAGTTGATCAAACTAATCATATTTGCAGATGATTTTCTTGAATGATACATTTATTCATAATTATTTAATTTAAAATGTTTATTGTTTGTGTATAGTATAAAAATATATTATTAATAGTTAAGGATCAAGTAGGGGTGCAATTGACACTCTTTAAGTAATAAGAGTATATGTTTAAGAATAACTACAAAAAAAATGAAATAGTATATTTGGTTAAGTTCTCTATTACTGAAGTCTCTAACCTGAGTTCGAATCCTGTCTGTGATAGTTTGAATTCTTAATTTTTTATTTAAATCAACCAATCGAAAAGTGCCACATGTCACTCACCGGGAGAAAGTTCTTTTATTTATAGTATAGATTCAAAACTAACACTATGTGCACACTCTTATAAATAAATACTAGTAGTATTTAATCTTATAATAATAAATAATTACATTTCATCGCATGCATGTTGCATGACTTTTACGCTACTATATTTAAATTTTGGCGTGTCGATATTGTGAAGAGGGCGAAGTGGAGCAAATTTGGACAATACACTAAATATGTATTAAAAAACATTTTAAAATGGTTGCAAGTTACATACACTAGTAAAAAAACTGCTCATACCCACGAAAAACCCACGAAAATTTTCGTGGGTATGGGGTAAAAGCCACGAAATGCCACGGGAAGCTACGGTGAACAGTAATTTATTACCCACGAAAATTTTCGTGGCTTTTTCGAGCTACCCACGAATTACCCACGAAAATTTTCGTGGATTTTGAGCTACCCACGGAAAAGCCACGAAAATTTTTGTGGGTATTGTTCTACCCACGATTACCCACGAAAATTTTCGTGGGTAGATTGAAACCCACGAATTACCCACGAAAATTTTCGTGGGTACTTTGAAACCCACGAATTACCCACGAAAATTTTCGTGGGTAGCGAGAAAAATACTTGTAACACTAATTTCTTCGTGTTTTTCGTGGCTTTACCGTACCCACGAAAATTTTCGTGGCTTTTTCGTGGCTTTTTTAAGTACCCACGAAAATTTTCGTGGCTTTTTCGTGGGTACTTCGTCTTCTTCACAAACCTAATTTCCGCCGCTGCTTCGTTATTTTCGGCGATTTTCGTGGCTTTTGAGGCGATATCCGGCGATTTCAAGCGATTTTCAGGCAAAACTCCAACAAAACTCAGGTTTAACTTATATATATATGTTAATTTGGTAGTTTGATTTTAGTTTTTGATCTTGTTGTATTGTGTTGTTCATGGATCTTGTTGTTCATGGATCTTCTTGTTCATGGATCTTGTTGTTTATGTTAATAAAAAAAAAATTCATGGATCTTGTTGTTGATTATGTTGTTTTAACATTATATATATACAAGATCTTCATTATATTTGATTATATATATACAAAATTCATGGATCTTGTTGATTATATATGATGAATATCAACGAGCTCCATGAATATCTTAAGATCCATGAATTTTTCTATTTTTTATATTTTTTTCCTAATATAAAAAATATAAAAAATTAAAAATATTATGATGATTATCTTATGATCCATGAATTTTATGATCTTATGATGATTATCTTAAGATCCATGAATTTTTATATTTTTTATATTTTTTTCCTAATATAAAAAATATAAAAATTAATGTTGTTGATTATATATTTGATTTAGATCTTGTTGTTTAGAACTTGTACTTTTATTAAATCTTGTAGTTTGATTAGGTTATCAATGTTTAATTAGGAAAATTATACATTTGTAACAATTTAAACTTAAAAATTATACATTTGTAAACTTAAAAACAATTTTAAACTTAAAAATTATAAGTTAACCCTAATTTAAACTTAAAAATTATACATTTGTAACAATTTTCTCCATTACAAATCTTAGGAATATTGTCTTTCTATAATTGTTTATTTTTCTTAAACTTTCTAATATTGTTTTTGTAATGAATTTGGTATAAATTTTAAAACATTAATCATATGTGACAAAATATGTGAATTTTACTTAAAATTATACAGCCATTATGCGTCCTCGACACAAGAGGTTACGCGCAGTGAGTTCGACGCGTTCAAGACTAGCACTCAAGGAAGGTTAGATCGCCTTGAAGCTGGAAGCTCGACGGGGGTCGGGTAAAATCCCGCATGACCAAGAAGACCAAGAGTCAGGGCACGTTAGACCCGACTATAGCACCTCAAGGCGGGATCCAACTCGAGGAGTTCAACACAACCCATCTGAACTCGCTTGGGAATTTCGATTATGATGTGTAGTGTTTTGTATTTTGCAACAACTTTATTTAATTTATATAACTATGAATTTTGTAAAACTATTTGCTTTTGCGGTTTAAATTTTCAAGTATATTATTGTCTTTTTAAATCTGTTTTAATTTTAATTTTTAAAATTATAATTTCTTAAATCAAAATTGATTTATTATTTTTTTTAAAAAAATTTCAGATTACCCACGAAAATTTTCGTGGGTTTTTCGTGGTTTGTTGAGCACCCACGAAATACCCACGAAAATTTTCGTGGGTTTTTCGTGGCTAATTTCCCACGAAAATATTTGTGGCTTTTTCGTGGGTAACTTACCCACGAAAAAGCCACGAAAATTTCTACCCACGACGCTATACCCACGAAAATTTTTCGTGGCTTTTCGTGGCTTACCCACGAAAAAACAGACAAAAAACCCACGAAAATTTTCGTGGTATCCTGTTTTTTTTTACTAGTGATAGTTCTATCTTTTGGGATGTTAATTAACACCACTCTAAAATTGTTAGTCCATATAAAAAAACATGAAAGCTCAATAAATAAACAATTAACATCAGATTGAATAATGAATTGCGCGCATGCATCCTCAAAATACATATAAAAATACACCACTATTCTAAATAAAGTTGACTACTTGTTAGCTTGAGAAATAGTCACTAGTTTTAGTGGATTAAACGTAAGATCAAACAGGCCAACTTACAAACAAAATTGAAATTCCATGAATCTGTTAAATCTCAATATATAGCCTCTAATTAGTGCCAATAATTATAAAATATGATACCTAATTCGTCTTACTGAGCACAAGAAATCAATCTCTTGAAGCCGCCATACATCACTATGCACTAATTATCAATCTCTTAATAACCCACTAACCATAAACACAAGTGAACCCTTATCTAGTTTTCTCTATAAATGGAACCCTAATACTTATGAAATCTTAATAAACTATAATTCTACATTTCTACTAATCATTAAACAAGCCAAATTTATACAATGACGAATACACAAATTACCAAAGCAATGGGAAGAACTGTTATCTTGCTTACTATTTTCACTCTTTGTATGCTTTGTTCACGGGTTAGACCACAACTAAACCCTGACATTTACGCTAAATCATGTCCGTACGTAGTACAAATCGTACGCAAACAAGTTATGATCGCCCTTAAGGCCGAGACCCGCATGGCTGCTTCTCTCATTCGTCTTCATTTCCACGACTGCTTTGTTAATGTATGTATTAGTTATGCCTATCTTCACATTTTTTCTAAATATTTGTTTCTATTAGATACTTTGTTTTTAAGTTGGAGATAGAGGTGTTATGTATGTTTTTACTTTTTCAGGGTTGTGATGGGTCTGTTTTGTTGGATGGACCAGATAGCGAAAAACTAGCTATCCCAAACGTGAACTCTGCGAGAGGATTTGAAGTAATCGATACTATCAAAGCAGCCGTGGAAAAAGCATGTCCTGGTGTTGTTTCATGTGCTGATATACTCACTTTAGCCGCTCGCGATTCTGTTTTCTTAGTAAGCCTTTTTGTTCTCACTTAACAACCATACAAAGCCCTAACATTTGATTTTACTAGTTTTTTGATATAATATGAGTAATTAGGTTGTAATTTGATATAGTATTATATAAAATGATTTTACTTTAGGTTGTAACTAATGCATGCTCTCTTATTTGAATTTGCTAGGACTAGCTATATCTTAAATTAATATATATATATATATATATATATTCTTGGTTTGATTAAATAAACGAGTTTTGTTAATTTTGCAAGAGTGGAGGGCCTCAATGGAGAGTAGCATTAGGAAGAAAAGATGGATTAGTGGCAAATCAAAGCAGTGCAAACAATCTACCATCTCCTTTTGAACCTTTAGATGCTATTATTGCCAAATTTGTAGCTGTTAACCTTAACATCACCGACGTTGTTGCCTTATCAGGTAATTAACTATAATATAATGCAAACTAATTAAGAACAATATATACATTTTTGTATATTTTCTTCTAATTAGTGATAATTAATTAGTCACTTATGCATGTATTCATTTTTTAATTACAAAAGGAGCTCACACATTTGGACAAGCAAAGTGTGATGTATTCAGCAACAGGCTGTTCAACTTTACCGGCTTGGGATCACCGGACACAACACTTGAGACATCACTTTTGTCTAATCTCCGAACAGTTTGTCCTGTCGGAGGAAACGGAAACCAAACAGCTCCACTTGATAGGAACTCAACGGATGCATTCGACAACAACTATTTCAAGAATCTACTTGAAGGGAAAGGTCTTTTGAGTTCTGATCAGATTCTTTTCTCTAGTGATTTGGCCGTGAACACTACTAAAAGACTTGTTGAAGCTTATAGTAAGAGCCAGTTCATGTTTTTTAAAGACTTTGCTTGTTCAATGGTTAGAATGGGTGGTATTACTAATCTCGTGAATGGTTCTAGTGGTGAGGTTAGGAGAAATTGTAGGGTTATTAATTAATAAATAATTAGTATATATGTGTGGTTTAGCTTTTGTGTAATGTTTGGTTGTTTATGTATATCCTTGGGTGTATGTGTGTGTATCAAAAATGATAAAAAGTGTGTAATAATAAAAGTCTATGCATGGGGTTTTCTTTGGTTTGAAAATATAACTAGTGAGTGTTTTTTTTTTAGTTTGAAATCATTAAAAGACAAAATAAATTAAGTGAAAGGAAGCTCACAAATAAAAGGTGATGTCATTATGCAATGCATCATCGCACATATATATTCAACGTGTCAAATCTCAATGCAAATGAAAACGATAATATCCAATTATTTTGAGAAAACTGGCTTCATTTTAATGGCTTAAAAATAACATTACTATTACTTCCAAATTAACGCGGATAGGAATAGTAAACATGAAGAAATTTTCAACAAATAAATTTTAATTAGTCTCTCCATACAAATCTTTTTAACTAATTAGTGTTGACGTTTACTTTGTATTTAATTGATTTAGTCTTTATTTTTTTTAAACTATAAAACATTATCAAAATAAGTTGTTTAAAATTCATTTTACACGCATGTACTTGTAATTTTATTTTAGAACGTGCAGAATTTTTTTTGTTCAACACGTAGAATTTTCTTCTAACGTTAGGCATATTAGACCATGTCCAACGGAGAAACCCTCAAAATTTCTTAACTATTTACTGGGACCCATGAACAGTTAGTTTAAAATAAAACAAAAATAAAATAATTAAAAACGCATCAATCATAGTTCGCCACGTATCCAAAGGGCCCACTAAATAGTTAAGATCCGGATCTTAAATAGGAAATATAAGATCCAGATCTTAACTATTTAACGGGTCCCATCTGCTAAGATCTCTTTAAGAAACACCAATGCACATGCTCTTATAAGCTCTCTATAAAAGGAAACAAATGTCTTTTAATTTTAGCATCAACACACAACATGAACTAAGCTTAATATTCTTTAATCATATCACTCTTTTACTAACAAAGAGCGACCAAAAAAATGGGTTTTATAATAAGCAATACTATTCCTTCACTTTTGCTCTCTATTTTAATGTTTAGTACTGTCTTGAGTAGTAATGCTCAGCTTAGCCCTGATTTTTACTCAAAGACGTGTCCTAACGTCACGGTCATAGCTCGCGGTCTTATAGACCAAGCTAGCCGTAGCGACGTTAGACTCCCTGCTAAACTCATTCGTCTTCACTTCCACGATTGTTTCGTTAACGTAAGTTTTTAATTTTATTCATTACATAATATGAATTTTTTTATTTATTTCTAAATACTTTTAACGTGTGTGAGCGCAGGGGTGCGAAGGTTCGGTGCTTTTGGACGCTGCGCCAGCGGATGGAGTAGATGGTGAAAAGAATGCTTTACAAAACGCAGATTCTCTTGACGGATTCGATGTTATCGATGAAATCAAAACCGCACTTGAAAACGTTTGTCCCGGAGTTGTCTCTTGCGCTGATATCCTTGCAATTGGAGCTGAAATCTCCGTCGCAATCGTAAGGCAAAAACTAATATATATAAATGATATGAGTCGGTTCACTTTATTTACTAATTCGTTTTGAGTTGGAAACCCATAATTCTTTTGATAATTACTAATTAAGGCGGGAGGACCGTCATGGGAAGTATTGTTAGGCAGAAGAGATGGTAGGACAGCGAGCCGAGCAGACGCAGAGGCTGCACTTCCTCTAGGACCCGACTCGCTCGAGATCCTTACTTCTAAATTCGCCGCACACAATCTCGACACTACCGATCTAGTCGCTTTATCCGGTAATTAAAATTCAATCCTTTTAAAATATTACAAGTTTAAATATCATTATAAGTACTATTTTTGTTCTAATATCATATTAATGTGCATATGTATAGGTGCACATACATTCGGGAGGGTTCAATGTGCAGTGATAAACACTCGTCTATACAATTTTAGCGGTAACGCAGAAGAATCCGATCCGAGCATCGAACCACAATTCTTGCAAACGTTGCGACGACAATGTCCACAACAAGGCGGAAACAATAGTACCACGAGGATCAATCTTGATTCGACTAGTCCCGACACGTTCGATAACGAATATTTCAAGAATCTTCAGAACAACCGCGGAGTTATCGAATCTGATCAGATATTATATTCTTCTACGGGAGCGTCTACCGTGTCTTTGGTGAACCGTTTCGCGGAGAATCAAAGCGAGTTCTTTAGAGTTTTCTCGAGGTCGATGATCAAGATGGGAAACGCAAAGATTCTTAGTGGAAGTCAAGGAGAGATTCGTAGAGATTGTAGAAGGGTTAATTAGTATGTTTTTATTTCCATAAGTGCCATCAAGTTTTACTTGAAACAAGTGTTATATTTGTGATTTTTCCACAATTGTTTTTCTTCCTTTGCTATACTTTTATTCTGAAAGGCATAAACATGCCGTTGTTACCATATAATCTCAATAAATTATTAATCAATACACATATAACATCTTCATAATTATTATTTTTATAGATTTCAAATTTATATAACCTTCAAATAAATTATTAATCACTAGTAAATATTAGCACTTTTTTAAAAAAATAGTATAATTTTAACATTGTTAATTTATAGATGTTTAACGGTTATTATTTCTCTTTATGGTGATGTGTTAAAAGCCCAATTAAAGTCTACTACAAAAGGCCCAAATAGCCTAAGAAGGCCCATTAAATACGATAAAATAAATAGGCAAAATCTTTCCTTTCTCTATCATCCAACAATGGCTTTTCATCGTTCCTTTATCTCAATCTTCTTCATCTTCTCTCTCACCACGACGACACTTTCTCTATCCGAACCCGACCCGGATTCGATTCCTAACGTCTACGATCTCCTCCCAAAATACGGTCTCCCAAGCGGTCTCTTGCCTGATTCCGTCGCCAATTTCACAATCTCCGACGACGGAAGATTCGTCGTGTACTTGTCGAAGCCATGTACGATCGAATTCGACTACCTCACTTACTACGACAAGACCATATCGGGAAGAATCAGTTACGGATCCATCACCGAGCTCAAGGGTATTAAGGTCAAACGTGTCTTTATTTGGTTCGATGTAGATGAGATCAAAGTAGATCTTCCTCCAAACGATTCGATCTATTTCAAAGTTGGGTTTATCAACAAGAAGCTCGATATTGATCAGTTCAAGACTGTGCATTCATGTGGCGACAATGGTGGTGTCTCTGCCTCTTGTGGAGATTCCTTGATGAGTTTTATCAAGGTATATATAAGATATTAGGAGCTTGTGTGTTCTGGGTTTTTGATTATGAGTTCAAAGTTGTGAACTTTCTTAGGGTTTTGAGCTCTGAATCGATGACTAACCTTTATTTAATGAAGTTGTGTTTCTGGGTATTGTTAGGGTTTTTAGAGGATCTTGTTGCTAGATAAAGTGATGGATTGTGGAATATCTCAGCTTCTGGGTTCTTGTTTATAAGTTGGTTTTGTTGAAATCTTAAACTTGAAGTTGTTTTAATATGGCTGGTCATTAGTTGAAAAAAGCTGGCTTGGGATTCAAACACAAAGGGTAGCTCTTTTATGGAATAGACTAAACTTGAGAAGGGAGTTTTAAGATTTGAGACTAGAAACAATAGTTTTTTGCTTTCATATTGTAGGAAATACATCTTTGAAAGTGAAAGTGTAGCGGGTTTTCACCTCTGTTGTTCGGCTAATCTTTCGTTGTTTTAATCCAACAAAAGTTTTATGGTTCTTTGTGTGATTTCTGGAATAGTTGGATCCTTTTCAAACTTATAACAAACGTTTTTTGTTTTGTGGAAGGGCAGCTTCGAGGAATGATGGATGAAGCGGAGATGCTAATTACAGAGTAAGTGCTCTGAGCAATCACCGATTCCACGACAAACACATGTATGGAGTTGAATGTCAGCCAAGTTTGTACAAATTGTTCAATCACTATACAAGTCTCTTTTAAATAAGACTTGGTATGAAATGTCGAATATGTCGATACTATGTAAGTCTTGTACTAATAGTTCCACGAAATATAATGTATCTGTTCTACTTTACTTAATGCTTCTCGAACCCGTGCAAGTTCTAAACTATTATTACTTGATCCATTTGAGAGATTGGTCTGTTTGGGCTCTTAGCCATGGTTGCTCGGAGGCTGTTCTTCGACTAAGAGACACAGACTATAACCAATGTTTTAGTTCTGCAACTTTTAAAGTTACAAGAGGACAAAGATATTTATTTATGTGGATACTCCACGTAAACCAGAAAGCCCACTCGTTGATTTTCTTGTTTGTCTTTGCCTTTTCTTGCTTTAGGAATAAAAATAAGATATCAGACTTCCTCTGATTTTGACTGGCTGTTATTAAACGGCCATTTTCCATCTTACAAGACTCAACTCTTGTGTTCTGTTTTATACTACCAAGCAAAAAGGTTTTATCTTTCACAATTTTTTAGCTCTGATTCTTACAATCGGATCCACCAAACTTTTTTGTTGGTTTCTGACAAAAAGTCTTGATCTTCTTGGAATCATGGTGGGTGCTTTGGTTTTTGTTGTTGGTTCCTCGGTGATGGATTCACCGAGCGGTCCATGTTTATGTCTTGATGCTCACATTAGGAGCTCATCTAAGAAGAAGAAGATCCTTTGCAGTCCAAGAAAGCTGGAACTAGGAAGCTCCTTTATTGATTCAAGCATTGTTCTTAGGCTTTCTTCGAAGCGTATAGCGATTCGTAGGAGCAAAAAGAAGTTATTGATTGTTAATGAGGATGTTGCTGGGAACTATGATGATACCTTTGGAGATGTCAAAACGGTGAGAGCCTTCTTGAATGATATTTGACTATGATAATAAGCTTATGGCTCTCACTTTTTTTTTGTTGATTTTGCAGCAAATTGTTAATTATTTCACATATAAAGCTGTGAGGACGGTTCTTCATCAGCTCTATGAAATGAATCCTCCTCAATACACTTGGTTCTATAAGTAAGTTTCTTTTGATACATAGTTTTATCTAAGTCTCTTACTTGATGATGATGTTCTGTCTTGAATTCTTGTCTTATGTTTCTCTTTTGTTTTACAACAGTTATGTCGTCTCAAACAGACCAACCGATGGCAAACGTTTCCTCCGCACCCTCGGCAAGGTAATAAAAGTTCCTTTAGAATGACCAGCTATCATCTGAATTGGCAAAGAGCATTGTGTCTAGTTTAAGTCTACTATAACTAGGACTAATTATATTTGTAGGCCTGTGTTGAGATATACTATGTTCGTAAAGCCTTATTTAGAGCTTGGTATGAAAGATATCAATATGGTGAGACAGTAAGAAGACTACTTTTGTGTGTACTAACTGACATTAGGTCTCAACAACTTGTAGGAGAATCAAGAGCTTGCAGAAAGAGTGATGATCACGCGTCTCCACTTGTATGGAAAGTGGATCAAGGTAAAACCCACCCTCCTAAAACCTCACTCCTGTCTCAGTTTATGTCATTTTCCTTACCTGACATGGGAACAAGACAAAGAAAGACTCAAGAAACTAATGTTGTATAGTTTTGTTGTTGTGTGTGAGCCTTGTAGAAATGTGACCATGGAAAGATATACCAAGAAATATCGGATGAGAACTTGGCTCTGATGCGCGAACGCCTTATGGAGACTGTGATATGGCCTTCTGATGACTCAAACTCAGAGGTAATTGGCTGAAGAATGCATATCTCACCACAATTTTAGGACTTGAATCTTTTGTAGTTTGATTACATTGTAATAGTTGAAATAGTAAGTGTATATTTGTCTAGTCTTTGTCATGTACTATATTGTTTAAGGTGAAAGAACAATAGCCTTTCTTGTGCTCAAAATCTTTGTCTTCATCTTTTGAGATCTCTCTTCTAAAAATCTGCAAACAAACAAGTTTGTAAAGATAATAAACCAATACGGAAAAATTGCAAATTAAAACCTAAACTTTTGAGATTTCGACAAAAAAAACCTAAAGAAATTTGTGTTACAAAATAAAACATTAATTTAAATTTTGGACAAAATTAAACATTAATTTTTATTTTAAGCAAAAAGCCCTACCGTCAAACGGTGTTAAATATTTGACGGAAAACCAAAACACACCGTTTCGATATTGACTAGTTGTCAAACGGTCTCCTTCCTTCTTCGTCGTCTTCTTCTTCTTCTTCTTCTGCGTAGCCAAGCTTCTCACCAATCTCCTTGGCCTTCTCCTCAACTTCCACGGCGGAGACTTTCGCCGTGAACCTCTTCTCCTTCTTCTTCTTACTCTCGAACAATCCCGAGAGATCTAATCCCGACGATAACGAGATCGGATCAAAAGGCGTTATCGAAGCTTCAGAGACTTCTTGAACCGGTTTGTTCTCGTGACGGTTTCGATACTCATCCTCGTCTCGGGATTCGGATCTAGCATCGATATATTATCGATTTCGCTTGTTTCGAGATCCGGCTCGGAACCGATAATCTCTCCGGTGAATCTTCCGATACATCGAAGCTATATTGGAATCGTCGAAAGGCACGTATCCTACCAAAAGAACGAACAAGATCACTCCGCAAGACCACGCGTCGGCTTTAGCTCCGTCGTATCCTCGCCGTGAGATTACTTCGGAGCCGTGTAAGCCGGCGTGCCGCAAGCCGTGTGGAGTAATCCGTTCGGAGATGCTCCGGTAAAGCGGATAAGCCGAAGTCGGAGACCCGAGGTTACCTTGCTTGTCAGGAGGAGATTCGCGGCTTCACGTCGCGGTGGGAGACGCCGTCTTGGTGAGAGAAGCGGAGAGCGGAGGCGAGTTCTTGGAAGTAGCGACGCGCGTCGATTCGGGGAGGCGGCGCGGCGGAGGACTTTGGAGAATAGCTCTCGCTCGCGGCGAGCTCCATGACGAGATAGATCTTGGATTTGGTGGCCATGACTTCGTGGAGCTTGAGGATGTTTGGATGGTGACGGAGACGGCGCATAGCGTCGATCTCGCGGATGATACGTGGCTCCATGCCGATTCTATGGTTCTCTTCTTCTCTATGATTTTGACGGCGACGAGCTCGTCGGATTCGAAGGGTGTGTTTTGGTTTTCCGTCAAATATTTAACACCGTTTTGACGGTAGAGGCTTTTTCTTTAAAATAAAACTTAATGTTTAATTTTGTCCAAAATTTAAATTAATGTTTTATTTTGTAACACAAATTTCTTTAGGTTTTTTTTGTCGAAATCTCAAAAGTTTAGGTTTTAATTTGGAATTTTTCCAAACCAATACCATTCATAATTATCATTAAATCACAATAGTAGAGAACAGAACATGACTTTATAAGTGATAAAAACGGTTGGTCCAAATCAAAACACTTGGCTTCTTAACAGCTTCAGAAACCTTTTGAACAAAAAGATATTTGTCTTGGTTTAGTCTCTGCACAAAATTCATGGCGAAGACAAGCATTTTTGCAGCTTCACCGTTCACAAACTTCGAAACACCGTCTCTGTTATCCCCTTGGAGAGACTCTGTCAAGAACACTTTCATTATCAGTTTCACCGGAACTCGTTTTCTCCGACAATCGATTTCTACAGACAACGTTAGATCAACGAAACTTGCGTGTTCTTTAGTGAAGGACGAAGCTTCTTCTACTGAAGAGCTTCAAGTTCAAACCTTGTAAATCACATTCTTGTTTCTTCTGTAATCTGAGTCTATTAGATTGGATATTTTCTAGGTTTCTGACCTAAATCCATAGATTGTTTGAAGAAAGTTTTGTCTTTTTGTTGTGGGTTTTTGCAGGACATGGAAGTGGAGAGGTTATTCTATAAGATACCAATGTGCTGGAACAAGTGGCCCTGCCTTGGTCTTGGTTCATGGTTTTGGTGCTAACAGGTCTTTAACTCATAAACATTCTAAACTTCTCATTTACCAAATTGTCTTGAACAATGCTCTAACTTAACAGTAATGTTTTGTACTTCATGTTGTTCTTGTGTGTGTGTTGTTATCAGTGACCATTGGAGGAAGAACACACCTGTTCTTGGGAAATCACATAGAGTGTACTCAATCGATCTTATCGGATATGGATACTCCGATAAACCGAATCCTAGTGAGTTTGGAGGAAAACCCTTCTATACTTTTGAGACATGGGGTGATCAACTCAATGATTTCTGTCTGGATGTTGTCAAAGATGAAGCCTTTTTCATATGCAACTCTATTGGAGGTTATAGCTCTCTCAAGTTCCTAGGCTTGTCGTGTTTTTTGAAGTTTTTATTCTTTGTTGCCTTGGTTTAGTAAAGACAGAGAGAGATTCATGTTTCTTGTTTTTTAGGACTTGTTGGTCTTCAAGCAGCAGTAGATAAGCCAGATATATGCAGAGGGATTATGCTTTTAAACATATCGCTACGGATGCTTCATGTCAAGAAACAACCGTTTATTGCTAGACCTTTCATCAGATCATTCCAGAGTTTACTCAGGTTAGTGAAATGTCCTCTCTTTACTCTATCTAAGACCCTATGTTGTGGTGCAGCTAAATACTATCATGTCTGTCTCAGAAATACTCCTGTAGGAAAGCTTTTTTTCAAGAGCATCGCAACACCGGAGACAGTAAGAAGTATTCTTTCTCAGGTATACAATACTCCATTTCGGATTTTACGGTTATAGGCTGCATCTAAGAATGATTGTATTTGTATCTTCTTGTAGTGAGCTTAAGGAGAAGTTTCCTTGTTTGTTTGTTTTGTGAATTTTTGTGATTATTAGTGTTACCACGATAGCTCGCAAGTGACTGATGAACTAGTTGAGGCGATTCTACGACCAGGGCTTGAGCCCGGTGCTGTTGATGTCTTTCTTGAGTTCATATGTTACTCTGGTGGACCACTTCCGGAAGATTTACTTCCACAGGTTAAGGTTAGTTTACTTTGGTCTTCTCCTTAACCATAGTATAAACTAAGCCTTTTTAAAAGTCTTGAGTTCAACATGGCCATGTTTGTAGTGTCCTGTGCTAATTGGATGGGGAGAGAAGGATCCATGGGAGCCAATCAAGCTTGGAAGAGCGTATGGCGATTTTGACGCTGTTGAAGATTTCGTTGTGCTTCCGGAAGCTGGCCATTGTCCTCAGGTCTCTCTCTACCTTCTTATTGGAGAGATGGTTCATTCTTGTATCAGAGACAGCCTCTATATCTCTTTGTGCTACCTTTCTTATTATGGTGCTCTATGATTTGCAGGACGAGAAGCCGGATATGGTGAACCCACTTATTGAATCATTCGTTGCTAGGCACTCAAATCCCAATGCTGCCATGACTCCAAATATTTGAACTCAAGTTTCTACATTTTTTTGTAAGTTGTACAGAAACACATCTTTTGAACTCACACAAACACACAAGAACAACTTGTGCATGAAATGTCCATAGGTGAAATGTCTCGAAGTGCCAAAACAGTGAATGTATATGCTTAGAGATATATTTGATAAAGTAAAGATCATCTAAATCCAACAACATATTAAACTCTAGCTATGTCTTTGTCCTATAACTCCATGACCAGATATCACATCAGACAACATAGCGGTATGTGACATACTTACCAGAGATTTCACTCTGGCGTATGATCTTCACTACTTGTCCATGTTTTAGCCCAAAGTACTTTGCGATTGGATCCGTATGTCGAATACGTGGAAGCTATTGCAAAATCAAACAAACATGTTAGCTAACTATTAAGGAACCAAACAACCTACTTTTGATTGCTTAAAAAAGTGTCAAGAGACTAACCTGATTCTCTTTGACAGTGTATTTCTCCAACAAAGCTTTCTTCTCCTCATTTGTTAGAGCTTGATGCACCGGCACGAAAGCGTGTTCTTTCACATTCATTAGAAGCTCTTTCTCCTGTATGCACAAAGATTGTCTTAGTAACATTACAATACTAATGTCACATTGTTGATAGTATTATTTTTCAAATCCATAGAATGGAAAAAGAAAAACTTAAATTACCTGAAAAAATTCAATGTAATGTTTTGTTGAAACGGTTAAGGCATCTAGAGCATATTTTGTTAAGTCTTTCTTCACAACCAAAATTGCTCTGGAGACTTTATCTGACTTCATGCGCTTAACATAACTCTTAATTTGCTTGGTTTTAATATTGTCTTCTTCTGGAAAAAAGACAGAGATCTACCACAAGAAATAACACCATTAAAACAATAGTTTCACATATGTTTTTGTAATAAAGAAAAAGAAAGATGTAAGAAAGCAGAACAAACCTTATCAGAGTGATCGTTTTTATTAATCTTGAGAGTAAAAAGATCTTCTCTTTTCATGTCCAAACCATATTTTTCTACAAACTCTTCTTTGGTCATATCAGTTTCAGAATCTGTTACAATATAGCCACGGTCTCTAAGCATCTGGTGAAGTGTCTTGTGAACTCTGTGAAATATTGAGATTTCTTCTTCACTTAAACTCATCTTAATCTTTTTACACAGATAAACCTGCATACATAATACACACACACACATGTCATATTATCAACAACCATCATCAAAAAAGCATACAAGAAGAGTATAAGACAAAAGTAAAGCTTAGAGACCGAGCAATTATATGAAGGAGAGTGTTTTTAGAAATTGTGTAGGTTTTTGTTTATATTGTGATTAGATAGGGCCTGCACTTGGTAAGATGGTGTAGAGCAATGAAGTACAGCGCAAGTTTCTCCATAAAGTTATATATTTATTTTTCGAAAAGGGCTTTTAGCCCATTTAGTCTTTTTTTTAAAGAAAATTTCCATTTTATTTTATAATCACTAGGTGCGGACCCCGCGCTATACGCGAGAAAAGTTTTATTATCCTTAATAGGAGTAATATAATCAGATTCATATATAATAAAAAAAATTATTTCATGTTTTAAATTAATCTTAGAAAATAAAAAAATATTGTATAACAAATACAATAATTATTGTATTTGTTATACAATATTTTTTTAGATATAAATATATACTTATTTAACTATAAATATAAATCTATGTTTACGATAAATTATTCAAACTTTATATATATCACCATATTCACATATATAGATATCAATACCACAATGAAAAGATACAAAAGTATTAAAGAATGTGATAGTCGTTGGAATTTTCTGAAAATAATTAGAAGAACATGAACGTTATAACATATCTTATTTCATAAAATATTTTTATCATCATATAAAATAAAACATAATTTATTTTAAAATTTATGATATTTTTATATTAAGGTAATTAAGTTAGACACGCGAAAAGATAAACACGAGATAAAATATTTTGTAGATTTAGATCGACACAAAATGAAATAAAGTTGTTAACAATATTTTTTTAAAAACAAACCAATAATAATATCTTTGACTACAATATTTGATCGATAAGAAAACAAAAAATCCAACAATATTTTTATAAACAAAAACTAAATAATATATTATCTATGAAAAAGAAAATAAAATTGAAGACAAAAAGTTATTCAAAAATATAAGGGTACAAACGCAAAATAAATAAAATATAAGGACATAAACGCAAAATATTGTGTATGTCGATGATTGCGTGACCTATGTAAAATATATATTCCAATAATGAGCCTAAAATATATATAAAATTGTGTATTGTTGGTTTTTACAATACGTAGATGCTAGATAGACCTAAAATATATTTTATATGGATTCTTTTAATAGTATATATAGATTAGTAAAATATATTAAAATTGGGTGAGAAAATTAGTTCAAACTATAAGGACTAAAACGAAAAAAATTAAAAATATCTTAAAAACTCTCTCGTCGCGGCACGTAGGTGATTTGTCTTCTCTTTTAAATTATATTATGGAAGACCATGAATTGATCAATTTATGGCTAACATTTAATTTGAGATCCGAAACCCAAAACCGAATCGACCTGAAAAATCCGGTTTCGGTTTTCATATTATCCTATCGGGTTTTAATATTCTAACTCGGGTTTCCGTTCTAACCCGAACCGACTTGAGACCCGAATTGTACTCGAATAGACCCGAAGATATACACATGTATATAGTTTTGATAAGGTAATTTGAATTTTAATAGGCTATTTCAAATTTTTGTGGGTTATATGAATAAGCCGAACCAAAACCCGAACCGAACCCGAATTACCCGAAATAATACCGGAAATTCTTACCAAAAATATGTAAAACCTGAAAATTCGAACAAAAAATCAAAAACCTCGAACCGAAAATATTTGGTTCTAGGTCAGGTTTTGTTAAATATATGAAACTCGACCTGAACCCGAATAGATTCGAACCGAACAAAACTGTATTTGTAAATAACCCGAACGAATCCTATATCCTTTAACCCAAAAAAACCGGAACTCGAATGAGTCTGACCTGAAAACCGAATGCCCAGACTCAAATCCACTAATCAAAGTTCCCGATACCCGTTGGCAATTTTTGAGGCATGCATCTATGAAAGACCATTATCGAAACTTATTCAAAGAAAAAGATCTGAATTATGCATACCCCGGTAAATGAATGCGGAATCCATTTACCGAAATTCGCAGGGCCATTAGAAGAAGGCATGCTTTAATTATTTTGTATGTGATAAAGTCTTATTTATGTTAGAAGATTTCTTAGTTTCATTCTTATTGTTTTTAATGTGGGATAAATTTAATTCTTAAACGTTTTATATGTGGATATGAATTCGTTGGGTCTGAAATATAATTTATAGAATTCGCTGAACAAAAATTATTCAGAAATATAATGACTAAAACATAAAAAAAATAAAAAATATCCTAAAAACTCTCACGTCGCGACACGTAGGCGTTTTGTCTTCTCTTTTAATAGTATAGATATGGTTTATTTACGTTTAATACGAAGTAAATAAAATATTTCTGGATCACCACCATATTAATTTTGATATGTGTTTTTGTTTTCTGAATCACTTGCGAACATTAAAATTTTATTATAATTTTTAATTAGTTTTATACAGTTTTATATTTATCATATTCATATAATTTGAATTTATGAATATACACATAAATGGGACACACGCATTGGTTATCAATTAATCATCCACCCTTTAAAATACAGCTAATGACATATCATTGCTTTGCTTTTTTCCCCTCTGATTTAATTATCCTCAGGGCCCACACCAGACACAACCTCAAAATTATGATTCGTTAGAAAAAAAAGAAAAATGGAAAAAGAAAAAACAATCTCAAAAAAAGGAAAAAACGGAAATAAAAAATAAATATATAATTATCTCTTCAGAAACCACATCTCTCCTCATTCCGCTTTCTCTCTCTCTAGAATCGCATCTTCTAAGGAGAGAGAGAGAGATAGTCTAGTGCGCTTTTCAACCCTAGTTTTTCCCGCCGCCGCCATGTCTTCAGAGACGAATCAGCTTCAGCAATCGCAGCTCGCGATGATCCTCGGCTCCGATTCGTCGCCGTTCGAGACGCTAATCTCGCACCTCATGTCCTCTTCCAACGAGCAACGCTCCTCCGCAGAGACTCTCTACAATCTCGCCAAGCAAACCAATCCAGACACACTCTCCTTGAAGTTATCTCATCTCCTACAGCTTTCTCCACATCCAGAAGGCCGAGCCATGGCCGCCGTTCTCCTCCGTAAGCTCATCACGCGCGACGACGCCTGTCTATGGCCTCGTCTCTCACTCGCCACACAATCTTCGCTTAAATCGTCGATGTTGTCTTGTATTCAGCGCGAGGAGGCGAAATCGATCTCTAAGAAGATCTGCGATACGGTCTCTGAGCTTGCCTCCGGGATCCTCCCTGAGAACGGATGGCCGGAGCTCTTGCCGTTTGTTTTCCAGTGCGTGTCTTCTGATTCTCCTAAATTGCAGGAATCGGCGTTTTTGATATTGGCTCATTTGTCGCAGTACGTTGGTGAGACTCTGACTCCTCACATCAAGCATCTGCACGGCGTGTTTCTACAGTGCTTGAGCAGCGATTCCGCTAGCTCCGACGTCAAAATCGCCGCTCTCAACGCCGTGATTAGTTTCGTACAGTGTCTGTCGAATTCGGCGGAGAGGGATAGGTTCCAGGATGTTTTGCCTGCTATGATCAGGACGTTGACAGAATCACTCAACAACGGGAACGAAGCGACCGCGCAGGACGCGCTCGAGCTTTTCATTGAATTGGCTGGCACCGAGCCAAGGTTCTTGAGACGGCAGCTGCTCGACATTGTAGGCTCTATGCTTCAGATCGCAGAGGCTGATTCCCTCGAGGAAAGTACGCGTCACCTTGCTGTTGAGTTTCTTGTGACCTTAGCGGAGGCGCGTGAGCGTGCCCCTGGTATGGTAAGGAAGCTACCTCAGTTCATAGACCGTTTCTTTGCCGTTCTTATGAAGATGGCTGAGGATATAGAGGACGATAGTGCTTGGTACAGCGCTGAGACGGAGGACGAAGATGCTGGAGAGACTAGCAACTATAGTATGGGTCAAGAGTGTTTGGATAGGTTAGCGATAGCTTTGGGAGGTAACACCATTGTCCCTGTTGCATATCAGCAGTTTTCTGCTTACTTGGCTTCATCTGAGTGGCAGAAACACCACGCTTGTTTGATTGCCCTAGCTCAGATCGCCGAAGGTTGCTCAAAGGTAACTTTGTTAGTGATTGCAACTGTATTACCTGTCTTTCGTAATGGTATCAAAATACTTGCATCAGTTTTTGCTGTTTCGTTTTTGATCTTGAAAATCTTGAATGTTGATGCAGGTGATGATTAAAAATCTAGAGCAAGTGGTGTCTATGATTTTGAGCCAGTTTCAAAGTTCGCATCCTCGTGTAAGGTGGGCAGCCATAAATGCCTTTGGACAGTTGTCCACTGATTTGGGTCCAGATTTGCAAAACCAACATCATCAGAGAGTGCTGCCCGCGCTTGCTGCTGCTATGGATGATTTCCAGAATCCACGAGTGCAAGTTAGATCCCATAAACTCTGGATATCTGATAATAAATTCTTCTGACACTTTCTAAAGCAGCATCTTGTGACCTCGTGCAGGCTCATGCTGCTTCAGCGGTACTAAACTTCAGTGAAAATTGTACATCTGAATTATTGGCACCTTATTTAGACGGAATAGTGAGCAAGTTGCTTGTGCTACTACAAGTAAGCCCACTGTTCAACTTTGTTACCTAGCTGAAATCTTAATAACTAAAAAGAGTTTGCGAATGATTGACTCTGGATTATGATGTTTTTTCTAATAGAGTGGAAAACAAATGGTGCAAGAAGGAGCTTTAACAGCTCTTGCGTCAGTTGCTGATTCATCGCAGGTACATGTGAAGAAATTATGTTTCCTCCATTGTTTTTCTTACATACAACTCTTGATCTGACATTATTTAAATGTGCAGGAATACTTTCAAAAGTATTATGATGCTGTCATGCCTTATCTCAAAACTATTTTGATGAACGCAACTGACAAATCTAAGCGGATGCTTCGTGCTAAATCCATGGAATGCATCAGTCTTGTTGGAATGGCAGTTGGAAAGGACAGATTTAGAGATGATGCTAGACAGGTATGCTTAAATGCATGGGTCAAAGCAGTTCGCAAGTACTATCAATTTTTATAATCTATATGCTTCATTGTGCTACAGATTACTGCCTTCAAGCTTTCTATATGAATTATATCTATTCTTAAATCGCATGAAAATCTTGTTATGTCCATGCCAGGTTATGGAAGTGCTTATGTCATTGCAAGGTTCTGAAATGGAGGCAGACGATCCAATAACTAGCTATATGTTACAGGTGAATTCTGATTACAACGTGCTTGGTCTTTACTTTTATGCAGGTAAGTCCACTTGCTTAAATTTACCTTACACCTTTGTAGGCATGGGCTAGGCTTTGCAAATGTCTAGGTCAAGATTTCCTCCCATACATGAGTGTTGTGATGCCTCCTTTGCTTCAGTCAGCTCAACTTAAACCAGATGTAACAATTACATCTGCTGATTCAGAAGATGAAGCAGAGGATTCTGATGATGAAAGGTTTTTTATTCCTCTTTACACGTCATCCAATTGTTATGGTGTCTCTATACTTTACTTTCATATAGTTTGTATGCATTTGCATAGAAAAGTTATGTTGTCTTTTGTGATTATTGGCATGATTATCTCCCTGTGTTGTTAGCTAATTTGTGCTAATTCCATCTCTTAATGCAGCATGGAGACCATTATCCTGGGAGACAAAAGAATAGGGATCAAAACAAGTGTCCTAGAGGAAAAAGCCACGGCTTGTAACATGCTATGTTGCTACGCTGATGAGTTAGAGGAAGGATTTTTCCCATGGATTGAGCAGGTTAGTTTGGTTAAATAACTCCAAATTTTGTCAATATCCAGTATTGCTCTTGCAACTAAGTAGACTAAATATGTATACTGTAGGTTGCACCCATACTTGTTCCTTTGCTAAAATTCTATTTTCATGAAGAAGTTAGAAGAGCGGCTGTGTCAGGTATATAAGTAAATATATTGTCTATAATCCAATTGGATCTTTTGAACACAAGTTTCTAAAATTTTTGATTGTTTTCGTAGCCATGCCGGAGCTAATGCGCTCGGCCAAGCTGGCAATAGAGAAAGGAATGTCTCAAGGGCGCGATCTATCTTATTTGAAGCAGCTTTCTGACTACATTATTCCAGCCATGGTGGAAGCTTTGCATAAAGTTAGTGTGTGTTCTGTTTATTTTTTCCTTTTCTCTTTTGCTTTGATCCTTTTGCTGACCATCAGATATTATGTAGGAACCTGATACAGAGATCTGTGTGAGTATGTTGGAAGCTCTCAATGAATGTTTGCAGGTAACTTTTTAGTAAAAAATTTGGTTAGACTTGTGATAAATAGCTTATTTTTGACAACACTGCACTTTCGTCGGGAGTCTTGCTGGTTTTTGTTATTCGTTAAGCTCATCTATGTGATTGCTTGTATCGGGAAACCTGTAAATCATAGCATTTCGTTGGGGAAATGGTATCTTATAAATTGTCACTGTATTTCAGATCTCTGGGAATCTTTTGGACGAAGGGAAAATTAAATCCATAATCGATGAGGTAAAGCAAGTTATGACAGCAAGCTCTAGTAGGAAGCAAGAGAGGGGAGAGAGGGAAGATGCTGAAGATTTTGACGCTGAAGAGGGAGAGCTTATTAAAGAGGAAAATGAGCAAGAGGAAGAAATTTTCAACCAGGTAAGTTATCTGTGATTCACCCTTATCAAATGGTATTAATAACTTCATTATAACACTTTTGTAGCTCTTATTTCATATTTCAACGATTGTCTGCACATAGGTCGGTGAAATATTGGGAACACTGGTTAAGACATTCAAGGCCTCTTTTCTGCCTTTCTTCGATGAATTATCCTCTTACTTAACTCCTATGTGGGTAAGTGGCCATTCGTCACTCAAGTTTGCTATTTTCAGTGCTGCATGATACGAACTCGAGAATTTTTACAACTGAGTTTATTTTTAATCTAGTCAATGAGTAGGTCGTTTTAATTATAGCCAGGGCTCATACATTCCCTAACATACAACTGAATTTATATAGCACACGTGAAAAACTGTTAATACGGCATTTTTCTGTATTGTTTTTGATTTTGATTATGGAATGTGTATTTATATGTTTCAGGGAAAGGATAAAACAGCCGAAGAGAGAAGGATTGCTATATGCATTTTTGATGATGTTGCAGAACATTGCCGTGAAGCTGCCTTTAAGTAAGGATACTCGTCAACTGTATCTTTGTACACTGTAGGCTCTCAGTTTTCAGTGTTCTTATGTTATTTTACTCTTGATGTATTTGTTTGGCAGATATTATGATGCTTGTCTTCCCTTTGTATTGGAAGCGTGCAATGATGAAAGCCCGGACGTTCGACAGGTACATTCTCTTAATCTGGTGTTTCTGTTGCCGTCTACTACAGTATATAAACTCTCTTAACTTTTTTTCAGGCTGCCGTTTATGGGCTTGGTGTTTGTGCTGAGTTTGGCGGATCTGTATTCAAGCCTCTTGTTGGAGGTATGGTTTACCTTATCACATTGGTATTTGAACCGGGTTTGATCCATACTTTGTAGTTAAGTAACTCATGGTTTTTGTTTGTTTCAACAGAGGCTCTGTCAAGATTAAATGTTGTGATACAGCATCCAAATGCTCGGCAATCTGAAAACGCAACGGTGTATGATAATGCTGTTTCCGCTGTTGGAAAGATCTGCCAGTATCACCGTGACAGTATCGATTCTTCTCAGGTTAGCTTATGGTAGTAATAATGTTCCGCCATCTCTGCTTGCTTGCTTCGCACAAGTGCATATGGTTAGTTTAGATGGTCATAAGTTACCTTGTATTTTGTTTTATTAGGTACTTCCTGCGTGGTTGAACTGTTTGCCTCTAAATAGTGATGTCATTGAAGCCAAAGTTGTTCATGATCAGCTCTGCTCAATGGTTGAGAGGTAAGCCATTCGTTATATAGTCTAATTTACTTAGACCTCTCTTTGTTTTTGCATTTCTTGTGACTAATCTTAAACGGCTAATTATCGATAAACTTGTAGGCAAGATGTGGACCTTTTAGGTCCAAATAACCAGTATCTTCCAAAAATCTCAACTGTTTTTGCCGAGGTTTGTTAATAGACAATTTTCATATATGGATCTTTGCATGCCATTAATATACTGACAGAGAAATCAATGTGTAAAACAATGGCGAGCAGGTACTTACAGGGAAAGATGTGGTGACAGAAGAAACAGCAGTTCGTATGATTAATATACTAAGGCAACTTCAGCAGACGCTGCCACCATCAGCCTTGGCCTCAACATGGTCATCGCTGAGACCCGAGCAGCAGCTCGCACTCCAATCCATGCTTTCCTCCTAAAATCCCGTCTTTTTTTTTGTGAGCTCCATTTACACTACAAAAGCATCTTCATTTTTACATTTATCTTTACACATTTTTTTTACCATTGGAATTTGGGAGGGATGATAAATGGATCGAACCCCTTCATAAGTTACAAAATGAAATTTCTATCATGATGATAGGAGAAAGTGTATACTAGAGAGGGAAAGTGAGATTTTGAAACTGCTAGTGAGAAAGGTATCACTAGCCTCTAAAACATATTGTTTTGGTGTTGGTTTGGTTTTGGGTGAGGGATGAAGTTTTGATTTATTTTTGAGTTCTGTTGTGCAATTGAGAATTTTGGAGGAACTATTCTTCTCTCATTTGCCATTGTTGATTTTGTACTCTTTAAACACTCTTGGCCATTTTTCTAAACAAAATATATATTTGCTATGTTAGGAAACTGTCATATCTTATAAGATCTACCGAATCTTGCATAATCTTTCTTATGTTTATTGGTTGTGAATAAAACGGTTAAACAATGCGCGAAGTAGTTTTAGTCACATTACAAAACAAAAACAATAGTAGAAGTTCCAGCAAACGTCAAAACAAAGTTTGAAGACAACACAAATGCTCTCAATGTTTTGGCCTGAGCCTCTTTCATGCTCCTTAACGCCTCAATATTGACCACCACCATGGTTTGGAAGGAGGAGGTGGAGACACTCTACCATATTTAGAATGTGGTGGCGGTGGTGGAGATTTCCTGTAGTAGTGGGCCGCATGAGATTTAGGAGAAGGAGGAGGAGGAAGGGCTGCTGGAGATTTATACAGCGGAGTTGGAGGAGGAGGAGGAGGAGGACTATAGATAGGAGATGGAGGAGGAGAGTAATATGTCAACAGCTTTCTGTTGTTGTTTCCTTTAGCAACTGTGATCAATGTTGCCAAGAGACAAAATATGGCTAGAGAAAACCTATACGACACCATTCTTCAGGTTAAAATTTTGTCTACTTCATGTTAAGATTCTCAAGACATATTTATATTTCTTGTAAATCATCTCTTAGAGGGTTTCCACTAATGTTGTGAATTTGTCAGGATCATAGTGTTTTAAAACTATATATTTTGTCGGCTTTGCATTTGACAAACTCTTTTTTTTTTCTTATACAGGCTTCCCTCAAACTTTACATAAAACTTAAAACTCATCAAAAGAAACACATCATATTTGTCTTCTGTACTTTTAGTAAGAAACTATATTAGTTTTTGTAAATTAGTTTATTTTAACTTATACTGTATTTTGCAATTTTTAGGTTCCAATATTAATCTTTGCCAGCCACAATTGAGAAACGATCACATGAAGTGGATCGTGTTGGAGATATTTTCAAATTTAAATCTCATCTTCAAAATAAAAGCGAAGCAGTGGGCCTCAAAAGAAGACAGGCTGTCACAACTTGGCGGACCCCAACGAAATTATCAAATCCCCTTTAATAAATATAAACCTAATTGGAGGCGAAACAAAAAACAAAACAAAAAAAAACGAAATCTCCTTTCACTTTCTTCACCGCCTCCCTTTTCCTCGATCTCCGTTCTCCGAAGAAATTAGGGTTTCCCTAAACAGAGAAGAAGAAGAAGAAGAAAGATGCGAGAAATCATAAGCATACATATCGGACAAGCAGGGATCCAAGTCGGTAACTCTTGCTGGGAGCTTTACTGTCTCGAACATGGGATCCAGCCTGACGGCATGATGCCTAGGTAATGTTATAAACCCTAAATCCGCCATTTTTTTGTTGAAGAGAAAGACTCTAAATATTAGCCTTTTGTGTGTGTGTGTGTGTAGTGATACGACTGTTGGTGTTGCGCACGATGCTTTCAACACATTTTTCAGCGAGACTGGTGCTGGTAAACACGTGCCTAGAGCCGTTTTCGTCGATCTCGAGCCTACCGTTATCGACGAAGTCCGTACCGGGACTTATAGGCAGCTTTTTCATCCTGAGCAGCTTATCTCTGGTAAAGAAGACGCTGCTAACAATTTCGCTAGAGGACATTACACTGGTGAGAAACCACTTCCTTCTTCTTCTTCTTCTTCTTCTTCTTCTTCTCCTTACTTGTTAGGGATGCTTTAGATAGTTATGAATCTTGTGTTGGTTTTGTAGTTGGTAAGGAGATTGTGGATCTTTGCCTTGACCGTGTGAGGAAGCTAGCAGATAACTGTACTGGCTTGCAAGGGTTTTTGGTGTTTAATGCTGTTGGTGGTGGAACTGGTTCTGGTTTGGGTTCTTTGTTGTTGGAGCGTTTGTCTGTTGATTATGGCAAAAAATCTAAACTTGGTTTCACCATTTACCCTTCTCCTCAGGTATATTACCTTTTGAGAAACACTTCTTACTCATCACATTACATGTTTCTCTAGTGGTCTGGTCTAATGTGGAGTCTCCCTTTTTGATCTTAGGTTTCTACTGCTGTTGTGGAGCCTTACAACAGTGTTCTCTCTACGCATTCCCTACTTGAACACACTGATGTAGCTGTCCTCTTGGATAACGAAGCCATCTACGATATCTGCAGGAGATCACTAGATATCGAGAGGCCGACTTACACGAACCTAAACAGGTTGATATCTCAGATCATATCGTCCTTGACGACGTCTTTGAGGTTTGATGGAGCCATCAATGTGGATATCACTGAGTTCCAGACCAATCTTGTGCCTTATCCACGTATCCATTTCATGCTTTCGTCTTACGCTCCAGTCATCTCAGCCGCAAAGGCGTACCATGAACAGTTATCTATCCCTGAGATCACTAACGCCGTATTTGAGCCGGCTAGCATGATGGCAAAGTGTGACCCGAGGCACGGGAAATACATGGCCTGCTGTTTGATGTACCGTGGAGACGTTGTTCCCAAAGATGTTAATGCTGCTGTTGGTACTATCAAGACAAAGAGGACTGTTCAGTTCGTTGACTGGTATGATCTACAAATCCTAGAAGTTGCTATTGTTTGTTTGTTTTATACCTATACGATGTTTCTTATAGACAATTCTTTGGCTTGTGTGTATTGTTGTTGCAGGTGCCCAACAGGATTCAAGTGTGGAATCAACTACCAACCACCAACGGTTGTTCCAGGAGGCGACCTAGCTAAGGTTCAAAGAGCGGTGTGCATGATCAGCAACAACACAGCAGTCGCAGAGGTGTTCTCACGTATCGACCACAAGTTTGATCTTATGTACGCAAAGAGGGCGTTTGTGCACTGGTACGTAGGTGAAGGAATGGAGGAAGGCGAGTTCTCTGAGGCGCGTGAAGACTTGGCCGCGTTGGAGAAAGATTACGAGGAAGTTGGTGCCGAAGGTGGAGACGATGAAGAAGATGATGGTGAAGACTATTGACCACTGTTGCTCAAGAGCAATATGAACAACTAGAAGTTGTTGTTTTTTTACTGTTTCCTACTTATGATTTGTGTTTGTTTAATTTTGTACAATCTTCGTTGAACTTTCTACTACTACTGCGTTTTATTTGTTTTATCTCTGGTATATTTCATTGGTAGAGACTAGAGAGCGACCATTGTGAGTTTCAGAGATTCGTTTTCAAGCTTTTCTTGTACTAAAAACCTTCTTTGTTAACGTAAAATGTGCCATGTTATTTAGTTAGGTAAGCCATTGTTTTACTTTAAAATCATTGCCTAAACTTACTATTAGCTACAATGTGGCGTGAAAAATGCCAAAAATTCGTATTTAACAGAAAAAAATACAACAATAAGAGGTGAACTCAAAATTATGAGTTTGATTGAACACAAAAGTTGAAAAATACTCATATTTTTCAACTTTCATAACTAGAGAATTAGTAGAATGCCCAATACTCTAATTTTAAAAATGGATAATTTTCCTTAAATTAAAGTGAATGCATAATAATTAATAAATAACTAGACAAAATTAATTAGAAAGGAACATTATAATAAATGTAAGATTCAGATTTCATACGAAATATTAAAGTGTTGGTTAAGTTGGGCACTGTTAAATTAATATATAAAAAGCCCATCTTATTATTGAGCTTTACTTCCCCGTCTCCTCTCAACCAAGTGAATCTCTACCTCTCTCTCTCTCCGCAAGGGAATCTCTTCTTCTGGTTTGCGTTTGAATCCGTACGAGAAAAAGAGAATGGCGGAGGAGAAGAAAGCTAATCCAGTAGGAGGAGTATGGACGACGGTGAAGCCTTTCATCAATGGAGGCACTTCCGGTATGCTCGCCACTTGCGTTATCCAGCCTATCGATATGATCAAGGTAATACATACCTTTTACCAATACAAATGTTCGTTATTTAAGTATAACTCTTTACTTTCTTCATCAGATCCGATTCTATGGATGTTGATTTCCTCTCAGATCTGGTTTCTTCATTTTATCCAATCATTTTCATTGTTGCTATTGACTGGTTTTAGCCTCAGATCTGGTGTTTTTATTTAGACTTGTCTTCTTTCTTCGCCTTGTGAATCTAATGAGGCTAATACTTGTTTTCTGATTATAATGAAAGGTGAGGATTCAATTAGGTCAGGGATCTGCTGCTAGTGTCACCACTACCATGTTGAAGAATGAAGGTTTTGGTGCCTTTTACAAGGTAAAAGTTTTATATTTTGGATCTTTATTCTTTTTTACTTATCTTTATGATGTATAATGTTGTATATAAATCTCTTGCATCTCTGGATCTTGTACTAAGCTATGAAGAAGATGTATCCTAAGCTTATTTTTTTGTAATTATTCCGTAATAGGGTTTATCTGCTGGTTTGTTGAGGCAAGCAACTTACACAACAGCCCGTCTTGGATCATTCAAGTAAGTTAAAATCTTTGTGGCTTTGCGTTATACTTATAGAGAACTCATCCTCTCTCTCTCTCTCTCTCTTTTGTTGTGCTTATCGTAAGTGTGTCGTTATTAGGATGCTGACTGCAAAAGCAAGTGAGGCTAACGACGGGAAGCCGCTACCGCTGTATCAGAAGGCTCTGTGTGGTCTAACAGCTGGTGCAATCGGTGCTTGTGTTGGTAGTCCAGCCGATTTAGCGCTTATCAGGATGCAAGCTGACAATACTTTGCCTTTAGCTCAGCGTAGGAACTATACTAATGCCTTCCATGCGCTTTACCGTATCAGCGCTGACGAAGGAGTTTTAGCGCTATGGAAAGGTTGTGGACCAACTGTTGTCAGAGCAATGGCTTTGAACATGGGGATGCTTGCATCTTATGACCAGAGTGCTGAGTACATGAGAGATAATCTTGGTCTTGGGGAGACATCTACCGTCGTAGGTAAGCTTCACTCCCGAGTTTCTTTACAAATGTATGGCATATATGTAAGCTGATCTATTGGGTTTGGTGTGCTTGTGTGATGTTTTGTTCACTTTGGTAGGAGCAAGTGCTGTGTCGGGACTGTGTGCTGCGGCTTGCAGTCTTCCGTTTGATTTTGTGAAAACTCAGATTCAGAAAATGCAACCGGACGCTCAGGGAAAGTATCCCTACACGGGTTCGCTCGACTGTGCGATGAAAACCTTGAAAGCAGGAGGACCTCTGAAATTCTACACAGGTTTCCCTGTTTACTGTGTCAGAATCGCCCCTCACGTCATGGTATACTTAACTCTTTTCGCTTAATGCTAGTTTATGAATCGCTTTGAGATTTCTTTGAGATCATTACTGAATTGGGTTTTTTGGTTTTGGCAGATGACATGGATCTTCCTGAACCAGATTACAAAGTTTCAAAAGACCATTGGGATGTGATCTTCAAAAGAAGTGCGTGGCCAAAAAAAATAAATAAGATGAGAAGGACAAAACACAATTGGAATTGTGTTTCATTTATATTCTTAATCATATATACATCATAACATGCCTTAAAAGCATCATTATTTGATCTGTTTTAAGACTTTGATACATTTTTGGTTGATTGGTTCATGAACTTGAAATTATTCCTCTTAGAAGTTTAAAGAAACAAGAGATTTGAGAAAACCAAATATTTGCATGGAAAACAGCAATAATGTGACAAGCTTGTTTCTTTCTACATTCATAAAATGATTTTGATCCGTAGTCGTCGTACTTGGTACATGATCTCCGATTCGTCCGTAATTTCGCGTAAACCGCGGGGCCGGAGACGTTGCGCAAGGATTTGGCGTATCCGTGGAAAGTGGGTAACACTTCGTCGGGCGTAAGGATTGTCTTCTCCGATTGGTTCTTGTTCGAGCGAGAAAGTTATCGCCTTTGATGATTGATTTGGTGTTTAGGATCAGAGATCGATGGATTGGGTAAGTTAGGGATGCTTGGTACGCGACGAGGCGCGATTCGAAGGAAGAGGAGACGAAGGAGGAGAGAACGAAGGCGGCGCGTGAGGGTGCGTAGGTTGAAGGCGACGGAGGCGTTGTCGGAGAAAGAAGGTGAGAGGAAGAGCGCGTGGTAGTGATGTTTTGGAGAAGGGGAAGAAGAAGAAGTAAGATATAGCAGCGATTGTGAAGGCGAGAGCTTTTGATTTCGACATTAATGGAGTTAGCTTCTTCTTGCTTAAGTTTTGATCACTTTTTGTGTAGACTAATAGTAATGGTTTTTTTTCACAGAGGATTTTTATATGTGCAAATTATTGTATTGATGTTTATTATTTCGTTACTTGGACTTGAGATTAGGATATTCATAAATTATAACGGCACCGTCATTGGTGACAAAGATAGAAGCTTTTATAAAAGAGAGAGAGTCATTAAAAATAGTGATTGGTGACAAAGAAGAGAGTTTTATAAAGAAAATCAACTAAATGATAATTAGAAGAAAGTCTAAAGATTAAAGTTAACTTACTACTTACTATTAGTCCAAGTACTTCAAGGTCAAAAAAATGAACAAAGATGTGTGCATTAGTATGTGAATTTATACAGAAAATTGTATTTGAGTTTTATTAATGTGAAAATGTACATTACTAAATTAGGACAAATTGGTTAAGTTTAGAGTCTGATCCATTCAGAGCCGTCAATGAAAGTAAGTGAAATAAAAGGCTTAGCTTCATCATCGGTAAGCTCTCTAGCCCAAGCCACTCTCCCTCCATAGTTTGCTCCTGCTCCTGTGCACTTATACTGCCCATAATACACCGTCCTGCATGCATCCCACATTTCACTTTTTCATCTTTGTGTGATAATAGTACTGTGTTTAATGACGTATGCATGCATTTTAAAAGCACTAGAATTAGACTATGCACGCCTAGTCCAAAAAACACATAATAAGACAAAACCTAAAGAGTCCTAAATAGATGAGGCAAAGAGATCATGTTTTGTTGCCTATGACATGCTCTCTCATCTTCTTTTTTTGAGTGGTTTGTTTAGTTACTGTAATAAGGTCAAAAGAGAGGAAGTAAAAGTATATAGTAAAACTTACATTTCACGAGAAGGGTCTCCCCAATTATACCATCCTCTAGGGAGTATAATGTTGTCCATATAAGTGTAAGCAAAGACCACTCTTGAGAAAGGACCCCATGCTCTCCCTAGGTACAAAACACCTGTCCCTGTCACTTTACACTTCACAAACGAGAAGCCTGTGTCTTCTAACACACTACTTCTTCCTTGTGCCGTTACTGCTCCTAGCTTATCGGCTATCGCGTGAACGTGACACCCCTAGTAGTTAAAAACACCACACTCTTTAGAGCAAAGAATGAGCAATATAAGGTGTGAATATATGTTTAATTACCTCATAGAGAGAAAGGGCATTGCCAAAGATGAAATCAATAGACCCTTCAATGTAACAATCTTTGTAGTAATGTCTTCCTAAATGATCATAGAGAGTGTCTTGAGCACCAAGCATTCTACACCCGAAAAACGCGGCATTGTCCCCTGATACCCTCAACGCCACCGCTTGTTTTCCAACCGAGCCAGGTAATGGAGCCGGGGTTGTGTTCTACATATAACATATAAGACTATTAATTTGAAACTTAACCATCTATATAGAATGTAACACCAACAACAATTCTGGTCCCAGGTTTAATGAATTATTATGGATTTCGACCCAAAACCTTCTAGTAATCCAAAAAATGTACTTATTGGTTACCTTGAAAGTGATGTTTTTGGCGACAAAGAAAGGTGAATTGACGGCGAAAGAGGCAGAGTTAAAGGTGCCCATGGGATTGCCTCTTTGGTCAGGTGTTTGTGCAGTGTCTCCCCATTGTATTGTTGTCTTCTCTGCTCCTTCTCCTTCTATTGTTATGAATGCTTTCATTGGTGGTATATTCACCTTCTCCCTTCAAAACATTTTCCTCTATTTTTTAAATTCTTATTTTTCTTATTTTTGTATTGTTTTTAGAATAATCTAGTTATAATGTAGAGTGTATGTAGACCCCCTTTATAACTTGTTTTTAGTAACACAAAATGTCAATGTAAAATTTATTGTTTGTGAGAATATTATAGATATTATATAGATAGTACATATAGAGTTAATTTGCGGTTCACGTGAGCATATAGTGTTGATTTTGAGATAGAAAGAACATTGATTGCTACATATCTTTATTGGCAATACATGTTTAGACTCATTCAGTTTCATAATTATTTTTGGCTTTTTCATATACAAGAAAAAAAGACAAATTTTTAAAAGATATGGTATCATTATCACTCTGTTTCTTAAATTGTGTGAAAACAAATTGCAAAACTTCAAAATGTATATACTATATAGACAAAACTCCAGAATTTACGGTTCATTCTGTTGGAATATTTTTTAAAATAAATTAAAATCTACATACGATATGGTACCAATTTGGAATTCATAAATTACAAAAATGTACCATACACTATTTATTAATTTAATTATTTATATAGTACTCCTACAAGATCACCCTAATTAATACCATATCGTCTAATACCTTAAGATGAAATAATAAAATATATATAATTTATTTATCGTCTATTATTTTATAATATATGTAATAAAATAAATAAAATTAAGATGAAATGTTGAAAACAGAGGACTTGTGCTTACTTGTAAACACCAGCATGAACTTTAATAACAACACGAACAAGGTTAATGATAGGAAGAGAATCAATGGCGTCTTGTATCTTAGTGAAATCACCTTTGTTATGTTTCTTATGGACAGTGATTGTGTAAGAAGCAAAGAGTTTGTTCTTGGCTGCTTTAAACACAGAATGTTTAAGTCTCCCAACGTAAGTAACCCATTTCAAGAACTCATCTTCAGGGTCTTGTAGTATTCTTTGACTCGTTGTGTTCACATTCTTGTGGTTTTTTGGTCTTAACCTTAAACCTTTTGTGTGGCATTGCGTTTGCGTTGAACAAAGAAAGATAATGACTAGAAAGAAGAGAAATAAAATAGGAGCTTGTGATGAATTGGATTTTAGCATTTATACTACAAGAATGATCAATTGCAAAAAATATAAGTATGGCCTAATATATATATATGGTTTGTGTGATTTTTTTTAAACAAGTATGTGTGTGTGTATATAAGTGTTGTGTGGTTGGTACTTTGGTAATGGAATTAGGTGAAAAGAGACATAAGAGAAGAGAGGTCACGGGGTGGTTCCACTTATGTCCACGTAGAATGTGAAGACTGTTATAAAACAATTAAGTATATAGACCGTATCTTTATGTGTTTATAATATTTAAGAGAATTCTAGAGAGATAAAGCTAGAGAGATGAACTAGTTCTTCATTATAATTTTGTTTAACGTTATGAACCTATTTATAGTAAAAAGTTTACTTCAACACGAAGAAACTTATATAAATATCTAACTATATAATATAATATAAGTTAAATCTTTATCCATATAATTATCCAAATGGATAATTACCACAATGGATAATATAGTTCATCTTTATCCATATAATTATCCAAATGGATAATTACCACAATGGATAATTACAACAATGATTATCCAACACTCCCCCTTAATTATCCATCATTGCGTAGTCTCTGAAATAACTGGTAATAATCTTCTTTAATAAATTTCGTAGACACCGTCTTCTAAATTTCGTAGACTTTCTTCTAAATTCTTTCTTTTGCGTGTTTTGTTGTTGTTGCCTCGTTAAAAACCTTTTCGTGGAAAAACTCAGTGAGATAAAAACCACGATAAGGGAAAAAGAGTGCAACCACGCATTTCATCATTTCTCCCCCGAAATCATCATCTTCCGGAATATACATCTTTTGTAAAGAGATCTTCGGGAAAATATGTTTTCTTCTTCTACAAATGTTTATCTTTTGGCGCGTTCTTGTTGCCTCGTTAAAAACCTTACCATGGAAAAACCCATTGGGATAAAAACCATGATGAGGGGAGGGGAAAAGAGTGCAACCGCGAACATAATCATGACTTCATCTGGAAGTCATCTCTTCACAAATAATCATCTTCTCAAACATGTCTTTCAATGAATGTGTTTTCTTCTGTTGCTCCCCCTGGAAGCTTCATCTTCCGAAATAAACACTTTTGCAAATACGTCATTAAAAAGAACATGTTTTCTTCCTTCGCTTTCCCTGGAAGCCTCGTCTTCAGGACAAATACTTTTGCACATTCTTTAGATGCTTTACGAGATCTTATAAAACTTCGATATCTGCAAAATAACTTATACCAAAATTTGGGATTTCTAATAACCCCAAGTTAATCATAGATTATCCCATCCCAATATGCGCATAAGGGATGATTTATATCCTACATATATAATAGCAAATTCTATGCATAATTTGCAAAATCTATGAATGTTTAACAACATATAAGTATGGTCCTCTATGACCATATATATATTCAACTTCTTCTAGAAGTTCTTAACATATATAACATCTTTTTCATTAGATGTTTAACTTAATGTCGAAGACTTGGTCTTTCCAAGGTCTTTTACTTTGTTTATAACTCTTTAGAGTTTGATCGATCTTAGTTCTCGAGAACATTACTATGATATCATTTATTCTTCGGAATTCAAACTTTGCATGCATTTTTCTCATGAGACGCAATTCAAGTCTCTCAAATATATTTCTCAATACGAGTATTTTTACAAAACCATACGTCATATGCGTTTTGTTTTATATACTTTAATACTCTTTTCATATTTAGACTTCTGGTCCAAACCTCTCGTTACTTAAACGAGTATAATAAGACTTGAATGTCTTTTATTTATTGGCCAATTATGTCTCTCAACGCTAATCCACAAAGCGGAGAATTCTGATCCTCATTTATAACATCGCGCGTTATGTTATTATTATAGTCGACATTCATTTCAACTTTGGTTCCATATTTACTTTAATGTTATGATCCATCGAGATCTCTTAATCATTATCAATGATTTTGTTCAAGTACTTGATTTCATCTTTAATCCTTCAGGGATCTAATCCTCCTGGGATTTTTGATCATGACTCATTACTCCTCTTTTTCTTTTGAAGAGATTAATAAATATTTGCTCCTTTATCATTTCTCAATTTTCGGAACCAAATTAGTCTTACATAGACTTTATGTGTCATCCTTCATAAACACATATATTTTGTATTGGAGCATTTTTCATATGGAGTGAGATTTCTTTTCATCACCTTGAATTATCTTATGAACTTCAAGTTCATTTTCTTTTGTATGAGGATCTTATAATGATAATTCATTTCATGAAATCTCATCCATCATTTGATTTGCAATAAATTTGAATAGTGATCATTTGAACTTTTTGAACTTCTGGTTCATAATCCTTTTGTTCAAGTATTCCAACTATTCCATAATTCTCTCCCTTAGAGAAATCTTATCATCAAAATAATGATTGCAAATCTTACAATAAGCACATCTCCAATGATGGCTTTTAGAGCGACTCTTCATTTCCAGCTCATATACTTCATCCTCATGGAAGTTATTTTTATGTAGTGTGGAGGAGCATTCATAATATATATCACACACCCACAAATTTCCAGACGTAAATATCACCATTCTTTAAAACTCATTGACTGTGAATATCATCTTCTAGATGTTTCACTTTCATCTTCTGGATGTTTAACGTTATCTCATTCGACATCTAATAAGCTTTTAATAAGCTTTAGTTTTGGGATATCAATCCACCAAAACTATCAATTTAATGTCACTGTGGGATTCTTTAATTCTCCCCCTCGAGATAATAATTCTTCTAGATTATTCATCTCGAAATGAATCTATTATTTTGGGATCAATAACATATCCTTCTAGGATCATGTTTTTCATCTTGGATCCTTTTAACGTTTAATATAGGATTCATATTACTCTCTTTCTCAAGATAACGGCTATACATGCTCGTTTATCTTGTACCGATTCTCATTTTTAGATCGGCCATATTAGGAGTATAATACGGGGGGTATTTTTATAAAGAAATCAACCATTATATTCAATGAGCTCTTTTAACCAAAAAATAGTGATTTTCATTTCTTTTCACATGATGACTTTGATTATTCTTTTCTTTAAAACATGCATAAGTTGAAAAACTTCTTGTTTTCCCAACAAATTCTTAATGATCTTCAATCATTAATACTTCCGGACGGATGGCTTAACCGGTTATATTAAACTTTAATCAATCAATAAACTTCAGGTTTGCTTTCATATACATCTTTTGCCATTTTTATACATATTGCATGTCGTCATCATGTTTTCTTTTAGAGCGTTTAACTTTTCTTTCGCTCGTTTAGAGCGTTTTCGCTCTTTTAAAATACTTTTAACTCTTCGAGAGTTAAGCTCTTCATGAGCGTTTAAGCTCTTCGTGAGCATTCAAATTCTCCATAAGCATTCAAGCTCTTCAGGAGCATTCAAGCTCTTCGTGAGCCTTTAAGCTCTTTAGCATTTTTATTTTATTAAAATATTTTACTCTTTTAAAACATTTAATTATTTTGCAATATTCAAAATTTTCATATATTTTGGGTTTTAACTTACCGTATAATGAAATAGATATAGCCTTTCATGTAATCAAAGAGACAAAACTTCAATATAATCAAAGAGACCTTGTCTTCAATTTGATTAATGACATATATTTTCATATAATCAAAGAGACATAGTCTTCTATTTGATTTATGAACCATAGTCTTCTATTTGATCAAAAAGGCATATTCTATTATATATTTTTGGAGACAAAACTTTCCGCTCCAATAAAAATTTAAGTTTATAAATATCGATAATTTTTATCGATTAAATTTTGGCAAAGTTTCTTTTAGATTTTTAATATTATACTAGTTAAAATTTTGCCAGAGTTTCTTTTAGATTTATTAATTTTATACTTTTGGAAAAAATTATTTTGATAGAGTTTCTCTTAAATTTTAAACTATATTAGTTTAAATTTTGCCAAAGTTTCTTTTATATAGTAAAATCATAATTTAAACATTTTAGGATATAATTTCGTCATAGGTTTGAAATGAATTTTTCCATTATGTTTATAAACATAACGACATAATTTAAAATTACCTGGATAATATTTAATCGGGTATATAGAAGCTCATCCAACGATTACCTCGTATAAGCAGAGACGTTCGTGCTGATAACGTGTTATAAAACAATTAAGTATATAGACCGTATCTTTATGTGTTTATAATATTTAAGAGAATTCTAGAGAGATAAAGCTAGAGAGATGAACTAGTTCTTCATTATAATTTTGTTTAACGTTATGAACCTATTTATAGTAAAAAATTTACTTCAACACGAAGAAACTTATATAAATATCTAACTATATAATATAATATAAGTTCATCTTTATCCATATAATTATCCAAATGGATAATTACCACAATGGATAATATAGTTCATCTTTATCCATATAATTATCCAAATGGATAATTACCACAATGGATAATTACAACAATGATTATCCAACAAAGACTAATTTATAAAAATTCCAAATTAATAAATAAGGAGAGGCTCTATATATTATTTAGTTATTAGAAACCCAACCCACAACGGAATAAAAACAAAATAAGAAAATAAATATAAGGGACCCGGGAAGTGACTTTGGTCTAGTGGCAGTCATAAGTCCACAGGAGGCAGGTAGCATCACTCCACCCGGGATCGATTCCCCGCGTCTACGATAGTGTAGATTTGGCTAATGGGCCGGCCATTTGTGACCCAAATGTTGACAAAAAAAAATAATATAAGGGACCCTAAATAGAACCCACATTAATGTGATACTCATTTTTTTTTAATATACCGCGCAACAAAAGCTAATCACGAGTTAACCATACTGAAAAACAATATTTTTAGTTTTCTAAATACTAGTATTTAACCGGGGTAAAAAATTATATATAACAATACTGAAAAACTAATATTTTTAGTTTTCTAAATATTATATTTAAAGTTTTTAAGAAAAATTATAAAGAAGAACATATTATAATTTGTCAAATATTTAGATGATGAACATATTATAACCGTTAGTAAAATAAAATAAGTGAACTTAGTAGAGAATCATGGGTTTTTCCAAAAAAAGGAATTAATTGTTTAAGTTTTTTTTTTTGAGATTTAAATGCTTAGCCGTTTATCATTTTTTCACTATTTTTTTTAAGTTACGAAGCAACATTATGTAAAAGAAGAGAACTCTATTAAGTAAATGAAAGTTGCATTAAGTGAGAAAAGGTGGACAAACTTAGAATAAATAAAGTGCTAGAATAACCAATTAAATGGTTTTAAGGAAGTGCTAATTTACACAATTATATCAAAATATCATTATTTCAACAAAATACTAAAATGTTTCTTTTTAAAAAAATGTATCATTTGTATATAAATGTATTTAGCTTTATATACTTCGTAAAAAAAACAAAAAAATGTTTAATAAATCGATGTGGATAACATTCTTTTTCGGGTGTTTGCACAAACATGTGTACCAAACGCGCATGACGCCACAATCCACGAAACATTTTATGAACTAAACGATAAGTCACTTCACACCATTGCGTAGTTGAATTGGTGATAAGTCCACTAAGTGGTGCACATTTTAAAATTTTATGTACTATAAGAAGATTTTTTTATAAAATAGTGTGCACAAACTTAGGTGGTAATAATAATCTCTGTTTTATTATATGAATTGGTGTTTGTCTTTCAGTGCCCGTGACTCTCTTTTATTACATTTCTTGTTGGTTTCTGGTAGGGACAATTACTCTTCTCGTGAACTTTTGTCAATGTTTTTTAAAAATACATATATATCGAGTTTCATATTATACAAATATAATTATTAGTAAATGAGTCCTATATATATATAGCCGTGAAACTCAAATAATGAAAAAATACAAATGACTCTTTTGCCCTTCTAAACAAATTATGCGCAACATTCTACTAAAACTAGAAGTTTCATGCAAAGTATGAGGACGTATGTGTATTTTGAATATAAACGATATTTAACTAATGTTGAATCGATGAGAAATGTTATGATTCAAGTAGAGTGTGCAGTGTTGTGACAACGAAAATGACTGATATCAAATGCTAACAGTTGATGTATTTTATATTTGCTCTTCATCTGTAAGAGGCAAATTTTAAATTGTGATAGTTCCTAATATTGTTGATGAAAATTTAAACCGGTGAACATATAGGGTGACAATTTTTTTTATTTTTAAAGTTTGAATAATTGTTAGAAAATCTTAAAGTGAAACTTGTTCATAAATATAGATTGAGAAACCTATGCACCCTGAAGAGTGAATACATTTTTATTTGTATATGCGAAGAAAAAACGAGAAACGAGAACAAACGAATGCCTTAAAGAAAAAAGCGTTGTCATTAAAAAAACAAAAAGAGACGCAAGAACACAGACTTGACTTTAGGGTGGGTTCAAAATTTTAGTCATCTGAGATATCAGGTTTAATGAAAGGAAGATAAAAGTAAACAAAGCAAAACCAAACAACCACTATTAAGATAATAGCACATTCCATGGCAAGGAGGACAAAAAATATCAAAGGAAGATACATTCGTTTAAGTTTGATACTTACATGAAGAATAATGATAATGTTAGTGATAAGCTCATCTTTTCTTACTTATTTCAAATATAAAGAATGTTTGAGTTAACACTGAACAACAACTTATTAGAGAAACCAATGGTGCTCATAGAACCAATTAAAGTTTACAAATTTCAAAACTTTACCTCCAAAAAGTTCGGGATTAACAGTGGTGACAAACATGACAAATTGTGTCTTATCACCCGACTTGAGGATGCCCCTAAAAACAGACGCAACATCATCCCACAAAGACAAGTAAACAACCACCTGACTGTTATGCCAATGATTGTCGTCAATTTCAGTAAGACGTAATAATGTGTGATGGACTTAGTTTTCCTTTAAATAATTATTTTGAATTTAGTTATTACTGACTAAAACTAAATATTTGTAACTTTAGTATCAGAAATTGTATATTTACATAATTGCTAATAAGAATTATAAACCATGATAAGTTGAAAAATTACTTATAAAATACTTTTTTGAATTTCATTTCAGTTAAATGTATAAATTTAGAAAAATCCATCATTATTAGAAAAGTTAATAAAAAAGAGAGTAAAAAATACTTTGACAGAGTTTTGGTTAAGGGCCCTTAAGTTGAAGATGATTTGAAGGGTCTCTATAAAAGTTTTTCCCAATTAATAGTATATATATACACAATTCACTTATATTTATTTTAATTTGCTTTTTTAAATAGGGAGAATCACAAAACTACACCATTTGAATTACATTTCACAAAACTACACCATTTCAAAAATACTTCACAAAACTACACCTAAACATTCAAAATTAAATCCAAATAAACCTTACCCACACAATCCTACCCCCTTTATACTATACCCTAAACATTAATTAGCGAACCCAGATGAAAAGATTTTAATTTTGGTAATTTTTTAAAGGGTAAATCAAGCTTTTAAAATTTTGAAAGAGTGTAGTTTTGTGAAAAAATTAAATTAGGTGTAGTTTTGTGAAGGAAGGAGGGGTTGAGGGTGTAGGTGTAGTTTTGTGAATTTCTCTTTTAAATATTGATTGTGACCATATGAATTGTAAGATGTTTATGTTTTTTTGTTTTTTTCTTTATACCGTATGTAAGATGTATTTATGATTAGTTTTAATAACTATTTAAAATTGATATATGTATCTATATATATATATAGATATTTTATAAATGTTAAAAATTACATTAAATATTTCTTTTTCGGATTTTATTAATGTTAATGAGTTTATCAAAAATATTTCAATGATGTTGTTTATATTTTTTTGGCGTTTTATTTGAATTTTATTAGTATTAAAAGGTTGTATTAATGTTGTCAAAAAAATAGTTGTGTAAAAAAATCCATCATTATTAGAAAAGCTAATAAAAAAGAAAGTAGAGAATACTTTGACAGAGTTTTGGTCAAGGACCCTGACGTTGAATATGATTTGAAGGGTTTCTCTATAAAAGTTCTTCCCAATTAATAATATAGATATACACAATTCACTTATATTTATTTTAGTTTTTTTTTTAAATATTGATTGTGATCATATAAATTGTAGGGAGAATTATAAAACTACACCATTTGAATTACATTTCACAAAACTACACCATTTCCAAAATACTTCACAAAACTACACATAAATACTCAAAATTAAATCCAAATAAACCCTACCCAAACAATCCTACCCCCTTAATAGTATACCCTAAACACTAATTAGCGAACCCAAATGAAAAGATTTTAATTTTAGTAATTTTTTAAAGGGTAAATTAAGCTTTTAAAATTTTGAAAGGGTGTAAACTTGTGAAAATATTGAATTAGGTGTAGTTTTGTGAATGGAGGGTTGAAAGGGTGTAGTTTTGTGAATTTCTCTAAATTGTAAGATGTTTCTAGTTTTCTTGTTTTTTTGTTTATATCGTTTGTAAGATTTATTTATTATTAGTTTTAATAGCTATTTAAAATTGATATAAGTATATATAAACATATATTTTATAAAATATTTTTTTCGGATTTTATTAATGTTAATGAGTTTTATCAAAAATATTTTAGTGATGTTGTTTATATTTTTTGGGATTTTATTTGAATTTTATTAGTATTAAATGGTTGTATTAATGTTTTTGATAAAAAAAATAGTTGTATTAAATAATTTATTTTAATTATATTGTTTTAAGGGTGATGATGTGGCTTCTTGTGGTGAAAGAAAACTCCCTCATTATATGTATGATTCTACTAAAGCATTTAATTCAACCATTTAATCATTTTTGTAATTCATAAAAATAAAGGACTCTATGTTTTTAAAATGATTGTTTCTAGATTATGCATTTATTTTTCAAGATTTTGTATCATGCTTTCTTAAAGTGGCAGATTTGTAAAGCCATTGCACCTAGACTCCATAGAAGATACTATCATTATTAAAAGTCTAAGAAAACATGTTATATACTCTCTAAAAATCATACAATCTTCTTTTTTTTGAAAATGTTGATGAACAAGAGAATGCTTAAAGATTTTCTCATTAATTTAAAATTTTATAATTTCACTTTATTGCTGTATAAATATATGGATTTCTGTACGTGCAAGTACAATCATAATCCACTGTATTTTGCAACAAATTATCTCCCAAAAAAATATTATATATTATTAAATGGATGTCAAATCCCTTCATCAAAAACTTAAAGAGATGAGACAATCTTTCTTTGACGAGGTTAGTATATTTCAAACTAGTAGTACATGAAAATGTATATCATTGAATTTAATCTAAATTTTTAATAATTTGTATGCTTTATCATAAATCTTGTTTTAATTATGATAATGAATATTGATGCAGGGAGATCTTGATTGTCAGTACACTCAAATAGAGGCCTTGGAGCAAGACACAAACTCTTATTTTATTGTAGAAATAATAACTCTTTATTTTAGAGATTCTCCTAATGTTATTGCAACTTTGGAACATGAATTGTGAGTTTCATATCTCTATCCATTTCAAATTCTACTTGATATTAATTACACTCGTGAAAAAGGCATTACGTTGATAATTTTATGGTTTGGAGATGAATGAAAAGTTAGATGTGCGATTTACAATTCTATAGTTAAGATCACGAATGTTATTAGATAATATTTCCTGAAGTTGTTAAAACTAACATATATTTCTACTTAAACGATTGCTTTATTAATGTCTAAATGCTTTCGTGCCGTTTATATATATTAATGAAATTAAAATATAATAAAAGATGGAGCTTCTAAGTTCTAACCTAAAAATCATTTACAATAAGTGGAATACTGTTCATATCTTTATACATGTACTAGTGGTTTTGTTGTTTTTTTTTTTTGTCAACATTTGGTGGTTTTGTTGTTAAAGTGTGTACACTGTGTACAAGTGGTTGGTCCATTACATTTCAAATGTGGAATACTTACTAGTTACTACATATTTTACTCTTTTAACTTTTTGATATGATTAATTTTACCTTGACATATGTTTTTTACCTTGAAAAATCAGGGAGCGAGAGCCAAAAGAACTACCCAATATTACCAAATGTATTCGTCGGTTAAAAAGCAGCAGCGCCAGGCTAGTAATTTATTTATTTATGTTACAAATGCTTTAAAATGTAAATAAAAAGAAATATAATACACGTTAAGAAATATACAATGTTTTTTTAAATATAATTCAGCATTGGAGCCACCAAAATAAATAGGGAGCTTAAGAAGGCAGACACATTTCTCCAAGCTGGCAACATAGAAGGGTAATTACATTCCTTAAATTTTTTTGTTACACAAGTTTTCATTAATTAGCTATATATATGAAACTGAATTTTATTTTAAAATTGCATTTTTACTTTGAAGATTGAAAGAAACAGTACGTGATATTAAGAAAGAGCACAGTGAACTCCGAGCAAAGTTTGAAACATATTTCCAGGTATATATATATATATATATATATATATATATAATAAATGAATCTTAATAACGAATGTTTTTAATTTATATGCTCAAATTATGGTATAAATTCAAAAGTTATAACCTTTCATATGTGAATGATTTGAAAATTTGGTTCTAATTCTTGAATATGTTTGGCAGTTGATGAGACAAGCTGGTCCAACAGAACCAGCTGTTAACTCAAGCTGAAATAAATGCAAGTCATTTAGTTTGGTCCGCACGACAATTATTCCACCTGTCCAAATCCAGCCCGTTGATTGTTACAGTATTTGTTATCTTATGATACATCTAGAGTCTATTTTATTTGAAATTTCTTTTTCATAATTTACATACCAAGTAATTAATTTAATTAACCGGCTGCAAAAAAACATGGATATGATTCTTTTGTTTCCTTTCTCGTTTAAAATTTAAATTCTCACAATACACAATTTACACAAACCCCAAAACACCCAAAATTCCAGGTCAAAAAAACGAAATAGTTATGTTACGCAAAACATTCAATTAATATTAGTCAGCAGCGACAGTAACAACGTAAACTAACGCCTCCGTTACGTCTCCGTTACTTTGCGCCGTGATAACCACATCAACGCTTTCGGCGCACGTTAGCTTTCTTGCTCTCTTGGCTTCTCTTTCCCAGTCTGTAGTAGCCACAACATAAAGCATCATAGCCGCACAACATATCTGAGCCGCGAATAAACCTATCCAAAGCCCACAAAACCCAAACGCGGCCCAAAACGTTAGCCCAACCGCTACCGGCGTTCCAACGAGGTAAAACGCTCCTAGGTTTATGTTGGCCGCTTTCGACGGCCGGGCCGTCCCTCTAACGACTCCGCAACCTACGGTCTGCGGGCAATTCCCGAGCTCGCAGAGCCCGAGAATCGGCAGGGCTGCCGCGGTTAAGCGGATGATATCGACGTCATTTGTGAAAATCCGGCCCCATACGTCGCTTACGCCCCAAGAAAACGCTGAGGCTGTCATACCCATAACTCCGGCAAAGGAAACGGCTACAATGGCTGATAACCTAGCCGTTTTGGGGCGGTTTGATCCGAGTTCGTTGCCGACTCGGGTTGAAACGGCTAACCCTAGAGACGAAGGGAAGATGTAAAGCAAAGAGGTTGTTTGTATAAGAATTCCCATAGCCGCAACCGGAGTTTTAGGGTTTACGAGTAAACCACATAGAACCGTCATGATCTCGTACCACCACCATTCTAGACATACCCCGACGCAACTAGGTATCGCTAGGCTGATCAACGGGCCCCAATCTTTGAAACATTCAGAGCTCGGACGGGTCCATGTTGGCCCGTGTAGATTTTTAAACCAAACTTGTGCGACAAGAAAGACGACAACGAAGAGATTTGAAGCGGCCGCGGCCATTGAAACACCGATAAAACCTAGCCCGAGGTAAGAAACGAGGAAAAAATTGATTGGTATATGGAAGATAGTGCCCGCGAGTGTTGCAAGAGTTATCGGGCTTGTAATGCCTTGCGCTCGAAGGTATATACGAAGAGGGTGTAGAAACGAATTTGTGAGCAAATCGGGTATAGAGCAGAGTATATAAGTTTGAGCCAAAGATGAGATACTTGGATCTTGATGAAGAGAGATCATGATCTTTCCCAAGTTAAGCCATAGCACGACGATTACTAGCGAACTAGTAAGCAAGAAAAGCACGGTTCTTTGCAATGTTAGAGATAGTAGTTTGGGCTTCCCGGCTCCAAAGGCTTGAGAACAGAGTGGATCCATGCCTAGTGAAAGGCCTGCGAGGACCGAGTAGCCAGTGATGTTAGCGAATGCAATGGCTAAGGAACCACCGGCTAGCTCTAGCTCGCCGATGTGACCGAGGAAGAGCATGGAGATTGCAGAGCGAGCGTAGAGGATTAGCGCGGCGAGGATCGTTGGGAAAGCTAAGGAGAAGAGAGACATTGCTTCTGTTTTAAGTTCAGAGATTTGAGGGAGAATGTAGTTAGGGCTTTTTTGGTTTTCTAGGTCTAATTTTGAGAGAAGATTTGTATCACTTGTGGTGTTAGATGGTTCCATTAGTATATGAAATGAAACACACAAGAGAGTTTAGAGTATTAATGGGTAAGGTTTGTTGTTATTTTTCAAAGCATAAGATTTTTAGGGTTATATATAGTCGACCACAAATTAGCGAATTGTCTGTCACGTTTGCTAAGAATGAGTCATATTAAATAAATATCAGTGGCTATTTTGCTCAAATAATTTATGAAAGTCAAATATTATTTTTTTGAAGGATGGCACTGGATTTTTAATCCTTTATATAGATATCAGATGAGAAGCATTATAAATAATTAACTGATCTTGAAAGATTGTTTTATGTTTGAAAATATATATGCATGATGTGTTTCTTGCTAATATTGTCTCATTACTCAAAAATATAACAACCATTTAAAATTAATATTTTTTAGAAAGAATAACTATACTAGTCTTGGAAAGTATAGTATGTACTTAACTAATCTCTTACCAAGCAAAGTTTACTATAATAGTCTTGAAAAGTTTAGAAATGTAAAATTAACCTTATTTTTGTTTTTAATAACGAAAATGCCATTTATTTTTATTTTTTTAAAAAAAAAATCTTTAATTTTTTTTTCTTTCTTCTTTCTTTCTTCTCTCTTTCTTCTTTCTTTCTTCTCTCTTTCTTCTCTCTTTCTTCTCGCTTTCTCTCTAATTTCTCTCTTTCTCTCTAATTTCTCTCTTTCTCTCCAATTTCTTCTCGTTCTCTCTCTATACCAAGCGGGGACGGCGACGACGGTTTGTTGAAGATGGTTGCAAACGACGGGAACGGCGTGGACGGCGGCGACGGGAACGGCGGCGACAACCTTCCTCGACGGCGAGACCTAGGTTTTTCATGTTTTTTTTTCCGAAAAGCTTCTATTTAATTGATGATTCGCATTATTTCTATGTTGTATGAACAAAACAACGGTCTATTTGTGTTGTTTTACTCGTTTTAAAAGATGTGTTTTTAGGGTTTTGAAAAATTAGTTTTAGATCTATTCATTTTTGTTCTTCATTTGGTTATATTCTTTGTTCTTCATTGTTTTGTCGCGGTTTAGGATGTTTATTGTGGTATAAGATTTGATGATATTTGATTAGGTTATTTTTTTCGGTTATTATGTTTTACGGCATGTTTGTTTTGGTGGATACATGTTGTGGTAGACTTAATATAATAACTTTGTTTTATGTGTCACTATTTGTGGTAGATTTTTATAAGTTTCCTTTGTGCTTTGTGCTTTGTGCTTTATTGATGTGGTAGCCTTGTTTTAATAATTTTATTGATGTGGTAGACTTGTTTTAATAATTTTAATAATGTGGTAGACTTGTTTTAATTATTGAAATTTATTTTGTTAGGTTATGTTTTTAAAAGTTTCCTTTGTGCTTTGGTAGATATATTTTGTTAACTTTGTTTTGTGCGTTACTATGTTGTGGTAGACTTACTTTAATAAATTGATGCGTTAATAGTTTTGATAGATAATCTGTTATGGTAGACTTGTTTTAATAATTTTAATAACGTGGTAGACTTGTTTAATAATTTATTGAAATGACATGTTCGTTTTAGTGGAGTCAAGTTGTGGTAATTGTGTTTTGTGCATTACCAGTTGTGGCAGACTTGTTTTGTTAATTTTGTTTTGTGCATTACTTGTTGTGGTAGATTTATTTAGTTAACTTTATTTGGTAGACTTGTTATATTAAGCTGTTGTGGTAGACTTGTTTTTCTTATTTTATTAATGTGGTAGTCTTGTATTAATAATATATTAGTGCGTATTGGTAGATTTTTCTTTCTATTGTATTTTGCTCATAACTATATGTGGTAGACTTGTTTGATTACATTATGGTAGACTTTTAATTCACAAAATTTGTAACATTACTAGTGGTAGACTTGTTTGATAAATTGTTATTTTGTTTTATTGTTGTAGATATGGACCGTGATGGTGCGGTGAGACCTTATCCACCAAGATTGTATCCTCTTGGGAAATCTCCAATGCAAAAAAGGAGTTTAAACAATAATAGCAAGTTGAGTGATTTTACCAAGTTGATGATGAGTGGGTGAAGACGTGTATAATGATATCATGAACACATCTCAAGTTGGAGTTTTTTTTAAGCTTGCCGATTCTAGTTTTGTTTGGGCTGCGAAGACGGTTCACACGATCCTCACACAACAATTAGCTATTGAAAGATGCAATGAGTTGTGGTCGCTTATTGATAATCGTCCGATTCGCTTTTCGCTTTACGAGTTTGCGGAGATCACCCGATTGAATTGTGATCCTTTCGATGGAGAAGATAATTTTGAAGTTAGTCAAGACGTGTACAAGTCTTTTTGGGAGGAGATGGACGTGAAGTCAAAAGTAGAAGGACCATCATGGAATGAGTTGGTAAGTGTGTTGGAACGATGTAGGAATTGAGATTATGCAAAAAGGAAGATGGTTGCCTTGTTGTATATTTTGTCGGTTGGTATTTTTGGTGTTCACCGAAACACTCGTCTACCATTAGCGTGTGCTAAGAGGGTTTTCGATCTTGATGCTTTCGAGAGGTATCCTTGGGGTAGAATCGCTTTTAAGAGCTTAATAGGAACCGCGAGAGCAGCCGTTTTGGAAAAGGACAGCTATTTGTTGAATGGGTTTGTACCGCGTTGCTTGTGTGGGTATATGAGGCTGTGCCATTTGTAGGAGAAGCGGTGGTAGAAGACGGGACAATGACATTCCTCTACTTCGTTGGGGGTCATCTAGAAAACGACTTCAATTCTCCGAACTTATTGAAGCGGAGAAGGCCAAGACCGACGATAAGAAGGTATATATCTATCATCCATTGTCAATACTTGTGATGGTAGATTTTATTTGTGCTGGTATAAGGGTGATTTGAATTTACGGCGCGTGATTGTAGATTTAATAAGTTTTTCGTTGTGGTATTATTATGCTTATGTTATGGAAGATTTATTAATTGATTGGTTTATGATTACATGTTGGTAGATATATTATTACTTGATGGTAGATATATTATTACTTGATGGTAGATATATTAATGTTTGGATGGTAAATTATTAAAACTGGATGGTATTACTTGATGGTAGATTTATTATTATTTGATGGTAGATTTATTATTACTTGATGGTAGATTTATTATTACTTGATGGTAGATTTATTATTACTTGATGGTAGATTTATTATTACTTGATGGTAGATTTATTAATACTTGTTTGTAGATATAATATTACTTAATGGTAGATTTATTATTACTTGATGGTAGATTTATTATTACTTGATGGTAGATTTATAAATACTTGTTTGTAGATTTACTTGTTTGTAGATTTATTAATACTTGTCGTATGATTTATCTAACGATGTTTGTTTAATTTTTTTTTAGGTCCGTGTTGTTCATTTTGTGCCAAAACCAATTACCGAAATTTACCGGCTTGGGAAGATGAGTCAACGGACCCAAGCGTCGATAGGAAGCTTCATAACATGATCGAGGATTTGGTTGGAGGTCGTTTGGATGAGAATAGATGGAATGTTGATGAAGGTGGTGAAGAGAATGGAAAAAAGAAAAAGGAACGTGGAATCAAAAGTTCTATTAGCAAAGAGTCAGAAGAAGAAGAATTCCGTTGAAAAGTCTCAAAAAAGAGTGAAGAAAATCAAGAAGATAAAAAAGAAGGTGATAGAGGAAGAGGATAGCGAACCCGTTTTGAAGAAGGAAAAGAAGAGGAAAAGGAAGGCGGATGAAAAAGAGGAAGACTATGATATTTCACTAGAGGAGTTTATAAAGAAAAACAAGATGGAAAAAAGAAGAGAAAAAAACAATGAAACATTGGAAAAAAAGAAGAAGAAGAAGAAGAGGAAAGAAAAAAGAGTCGCGAGAGAAGTTGGAAGAGAAGTAGAAAAGGAGGCTTTCGAAATAGCGGAAGAGAGTAAAGAGAAAAAGAAAGGGCCGTTGAATGAGGAAAATGGCCACAATAAAGCTGAAGATAGAGTTGAGGCTAATGCAAATCAACTCATTGATTTGCTTACATCGTTGAACACCAAAATTTCGGACATGGATACGTTGAAAATTGATTTGCGTTTAAACGCTATGGAGAGTCGTGTGGGCAACCTCGAAGGTTCGGCTAAAAAAGGAAAAAAGGCGGCGGAGGTGAACGTAGCGGATGCTCAATCACAAGCCAAGGGAGGTGAAGATGGTTCGAAGGATAAAGATTCGGTACGTAAGTGTTTATTTTAGTAACTAGGAAGAGTTACTTATTGCCGAAAATCATAAACAACTCAATGGCGGACTTGTTTGAATTGTTTTTCTAATATTCAAATGACTGTAATATTGTGGTAGATTTAATTTTGAGTCTTTTCGTTTTTGTATTATCAACTTCCAAATTTTCATTTATTTTTATTTGCAATGAAACTTCTGATATTATCATAATTTGTATTTCTCCAGTCGTGGATGTTAGAGGCGCATGCAACCTCGGTGCAACAATTGAGACAATCTCGTGATTCCAAGAAAGGTAAAGCAAAAAAACTCGATACCCCGGTTTCGAAAGTAAAATTGGAGCCACAAGATCCGATCACACCTTCGTTTCCACAAAAACCTTCAAAAGGTGTTGATATTGATGAGTGCATAGATCTCGAGAAGTATGTTACACCTTTACGAACAAGAAACCCCGATTCGCACGATAGTCTAGAAGAGGCACAAAAAACAAGACTTAGTAGTGCTTTCGACCAACTCCAAAGGTTTAAGAAGATAGAGGAGGATGTTGTTCTTGGACGTAGGATTAGAATTCTCGCTCATACTCAACTTGATCCATATGTTGGAAGTTCTTTGGTGAAACGAATAGGAGATGGTAGTTATGATCCATTTGAGATGGTTGAGGACACGAAAAGGAAGAAGTTGCTAGCTTTTGTGGAGACCGAATTGTAAGTCTCACGTACAAGTTATTTATTTGTACTTACGTATATATTTAAATTTGTATGTGTAATTTGAAATATAGGGACAATCCGACGGAGACAACCATCGCTAGGGTGGAATTCTTCCTAATCTTGATGACGGCAAAAGACTTGTGGCCGATTGAAAAATATGGGTGGTTATCAGATATGGTATGATATTTTACTATGATGGTAGATTTATTATTACATGATGGTAGATTTATTATTACATGATGGTAGATTTATTAATATGGTAGTTGATGGTAGTTTTTTGTTTATATAATGGTAGATTTATTATTACGTTATGGTAGATTATGGAATTATTTTATTTACATGAAGGTAGATTTATTATTACATGATGGTAGATTTATTAATATGGTAGTTGATGGTAGTTTTTTGTTTATATAATGGTAGATTTACTATAACGTTATGGTAGATTATGTAATTATTTTGTTTACGTGATGGTAGATTTATTTGTACATGATGGTAGATTTATTTTTACAAGATGGTAGATTTATTAATATGGTAGTTGATGGTAGTTTTTTGTTTATAATGGTAGATTTATTATTACATGATGGTAGATTATGGAATTTACATGATGGTAAGTCCTTGTTGCCAACACTTATTTTGCAGCATATGGTAGGAGGGATGCATCTATTTCGGCAACGTTCATTGCGCAAGCCTACTCCGTACCGAAGCGAGAGGATTGCATTCCTAGACCCCGATTTCACTAATATGTGGTGTCACGAGTATTTTAACACATTTATAAAAGACGAGAAAGCTTGGGTGTTTCCCGGTGGGTATGAGGCCGTGTTTAAAGGTGTGTCACCCGATTTTGCGAAGACAAAGAAGAAATGGGTGGAAGATGTTGACATGCTCTACATTTGTCATAATGTTCGTGGGGATCACGGGTAGGCTGTTGAGGTAGACATTCCCAAAAAAAGGTTAAAGTGTATGATTGCATACATAGGGAAAACGATGACAACTACGTCTCCGAGATATCAAGCCGTATGCAAAGATGATTCCATGCCTCATCAAACACTTAGCTCCTCCGGACAAGAAGAAGAAGATGAGCGAGGCTGCGTACACTTTCTACCGAGTGAAAACCGTTCCGCAAAATCACCAAGTCGGCGACTGTGGTGTATACACGCTCAAATATATTGAGTGTTTGGCGTTGGGTCATCCTAAGGTAGGGCTTTGCGACAAGAACATGGCCGAGATTCGCATGAAATTAGCGGCGAGAGATCTTGGACGAGGTACACGAGAGGGAAACCATTGTTTTCTCGATCCTAACCCTCGCGGTGTGTGGGATGGCGACAAGGTGCCACTTCGGACTTATTCGGGTGATGTTGGTAGATTTTTCTAGGGACGTTATGGCGGGTTTATTGTGGGGACGTAGTGGCGGGTTTTTTGTGGATACGTAGTGGCGGACTTTTGCAGAACGTATTGGTAGACTTTCGTAACCACGCGGTTTTGTGGTAGGTTTGTTTTTGTGTTTAAACCATGACGGTAGACTTGCACATCAAGAGGTTTTTTATTTTTTGTAACCTCTTGTGTAGTATATGTGCGTTGATTGTAACGGGTTTACGTGGCATGTTTGGACGAATTGTGACATGTAATCTTTTTGACAAATATAAAAGAAATTGCAAACTATTAATCAACAAGAAGTTTTAACTAACATTGTCCAACTACAAATGAAATTCTAACACAAGTCTCCAAAATCAAAAGTGTAAGTCATCGCAAAGCAATGAACACAAACGTACGGGGCGAGAGAAGTGATTTAAATTGCAATTTGGTAAAACATCTATTGGAAAGTGAGTCATCCCGCTGAAAGCATTGCTTTGTGATGTTCCCATTGCGATTATTTGGGTTTTCACCGCGTTTGCAATCCGGACATATTCCGTAAAGTTACCAACTAGACATAAGAAGGAGGTGTTAACAAGGAGACCATGTTCGAGCGAGCCACATAGACAAAGAAAAATACCAAATGCAAAACGAGCTTCCTCGAGGTGTCGACTCGCTCTACCTAGCAAGTTTAGGCCTTCTTCAGAAGGTCCGTTTTGAACCAAAAGTCGTAGACCTTCTAGATATTGGGCGGTAGGGTTGTTGCATCGCACACACTCAAGTAGGAAAGGCCGATAAATTGAACCTACGTTGACATTTTGAGGGGTTTGAGTATATTCTTCAAGATTCACGTCACGCAACACTTCTTCACTACAAACAATGTCGTGTAGAGTTCTTCCAGCAGCGATGAACGGACCAAGAAATCGAAAACCAAACAAACCGACGTACCGAAATATGTCTGCCATCAAAGCTTTCGGTAAGTAAGTCATGAAAAACTCCTTTAGGAAGAAAATAGCTAAGATTGAGAGGCTTTTAAGTTTTTAAGTGAAAGAAGAAGATGAGATTTTCGAAAGATAACATGGTTGGGAGGTATTTATGCAGAATAGTAACTTGGATCTAAATAAGAAATGCAATTAATGCGTTAATTACGGTAGATTTTTGGTATCATTGTGGTAGATTTATTTGGTTGGTGAGCGAGTTAATGCAAAATTGTTGTTGAGATATGGTAGGTAAACATATTTAATTTACATGTTATTATGAGTTATTGTTCGGTTTAATTGTTTTCGAATGTAGGTGCGGTGATTAAGAGTTATAATATATTATTAAAAAAACTCATTTACACGTTATGTAATGGTAGACATATACAAACATTTCAGTATGTTGTGGCAGACATATACATAACTTTCTGTATGTAACATTATTAAACACCAGTTTATAAGTCTACCATAAAGTCTTACAAAAACACAAATTGAGTCTACCATAAAGTTTCATGGCTTAAACGATTGGAAACATGATCATGTCTTACATGTACCACGATTATGTTCGGGTAAGTGACATTTCGAACACACATGCTCTTTTCTTGGACGTTTTTTCTCCAAAGATACCTCAAGTGCGCTTTTGTATCTCGAGTTCTTTGGCCTACCAGGCGGTTGACGAACGAACGGAGGTTTGCATACCTTTTTAATGACATTATCTGGTACAAGAGTGGAAACGTCTCTTGGCATTATCGATTGCGAGTAACCTTGACGTAAATAGTTAGTTCGGAAATAAGGATGGCAAAGTGCAATGCCCGAAACTTGTCGAGATTCCGCGGCGGCAATCGCGTGGGCACAAACTATTTTATCCAAGTCAAACCTACGACACGTACACGAAAGTAACTGCAGATTGACAACATGAATAGATGTCCCGTTGCTTACTTGTGTGTGATGCTCATCTATTGCTTGCACTTCCAAACTCTTTGCCTCGTTTACTCGTTCCTGCGTTTGTGCATAAAATTACAATAACGGTAAGTATTAAGCAACAATATGAAGCAACAATCTATAAGTCTACCGTCAATTCTAAAAACACAGTAATTAAGTCTACCGTCAGGCTACCTTCAATATTTAGAAAAGTCTACCGTCAAAAATATCTTAAGTCTACCGTCATAATCAGAAAAGTCTACCTTCAATAATTTTTCGACTCCTGAAGTGAGAAGCGCGCGTTTTCATATCATTCGCTTTCTGCCTTCGTATCGCGAACCATCTTGTTAACATAGACCTAACAGCATCTAATAGGTGGACTATCGGATAACTTCTCTTCGAAGACAACACATTGTTTATTGACTCCGCAATATTTGTCGTGGTGAAATTGTATCCGTTACCCGAAAAGTGAGCACGGGTCCATAGACGTACATCGCCCGATCAAATAATTGTGCGATCGCGGGTTCGAAGTTTCAAGTGACCAAATATTGCGTTAAACTCTAACTTGTCGATATGCGGTAGTTGCTTTTTAACTAGCCCAAAACTCTCACCTCCGAAAATCTTAACAAAATATTTTTCTTCGATGGTAAGTGCATATACCACGACAAGCGAGCGGATAAACCACCTCTATTGCTTTAGCAATTGATCTATGCCTATCTGAAATAATGGCAAGATCTTCATCATCGGGGATAACACATTGTAAGCGTCGAAAAACCACTCCCACGACTCATTGTTCTCCGTATCAACCACAAGCAAAAGCTATAGGAAATATATTGAAATTTCCATCTTGTGTTGAAGCTGTAAGAAGTGTACCTTTGTATTTCCCTTGCAAATGTGTTCCGTCGACAACGACGACTTTTCTCATAAATTGAAAACCATGAATACTTGCACCAAAAGCGATGAAACAAAACTTGAATCTATCTTCAATGTCAACAAGAAGCTTAATAATTGTACCTGGATTGGATCTCCTAATCATATACAAGTACGAAGGCAGATCTTCGTACCCACTTTATGAGCTTCTGGTTGTTAACATACGCGCAATCTTTAGCGTCCGATGGGCTTTCCAGTACTCAATCTGCACAAAAATTCAACATGGATTAAAAATCTACCATCATGCTAGATTATAAAACCTGCTAGATTATAAAACTACCATTATACGAATGGAATTTTACGAATTTCTCTACAAATATACCAACATGCTAGATTAAATCTACCATAAATGGAATTTTACGAATTTCTCTACGAATATACCAACATGCTGGATTATAAAACTACCATTATACGTGATTATAAATCTACCAAAACATATTTTCACATTACTTAAATGACTTAAACATACCTTGACTCCATAACGTTTATTCAAAGCTTCGGCAACATGGGCGGGCAACACTGAAGAACCCACGCCACCTACAAACTCTTTGTATAATTGTCCAAGTATTTCCGGCGTGGCTTGTCGACAACGGCTTGAACGCACGATCACGAGAACACGAGTGCGCACCATCATAAGTCTTTATATGAAAACTCGTACCAAGCCCAATTGTTGTTGCACGGACATTCCAAGTACATTCGGGCACCCAACATCTAACCGTCGACGGAATTTTTTTGTTGAGCTCACAACATCGAAGTCAAATTTGTTAACGACGGATATCATTTTAAGTCTTGTCTCAAGAATCTCTTTTGATGCATAGATCGCCCTACCGCCAATTGGAATGAATTCCCTTCTAATTTCGAGAGTTCAGAATAAGGTGGTTCCTTTTTACTTGATGGTAGATTTTCACTATCATCTTCTTCCTTTAAATCTTTATGTGTTCCATATTCGCCATCATCCGAGGTTGCACCATCCGTATCATCACAATAATCGAATCGCAACTCATCGTCATCATCTTCTTCTTCTTCATTGTGTTGAACATTTTCATCTTCACATACACCTTTCCCTTTACGAGAAGCTTCACCATCGAGGTTTGTTGGTGATTGAAAAACCTCTTCTTCTCCAATCTTTGTGCTTCCTAATTTACTTGTCACCTCAACACATAATCGAATGGTATTGCTTTTCAATTGTTGTAAAAAACCACTTAATTGCCTTGTATTACCAATGAAAACCGGTGGTGTATCTTGAGGTAATTTGATTAGATACTCCTTAGCCAACATATAACTCAATTTTACCTCAACTTCCCGTGGATCTAATCCAAAATCTTCATAAACCATCCGTAGAAGAAACCCATAATCGATATCTTTGGCTACACTTAAAATACGACATCCTCTAGCTTTGCCGACGAAAAATATCCATCGATTCTTCTCAAAAATCCAATTTCCACTAACCAATATGACTTGGATCATGTTTGGTTGAAGAAACAAGCTTTCAAAATTATTTTCAAAATTTTTTGTGAAGGATCGCAAAAAAAAGTGTTCTTGACGACCAAACCTAGATGAGGGAGAAGAAAGAGGTGTTTTGCATAGTCGAGGGCATAAAGGTAACTTCCGAAAAATGTTAAGTCTGCAAATAAGAAAAAGTCTGCCGTCACATAACTGTTTCCTATTTTATGTTTTTAAATAAATCTACCGAAAACTGATAAGTCTGCCATGCGAAGACTATTATAGTAACTCTACAAAGATTAACAAAACTCTACCATCAACAAAAATAAATCTACCAACATATAACAAATCTACCACCAAAGAAATAAATCTACTACCAAGACGGGAAATGAAAAACTGTACAATTAGTCTACCGCAACAATGGTTCCGTCTATCTAATTTTACAAAATCTACCACTACATGAACAAGTCTACCATCACACACAAAACAAATAACAATATTAAACCTACCAAGTCGGTAAATAAACCTACCAAAAAACATAAAAAATCTACCATCATATAAAACAAATCTACCGATTTAGTCGACGAAAATTCCTAAAAAGTCAAATGTGAGCTTCCAAGGTTTAAAAATCTACCAAACGTATTTAACTCTACCGTGTCTGTTGAACAAATTTACCAATGTCGATAAAAGTCTACGACACCCAAACAAATCTACTATGTCAGAAATATAAGTCTACCGGATTTGACGAAATAACTCTACCAACCATTTTTATAAGTCTACCATCGTTTTTTTAAATCTACCGTTTGAAAATATAAATCTACCGTCCCAAAATATAAATCTACCGTTCTAATAAGTCTACGTAACATCGGTCTTATTTGGTTTTTTTTCGTAATAAACGCAAAAGCGCGAGAAAAATAGTAATGGCAGTTTACGTAATTACGTTTTTTGTTGTCAAGTGATAAAAGGGTAAAAAAGTAAGCAAAAATATTCTAGTAATAAAAAAAGTTTTAGACTATTCTAGTAATAATCATACTTTCCAAGTCTAGTATTGTCATCCACCCTATTTTTTATTGTATATTACAGATGTAATCATACTGTTGCGCTGATGATCAGTTAGCCAATAATTAGGACTCTTAATGTTTAATCTAAACAATTAATTTTAAAATACCATATTTTCTGTATATGGCTGAAAAATTCATAATTTAGGTTTAATTCCGCTTTCGTCATGTAAGCACAAAGTTTTGTCTCTCAAACTATACAAGGGGGTTTTAATTTATGTTTGGTTTCCTCGTTAAACATCAAAATCTTTTAACATGAGAAGGAAAAAAACGAAAACGAAAACGAGACTTGTATATTTTCATGAGGAATTCACAAAACTACACCTTTTCAACCATTCATTCATAAAACTACACATAATTCAATTTTTTCACATATTTACACATTTTCAAAATTTTAAAAGTTTGATTTACCCTTTAAAAATTTATCAAAATTATTATTTTTTTTTATTTGGGTTCGCTAATTAGTGTTTAGGGCACAATATTAAAGGGGTAAGATTTGTGGGTAGGGTTTATTTGAATTTAATTTTGAGTGTTTAGGTGTAGTTTTGTGAAATAATTTTGAAATGGTGTAGTTTTGTGAAATTGTGTAGTTTTGTAATTTTCCCCATTTTCATTTATTAAAAAAGATATTTCATTTAACTACATGAATGTATTTTGTAATTAACGAAGAGACGTTGTAATTTTTTGGTTTTTGTTTTTTTATTATAGTAGAGGCTTTTCGAGTTATTGTTACGTGGAATTGAATTTGTCTCAATAAATTTTATTTTTTAAAGAGTGTTAAAGCTGTCTCTCATTCGGATATTATACGTGCAAATGTTTTCACAAGAGCGATTTTGACTTTTTGTCTAATTACAAAAGGTTTGACATTTTATAGTGGTTGCATATATATTTGACTTTTTTTATTTCTTTATCAAAATATATATATTTGACTTTTATACTTGTTGATGTTATCAGATATATAATACGTGCAAGTCTATATATATTTTTGACGTCAGTCTATATAGTTATTAGTTAGTTAATTTTGATTTTTTTTAAAAAATTACTGGCTGAAGAGACAAAGCTAAAAACTGTTAAAAGCATTTGTAATTTTTGTATGCTATATTGTTATCGCCATTTTCTAGGGTTTAAGGGTATAACAGCATATTCATTGGTGTTTTTTAAATAGATCTTAGCAGGTGGTCAATTAAATAGTTAAGATATGAATCTTATATTTCCTATTTAAGATTTGAATTTTAACTATTTAGTGGGACATTTGGATATGTGGCGATCCATGATTGATGCGTTTTTAATTATTATTATTTTTGATCTAACTGTTCTTTTTTTTGTCAAAAGATCGAACTGTTCATGAGTCCCAATGAATAATTAAGAAATTTTGTGGATTTCTCTTGTTGTTGGAGATGGTCTAATATAGCTAAATTTTAAGTTTAACCAACGTAAAAATATTTAAATTTTATGCTTCATTAATTAATGACTTCTTCTCCTACTTATAGAGACGTGTTTTAGAATTGGAGCCATGTCCACAATACTGAAACATGGTTGTTTCACAAGTCCACGTATCATATAGGCTTTTAATAGCTTTTGGCTCTTTGCTTTTTCTAAGATTTTATTTTCTCCAGCTTGTGATATCCATATCTGTCTATTACATATTCAATTATGTACAACTACTAAATCTTTTTATTATGTTATATTTTTCAAAAAATAGTATATGATATGAGTCATATCACAAAGGGTCATCTGATCAGCATTTCATCTTATGTATGTAATTCTTACTCTGTTTATAACAGTAATTTATATATATATTTATATATATATTTATATATATATATATATATATATATATATGGTTGCGTATAATGAACTAATATAATTTGCTTAATCGCTTCCGTATGAATATTTATTAAAAACTAGTTTGACAACTTTTCATTCATTTATATAAAATTAAATTATAGTTTTGACATTTCTGTTTCCTGATAATAAAAACAATAATAATAATGCAAACCTATCTATCGCGTGTCTAACATGATCAAAGTATACATAAGAGCATGTTTATCAAAGGTGCTTATGTAGAGTTCTTGTGTATTTTTTTGTGTATTTGAGTATTAAATTAAATTAAAACATGTATTATTAATAAGAATTCTACAAAAAGGGGAGCTTAAAATGCTTAATTAAGCACTTTTCATTATAGGTGCTTATTAATAATACATGTTTTGATTTAATTTAATACTCAAATACACAAAAAATACACAAAAAAATACACAAACACTCTACATAAACACCTTTGATAAACATGGTCTAACGTGTTTATTCGATGACTCGGTTTTAGACAAAATACTTAGAACATATCTATTGGTGTTTCTTAAAGAGATCCTAGCAGGTGGACCCATTAAATAGTTAAAATATGGATCTTATATTTCCTATTTAAGATCCATATTTTAACTATTTAGTGACCATTGGATACGTGACGACCATTAATTGAGACCCATTCTTTTTTTTTAAACCAACTGTACATGGTTCCCAATGAATAGTTAATTTTTTTTGTGGGTTTCTCTGTTGAAGAAGGTCTTATAAGATCAAATTAATATTTAGAACTAAAATAGAAGCTAATTCAATTTTTTTTTATTGGGGTTGGATTGGGCAATATACCTATAAATCTCGATAGTAAACAAAATATTTGCCTTAAATAAATCCATATAAAGTTTGGATGAATCCTACAACAGAAACTTATCTGCGTCTGTAAACAACTTCCTCGATAACAAAGAGAGACCTAAGAGTTTACATATAAACTCACCATCCAACATTTTTAGATCCATGGGTTCTTCTTCGCCGATTTTGAACTCCCTCCAGAGCTTGAGCTTGTTTTCTGGTAACAAATCAAAAGACTGTTAATATATGTTGTCTTTGAAAGAGTACTATAGTCAAGTGACATCCTTGTAAGCTACAAAGCTCATTACTCAAAGTCGAAATTGATATCAAATTAGTAGAGATTTTAGACTATTTTCCTTCAAAATTCTTGTATAGGAGGAGGTGCTTACTAATTTAAGCTTCTTTCCTCTACCACGAACCCGGTTCTTTTGAGGTTTCAGCTTGTATATCCGAACCATCCAATGATGACTCGTGAAAACCTGATTTACAAAAACCAGTCACATTTTCATCAGAATCTAAGTGGGCATCATTGCGCCTTTTGTTTGTTAGTAATGAGTGTTAAATGTAACCTCTTCGAAATGTGTGAGCCTGAAATTCTTCTTCCCAATCTCTGTCCGCCTAACCCGGTCATAACCTTTACCATCTGTATCTACAAACCTGGAGCAGAGAAACATTAAAAAAAACAGAGCCTTGTAAACAGAGTTCAAAGTTATACTTGCAGGAAACAATCTTACCTGTAGTAAGAAAGCTTGTACATAAGGCAGTTTAACATTGTCGGAGTAGCCTCAGAATCAACACGGTATTGGCCATCTCTCTTTGCATAACAATTATAAAGATTAACCAGGTTCAGATTCAAAGTCTTCCAAAATTACTCAGCCACCACAGCTTGTTGCTAAAACTGATTGAAACGGAAAAAAGTACCAGATAGTCAGCTTCCTTTATATGAGGAAAGACACCGCCTCCGATACGGACCATCCACAGAAACTTGTTAATATCATCACTTGGGTAACCAACAAAACCTGTTGAAATGATTGTGCCGTGAGAGAATATACTTACAGAGATAATACACAAGATAATAATGTCGAGCCCAAAACATACCACCAAAAACCACAAGAACGTATTTCACATCCAAGGAGTTGAATATTTCCCACGCTGCCTTTTCTGGAGATGACATTGCAGTGCCAACAGTTGCAATGTGAGTATTATTCCAGGTGTTGTTGTCAACAATAACAGTTCTATTAGCCATAGCTGTCGTTTGATAACCATAGTCCCACCATGATGCCACCTAAATGATATTGTTTTTATGCAAACCATACTCAGACAACTTCATATATCAAAGACAGCTTAGACCTCTACCAAAGGAGGTATCATAGGATCTACAAACTAACTATTATTTGTTAGAAACACTTACTTTATCATCCACGTCAGTATTATGGCTTAACCATGCATAAGACTCTCTAAAATCATCAAAGACGTGTAGGCCATCATGGGACTGAGATGTCAAAACTATTGACGGAGCTGAATATGCTTCTGCAGCTGCCCAAACACAATGAATCTACAAAACAAAGGTATGCATAAATCTTACCTTTCATACTATGTCGTATAAACTAACAACTTGAAGAAAGTCAGCATACCACATAGAAAGCACCCAACATTATAAGCAGAAGAAGTGCTACTATAGAGGTTTCGAGGGGTAATACAAGAGCCTTCTTCTTCAGTATCTTGGACTTAACAGAAGGTTTATCGGCAAGTTCTCTCTCTTTTTTCTTGCCCTTTTTTGACGACCTCTCTTTTGCAATTTCTTCAGGCTTATCACTCTTACTAGCAGAAGCATCATCTTTTGAAGCATTGTTTTTGGAGGTGCTGTCCTCTGCCTAACAATCAAAATACAAACCATTTTTGTCCAGAACTTGGGTAGCACAGATGACTCAACAGGGCAAATAAACTAGAGAGAGAAGCATACTTACATCATCTTTGGAACTCGACGATCTACCTAACTGGTATTTGATGGATGCCGTGAATACATCAAAAGCTTGAGAGAGCGCAATCCCAGACATGATGCATGCTGCTGGAGCAAGTACAAGCATAAGACGAACCTAAAAGATCAATAAGACAGGTGAATACAGGGTTGAAGAAACGAACTAGGCAACTGAAAGAAGAAACTGCAATTTGTAGGTATGGAACTCACCATAACTCCAGAAAAGTATACAGACATTACAATATAGAGGACCACAAAAGAGCTGGCATCAGATAGAGGTGAAAAGCAAGCCTACCAACAGAAGAACAAGAAACAATAATCAACACTAGATATATGAAATTTGTTCAGACCAAATCTAAAAATAATAAAAGTTAACTCACAATGATACCAGCAGGGACCAAGAAAGCCAAAACATTGATATCCATGAAATAAGATGGCCAAGTCGGAGGTTGATGTTCACTGACACTTGCAATAATTGGAATATACTTGCTTGCATAAGTCCTGTTGTGTGATAGATAAAGAAACCAAGGGAATGTCAGATATGTTACGATTGTAAAATAATAAAGCATAATTCCCGAAACGTGGACAAGGACATACTCCAAATTTGCAACGAAACTAAATCGCTAGATGAAATAAAGATTGGAAAATAGAACCACTCACGGGTCAAGTAGACTCAAACTCCTACCACTCCACCCTTTGGTTGGACTTGAAGCCACCAATGCCACAAGAACTGCCACGGCTATGAAACACACAACCCTATAAATATGATGGAGCATAAATATACTTCTTATCCCATGACACATAATCCAGGAAATCTATAGTTCATCTGTGCTGGCTATGCCCCAGCCCAGTTGGATCAGATTGCGATAGAAAAACTTACAGGCCTATAGACACAACAAGAGTCACAGCGACTTTGAACATTTTAGGAGAAAGAATTCCTTTGATGTAGTATACGAGAGCTACAACATGGATGATGATAAAAACCTGCATCAGTTAAAATACATTAGCAAAAGTAGAAGAAAATGAAGAGAGTAAGTAGTAATTTCAAGAGGCTTCAAAGTTCTAGCTTATGACTCTACAATCTACAATCATACACTAGTAAATTGGCATCAACAAAAATTAAACACCGAAAGGACTAATCCATGGCGATTCAATACGAAAAAATCGATAAACTAAGCATAAAAGATGAGGACAATGTAACGAAATAATGAAGAAAAACTCACCAAAAACGATGCAAAATGTTCAGAAGTCAAAACCGCATTGAAACCAACAACAGGTACCAATGCAGCTAACAGCGTGCCTAACACAACCTGCATAAGCATGGATACACTTGGTGTTAATAACTGTCAATTTATCATTTTGCTATTATTCAGTATATTACTTGATATATACAACCACTTCCCTAGAACATACAGAGTAATAATTACAGAGCTTCAAACAAGCAGTTATATCTCTTATTGTTCTCATCATTTTATGAATGTATTTTCGGTACACTTCGAAAACGGTTTTGAAATAATTAACAGCTAGAGTCCGAGCCAATATACATGACTTTCACTTTTGCATTCAGTCTTTTCAATTAAACAAAAAGAAAAAGGCCTGCTCTGGAATTGATTGTTGAGTTAGCTTATAGCTGTAACTAGAAGGAAGAAGATTCTTACCAAAGGAGCATAGGCAATGTACAGTCGTGGAGAGTATCGGCCAGTTACAATGCACAGAAGCACATGCATTGGTATCAGATTGATAATGAAGGTGTAACCTCCCCAAGAGCATACCTAAGTGATGAAAAAGGTGAAAATTGAGTATGAAAAAAGTAAAGAGAAAAAGAAGGAAAACTGGGGAATTATTCCAAGTCGTACCATATAGAAGTATGCAATGGCATTCAGGGTGGCATAAAACAAGGAACCTGTATTGAGTGTCTGCATAAAACACATGATAAGGATCATTTTATTATACACATGCACAATATGGTGAAAATAAAAGACTTTACATGCCACTGGAAAAACCCTAACCTTTATGTAAAGATAAAAAGTGTAGATCAAAGCAAAAATGGCAACAGCCTCATTGTCATAACTTCCAGCTACGGACCTGGATATATATGAGGGAACCTACAAAGATAACAATTAGTACAAAAACCAACATTCTAAAGAATCACATCAGTAGACTTTTGTGGAAAAATACAATAAACGGTGCACCAATGCTGAATAGTGCACAATGGCATTAGATAACCATTAACCTATCAAAGTGAAGAAAAGTTTACATGTATACCAAATTACCAATTGAATAACTTACCATGGCCAAAACAGCAGCAGCTGCTAGTCCTGCACCGGTTCCCTTAACTTCCTATTATAATGCAAATAGATACTGTTGGGTCAAGTAGTTTTGGTATTTACTAGAGAAATCATTTTAGACACAGGACAAACCTTGGTCAAAAGGTAAGTTGCCCATGATGCGAAAGCTGAAAATACAGGTGCAGTGAAGACACAAACAGTCTCTACTGATAGAGGAATGTTTATTGAATTCAAGGCCCTGTGGCAGATGGATATGAAGATTCAAACTTAAAAAACTGACCCATAAGTGTGTATCAATAAGAGCTGCTGTGAAACTACACTCACCACCAGATGGTTCCAGCAGTCAATGTTAAACCAGGGTAAACAGTTCCTCCAATCACACGGCCAAGAGGATACCTAAAATCAAAATACAATAAGGAAACAAAATAAGTATAATCAATAATGCTATTGAAGATAGACCGCGAGATCTAAATCGCTGAGCATCAAATTACCATGTCCGGTCATCAAACCAATTCCAGAACTCGTAGATTCCATTCTTTGATAAGAACTGAAACAAACAACAAACTAAATAAGAACACAAGCTGATAGTTAAAAATGAGATCTCTCACCGTCAAATTTGAAATAGATATCTTCGATATAAGAAAAGAGAGTGAACCTGGGTGACTCTATAGTTGAAGTAAGGATCAAACTCATGAATCACACTTTCATACTTTATGACCTGAAAACAAATCAATGAAGGTTAAACTCAAAAAGCCAAACACTGTAAAGTATGAAATTCCTAAAAGTAAAGAAGGATTAGGCCACACATTCTCTTCACTTCTGAATTAAAAAACTAAGCAGACTTTACAATCAAATCTCTGAGCAAGAATTGGAAGAACACCTCAAAATCTAAACCATTCAACATCCAAAAACCATATTTTATGTTATCAAATAACCAAAGCAACCCAAAAATAGCAACAACTCCTTCTAACACACATACAGTGAGTCACGAAATAAGCTACACTGATCAATCAATCGCAAATCAAGAATTCGGATCCAGAACAATCGGATCTAGAGCTTATCATCTAGTAACGAGCAGAGACATGAGTGGACTCACAGAGAAGAGCCGGATCGAGAAAGCAAGGACACCAATGAGGAGAAGGATAAAAGCTGATAGAACAGTCCCGAAAGCATTCCTCATCGCCGACGAAGTTCCCGGAATTGGGCTCTCTTGCGCCGCCATTGTTATACAGCGAAAGCGAGCTCTCCGTAACCGAAGAATAGGATTTATCAGAGACGACTTCAAAGTCGTCGTGAAAGGGCTTTTCACAGCGAAAATAATACTATATCACACGGGAATCACATTTAGCGCCTTCGTGGATTTAACACGTGTCATGTTATTATTTGCCTAAATTATCTAGGCAAGGATTCTTTACTCACACACAACAAATAAAAGCACAAGAGCAAATTGGATCTAAAGTCTTAACCATAGGCAAACTATAGTGTATATATATCATCTATGCTTTGCTTGGAACACTCTGTTATACCAAATAGAATGCAAAACCATATGAAACAGATCATATCTCTCCGGTTTAGCATGCCACAGAAAGTGCCTTTGCGCTTTCCTCACCGCGGTTTGCATCTTCAAGTACTTCTCTTCCGGTATCGAAGACAGGATATCTTTCAGCCTCGGGATGTCTTTCTCCGCAACAATGACAGAGAACGCAGACCAATCAAGAACCTCGAAGAAAGGCGGCACGAAGTTGTCCGATATAATCACGGGGACACACTCGTAGAAGATCGATTCGACCACCCTCGGGCTGTTCACCTCGTACCCTTTCGGGCAAATGCAGTACTTGCTGCTTTTCATCTGCTCGATGTAGTTCATCTTGCTAGCCACACCGAGAGGCATCCTCCCGAAGATTCTCATCTTGGGGTCTTTGTCTTTCCAGTGATGTAGAAGGATAGGACGTAGGTAGCCGTGTAGGCTTCCTGCGTAGAAAGCAAGGGTCCGTCTCTGAGACGGCGCTTTTCCACCCAAATCACGGAGCGGGTTTTTGGCTGCTCGGACATATGTTTCAGGGAGCGAGATGTCTCTTCCTATCTTGAACCCTGCGGTTACGTCTGCATTGCATAAGGCTTTGATGCAATGCTCCATGTGGTGCCTTGTCTCATATGGTGCCTGTTCAGTTAACCAAAATATTGTTACCGTTAAAGAGAAAGTAGTTCAAGCACTGAATAATTGACAGAGATTGCATACCCAATCATGACAGGCGACAAGGAAATGATCGGCTCCACCTGTTCTGTTGAAGAAAGGATACTTAGACCCGATGTGCTCGGTGTATTCCTTAAGAAACTGGCGTAGATTGGTTCTGTTGTGAGAATTACGGACATAGAGCGTGTATTCTAGCATCCGTGCGCTAAATGGCATATAGTATAAGTGAGCCTTTCTTGGGTCTTTTACAGTGTACTGCTTGTTTCCTTCCATCAGCTTCATGAACCATCCTTCTGACGCATACAATCCCTTGAGTATCGGCGTATGGAAAATCGGACGGTTTCCTTCTTTATATACATAAACCTTGAGTGTCCGCTCCATAAGTTCGTAACTCCTGTGGCGTGTAACTGAATAGAGTATGTTAAGATTACCTTTTATAGTAAAACACTACCAAAGATTAGATAATCTAAAAGACATAGTATGAATTTATGTATGTATTCGTGTTTCGAATTAAGTCTAAATTGTGCAAGTTTACCTCTTAAACATGGAGACATTACGAAATATTGGAGGGTAGAGTTCCTTTTCATTTGTTGAAACAGGAGCACTCTCTATCTCCTTCCTTGCAGCTAATATCTCCTCATCTCTCTTAGAGGACCAACGCGGTCTCTACATTGGAAGCAATACTTGCATAATAACTAAAGTTTCACATGTAAGAAAAGAAACTAACAAGACAGCTGCATACATACCGCAGCACGCGAAGTTCTACGGTGCCTTACTAAAATCCGATTCATCTCATCTATTGTTGTCACAGTTTTTGGTGGAAGATCACACCGCATCTTCTTCTTCTTCTTACTCACTTGCTTACCAACAATCAATGAACTATCTTCCACAACAGGAGCCACTATGGAGGAGCCTGCACTTACCATAGAGATCTTCAGATTCTCCCGGCTTTGCAACGATACATTACCGGTCAAAACTCCCTCACTCAACATTACAATTTTATCTGAAGGACTGCTTTCAGCCACTTGTTTGATAATGACACTATCTTTTGCATCTTCAAAGGTCTCAGAATCAACACTGTCATCAAACACTTCATCATCCTCTGAATCATTCCTTAGACCAAAACTTGAAACAAACCCAATTTTATCCTCCAAGTTTGTAGGAACCTCAGAGACATTTACAGCAAGTGTGTTCCTAAGAAGAGCGTTTTGTGATGGATTCATCAAAACATTGTTATCATTGGCCAGTTTAAGTCTTCTGCCATCAGGCAATAGATATCTTCTTCCGTATGTAAGAAACAACAAGATATGAGTAAAAGCCAGTAACACAACCAGAATAAACCGTATCTGCTTTCCACTTCGTGTATGTTTTCTGAGATCAGATCTAATCTCCATTAGATTAATAATTCAGACAGATTCAAACACATAAAGAACTCAAGTTCATGTCTTTAACATATAGCTACTGTAACTTGTTCTGCCGACACAATCAAGGAAACAAACACAATTGAAAAAAATATTAAATTAGAGACTGAATACGAGAATCTTTTGGTTAACTCGTAGTGAACTGAAAAAAATTGCTATAAAGGTAGTAAATTCAAGAGACCTTGAAGTGGAGAAGACACGGAGATGTAGACAGAAGCAGACGGCTCCGACCAAAGTGCAGTGGGTTTGTATTTGGTTCTTTGACTGAGAAAATAAGAACGGATTAAAAAGGACAACAACATAAAGTTGACCAAATTACAATACCAAAACCAAACCGTTACCGGAAAAGCCGGATACATGGCTAGACATTAACCGGTTGGTTTGGTTTGCTAAAGTCTGAACCAATCTAACCAAACCGGTTAAAAAGCCACTCCACTAATCTCTTCCGTGTTCATCATTGTGCTTCCGTCAAAAAACCAAACAAAAAAAAAAATCAAAATAACATAACAGTGTGTGAAGCAATTTTTCACAAGGCAAAGGCATGTGAGTCTGCGAATCGCAGATTCAACCATCACCATGAAGCTACTCACAGTAGATTCATACAGATCATATATCCTCGTCGTCTTCCTCGCCGTCTCTATCTTCTGGCTCCGTCGCGGTACTTACCGTCCCCAGAACCAAAATCTCAATCTCAAAGTATCTCCTTCGCCGATCGAAACGCACACGAGCTACATAATCAGATTCAATCAGTACAAACCGGCGGAGTCGCATCGAATCTACCTCGAATCGAAGATCAGATCCGGCGGTTGGGGATGGATCGAGAGGAACAACGCGGCGGCGAAGTATCCGACGGATTTCGGAGTTCTGTGGATCGAAGAAAACGGGAAGGAGGCGGTGGTTGGAGAGATCGAAGGTTTAGAGATGGTGAAAGACGTTAACGTTGAGTTCAAGTACCAGAGAGTATTGCTTGGAGGGTCTTTTCTTGACGGTGAGAAACGGCCCGGGAAGATATTTACCGCTATGTCTTTCGAGGAAGAAGCTAATCGCTCTGCGATTGCGTCGGCGGCGGCTACAAGTAACACCACGTTGAATTGGAGTCGACATCTTCTAGGTCAGGTAAGAGAGATTGTGAAGCCATTATTAGTATCTTGTTATATAGTCAATATAATCGTAAACTTGAAGTGAATTCTTTTACAAGTTTGAATTTTTTTTATAAATATTGCAGAAGACTCAGGTCACGTCTATGTTTGGAGCAGATGTTCTGTGGAAGAAAGGGTACACTGGCGCTAAAGTAAAAATGGCCATATTTGATACTGGAATAAGAGCTGATCATCCCCATTTTCGTAAGATCAAGGTACCGTTTTTCTCGGGGAAAGTGGTGTAACCATAGTGTATGTCTTAAAGATTTTAGAAAAGAGTAGTGTTGAAAAGCTAGTAGGGTACTTTGATGTTTTAGTTGTCTTGTTAAGCTCTGAAGATGGTATTGACGCAGTAACTTTCAGGAGCGTACGAATTGGACAAATGAGGACACTTTGAATGACAACCTGGGGCATGGGACATTTGTTGCTGGTGTTATTGCTGGTCAAGATTCAGAATGTCTTGGTTTTGCCTCGGATACGGAACTATATGCTTTCCGAGTGTTCACAGATGCCCAGGTAATGCATGATCACACAACATGTATATCTTATGTAGCAAAGTGTTTTCAACTAAGCTAACACATGATATATGTTTGTGTTTGGCTGTTTTCCCAGTTACGATTCCTAAGATACTGATTTTGGTTACAGAGACCTAAACATTGGTCTTTATTTTGTCCTCAAAACAGTATAACTGACGTCTATATATTTGAGTGTCTTCCTTTTCTCTTTGTCACCTCTTCACCGAGTGTCTTCCTTCTCTCTTTGTCACCTTTTCACCTATAACTCCTCTCATACATGTTTTCCTAGATATGCAAGTTATCTTATTCATATAGGTTATGAAAAGTTTGCGCTCAGTTTGTTGCAGGTATCATATACCTCATGGTTTCTTGATGCTTTCAACTATGCCATAGCAACAAATATGGATGTATTAAATTTGAGCATTGGGGGACCGGATTACTTGGATCTACCTTTTGTAGAGAAGGTAATAGTTCCTTAATCTCATTTTTATAGAACAATCTCCTGGTTGACGTTTGCATTATCCTGTTGAGTCAAGTGGTTGGGGTATCTCTTTAGAAATATGAAAGTGATGTATTCAAGAGAAGTTGATTAACTGTGTACAGGTGTGGGAAATAACAGCCAGCAATATCATTATGGTATCTGCAATTGGAAACGATGGTCCACTTTATGGAACGTTAAATAATCCAGCTGACCAGAGTGATGTCATAGGTGTCGGTGGTATTGACTATGATGATCACATAGCTTCATTTTCGTCTCGCGGCATGAGCACATGGGAGATTCCTCATGGGTACTGTATTTTTGCTACTTAGACATTTCTGTTTTACAATCGTAGAGATAGAAAATGCTCGGTTCATGCAGATCCTAACCTAAATTTTGTTTACAGATATGGCCGTGTTAAACCAGATGTGGTTGCATATGGCCGTGACATTATGGGGTCCAAGATCAGCACTGGTTGTAAAAGCTTGTCTGGAACAAGTGTGGCTAGTCCTGTTGTTGCTGGTATTGTTTGCCTGCTTGTAAGTGTTATTCCTGAGGCTAAAAGAAAGGATATGCTTAATCCAGCAAGCATGAAGCAGGCACTGGTCGAAGGTGCTGCTAAGCTTACAGGTCCTAATATGTATGAGCAGGGTGCAGGAAGAGTTGATCTGTAAGTTAGCTTACCCATATCAGTATTCACCATTGAATATTTCTCTTTATTTTGATCCTGTTCTTCAATTATTTTTTGTCTCTAATTTTGTGACTCTTTGTCAGATTAGAATCATATGAAATTCTAAAGAGCTACCACCCTCGAGCAAGCATTTTCCCGAGCATTCTTGATTATAGTGATTGTCCATATTCATGGCCCTTTTGCCGTCAGCCACTTTATGCGGGTGCTATGCCCGTTATTTTCAATACGACAATTCTAAATGGTATGGGTGTCATTGGCTATATCGAAAGTCCACCGACATGGCATCCTGCAAACGAGGAAGGAAATCTTCTGAGCATTCACTTTAAGTACCCAGATGTTATATGGCCCTGGACTGGCTATCTAGCTTTACACATGCAGATCAAGGAAGAAGGTGCACAGTTTTCAGGTGATATAGAGGGAAATGTAACTGTGAAAGTCGATAGCCCATCAGCCCCTGGAGAAAATGGGCCTAGGAGAAGTACTTGTTTTCTTCAGCTGAAACTGAAAGTGATTCCCACTCCACCACGAGCGAAGCGTGTTTTATGGGATCAATTTCACAGCATTAAATATCCTCCTGGCTATATTCCTAGAGACTCTTTGGATGTCCGGAATGACATTCTAGATTGGCATGGTGATCACCTGCATACAAACTTTCACATCATGTTCAACATGTTACGTGATGCTGGGTACTATATTGAAACTCTTGGTTCTCCCCTTACTTGTTACGATGCTCAGCATTATGGAACCCTTTTGATGGTTGACCTTGAAGATGAATACTTTCCAGAAGAAATCGAAAAACTCAGAGATGACGTTATTAATACAGGGCTGGGTCTGATTGTGTTTGCTGAGTGGTATAATGTCGATACGATGGTGAAGATGAGATTCTTTGATGATAATACACGCAGTTGGTGGACTCCAGTCACTGGAGGCGCAAATATTCCCGCCCTTAATAACCTTCTTGCATCCTTTGGGATTGCTTTTGGAGACAAGATTCTGAATGGAGATTTCAGTATTGACGGTGAGCAGAGTCGATATGCTTCTGGGACAAACATAGCCAGGTTTCCTGCTGGTGGGTTTTTGCACAGTTTTCCTTTACTGGACAGCTCTGAGAGTGGGGCTACACAGAATCTACTGCTAACTGGGTCATCAAAGGTACTGAGAAACCCATTCTCTTTGCTTATAACCGTGCCTTGCATTTGTTTAACTGAATGTCAGACATTTATTTATATGATAACACGGCTCTGTTTACAGGAAGATCCTGCTGTTCTTGGTCTTTTGGGGATTGGTGAAGGTCGAGTTGGTGTCTACGGAGACTCAAATTGCTTGGACAGTAGCCACATGGTCACCAACTGCTACTGGCTCCTAAAGAAAATGCTAGATTTCACAAGTTCGAATATAAAAGACCATGTTCTTTTCTCAAAATTTTCCAAGAGATATTCACCCGTAATCACAGAGGAGAAGCAACTGCCATCTCGAAGAACTGATGTGAACTTTTCAATGTACTCTTCTGTGATCGGCAAGGAGCTAATCTGTGAGAGTGACTCTAGATTCGAAGTATGGGGAACTAAAGGATATAACTTACATGTAAGAGGAAGGAACCGTAGATTGCCAGGTTATCACGGCATCGATTTAGGCCGGGGATTGAATTTCACAGTGGAAAAAACAAGACCAGCACGTTATAGATCAGCTAGCGAAGGAGCTGAGCTTAGCTCTTCAAAGAGCAATTATCTAGGAGGCCTTTTCAACAGAGACGAGGTAAACTCATTAATCTTCTAGTTTCTCTAATTAAAATTTTGGAGTGGCCAGAAAGTTTATATATACATTATCTTGCTCTTGATGTGCAGATTGACATGCCGTTTCTTGTCGCTACTCGATGGATAGTACCTGCTGGTGTTGCAGCTAGTGGTAATATACACAACCTTTTTGAAGATCTACATGATCAAATATGATTATTGTTTCAAAATCAGACTATCAAAGTTTTGTATATTAATTACTTTTAATGGTTTTGTGTGTTTGTAGGAGTTCTAGTGTTTCTAAGCATATGGAGAATCAGACAGAAGAGGCGTAAGCGAAGAAGAGTATCTGGTCCGAATCGATTAGCCTAGCTTGTAATAGTAGCTTATTATTATGTATTTGGTCCAGTCGATTTTCGCCATGCTTAGAGATTTCACCTATTTTAACTTTTTGTAGCTTTTTTTTTTGTTACTGTCATCTACACTGACCAGTGACCAGTAGTGACCACAGAATTTAGTTTCAACTTTACAGTTTTACAGCTGTCGAATTCCTTTTTTATTAAAAAACTTTACTTGAAAAGGCAAAATACATGAAAAAGTAATAAATCCAAGGTTATATTTACAACAATGTCATTGGCCAGTTTTTTGAAAAAGTTGAAGTAATGTTTGATAATTATTTTTTTGCCAATTGCACAACCAACAATACCGTTGTCTTAGTGCTATTACTCTATTCAAAAAGAAAATCAAAACCCGTGATTAAAAAAATTAAAATTGATTGAAAAAAATAGTTTGATAAATGAAATGTATCAAATAAAGATTAGTAAGAATTTTTTGAAATTCAAAAAGTGGTCTGAAACAAGGTTTAGCCCTTAGTATAGATTCAGGGCTGATAGATAATATGGTCCCCACACACATCGGCCACAATACCAAAACGTTGAAAGGGAAATTAGATTAGCCAATACACATTCACTTCTTACCCTTTCTCTGCCCTCTGCAAACAAAAAAAATATCTTGAAAAAGTATATGAGACTATGTAAAAAGATTTAATTAGACTGAAAAGTTTGATGTTGTTTCCAAAAAATATATGTACATATATATATATATATAAATTTTGATTTCATGTCCCAAGTATTTATTTTGGGGAAATTTAGTAAATTAGGTAGTTTTTGTTTTGTAATTGTCAATAGGGTGATTTTAGTTTTCTAATTAGGAATTTAGGTAATTTTAATTTTTTAGAGTATACAAAAGACTAATTTATCCTTATTAATATTTAACCAAAACATATTCATCATTCACCAACGTTATTCACCATTCACCAACGTTATTCACCATTCACCAACGTTATTCACTATTCACCAACTGATGTTCACCACCATTCACTTATCATTATTCATCGTTCATCGTATGGATTAATCATTCTAACAAAACATAACACGTTAATAGTGATATAAAAATCGCACAAATGATATTCACCACTCATCGGTGCTATTCACCATTCATGTATTCATTCACCATTCACGAATTAGATTCACCACGAAAAAACATAAAAATTAACTTAAAGGTTATAATTGTCTTTTAACATATAAAATTACCCATTTACCAATTACAAAACAAAAACTACCTTCTAGCAAATTAGAAAACTAAAAAGTACCCTCTCAACCAATTTTCTCTTTATTTTGCTTAAACCTAATAGTTTGTAAAGTAAGAACCTATGGTAACGAAATAGCATGGATAGTACTGTTACATACTATATCCTTGATGTTTAAATCTATCTGTTTTATTAATTAATTTTTAAAATCAAAGTGCATAATAACAGTTTAAAAGCCCAAAGTCATGGCGTGTATAGATGGAATGTTATCCTTTTCACGAACTATTTTGAGGTTAAAAAATAAATATTATTACCAACTTTTTGGAAATTTTTGGTTCATTGGTAAGTGTTTCTCCTTCTCTTTGTCTAAAAAGTCAATTTTTCTTTAATTTTTTTTATATATTAACATCTTTTCTAAAAATTAAAATATATAGTACTAATTTACTTTGTACATAGAATTTGACTTTAAGCGATCGTCGTGCACTACCTTTCTGCATCATTTTCGTTTTCAATCATTTAATTCGAATTAATTTTGCCTTTTTTGAGTAAAACGATCACACTCAAGATTCAATAACCGATGCACAAACTCCTCGGATAATGTTTTCAATATACGAATGTTAAAAAATTGCAACTTTAAATCGTATGCTTTGTTAATCAAGTTTCCTACACGTAAAATAAGTCTTAAAAGTGTAACCATAATGAACTTTGACAATAACTAGTTAAGTAATAATTAAAAAACAAAATAAGAAAATTTACAAGAAAAAATTGAAATAAATAGAACAAGTGAACAACTATGCTCTTTAAACTTTATAAAAATTACTTTTACATTTACATATTTTGAAAATTTTGCCTAGTAATGAGGAATGCGAAAAGCTGAAGAGAAGTGACTTTTACTACTAGATGACAAACATTACAAAACACAGTTCATGTCAAATATTCAAAAATTAAAAATAATTTATAAATTTCTTGACCAAATAAACATAAATATATTTATAAAATTTTCTGAGAGGAAAAAAACAAAAAAAGAGCAAAGAAAGGTCAATAGTCAAAAATAAAAACAGAGAGAAAAAAGCAATAAGGAAATTCCAACGGTATATATTTATGTTCGTGTCAGCTATTCCAACAGTTTAAGTTAAAGACGACAAATAAAAGACAAAACACATTTTACAGAATGAGTAATTATATATAATCTTCAAAAAGCTCTAATCATTTAATGTATCATTAATATTACGAAATATACACACCAAAACAAAAACAAAAAAACAAATAATCAGAGAATAAATTAAATTTACCTCACACTACATTAACACACATCTTCTTCAATATTCAATACTACTCTTTATCTCTCTCTCTCTCTCTTGCAATATTCTCTAACATGGAGAAAAGAATAAACCTCAAGGTTTCAAAGATGGTCCGGTCATCTCTCCAGTCATGTAGACCACGAGACCTATACGACGTCGTCGAGACTCGTACCGTTACAACGCAAACAACACCATCAGAGAGATTCTTGCTTGACAAAGTCAAAACAAGAACTACTCCAAAACACTTTCAAAGTCAAAGTCAAAGACATGACAACAACAACAAGTCTTGTTCTTTCTCTACATTTTCATCATCACATATATTCCCACCAAACCCTTTCTACGACGAAAATCGATCTTTTCGAGATTTAAAGACAAAGCCAAAGCCAAAGCCAAAGAAGAAGCAGAGGTCAAAGTTTGGTTCTGATTCTCTTCTCTTTGCCTCTTCACGTTTCAAGTCAAGTGGTTCTTGGTGTTGGTCTTGTAGCGAAGAAGAAGAAGAAGAAGAAGAGAGTAGTGAAGATAATGATACACTATTTTCTTCTAGAAGCTTCTCTTCAGAGTATTCTTCAAAGGCAGAGAGTTTTGCGGTTGTGAAGAAATCGAAAGATCCTTACGAAGATTTTAGAACTTCCATGGTGGAGATGATTGTTGAGAGACAAATATTTGGTAAAAATGAGTTACAAGAGCTTCTTCAATGTTTTTTAACGTTGAACTCTCTTCAACATCATAAGGTTATAGTTCAAGTGTTTTTAGAAATCTATTCCACTTTGTTCTCTCCTTAATTAATCTCTCTCTCTCTTCTAAAACATGTTTTTACTAATTTATGCACTATGTTTAATCTTTAATCTTTCTTTAATGTTGTGTTATTCTCTATTTCACTTTTTAAGTGTCATTTTATATTTGTTATGATGGTATAGTTTCATAATCACTAACAATATAAAATTTGTAAAAACTAACAAAGATTGTCTACTAGAGAATTATCGGACTACAAAAAGAAAACAACAAATATTTTCGACTAATGTTGCTAATTTTAAACTAACTAAAACATTTATTAGAAAATAAAAAAAAATCAAACTTGGTCTAACTCCGAGATAACCTTACGGTCCACACCGGTCCCTTTGATGCTATCTTCATCATGGCTTATAGGTTGGTACCATTTAGCAAAGACCAAATAAAACACGAAATCGATGGCAGCCAAAACCGCGATAAGGAAATAAAACCGATCCATATGACCTTCATTGAGATCTTCCGGTATCCAACCATGGCTAGTCCCTCTCTTGGTTATAGCCATAACAATATTAACCATCAAGCTACTCACATAGTTACCTGAAACCATCGGATAATCCCGCAAAACAAACGTTAAGAAACTTTGTTATGGTTTAAAGTTTATATGGAAGATTTGGGTGAACAAAAAAAAAGTTACCTAAAGCCATTGAAGCCATACACAATGAGCTTCCCAAGTTCTTTAAACCGTCCGGTGCCTGACCGTTGAAAAACTCTAGCTGACCAACGTACATAAACACTTCGCTCGCGCCAACGAGCACGTACTGTGGTATTTGCCACAGTATAGATAACTCGCTTTCCTTTTGACCCGGTACGATTTTTCTTAGCCGCTGGATCTCGGTTAATCCAGCGGCTACCATCGCCATTATACCTATGATCAAACCTATGCCCATACGCATAAGCTCCGTGGGTCTCACGTATGGGAAGATGACGTGGCGGTATATACCAGTTGATATTAAGACGCTGCATATGTCGAAAACCGACATGCTAGCCGCGGGGACGTGGAATTTGCCTATGTATGCGTTCATTACATCGCCTTGCTCCACGAAGAGTGAAGCCATTTGTGTGAAGATTACAGAGTAGATTATAGTGCATAGCCATATTGGTAACATTTTCATTACGCATTTTGCTTCTTCTACTTGTGTTACACTACATAACCTCCATGCATTGGTCCTTGTCTCGGTCCTAAAATATTGACCAAACAACATTCATAAGTTATAAATTTGTGAAAGTATTATCAAGTATGTTGGTTTTAAATAACGGTATGTTAAAATAGGGATTATTAACTTATGAAGAAAAAAATAATCACAAAAAATAATTTTAGAACCAAAAAGTTATTAGTTTATAGAGATATTAGTCTATCGAATATTGGTTTATAAAAGTTATATTGTATGTTACCTATCATTCTCAGTAATAACTGCGGCTCTATCTAAGAACACAAACTTGGAACTGTGAAATATCTTTCTACTTCCTTTAATTGCGGATTCGGGTCCTTCCACTTCGTACAAATCCTCGTGGTTTACGGGTCGAGCAACGCTCCATTTCCTAGCGGTGGCTACGAACACTTGAGCCACGCGTGGCAACGGGTTCCCGCAAGGCTTTACATAACGGTAACGTCTTGTGGGAGCCAAAAAGGCCACTAAGGCAATAATCGCGGAGCCTAACGACACCAAAAACCCTTCGGTCCACAACCCTTGATCCTCGAAATAAACAAGAATTGTGTTCGAAAACAACGAACCGACGTTGAGAGCAAAGTAAAAGTAGCTGAAAAACGCGGCTTTGGATATTTTATCGTTTTCTCCAAACTGGTCCGCGCCGAAAGTAGCCAACGTCGGCTGGTGCCCGCCGTACCCGAACGCTACGAGATAAACCGAAAGGTAAAAGATAGCGACGCCCAAGGAAGACGTAGGATGGCACTCGAGGGTACCGTCGCCGCATCCTCGTGGTTTGATCAAGAAAAACCAAGAAGTGAAAGAGAGTAGACCAACGCCGATAACAAATATAACTTGAAAGATAGTACACGTCAAGTAACGACCCCAATACGAGTCGCTAAGAAACGCGCCCACGAGCGAAAACATGTAGACCGTTCCTGTCCATTTGCTTACATTGTTTGCGGCTTCTGCGTTGCCTTGTCCTAGTACACGTGTTAGGAACAAAACCAAGTTTACTCCTACTCCAAAGAAAGCTAATGTAGCTAACCCTTGATTAGCTGTTTTCAAAATGTTAAGTTATGTAAGATACAATGATGATATTAATTAGTACAAGTTAATTCATAGTAAAAACATCAAAATATGTAAGTTTATTAGTTTACCTAGCAATATGATTGCGTTTGTCCAGCCACCATTTTTTATTTGATATTCTTTAGTCTTCTTCTTCTTCTTAGAATCAGAATCGTTGGACTTGTGAGATATCACACTTTCATCATCATTTAGCTCTATCACTTCACCTACTTCCAAGGTTTCATCTCTCTCTCGCTCCTTGAAATAATATAAAATTCAATTCAAACACTTTTGTATATATTATCTCATATAAATTTAGGTCAATATATGGAATGATTATTTTACACTATTTTACGTAAAATTATAACAAAACATATGTACTAATTTATTCATTTACATACATTTAGCGGAGCAACGTAGCCATTATTTCTCGGATCCATAGCGGCCATTTAAGATATCTACAAAAAATTAACATATGATTATTAGAAGTCATTAACAAAGTAGACACGCACAATAATATATAGAAATACTACTAATATATGTTACAAAATCCAACATTCAATATATATAAAAACAAAAGTACGCAATACATATTCATGCACGTACGTGGTATATGCAAAAAGTTGTTGATCCCTAAAACAAATTCGACGTATTAATTATTCAAAATATAACCTTTTTTGTAGAATCTCCGGCGGCGAAGGAGAAGAAACAATCAAATATGGCCGAAGAAACACTTTCGATGCAGGAATATTAGAAACTCTTTTTGTCATTTATGGTTTGAATAAATTGTGTGTTTTTTGTATACTTTCTCGTTTGATCAAACCTGTAAATTATATAAAAAAATCCTTTACTTAGATAAATAGAGAGTAAGAAGCTAAGGTGAATCAAAACAATAAAGTTAACTAAAGTGAAGAAGCTTTTTTCTCTTATATATATAGAGATAGAGGTTTAATTAATTAGGGTTACGTACATGATAATAATGAATAAAACATTAATTTTGCTTTTTTTGACGATAACAAAACTCCTTTATAAAAGGTTAGTTACCGATAATATATATGTGAAGTGAAGAAAGCTAAACTAAGGTTGACCCATCAAACTTCTTCTTTTTAGGAGGAAAATTAACCAAAATGTTTTTTCTTCGTAAAGTGAATATATAATGATCACAAGATTACTCCTAAATAATAGGAGTTTTGTTAGCTTTATGAAAATTGACCCATATTATTTGCAGAAAAATTAGGATTTGATTAAGTCAAGGTCCAATTCAAGCCAAAAATTAAATTCTTACAAGACAATTCGATGACTTATATTTTACAATGTAAAGAAAAAGAATTTTATGATCTAATATTAGTTTAGATTTGGTTCGATCATATATACATTACATCATTATTTTATTTAATTCTCAAGAATATTGTAAAAGATATTTTCAAATTTATCTAAAATAATATTTTCCTTGTTGAAAATTCATATTTTTGTAGTTACAAATCATATTTTTGTAGTTATAATTTTTGTAGTATGAAAAAAGTAATTAAAAAGGACTTCCACATTGAATTTTTCCACATTTTCCTTTTAAAAAAATTATTTTGGTTTTCAAAATATTTACAATTATCGACCATAATATTTAAATGTATCTACTTATTAGATAAATGGTGACATCTAATAATTAACATCAATTTTCGTTTATTTATTTTTTTGACATCAATTTGTTAATAATAATATTTACAGATCCACTCTTCGTCTAATATAATGTCGATTTAGCCCAAAAAAAGACTCCGACGAAGATGTCGTCGTCAAACATTACAGCGGAATCGTGTGAAATCGATTCCGAGGAGGAAAGTGTAAAGCTTTACACTCGAATCTTCAAACCCATAAACACCGAACCTCCTAGCCACGGCTCGGATCTGGTGGTCGTCCTGGTCCACCCTTTCTCTCTATTGGGTGGTTGTCAAGCTCTGCTCAAAGGCATAGCTTCTGAGCTTGCCTGTAAAGGTTTCACTTGCGTCACTTTCGATACGAGAGGTGCTGGAAAATCAACGGGAAGGGCTACTCTCACTGGCTTCGCCGAAGTCAAAGATGTGATCTCTGTTTGTCGCTGGGTTTCTCTGAATCTCGCTGCTCATAGGATCTTGCTTGTGGGTTCTTCTGCTGGTAAGGTCTCTTTGCTTCTGAGTTTGTAAAGTTTCAACCTTTACTCTCTTTTTGTTGTTGTTGTTGAATCTGATGGTCTGATTTGTGTTTGTTTGCTGATTTGATTTGGTAATGTTTGTTACAAGTTTAGATTTAACGGTTCAATGTATGGATGGATCTTGTGAGGTGTGTTTGTGAAGAACTTAACACAGTTTCTTCCCTTTTGCTTTCCTATTTCAGTTTCTCTTTAGTGATTGAGACCTACACTATGGTTAGGTGACGAGGATTTTGCTCATTTAGTTGATGTGATTAGGTTTAGATATAGCTTTTGTTCTTGTTTTCGGTGTTGGTTTTGTTTCCTATTGTAATTGAGTTTGATTTCCTTTTGATGAGATTCTCGCGTTGTGTTGTAGTTTACGCATCTGTCTTGTTCATATACAGAGACCAATTTGATATTCCATGCAACTTCTTTATACTGTCAAAGGAAGAAAAATGAAGTTAGTTATCTATGGCAGGTGCACCAATAGCAGGATCAGCAGTGGAGCAAGTAGAGCAAGTGGTGGGATATGTGAGTTTGGGATACCCGTTTGGTCTAATGGCCTCGGTTCTGTTTGGGAGGCACCACAAGGCCATTCTCTCGTCCCCTAAACCCAAACTCTTTGTTATGGGAACACAAGACGGTTTCACTAGCGTAAGCCAGCTCAAGAAAAAGCTGAAACTAGCGGTAGGGCGAACAGAAACACACCTCATAGAAGGTGTTAGCCATTTTCAGATGGAAGGACCTGAATATGATTCTCAGATGGGCAATGTCATATGCAACTTTATTTCATCTCTGTAACATGTAATATGCAACTTCACAATATCCCCAAGTGTTGGACATAATGTTGTTAGAAAATGAGTTGCAGAACTGTATCCAAATATACCATTTACATTGTAACAGAAAGTATGCTTTTTCCCAATGAGTGCATAACATCTACATAGAACAGTGTAGTTACTACGGAGATGATATAAATAGCTTGAATAAACAAACATCATATTAGATGAATGTATGACAAAGGGAGAGAAAACACTTTTAGGATCAATCACAACAAAATCAATCAAAAAAAAATCAATCACAACAAAATGAAACTAGGAAGTTTAGGTCCGGTGGCCAACACCAAAGTGAAACCTTCCTATGTGTTTATCGTTGAAGGCATATTCAAGGCGTAGCGGCCCCAAGGGAGAATCAACACGTACCCCAAAACCATACCCGTAACCATTTCCAGGCTTCAGCCTAGCCCCTGCAGGATCACCTGAAGCACATAACATAACAAAGATGAAGGTCAGTTGTGAGATTCTAAAGCTTTGAGAAAGCAAAATCATAGTCTGTACCTATTACAGTGGAACCTGATCCCAGATCAGTGCCATAGTCAGTAAAAAAGATGCCCTCCACCGGTCCTCTCTGCACAAAAGAACAATAATGAGACATGATATTCACACCATTGGGAGATAAGCTCTTAGGAATGTCAGAAAAAATCCTACCATTGGGAAAGAAACTTCCCCTGAGCCAACTACATATGATCGACCAGATCCTACAGCGCCCTCTTCGTAACCTCTTACACTGTTTGTTCCACCAATGGTGAATGCTTCATGAGGTGAAAAGTTTCCCACCACATGTCCACCAGACAGGCTATAAACATGAACAATGTAAGATAAGCTAATTAAAAACTCTAGAAATGATGATTAGAAACACTAAAGGCGATTAAGGCTTAAATATAATTTATATTGAGGGGGAGTTTAGCAGACCTAAAAAGAAATTGAGCTGGTCCAATGTGTATGCCTTTCCTGGTACGCGCATTAACTCTATTGAAAAATAACCATCCAGGCAAAATAGGAAGCCCTTGTTCCATGTTAAACGCAAACTGGTATAGAAATACAAAAACAGTTAGGCCTAGAAAAAGAAGGGGAAGATGTAGAGACCAATAGAGGATTAAGACTAACCATCGTTGGTCCATGGTCACCTGAGCCAGTATAAATGCTTTCGAATTTAGCAACTAAGGTATCATCATGGGTCTTACCACTACATGAGAAAACACAAAAACAGTATATATAAAACTCAAAATCAATGGAAACAGTGAGAAGAACCACGTTTCATTCTCGGGAACATACGTACCTCACGGTTAGAGGGCTACTGTAGATGTCCTTAATGATAGGATTTCCTTGTTCATCACGAGCACCAGCATGCTGGTAACATCAAAATTAAAACGAAAAATGGGAGTAGGGAATGTATCAGAGACAACAATCAGCACCAGTATTGCTCTTGATAGGTACATAAACTAGTAATATTGAGAAACTGTAAAAACATACCTGAAATATAATCCCAGCAGTGCCATTCCACTTCGGCATGAATGGCTGACTGTATTCAATACCTGCTGTGACCCGACCAACTGTGAGATTGCCATTGTATGCTTGATTGCCGTGAACAAGATTCCCGGGTGTCCTAGAATTCTAACACAATATGACGCTAGTTATCCTATTTGACAACTTAGCATTCTCACTGAGATAAACAAAAGGGCCAGATCCAGTATAGGTTTTACCTGAACTGTAATTGATCGAGATGTCCTCTTGTCATCTCCTTCAATCCATGGATCTGTGTAGTTCACACGAAATATGGAATCAATTTGACCCCTCTCTACGGAAACGTTAAGTTTCTGGTTTCTTCCAAATATATTGCGGTGAGCATAAGCGAAGCTGCATAAAATAATAATTTCAATCACATCAATAAACACAGTTTGGTCCAGTATTAATAACACATCTTCATAAATATACATAATTGCATACTACAAAACAAGTGTCACATAATTTTACCTTCCAATTAGTCCTGATAGAGGGCCACTTGTGATCCTATATATAAGTAATGAACAAACGTTACCGTCAAGCTACTGAGGGGAAAAGCGAAACACTATAAGTACTAAACAAACTAAAGCTTACCCACTAGATAACCCACCACCAGCAGAGAAGCCTCCACTAGGACGCTCGACACAGTTCATGACCAAATCAACCTTCCCACTATCTAACATGTCCAGGAAAACAAGAACAAGGGAAAGAAGAAACTTTCAGAATCATACACTATCCAAACATATTGTTATTGCACCTGATGGATAAGTAAGACATTTACTTTCTCCACTGATGCTACCGCACCTTAAGCACAAAATGAAAATAAAAGCATTAGCTGCAACTGAGGAATACATTCACCCACCCGCTGCAGGTTGAGGAATAATACTAACATCTTCCATGATTCCCATGGCTAGCACAGTGTCTACATCCCTCTTCCCTTGAAGCATGCTGTAGACCTACAACGATCAAACCTCATATTAGCAAGATTTATATGTAGAGGTCCATAGTCTTAGATTCTCATGCATACAAATATATTATAGGAGCCAAAATTTGCAATCAAGCTTTCAGTTTTAGTCAACTGAAGAATTCAAAAAACCATAGGATTTCAAAAAATTCAAAAATATACCTGTCCCTTCTTTGTTGTGAGCTGCCGTAGTATTGTTTCAGGTCTTGTCTTCCCTTTCGCCGGTTCACCACTAAATATAAAAGACACCATTATCAAATAAAGATCCTAATCTTAGTTAAAATATAAGAAAGTTGGCAGTTCCATCTAGAATCAACAATATGATTACACTGAAATAGGAGAGATTGGCACAAGCTTACGTCATACGATCAAGGAACCGGATGGATATGTTGTTAACCTCTGCTTCAGCAACTTGAAGCTTTACTATACCTCCAGAAAGTGTATCAATATCTGAAACCTGCAAAGCCGAATACAGGATGACAATTATAACCTTAACAAAAGATTGAATCCATTACCTACCATAACTTATTTTTGGACAAATAATTTTGATGTAAAATAACACTCACAATTCCGAGACGACCATGCTCCGTGTACCAGCCATTGATGGATGTAATAGCTTCCTCCAGTCTCTTAATATTAATAACTTTCCCTACACAACTTCACACCAACATTTACTAACAATTACCCTATCCAACTAATTACCCTATCCAACTAAACGCTTACACACCATGAGAAACCCAACTAACAAGTCTCAATACATATACATGTAAGCATTCACAGCACTAATATCTCGGAGAACAGCTAGCAATCATGCATTGCCAAGCATGAAAGCATTTTGGTGGCATGACCTACCCGTAAAATATCTTCTTCATTCGAGATATATACAATGAAAAATAATACATTATAGAAAGAACAAGCAAAACCAGAGGATGCGTACCAAATCCATCTCCGAAAGCGTCCTGTATAAACTTCAAAGGAAGAACATTTGCGTTTTCGCAGACTAACCCACGAAACTCTTGGTTTGGCTCTACCTTGTGGCAACAAAATAAATATCACTCGTAGCTCAAAACATAAAAAAGAGAGACCCTTTCTCATAGAACAAAGAGACTAATCAATCAATTATCATATATATACCTGAAACATCAAACGAATCCCATCGCGTGTATCAACAGCAACAGGCGTACAAGAGCTAAAGTAACCACTTTCTATGATCCTATGCACATCCTCTTGTACCTCTCTAATGGTTAACGCTGAATTGGCTCTACAAGCTTTCAACGCAGACAAAGCCTCCGTCTCCAAGTCCTTCCTCTCGAGTTCCTCACCGTCCTTGGTTCTAACTAACACCTCGCTGATCAGTACTCGCTCCTCGCCGTTACGAATCACGGGCTGAGTCGAATCGCTAGGTCTAGTTAGAGACAAAGTGGCGCAGCAAAAGAGAGGCGAGTCTTGCTCGTTATTCTCGACTCTAGAGTTAGAACCAATCGATTGGATAAGGGATAACGAAGCTGAAGAGGATCGCGAAGGCTTACCAATCATGAGATGGGTTATTGAATTGAGCATCTGGGTATGTGAATTGCGACGAAGAATCGCTCGTTTTTGAGTGAAAGGCGGAGAATTGTGGCGATTCTGGATCGATTCGAGGAGACGATTCAGCGAAAGACGAGTGTTTGTGAGATGAGAGAGTAAGGTTTTAGAGCAGGATTCGAGATTAGAGAAGAGAGACGATTGGGTTCTGATAGATGATGAAGAGAAGCGATGATCGTCTTCGTCTTCATGATGCATTGTAATCGCGCTCATGCGCAAAATCGAAGAAATATTCACAGAGACGAGAAACAGGTTTTTAGGGTTTTTGAATAAGAGCTTTGAGATTTTTATATTTTCAGCTATTTTTATATTTTCAGCTATTTTCCTTTTTATCCTCATTGATAATAGTAATAATATTTTGCAATTTTACGCTAATTTAAATTTTAAATTGTACTAAGCATCTTATTATATAAAAGAGAGCGCGTAAAATTATAACTCACCAGATCGTGACACGTGTCACATTTAATTTAGATCGTGACATTTGTCATTTTTAAAATAAGTAATCTTCTTAAAAAAAAGGAATAAAAGAAAATGGAAAAATGGAAAATTTTAAAAATGAAAAATGGAAAATTTAAATAATTTTAAAAGAAGAAAAAAAAAGAAGGAAAAACCTTAAAAATGAAATTTAATAAAATGAAACTCATTATTTTTAGAAAGGAGAAAAAAAGAAACTAACCAATCTCTAATTAGTTTTGTATATAAAAAAGACAACTAAAACACATTACTCTAATTCGTTTTGTATATAAAAAAGGAAACATATTAAAAAAATAATCCTTCGCTGTATATAAAAAGGAAACATATTAAAAAAATAATTCTTCGCTGTGATTACGCGAGGACCGCGTCAACCGGAATCTTATTATATAAAAGTGCGTTTAACGTGAGCTCGACACGTATGCAAAACTATAACTCACCAGATCGTAACATTTGTAATGATTAGTTGAGATCGTGACATGTGTATTAAATTTGATACATATACATTTTATAAAATGGAAACTTAACAATATTGAGAAAAAACAGAAATAATGAAAATAATCAAAAATAAAAAACTTAACATTAATTATCAAATAATTAAAAATAAAATAATCAGAAAGAAGAAAAATAACATAGAAAAAGAAAAATTTAACAATATTTTAAAAAATAATCAATAAAAACAAAATAATTAGAAATAAGAAAAAATAAAAACGTAAAATTACTTGAAAAATAAAGAAAATCTCTATGATAACTTATTTGTTATCTTCATGGATCCACTATCTAATTATTAATTTAAAATAATTTTTTTTCATGTAATAACAAAAGCAATGTAATAAAACAAAATGTGTTATTTTATTTCTTAATTGTTGGAAAAAGTAAAAATCAATTATTTACTATTATTTGATATGTTGTTGTGTGTCTTTTATATTATTTGTTAATAAAATAACGGGTATAATATTAGTTTTCGTTTAAATCTAACTATAATTATACAAATTTAATAAAATTATTAATTTATAATTATAAAATGTTTTTATGTAATTTGTCCGCGTATTACGCGGGATTTCATCTAGTGTATCATAAACCGAAAATATAGTCTTTTTCATGAATTATACTCTTTCTCATCCACTAGAAACTTAATTCTAAATATAGCTTTTGTTCTTTGCGATAATCAAGCCAAGACCATACATAGTGATGCAGCGCGGAAGCGTAAAAGGATAAAACTAGAGATCCGTTGATTCTGAGAATACCCGGATAACTAGGGATAAACGCAAGGTTATTCGTTTAGTCTAAGAATCCCCGAATAAACCAAGTCTTCTTGAACTCGTTGAGATCTCTCAATAGATCTACCGAAAACAAGGACGAGAATATTTTCTCTCAAAAGCCAAAAGCTCTATTTTATTAATCAAATCAACAACTGAATACAAACCTAGGCCTAAACGCCTTATTTATATTAATCTAAAAACCCTAAAACAATCTAGAATAATAAAGGATAATAACTAATAAATAATAAAGAAAATAATAAAGATATATTTGGAGATATCCAAATATCTCTCTCCATCATTCTCTCCGTCGAAGAAAGATTCGTCCCGAATCTTAACCGTGGTCTTCGGGTTCAAATTCCTTCATAAGATGCAAAACTTTATTCTTCTCTTTTCTTCTTCTCCTCCATTGACAACGTTCTTCCAACTTAAACTTATGATTTGCAAATATCAGATTCAACACGGATTTTGCACGAACCTGATTTCGCCCTGATTTTGAACGAGTCAAATTCTCGAATGCATCTTCTTTGAAAACGAAATCAACAACTATGACATCGTCTTCATATATATCATATATCGGATCACCATAAATCTCTATGTAGATCTCATGGTGGTTATCTTCTCTTTTTGAACAAAGAGACTTTCGTCTCTGATGGGATAAAAACTGTCATCCATCTTGACAACCAGAATCGTTCTTTGATTGAGAAATCAAAGAAACGCGGCTCTGATACCAACTGGTGCAGCGCGGAAGCGTAAAAGGATAGAACTAGAGATCCGTTGATTCTGAGAATACCCGGATAACTAGGGATAAACGCAAGGTTATTCGTTTAGTCTAAGAATCCCCGAATAAACCAAGTCTTCTTGAACTCGTTGAGATCTCTCAATAGATCTACCGAAAACAAGGACAAGAATATTTTCTCTCAAAAGCCAAAAGCTCTATTTTATTAATCAAATCAACAACTGAATACAAACCTAGGCCTAAACGCCTTATTTATATTAATCTAAAAACCCTAAAACAATCTAGAATAATAAAGGATAATAACTAATAAATAATAAAGAAAATAATAAAGATATATTTGGAGATATCCAAATATCTCTCTCCATCAGAGAGCATAGTCTCTGCCCAGTTAGAGAGATCAGAAGGGTTGTAATGAACGGTGTCGTTTAAGGCGTTAGAGTTTAGAAGTCCATCGTCGTCTTTGGACAAAACCATCTCAAGCTGTTGAAGCTTATGTGCAACATCAGCCATGTCTGAAGATCGAACCTTGTAACCCAATACAGAGAGAAGCTCGTCCATGTTATCATCGTCTTCTAGCTTCTTCTTGACCATTAAAGGAGGAGACTCTGTAGACGTTTCTTGATGGGTTCTCTTCGTCATCAAGAATGGTTTTTTTTTTTTAAATGATTTTTTTGGTATGACAAAATTGTGGAAGCAAAAGGAGAAGAATTTAAACACGAGAAAGAGAGAGAAGAGAGAGAGAGGTCCAATGAGGGACCTGGAGAGTGTGTAATGTTTTAAGAGATAAGGAACAGAGGGCAGTGCCATTATACTTAGCCATGTGTTTTCTCTTCTCTTCTTTCTTTCATTATTCCAAGGTTTTTTAAAACAATTTTTTATCAAAACCAAAAATTATGATTATCTTTTTTTTTCTTTCATTTATTGGATTTTTGATCCAAGTTACCAAAAATTCGACTCTCGATGCTCTCATGTTATATGATAAAAAAAAATTGTTTAATGGTCTAATGGACTGTCAAAGTCTATTTAACTAAATTTTAATTCCCCACTAAATATTATTGAACTTAAAGTTTCTATACTTATTAAAATTAATGCTTTATCTACATTGATACATACTCAAATAACTAAATCACCATGCCGCAAATAGGTAATGTTTAACTCAATAATTTGTTTTTATAATTTTTTAAAAAATAAATATTTAAAAACAAATTAAGAATAATAAATCACAAGTCCCAAAAGAAGGACAGCTCATAGTATTAGAGTTTGTGAGACAATGTGACAACCTTTGCTATCGACATGTGGCGGCGACATAGCCTACGAGACGTCCACAACATTGCGTTACTTTTATTTTTAGGGAGAATCACAAAACTACATCATTTCAATTACATTTCACAAAACTACACCATTTCAAAAACACTTCATAAAACTATACCTAAACACTCAAAATTAAATCCAAATAAACTCTACCCACACAATTCTACCCCTTAATACTATATTCTAAACACTAATTAGCGAACTCAAATGAAAAAAAATATATTTGGTAATTTTTAAAAGGATAAATCAAGATTTTAAAATTTTGAAAGGATGTAAATTTGTAAAAATATTGAATTATGTGTAGTTTTGTGAAGGGAGTACTCAAATACATACATCAACTTATTCAAATATTACAAACTTCCTCAAATTCAGAAAAGTTATTAACCGTCCTATGAAAACATGCATAAAAATTTCCAATTAAATAAAGTCCTTATTTTTTTACTAAGATATTGATGCACATGTGGTTGAAGCTTGTAAGGATCAAGGATATTAATGCACGTTATAGTTATATCTTTGTAATGTACTTTAGATCTTTACCGATTTTATTCCCTTGTCTAATCAATAATTTAATTCCAATTCAGAATTATAACTAAATGCAAGTGCATTTTAGAAAATGAGCATGTGTATTATGTATATAAATATCGGTTGACATAGGAATCCAATGTTCAATAATTTTTATAAACATGAATCAATGAATGGCGGATGCAGAAAACAAATTAGGAGGGTCATCTTATCTATTAATTGAAAATCATTTTTTTAAGGACCTAAAAAAATTATAATTACCGTTTTATGATTACAATGAATCAAATTATATAGTTCACAAAGTTCAACAAATTAGACTCAATAGAATACAAATAATATAAATCGATTGCCTCTTTTTCGAAAAATCTAACGTATATATTTTGCCGTTAAAATTGGAACCAAAACACCCAATTATATCGATTTAAATTTCAGCTTTAAAAAAAACAATAATATTTAAATGATATATTTGATAACAATAGATTTTATGGATTAATTTATTAAATTTTTTTTTACGGATTAGTTTCAGATTTAAATCTATGTATAATCGTAGATTTTAAATTTTTAACATCCAATTTGAATAAAAATTATCTCCACATATTTTAATTTTTTTAACGGGTTGTTAAAAATCACTAATGAAAATTGTTATGAGACTAAATCAAATTTAGTTTATGTATAACATATATGTATAAGTTTTTCGACGGGTCGAAATATATCAAATATACTTTATAAAATATAACCAAATCGTATTCGTAAAATCAAAATCTATATAAATAAAGAAATTGTATATTTTCATCGCTATAAGAAAATAATAAAAATTATAATATATTAATGTATGTGAAATATAAGACTAGAAACATATAATCCAAGTCAATCAGAAATTTTTTGAATACATTTTTTACCAAAAAAATCAAATTAAAAACCGCACGTATCTGCGGATCCGCATCTAGTTAAAGTTTAATAGGAGAAATTTATAATTTTGGCTGGGGTCAATTAAAAAAATATGATAAAAACTATACTACTAATTTTTTTTTTCACGTGGGTCATTTGACCACCCTGACTCTATGGTGTCTCCGCTAGTGAATGCACATAAATAATTAACCTGATTTAAAAGCCTTTTAAAAATATTTTAGCTGTCTTAATTATTTAATTTAGGTACATGAAAAAGGAGCAGAAGCGGTGCATGCATCAAACCCTAACGTTTATTTTAATATAGTTTTCTCTTTGCTGTTTTAGGTTTTCAATATAATTTTCTGACAATAAGTAGTAAATTTTTTTGATAAAAACAACCAATCCATACATGTTAAACAACACAAATACAATACATATAATCTCAGCTATTAAGCTTTATAACTTAAATCTCTTAAAAGATCCTCTTAACAGACAACAAGCCACTCCTTCTCCATGTATACCCAAGTCTACTCCATTCAAGACACTAATTAATACTACAATACAATACATATCCAACATAAGCTACATAAACATTAAAACCGAAACAATGCTTACTTGGTTTTAACATCTGGTGGTTCAGCTCGCAGCAGAGCCATCACCATCAGCTTTTGAGCCTAACCATGTGATCATCATTTTACCGGCTATTCAAATCGAATTCTCCTGCTTCGCGCCAGTTTTCTGGTTCGCCCGTCTCTCCATTCTCATTCTCCTCATCATTCAAGAAATCTTCTGAAGGTTCCTTCTCATCTCTCTGACTGTTATTTCCCCATCCATTCATCATCTCATCGGGGTTCATGTTACGTCCTTGTTCTCCCATCTCGTGGCTTAGCGGAAGATTGCTTCCCTGATTCACAACCGCGTTAGCCCTTAATGGGTTACGAGCCATTATCTCGGCATGAGACTGTGACTGTCCTGCCTGAGCCAAAGCAGCCATTCGCAGCTTAGCCTCTTGAGCCTCCCGGCCAGCCTTCTCCCTATCCATTTCTGCTTTCAGCTCGAACAACGCTTTCCTTTCTTCTTGTAGCAAAGCTTGCTCCACCATCAACCGTTCTTCGGATCTGAATTCTCCCATTGCTCGCTTTCTAGTTATTATGTTGAAAGCTAGGGCTTGTTTCTCAAACGTTGCAGTGAACTCAGCAACCTTGGCAGCAATGTTATTGTCCCATTGTTGAGAGCGGGATAGAGCTTGGCCTGTTGGATCCGAATCAAGGATCCTATCGTCCTCTTCTGCTTCGTAATCTGCTACTACATGATAAGGCAATAACCTGCATTGGTTGATGGAGAACACACATATAAGTAATGAACAAAAAAAACCATATAGAGACTGGTCAATCAAGGCAATGAATCTATCTAAGCCAAAGCCAATAACATTCCCATGGAAACATTTAGCATATATACACGAAAACGGCCAAATTTGTACATGTAATAATGACAACAAATGATTATTCACATCCAGGGAGTAAGAGGTTAATCCTAAAAAGGGATATTTTCATAAAACTTGGCGCGAAAAGACCGGATTTAATTTCCAAATTAACCTCAAAACAATGACATGACAGTGTAGAGAAACCACACTAAACTGAGAAATCGATTGAAGTTTTGCATCTATGATGGACATGAAAGATCTCTTTCGAGGCTAATGAACCTAACACAAACAACATTTATCAAACATAAGGAAAAGAACAAGCGTATATATATCATCACAATACTAAACAGGAAAGCACAAAGACATGTCCTTTTTTCCTTATAAAGAGACCAATGATACTTAGAAACTGATACAATTAACCTTTCGCAAGCGTCTTCAAGAGAAGAGAAAGGTCGTTTGAAATCTGGATGGCACACACGCCATGCGTCCTGATAAGCGAATTGTAGCTCAATGTGGTTCAACGGCCTCATCAATTTCTGCTGCTGCTGTTGTTGCTGTTGAATCGTCTGCTGGCTCAATGGAATCTGCTGCTGCTGCTGCTGTTGTTGCTGAAGATTGGGTGTGACCGGACCCAAATTAGAGGCGGAGCTAGTGTTGGGATTGGGAGGGTTAACGGGTCGGTTCTGGATCAGACCAGGTGGTCGGAGATGGACGTCGATGTTCGAAGGGAACCTAGACATCGCAGCTTGTTGTTGCTGCTGTTTCTGAAGCTGTTGCAATAGAAGCATTTGTTGTTGTCGTTGTTGTAATTGGTGTTGATAGAGAAGCTGTTGTTGTTGTTGTTGTTGCTGGGGATTGTTTCCCACCAATGGCTTCGTCTCCTCCATTTTCTCTTATCCTTTGATTTTGTGATTTTGATGTGAATCTAGGTTTCTTCTTCGTCGTTAATAATGGTGGTTTCCTTTATAGGCTAAAAAAGCTGAAAGAGACATTGGGCTGAATCTGGGCTAAGTTTATTGGGCTTTTTGTAACTAAAGGCCCGTTTTCTCAACTACGCAGAAAGAACCGGGAAGACTAACCAAACGATTACAAATTAACTAATCTTATATAATACGACTAAATGTTTTTTAAACATTGCCTCAGCTGCTGACAAGTGGCTTCTTCTGCTCATGACACGTGTCCAAAAAAATTGTAACCTAATTTCATTTGTTTCTTCTCTGGCAAGTGGCTTCTTCTGCTCATGACACGTGTCCAAAAAATTGTAACCTAATTTCATTTGTTTCTTCTCTGGAATCGTCCTCCTTCTTCCGCCTCCTTCTTTCTCTTCCTTCCTTCCTCTTCATTCCTTCCTCTTCCTTCTTCTTCTTCCTTCTTCTCTCGGTTCCTCCTTCTTCCTCTTCTTCCTTCTTCCTCCTCGCAGATCTCGCAGTTTCCTCCTCGCATATCTAATGGCGGTTTCCTCCTAATGGCAGATTCCTCCTCGCAGATCTAATGGCATATTCCTCCACGCATATTCCTCCTCGCAGATCTAATCGGAATTTATGGCGGTAACGGCCAAGGACCGTTCATAAAATACTAAATGTAAGTATTTTTGATTTGTGATTTAATTAAAAAATTAATAATAAATTCACATACAAGTATTTTCAATCAATAATAATTTGAATTTGATTTGAATTTTGAATCAATAATAAATCCTTACAAATATCTTCTTTCCAAAAAGTTAATAACAAATTTATATACAAATATTTTGAATCAATAATAATTTGAATTTGATTTGCATTTTGAATCAATAATAAATCCCTACAAATATCTTATTTACATAATATTTATGGTTCCTTATATAACTCTAACTAAATATATAACTAATTCTCTACAAATATTTTCTTTCCAAAAAATTAATACAAATATCTTTTTTCCAAAAAGTTAATAACAAATTTATATACAAATATTTTGAATCAATAATAATTTGAATTTGATTTGCATTTTGAATCAATAATAAATCCCTACAAATATCTTCTTTACATAATATTTACGGTTCTTTATATAACTCTAACTAAATATATAAATAATTCCCTACAAATATTTTCTTTCCAAAAAATTAATAATAAATTTATATACAAGTATTTTGAATCAATAATAAATCCCTACAAATATCTTCTTTCCATAATATCTTCTAACTAAATATATAATAATTTAATACGTTACTTTTTACTTTGAAATTTGTCTCAATAATAAATCCCTACAAAAATCAATAGTTTAATACGTTACTTACCATAATACGTTACTTTCTAAACTTACGCACTAATAAACCCTACAAATATGCATTCCCTTATATACATGACTTAAATCTCTCTTTCCAAATCACTTCCTTTCATATTTTCTCTAAATTTGCTCTCTTATAATACATTACAATATTTCTAAAAAGTAAAGATGCCAACATTGGAATATTGCACCCTTAATGCAGTTAACGACAACGATGATGCAAAGAAGATTGTTGTCCGCCTTTACCGTACATGGGAAGCACATGATTTTAAACGCAACAATGTCCTGCTCAGCGTTGAATGCTTGCTTTTGGACGAGAAGGTTAACCACCCCATGGCCCCATTGTTACATTAAATTAAATCCTCTCTATCATTTCAATAATGCCTCTGCGTTAATGTTTTTCGATTGTAGGCTAATGTTATACAAGCTTCTATCCACCCACGTCGTCTCCATAAATTCAGGCTTAAACTAAAAGAAGGCCTTCTATTCTCACTAAGTTCTTTTGATGTCAAAAAACAAGGTGAAACCTACTGTCTAACTGACCACGCTTACAGGATCTTTTTCAACGACCAGACGACCATGGATGTTGTAGACGGTGAGCAATACAAAATTCCGGTGCATCATTTCCGTATCCTGCCATACGAAAGCATCGAGCTCCTAGCGGACAAAGGAGCGAATCTTCCTGGTAACAAAATATAAAAAAGAATACCCCAAAAGCTTCATGTATGCTCTCTCATTAATATATGAAAATTGTCCTATATTTGTTTACTAATATTTTACTGGGTTTCTTTATTAGATATCGTCGCCCAGGTTTCATGTATACGCAATTCAGGAAAAGTGGACAACAAAGTATCTCCTCCCAATACAAGTTCCAATCTCATCCTCACATGTGTTTTTGCAAGGTGAAAAAGTTTCTATCTTTACACTTTCCACGCGAAAAATATAATACAGATCTAATAAATGTCTTCCATATCACAGTGGGGAGAAGACTTTCATATCTATATGGGACAAACTTGCATGTAAGGTCCGTGATGATCTTGACAAGTTAAAAGATCTACCACTCGTCGTCTTAGCCACTGATGAGGATTAGATTCAGATCAAGAACTTCAAGTTTTATGTAGACTTTTCCAAAAGTTGCAACTATGCCGTATGTTTTTTTTTAGGTTTGTTCATAATTACAACATATGAATTTAATTACTCACAATAAACCAATGTTTTCTCATGAAAAATTGTATCCTTGATTACTCACGTAGTCTAATATCTTTCTCTGATAGATAAAGTCTCACCGAAACTAACAAGTAACAACTAATCACTCCCCAGCAGAAGGATTACAAAAGGTTGATTTATATATGAGTATTATACTATTGTTATAACTTACATGATTCATTGTTCCTCATTACATGGTTCATGCACTTCTTTCCCATATTTCATTAATCTCTCAAATTTTTAAAAACGTTTATGAATTTATAATACGAATCTAGCCTGTGCAACGCACGGGCCACAATACTAGTTGATAATATACATGAAGTAGTAACTAAGTAGGAGTTTTCATACAACAGCTTAGGACAAAAAATAACATACATACATGAACTAAGGACTTGGTCGTTGACTTGTGCCTACTACTATGAAGAATTTACTTGTCTGAAGCAAACGACGTTTACGGGATTTGCGCTCTATTGAGTTACTGTCCGAAAAACAGTTCCTTCAAAGATCGGAAAGGCGAGTTGTGACCATAAGCCACTGTGTCTCTCCACAAAGCCAGTCCTGTTTCACACACAGTTAGAACAAAGAAGTGTGTTTTGCAGACATTCTTTTATGTACATTCTGCATTTAAAGATATCGCAAAAAAACAAAGAATGGTTATGTAAGAGAGTATTTTCGAGGAGTTATGAACCTATCCATGAGATCAAACCGATTGTGGCAGCTGCAAAGAATGACTTGCTGGTGCACTTCAACCTGCATTTAGAGATCCACAGATTAGCTATAAATGCTTGAACTAGTAATTAAAACTATTCAAGCCTCAAGTGAAGTGTGAGGATTCTTACATGTATAAGCATAGAATGTTTCCATATCCATAAAAGAGAGTTGCCCATATCGAACCAGTGAACCTATGTCATAGTTTGATAATTATCAAGTAGTTTGTGTTACTATGGGTGGAAATAGTTTAAGCTCAAGGGATGTAAATTGAGAAAGCTTGGATTTACCACATCAAATCGCGGATAAATAGTGCTCGTGGAATCATAAGCCCGTTTCCCATCATAGCAAGTACCATTGTGACTGGTGATAAGCCTTTTATGTTTTCTGGGTTTAGAAAGTTTGTCCACTGAAACGTAGGAGAAGAACATCATACAGTACATCGAATAGGCAAGGATCACTTATATTCAAAGGGCATAGAGATAAACCAAGTTTGTTTACCATTTGCGAAACTGGCATCCACATGAACATGAGTGTCGCTGTCCATCCAGATAAAGCCGCGACAAACCTAATACCTTCGTACGAGAGTTTCCCAGTTCGAGCCTGCATTCTTACCATTGAAAAATCAAGTGGAAGGAAGAATACTTTTATCCAGATAAACAATGACTACACATCTTAAAAGCTGTTTTGTAGATCCTCTGAATCCCGAAAATTAGATGTCAGATAAACCAAACACAGAACTAGAGAAAATGCAAGACCATCATTTCACCATTTCTATAACTGAACTCTCCTATATCCTGATATCTTATATTTTTTGTTTTAGAGGCCAAAATGCAACACATACTGAAATAGAAGTTCTTTAAAGCTCACCATAATTACAGCCGCCACAGCAATAGCAAAAGCAGTTGTCCCAGGTAAGATACTGTTTGGTACAAGGGGGACAAAAGTAGACCACATGATCTACAATTTCAAATTCAGGACTTCAATATTGAGTTATTACATGTCAATGGATTCTATTGCACAAAACCAAAACTTGAGAAGAAAAAAGAGCTCACTTGAGGAAGAACGGAGATTCCACCAACAGTGATAATATCTTCCCACAGTCTCCACAGAGTTGTGCTAAGCTTACCGAAATAGTACAAACAGTTCAATATGAGACCAACCGTGACGACGACCGAAGTGGCAACAAAACACTGCATAGGCATTGCTTCAGCCATTGCGAGCTGAGCAAGCACAACAAAGGTAGAAATCACTCCAAGTGTTTGCACCACAGCTGCTTCTTTTTCTCTCTTCTTAGCGAAATACGAAAGCAACGAAAGGTTCCCTAACAAACCAGTCAACATCCCCTGTGTACTCAAAAACCATGGCAGTTTCAGATTCTATCATAATCTTGGAGTTTCACAGCTAAGTGAATGCATCAAATCAAGAACTTACAAGCCATGGCACAGCAGAAAGAGCTGTGTTGTTTCCAGCCAAAAGATTCTGAGCATTGAGAATGATCTGTGGCAATTGAAGCATAAGAAACGGAATGTTTGCTACGCCGGAGAATTTCGCCGTTAATAAATCCCATTCTCCGTATTCCTTACTTTTACCTAAACCTAGAGATTCCTATAAGAGAATCTCCCCAAAATCAAAATCAACACAGCAACGAAAAGAGATTCACTAGTCAAAAGCAATCCCTATGCTCAAAAACCTAACCTCCTGAATCGGATGAGGAAGGTCCGATTCAATTACACGAACAGGGACGAGTCTCCGAGTCGAGAAAATCGGATTCCACCGAGTCAGAGCCAAGCCACGGTGGCTAGCAAAAACAGCACCACTGAGACGCGCACGCTTCACCGGAAGGCCGGAAAACAGGGCCGTAGAACGAGGGCAACTTGGTAATATCAATAAGCGGCCACAAATGAGAGACATTGCGATGGTCTTAGCTTCCATGAAAGTGTCAAAACGAAGAAGAAAAGGGTCTACGAGTGAAATCATTGAGAGAGTGTGTTCTTGAGAATCCAAAATAAGCCACGTGGATGGTTTTATCGTAAATTGTAGTTATCTTTTTTAAATGGGCTTAAAGCCCATATTGTTCGCTAAAAGGCCCATAACAACAAGCTCTCAAGTCTCACTCATCTTCTCCAATCTCCAAAGAAGAAGAGACTCGCATCGCTCTTGTCGCTTGATTAGGTGAGAAGAGCAGCTCTTTAGCGACTCTGCAATGGAAGGTATAATCTCTTAAATGATCTTTTTGCTTTTATAAATTTTCAATCTTTATTCGTAAAAATCGTAGCTTTGGTTATATATAGAGTACTGTTGTTGTTGTTGCCTCCTCCTACTCATATCAGCTTCTCCCTTGCCGGGTTTTTCTCATAGTGTTTTGTTCTTCTCGGAGTTTGATTCTGTTCGTTTAAAGCTCAAATCTTTAGTGATTTTAGAATTGGCCAAGTTATGAGAGATTATCTGTAAAAGGAGTTGACTTTGTTATGTAGTGTCACTTTTTTGTAAAGAGTTTAGTTTTCCTTTTTACACCAAAATGAATTCTATGATGATCAAACCTGGCAGCTTCTTACAGACTTTTTTCACCTTTTAATCCATTAATTGTGCATTTTTTTGATGTAAACTTGAGAAACAGAAATAAAGAAGCTAATAGAAGTATGAAATTCATATGCTGCGGTTTTTTACAGGCCAGGTTTTTCAAAAGTTTAGTGTAGTACAATGCTGCTACCTACGAAATAAGCATTTTAAGACACGATACCAAAGAGAACTGAACCCATATATGTCTTCTGTACTTCCCTGTCTAAGAGGGAAGCTGGCATGGAACTTGAATTCTTCCATGCGTGTCGTCGACACTTTTCCCAAATACCGGACCACTGCTCTTTCCAAGAGAACGAATTTTTACTGCAATGGTCCGTTCTAAACTCTTGATATCAAGGTTTAGATGAAGGAACAAGGCTTTTGTGGCTCTGCGTTTGCATGTTTGTTTCCCTATATGTTGATTGGTCTAGAGATGTGGTATATCTGAAATCTATGTTTCTTGTTGAATATGGGTGTCTTACTTTGGACTCTCTGTTTGCAGCTGCTTTGTCAAGTGCGACGAAGCAATCTCTTGACAAAACTGATTTTCTCAAGCTTCAGAATGGCAGGTGAACCATACATCACTTACCCAGCTAATAATTACTACTATTTCTCTGTTCAAATGACATTTTTGAGCGTACTATAGCATTCACATTTTAGAATTGTTCTACGTTGTCTCTTCTTCAACGGATTCAGTCAAGTAATTCGTCTTTTTAAACACTTGTTGACTCACACTACGTTTCATGTGTTTCTCTCCTCAGCGATATCCGGGGTGTAGCGGTTGCTGGGGTTGAGGGGGAACCTATAAGCCTTCCTGAATCAGTGACTGAAGCCATAGCTGCTGCTTTTGGGCAATGGCTGGTACACAAGAAGAAGGCTGATTCCCGGCATTTGAGAGTATCTGTTGGTCACGACTCTCGCATATCTGCACAACCCTTGCTGGTATCTATCTAATTCCTTGTCCATATGACTCTTGCATATCTCTTTATGCAATGCAATAAGTAACTTGTCTGATGGGGGTTCCATTGTATGATTTGCAGGAGGCGGTTTCTCGAGGTCTTGGTTTTTCTGGATTAGACGTTGTTCAGTTCGGGTGAGTGATGGACTACCCTTTTGTTGTTCTGGATTATTCAGTTTATGCTCTTTCCTCAGAAGACATAAGTAAGAGCCACATGTTATAAAATTATAGTGGGATTTGTAAAAGGAAGCAAAACAACAATCAATATTGTTGACAACTTTTCTCGAGTGTAGTGCTGCTATGCCATATGGTTTTGCACATCTCTTGAGTATCATTTTATGTTTGTTTTGCAGATTAGCATCAACACCAGCTATGTTTAATAGCACATTGACAGAAGATGAATCATTCTTGTGCCCAGCTGATGGGGCTATCATGATAACAGGTATTTAATTGGTTTAACAAGTAGTTATTCCTCTTAATATTAGTCATCACTTAGTTATGTTTTTATTATGAGCAGCAAGCCATCTCCCTTACAACAGGAATGGTTTCAAGTTCTTTACTAATGACGGAGGGCTTGGGAAAGCTGACATCAAAAACATTTTGGAGAGAGCGGAAGATATTTACAATAACGTCTCTGAGAGTAAATCACAAAGAGAATTTTCTTCAACTAAAAAGGTTGATTACATGGCAGTATACACCTCTGGTCTTGTACAGGCAGTTCGGAAAGCAGCAGGAGGTTTAGGTAATACTCTGTCTAGATATTTGTTTTTTCGGGAATTCTTGTAGCATAATCAACAAAGATCTGAACTTCCATCTATCTGCTGCTAATATAGTAAGTTTAATTTATGCCATTTCTGATTCTTAGAGAAGCCTCTAGAGGGATTTCATGTGGTTGTTGATGCTGGAAATGGAGCTGGAGGATTTTTTGCTGTAAGTCCCGTGCTCGTGTTATCTTCAGTTTGTTGTTTTATCCCAACTACGTCATAGACCTTCTTCATCTGATACATGACAGGCCAAGGTGCTTGAGCCTTTAGGAGCAATTACTTCTGGCAGTCAATTTCTTGAACCAGATGGTAAGATCTATGCATATGGATATGTTTTGTCCCAATTTTGTTAATAGCTGATAAAACCTTCTGGATATCAGGTATGTTCCCAAATCATATCCCTAATCCGGAAGATAAGGCAGCAATGGAAGCTATAACCAAGGCTGTTCTTGATAACAAGGCTGATTTGGGTATCATCTTTGATACTGATGTTGATAGGTACTAAATGCATCGATCTCTGTTACTTAGTAGAAATTGTTTAGATTGCCTCTAACAAAAAATTTCATGAAGGTCTGCCGCTGTGGATTCAACTGGCCGTGAGTTCAACCGTAATCGTCTTATTGCCTTGCTTTCAGCCATTGTTCTAGAGGAAGTGAGTTATGCTCTTACCATTTCATCATTACTGTAATTGGTTATATTAAAAGATTTTTGTGTCCTGATATTTTTACCTTATCCATACAGCACCCTGGTACAACTATTGTTACGGACAGCGTCACTTCAGATGGGTTGACCTCATTCATTGAGAAGAAGCTTGGTATGTCAACGATTTACCATCATTCTCTTTAATTTTCTTTCTCTGAACTTTCTACTGATCCAAACTTGTTTTAGGCGGAAAGCATCATAGGTTCAAAAGAGGCTACAAGAATGTCATCGATGAAGCTATTCGCTTGGTAATAAATCTTAATAATCATATCTTTTGAGAATAGATATTTAAATGGTGCTAGACTTGATACATTGTCTAAGAGCGTTTGAGAATAGAAAAGTGTATATTATTGCAATTGAGTTAGATAGAGCAACTATACATTCCGGCAGAAAAAGCTTACTCCTTATGGGCAGTCGATATAACTTATCTGAAATAGAAATTGTGATGCGATGGCAGAACTCTGCTGGAGAAGAAACACATCTGGCGATAGAAACCAGTGGTCATGGAGCTCTAAAAGAAAACCATTGGCTCGATGATGGGGCCTATCTCATGGTTAGCTTATTTTTAGTTACATGATTGCTGTTGTCTGAATAAAAGGAGAAAGAAGCTGAAGTTTAGCCATTTGCAGGTAAAAATATTGAATAAACTGGCTTCGGCCCGAGCTGCTGGTAACGGAAGTGGCAGCAAAGTTTTAACAGATCTCGTTGACGGTCTAGAAGAGCCCAAAGTAGCTCTAGAACTAAGGCTTAAAATCAACAAGAATCACTCTGACCTCGAAGGAAGGTATTGATTGATGACTTATTCCAGTTCTTGACTAGTTTCTTGCGTCTGCATTTCACTAAACCACCGAAAAATTGTAGAGATTTCCGGGAGTATGGAGAGACGGTCCTGCAGCACGTTACAGACTCAATAGAAACAAATGAGTATCTCAAAAGAGCTCCGGTTAACTATGAAGGGGTAAGTGTTAGATTTTGCTCTCTCTTACAAAGAAATCTGCCTTCACTGCATAATACTTAATCTTGTCGTCTCTTTTTATGGAAAACCAAAAAATAGATCCGTGTTTCGGGTTTTGGTGGATGGTTTCTTCTCAGGCTTTCTCTCCATGATCCTGTACTTCCCCTCAACATCGAGGTAAAACATATACTATTATTTAAAGAAGCTTGAACTTAAGTTCATGTAACCAAACTCTCGACTCAAAACTCTCAAATTTGGGATGCAGGCGCAGAGTGAGGATGATGCTGTGAAGTTAGGCCTTGTTGTTGCTAACGCAGTGAAGGAGTTCAATGCGTTGGACATCTCTGCCTTGTCCAAACTCACTAACTCCTCTTAACATATGGTTTGGTGTGTGGCTTGGAGATTTAGAATCATCTTTGACTGCATAAACTGTGTGGATTTGATCTCTGTTTTGAAATTACAAGTAAAGCCTTTTTATATTACAAGAAGGGTCAAGTACAAAGTTTTACATTGAACAATACACACTTTATAAGACAGTTTCTCTTCTCTTCTCTTCTCTTCTTGCTTTATATGTTGCATAAAACTTGGAGTTGTTGATGTTTTTGGTATCATAAGTAAAAAAAGTATTTTAAAAAATCGAATTTATATCCTTTTAAATGGGTTAAAAACGCCCATAAAATTTATTTGCGTTATAAGCCCATTTATCTCAACAATGTGTTATTCCCCTAAATCAATTCTTCTTCTGCTCACAAGTCTCACAAGCAATGGCGAATACCTTAATGGCGACAACTCGTCCTTACGTTCTTCTCTCTTCCACAAGAGCGACACTTGGTTTCCTTCTCCGGTCTCCGAAGAGACCCTTCGCTTCATTTTCATCGCTTCGCTCATCCTCCGCCGTGAGAAGCTCCAAATTAAGCTGCGTAGCCGCCGTTGCGTCTCGTGGAGAGCTTGCGCCGTCGTCGTCGATTTACAGCAAAGGGGTTTCTAGGGTTTATGGGTTTGGTGCTTTGGACAATCGCAGCCGTGGATTCAGTAGTAGATCCTCTCAAATCAACGATGCTGGCTCTATTGATCAGACTCTTATGCAATCCATGGAGCTAAAGGTTAAAACTTTTTATGAATTCTTCTCATATACTAATTTCAATTTTCAATTCTTTGTGATTATGATGAGATTGTTAAGGTTAAAATTAGTGAAAGTTGAAGGATTTGATTGGATACTTAGCTAAATGTCTTTGTTCATTAGCTATTTGGTAGGACATGTCATGCCTTGTTCATGAGCTCAAAAATGTGTGAATGATAAAGATTAGATTGTTTAACTAAGCTAAGATCATTACATATTAATCATTATAGGCTTTTTTGTATATGCTGTAAAAGTTGGACTCTTTTTCTTCGGTTCATTGACACCTATTGGTGAGTTTCTTTTGGATGTGCAGATCAAAGAGCAGTTGAATGCAGAGTCAGTTTCTGTCAAGGATATGTCTGGAGATGGACGCCATGTTTGGTAAGTTTCTCCGAATAACTCATTTCTTAATCTTCCGGATCATCCCTTATTAAACAGAACTGAACTCGCAAATGATACATATATGTTAGTATTCATTAAAGTTTTGAGATGTCACCTTGATTTTTGTATAGTGTAGCATTCATCTTTGCTTTGTTATGTATTGTGTAGCATTCATATTTTTCTTTGTAGAATCATGAAACTCGGGGTGTTTAAGTTAGTACTGAAACTAGAACCAATAAGTGTCCCTACAAAAAAGTCTTTACTATTTTACTTGTCATCTTAGATTTGTTTTAAAATGTGTTTGTTTTGCGTAGCATTAATGTGGTATCATCGGCTTTCGAGGGACAATCAGCGGTGAACAGACAAAGAATGGTCTACAAAGCTATTTGGGACGAGCTTCAGAACGTTGTACACGCCGTTGATCAAATGACAACAAAGACTCCTTCTGAAGTTTAAGGCTATATATGGCTTCTATTATTTGATACAAAACGCTTTCTTTTATCAAGAACAAGATTTGAAACCAAATTTTTGGATGTTCTAAGTACTTGATTGATCATAAAGAATAAATTTTCTTTATTTGAATGTTTATATGTTTCCATTTTGGTAATTCTATGTTTAAACTTTAAAATACCTCATTTCGCGCCATCAACTAATCGAAAGTTTTCCGTGAAAACATATGATTACACTTAAATGAAATCGATCATCTATCTTCCTCGTATTAGATCAAGCAACGATATATGTACAATGTTTGATTAAAAAGTTTTAAAAAATACAATTTCTTCATTTGAATGTGCATGTTTCCATTTTTGTAATTTTATGTTTAAACTAATCGAAAATTTCCCGCGAAAACATATGTTTACACTTGAATGCAATCGCAATCGTTTATTTTCCTCGTATTAGATCAAGCAAAGCTATATGTACAATGTTTGATTAAAAAGTTCAAAGAATAAAATCTCTCAATTTGAATGTTTATATGTTTCCATTTTTAATAATGTTATGTTTAAACTACCTCATTTCGCGCCATCAACTAATCGTTAATCTCCCACGAAAACATATGTTTACACTTGAATGCAATCGCAATCGTTTAATTTTCCTCGTATTAGATCAAGCAAAGCTATATGTACAATGTTTGATTAAAAAGTTCGAAGAATAAAATCTCTCAAATTGAATGTTTATATGTTTCCATTTTTAATAATTTTATGTTTAAACTACCTCATTTCGTGCCATCAACTAATCGTTAATCTCCCACGAAAACATATGTTTACACTTGAATGCAATCGCAATCGTTTAATTTTCTTCGTGTTAGATCAAGCAAAGCTATATGTACAATGTTTGATTAAAAAGTTCAAAGAATAAAATCTCTCGAATTGAATGTTTATATGTTTCCATTTTTAATAATTTTATGTTTAAACTACCTCATTTCGCGCCATCAATTAATCGTTAATCTCCCGCGAAAACATATGTTTACATTTAAATGAATCTATTTTTCTTGTAACAGATCAAGCAAAGCTATATCTACTATGTTTTGATTAAACAAGTAGAGTCATAAAACTATGTTTATTTTTAGATAACATCTTTGGACATAAGCTCCCCATTACAAGTACATTTATTGGGAAGCATGTTGAAGATACAACAAAGTTTCATTACATTCATAACATAACAACAAAAGATAGTACACAACCAAAGTCTTGAAGTGAAAAGGAGAAAATGAAAGTATGAACAGTTTAGGCACACTAAACCATGTTCATGCCTTCATTTACTCTCCAAACATACACACATCTTCGTATAGAAAGATAATCACTACAAGACACTTCACGGTAGAGTTTAAGGTTTAGGGTTTATTTTTCGCTGGTTTCCATAGGAAAATTTAGCGTTTTTTGGAAAGTTACGTCTTGTTGATGGACCTGAAGGAGGAACCAAAGTTCTGCTTGTGCTCTCGCTTGCGGTATTTGCATTATTCTTAAAACGTTTTAGTGACCGGAGTGTTTCTCCGGCGAAAATCGTCGGAGAAAGAAGAAGAAAAAGTAGTAACGTTAATAGTAGTTTTGAGAGTGACATTTTTAAGTGATTTTTGTGAATAATCTCTATCTACTGTTGTATCGCAATTCTCAACAGTCTATATATATAAATATGATTACGTTGCCTTTTATGAAACTTTATTTTAAGTTTTTTTTATTTTCTTTTCATTCGTGACAAAAACTTTTGTGTAACGCTTACTAATTTGTGTGGTGTAGTTTTTAGGGTTACAGGTGTTTGTGTAACAAGAAAAGCAAAACCTCTAATTAATGGCTGACTTTAATTTTACTTCACTTTTTCATTCTCGAACAGAATCTTTTTTGACTTCTTATTCATAAATTATATAATCAAAATATTGTTACAAATCATTACTACTTTTTTATTTTACTTTTTTTTGAACATTTTATTGTGAAATTTTCTTGCAAAAATACACGCAAGACTAAAAATACAATTTTTCTTCTTCAACTACTAATGAGATTTGAGAAGTTGATTAATAAGCTGATAGGGCTTGAGATTGATAATCAATGATATCATAAATGTATTATTCATCATCAACAAAAATAAAAGCTACAATAAAACAAATTCTTTGTATGTGTGTCTTTCACATGGTATAATAGCTCTTACCTAAAGACCAACCTACCTTGTCTCACACGTCAATTAAAAGAGTTAGCTTTTTTCAAAGCCTAGCTCTATCTTTGTTCATTCTTGATCCGCTCGCTAAAACCATTCGATATCGAATCATTAATTTTGTTCGCATCGATCATATCAATGTAGTTCTATCACTTTCTTGAATTCAACCTACCAAATTCTTGATTTTCTTGATTTTCGATTCGCATATGATCCTGAATCAGATGATTAGAACTACCTTCGTTTCCTCCTTGTTCATCACCAAGAACCTGATCTACATTTCCAAATTGCACATGATGCTTCTCACCTTCCGTAGGAGACGAAGATGCATCCACAAGATCCGAATCTAACGTTGATTTTTCATGTACATTATCATCATTGTTCTTGTTCTTCTTGTCCTTGTCTTGACCTTTCTCTATATCGAAATTTGCAACACTATTGCTCAAAGAGACGGTGCAAGGCTTGAGGATGCAAGAGTAAACGTAAGCCAAGAACCAAAAGAGCCAAGGGACACCAACGAAGAGCATACCCGCTTGTAGAAACAGAGGGTTTGGATCAGAGAGGAGAAGATAAAGTCCAAGAAAGACTCCTCCTGAGATAATACATGAAAGGAAGAGAAATGTGATGATGTATACCCTTGGATCACCTTTTCTCTGTTCCATTACCATTTTAGATCTGAAACACAACCAGGAAAAAAATCAGACAAAACCGTGTTTTCTTCTTCTTCTTCTCTTTCTCTGTGTTTCTGTGTCTGAATCTGAGTTCTGTTTTCTTTCTTTTTTTCTTGTAACAGAAAAGACCGTTAAATACGGACTGGTTTTTTATTATTATTGCTGAATTACTGTGAAGAGTTTTGTTAGTATTTGGTTGTCGTTGTGAAGCTGTTTGAGACTATTAGACCATAAATATTGGTAGAACTTAAATTTAGGTTCTTAGCCAAAAATTAATATTAAAAAAAGTTAAGAAACTTAATAATGATATTAATGAAATGTAGGTATTATTGGTAGAACTCAACAATGATTCTCAAAAAAAATTACAAAATAAAATTATAATTTTTTTAAAACATAATTTTAGCAATCATATTAATCTTAGACTAAACATTAAAAAACATATCACATAGAAGCGAATACAAAGCTTCTATGCATCTCACCAAAATCATTTTTCTCTCTTGAACATGAATACAATAACCGGAGCTAAAGGCCGGTTCAACAAAAGCTTCAACCACTTCTAACTCTTTCTAACTCTTCCCTGAATAACAAACACATTCACAACAACAAAAAAGGATCAAACTTTAACATTTCATCAAAAAACTCTTTCTACAAAACATTTTTTAAAAATACCTTCTACCAGGATGGCCAATGTGAACCACCAAGCTGATAACGCCGACAATGTTGTATCCGAAACAGTGATTATTGATTTGTTTCCACCTGGTAGATATCCAAAATTGAATGCAACCATCCTAATCATATCATCAAACTTCAAACTTTTAGGCAAGCTTAAAGCAGATAGCAAAATTGTTTCCTTAAGGAGTCAACAAAGTGTTTACATTGTATCTCATAGTGGAGATTTCAGGGACAATCTCTTCCATCTTACTATGACATATGTTAAAAAGTTTGGCATGTTGCTTCTGCATTTCTTCATCAAAAAAAGAAACAAGACTGATATATTAGTAACAGGGTATGAACATTGTAACCGAACTTTGGTTAATCCATTTTACCTCTTTGAAACCAAGGGTTTGATCTAGCAAAGAAGAAGTGTTCTCAATGGCTTCTTTTTGAATGTCTAATGCATAAACGTAGCCATCATCACAATCATCAAATTCATCATCGTAACCATCTTCAACATTGCTAGAGTATCGTTCCCGTTTCCACAGGTAGCATCAATGACTATATCCCCTTTTGGATTAACTGTTTGTTCTCATACACCGAAAGGTAACAATTAGCAGTAACATTGTAAACAAGGTTCTATGTAGCTTTTAAAGCATCAATAATAAAGGCTAAAGCTTCAAAATTTTCGGACATACAAAAAAATTTCAATCGAAAAAACAAAGAAACTTAAACGATTCCTATAAACTCGAAATCGAACAATATAAGCCTAAAATCAACGATCACAAACCCAGATTTTGAAGGAGATTCTCGTCGTCGATTCACACTTTATTTCACCGGAGGAAATGAATCAACTCTGGAGAGGAAGAATTTTTTTTTATCGTGACTCTGGTTTCTATGAATAGAAAGAGGAAGAAATTTTTTTTTTTTTTTTCAGAACCGCATCTGAAAGAAGGGTTAGAAGAGTTGGGTTCTAAGGTTTAATTAATTTTTGAATTAAATTAATGGGCCTTTTTACTTAAAACCCAACACTAGAACCCCCATTAATCATGGTCTTACGTTTCCAATAGTGAAAATAGGAAAAATGTGAAACTATGTGAGAATACTAACAAATTTACAAAACCATTAGAGAAAAATAGTCAAAAAATGGAATCTTACATGTTTTAAATCGTGCTATCAACTAAGATGAGACAAACGATCACGATGTATAAATCTAATACATGATTTCCACTTAAAAAACGATCATATAATAAAAAAAAATACTATATGATATATTGCATATGTTTCACATCTATAGCCAAGTTAGCTACAAGGCAACATTGGCCATTCTTTTCATTATATTGTCAAGAAAATGAATCCAAAAACATGTGTTCTTATCATCAAAACAACACAACTAAACGATTGTCTAATAACTAAACTCCTCACATTCATAAAGTAAGATTGATTGATTGTAATAACACAAACCCATTCTCAAGTGTTAGTTTACTTATAAACGCTCACCCTGCTCTCGCGCGATAGAAGCCGAGAGAATTCCAAGGTCTCTGTTGAGAACTGTTAATGCAGCTTCACACTCTGATACTATTCTGTTTACAGAAGACGGCTCTCCAGCCACTGTCCCCGATGATCCAATCGATAATGCTGCGTGCGAGTCTCTTAAGTTCTTCAAGTTCCCTAGAAACTGTCACCAAAACAAATACACAAACTCTTACTCAGCTTAGTCGTTACAATAAGGTATTTAAGTAAGAAGGAGACGTGTGGAGGGTAACCTTCAAAAGCATATTATATGCTTCTAGTAAACGATTAGCAGCAGGACCGAACCCATGAAGCTGAGGCACTTCCATCATGTGAGTCCATGGACGTATTTCCTGCAAGATTCAAAAAAAACATGCCCGATAAGGATAAAAAGGCAGGTCTTTTCAAGATATGAAGAGAACGAAACGTGTTACCTTTGTGTAGATTGAATTGAACGCTCTAGCAGTTTCAAGAAACGATTCTAAACGAGCCCTTAGTTCAGATTCCACTTCTGTATATTCTTCGTCGGGGTTGTAAGCATGCTATAAGGGGGAAAACCAAGGAGGTTAAGACATGTTCCAACTTAAAAATATCTTGTCCATATGTCGATATGGAGCAACAAAAACACACCTTTGCTGCCAAGTCGTCGACTTTCTGTTGAAGATTAGAAAGAATCTTGGCCTGCTCAGAAAGTTTTGTCTCCAGTTCTGAAACATCTGGTCTGCAAAACAACTTACATGAAAGGAACATTTATGTCACTACATCTACAATTCATCTGAAAGAGTCCATAACAAATAATCACATAATGTGCAATAACATTACTTACAATGGATATATCGACTGGATCTGCACATCCGCAGGGAACAGTTTGCATTCCTCTGAAAATATCAGAGCCTGTCTCTCTGCAATAGCATCTATGAGCTGAATATCTTTAGCAACCTGCTCATCAATACTGACAAAATAACCAAATTCATTTGTCATGCTCATATACTACAAAACTGCCACACACTAACGATACAAACTGCGGAAGATTTAACAGATATAAAGTGTCATATCATTATGATCAACCTCCACTCTGGATTATCTGAGAAGATGCTTGCCTCCACTAAATCAACAATGTTGCGAAGCATTTCCATCCGATCTTCGTAAGTTCCATGTCCCTAAAAACAATTGATAGTATTATTACATCTCAAAAAACCCTGAAATTTTCAAAACAAAAAGATGTGTGTAATTTTAGACAAGCTTACTTGAATGGCTTCTATATCTACGGTTGGTGTAATCCCTAGAAACTTTGCAATCTCTGCCAAATCTGAAGGAAAACAAGAAGTCATTAGCACATCAAAACTAATAGACATTATATAGCAAGAGACAGTATCTTTGTCCAAAGATTAAGACAGATCAAAGAAACAAGCTTACACTGAATACGAACAGTTTCATCATCACGAACTCCTCCAGCATCTGCTTGAAGATTCTGTTGTGAGAAGGGAGATTTATCACCTAATAACCTTTCAATATAAGCCAAATAAGAACAATAACTCAGAAAAAAACTTAACTTTAAGCTTAATCAAGCAATAAAAACAAAACCCAACTCTACACTGAACACTATCTACAATCAAAAACACTCCAAAGTTTAGATTTTTGAAGCTGATTAAGCAATCCAAACAAAACCCAATTCTACAATGAACCTACATCAAACACTGAATCAACCAAAACACAAAGTATATAACCAAAAACAATTCAAAGTTTCGATTTTTTTTTTATGGAACAAAGCAGGCTAACGAGATTGGTAGAAGAGAGGAAGAGACTTACTTGAAGAAGAGCCACTCGAGAAGAGCATAACGTTCCATACCAGCGAAGAGGAGAGACTGTGAAGGAGCATTTGCTCTATTGTAACTTAGCTTAGACAGCTTCTTCTGTATCTCTTCCATCTGTTTCGCCGCCATTTATTATCCTCCTCCTCGCCGATCGAATCTCGCGAGTGAGATCTCTCTCTACACTTTGTCTTTGCTTTCTTCCTTCTCTCTCAAAAACTTGGGAGAAAAAATAGCCTTAATTTACGAAACTGCCCTCTTTCTTCTCCACCGTGTTAAAAAAAAATAAAAAATGAATAAAAAAAGGTTTTTTTTTTCTGCGCAGTCCAAGAACAGAGCTTTCAATCTCTGACCTTTGGTCCAGATCCGACGACGGCTTCTATAAAGTTTATCTCTTTTTCTCTCACACTCTCTCACACTCGTTGTTGCTTAAGCTATGATCTCTCTGAATCTATCTGCTTCCTTAAACCCGGGTCTTCTCCACAAGACCCGGACCCGGAAAAACCCTACCCGTCTCTCTTCTTTTCTCGCCGCCGGCGATAAACCCTCGAGTTACGGATACCCAATTGTTGCTTCTCCGGTTCAGATTTTTGATTCCGCCGCGAAAAGGCCCTTGCTTTCACTCGCGAACCCAAAAGGGCTCTCGAGAAGACTCAGATCCATCGCTGCCGTTGAATCATCGGAGCCGAACCCAGACGGCGATTCCGTTGAATCTGCGGATAAGGAGAAGAAGAAAGCGAAGAATCTTCAGCTAGGGATCGTGTTCGGTCTATGGTACTTTCAGAACATCGTCTTCAACATCTTCAACAAAAAGGCACTAAACGTCTTCCCTTATCCATGGCTTCTAGCTTCGTTTCAGCTCTTTGCAGGTTCTATCTGGATGCTAATCTTATGGTCTTTCAAGCTTTATCCTTGCCCTAAGATCTCAAAGCCATTCATCGTCGCTTTACTTGGCCCTGCATTGTTTCACACAATAGGACACATCTCGGCTTGTGTCTCATTCTCCAAAGTGGCTGTTTCGTTCACTCATGTGATCAAATCAGCAGAGCCTGTGTTCTCTGTCATATTCTCGTCTTTCCTCGGAGATTCGTACCCTTTAGCCGTCTGGTTATCGATACTCCCTATAGTTATGGGTTGTTCTTTAGCTGCAGTCACTGAAGTATCATTCAATCTAGGTGGTTTATCGGGAGCTATGATCAGTAATGTCGGTTTCGTCTTGAGGAACATTTACTCCAAAAGAAGTTTGCAGAGTTTCAAAGAGATTGATGGGTTGAATCTATATGGTTGTATCAGTATACTCGCTCTTGTTTATCTGTTTCCCGTGGCGATTTTCGTTGAAGGGTCGCAATGGGTTCAAGGTTACCATAAAGCCATTGTATCCGTTGGAAAGCCGTCGACGTTTTACCTTTGGGTTTTGCTCTCTGGTGTCTTCTACCATTTGTACAATCAGTCTTCTTACCAGGCGCTCGACGAGATCAGTCCATTGACTTTCTCTGTTGGCAACACGATGAAGAGAGTCGTGGTGATTGTCTCCACGGTTTTGGTGTTTAGGAACCCTGTTAGGCCACTGAATGCTCTCGGATCAGCCATTGCGATCTTTGGTACCTTCTTGTACTCTCAAGCCACCGCAAAGAAGAAGAAGATTGAAGATGTTGGAGCTGATAAGAAGAACTAAAAGCCTTTTGATTTTCTCAGTTTTGTATTTCTTGTTGTTTTTTGACCTTTTTGAAACTTCATTTCTGTTGAATGTTTTAGTTGCTTCAAAGACTTTGATCTACTAGTCTGTTATGTTCTGTTCTACTTCTATTGATTGATATGAAGTTAGTCTGATTCTGAGAAGAGTTAAGTTTCTTAATCTTAAAGCCAGTTTCTTCCTAATACAATGACTTGGGTCCAATTCAAAATCTGTACACAGAAAAGAAAACCACAAAAGAGAGTTCCTTTTATCACCATGAGTATCTCCGGAACCTTCTCCGGCTCACCCTCCTGAAAGGTTTACAAGCCAAAATGCTGAGATCAACTGCTGCGGCGAGCGCCATGAAAATGGCTGCATCTTCCACGCAAGTTACATGCCGCATAGCTAACTGCACTACGGGCTTGCTGCTTTTCCCTTCCCCTTGCACTCTCGAGCTCATTACAAACCCGCCTCCAGACACACACTGACCCAAACCCGAGAAGTCTCCGCTACTCTGTGGGCTTGGAATCGGAGTAGCTGCAACCGTCAGCATCTGTTTATCTGTGTCGATTAAAAACTCCCCTCCTTTCTCAGCGCTGATGAGAATTTCAGACATTAAAACATCGCCAACTTCTTGCCCATTTGATAGGAGATGGAACCTGCAACATACAGAGTCTCTCATTCCACGTTCTCGCCAAGCTTCTAGCTTTCCCCATGGCTGCCAGCTGTTGGGCCGGCATGGGTCAGGCCTGACCACAAGCCAAGCACCCGGGTTGGATTTGGCTACCCAATCACAGCCAGTGGATGGAACAAAAGGAGTTGTTATGAAAGCTGCAGCAACCGCAGAGCCAGAGAGATCGTGTATCTTCACCTTCCATCCTTTCCTCTCGCGCCTCTCACTCTCAAGCTCGTTTCCATCTCCCGAACTTGACCAATATCCGTTCATAGGATCCACCTGTGACACCCTGAAAGAATCAAAATCCCATCAGTAACTAAATACGTAGAGAGCACAAAGAGGAGATTAATTGGAGCAAACAATGAAGAAATCATTTCTCACCTTTCTCGGCTAAACTTGCAACTGAAGATAGGTTGCTTGACCGAGCCACGAAGCTGAACTATCTGAGGGCTCAAAGTAGTAACATCCTCGAACTGGAAAACATATCGAGGATCAGGATCTAGCTTCACTCTCAAATGAAGCTCTGCCCCACCATCCCTTTTGTTCTTTCCAATACCAATCCAGCCGTTGAAGAGAACCATCGGTTTTCCTTCTCCCCATTCCGGACTTACCTCCAACTTAAACACGCCAATATGCTGTCTTTTAGCACCAACACCGCAATGCGAACTTTTTTTACCCGTAAAAACTAAAATCTCCAAGTGAGCATTAGGATTATAGAAGCAACCAGGGGTCAAGAGAGCTCTTAGATCAGATTTCTCAAGATAAAAGCTTGTTGAAATGCTGTGATGATCAGGAGCCGCGTCTAAAGAAGGCATCAAAGGGACAGATGTGGTCTGAACAGGAAAGCCTCTGAGTTTTATCTCGCAAGAGCATTGCGAAGAGGAGAGGCTCTTCTTCGTCTTCTCATCGGTTGTTGAAGAAGAGCTTAAAAGGAACTTGGGGATTCTCAAGGCAAGGGAGCCTACCGAAAGTCGAATAAAAGCTTGAGGATCCATTTGTGTATATCAGAAATGTTTCCTCATTGGATCAGAGAGGATGCTATTTATCAACCAACCTAAACAAGCCAAACAACAGAGACAAAAGAGATTAAACAAAAAGTTTAGTTTCATCTTAAAACCAACAACAGAAACTAAAACACACACAAAGAGTTACTACTTGCACCAAAAACTAAGTTCTTTAAGTAACAATGAAGAAGAACAAATTTGAATTAGTCCTCACTATATAATTGTTAACATGTACCATTTCTAAACTAAAGCTAAAGCTATAAGAGATCTAATTAATTGAAATTTTAAAACAACATACAACAACAACAACAACTTCATGAAAGTAACAAAAAGGTAAAGCTGCATATAAGCTACTATCATCAAAGAATAAGCTACAAACCAATTCAAGTCAAGGTCAAAACAAAGAAGCATAGAGAGAGAGAGAACAAAAAATTTAAGTGAAGATTAGCTAAACATTTAATATGACAATGAATCCCTAGCTTAAGAGAATAATAAAGCTACAAACTTTAAGAAACTAGGATTTACCAAAATTAGCAAAATAGAGAATTTTTAAATAACAAACCTGTTTAAACCCATTTAGCATTGTTTTTCAAATACAATATGATAGATCCCAAGAAAGCTAGAACCTTTATTATCCTTTTTTTTTCTTCTCCAAAACCAAAATCTTTTTAAAATACTAATTTATAAATCTGTGGAGAAAAAAAAATGTGAATAGTGAAAACGGTAGAATCAAGAGAGAGGAGACATGAACATGAAGTTCGTAGAAAGAAGGGATTTTTTATTATTTTTTTGGTTTTATAAAGCAACAAAAGACAAACTTTTATTTATTTATTTTCTTCTTCTACTACTTTCTTTTTTATTTCGATCTCTCGTTGTGTGTGTAAGTAAAAATATTATACTTCCGAAGAAAATGGTGATATTCGCTTACGAAATTGACGGGGAGAATATAAACGCAAAAAAAGATGTTTCTATTTTTGTTTCTTAAATGTAATTAATTATCTTCTCTTTTTCCTTTTAACGTCAACGTAGTAAATTTATTTTCTACAAAATATAATGTGTTTAATTTGACAATTATTTTGTAAAATAAAGAATTGGTGTAAACTTGAATTTTAATGTAAAAGATGTTCATAAAGTGGTGATTTTTTACATTTCACAAAATGTGATGATACTTTGGAGTTTTGTAGTGATAAGAGTATTAACCTCTTACGAAAATTATTTATGAACAAATAACTTGACGCAGTCGAATTATTGAACTAGAGGTAGGGTTAATACTTAATATTGTTTGGTGGAAAATAGATAATAACTAAATAATGTAACACAAGTCAATAACTAATGAGATACTACAATATAATAACAAAATACTATAAAATATTTGTTGATTATTTATAAAATAATAAGTAATAAACATAAAATATTTAAGAAACTAAAAACGAGAGAGGGATGGGTACGTGAATACAGCTGTAGCCATGTTCTTCTTCTTCTTTTCCATTCAATATTTACATACAAATTATAGTATATATATATATATATATTTTACAAAAAGCAAATAAAAATCTAATCACTTTCAGACACATAAGCCTGACTTCATATCCCAACTGTCCACTTTATTTTATCTGATTTTTTAAGAATGCAACTACAATTATTTGTTTTCTTTTATATTTATTATAAGTTTTATGAAATAATGCAGAAGTAGTCTAGTAGAAGTGACCATCAATATTTTGTAAATTATTTTATCATATGGATTAAAATATTCTTTGATGAAAAAAAAAACATCCAACTTTCTCTAAATAGGAAATCTAAAATAAAATAAAATTAGATAATTAAAAAAATTGAGAGAGCCGCAAAGAAAGAAAGAGATAGAAATGGGTTTTCGAGAAGCTGACATATTCTACATGTGCCTCTTCCTGTCATTTACTTCATCAATCTCACACTTATTTTGCCCTCTCTTTCTCCTTTTTTAAATAAAAAAAATAAAAACTTATCAAGATTCTCTGTATTAAAGATGTTAAAATATATTTATAGAGAGTTTAGTTAGTAAACATCCATGCAAGTTTAGATAAATGAACAAGGTCAAAATTATTGGTGTAACTAATCTTTTTGTCATGTTCTAATTTAATAGTGTATGAAAATGTATAGTTTAAATAGTTACAAAACTTTGAAACATGTTGTAATCAAACTCATAAAAAGGTTGATTTATATTCAAACTGTATTGGCCATATTAGTGAATTTTTTTATGTATATTACTAAACTAACATAACTTAATCCAATTCAAAGTTTGTGTCCTTTTGGTATACTTTTAATAGTCATATGCATGTTATTATCATGACAATCTATAGTCTATAGAATCACTGAATTTTATACAAATATTAGTAGATAGATAAAAAAAAGTAAAATAAAAAACTAGTGGCAGGTTAGAGAGATAATATTCTCTTTTGCCAACTTTTTTTTTGTACTCTTTTGGAATTTATATATTTTCCACTTTGTTATTTCCTAGGTTGGCAGCAAACTCCAAAGCATCCAATACTCTCTATTCTGTTTTTATAATAAAAAATATCATAAAAAAAGCTTGGAGAAATACGACTAATCTCATAAATATATAAATATAAATTCGTGAAATATGTTTAAAATTCATTATTTGAATGGCTGAAAATTATAACATAAGGTTTCTCTATTACACAAATACAAACTACTCTTTGTTTATGTTTCATATATTCCATAAACCAACACAATATGGCCAATATACAAAAGTGGAATAGTGTTAAAACTTATTTACTCCAAAGAAAATTAAGGGAAAATATTAAGAAGAAAAAAGGTTTATTGAAGATTCTCCATCAATACTCAAGAATCGTTCGTTTTTTTTTAAAAACAAGTGCATCTCAGTTTCCAAGTACCAAAAAAGGAGCAAACTTTATACATGCAAATGTAAAACAAAAGCTTAATAAAATTACTAAACACATCAAGAAAGATTATGACTTTCTAACCTCTAAAGCTCACAAGAACTTGGTAGTTTTCAGACATAATATTATTGTTAAGTAATGAGAATGTTATGGTTTCTAAAATCAAAAATGGTTTGAGATAAAAACCCATCAAATGATCAAATTAGAAACTGTTGTTTTTGAATCATGGAAGCTGAATCTTCTTATGGTATAGTCTTCTGTAGATTCTTGCACCTTCATACTCTGCGTGAATCTCTCTTTCGGTTCGTATACCCATCGGATTTTCCATTAACCAACCATCCTCTGTGTCGACCGTGTCATCATGCCCAAGAACCTCATCAAGCTGATCTCTCATGTCTTGAGCTACTTCAAGCACATCAGATTGCACAAAGATCTGTTGCAGAAGCGCCACAAACAAACAAAGACAATTCGTTAAAGAGTCAAAAATACCACAAAATAAGTGTGAGAACTTTCAAAGACTTTACCTTTCCGCCAGGTTTTAGGTTTCGAAGAATGGAATCTACCAAAGGCTTTTGTACAACACGTCTCTTTTGATGCCGTTTCTTGAAATGTGGATCCGGACACTGCATTTATAAACGCCGAAAATGATTGGATCAGCCAACATGATATTAGGCTTTTTAGATTTTTGCAACTTTTTCTTACTTACCAAGATTGAGACAAACTCCAACGGTCCAGGATAGCTCGTTATAAGTTGTTCAAATGAGACCGTGGCGTTTGCAAATTTGAAGTGTCTGAAACCCATCCACAAGATCCATCAAAGAAGTTATCAACAGAGAGTATGACAAAGTTCGAATTATAAAGCTCTTCCTTATATAACTTAAGGTTTGGATTGCAGATTTATTACGCGTTTGAAAGTCCAAGCTCATTCACCCAAAAGTTAGCGCGCTTGACCAGCTACAAAGAAATTGAAAAAAAACCGAAACTCTTCAGGCTAGTGTGAGTGATATAAACTGTCGAAGGAGCTTGATACGTACTTTCTGGCGTATTTCCAGCCCCAAGTAATTTCTCGATTCAACGTTCTTTTTCGCTAGCCATAGGAGAAACCTGCCGCTACCTGATACATAAGGAAGTAAACCCAGGATTAGTACAAATCTATATCCAAAACCCATCTACAAAGGCATGGAGGCAAGAACGAAAATCAAACATGAAAGTTTCGGTTGTTAAGAGTTTGAAAACACATTCCAAGCATGAAAGATGCACAACTCTGACTGTCACCAAAATGCTCTAAGAGAACTAGTGTGTAATGTAACTCAACAAGAATATAATCTTCATAAGCATAGATAAACTCAAAAATCTATGAGCAGACATTGTTGTATTAAGAGAAGCAAAAGTCCCTAAAAGTCTATAAAGTAAGCTCACAAGTTAGTTACCACTTCCAATATCAACCATAAGAGGTAGTGATGGATCCTTATAAACTTCATCCCATGCAGGAACTGGAGCTGGCCTCTATCAAATAGAATAACAATTGTAAATCATGAGTTATGCTATTTCACACATCAAAGTAAACAAAACTGCCACAGAGTTTGCAAAACACAGAGATATCATCAGCTTACAGAGAAAGAAGAACTAAGAGGATTCACATGCTGTCTGATTCTTACATGACCCACTTCCTACAACAACCAAACAAACTGTAAGCAGAAGAAGATAACAAAGAAGCACATAAAAGCCCTCTAATTACAACATTGGAGCAATGCACACAAAACAGATGCTTAGAGAGAGAGAGAGAGATGAAGAGAGAAGACCTCAGATATCTTATACTTGAGGTTTAGTTCTGCATACTCCAATTCCACCAAATCAGTGCTTCTTAATTCCTTTAAATCGACACATACGGAGGTCGAAGCAGACGCGGAGGAGAATGCTCTGAAGCTGCTACAATGGCGATAGGGTTTGTGTCCGCTAGTGTGTATAAACGGAGAAGAAGCTGCTAATGAGAAAACCCTTTTAGCCAAAACCAGTGGTGTAGCCGAAGACGAAGAGCAAGCTTGACACAGAGAACCCATTCTTAGAGAATTAAGGATTGAGAATTGGATTCGACCATTAAAAATGTCTTATTTCTGCCTCCGTCTTAAAACCCACCAAGAAAAGAGAAAAGCTTGATTGCCTTCTCAATCTATTAAAACCTTTCAGAAGTTTTGTACTTAAATTTGATAAAAATTGAAACTTTTAGGGGTGTTTCTGCAAATCCATCAAGTCTCCTTTGATTTTCCAGTTTTACATCAACCAAATGTTACACCAAGAGAGTGAAAGTTTGTAACTTTGAATGCATAAACATATAGTTTTGATAAAATTTGATCTTTTGAACAAGCAAGTTCAACATATTCTCTTCCCACTAATCAAAAGGTATGTCCAAGTCACATGATTTACTATGATAGAAAGTGAACATAACATAACCAGAGGATATAAAAAACATACTATCTGAAACCTCCTCTGATACATAATTAACCACTTGCCACTACCTTGACTCTACATGCTGCTGTGTTAGACAATACAAACACACATCTAATGTTTTGTCCTACGCTACAAGTCTTGTGTACAAACAAATTCTTATCTTTTGTGATGATTCAACACATGCCATTGTACTTAAGATGTTGCTCGTAGAATTCAATCAGCTGGCGACAACAAAAAACACGAAACATGAAAGCTTTTATGAATCTTCCAAATGAGTAAAACGCAGAACAAGAATAATTCAGACATAAAAACTTACCAGAAGAGGATTGTGAGCCTTGAGAAACCTGTTGTCCACTGTCACTTCTTTACCATCAGACCTACAAGTGGTAGTAGCCGGATAAGCACAAGTATGTATTGGTAATGTCGAAAACATACCGAAGAGTAAAGACACAAACCTCAGAGCCAAAAAGGTCACCAACACATCTTGAGCATTGTCTGATACAGAAGTTGAGAAACGCATCGGTTTAAGGATCTTCGCAATATCCAATTCCTCCTCCCTTTTTTGAGACAAGTTGTTGTTTTCCAACACGCCGGGACCCTCGTTTCCTATCCTAGCAATTCTATCGAAAGAGTCTAATGTAGTTAAATCTGGTGCCAGGTTCTGGTCTGTACCTACTGTGTGGTTGTTACTTGTTGTTGATCCGTCCTGCTTGAATCTTATCACAGAACCAGACTTCCTCCGCTTAGCGCCTATGCCACGACTGTTCTTGTCAAGCTCCTTAGGATAAACCTTGAGAAAGCCGTTTGGTCTAACATTATCACTTTCAGCACCAATGCCTCCTCCTTGGGAACAACCTGCACCGTTACTGTTGTTGACCGGTCCTCTTAGCTCGTTAAGTGTCGGATCATATTCTTTCTCAACTTCAACCAAACCAACTTGTCGGACCATCCCAACACTCTCGCTGTTAGGTTCAACATAAGCATTCTTCACTGTCCCATCTCCTTTTAGTTGACTTGAACCACTAAAGTCGGCTGAACCAGGAATGTCGGGAAGGCTAGAGCTGTTAAGAGATGTAGAAGAGTCGGATTTCTCAAATTCGTCTTGCGATGTAGATGTTAAACGTTTCTGTTTCTTCTTCATCAGAGAGTTAGGACCACCGTATTTGCGCTTCTTCTTCCTACCTGGCTTCCCTGGCTTCAAACTACGAAACAAGAAACCATAATTCATACATTAACAGAAGAAAAAACCGATGAAACTATCACAAAAAATCGCCACATATTTCAAAATGCAATGTACCTTCCTTCGAATGTATCTATAACATCAGCAATAGCCTGGAGATTCTCTAGAGGCTCCCATGTGTTGGCGGTTTCTGGCCATCCGCGCCTTTTTCACAACCGAGATTCATACATTAAATCAATAGAAAAAGCATATGTTTACTCAAAAACATGGATTCAAAAATGAAACTCACCATTTAATTAGATACTGAACCTTGCCCTATGATCATCAAAAGCACACCATCCGGTTTATGTAGATAGGCAGAACCAAGAAACCAAAACACATAATTAATCACATATCAAACATTAAATCTAGCAAAAGCTGCAAAACACACACTTATATTCCTACAACATTACAATCACATAAACTAGCCAGCCAGTTTTTAACAACAAATGTAAAGTATGAGAAGAAGCTAATCTACGTGAAGATACGTTAATCATAAAACCACATTAGCTTAAAGAAAATACAATAAAGGAGCTTACTTTTCTAACTCTCTTACGACGTATAGCTTCGATTTCGAAATAGCCTTCGTCTAGCTTTGGCCTCTCCTCTTTCCCTTCTTCTCCTTCTCCTTCTTCTTCTTCTTCTTCGTCGTCGTCTTCATCTTCTTCGTATTCTTCTTCTTCTTCCTCCACATCCTCCGTACGCCTATTAGCACCCATATCTCGAAGAATTGACTCTTCACCTCCTCCTCCTCCGCCGCCGTCTTCAACGATGAAACCACCGTCTCCGGCTATTTCTACCGCCGTATCCGCCTCACCAGAGTCGTCCCCCAAGTGGGTTTTCTTCATGGGACCTGACACTTTCGTTGTTTGAGTGTTGGAGCTGCCCAGACTCTGAGACAATGTAATTTCTTAAACGCGGCTTCTCCACTTTTTTACTCGTTCTGAGAAAAAACAGATTTTGGAGGAAGAAGAAGGAGAAGTAAAAAAATGGGAAAGATTGAAACTTTACTTTGTTTGTGAGGTTTGTATTTTGGACAAATTTACAGAGGATGAAGACAACTTTTTCCACACTTTTTTTTTGTTGTCTTTTTTAATTTATTTATTTTGGTCAACAATTAAATGAATGAGACTTATCCTGATGAAAGAACAAAAGTAATTTTCTTTTTTTTTTTTTTTTGTCAACAAAGTAATTTTCTTTTAACTGACGTAAATAAATAAAGCTGATGAATTTAATAACATAATTACAATTACAAGTACTCGAAACAATTCAATTTTTTTTTTTTTTTTTTTTTTTTTTTTTTTTTTTTGAGAAGTGACGTTGGTGCAGTAGCGGTCATAAGTTCACGAGGGGGACAGTGAAGACCACCGGGATCGATTCTCCGCGCCTACGATAGTGTAGGTTTGGCTAATGGGCCGGCCTTTTGTGGCCCAAATGTTGACAAAAAAAAAAAAAAAAAAAACAATTCAATTTTCACCACAACCAAAATACATAAATAACCCAATCCAAACGACTTTTTTCCGGAAATAATAAAGAAAGATCAAACCTTTTTTTAAAATTTTTTTTTGATAATTGCATTAACCTCAAGCGAATGCTAACACACACAAAATAACATAATAATTGTATTTTCAAAAAGGAAAATAAAATATCTTTGAAACTTTTGTAGGTGAATTTAGTTTTTAGATATGTATGTATTGTATCACTTTCTCTCTTCATCATTCATCAAGAGAGTACTCGTCTCTGAAGATGGTAACTTCATAGTCCATGTTTTCATACGAACATTCGTTTTCTTTACCTGTAAATATTAGATTATATACTTAGGTACTTTTAATTTAAAATTAAATTAATCAAGAATAAAGGTTAAAAGTCTATATATATTACCTCTAAATCCCAATCAGTTTTGTAAATAACATAAGACAATATCAATGTTTGAATACCAACTCCAGCCAACATTCCAGACCAAAGTCCCTGTAATTAATTAATCAGTTAATTACATTATCATTAGTTCTAAAATATGATAAACTAATGAATATATATTAATAACTATATAACGAGTTAATTAATAGATTGCAAATACCTTAACACCAAAATGAAAAATGCAAATAAGGATGATACCAAAAGGAACACCAATAGCATAATAAGATGCCAAGTTCACAATTGCTACCATACTTTGCATTCCTGCTCCAATAGCCACTCCTATTTATATCAAAAACTCGAACTTTTAATGAAAATAATAAAAAAACTATATATTATATATGTATATGATTGATATATAAAAGAGTTTAATATATTTTTGTTTGTTCTAACCAGAGAGAATAGGCTGGACAATGTTCAAAAGTATAGATACACTTAGGACAATGGATAGATCAACTACCGCGTCCGAAACTTGGCGACTATCGGAGAACAAATACGAAATCTGACCGCTAAACTCTAGGCATAGCGCAGAACATGTAACACCAATCACTGCTGATACCACAAGTATCACTTTTATAGAGAATCTAACCGCGTCAGCGTCTCCTTTTCCCAATTCGTTAGCTACTCGTACGCTTCATTATTCGGTTCCATCGATAATTATATAGTTAGACAAGTACTATATAGTATATAACAGATTAATGTAAATGAGTTTTTGTTATTGCATACCATGCTGCACCCAATAAGCCTAAGCATATGTTCATTTCCCACACGTAGATATATTGGCTGCAAAATTTAACCAAGGAGTTAGTTAGTTTTTTCAAATTGTATGAAAACGTTACGTATTTTTATTATATGATGTAGTTTAGGGCTATATATACCATATGGAAAATGCTGAAATTCCGATATTTGCATCTTTTGTATATCCAGACATTAAGACAATGATGCTCATATACCAATACTCTAAGCTGTTTAAATCAAAAACACACAAAGAAATAGTCATTAGAAAATGCGGTCCACGACTAATCATTATCGTATTATTATCTTGCGAATAAAATAAATTACCAAAGCATGAAGCCAGAAGAAATCGATAACTTGAGCATTGGAATAAGATCAAGAAAAGCAGCCATGCTAAACCCGGTCCAAGTATGTGGGCACCATCCTCCACACACATAGACAAACTCGGCTATTACAACGGACCACGAGCTTATGTTAAGTCCTAGAAGTGCACCTTGTAGTCCCATACCCATCACGGTCACGCACCACCAAGTGAACACAATGTCCAAGACCAAGGCTAGCGTCGATATATAGCCTATGATAGCATTCCTCATCTGAGCTTGGAGGTACATTTGCATTGTCATGCTAAATACAATGCTATATAGATAAGGTATGAACCAAAGGTAGATTTCGTCTACGGTCTTTGTGATATCGATGTTTTGGCCTAGTAACCGAAGAATTGGACCCGCGAATACGATGAAAGGGACAAAGAGTGTGGCTATGAAAGTGTCTACTATCCAAGAACGTTGTAGATATATACCCATCATGTGATATTGTTGTGCCCCATAGGCTTGTCCACATAGTGTCTCCGTCGCACTTGACATACCTGCCTATATAACTCACAAAATTATTAATATTACCATGCAATGTAGTTTTAAAATTTTGCTACATATTATTAATTTGATTATGTAAAGGGCGAGTTTTATTGAATAAGAAGAACATACTAATTAATAATTATATTCCCTTGGATTTCTCTAGCTATTTTTCAGATTACATTTTGCGTTTATTATTTCAAATCAAAACACTTATATACTTTCGCATTCTCATACTTAAAAAAAAATCCCATGTTTGTATTTAAGTAACTTTTGTGCTAGGAAACATTTCTAAATATTATACTCTTAACATAACACATTATGATGCATTAGTGATTATGTTGATATGTATCACATAGATTAAAGTCTCTTTTATATGCATATTGTTGACAAAAAAACTCTTAACATATCGTAACGAAATCAATTACTTACCATAATACCATAGATGAAACGAATAAAAGTGCTTTGAATGAGAGCATAAGCTGCTAGACCCGTTTCACTAGAGTGGCCAATGAAAGCTTGAGCCACTAGTATGCATCCAAAAGACATGACTTTATACAAAGTTGATGGTAAGCCTATACTCCACATCTTCTTTACTTCACACCAAATCTTCTTTCTCATGTAGAGTCTCTCTCTCCTATGTTCTGTCTCTGTCCCATTATTAATTAGTAATTTCTCTTCTAATTCTCCTCCACCTCTACTCATTTTTCCCCTCCTCTTTTGTTAATTTGTTTCTCTAAGCGAAAAGACATAATTGTTATTTTAGCTTATATATATTGGCACGCGAAACAAAGATGAACTAATCTTTATCAATAAGGTTTCATATGGGGTTAAAATAGCAAAAATCTACACTAATGCAAACGTGAGTACGGTTATAACGTAACTAATTATATATTTATATCATAATTCCCATAAGCTTGTATTTGTGTGTTTCTTGAAAAGATCATCAAATATGTACATATATAAAACATATTTTGTAGTATGATTTTAAAGGGATTTATGAAATGATTTATACTCACCTGATAAATAAAACTTAGTTAAAGCGGAAATAGTCGGAGAACCCAATAAGAACAAAAGATAACTATCCACACAAGAGAAGATAAGCTTTCTTGTTTTTCTCTCACACTGATAAAATGTGGTAAGACTATAACTAAAAGGCTTGGCTATATAATATATATAGTGAAAGAAAGGTGGTTGAGTATAGATATATACCATGTGTGTGTATATATACAACGTTTAATTTGTATTAATTCACGTGTGGGTACATGACATCTGTAAAAGTGTCGTTTACTTATACCAACTTTTACTCTTTAATTGATCAAAGAAAGTATATTTTGAACGAATTTTTTTATATGTATGAAGAATGAAATCTTTTTTATAACCTTTTTTCTTCTAAATTAAAACGAGGTGACCCCATAAAAGAAATCAGGAGCATGATTATCGGTTAGGGACACAAAAAAATTCTTAAGATTTTTTTTTAATTTATTTTGTTTAATTTATTTTCGAAAAAAAATAAATAATAATAATCGGACTAATCGCATTATTATTTTTAGGGGGTCCACGGGTTAAATACCAACCTTTGGACCCGATAATCATGGTCTAAGAGCACTAATATAGGACATCTTGCCCCACTTCTTGACTGGTGGGCCGCCACTATAATTAAAAACTACCTCCAAAACATTTAATTTAATTTTTTTCGAAAAAAATAAAAATAAAAAAAATTTCTCTAAGATGTGTTCACCGATATTAGACCATCTTTATAGATGACTTTTTGAAGGGATTCTCAGGTAGGTCCCACACTTTTAAGCAAAAGCCACTTCTTGCACTTCCTAGGTAAGAGTCGATTTTTGTTTTTTTATTTTTAAAAAAATTGAAAAAAATAATTTAAAAAAAAGTTAAAAGCCCAAAAAATGTATCTTACCTATAATGATGCTCTTAGTGCTCTAACCCTTAAAGAACTAAGTCCCGTTTCATAAAAAGGCAAAAAATAATATTCCTAAAATACCTTTAGCTTTTTGTTACTATATTTCGATTTCATAGTTAAAAAAATAGAATTTTATATAAGTAGACACTTTTTGAGTTTCAAATGTCATTTTGAGGCATTTTGGCAAGTAAAACACTTTTAATAGGTGTTTAGAGTATTTTAACCCCATAATTTTTAATACTCTATTTTAATTAATTTGTAGTTTATATTGATTAAAATATTCTTATTAATTTTTTTGGTTTAAACGAAAGTTTTTTTTTCACCCTAATTCTCTCCATTATTTTTTTACTCTCTCTTTCAAGAAGTCCTCCGTCATCGCACTTTGATTCTCCCCTCATCGTCTCCGTTAGTTCTCCGATTTGATAAACCTCAAACTCTAATGAAATTCCAGATGGTCTTGGCACACATGAAATTCTAGATGGCCTTGGCACACATGAAATTCCAGATGAGTTTGAAGAAGATGATGCGAAGATAATCATTGCATTTTGCAATCTAAATCCATAAAATATAATTTTGCAAGGATTTGTGTTTTGATGTACAAGTACCAATTGACAATGTATGTGTTTTGATGTACAATTAACCACATACGAGTTTCGTTGTACAAGTACTGGTGGACGATGTTTTCGCTTAACGGAAGGACAAAATCGTCCTAAAAACACATAAAAACTACCTAAAGTGTTTCTATGCACAAAAGTGTAAAAAGAAACTTAAAAATGCTCCAACAAAAAAATAACTCATAAAAAACCATGTCCCGTTTCCTCAGAGAAACACACACTAGGCGATATTGTCAAGAGTCACCTTATAGAAAAATGAGAAGGGGGGGGGACCATTTTAAAAAAAAATCGTTATGAATAATAAAAAATTGCTAAGTGTTGTGAAATAATAATATTATATCTTTATATATTTGTGTTTATGTTGATATGTTTGTACGAGAGAGTAACAAGATTTTCCAAAGTAATCTTTTGTGTTTTTTCACTTGTATATTTTACAATGAAATAGACCACTATTTATACTAGAGATTACTTGCATTACAAGTTAACTTAACATAGTAAATAAACTTGTACAAATGACACGTATGGTTTACTTAAAGGCAAAGGATATGATGGATAATTATCATCATAATTATCTAATACTCCCCCTTAATTATCCATCATCGGTACATTGTGCACTGTCTCGTTAAAAACCGTCTTCAATAAAATCTTGTATATATCGGCTTTCAAGCTCTTTCTTTTGCGTGTTTTTGTTGTTGTTACCTCGTTAAAAACCTTTTCGTGGAAAAACTCAGTGAGATAAAAACCACGATAAGGGAAAAAGAGTGCAACCACGCATTTAATCATTTCTCCCCCTGAAATCATCATCTTCCGGAATAGACGTCTTTTGTAAAGAGATCTTCAGGAAAATATGTTTTTTTCTTCCACAAATGTCTATCTTTTGGCGCGTTCTTGTTGCCTCGTTAAAAACCTTACCTTGGAAAAACCCATTGGGACAAAAACCATGATGAGGGAAAAAGAGTGCAACCGCGCACATAATCATGACTTCAACTGGAAGTCTTATCTTCACAAATAAACACCTTTTCAAATAGGTCTTTGAACGAATGTGTTTTTTTTCTGTTGCTCCCCCTGGGAGCTTCATCTTCCGAAGTAAGCGCTTTTGCAAATATGCTTTTAAAAAGAACATGTTTTCTTTCATCACTTTCCCTGGAAACCCCGTCTTCAGGACAAACACTTACTGGAAACACCAAGAGATTGTTGTTTTGCGATTTCACTTTATATGATCTTAAATATTTTTCATCTGCAAAACAACTTATACCAAAATTTGGGATTTCTAATAACCCAAGTTAATCATATCTTATCTCATCCCAATATGCGCATAAGGGACGAGATATATTATGCATAAATAATAGCAAATTCTATGTATAATTTGCAAAACCTATAGATGCTTAACAATATATAAATATGATCCCTTATGACCACACACATATATATATATATATATATATATATATATATACAACTTCTTCTAGAAGTTCTTAACATAACATCTTTTTCATTAGATGTTAAACTTAATGTCTGAAGACATCTGGTCTTTCTAAGGTCTTGTTTATAACTCTTCAGGGTTTGATCGATCTTAGTTCTCGAGAACATTACTATGATATCATTAATTCTTCAGGAATTCTAACTTTGCATGCATTTTTCTCATGAAACGTAATTCAAGTCTCTCATATATATTTCTCAATACTGAGTATTTTAACAAAACCTTATATCATAAGCGTTTTGTTTTATATCACTTAATACTCTTTTCATATTTGGACTTCTGGTCCTAATTTCTCGTTACTCAAACGAGTTTAATATAGACTTGATTGTCTCTTACATTTATTGGCCAATTATGTCTCTCAACGCTAATCCACAAAGCGGAGAATTATGATCCTCATTTATAACATCGCGCGTTATGTTACTATTATAGTCGACATTCATTTCAACTTTGGTTCCATATATATTTTATTGTCATGGTCCATCGAATCTCTTAATCATTATCAATGATTTTGTTCAAGTACTTGATTTCATCTTTGATCCTTCAGGGACCTTTAATCCTTCAGGGCTCTTTAATCCTTCAGGGATCTTTAATCCTTCAGGGATCTTTAATCCTCATGGGATTTCTGATCATGACTCATTACTCCTCTTCTCCTTTTGAAGAGATTAATAAATATTTTCTCCTTTATCATTTCTCAATTTTCGGAACCAAAATAGTCTTTCATAGACTTTATGTGTCATCCTTCATAAACACATATATTTTGTATTGGAGCATTTTTATATCGAATGAGATTTCCTTTTCATTACCTTGAATTATCTTATGAACTTCAAGTTCATTTTCTTTTATATGAGGATCTTATAATGATAATTCGTTTCATGAAATCTCATCCATCATTCGATTTGCAATAAATATGAATAACGATCCTTTGAACTTTTTGAACTTCTGGTTCATAATCCTTTTATTCTAGGATTCCAACTATTACATAATTCTCCCTTAGAGAAATCTTATCATCAAAATAATGATTGCAAATCTTACAATAAACACATTTCCAATGATGGCTTTTAGAGCGGATCTTCTTCTTCAGCTCATATGCTTCATCCTCTTGGATGTTATTTTTATGTGGTGTGGAGGAGCATTCATAATATATATCACACACCCACATATTTTCAGACGGAAATATCACCATTCTTTAAAACTCATTGACTGTGAATATCATCTTCTAGATGTTTCACTTTCATCTTCTGGATGTTTAACTTTATCTCATTCGACATCTAATAAGCTTTTAATAAGCTTTAGTTTTGGGATATCAATCCACCAAAACTATCAATTTAATGTCATTGTGGGATTCTTTAATTCTCCCCCTCGAGATAATAATTCTTCTAGATTATTCATCTCGAAATGAATCTCTTTGTAGGATCAACAACATATCCATCTTGGATCATGTGTTTCATCTTGGATCCTTTTAACTTTTAATATATGATTCATATTACTCTCTTTCTCAAGATAACGGCTATACATTCTCGTTTATCTTGAACCGATTCTCACTTTTAGATCGGTCATATTAGGAGTATAATATGGGGGTTTGTTTAAAGAAATCAACCATCATATTTAATGAGCTCTTTTAACTCAAAAATGGTGATCTTCATTTCTTTTCACATGATGACTTTGATTTTTCTTTTCTTTAAAACATGCATAAGTTGAAAAACTTCTTGTTTTCCCAACAAATTCTTAATGATCTTCAATCATTAATACTCCCGGATGGCTTAACCGGTTATATTAAACTTTAATCAATCAGTAAACTTCAGGTTTACTTTCATATATATCTTTTGCCATATTTATCCATATTGCATGTTGTCATCATGTTTTCTTTTAAAGCGTTTAGCTTTTCTTTTGCTCGTTTAGAACGTTTTCGCTCTTTTAAAATACTTTTAACTCTTCGAGAGTTAAGCTCTTCATGAGCGTATATTCTTTCATGAACGTTTAAGCTCTTCTTGAGTGTTTAAGCTCTTCGTGAGCGTTTAAGCTATTCGTGAGCGTTTAAGCTCTTCGTGAGCGTTTAAGCTCTTCGTGAGCGTTTAAGCTCTTCGTGAGCGTTTAAGCTCTTTATGAGCATTTAAATTTTTCATGAGGCTTTTAGCTCTTTAGCATTTTTACTTTAAAATATTTTACTTTTTTAAAATATTTAATTATTTTGCAATATACAAAATTTTCATATATTTTAACTTACCGTATAATAAAATAGATATAGCCTTTCATTTAATCAAAGAGACAAAACCTCAATATAATCAAAGAGACCTTATCTTCAATTTGATTTATGACATATATTTTCATATAATCAAAGAGACATAGTCTTCAATTTGATTTATGAATCATAGTCTTCTATTTGATCAAAGAGGCATATTCTATTATAGATTTTTGGAGACTAAATTTTCCGCTCCAATATAAAAAAAATTTAAGTTTATAAATATCGATAATTTTTATCGACTAAATTTTGGCAAAGTTTCTTTTAGATTTTTAATATTATATTAGTTAAAATTTTGCCAGAGTTTCTTTTAGATTTATTAATTTTATACTTTTGGCAAAAATTATTTTGATAGAGTTTCTCTTAAATTTTAAACTATATTAATTTAAATTTTGTCAGAGTTTCTTTTATATAGTAAAATCATAATTTAAACATTTTAGGATATAAATTCTGTCATAGGTATGAAACAGAATTTTTTCATTATGTTTATAAACATAACGACATAATTTAAAATTACCTGGATAATATTTAACCGGGTATATAGAAGCTCATCCAACGATTACCTCGTATAAACAGAGACGTTCGTGCTGATAACGTGTTGTGAAATAATAATATTATATCTTTATATATTTGTGTTTATGTTGATATGTTTGTACGAGAGAGTAACAAGATTTTCCAAAGTAATTTTTTGTGTTTTTTCACTTGTATATTTTACAATGAAATAGACCACTATTTATACTAGACATTACTTGCATTACAAGTTAACTTAACATAGTAAATAAACTTCTACAAATGACACGTATGGTTTACTTAAAGGCAAAGGATATGATGGATAATTATCATCATAATTATCTAATACTAAGAAGGTTATGTATATGAATTGTGACAGATTTATTTTCTACCAATGTGTTCACGTTTCAATTGGGTACTTCCATCTGTTTTATTTTAGATTTAATATCAAAAATTCAGCTATTTATTTTGAACTATATTTCTCTTTTATTTGACCATAACACTTAATAATGACTCATCCATCCAACTTTTGGACAAAGTTATAAATAACTTATAATTCTTAGTTGTCAAGTATTAAATTTTAAATATGCAGCGCAACATATGTGGGTAGAGTTTTGATTAATTTTTACTACTTTTAGCCAACTTTAGAACTTGATGTTCCATTTCATTTGGTGAAAAATATACAATCTTTTCTAAATATAAAATATTCAAAAATATTTTGTATACCGCTTATTCAATTAAAACTGTTTAGAAAGCCAGGTTCGTGCAAAAATATACACACATATTAAAATTCATTCCTAGTTATCCATTATTGTATACTATACACTCTTGAATATAAAGCTATATGTCCGAAATAATGATTTCAATTATGTGATTCCAAATTATTATGAGTAAAAATTTTGAGAAATTCCTTAGAATACCATCAAAATAAGTTTTTGTTTTAAAAATACCATTAAAAAGTTTTTTATAACAAAAATACCATTAAAATGTTTTTTATAACAAAAATACCATTAAAATGTTTTTTATAACAAAAATACCATCAAAAAATAGTAGTTTACAAAATACCACAAACTGAAAAAACGAGTTTTAACACTTTTAGATTTTAATTTTTTTCATTTGGGTTCGCTATATAGTGTTTAAGGTATAGTTTAGAAGGGGTAGGGTATAGTTTTTTGGAGATTTTGGGTGTAATTTTGAAAATTTAAGATTTGTGGTATTTATGAGAAAAAAACTTTTTAATGGTATTTGTAAAACTTTTCAAAATTTGTGCTAATTGTGTTATAAAAACTTTTTTTGGTGGTATTCATAAAAAATTCCCTAAAATTTTCCTAATCACCTTTCAATTTCTATCTTGTTCGCTTTCTATAAACAAACTTTCATGCGATCCAAACAACTTTCTTTATATATAAAAAAAACTTTATTTTTTATAAAAACAAATGGCTTACCTAACGACTGACAACGGGACCTTTTAAAATAATAGCATAATAATGAGTAGTAACTTTTTTATTTTTGTTTCTTTTTCATAAATATATATAGTTATGCAGCTATTTAATTATTATTTTTGGAACACACTTAAATTAATATATAGATTTTTTGTTTTATTTGTAGTTAAGTGTGTTCCAAAAACCCTGATTTTAAGGTATCTAGAAAACTTTTCATTCTGTCTTTTGAACATTAATCATCCGGAAAGAAATTGAAAAATAGGATAAAACATTTGTTACATCACGGATTTATGTTTTTTCAAATGATTTTATATATCTATCACTAGTAAAAAACAACACTATAGCCACGAAATTCGTGGCAATTTCGTGGCTTAACACGACTTCAGATTCAGCTCAAGGAAGGAGAAGAAGTTAGAAACAAAAATGTAACTTTTCTCATTAAAGTGTAATGTTGTACAATATTCAGTATATAAAGCAGCTAGATTAGTTAGCCAATTACTAACTAATTAACCAACATACTTAACAAACTAACAACATATTAACAACCTAATACACCCCCTCAAGCCTTAATTTGATGGCAAACAGTTAAGATAAAGGCTTGATATTGACATCTTCGAAAGAATGTAGTGAAAAGGTGAAGCTGAAAGTGGCTTTGTCAAGATATCAGCATGTTGATCTTTGGTACTAACATGGAAGGTTTGAAGAAAACCTGCCTTTTGCTGCTCTCGAACCTTGTGACAGTCTATTTCAAAGTGTTTTGTCCTTTCATGACCGATTGGATTTGAAGCAATGCCTAAAGCTGATTTATTGTCACAATAGAGCTTGGCTGAAGAAGTAACCTGGACATGTAGATCAGTAAGTAAATGATCTGCCCAGAGCAGTTCACACGTTGCATCAGCCATTGATATATACTCTGCCTCTGTGCTACTTCTACTCACCACCTTCTGTTTCTTAGACTTCCATGTAATCAGTGAATGTCCTAGATAGACACAATAACCTGAAATGGAGCGTCTTGAGTCCAAGCATCTTCCCCAATCTGAGTCGCAGAATGCATTCAAGCATAGCTCTGTTGTGGAGGAGTAAAAGATGCCTTGTCCAGGATTGCCTTTCAGATATCTGACTATTCTCTTAGCCGCATCAAGATGTACATCAGTGGGTTTGGACAGAAACTGGCTCAGTTTATGGACTGAGTAAGTGATATCTGGTCTAGATATTGTGAGATACAATAACTTTCCAATGAGCTCCCTGTAGGTTCTTGGAGTTGAGAGCAGATTACCAGTTTATATACTCATGTTGATTGTTGGATCCATTGGAACAGTACATGGTTTTGCACCCATCAATCATGTTTCTTCTAGTAGATCCAAAGCATATTTTCTTTGACATACTGAGATTCCCTTTGATGATCTAGCTATCTCTAGTCCAAGAAAGTACTTCATTTGCCCCATGTATTTGATTTTGAAAGCTTCATGTAAAACATGCTTTACATTTTCCACAACTGCATCATTGTTACCAGCAATAACAATATCATCCACATAAACCAACAAAACAACAATGGATGTTGATGTCAGTTTTGTGAACAATGTATGTTCTGAAGCTGATTGACTAAAACCATCAGCAAGAAGAACATATGAGAAACAATTGTACCACTGTCTTGAAGCTTGCTTTAGACCATACAATGATTTGTGCAGCTTACATACAGGATTTGGAGGTAATACCGTGCATGGAGAAGGAGTATATCCCAAAGGAATAGCCATGTAGATTTCCTCATCAAGTGTTCCGTGTAGGAAGGCATTGGAGACATCCATTTGAGTCAAACTCCATCCAAGTCTTGCTGAAACAGCAAGTAAAAGTTTAACAGTTCCAAGCTTTGCAACAGGGGAGAAGGTATCAAAGTAGTCCACTCCTTCTTGTTGAGTAAACCCTTGTACTACCAGTCTGCATTTATGTCTATCAATAGTCCCATCTTGGTTAAACTTTAGTCTGTAAACCCATTTACAGCCTACCACATTTTTGCCTGGTGGTAGAGAGACTATTGAAAAAGTCTCATTCTCCTCAAGAGAACACAATTCCTCATTCATTCCATTAGTCCACTGAACAGATTTTATAGCTTACTTAAAGTTTCTGGGTTCTGTTTCAGTACTAATGGCCAGAATATAGTTTTTGTATGGTTGGGAAAGATGGTCATAGGTTAGAACAGATGATAGGGGATGAAAAGTGGAAGACATTGTTGATTGTTGTAAGGTTTTTGGCTTTTTCTGTTTGGTTTTGTGTTTGGCTGGAGATGGTGGTTTTGGTTCAGGTGGGAGAAAAGGTAAAGATTTTTGTGGTGAAAGTGGTAATAAGGGTAATGGTTGTAAAGCTGATAAAGGTGGTAAAAAGGGTGTGGTCATAGTATTTGTTATTTTGGAATAGGAAGATGGATTTTGAGTTTGGGTGAGGTAACAATGATACTCATATAAATACTGAGGAACCTTGGAGTTTCGTCTAGGCCTCTCACTATTAACCAAAGTAGTATCAGTTGAATCTATGACAGTGACTGAAGTTTCTGGTGTGATGTTAGAGGATATAGATGGAACATGCACATTTGCAGATGATGATGCAGACATGGTTTCTATTGAACTAGATGATGCATGATTGTGTTCTATACTATCATCTTATGCAAAGTCCTGAATAGGAACATGTTCAATAATAACATCAGCATCTAAATCATTTTGTGGTAAATCAGAAACATGATCATTGACAGGCAAAGGCAAAATAGTATTTGGTAAAATGTCTGAAGGAAACATATCAATCACAGGACTTATAGAATCTTTGAATGGGAAAATAGTTTCATGAAAAACAACATTCCTTGATACACTCACAAGATTAGTTTCTAAGTCAAGAACTTTATATCCTTTAAAACCTGATGGATATCCCAAAAATACAGATGGTTTTGCCCTTGGTGAGAATTTTGTTCTGAATTTAGGAAAAGTTGAAACATAACATAGACAACCAAAAATTTTCAAGACATTGTAATCTGGAACTTTATTTAAATGCTTTTCAAAAGGTGACTTATTAGCAAGTAAAGGAGTAGGTGTTCTGTTTATAAGAAAAGCTGCAGTTTGAACACAATCAGACCAAAAAGAAATAGGAATGTTACTCTGAAAATACAAAGATCTAGCTACATTTAACAAGTGTTGATGTTTTCTCTCAACAACGGAATTTTGTTGAGGAGTATCAACACATGAAAAATAGTGGATCATACCCCTTTCTTTGATTAATTTTGTGAATGATAATTCAGGGGCATTATCCGATTTAATAGCTTTGACTTTGCTTGAAAACTGAGTTTCAATAAGTTTGAGAAATTCTGGAAAAACTTTGCAAACCTCACTTTTCTTTCGTAAAAGATAAATCCATGTAACTCTTGTTGAATCATCTACAATGGTAAGAAAATATTTGAAACCTTCTATTGATTCTTTTGAGAAAGGATCCCATACATCAAGATGTATGAAGTCAAAAGCATTTTCAGCTACATTGTTGTTTGAAACAAAAGGTAAACGTTTTTGCTTAGCCAAAGGGCAAATAGAACAATGAGAAGATACTATTTTTATTTTTAAATCTGGAATATTTGAAGAGAAAAGTTGCAGCATGGCTGGTGAAGGATGTCCTAGGCGATGATGCCAAAGATCTCCATCAGCAACCATAGAAGCACAAACAAGTTGATCACTAGCAGATGTAAGAAAATCTTTTGAATGAAACACATAGAGATTGTGGAAGATTTTACACTTCCCAATCATCAAGCCCTGAAAAAGGTCCTGTAAAATGCAACAGTGTTAAAACAGGGTTCGGGATAGGATACCGAACTGAGATGATTGTTATAGAAGTGGGGTCGGAAAACTCGTTAAATGATAATGGGGACGAACAGATAATGCCGAAGTGAGAATGATGATAAATGCCGATGTGAAAATATAAAGTGCCGAACACAAAATATGATTAAGAACTCGGAGTTCGTTTGTTTATTGATTTGAATGATTGTTTGATACAATGTCGAAGTGAAAGTGTATATTTCTAGCTGTTTCTCTCTATATCTTCTCTCTCTAAAATCCCGGGTCCCTTGCTTATGAGCCGGAACTCTCTATTTATAGTGAAGACTTTGGAGACTTGGCGGGGTTTTGCTCCTTGGCGGGATCTCTTCGGCGCATGCTCGACATACGGAAAGCTGTTTTGTCGAACATGCCTTTGCATTTAATGCGGTTGTCGAGCATGCTCCTGCATTTAATGCCCGTTCGGCTGACTTCTGCGCCTTGCAGATCCGTACTGACACCTCTGCCGATTGTGCCGAATCGCCGTATAAACGTCACCTGTGTCAGTCGTGGCAGGTCCGTACCGATGTCACTGTCGCGCATGCTTCCTTCCAATGGGCTTTTGACTTCGATTGGGCCTTGACTTCGGCGGGCCTTGACTTCGGCGGGCCTTTGGGCCGAACTCTGGATAAGGCCCAACGAGTTCTCTTGGTGACTTCTGGAATGGGCCAGGCCTGAGTGGGCTTAGGCCCACCCTTAACATTAGTCCCTCCCCCAGTTCGGCTTTTTAGGAGAGGCGAACTAAAGAGATCGGCCTTAGGCGCATTCTAGGAGTTACCATCGGCGATCTGATTGTCTTCGGCGAAATAGATCTTCGGTAAATGCCACGTCATCGGAACGCCACGTCGATTTGTTGAATGCCATGACATAAAGGCGCACCATTTTTCGCTGAATCGATGGTTGCCACGTCATTTGAGTCGTATAATTATTTAAAGTTTTTGGCGGTACCTTGGGGGGCGCGCGCCGTTTCTTGGCGAATCGTTGGATGCCACGTCATCGTAATGATGAGCTCCCGTCGCTTCGTATTTCGGAGTCGTGTCATCGAAGCTGCGCCTTTTTTCCTGGCGAATTGGGAGACGCCACGTCATCGTAATGATGAGGGCTCGTTTCGCGCCCTTCGATGGCGCCTCTTCGTTTTCCCATATTTTTCTATAAAATCCCCCTTCTGATTTCATTTCTTCATTTCGTTCTCGCGCAAAAACAAGGTACTTTTTCTCTCTAGACTTTTCTTCAATCTCTCTCTAGATTTCAAATTTGCTTGTCATGTCTTCAAAGAAGAAGAGTTCATCTCCTTCCGGTTCGTCGTCATTTCCTGCGGCAATGAGGGTAGTCCGTTCGACATCGGCGGACGAACGGCTTTGCCGAAGTGACGACAGGTTGTCTCCCGTGGTAGGTTCGGCGACTGACCGCGCTAGCGATCTGCCTTCGGCTAGGATGGGTCCTCCTCCGAAGCGAAACAAAATATCGGCAAAGAGTGTCGTGAAGCCCGTTGGGACGGAGAGGACGTCGTTGGCCCCTAAGAAGACGAAGCCGAAGACGCCGAAGCCTGTCCATTCTTTTACTTCGTCTAGGAGTAGGCTCGACGGGACCCTTGGGGGGATACGTTCCTTCGCGACGTCTGGCGAAGAGTTGGAGCTTCTGGTTCCATCGCCGAACCAAAGGCCTTGGGACTGCCCTCCTGGTTACATATGCTTGTATGAGCATATGTTTACCCAGGCAGGGTTGTGGTTTCCCTTGCCCCGGCTTCTTGTCTCCTTTGCCGAAGCGAGGGAGGTAGCCATTTCTCAGCTGACGGTTCCCTGCATCCGGAACTTGGTTGCAGCTATTGTGGCGGCCGAAGAGATGGGTCTCGAGATGTCTCTTCGGCTTTTCGAGGAGATCACGCGCATCAGTGCGAACCACTCCTTGGCCGGGACCTGGTCGATCTGCTGGAAACCCGGCTTCAAGCTCACATCGGACACATCGGTGAAGTTGCCTCTCTGGTGGGAGAAGTACTTCTTCGTTAGAGTGAACTCGGCATCCGTTCTGGATGTCGATAGGGTTTATCAAACCAAATGGTCGCCATGCATCGGTAGGAAAGTCGATCTCCTTTTTGTCCTTTATTATTTTTACTAACACAATTTTCCTTGTTTTTCGCAGTCAAACCTCCGCCGATTTATCCTTTTCCAGCAGAGTATCAGCCGTTCAGGGATCAGTTCCTTAAGAGGGAGGAGGTGCCGTGGACCGAGATACTTCGGCAGCAGAAAATTTATTTTGCGTCGTTGGGAGGTGAGTTCGGCTTCGGCTATATATATATATATATATATATGTATATGTTTTTTTTTTTTTTTTTTTTTTTTTTTTTTTTTTTTAATTCTCTTCGTCCTTCGTAGGTTCGTTGAAACTTGCGCCACAAAATCCAAGTGGGGTAGATAGGATGAGAAGACTCTCCGATTTCAGGGGTCTCTTCGATGATGAAAGGGAGGAGGAGTTTCTTGCCGAAGAGGAGGCGAAGGAAGGAGGACCGACGAGGAGTTGGGTTCTCCTTTGGTTCGGGAAGGTTCGTTGCCTTCGCCAACGGTGACCCGCCATTGCCGGCGGGTAATCCGCTGCGGATGCTTGCTCCGCCACCTCCACCGACTCCCGAGGATGCGTCGGTGATCCAGCACGCCTCAACTGAAGTCGCGCCAACGACTGGGGTGAAGAGGGCTCGTGAAGGTGTGAATGAGCCTTCGGCGGGTGAGGAGGATGCGCCTTCGGAGATCCAGCACGCCTCAACCGAAGTCCTGCCAACGGCTGGGGCGAAGAGGGCTCGAACTGAGGCAACGCCGACTGAGAATCGGATTGGTCCTGGTGAACCAGTGGTGGTCGGGGATCAGGCTGCTGGGCTTGGGTCCGAAGAGACGGGTCGAGCTACAGCCGATGTCGATCCTGCCGAGCAGGTCAACGAAGAAGGCGATGGGCTGGTTGGTGGAGATGGGTTCGCTCATTCGCTTGAGGAAGGGAATGAACACGGATTTTACTTTGCCTACAACGGCACGGTCCCCTTCCTCAATCACAAGGAGGCGAGTGCGGGCTTCCAGCGGGCCGTTTATTCGGCGTTTCACGGCGAAGATCCCCCTTCCGAACTGGTGTTAGCTGCGGAGGTCGCCGAACTGGCGAGATTAGAGCAGAGAGTAAGTCTTCGTTGCCGAGGTCTTACTGGCTTATTGTACCTTTTATTTTTGCTTCGGTCTAAAATCTGTGTTTGTTCAGGTTGCCTACAAGAGGACCCGCCTCAACTTCTCCTACGAAAGCCTTTTAGCTGAAGAAAAGAGTTCGGCCCAGGCACACCTCGTTGCCGTTGAAGCGGAGAGGGATGCGGCTGTAGCCAAAGTCAAGGAGCTTGAATCGAGCTTGGCTTTGGTGAAGAAAAGCGGGAGGTCGAAGAAGCTGAAGAAGCGAGCTTGACAAAGCCGAAGCTAATAATGCCGAACTCAAGAAGAAGGCGGCGAGTCGGAGGCCGAGAAGACCGTTCTCGGGAGGAAGGCGACGATGGCGGAGTACGTGAAGATCGGCATAAAGGAGGAGCCGAGGAGAATGGAGTCCGAGAAGGACGCCCTTGAGAAGGCACTTGATGCCGAGGCTGAGGCATCAAAGATCCGCGAGTTGGCTCTGAAGTCGTCTCGCGAAGCCGAAGAGGCTGGAGCAAGGGAGCTCGCCGAACTTAAGGCTGACTACGATCAGCTTTCCGAGGTCGGGGCATTGGAGGTCAAATGCTTCCGCGAACGTCTCGTCGTGGCGAAGCAGCGATTCGATGCGCTCCGTGTAGCTTCTGAGGCCCGGCTTGGCAAACTCAAGGCTTACCTCGAGGAGCAGAAAATCAGCGAGGAGTACTCTTCCTTCTACATTCAGATGAAGGGGGTCTTCGATACCTTGGAGCGGCTGGAGAGAAAGTACGCGATCAAGATCCCGCCTATCTTCGAGCGTCAATGTCGCGAGAGAGAGGGAAAGCTCGAACGTTGGCTTGAGGAGAGGCCGCAGCTTTCTTACGAGGCTTCGGATTTCGAGCTTCCTGCCGACCTCGAGCTTGAGTCTCTTGTCGACTTCATGGTGGAGGAGCCGATCGGAGATGCCGATGGAGTTCAAGAGGGTGGTGGTCTAGCCGATGGCGAGGTTGCCGAAGAGAGGACGATCGAAGATGAGGTGATCGAAGGCGAGGAGGCCGAAATGAAGAGGTCGAGGATGAAGTGGCGGAGATGACGTGGCCAGAGATGAAGTGGCCGGAGATACTGACTTGCCCGAAGAGTAGGGTTAAGGATTTTTTGGGCCGATCGTTGTGATCGGTCCTCTTTTGTTGTTTGTTGTTTTTTTTTTTTTTTTTTTGGAATCTTTGTTGGGCCGATTGTTGGGATCGGCTTTGTTGTTATCTTTATTAATATAATACGCCTTTTTCTTCCTTCTTTTGTCGTACTTCTTTTGTTCGTACCTCCCTTCTTTCTTCGGGTCGATATTTAGGTTCGGCTTTTTAGGTACTTGATGGTTTGTCTTTGTATCCATATGCCGAACTCATTCTATCCCTTGTACAAAGTCTTCTTTCATAGTTCGCAAATGATACGAACCGTTTTTCGAGATTGCGAGGTACTCGGCTTTTGTGGTTTCGGATTGGGCCACTGCAAGTGTTGAACATGAGTTCGTAGATATCTTCCTTGCAAAATAGTGGGTGATCAGTCCACTGCACTTTAAGATAGTGGCTAATTAGTTTGCGGAATAGACCGACTTAAAAATGAGAGCGCGGAGCCCGTTTTAGTATAAGCGAAGAGCTTGTGTGACCGAACTCGGAGTTCGTTTTTGTCTGAGCGCTGAGCTCGTGTTTCCTGAGTTCGGGACTCGTATTAAGGAAAATATTTTTTTTATTATCATAGTTGCGCCTTTTGGAAGGCTGCCTACGTACCCAATAAGGGATCAAGCCATTCGTAGTTCGGTTTACATTTTTTTTGAATAAGAACTCGGAGTTCGTTATTATATTTTTTTTTTGAAGCCGTTGTGGTCGATCTTCGGCTTTTGTCGTCTTCTGTGTTGATTGCCTTCGGCATTTATAGTCTTCGGTGTTGACGATCTTCGGCGCTATTTCTTCTAGTGGTAGAACCTTTTGAGGTGCATCGCATTCCAGGACCTTGGGATTGGTTTATCGCACATCTCCATGAGTTCGAAGACGCCAGGCCGAACGACTTTTGAGACGAGGTATGGACCTTCCCACTTTGCTCCGAGTTTCGTGATTGGCCTTTCTGCCGTGTTTTCGAACACCTTTCGGAGGACCAGATCGCCTTCTTCGAAATGCCTTCCCTTCACCTTCTTGTTGTAATATCTTGCCGCCTGGTGTTGATAATTTTGAATGCGGAGTAGGGCGTGATGCCGTTGCTCTTCGGCGTGATCTAGTTGGTCGACGATCATCTGCTCGTTCGTCAGTGGGTGTTGGGTCAGCATCGTTCTGCGGATACCGGGGACGTTGACTTCGGCAGGGGACATGGCCTCCATTCCATGGGAAAGTGAGAAAGGTGTTCGCCCCGTCGAACTGCGTGGACTTGTTCGGTGTGACCAGAGGACGCCTTCTAGTTCGTCAGCCCAAAATCCTTTCTTTTCTTCCAGTCTTTTTTTGATGCCGTCGATGATTGTCTTGTTTGTAGCTTCGGCTTGTCCGTTCCCTTGTGGATACCTCGGGGTTGACTTGTTCAAACGGATGTTCCATCTTGCGCAGAACCCTTCGAATTTAGCCGAAGTGAACTGGGTTCCGTTATCGGTGACGATCTCGTATGGGAGTCCGTGGCGGCAGATGATGTATTTCCAGACGAAGTTTTGGACCCTCGTTGCGTCGATTTTCGTGTATGCCTTCGCTTCTACCCACTTCGTGAAGTAATCAGTGACGATCAGTAGGTATTTTCGCTGTCTCGAAGATGGCAAAGGTCCGACGATGTCCATGGCCCATCTCATGAAAGGATAAGGCGCGGTTGCCGAACTCAGAAGTTGTGTCGGAGCGTTGATGAAGTCTTCGTGTCTTTGGCACTTCTCGCATTTTTGGGCGAAGTCGGCGCAGTCCTTTTGCATCGTCGGCCAATAGAAGCCGTGGTTTTTCACTTGGAGGACTAATGCGCGTCCTCCGGAATGATTACCCGCTGCTCCTTCATGGGCTTCTCGCATAACCCGGTCGACTTCGTCGCCCGTTATGCAGAATAGGAGGGCTCCCGATGCGCTCCACCGGTAGAGGCAGTCGTCGAGGAGGGTATAGCGGGCCGCTCTGCATTTTAGTCTTCGGCCTTCCCACTTTCCTTCGGGTAATTTGCCGGTCAGCAGATATCGAATAATTTCTTGCCGCCAATCGTTTGGTCCTTCGGGGGTTTGAGTGCAACGGTCTTCTCCTAGTGGTGAGTCCGGCGTACGAAGGTCTTCGTCGAACTCATCTGTTTCTTCGACGTCTCGATTGATTATGCATACGCCTTTTGGAAGGGCTATGCTCGGATTCTCGATGCACTCAATGGGGATCGTCCTCCGAAGGGTCGGGTCTGACGTCGAAGCTAAGGCTGCGAGTGCGTCTGCCGAGGTGTTTTCTGCCCTCGGTATTTTGGTGATGGTGAAGTGCTTGGAGTTTTTTGGCCGTTCTTTGACGACTTGGAGGTATGCCTCCATCCTTTCGTTTTTAGCGTCGAACTCGCCGCTGAACTGGCTGGTAACGAGCTGTGAGTCGCAAAATGCGTCAAGCTCCTTCGCTCCGAGTTCGATTGCGAGGCGCATGCCGGCTATCATTGCCTCGTATTCTGCTTCGTTGTTGGAGGCCTTGAAGCCCAGTCTGAATGATTGTTCGAGGACTTCGTCGGTTGGCGATTTGAGCGTGATGCCGATGTCGGATCCATGTTGGCTAGAAGACCCGTCGGCATGAAGTGTCCAAGTGTTCTTCTCGATGCCGTTGTCATCTCGGTGGTAGTTCGATCGGGAAGTCGGCAAGGACTTGTGATTTCGCGCCGGTTCTTGCTTTGTATTCGATGTCGTACTCGGCGAGTTCGATCGCCCACTTGGCGATTCGGCCCGACCGTGTTGGACCGTGCGGGATGGTTCGCGGCGATTCGTGAGGATGACTATGGAGTGGGATTGGAAGTATGGTCGGAGCTTTCGGCCGAACCGACCACCGCCAAAGCTAACTTCTCCAAGGTCGGATATCTGCTTTCCGCACCGTCGAGGGCTTTGCTCGTGTAGAAGATAGGTTGCTGATCACCGCGGTCTTCTTTGACCAGTACGCTGCTTACTGCCGAAGTCGATACGGCGATGTAGAGGTACAGGGTTTCTTGGTCGACTGGTTTGGCGAGGATCGGTGATGTGGAGAGGTACTCCTTGAGCTGTACGAACGCCTCTTCGCATTTTTCATCCCACTCGAAGCGTTTGTTACCCTTTAGGAGCTGGTAAAAGGGTAAACATTTGTCCGAAGATCGCGATATGAACCGGTTGAGTGCGGCAATTCTTCCTGTCAGTCTTTGGACTTCCCTAGTTGTTCGGGGTGAGGAAGGTCCACGATGGGCTGCGATCGCTTCGGATTTGCTTCGATGCCCCGCTGAGTGACGATGTACCCAAGAAATTCGCCTGAAGTCACGCCGAACGTGCACTTCGCGGGATTCAACTTCATCCCGTATTGATTGAGTGTTGCGAAGCAGGTGGCGAGGTGATCAACGTGATCTTTGGCGGCCAACGACTTGACCAGCATGTCGTCGATGTACACTTCCATCGTCTCGCCTAGTTGGTCGGTGAACATGCGGTTCACCAATCGTTGATACGTTGCCCCGGCGTTCTTTAGGCCGAACGGCATGACCTTATAGCAATAAGTACCCCGATCGGTGATGAACGAAGTCTTTTCTCTGTCTTCGGCATGCATCATGATCTGATTGTAGCCCGAGAAAGCGTCCATGAAGAATAAGAGCTCGTTCCCCGCCGTTGCTTCGACGATTCGGTCGATGTGGGGTAACGGGTAGCTATCTTTCGGACAAGCTTTGTTGAGATCGGTGAAGTCGACGCAAACTCTCCACTTGCCGTTCTTCTTCTTTACGACCACGGGGTTGGCCAACCGGTACGGGTATCTCACTTCGTCGATTGACCCAGCATTTACGAGTCGTTCGACTTCGTCATTTACAGCTTGAGCGCGCTCTGGTCCTAACTTTCTTCTCTTCTGCTTGATCGGCTTGAAAGTTGGGTCCACGTTGAGTTCGTGGCAGGTGATGTTCGGGTCGATGCCAGGCATATCTTCGGTACACCATGCGAACGTTTTATAGTTTTCCTTTAAGAACTCGATCAGCCTATCCTGCAACGTTTGCTCGAGGTTGGCGCCGATGCCGACACATCGCGTGATATCGCTCAAGTCGATGTTGACTTGCAATATCTTGTCCAACTTCGGGGCTTCTTCGTTCGTTGTTTCTTCGTATTGCGTCGCCGAAGTGGATGTTAAAGGATCGGAGGGCGTGATGTTTACCTTCGACTGAAAGGCTTCGGCCATTTCTTCGTCTTCTGGCTGAGTTATCGCGCAGGACTTTCTGATTTTGAGCTCGGCGATAAAACAGCTTCGCGCTATGCGCTGATTTCCTCGGACTGTTACCGTTCCCGTTGGGCCTGGGAATTTCAGGCATTGATGGTAAGTTGACGGGATGGCCTCCATCGCGTGTATCCATGGAGTTCCCATGATGGCGTTGTAGATAGCCGGAGTGTCGATGACATCGAATTTGACCAGCCTGGTCACTCCTCCGATGTGCACTGGGAGTTTGATGGTCCCTAGTGACATGGTTGTCTCGCCATTGAAGGCGGTCAAAGGCTTCCGATTCTGCTTGATCGTGTAATCCTTCAACTCCATTCGCCGCAGTCTTGTAAAAAATGAGATCGACCGAACTGCCGGTGTCGATCATAACCTTGGCTACTTCGCAGTCTGCGATGAATAGTTCCAAGACCAAGGGGTCGTTGTGAGGGAAGGCGACGCTGGTCGTGTCGCGTTCGGTGAAGGTTATCTCTTTCGCCGCGTTTGACGGTACATCGGCTGTGGGTGCCCATTTGACCGCGGCTACAGCTCCGCGTTCGGCCCTCTTGATTGACCGGATCGAGTCGTTGCAGTCGACGAGGCCTCCCATGATCATCCCGATCTTTTTGCGAGCGACTTTGGGTGGGCCGGGGAGTTCTTCCCGTTCTCTTTTGTCAGACGAGTCTTGGTTTCGCGTCCGATTGCGTTCGGCTTGCCCGTTTGCCGCCGGTTGGGTTCGGTTGTACGTGTATGCGGCTTTTATCTCTTCCGCCGTTGGCAATTTGACTGTCCGGCCATGTATTCGCGCATCGCGGCTCCTCGGATGCCCGCACTCTTCGTTAGAGTGGCCGTCTTGACCGTGGAAGCCGCAATGTTTGGACGCATCGTGTCTTCCTTGCCGGTCATTGTTTTGTTGGCTCGATGAGCCTCGTTCGGGTTGTCACCCTGCGGCCGTTGCGATATCCTCCCGAACTACTCCTCTCTTGGTAGTTCCCTCTGTTTGGATATCCCGAACCGTTCCCCGTCCGGTTATACTCGGGACGGTTGACGTTGTAGACTGTTTGTTCCTCGACATCCTCGATTGAGTGGACTCGGGGGTGTCGGCTTTTGTATTCCGCGTCATAGTGCTGTCGCGGCTCCCGGTGTTCCTCTTGTTTCTCCTTTTCTTTTGGGACGGTCTTCGCCGTTCGTTTTTTCTTAAAACTGGCAATGTCTTCCTCTAGTTTGATATACGCCGTCGCCTTATGCAACGCGTCTTCCAAAGTCTTTGGCAAATTCGTCGTGAGTTCGCGGAAGAATTGGGATTCGGTCCAAACCCCATTGCGCAGTGCTTCGATAGCGACATCATCAGGCACTTTTATTTTGGAGGCGACCTCCATGAATCTTTCGACGTACAGCCGAAGCGATTCTCCTTCCGCCTGCGTCATCTTCCACAGGTCGGCGATGGACAACTCCTTGTGGATGTACATGGAGTAGTGTTTGAGGAAGACGGTTTGGAGCTCGTGAAAGTTCCTGATGGAGTTCGGCATGAGCCTGTTGAACCATCGTTGTGCTCCTCCTGTCAGGTTTTCGACGAAGAGCTGACAGTAACCGGCGTCTCTCAGTTCGGGTGCGAACTGTGCCCTTCCCATCGATATGGTGAATGAGGTAACGTGTTGCACGGGATCCTTCGTTCCGTCGTACTTCGGGATAGTGATTTTCCCGGGATGCGGAATACGGAAACGTGTGATGTCCGATGTGAAGGGGACATTTTGTGCTTCTCTTAGGACGCGGCCGATCTCTGGTGCCGCGCTTGTCGCTTCGTGGACTCGAGAGTTCATCTCGGCCAGCTCTTGGCGCATTCTTTCCAGCTCGTAATCCCTCCCGGTTTGGGCGAATGTTGGTGCGTCTTGGAAGAGATGGTTGTTCACGGCGACCTGGGGGTTGGCGAACGGCGGGGTTCGCTGATGAGTGTTAGGTCCGGCAGTCTGGTGGGCGAACTGCGGAGTGTTGTAGATTGACATCGGGTCATCGGTCCGTAAAGATGTCTGTCGGTGGGCCGAGAACCGATGGTTCGATTTTGCCGTGTCGCGAATTGAGTCGCGTACGTCGAGGGTCCTCCGAACAAGTTTCTCCGAATGTTCGGCGAAAAGTTGGCAACCGGTCTTGGGTTTTGAGATCTTTCGCTCGAGAGCGCCTCGAATCGTTCGTTTGTGGACTTGGTGAGGGTGTCCACCTTGTCCATTAGGCCGATGAGGAGTTCGACGATTTCTGATCGGCCGTCTTGGCTGTTGCGACTAGCTTCGGCAGCTAATGTCGGCTCAGCACTCGGTATGGCTATGGTGACTCTTGGTTCGCGGGTTGGTTCGACAAGAGTTGTACGAACCGCCGTTGGCGTGTGGAGCTCTGATTCTGCGACTATTGGTGTGTGATCGGCGGGATCGCCGATGTCCGTGCTTCGGCTAGTGCGGCTTGTAGGACGATTGGTCCGTGTGAAGCGTTCTCTCGTTTGGTTTGTCATTGTAGCCGGAAATGTTGATGTTCTTCTTGACTTCGTTCGTGAATTATCGTAAGCGTGAGAGTTTTTCCCGAAGTGTCCCCTCGGACGGCGCCAAATGTTAAAACAGGGTTCGGGATAGGATACGGAACTGAGATGATTGTTATAGAAGTGGGGTCGGAAAACTCGTTAAATGATAATGGGGACGAACAGATAATGCCGAAGTGAGAATGATGATAAATGCCGATGTGAAAATATAAAGTGCCGAACACAAAATATGATTAAGAACTCGGAGTTCGTTTGTTTATTGATTTGAATGATTGTTTGATACAATGTCGAAGTGAAAGTGTATATTTCTAGCTGTTTCTCTCTATATCTTCTCTCTCTAAAATCCCGGGTCCCTTGCTTATGAGTCGGAACTCTCTATTTATAGTGAAGACTTTGGAGACTTGGCGGGGTTTTGCTCCTTGGCGGGATCTCTTCGGCGCATGCTCGACATACGGAAAGTTGTTTTGTCGAACATGCCTTTGCATTTAATGCGGTTGTCGAGCATGCTCCTGCATTTAATGCCCGTTCGGCTGACTTCTGCGCCTTGCAGATCCGTACTGACACCTCTGCCGATTGTGCCGAATCGCCGTATAAACGTCACCTGTGTCAGTCGTGGCAGGTCCGTACCGATGTCACTGTCGCGCATGCTTCCTTCCAATGGGCTTTTGACTTCGATTGGGCCTTGACTTCGGCGGGCCTTGACTTCGGCGGGCCTTTGGGCCGAACTCTGGATAAGGCCCAACGAGTTCTCTTGGTGACTTCTGGAATGGGCCAGGCCTGAGTGGGCTTAGGCCCACCCTTAACAAACAGTCAGGGAAAAAATGAGTTGAACACATGCTAGACTTAACTAATGAACTAACACTCATCAAGTTGAATTTGAAAGATGGTATATGCAACACATTATGCAAGATTAAAGTGGATGACAAATGCACAGTTCATGTATGAGAAATTGGTACTCTAACACCATTAGGGAGAGTCACTGTCATATCACGAACTGTGTTAACTTCAGAGAATAGTATGAGGTATGAACAAACATGTCCAGTTGCTCCACTATCAATGATCCAAGAATCATTTGGTATAAGGGTAGATAAAGAGGTAAGGCAATGATTTTGGTATATAAGCTTTTGTTTTCAAATTTTAGGCTAGTAGAAGGAAAGGATAAAGTACCTGCAGAAGCATTGCAAGCCATAATTCCATGTTCAGTGATACTAGCAGAAGTTTGAGGAATTGACCTTTCATTGATATGAAGATGAGAATTCAGTTGAGCAACTAGTTGTTGCACTTGGTCAGAAGAAAAAGAGCTTAGATCCAAGGAGGTGCCACCGTAGTTTCCATGATGAGCATGCATGTTGGGAGTAGACAATACTTCAGTCATAACATTTGCCACTGCATTCTCCTTATTATAGACATTTTGGTGGTTTCCATGCTTTCTGAACCTGATGCTGGATAGCTGTATTCTTCTGAACTTGATGCGGAGGAGTATCACTTGTCTTGTAAGCAGAATGGCCAGGAGGGTAACCATGTAGTTTGAAACATTTGGTAACTACATGTCCTGTCATTCCACAGTAAGTACATATGGGACGTGGTCTTGGTTTATAACCATTAGAGTAAGCAGCAAAATGTTGATTGTCATTGTTTGCCGCAGATTCTGAAGTTTGAAAGATTGCATTATCCACACTTGTGACAGGTCGAAGTATCCTTTGCCTTTCATCTTGACATACCATGTTAAAAATTTCTTCTATTTCTGGCAAAGGTTTTAACATCAGAACTTGCCTTTTGGTAGACTCATATGACTCATTGAGTCCCATCAAGAACTTCATAACTCTGCTTATATCCATCATTTTCTTCCATTTTCTTGCTGCTTCACACTCACAACGACCACAAGTACATACAAGAAGCTCTACAAAGTTTGTATATGTTTCCCATAAGGTCACAAGTTCCGTATAGTATGTGCTGATATCACGGGAACCTTGACTAACTGTACACAAACTTTGTTCTATCTCAAAGATACGAGCTAAATCATCCTGTTTAAACCTATTCAATAGACTTTCCCAAATTTCCTTAGCAGTAGACATGTAGAGAAGACTAGCACTAATATTCTTGACCACAGAATTCAATAACCAAGTAGTAACCATATCATTGCATCGCGTCCAAGAACCAGCACTAGGATCATCATCTTGAGGTTTAGGAATCGTACCGTTCACAAATCCAAGCTTATTTCGTACATTTAAAGCTAATCTCACCGATCTTCTCCATGAATGAAAGTCAGCACCAGAGGAGAGCTTGTTTTGGCTCTGATACCATAACACGACTTCAGATTCAGCTCAAGGAAGGAGAAGAAGTTAGAAACAAAAATGTAACTTTTCTCATTAAAGTGTAATGTTGTACAATATTCAGTATATAAAGCAGCTAGATTAGTTAGCCAATTACTAACTAATTAACCAACATACTTAACAAACTAACAGCATATTAACAACCTAATATGGCTATAGCTCCGTTTTTTAGTACTTTCGTAGCATTTGTAGCTTTTGCCAAAAAATTAGTAAAAAAACAGCTCTATAGCCACGAAATTGTCACGAAATGCCACGAAATTCGTGGCAATTTCGTGGCTATGACTTTGTTTTTTACTAGTGTATATATATATTTAATTTAGAAATTTGTTATATATTTTTTTGTTTTATAGAACAAATTGAAATAATTAAAAAATATTTAATATTATTGTTTATACAAACAAATAAGATAATTTTATCATTTCATATCCAAATAACTCGGATTTGAAATATCAAACCCGGACATCAACGAGATATCCAAATTGAAATCGATAAAAAATAAATATCTCAAACATGTTTACTAATCGAAAACCAAATTAAATACGAATTGAAATAATTTTTTTGTAATCGTACCGAATTACCCAATAATTATTTAAAATAACAATATCAAAGGTTAAAAACACATGCTATAATTTTTTTTATATTAACCGAAAATTATTTATTCAATTTAAAAACATACTTGTTATAGTTGTGGTATATGTAATCTTAATCTCGTACACAATTTTTCTTTTGTATATGTATTTAAATAGTTTCATTGCTTATTTTTTTATTTGCTAGTTATCACTTTTTAATTATTTGTTGTATTTTATTTTTAATAAATAAAGGAAAACGAAATTAAAAATATGTTTGATCGTAAATTTATAATTATTCTTTTAATGATTGTTATCCAAGTTAATGATATTTCTATTCTTGAGTAGTTTTGTTTGTATTTTGGAAGTTATTGTTTTGCCTATATAAATCATGTTTTAAATCAAAGACATGAGATATAAATAAGTGTGTTTTTTGGAAAATTTTAAATTAATATTTCAAAAATACTAATATAGGGGGTGATTGGTGGAAGCCGTGAGTTCGGTAGACAGCTCATTTTTACTTTCTACAGCAAAAGAATAACCAATCATGCTTTCTTTTGGTTTTTAAACTCACAGCCGCTTTATTTTCTTTTGCTTTACAAAGTGGTTTAAAGGCTTTAAAGAGAACATTTACCACAACGTTATTTACACGACTCTGAACACGTTTTAACTTTTATATTTCTCTCTTTAATAATTTATTAATATATATTGGTATACAATTCTGTTTAATTATAAAACACATGCGGTTCATAATATGCATTACATATAATTATAGTATACATAGCACTTAACTATTTGTATTTACATGAGATATTTTACTATTGATCTCATCGACTTAGTACAAAACATTGATTATATATAATATTTTATAAATAGAAAAATGTAAATAATACAGTTTTTGTTATTGTGTATTTTGTGCACTTATTAGTTGAGACTCTTTTTTGTTTTTGTTAATGTTTATGAACTATTACGCTTTTCAATAAATACAGGAGGTAATTATTTTAAAATTTAAGATACTTCTAATTCTTTAAATTTGAATATATATTAGTAAAAAGATGTCTATCTATAATATCAAAATTATTTGTGTTGATTTATATATTTAATTTATTATAAATTTTTACAAATGTTAATTTTTAATATATATTTATTAAATTTATAATTAGTCTAGAGCATAATACTTGTCAATCGAGATTTTATTTTAAAAATCTACACCTATTTTTCTACAGCCAAAATCCTACAACAATAAAATTAAAAGCAGCAACAAAATCTACAGCCAGATTTCTACAGCCAAAAACATAAAGCTACAACCTCTACCAATCACCACCTATAGATTTGACCGGAGACTAGTATATGTTAAGTTATATAGGAGTAAGATTTTATTTTGGAAAATGAATTATTAAAAAAAAATAAGCTGATAAAATTAGATAGAGAAAAGATTTGGATAAAAAATTAATAGCAATAATTGGTCAATTGTTGAGGATGGGTGTGAATGATGCCCACTGTCTTTATTTACTTTTTGCAGTTTCGTTGTCGATATTAATTAGAGAAATTCACAAAACTACACCCTTTCAACTCTCCGTTCACAAAACTACAATTAATTCAATATTTTCACAAATTTACACCCTTACAAATTTTAAAAGCTTGATTTACTCTTTTAAAAATTATCAAAATTAAAATATTTTCATTTGGGTTCGCTAATTAGTGTTTAGGGTATAGTATTAATGGGGTAGGATTGTGTGGGTAGGGTTTATTTGAATTTAATTTTGAGTGTTTGGATGTAGTTTTGTGAAGTAATTTTGAAATGGTGTAGTTTTGTGAAATGTAATTCAAATGGTGTAGCTTTATAATTCTCCCTATTAATTATTAGTATTTATTAACTAGTTTCACTGATTATGAAAATGGTAGTATATTTATGCTCGTCTCAATAAAAATGGCTGGGACCAGTAGTTGGTTTCATTGAAGATAATGCGCGACCATAGGGCATATATTAGGGGTGGGCAAATTATCCGTTATATCCGATCCGATTTGATATTTGCTTCGATCCGATTCGTAAAATCCGGATGTCCGAGATAATTCAAAGCAAAACAAATATTAAAATTTAATATCCGTGGAAAACAAAGCAAATAACAAATAATAATTATTAGAAGGTCGGATATCCGATCCGCTTCGTACTTTCGTATATTACATAATATATTATAAATATGTATATTAGGTAACAAATATATAATATTTATTATATATTTTCATATTTTCAAGTCAAGGAAAATAAGTTAAACTTATACATACAAATAATTTAAATTATAATGGGATGAGTTTTTATCTTAGTTATCCTTATTTTTAACGTTTTTTCTTCTATTTTAGTTTAAAATTAGTTGAATTTACTTATTTTTTATGTGTTTGATCATTTTAACAAAAGCTAGAGTATTTTGTATAAAATTTATTAGTATTTCCGGCTTTATGTAGTATCGAAATGAGTGATCCGAATATCCGCAAATATCCGCAAATATTCGTAAAATTTCCGGATATCCGAGCATCCGGATATCCGTATTTTTCCGGAGCAAAGCAAATCACAAAATTAGATATCCGTAAATACCAAAGCAAATCACAAATACCGAAATTTTTAGCGGTATCCGCTCCGCGCCCACCCCTAGCATATATAGCTACGTAGCCAACTTCTTAAGCACATGCTGCATTTTTTTTAATGTGATTGCGATAAATAACATCTTTATTTTTGTCTTTATATACTTGATATTAAATTAATAATTTAATTATTATTTGTTTCTCCCATCATTAAAGTTTTTTAAAAATAGTTCACCTATAATAAATGATTAACATCCTAAATGTAATCTAAATAAAAACTCCTCACTAATATTGGATATTTGAATTGTGAAAATCGAGTTTTGTCTTAAACTTGGAATATAGTAGAGTGGTAATTAAACTAATTAGCATATTATGAATTGACCATTGTTTTATTGATTGGGTCGAGATTTTTTCTTGCTTGTAATTTGAGAAACACTATTATATACTATCAATCAAGTAGTGGATGCAAATTATTTGACAGATAATGTAAATTAATTTTACTTTACAGCAAAGTATTAGTAGTCGGAAAATAGAAAGATTTAGTCGGCAAGCGATTTAATCATGGATGTCTGCATTATTAGTGATTATGAAATATTGAAAATTAATTTGATTGATGGTTTTCTAACTACGATGAAAAAGTGCATTGTTGAAAGATTATATATTTCTTATATACTGGAAAGTATATAATAGTCAGAACCAAGCAATTGTTTGTAGGTCATGAGAATCATTATCATAAAATAAATTTTTGTAAGAATTAACAAAACTACCACTTTTCAATCATTCGTTTACAAAACTATACCTAATACAATATTTTTACATATTTACACCATTTAAATTGGTTGATTTACCATTAAAAAGTTACCAAAATTAAAAAAAAACATTTAGGTTTCTAATAAGTGTTTATGGTAAAATATTAAAGAGATATGATTATGTCGGTAGAGTTTATTTGGATTTAAATTTGAATGTTTATGTGTAGTTTTAAAAATTGACTTCAAAATAGTGTAGTTTTGTGAAATGCAATTCAAAAAGTGTAGTCTTATAGTTGTCCCTTTTTATGTATTTTTATTTTTCACCCCTTAATTGTTATTTATGGTGGTATTTAAGAAGGGGGAAAAAACTTAGATTCAGGACCATTGTGTGCAGCTAGTAACGACTGTCCTTGGTACATATACATATATTTATGAATTAAGTTGGTTGTGTAATTAATTAAAGGGCAATTCTTATGAATACCACAAAAAAAGTTTTTATAACACAATTAGCACAGATTTTGAAAAGATTTATAAATACCATTAAAAAGTTTTTTTCTCATAAATACCACAAATCTTAAATTTTCAAAATTACACCCAAAATCTCCAAAAAACTATACCCTACCCCTTCTAAACTATACCCTACGTCCCTACCCCTTCTAAACTATACTCTAAACACTATATAACGAACCCAAATGAAAAAAATTAAAATCTAAAAGTGTTAAAACTCGTTTTTTGAGTTTGTGTATTTTTGTAAACTACTACTTTTGATGATATTTTTGTTATAAAAAACATTTTAATGGTATTTTTATTATAAAAAACTTTTTAACGGTATTTTTAAAACAAAAACTTATTTTGATGGTATTATAAGGAATTTCTCTTAATTAAACATATATATAGTTAATTATAATTAAATTAGAGGGTAGGTGGGAGTTGGACCAATTAAAACATAAATGTGCATGAAGCATATCAAGCATGAATCACACCATATGATAAGAATGCTATGGTTATTGCATGAATCATGATTAATCAGTGATGTTTAATTAACGAACATATTTAGCATATACTATAAAATAGTCAAAATTCAAAAGCAAGTATTAAGAAAATAAAAAGTTAGTTATTAGACTCAATTTCACTTGTGTATGCATGTTTGCATTCAGATATTTAATAGACACATTATCTACTTAGATTTTCACCACCACGTGTGTCACGTGTTACTCACGTGCATTGTCATAAAAAAAATTAAGAACGGACATGCATATTACACACACACCAAGTATCTGAACCTAAACAGTATATTCATATGTCGGGATAAGAAGTTTGTTTTCTCTTTGATCAGCAATATATTTTTTTTTCTTGATAAATTAGCACTAAGTTTTCTGATTTTTCAATTACAGGATATGTAATTTTATGATCATATACAAAAAAACGTTGACAAAAAAAAAGATGAATCAACATTTTCATGCCGAATATATATATATATAACAAAATTCATTATTTTTTGGTACCAAAGATTCAAATTTTTTTAATGTAATCGAACATCTCGTTCTAATTTCTCTTAACTCTTGTAGATAATGATATAATAATGTAACAAGAATAAATCTTAACAAGACCTCTCTCTTTCTCTCTGTTAGGACACACAAACTGTTGAGTCTTTGATTCAAGATGAAGACAATTCTGCTTCTTCTTCTTCTTCTACATTTCCTTGTGCAGCAGCTTCTTCTCCTTGAGCTTCACTTGTCTTCTCTGGTCCAGGTCCAGCTGATACTTTCACCATCGAAGGACGTAGAAGCCTTTCGCCTAGCAAGAAACCTTTCCTGTATTCTTCAAGCACTACACCTTCTTCGTACTCTGCGGAATCCTCTCTCATTATCGCCTCATGAAGCTATTAAAACATCAAAAACAAGAAACAAAGGCATAGCATAAAGTAAACTACCACCCAAGATATATGCTTAGTACTAAACACATAAGCAGTTATGTTCTTCAAGCTTAGAGATAACCAAAAGCCATCTTTCAAAGTACGTAACAACCACACCTACGTTTTGATTCAAGATGTTTAAAGGCAGCATTATAACAAAGTTTAAAAAACTCATTTCTTGATCTTCAATAAGCAGAAAGATACATATATATAAATAAACTTACCTTCGGATCAAATGGCTTGCCGACTGTCTCCACCGTGACAACACCAAGCGAGCCAAGAATCTCAACAAACTGTTTGTATATGCTCTGGTAGCTGTTAGTGACTTTCTCTTCTCCCTCAGTCTCCACTTTAATCTGCGATTTAGCTCTCTCGAAATTATCCAAAACAGACAGAAGATTCTCCACAACCTCTCCCTGAGCATTAGAGACAAGGTTTAGCCTTTCCCTCTCTGTTCTCTTCCTGAAGTTGTCGAAATCAGCACTGATTCTTATCAGCCGATCCCTCTCCACCGATAAATCGTTAGCTAAAGAGCCGACTTTATCCTCGAGCTGTAACTTCTCGTCTTCAATGGACTTTAGTGATGCTTCAATCTCAGCGATCTTCCCCTCATCGTTCTCCGCTAAAGCTTCTTTATACGAATTCAACAATGCTATGGTAACAGCCGCTTCTTCTTCCTCTGCGCCACCATTCTCACCCTCACCACCAACGGCACCATCCGCCTCCTGCTCCATGATTTCACAGCAGAGATTTCACATCAATTCATGATAAAAACAGAATCTCCAAACAACAAAACCAAGACTTGGTATATCCTAACATATGAAGCCTTAATATAATGAAAACGAATCCTAATTCACTGCTCAGATTCATGTGAAGGTTCCTTAAGAGGGCAATATTATCAATTAGCAAAGCTCCAAACTTTTAAGCAAAAAATTAGTAAATTAGTATCCCAAATTCTCAAATTTCAGCAAATATACTCAACCTAAGATTGTAAACAAGTAGATGACCATCTCAATTTCAAATCCTAAACACCTAATTACCCAATTAACCCTAAAGAGTATACAGAAGTGAGTCTAAATCGAGAAAAAACCTGAGCATCGGGTTCGCTAGATTCAACCTCCGTCTCCGTCGTCTCGGATTCTCCAGAAGCAAACGGTACGAAGTTTAGTAACCGGGGAGGATATCCACCACCAGACACAGAACGGAGAGAAGCTCGACGAGAGAGTGCGACGCTTGTGTTTCTTCTTCCTCCGGCGACGGAAACGCAAAACGGCTTAAAGGGTACAGAGTTTACATGAAGAAGAGTAGGTGAGAGGTGTAAAGACGGCGTTTTGAGTAAACCCGCCATTGGAGAGTTCGGAGAAATAGAGAGTGAGAGAGAGAGAGGCGGAGAGGGATAAGGAAGAGAAAGGAAGGAGCTTCTCCGTCGAATGTATTTTATATCTTTATTTTGTTTGGATCGTTAGATTTAGATTTATTGTGTTAATCGGACGGTACTTGTTTAAAGGAAATAAACAAGGCCAATTCTTTCTGATAAATTCTATTAAATAACATTGAAAATGTTTTAAGCCAAAAAAACATAATTTGAAAACATGATGGTAGTTTTGACATAAAAACTTATAATAATCATTTTGGATAAAAAGCTTACAAAATTGTATTATTTTGGGAATTACCTTTTTATTTGTTTTCAAGTATTGTTTATCAAAGATTTAACTCATAAAATAATTAATTATTACAATTCCAAGTTCCCTAAGTCTTGTCCTCTCCTCCTTCCTTCTTATTCTTGAGAACTCTCACCAAACCCTCTAGCGCCACGTCAGCATCCTCGTTTCTCATTAGCTCCTCCGCAACTTGTGATGGAGTCAACAACACTTGTCCTTCAATCAAACGCTTGATCTCAGGGTAAAGATGGTGTTGGTCATTTTCAGACAAGCCTAAGTAGCTAGAAGCTAATGTCTTGAAACCATCAAAGCAACAATGTCCCATGTGAATATGCATATCTATACGTCCTGGTCTAGCCAATGTTGGATCAAGACTCTCTTTGTTGTTTGTTGTGAAGATGACTATGCGTTCTTCTTCACAACTTGACCATAACCCATCTATGCAATTCAACACTCTTGATAAAGTCAACGTTGTTGACTCCTATATTGTGTAAACATATAATAAGAAGTGTTACATAAATATAAAACCTATGTGAAGAGTGAATTAAGACCATACCTTAGTAGAATTATCATGAGAGTGGTCTATATCTTCTACTACAAGAATAGAGTTGTTCTTGGTACCAAGAAGTGATCTCTTTAGCTCCATGTCTCCTTTTACGCTAGCGAGATGAAGATCATAAATGTCGAACTTGAGATAGTTAGCCATGGCTGCCACTAGGCTAGTCTTACCGGTCCCTGATGGACCGTACAAAAGGTAACTTCTTTTCCAAGCTTTCCCAACTCTTTTGTAAAAATCTTTCCTTTTGAGAAACCTATCGAGATCTCTCATAACACAACGCTTGAGCTCATTGTTCATAGCTATTGTTTTGAACGTCGAAGGATGCTCGAGGCTCACCGATTGCCAAGTAAGAGACTTGAGACAATACGAATGCATCTTGAGGATTCTCATCTCTTTGTTGATCATCTTTGCCTTCTTTTCCACGTAAGGCACATAAATGTTTAACACAAAGTCTCTATGTTTCTTGTCAAAGCTAAGCTCGAAACACTCGTGAACGTTCTCGGTTTTCTCGTTGGTAACGGAAAACAGCCACGTGAGTTTAACGCCTTTGTAAACATCGGTGACAGCCTCTCCGTTGCTAAGGTATAACTTGACCTTTTTCTCACTATGGTGTCTAGAGATCTTTAGCTTTGCCGCGTCGCGGCTGATCTTGTTCGAGAGATAAACTTGAGCAGCTGCGTAAAGCTCATTGCACACACCATCATTGGTGATATGGTTGTTTTCTACGATGAGAGTGAGAGTCGATAGATTTGATTCAAAGTAAGACATAAGGTAAGTGATGATGTAGCTTTGTAAAGGTGGTGGAAGCATCATCTCAAAGACCGGTTTGATCATCATGATGTAACCTGTTATCGATGCGTAGACCGAGAAAATTGATGCAAGAGAAGGGAAGCTTGTAAGAGAGAACATTGGTGATGATAAAAGCAAATGTCACAAAAATGCACTCTCAAAGTGTAGTTAGCTAGTGGTTATGTGGAGAGTGCAAGTCATTTATATTTGAGTAATGTTTTTTTTGAGTATATAATGAAAACAATCCTTCTAAAGAGTATATCTTATGTGTCAATCCTTATATATATAGAAAATCTTGGTAAATTAAAGTTAGATTTTGGGTTATACCAATGTCACATACATTTAAATATTTTAACTTATAAGATCATGTACGTGTCAAACTTTTAATTTTTTATGACAACATAAGTAAAGTTTAGGAAATGTTATTAACTATGTTAATATCAATTTTTGATAAGTATATATTTTTCTTCATTTGAGAGATATGCAAAGCATATTCTATAATGAGTATCTTGGATAAAAAAATGTAATTTAGTAATTTAATTATATCAAGAAAATAAAAAACCAAACTTATATGGACTGTCTCCGGACATGATTTAGTCCCATCAACAATTTACAAACCTACATAGAAAAATATGTAAGCAAAATATTGAAATACTTAAAACTTATATCATTTCAAATCTCAAATATATCCAAACATTTTTAACATTTTGGACCTAAAAGACATTGTCTCCTCATCTGATTTTTGAAAAACTCTAAACACATGTCCTTAATTAGGTCCAAAACAGAACAAGTTTCTTAAATCTTTTGCTACTATTCTTCCTCGGAGAACCTTCAACATCACCTCTCAATCTCATCTCATCAGTCTCTTTCTTCTTCGCCACCGGACTCGACAATTGATCAACCGTTTTAAACCTCATCTTCTCCAAAACACTCACAAGACCCTCGAGCGCCACGTCAGCGTCCTCGCTCTTCATAAGCTCCTCGGCCACTTGTGCCGGTGTTATGACATCACCTTCCATCAAACGCTCGATTTCCGGATAGAGATGGTGTTGCGGGTTCGTTGTGGTGGCGGTTTCGTTTATGCCCAAGTAGTTAGAGGCTAATGTTTTGAAGCCTTGGAAAGAGCAATGTCCCATGTAAATGTGCATGTCCATGCGACCAGGACGTAGCAAGGCAGGGTCAAGCCTGTCTTTATGGTTAGTTGTGAATATTATGATCCGTTCGTCTCCACAACTTGACCATAACCCGTCTATGAAATTTAGTAGCCCCGACAAAGTCAAAGGTCCCTAAAGCACATATTTTTATAGAAGAAAAGTAATTAAGACATACACAAGAATTTTTATATATGATAAATCTATAAAAAACATTTGTCGCAAGTTGGTTTATTGAAACGATTATTATGTGTAATTCTCGAAATGCTATTTCCTAAGTTTTTGGACAAAATACCAGTTTTTTAAAATGTAAAATACACTAGAAGAATTTTCTTTTGCCAAAAATACTACAAACTCTAAATTATTTTAAAACCTTCAAAATTAAATGATCAAGCCTCAAAATTAAACCTTATCCTCTTTAAAACTTTTTGTGCTATTTTTTGTCAAAATGTTTTTAACAATACTTTGGCCTACAAAACTTGTGTTGCTATTTTTGATCTAAGATTGTTTTTAGTTTTTTTCTCTCTATACATTAATAAATATTGTTAGCCCTACCATGATTATCGGGTCCAAAGGTTGGTCCTTAACCCGTGTGCCCCACGATAAAATTAAGAATCACCTCTTAAAATACTTAACTAATAAGAGCATTAACATCGGTCCTTGCCACCCACCTCTAAGCGGTGGGGTCCACATCCAATAACAAAAACCACATATATTAATTCTAATTTAAGAGTCAACTCTTGCACTTTTCGCGGGTCCCACTACTACCTGGCGACCCGCGATTGGTGTTTTCGGTTTTTTTTTTGAGAAAAATAAAATAAAATAAAATATATTTCTAAGAGGTGTTTTTCAAACTCTAACCTATATTAATGGTCTAAGAACCAATCATAAGACTTTTTGCGGGCCCACTGACACGTGACGACCGCGATTAGTCCGATTATTATGTAAAAAAAACTTGAGACCTTTTTGGTTCCTACTGATAATTATGCTCTAAACATCTTGGCTAACTAGGATTAAAAACTAAACCAAAACTATTATATTATAAATCTTATAAAATGACAAAAGAGACAGAACACAAACCTGAGAATCACCACGGTTCTTGCCTTCCACAGGCTGTTCTAACCTATTAGGCAAATCAACAGCACAATCAATATCTTCAATCACAAGAATCGACCTATTCCTCGTCGCAAGCAAAAGCCTCCTTAGATCGGAATCACGCATCACGCTCGCTAATTGCAGATCGTACACATCGAATTTCAAGTAATTAGCCATAGCCGCGACAAGGCTCGATTTCCCCGTACCAGGTGGTCCGTAAAGCAAGTAGCCCCTCTTCCAAGCTTTGCCTACTCTCTTGTAAAACTCTTTCCTTCTTATAAACCTATCGAGATCTTCGATGACGTGGCGCTTTAGATCTTCTTCCATAGCCATCGTCTCGAAAGTCGAAGGATGCTCGAGAATCACAGACTCCCATCTTAAGCTGTTTAGCGAATGTAGCATCAAGATTCTCCTCTCGTCTCTTATCTCTTTAGCTTTGCTTTCGATGTAAGGCACGTACGAGTTCAAGATCGTGTCTTTATGCTTTTTATCGAAGCTAAGCTCGAAAAACTCGCTCTTTCCGTCGTCTTCTACATGCCTTCTTCCTCCGCCGCCGGATTTCTTGTCGCCGCCGCCGCCGTCGGTGATAAACCGCCATTGAAGCTCGATTTCTTGGAAGACGTCGTTGACGATTTCGCCGTCGCTGAGGTGGAGATTGACGTGTTTGTCTTTGTGACCTTTGCTGATTCGGATTCTGATGGCGTCGGGGCTGATTTTGGTGGAGAGATATGTCTGTGCGGCTATGTAGATCTCGTTGTTCATGCCCATGTTGTCGTCGTCTATGGTTAGTGTTAGAGTAGAGGAAGATTTGCGGTGAAACAGAGAGTGGAGAGATGTGTAGAAGTAGTCTTGGATTGGTGATGGGATCATCTCGTGAGCCATTGATCGTATCATCATCATGTAGCCTGCCATTGATGCGTATGCTGTGAAAACCGATGTTGGTGAGGGAAGATCCTTTGTGAAAAACATTGTCTTTTTGTGTTTGTGTGTATCTCTGTTTTGCTCTGTTTTTGCTCTGTTTTTGCTCTGTTTTTGCTCTGTTTTGCTCTGTTTTTGCTCTGTGTGTTTTCTTGAGAGAGTGGAAGTGAGAGGTGAAAGAGATATATAAAGAAGAAGAAGCTTAAGTAAGAAGGTTTTTTCACTTGGGGATTTAAAAGACATTATTAATCTCTTTAATTTCTTGTCTTTATTCAATGGATTTGTGTGTGGATAAGACACATTTTTTCCACAATATTATTGGGATCTTTTTGTGAATTAGAAAAAATAAAAATAAAAAATGTTGGAAAGAGGACAAAAGAAACTTACGGAAAATTTCCACGTCTTTTTCCACGAAGATCATTGTCTAGTTAAATTTATTTTTAAAATTTTAAACAAATGTGAACCGTCTTATTTAAATATTAAAATTGTCCAATGACCGATTCGATCAAATACTGTAGTATTCGTTTTCTTGATCTAGATTTGTAATCGTTTTTTTTTAATTAGGATCTCAATGTTTAATTATATGACGAATCAAAATCTCGAAATTAGTTTGAATATAAACGTCATATTTTGTTTCGTCATGAAATTATGTAACGGACACACAAGTGAAATAATCTAATCGACATGATTATGTGACAATCTTTAGGGTGATTAAATTATGTGCATCGGTTTTTGGATTTTGCTTTTTTGTAGTGGTGGTACATTTAAAATATACATGTAAAGACACCATTATAAACTTATTTTTCTAAAACTCGACTACCAAGATAAATAAATAACACAAACATTTATGTCATTTCTAGGTCATTTCTACAATAATAAAACCTATTACAAGGATACTTTCGTCTTGGATATCAATTTTGGAGGTTTTGATAGGTGCGTTTATATATGTTAATAAGGTTGGATATTACGGTAATTGGAGTTTTAACATTTATCATTATTATTATTATGAAACTTAATGATTGACCGTAAAAGACCAAAATCAAAGAGTCTTGTCGCGACGTGGCATGTGGGACTTTGCGTGTTTGTAATATTTAATTCAACAGTGTATAAATTTTCGCAGAAGAAGAAAGTACGTGTCAGAAAATAATTGGATGATTTGATTCATAACCAAGAAAAGAAAAAGCATAAGTGTACTATGAGTCATGGCTTTATCATTCTTTTTTGGACACTGGCATAGTTCTAAATCAATATATGATTTAACCACACAAGTTCTTCTTTCGATAGTGAATATATATATAAAAAAATTCAAAGCAAAGTATCATTTATCCTAATTTTAAAATACTAAAGCAACTTTTTCGTTATCAATCAAATTACGTCTCAATCTTTAAAGGCCTAAAAGAAACTAAAAGGGAAAATCAAGAAATAATCAATTCAGTTTTTTCTTGACTAATTGTTCGGCTGTTAAATAAAATCCGAGAGACAATATTTAGTCCAAGATCTTCAAATTGATAATTATAAAGCCTATAATTATCAAATCGTTGAAAACTAAATTATTAATTAGTGTCATTACTAAACTTTATATAGCTTTTTTTTTTTGACTGCCTTTATATAGCTTTTAAAGCCGGTCTTTGATAGTTAGTTACGCTACTAGTCTACTAATTTAACAATTTGTTAGTTCAGATTATATTTTATTCTCTTCATCATATTTTCATAAAGGTCACTAGTATGATGAACTCACTACTTTACTTCATATAAAATATCATCCTTGCCAACTTCATAAAAATACAAAACAAATTTAATGTATAATTAAAAAAAAACTTTTCGAAAAGAACAAAGCCGACTTCCAAAAGTATTTTTGAAAAAATTATAAAATTGTTAAATCAATTCTACCAATAATAATAATATAATACAACAACCTTTTTATAGGCTATGCTTTTAAAGTGGATTCATGAATCATATATTAGTAGCTTCAAAATTGATTGCAACATACCAAAACAAATAAGGTAAAGGCTCAAGTGGTTGTCACTATCAAGTCTTTATATCATACCAAAACCAAACCAAACCGGTATACATAAACCAAATCGTTAACAAATAAACCGGGCTTATGAAGATTACATTGGCAACATAAACACAACTCTGAACTCAATTAAAGACACAACTCTGAACTCAATTAAAAACACAACTCTCCGTTGGGATTGTAACTAAAGATTATTGATCAATAGAAAATGAGTTTTTAAATAGTTTCATTTTTGTTGGAGCAATCAAAAGCAGAGAGATTAAAGAATCAGAACTGGAATTGCATCTCTGGAGAGTAACCAAGAGCTTCAAGATTTGCAGCCATGGCCTTGTTCATCGGTGGCGGTCCACATCTTAGAACCTGTGGTTTAATCATGACACGGTGAAAATATCAAAACACCATAGACAAAATCACATGTTCAGCCCATAAAAAGTACTTTTTGGTTTTGTTTCCGACATTAACAGATAACGTTTTCAAGAGTGTTATCAGAGGAGGAGGGCTTACCTGAATATCAGATGCTGGTGCAGGGCAATGAGCCTGAATCATTTCTTTGGTTACGAATCCAACGCCACCATCCCATATTTCCGGAGGCTAACCATCGCCACAGAAGATAAACCAACACGCCGAAAAACAAGTATCAAAAAGAGTTTTTCAAGTGTTTACTTTAATGGAACGCGAAAACATTTGGATTATGTGGCTAACCTGGTTCAAAACATAGTAGATTTTGAATTGATCAGGGTAATTCGTGGTAAGACCCTCCAATTCTTCCTGGAAAAAATATCGATTAACCGTAATTTTTAGAGATAAAGACTCAATGCTTGTTTCATGACTCAAAAAGAATCAGCAGGTGAGAGACATTATACCTTTAAGAGGATGTCTTCGTGTGTGACATTGGCGTAAATGAGGTGCACCTTTGTCTTGTCTGTTGGGTTTTCTAGAATCGCTCTCGCAACCTTCACAAAAACACGAAATCAAAATTGCGCTATAAAACATATATATATATATTGGCTTCAAAAACTATATACTAAACCCAAATGTATGAGACTTACTTGAAACATGGGAGTGATGCCTGAACCACCAGCAAGCATACCGTAAGCTCTAAGCTGACCTGGTTGATACTTGAATCTACCCTGTCAAGTTAATAAAAGTTGTGAGATTCAAGAAACATAATAGATTATAGAGTAAGCGAAACATTTGAACAAAAGGTTACCTTAGGTCCCTTAACAGCAAGATGGTCACCAACACGCATCTCCCTGAAATGATGAGACATCCTTCCTTGCGGATACATCTAAGTTAACAACGGAGATTTCAAGCATTCGTACGTTTAATATAGGAGAAAAACGATATCCGGTAGAAAGGTGAGCAGTGTTTTTGAGCATATACCTTAATAACAAGCTCAAAATGTCCAATGTCTGAATCTAACGTTGTTGGAGTGTATGGCTTAATAACATCTTCTCCTTGTGCATCTTTTCCTCTGTAGATAAGTTCATAAGATCCATCAACATCAATCGGAACTCTCCAAAAATCGATTAAACACACACTAAAGTCTACAAATTGAGTATGTTCATATAAGAGTATGAAAGTTCAGAGATTGAGACAAAACTAGAGATAGACAGAGAGAGGAAGTTACAAACCTGCAACTGATGTGTTGGCCAATAGGAAGACCCAACACAGAGGTAGAAGAAGGAAGCTCAAATATGAATTTAGCCACATTGTGACTAAGTTGTTGCTTCTTAACAAGCTTGAACTCTTTGAAATTCTCTGGATCCAAACATCCTAATCAACCCCAAACACCAAAATTCACCCAATAATCAGGCCTAGATCAAGTGAGATAAGTACTCACAGGAAAACCATAAAGTTTCAATTTTTAACTTCTCTATGAAACAAACCCAGAAAAAAGAAGATTTTGAAATCTAAACAAAAACTCTTTGCCCATAAGATTTATATGCAATGTGACATTGAAAACCAAGAAAAGGATCGATTTTTTTAGAGAAATTAGAGGAACGAAACCTCTGCGTTTTTTGGAGGAAGAAAGGTAATAAGCAGCACCGGCACCGACGGCGACGAAAGCGACGAAGACACCCAATAGAATCTGCCGATCTATGGTTCTGAGAAACTCTGTATCCATGTCTCAAGCGAATCAGAAAGAAGAAGTGTGATGAGTTGTTGTAAGAATAAAGTTGGGTTTTTTTTTGTGTGTGTATGAAGTGGTCTGTGTCTTATTCTCTTGTTATCTCCGCCATTAAAAACAGAGGAAGGGGATGGGATCTGGTAAGTGATGATGTAGCTTTGTAAAGGTGGTGGAAGCATCATCTCAAAGACCGGTTTGATCATCATGATGTAACCTGTTATCGATGCGTAGACCGAGAAAATTGATGCAAGAGAAGGGAAGCTTGTAAGAGAGAACATTGGTGATGATAAAAGCAAATGTCACAAAAATGCACTCTCAAAGTGTAGTTAGCTAGTGGTTATGTGGAGAGTGCAAGTCATTTATATTTGAGTAATGTTTTTTTTGAGTATATAATGAAAACAATCCTTCTAAAGAGTATATCTTATGTGTCAATCCTTATATATATAGAAAATCTTGGTAAATTAAAGTTAGATTTTGGGTTATACCAATGTCACATACATTTAAATATTTTAACTTATAAGATCATGTACGTGTCAAACTTTTAATTTTTTATGACAACATAAGTAAAGTTTAGGAAATGTTATTAACTATGTTAATATCAATTTTTGATAAGTATATATTTTTCTTCATTTGAGAGATATGCAAAGCATATTCTATAATGAGTATCTTGGATAAAAAAATGTAATTTAGTAATTTAATTATATCAAGAAAATAAAAAACCAAACTTATATGGACTGTCTCCGGACATGATTTAGTCCCATCAACAATTTACAAACCTACATAGAAAAATATGTAAGCAAAATATTGAAATACTTAAAACTTATATCATTTCAAATCTCAAATATATCCAAACATTTTTAACATTTTGGACCTAAAAGACATTGTCTCCTCATCTGATTTTTGAAAAACTCTAAACACATGTCCTTAATTAGGTCCAAAACAGAACAAGTTTCTTAAATCTTTTGCTACTATTCTTCCTCGGAGAACCTTCAACATCACCTCTCAATCTCATCTCATCAGTCTCTTTCTTCTTCGCCACCGGACTCGACAATTGATCAACCGTTTTAAACCTCATCTTCTCCAAAACACTCACAAGACCCTCGAGCGCCACGTCAGCGTCCTCGCTCTTCATAAGCTCCTCGGCCACTTGTGCCGGTGTTATGACATCACCTTCCATCAAACGCTCGATTTCCGGATAGAGATGGTGTTGCGGGTTCGTTGTGGTGGCGGTTTCGTTTATGCCCAAGTAGTTAGAGGCTAATGTTTTGAAGCCTTGGAAAGAGCAATGTCCCATGTAAATGTGCATGTCCATGCGACCAGGACGTAGCAAGGCAGGGTCAAGCCTGTCTTTATGGTTAGTTGTGAATATTATGATCCGTTCGTCTCCACAACTTGACCATAACCCGTCTATGAAATTTAGTAGCCCCGACAAAGTCAAAGGTCCCTAAAGCACATATTTTTATAGAAGAAAAGTAATTAAGACATACACAAGAATTTTTATATATGATAAATCTATAAAAAACATTTGTCGCAAGTTGGTTTATTGAAACGATTATTATGTGTAATTCTCGAAATGCTATTTCCCTAAGTTTTTGGACAAAATACCAGTTTTTTAAAATGTAAAATACACTAGAAGAATTTTCTTTTGCCAAAAATACTACAAACTCTAAATTATTTTAAAACCTTCAAAATTAAATGATCAAGCCTCAAAATTAAACCTTATCCTCTTTAAAACTTTTTGTGCTATTTTTTGTCAAAATGTTTTTAACAATACTTTGGCCTACACAAAACTTGTGTTGCTATTTTTGATCTAAGATTGTTTTTAGTTTTTTTCTCTCTATACATTAATAAATATTGTTAGCCTACCATGATTATCGGGTCCAAAGGTTGGTCCTTAACCCGTGTGCCCCACGATAAAATTAAGAATCACCTCTTAAAATACTTAACTAATAAGAGCATTTAACATCGGTCGCTGCACCCACTCCTAAGCGGTGGGGTCACATCCAATAACAACAAAAACCACATATATTAATTCTAATTTAAGAGTCAAACTCTTCGACTTTCGCGGTCCCACTACTACCCTGCGGCCGCGATTGGTGTTTTCGGTTTTTTTTTGAGAAAAATAAAATAAAATAAAATATATTTCTAAGAGGTGTTTTTCAAACTCTAACCTATATTAATTGCAGAACCAATCATAAGACTTTCATGACATGACGCGATGACCGCGATTAGTCCGATTATTATGTAAAAAAAACTTGAGACCTTTTTGGTTCCTACTGATAATTATGCTCTAAACATCTTGGCTAACTAGGATTAAAAACTAAACCAAAACTATTATATTATAAATCTTATAAAATGACAAAAGAGACAGAACACAAACCTGAGAATCACCACGGTTCTTGCCTTCCACAGGCTGTTCTAACCTATTAGGCAAATCAACAGCACAATCAATATCTTCAATCACAAGAATCGACCTATTCCTCGTCGCAAGCAAAAGCCTCCTTAGATCGGAATCACGCATCACGCTCGCTAATTGCAGATCGTACACATCGAATTTCAAGTAATTAGCCATAGCCGCGACAAGGCTCGATTTCCCCGTACCAGGTGGTCCGTAAAGCAAGTAGCCCCTCTTCCAAGCTTTGCCTACTCTCTTGTAAAACTCTTTCCTTCTTATAAACCTATCGAGATCTTCGATGACGTGGCGCTTTAGATCTTCTTCCATAGCCATCGTCTCGAAAGTCGAAGGATGCTCGAGAATCACAGACTCCCATCTTAAGCTGTTTAGCGAATGTAGCATCAAGATTCTCCTCTCGTCTCTTATCTCTTTAGCTTTGCTTTCGATGTAAGGCACGTACGAGTTCAAGATCGTGTCTTTATGCTTTTTATCGAAGCTAAGCTCGAAAAACTCGCTCTTTCCGTCGTCTTCTACATGCCTTCTTCCTCCGCCGCCGGATTTCTTGTCGCCGCCGCCGCCGTCGGTGATAAACCGCCATTGAAGCTCGATTTCTTGGAAGACGTCGTTGACGATTTCGCCGTCGCTGAGGTGGAGATTGACGTGTTTGTCTTTGTGACCTTTGCTGATTCGGATTCTGATGGCGTCGGGGCTGATTTTGGTGGAGAGATATGTCTGTGCGGCTATGTAGATCTCGTTGTTCATGCCCATGTTGTCGTCGTCTATGGTTAGTGTTAGAGTAGAGGAAGATTTGCGGTGAAACAGAGAGTGGAGAGATGTGTAGAAGTAGTCTTGGATTGGTGATGGGATCATCTCGTGAGCCATTGATCGTATCATCATCATGTAGCCTGCCATTGATGCGTATGCTGTGAAAACCGATGTTGGTGAGGGAAGATCCTTTGTGAAAAACATTGTCTTTTTGTGTTTGTGTGTATCTCTGTTTTGCTCTGTTTTTGCTCTGTTTTTTGCTCTGTTTTTGCTCTGTTTTGCTCTGTTTTTGCTCTGTGTGTTTTCTTGAGAGAGTGGAAGTGAGAGGTGAAAGAGATATATAAAGAAGAAGAAGCTTAAGTAAGAAGGTTTTTTCACTTGGGGATTTAAAAGACATTATTAATCTCTTTAATTTCTTGTCTTTATTCAATGGATTTGTGTGTGGATAAGACACATTTTTTCCACAATATTATTGGGATCTTTTTGTGAATTAGAAAAAATAAAAATAAAAAATGTTGGAAAGAGGACAAAAGAAACTTACGGAAAATTTCCACGTCTTTTTCCACGAAGATCATTGTCTAGTTAAATTTATTTTTAAAATTTTAAACAAATGTGAACCGTCTTATTTAAATATTAAAATTGTCCAATGACCGATTCGATCAAATACTGTAGTATTCGTTTTCTTGATCTAGATTTGTAATCGTTTTTTTTTAATTAGGATCTCAATGTTTAATTATATGACGAATCAAAATCTCGAAATTAGTTTGAATATAAACGTCATATTTTGTTTCGTCATGAAATTATGTAACGGACACACAAGTGAAATAATCTAATCGACATGATTATGTGACAATCTTTAGGGTGATTAAATTATGTGCATCGGTTTTTGGATTTTGCTTTTTTGTAGTGGTGGTACATTTAAAATATACATGTAAAGACACCATTATAAACTTATTTTTCTAAAACTCGACTACCAAGATAAATAAATAACACAAACATTTATGTCATTTCTAGGTCATTTCTACAATAATAAAACCTATTACAAGGATACTTTCGTCTTGGATATCAATTTTGGAGGTTTTGATAGGTGCGTTTATATATGTTAATAAGGTTGGATATTACGGTAATTGGAGTTTTAACATTTATCATTATTATTATTATGAAACTTAATGATTGACCGTAAAAGACCAAAATCAAAGAGTCTTGTCGCGACGTGGCATGTGGGACTTTGCGTGTTTGTAATATTTAATTCAACAGTGTATAAATTTTCGCAGAAGAAGAAAGTACGTGTCAGAAAATAATTGGATGATTTGATTCATAACCAAGAAAAGAAAAAAGCATAAGTGTACTATGAGTCATGGCTTTATCATTCTTTTTTGGACACTGGCATAGTTCTAAATCAATATATGATTTAACCACACAAGTTCTTCTTTCGATAGTGAATATATATATAAAAAAATTCAAAGCAAAGTATCATTTATCCTAATTTTAAAATACTAAAGCAACTTTTTCGTTATCAATCAAATTACGTCTCAATCTTTAAAGGCCTAAAAGAAACTAAAAGGGAAAATCAAGAAATAATCAATTCAGTTTTTTCTTGACTAATTGTTCGGCTGTTAAATAAAATCCGAGAGACAATATTTAGTCCAAGATCTTCAAATTGATAATTATAAAGCCTATAATTATCAAATCGTTGAAAACTAAATTATTAATTAGTGTCATTACTAAACTTTATATAGCTTTTTTTTTTTGACTGCCTTTATATAGCTTTTAAAGCCGGTCTTTGATAGTTAGTTACGCTACTAGTCTACTAATTTAACAATTTGTTAGTTCAGATTATATTTTATTCTCTTCATCATATTTTCATAAAGGTCACTAGTATGATGAACTCACTACTTTACTTCATATAAAATATCATCCTTGCCAACTTCATAAAAATACAAAACAAATTTAATGTATAATTAAAAAAAAACTTTTCGAAAAGAACAAAGCCGACTTCCAAAAGTATTTTTGAAAAAATTATAAAATTGTTAAATCAATTCTACCAATAATAATAATATAATACAACAACCTTTTTATAGGCTATGCTTTTAAAGTGGATTCATGAATCATATATTAGTAGCTTCAAAATTGATTGCAACATACCAAAACAAATAAGGTAAAGGCTCAAGTGGTTGTCACTATCAAGTCTTTATATCATACCAAAACCAAACCAAACCGGTATACATAAACCAAATCGTTAACAAATAAACCGGGCTTATGAAGATTACATTGGCAACATAAACACAACTCTGAACTCAATTAAAGACACAACTCTGAACTCAATTAAAAACACAACTCTCCGTTGGGATTGTAACTAAAGATTATTGATCAATAGAAAATGAGTTTTTAAATAGTTTCATTTTTGTTGGAGCAATCAAAAGCAGAGAGATTAAAGAATCAGAACTGGAATTGCATCTCTGGAGAGTAACCAAGAGCTTCAAGATTTGCAGCCATGGCCTTGTTCATCGGTGGCGGTCCACATCTTAGAACCTGTGGTTTAATCATGACACGGTGAAAATATCAAAACACCATAGACAAAATCACATGTTCAGCCCATAAAAAGTACTTTTTGGTTTTGTTTCCGACATTAACAGATAACGTTTTCAAGAGTGTTATCAGAGGAGGAGGGCTTACCTGAATATCAGATGCTGGTGCAGGGCAATGAGCCTGAATCATTTCTTTGGTTACGAATCCAACGCCACCATCCCATATTTCCGGAGGCTAACCATCGCCACAGAAGATAAACCAACACGCCGAAAAACAAGTATCAAAAAGAGTTTTTCAAGTGTTTACTTTAATGGAACGCGAAAACATTTGGATTATGTGGCTAACCTGGTTCAAAACATAGTAGATTTTGAATTGATCAGGGTAATTCGCGGTAAGACCCTCCAATTCTTCCTGGAAAAAATATCGATTAACCGTAATTTTTAGAGATAAAGACTCAATGCTTGTTTCATGACTCAAAAAGAATCAGCAGGTGAGAGACATTATACCTTTAAGAGGATGTCTTCGTGTGTGACATTGGCGTAAATGAGGTGCACCTTTGTCTTGTCTGTTGGGTTTTCTAGAATCGCTCTCGCAACCTTCACAAAAACACGAAATCAAAATTGCGCTATAAAACATATATATATATATTGGCTTCAAAAACTATATACTAAACCCAAATGTATGAGACTTACTTGAAACATGGGAGTGATGCCTGAACCACCAGCAAGCATACCGTAAGCTCTAAGCTGACCTGGTTGATACTTGAATCTACCCTGTCAAGTTAATAAAAGTTGTGAGATTCAAGAAACATAATAGATTATAGAGTAAGCGAAACATTTGAACAAAAGGTTACCTTAGGTCCCTTAACAGCAAGATGGTCACCAACACGCATCTCCCTGAAATGATGAGACATCCTTCCTTGCGGATACATCTAAGTTAACAACGGAGATTTCAAGCATTCGTACGTTTAATATAGGAGAAAAACGATATCCGGTAGAAAGGTGAGCAGTGTTTTTGAGCATATACCTTAATAACAAGCTCAAAATGTCCAATGTCTGAATCTAACGTTGTTGGAGTGTATGGCTTAATAACATCTTCTCCTTGTGCATCTTTTCCTCTGTAGATAAGTTCATAAGATCCATCAACATCAATCGGAACTCTCCAAAAATCGATTAAACACACACTAAAGTCTACAAATTGAGTATGTTCATATAAGAGTATGAAAGTTCAGAGATTGAGACAAAACTAGAGATAGACAGAGAGAGGAAGTTACAAACCTGCAACTGATGTGTTGGCCAATAGGAAGACCCAACACAGAGGTAGAAGAAGGAAGCTCAAATATGAATTTAGCCACATTGTGACTAAGTTGTTGCTTCTTAACAAGCTTGAACTCTTTGAAATTCTCTGGATCCAAACATCCTAATCAACCCCAAACACCAAAATTCACCCAATAATCAGGCCTAGATCAAGTGAGATAAGTACTCACAGGAAAACCATAAAGTTTCAATTTTTAACTTCTCTATGAAACAAACCCAGAAAAAAGAAGATTTTGAAATCTAAACAAAAACTCTTTGCCCATAAGATTTATATGCAATGTGACATTGAAAACCAAGAAAAGGATCGATTTTTTTAGAGAAATTAGAGGAACGAAACCTCTGCGTTTTTTGGAGGAAGAAAGGTAATAAGCAGCACCGGCACCGACGGCGACGAAAGCGACGAAGACACCCAATAGAATCTGCCGATCTATGGTTCTGAGAAACTCTGTATCCATGTCTCAAGCGAATCAGAAAGAAGAAGTGTGATGAGTTGTTGTAAGAATAAAGTTGGGTTTTTTTTTGTGTGTGTATGAAGTGGTCTGTGTCTTATTCTCTTGTTATCTCCGCCATTAAAAACAGAGGAAGGGGATGGGATCTGGTAGACCTAACTCCATCACGTTATTGTTGCCACATTTATTCCCTTTTAAAAATAATAAAAATCATATATCCAAATAAAATTGTTGATTAGTGTAATTAATTAGGGATTTTTGTTCGGTTTTGACTTTTTTGATAGTTTTTTCTTGGATTCATGAAATCTTAATTTCAAAGAAACTATGGTTTTAACTTACTCAAAAGAATAAAATAAAATATTCTATAGATACATTGTGAGGAAAAGATGTGTTGAAAATAAATCAACTTTTTTTGTGCTACACCACTATGTCAATATCTAAGTCATTGAACTTGTTCTTCTACATGAATACCAAATGCTCTCTAATTTCTCAACAAACTCTTTTCTTCTTCCACTTATAACACTTTCATGATCAGCTCCATCAACGATATCAACTTCCACCTCCGGAAAATTCCTTTTCATGTCCCCGTAGCAATGCCAAGGAACGATTTCATCGCGGTCTCCTTGCACCAAGCGAATCAAAACTCGAGAATTTACTAGCGTTTTGAGATGTTCGTCGACATATTTTGAGCTACCGCATATCACATTGTGCATACTATGCCATGCCGAGTGGTGTGTGTGTCTTGTTATGTCTTTTATCTTCCAAGAAAGTTCCCTAACATAACAAGGATCAATTTTGTTTTTTGAAAGTTTCGATTTTTTATAACCAAAGACCGGTTTCAAATGTTTTTTACCTTTTACGGGTACATAGCTTGATAAGCCACTCCCATGTGTTGTGATGCTTGCATACTATGAAACAAATGCATCTACCGATATGTTCATACCAAGACATAACCGCGGTTCCAAACGCTAGCGGTGGCCACAGCCGCTTTCTAGCGATTCGTGTCAACACCGATTTTTCAAGAGATGAAGGAAAATAAGGCTGAACACAAACAAACATAAGTTCACAAATCTATTCTCTTTTGTCAAGACTAAAAAAAAGATAGGATTATAAAGCAAACTAATCTCTTACGGGTGCGACGATAGTGACCGATTTAACCACATTAGAGTGTTTTGCAGCTAGAGCAAGAGCAACTAAACATCCCATCGAATGTGCAACCACGTGAAATGAATCTACTTTGTAAGGCTTAATGATAGAGCTCTATATAGTCTCTACATGATCTCTCAGTGTATAGAGATTATCTTTCGGCTTAGGACTCTCTCCGAATCCTAGAAGATCTACCGCGAAGAGCCTATAACGATCATTATCAATGTATTCGAACAAGGTCTCTGTCCAAAAATGTGATGAACCCATGAAACCGTGTATGAATATTACATTCTCTGACCGTTCTCGAACAGAGTCCTCTGTTTTTAAAAAAAAAATTCTCCAACAAGAAACATTAGAATCAACAATAATAACATGAAATGTAAATTAAAAAATGGTATTTTTGGAAATGTTTGACCTTGTGAAGTTGAATCTTTGACAACGAAGTGTAGATTCATATCATTGTTCTTCTTCGTACAAGATTGGCACCCACAATCTGACCATCTATTAGTGGACTCATGATTCTTTGATTTTCTCATTTTCCGGGAAAGATTGAATTTTCTCGCGAATCTCAAAAGACCCATTTCACGGAAAATGTTTTTCCTCTGGAACAAAGTCTCTGACAACTCATTGTCACCGGCGGCAAGAGGAGACGCCGCGCAGTAACAGAATCGTGTTTTTCCCTCCAAAACATCGTCGACGAACTTGTAAACGACGCAGAGCATGGCATCGATGAAATCGAAGAAGAAGAAGACGATTAAAGACAAGAAGGCGTGAATGGCAATGCCGGATTCTCTAACCCATTTTCTCGGAAAAATTGGGAAGAAAGTCATAAGAAAACGAGAGAAACTAGAGAGCCACGGAAATGGAGGATAAATGGTTAAGCCACGTCGAAAGAGACAAGTTTTATTATAAAATTTTGAAAACGACGTCGTAGTCGACATAATGTGCATGCACGTTTTAAAACAAGATATTATAACAGAGTTTACATAGTATTAAAAAACATTGTATTTGTAAATTTACTCCGCAAAAATGTTATTGCTTACAAGGTCATGTGTCTCCTTTACCGACCGGATCAGAGTCGATGGTCAGAGGAGAATTCCTCTGTTGTCGTTGTGAAGCTAAGCGCCTTTCTAATGGAGTCTTCCTCTTGCTCACAACAAACCTGTTCACTCCTTTCCTCATCGGCATTATCGAAGGGAAGTCTTCGTCTGGGATCTGGCTTAGCTCTGATATGTTTTTAATCTCAGCCACTCTCTTAAACCATCTCTCCGCTTTTGCTTCCTCCGACATGTCCAACAAGTCAGGTTCTTTCACTAATGAACCTTCTAAGCTCTTTATGCTTCTCATCTTCCCTGTCATTGTTTCAGGACTGTTGCTTGAAGGTTCTCTTGGGTTTTCTTTTACTACCTGAGAAGCGTTGTTCGTTGCAGGGGAAGATGGTATGGTTTCTGTTGTTTCCTCTGGCTGTTTGTATTTGGCAAAATAATCAGGTGGGAAAGGGACGAATGGGACAAAGTCTGAATCTTTTGGCTCGATGGACATTCGTCTCTTGTTTGCTGGAGTAGTCAGTGACCGGTCTTTCTTCCTGCTAACCACAAACTTATTCTCTCCTTTTCGCATTGGCATTGTCTCAGAAGAAATATCTTCCGGTATCGCGCTTTCTAGATCTGAAACACTATGAAGTTCGGTGATCCTCTTGAACCACTTAGCAGGTTTCTCCTCTGATTCTTTCTCAGGTTCATCTGTTTCTTCGCCAAAGAGACTTGTCTTTGACTTATCCTCTTGATCGATGTTTTGATTGTTGTCTGAGACACTGTCAATTTTGTTGTTGGTGGTTAGATCAATCTGTGATTCCTCCATACCGGGCTTCTTGGCAAACATATCAGAAGGCAGTGGCACGAACGGGACAAAATCAGAGTTACCAACTTGAGGAGATTCAAACCTCTTGAAAGAAACATTCTTACCGTCAGGTCGAGAAGCCAAAGAGGACGAAGAACCGAGAATCTCATTCAAGCTCCTATTTGTTTTACTTCCCCACGCCTTATCGTTGTTTTCTTTGGAGATTCCATCTGTAGCTACACTGTTCTCAGCATTAGCCAATCTTCTCTCAAGAGGCGTCTTTCTGGTGTTCACGACAAATCTGTTCACTCCTTTCCTTAAAGGCATAATCTCTGGAAAATCTTCATCTGTATCAATACTGTTTGCATCAGAACCACCCTGTGCTACTTTACTAAACCACCTCTGTGCTTTCTCTTCATTTTCAACCAGTCTTCTCTCAAGTTCGAGATCTTTTGAATAACTAGAGTCGGCTGAATTGAGCGAAACGTCCCCGGATCTCTTGCAATCACATCTTAAGCAAGCTACATTCCTCCCGTAGTTGAAGAAATCGCATCTGATAGGTGAAACAAGCAAGAAAGTAACGAAAGATTAAACTCAATATTAGTAAACACTAACCATAAAGCAGAAGAGGAAAATAAAAATAAGTAACTTACTGAGGACACTCCCATTCACTACCAGTTAGCTGTCTCTTTGGTCTTGCTTCATCACACTGGAAGCATTTAACATTTCTCGCAAAGTTCATGCCGTTGCACCTGTTTCAGCGAATTCACACACCATATATAGACTATATGAACAACAACAAGATGAAACAAAGACAATTACAACTCACTGACTTCTTAGCTCTAAAGATACTCATATACTAAATCAAACTCAGATCCTGAAGAACATTTTCACTGTAACTTATCCTTATACTTTCCATACAAGAATGACAACAAACAGAGAATACTATTCGATATTTCGATCCAAATGACTAATGAGAATAATAAAAAATCCATACCTTGAGCAAATCCAGTCCCCTCGTTTCATCTCAATGTTTTTCTGAGAAAAACCAAGAGCTTGTCCATTTCTATCCGAGTACTGATTTTGCACCGTGCCATGAACACTCGACTCAGGATTACGGAAGCTCATCTTTACTATCTCGCTCAAGAGGCTTCGGACAGATGACTCCATAATCTCTTGGCTATGGTGTTTGCTTCCTTTAGAAGAAGCAAAATCCACGACATAACTCAAAAGAAGCCTCATCAAATCCACTGTAGTCGCCTTATCCTTATCCAATATCTAATATGAAACACAAGTGATCAAACTCTATTAAGCTACACGAAAATTCATCATTCACAATACTTAAGCTTTCTGCCACAGAGAACTTACCTGACGACCACTTCTTATGTAAAGGCTCATCTTCTTGAGTGAATCTGGACCTGTCCTGAATAAAAATGGCTTCCCTTTCTCCACCACAACTTCGATATCTCTTCTCGAAAGCATTCTATTAACAGTCATATCCATAACAATTCAAATTACAAAGCAATCAAGGAGAAAAAGAAAATACCCACGAAGAAGATGAAAAATTGAACCATGACTTACTCAAGTAACTCAGGTCGATCACGAGCTAAGGCTAAGCAAGCAATAGCTGGACGGAGAAGCTCCTCCGGGAAACCAGGAAAGAACTCTCCCTGTGAATCGGAGATTGTCCCTGAATCAGACAAGTAGCCAGCCTCCGAGAGAGATTGGAGCAGCTCCGCCCATTCAGGCAACCGGTGGTTATAAGAAGGAACAGATTCTGCGGCGGAGGCACAGACTCTATGAGAATGAAACCGAGCTACGGGAAACGTGGGGATAAGCGGCGGAGAAGACACTGACGGATTAAGAGAACGGCGATTCGCTGAAGGAGGAGAGAGCGAGAACGCACGGCGGTGGAAACGGCGGAGATTAGTTAAGCGGCCGCGGAAGAGGAAAGGAGAAGGAGGAGTAGATAAGAGAGATAAGAACCTGGTGGAGCTGTTCATCGTCTCTCCGACTGCGACGGTGACCGTTAGGTTTATCTTCTCCGCTCGGCGAAACATAAAAACGCGGCGGAGAAGATCTAATGAAGATAATTGGGCCTGTATGGGGCTTTTTTAAGGCCCATATAATTTGTAAACTCGATAAATGAATCATCTACGTTTTTTGAATTCAACGGCTAAAACATATTTGCACATTTTTGGTTAACGACATAATCATGGGATTGAATAATTTTATTAAAGTTGCATAGAGTTTTGTTAAATTAAGATTTAGTTGGATTAACTTCTGCCGTCAACTTTTGACTCTAATGTTAAAGGAGTTAAATTATTTTTGCATATACATTAAAGGGAAAATTCCATATTAATACACCAACTAAATTATTATTAGCTTTTTAATACACCAACTTTTTGATTGCCTAGAATAATACACCAACTATTTTATTTTGTTCATTTTAATACGCACACTATTTTAGTTTCTTATTTTAAATCACAAACTCAAATCATCTATCCATTTAACTAAATCACCGTTAGTTGACCGTCAGTTGACCGTTAGTTTATTTTTTAAAAAAATCTAAATTTTGTTATTTTAATAAAGAAATACTTTAAAACTATGTAAAAAAATTAGAAAAATTTAAGAATATATAAAAAGATTGTACCAAAAATAAAAGTTTTGAAAAATAATATTTTCACAATTTAAAATCATAAACAATTAAAAGATAGGAAAATAACAATTTTTAAATTTAATTTGTGAAAACATTTTCATTTTTATTCTTAAATTTTTTATTGGGAACCTCTTGTATATTTCCGATTTTTATAATTTTTGTTGGATTTTTTACATAGTTTTAAAGTATCATTTTATTAAAATAGAAAAAAATATTTTTGTTTCAAAAAATTTGTAACGGTCAAATGACTGGCCAAACTAACTTGATTTGGTTAAATGGATAAATGATTTGAGTTTGTGATTTAAAATAAGAAACTAAAATAGTTCGCGTATTAAAATGAACAAAATAAAATAGTTGGTGTATTCTCGCAATCAAAAAATTGGTGTATTAAAAAGCTAATAATAATTTAGTTGGTGTATTAATATGGAATTTTCCCTACATTAAACCATTTACATTGTAATAAATAAAACTTTTTGTGTTGGATCCATATGAAGTATAATATTGGTGAGTGCGTGGATAATTAACTGCTTCGATAATGACTTCAATCTAGTTCGTAAGGTATAATCTCAATTATTCTCCAGAAAATGTATTTTAATTAATTACTGTACGTGTTATACTCTGATGTGATATGTTAGTTCTATTCTATGATATTAAGTTCAATGGACCGGCTAACAACTTTGACATGATTTATAAATTAACTTATATGTGTATAATAAAATTATAAAGAGACTTTATGTCATTACATCATGAGATAAAGCCTTAAATTCCTCAAATCATACATATAATGAGGGAGTTTTCTCTCTCACCACAAGAAGCCACATCATCACCCTTAAAATAATATAATTAAAATAAATTATTTAATACAACTATTTTTTTATCAAAAACATTAATACAACCATTTAATACTAATAAAATTCAAATAAAATCCCCAAAAATATAAACAACATCACTAAAATATTTTTGATAAAACCCATTTAACATTAATAAAATCCGAAAAAATATTTTATAAAATATCAATTATAAATAGCTATTAAAACTAATAATAAATAAATCTTGCAAACGATATAAACAAAAAACAAGAAAAGAAAACTATAAACATCTTACAATTCATATGATCACAATCAATATTTAAAAAAACAAACTAAAATAAATATAAGTGAATTGTGTATATCTATACTATTAATTGGGAATAACTTTTATAGAGAAACCCTTCAAATCATATTCAACGTCAGGGTCCTTGACCAAAACTCTGTCAAAGTATTATCTACTTTCTTTTTTATTAGCTTTTCTAATAATGATAGATTTTTCCTACACAACTATTTTTTGACAACATTAATACAACCCATTTAATACTAATAAAATTCAAATAAAATGTCAAAAAATATAAACAACATCACTGAAATATTTTTGATAAAACTCATTAACATTAATAAAATCCGAAAAAGAAATATTTAATGTAATTTTTAACATTTATAAACTATCTATATATATAGATACATATATCAATTTTAAATAGGTATTAAAACTAATCATAAATACATCTTACATACGGTATAAAGAAAAAACAAGAAAACTAATAACATCTTACAATTCATATGGTCACACAATCAATATTTAAAAAAACAAATTAAAATAAATAGAAGTGAATTGTGTATATTTATACTATTAATTGGGAAGAACTTTTATAGAAAAACTCTTCAAGTCATCTTCAACTTCAAGTTTTTGACTAAAACTTTGTCAAAGTATTCTCTACTCTCTTTTTTATTAGTTTTTCTAATAATGATAGATTTTTCTTACAAAAGGTATAAATAAAAAAAACAAGAAAACCATAAACATCTTACAATTCATATGGTCACAATCAATATTTAAAACATAAATTCACAAAACTACACCCTTTCAACCCCTCTTTCACAAATCTACACCTAATTTAATTTTTTCACAAAACTACACCCTTTCAAAATTTTAAAAGCTTGATTTACCCTTAAAATAACAAAATTAAAATCTTTTCATTTGGATTCGCTCGCTAATTAGTGTTTAGGGTATAGTCAAAGTATTATCTACTCTCTTTTTTTATTAGTTTTTCTAATAATGATAGATTTTTCGTACAAAAAGTATAAATAAAAAAACAAGAAAACCAAGAATAACATTTTACAATTCATATGGTCACAATCAATATTTAAAAAGAGAAATTCACAAAACTACACCCTTTCAACCTCTCCTTCACAAAACTACACCTAATTTAATTTTTCACAAAACTACACCCTTTAAAATTTTTAAAAGCTTGATTTACCCTTTAAAAAAATTACCAAAATTAAAATCTTTTCATTTGGTTCGCTAATTAATGTTTAGTGGTATAGTATAAAGGGGGTAGGATTGTGTGGGTAAGGTTTATTTGTATTTAATTTTGAATGTTTAGGTGTAGTTTTGTGAAGTATTTTTGAAATGGTGTAGTTTTGTGAAATGTAATTCAAATGGTGTAGTTTTGTGATTCTTCTCTCTATTTAAAAAAAACAAATTAAAATAAATATAAGTGAATTGTGTATATCTATACTATTAATTGGGAAGAACTTTTATAGACCCTTCAAATCATCTTCAACTTAAGGCCCTTAACCATCGTCAAAGTATTCTTTACTCTCTTTTTATTAACTTTTCTCTAATAATGATGGATTTTTCTAAATTTATACATTTAACCCGAAATGAAATTCAAAAAAGTATTTTATAAGTAATTTTTCGACTTATCATGGTTTATAATTCTTATTAGCAATTATGTAAATATACAATTTCGATACTAAAGTTACAAATATTTAGTTTTAGTTAGTAATAACTAAATTCAAAATAATTATTTAAAGGAAAACTAAGTCCATCACACATTATTACGTCTTACCGAAATCGACGATAATCATTGGCATAACAATATGTGGTTGTTTACTTGTCTTTGTGGGATGATGTTGCGTCCGTTTTTGGGGCATCCTCAAGTCGGGTGATAAGACACAATTTGTCATGTTTGTCACCATTGTTAATCCCAAACTTTTTGGAGGTAAAGTCTTGAAATTTGTAAACTTTAATTGGTTCTAGGAAAGACCATTGGTTTCTCTAATAAGTTGTTGTTCGTGTTAACTCAAACATTCTTTATATTTGCAATAAGTAAGAAAAGATGAGCAAGTGTGTGTTGCTTATCACTAACATTATCATCATTCTTCATCTAAGTATCAAACTTAAACGAATGTATCTTCCTTTGATATTTTTTGTCCTCCTTGCCATGAAATGTGCTATTATCTTAACAAAGTGGTTGTTCGACTTTGCTTTGTTTACTTTTATCTTCCTTTCATTAAACCCGATATCTCATGTGACTAAAATTTTGAACCCACCCTAAAGTCAAGTACGTGTTCTTGCGTCTCTTTTTGTTTTTTTAATGACAACGCTTTTTTCTTTAAGGCATTCTTGTGTTCTCTCGTTTTCGTTTTCTCTTCGCATATACAAATAAAAATGTATTCACTCTTCGTGGTGCATAAGTTTCTCACTATATTTATGAACAAGTTTCACTTTAAGATTTTCTAACAATTATTCAAACTTTAAAAATAAAAAAATTGTCACACTATATGTTCACCGGCTTAAATTTTCATCAACAGATAGAACTATCACAATTTAAAACTTGCCTCTTACAGATGGAGAGCAAATATAAAATACATCAATCACAAGATTTGATATCCCTTTCTTCGTCACAACACCGCACACTCCTACTTCACTCATAACTTTTCTCATTGATTCAAAGATTAGTTAAATATCCGTTACCATACTCAAAATACACATACGCCCTCACATTACACGGCTAAATTTCCCTAGTTAGTTAAAGTGTTCTTCTTAAACTAATGTACAATTAGTGTGGCTTATCTCATGATTACCAAACAATAATATATGTTAACATTCGGACTTTATTGATTTTTCGTCCATCTCAACAATAATGCAATGTTACATAGCAATCTATGTAACAATTTGTTATTTTATTTTTTACCATTTACTTACTTTAAGGTTTTTAATAAAATTATATCATCGGTTATGTACTACTACTATATATTATACGTCGTCTTTCACCAAATAATTTTGTTTATATAAATCAAAAAGAAAAAGTATAAAAGAAAAATGGAAATGGTCCATAACGGTTCGAGGATATTTTGTTTGAACGGGGAAACAGAAAATACGTGATGACAGGACACGTGTTTGGTAGGGACACGATCCGCTCGTGTGTAACTGTTTTTATGATGACGTCATTTCACGTCGGTACAAAAGACTTTTTTATTTTTTTGGTCGCAAAGCTGAATTTTCAAAAATATTAACGAAACCGTTCCCATAACCGAAACTCATATTAAACAAATACTTTTTTCTGTCTTTCTTTAGTTTTCTTTAGTTTCTAACGTTTCATTGTATTGTTATATAAGTTTGTTTTAGTCTTTGTTTTTTTCTTTGAATTTAATTCCATGTAACTTTTAATTTTCAGTTACGTTTTTATTTTCTCCCTTTTAATCTGTTAGAGTAATTTGGTTATATACTCGATCTAAATCTCTACTATTCATTAAACTCGATGATTTGCCCAAAAGATAAATTATTGTTCTGTTTTCGCATGTCAAGGCTACATAATTTTTTGTTATAAAGATTTTTGTATTCAAAGCATGAGAAATAAATTTTAGCCATTTTGTATATTAGTTTTTTACATAAAATAATGTGTATATTAGTTGTTGAGCTAATTAGGATTAAATTATATTTGTCTAGAGAAAACGAATTCATTGACACAAACAAGATATATGTACGTTATATTGAACCTAAAGCTGATAAAAGTAAGTAAATTATTTCACTCCCTTTAAGATCTTTTGTTGCTTTGTGTCCGAAAACAGACAAAACCTGATTCTGTTGTTTTTCTCCAATAGCTAACTCACACACACACGTACGAAAGTGCACACGTACAGAATATGAATGTATGTTATAGTAAAAGTAGACCCACACGAGCGGTTCAAAAATGTTTTTGGAGTTTTCGAGACTGTTTAGTTTGTGGGGCCTTTTTAGTCATCGAACCCTTTGTAACGCACGAGCGGGTCTCGTTTTGCATGCAACTTCGCTTATTATAAAATTTTTAAAGTATCACATTATTCGATTTTTTAATGTTTTTAAAGTATAAGATAAAATTCAACCAACGTGAACATAATTTTTTGTAATATAATTGTATCTGTTAAAATTTATCAAACAAACATATAACTATATTTGTTAAGTACGCTATAGAAAAAAAAACAATTCATCATTTAATTTTTTGGTGTGCGAATAAAACAGCTAGCAATTTATTTTCCTACGTACTTTTTAATCATCTTTATATATTAATTTGTAAATAAATGTCAGTCAAATTCAATAAAAATATAGAGAATCTCTTTTTCTCTTCTTCTTCTCCCACTATATAAACAGTGACAAGCCATTCAAGTGCTCTCTACATATCTCTATCTCTCCTATTCTTGATTTTATCTTTCTTTAATCCCTAAAGAAGAAGAAAAAATGAATCCAAGTCTCCTTAAGAGAGATCTAACAAGTAATGAAACCATCTTTGATTCAAGAAGACTTCAAGAAGATGCAAACAACTTTGGATCTTCAACAAACTCACACACCAACTTCTCTCTGTCTAAAAACCATCCTCACAACAACAAATCAGTCTCATCAGTCTTGGAGTTCAAAGATGAGGATGAGAAAGTGAGGGGTGGAACTGAAAATAGTTTAAAAAAGAGGGGTGAAAATGGAAATAACAAAAAGGTATGTTCAAGAGGACATTGGAGACCAACAGAAGATGCTAAACTCAAGGAGCTTGTTGCTCATTTTGGTCCCCAAAATTGGAACTTGATTGCTAACCACCTTCTTGGTAGATCAGGTACATTTATTTTACTTAAAATTCTTAGGGTTTATTGGCTAAATGGACCATTTTTTAGAAAGTAATTAAAAAAGTGGACCAGTCCACTATTCATTATTGCAAAATGGACTAGTGGACCCATACTCACTAATAGAAAATTTGTGAGATAGAAAAAGAGAGATAAAAAGGAAATTACTTTAAAGGGTATATGTGTTAAATGTGATAGTGTATATGTGTTAGTGTGAGATATATATGTATGTATGAGAGTGTTTATCTTGTATAATAGTGTATGTATATGAGCATTAAATGCTTTGCAAAATCATTAATGACATGTTTCGACTTTTGTAAATTGTAGGATAAAAACATTAAATGCATTTCTTTCTTTATTTTTCTCTCTATCTTATTGTGTATAGGTAAAACTATATATTATTTATTAACCTTTGATAGTAAAATCGTTCATTATAAGGTATAATAGATTATCCACTGGATTGTACAGATGAATATTATTTGTACGTACAATCATGTGTACACTTTATTGTACAATCCACTTGTCCACTGAATTGTATAATCTAATTGTCCACTAACTTGTACAAACGGATGTTATTTGTATGTACAAATATGTTGTCCAGTAGATTATACGGATGTTATTCACTAGAGAAACATCCACTAAAAGACATCCACTAGATAAATATTCACTGAGAAATCATCCACTATTGGATTATACATCGTACACCTGGACGTTATCCGTTTGAGATGTATCCACCGGTGGATTATAAATCGTACAATGGATGTTATCCATTTGAGAAAATATCCGTTAGAGGAAAAAAATGAGTGAGAGAGGAAGAGAAGAGAGAGGGTGCAGAGTGAGAGAGAAGAGAGAGAATGAGAGGAGAGAGAATGAGAGGAGAGAGAAAAGGAAAAGGGAGAAAGAAAAGAGAGATTGAGAGGGGAAAAAATGAGAGAGAATGAGGGAGAGAGAATGAGAGAAAAACTAAAATTGAGAGAGAAAAACTAAAATTAGAGAGAAAAACTAAAATTAAAGAAAAAAATGAAAGGATAAAGAAAGAAGATGAATGAATAAGTAAGTGAGAGAGAAAGAGAAGAGAGAGATAAGTAAGAGATAAGAAGAGAACTAGAATGAAATGAGAGATTGAGAGAGAATGAAGAGAGAGAAAAAGAGAATGAGAAGAATGAAGAACGAAGAAATATGAAAGAGAAACGAATGAAGAAGTAAAAAAATTAAAAATATATGTAATGGCAAAATCGTTATATACATAAATATTATACCCACAAACGTAATTTACCTAAGTGGAGAAAGTCAAAATCGTGGACCCCATGGTCCATTTAGCTAAAATTAAATAGTAGATGGTCCTTTTTCCAAATACTTTTTAAAAATAGTCCATATAGACAATTATCTCAAATTCTTATACATTTATTTTAATGCAAGTATAAATATTATCATCATAATTCATAAGTAAAGAAAAGTAATTAATTAACTACGTTAAAAAATGATAACCTAAAACTCCTACTTTTTTACAAACAAGACTTTTCTCCAAACTATAATGTCTATTTAAATTTAGTTATTTCCATAATTATTAAGCAATTTTTAATAACCGCACTTAGATGAAAAGACATAAAAAATCAGTTAGACTAATTTGTATATAGGCTATAGTTTTACACAACATGTACATTGATGATGACAATATTTGTTTTTTTTTATATAATTTCATTGATGACAAAATTTGATAGTAACTAATTTCATTTTTTAAAGAGGTACGTAATAAATTGTTGATTACAATTTTTTATTTGAAGGCAAGAGTTGTAGATTAAGATGGTTTAACCAACTAGACCCAAGAATTAACAAGAGAGCCTTCACGGAGGAAGAAGAGTTTAGGCTTTTAGCATCTCACAGAGTCTATGGTAACAAATGGGCTTTGATCTCACGTCTCTTCCCTGGTCGCACCGATAACTCCGTCAAGAACCATTGGCACGTCATCATGGCTCGTAGGTCTAGAGAAAGTCAACGAAAAAGTCAACATCCTATTTCAAGAAACGCTGAAATAATGACGCTTTCGTCCTCGTGCCGTTATCGTAACGGTCATGAGTTATCAAAGGGTAGTTTCGTCAATGATGATGATGAAGATTGTTCAGGTGAGTCTACTTGTACGACGGAGCTCTCTCTCATCACTCCTCCGCCTTCTTTGACTGGCAACAAGGCTCGTTTCTTGAATTACGATTATACCCTTGCATCAGGTAATAACATATTTTCTTTGTTTTATTATTTTTGTATATCATATGGTAGTGTTACTTTTAAAAAGGAAATTATCTTGAAGACTTTCTTGAAATACGAAAATATAGAAACTTGGAATGTTTTTCTTTTTGTTTTCTTGAAAAGTGTTTTGGTGAATCTAATATGATTTCCTATAAATAAATGATTTTATATTACATATTATATAACCGACGAAGAGTGACCATCTTTTATTTTTTAACAATTTCAAATATATGCAAATAATTAAAAAAAAAATTGAATGACAGGAGAGAAAGAAACAGTGTTTTACATCGTAATAGTATCTAGAGGCATAATAATAAAAAAGAGTTATAGTACAATGTCATGTAACTATTTCAATACAACAAAAATTTCACGTGGGGAGGTTTGAAAAAACTATATTGATAATAATATATATTTGCAGGTAAAGATGGTCAGTGTGTGCAGAGACGAGAAGTAAATGGCAAATATGGTAAAAAGATGGACCATCAAAGTCACCACCACACAACAATCACAGTCATTGAAAGAAATGTTGAGATGAATATTAAGATGAATAGTGGCTTTTACTTCTTTGATTTCCTTGGTGTTGGAACTTCTTGATTTTAATTATTTAATGAGGGAAATATTAAATGTGAGATAAAAAAAATGGGTTTAAGTTTTCTTATGTTTTTGCATGTTATATTCGGAGAGGGGGAAAGCCAAAAAGTTGAATATAATTGACTTCTATTATAAATAAGAGATTTTAAACAAAAACTTCATATATTTCTTGAGATTGAAATCAAAACATGTAAATAAAAGTGTCGTCCGAGACCAAAACATGTAGTATTGTATGGGAGCACAAACAAAACAAACATAGATAAAAGTTTTTATATATATGATTAAATCATGACAAAGATACATGGTCAAATTTGTCAATATCACAAATTAATCGTAGATATGATACATCCTTCAAATTTATGACCCACATATACACTCATATTTTTCAAGAATGGAAATTTATATATCCCATTCATGAATATAATTATTTAAGCAACAAAAAACACACACACACACAAAAAATCAATACTTGAATTGAATCTCCACACTTTAATTAGTATGAACTCATTAGTTGAATCTCCGGCAGTTCCTCCTGATCTGACCGGCACGACCGGTAAGCACATCAACGGCTCCCATCTTAATCATTGATCTACTAAATTGGCGCTTGAAGAAGGCATTGTTAGCCGCGTAACGAGCCACAACACCACGGGTTAGTCGGTCCGAGGCTAGCCTTTGGTCAACTTGTAACACTCCTCTCTTTCTACGGATTTGCTTGAAAAATTGGTTGTCGAACCTCAACGGAGTTGACTGGTCTAGTCCCGTTGACCCGCCGCTTGAGCATGTGTTCCTTAATCTATACATTACAAGAAGCAAAAAAAAAATCATTCAACATATTAGTTATATGTAGTTTAAATAACACATCTTATATTGTATTAATACTAATTTTCCTATGCTTTATGGACGGGTACATTTCCTATATTTTTTGTGTTGGGAAATAGGTTTTACGAAATTTAACCTTTTGGAAGTAATTATGTGAAAATATGTTTTTTTTTCTGTAGATAATTTTACCATAGAAAGTAGAATATTGTAAAAACATTTATAATTCAAATGGTATATAGATTTAAACAAAAATTTCAAATCTTCTCAACGCTAGAGTTTTGTTCAAACTTATGTTAATTTTTTTATAGGTTAATTCAATATTATATTATGGCGAATGATTAAACCGAACCGGTTACAAATTTACCTAGAAACCAAAGCAGGGTCCATAGACGGGTCAGGTCTTCCGGTTCCTTGGAAATTAGTAAGCCGGTCATTAAACAAACCACAGTTACCCACACCAAGTGTGTGTGCACCCAAAAGAGCCACAGCATCAAAAACATTCATCCCTTTGTTCGTGAACAAACCAACGGCTCCAGAGACAGAGATTGTTGGACCCGGTAGTGCCACCTCAACAATGTTCGAGACTAAACCGTCGCGTCTTCCCGTGGGGACGCTGTAGCTAGGTCCTCCGGTTAAGAAGACCGAGTCACGTGCCGCTAACGTGATAATGTCAGCGCATGAGACAGTGGAGGGACAAGCTGCCTCTAGCTGAGTTTTGATACTATCGATAAGTTCAAACTCTCGGACGCTTCCGTTTGGTCCGGCCGCTTTTTCGGAGGGACGTGCCGTGGTTGAGTCTATGAGTATAGATGCGTCACAACCCTAGAAAACAATATTTATTAAGATTAGCCAATAGCCACACATTGTTTAATTCTTTTTTTGTTTGCCTATCAATAGATTTATCTAATTTCAATTGATAATTTGGTTTAGTTAATATTTGATAAATTAATACTTCTACAAATCAATGAACTATCAGAATCCAACATTATTGATATATATATAAATATATATAGAAGTTTAATTGTATCCTTTTATTTCCGACATATTTTTTTTATAAAATTGGCGAATAAAGTGTGTAATGTTATTTTATAAACCAATTGGTCAAGATGTTATACTATAAGAGCGTTACCCTAACGAAACAGTCGTGGAAATGCATACGAAGCAATGCGGCCGCGGAAGTTGGGTCAGCATTAAACCGTTGGCGAACAAGATTGCGTACGATAGTCTCGGCTTGAGGGCATGCCCGATTATAAAACCCGACTCTCAGCTGAGAAAATGCGACCGGGAAAATAAAGAAAACCACAAGAAGAGAAGTAAACTTAAAAGCCATTATATTTTGGATGAATAGTTTTTTCTTTTTCTTCTTCTTCTTCTAAGTATTGAGATTCTCTTCTTGTTGAAAGGTTTGTGAGAACTTTGAGATCAATCATGAGATATATATATACGAAAAATAAAGCCGTCGAACAAATAATTTAGAGCTATAAATTAATAAAACATCATCATGAATATGCCGAATACATGCCAAAGTCAAAGACTCAAAGCTTATATTAATATTAAGAGAATTATTAGCCTTTGCAATACTTTGTCAACATGCATTCCATTGCAATGTAATGTTATAATTTTTTATTTTTTTTTGTCAAACATAGTATAAGTTTAATTAGTTTTGCAATTTTAACATGGTAAAGTTATGTAAGATAATTGAGAAGTATGAAATATCGAGAGATAAAACTGAAATAGTATTGATAAATTGTTTCAATATGTAAAGATTTTGAGGTAATTAATGTAAGAAAGGCAATGTAATAAAGTATCAATTCAAATTTATTTGTAATAATTAGATAAGTATGTTTGGGAAACAAAAGAATATCAATAGCCGGCAAGTTATTAATTTTTTTTTTATTACATCCCGGCAGGTTATTTCGATTTCTTTTTAAAATAAATGTATAAGTCACAATAAAACAAAATAGTTAATTTGAGTTACATATGACATTACATATAACAAAAGGTTTAGTTTAAAACAGCATGGCCAAAAAATATATATTTGTGTACTGGATTGAAAATGATTCGATAGACTTTTAGGATAAATACGTATTTAAGTTATATACATTACCGTTTAATTAAACCTATTTCATTTTATTTTAGCTAGTCAATGGCAATTTGGCACATGCACAACAACAACCAAATATAATTGCAGAGCAACAAACTTATGAATTGAGGCAACATTTTAATATTATTATAAACTCTTTATTATGAATGTTGGTCTATTGAAATGACAATTTAAACTGATTTGTTTAGTTAAAAGTTAAAACTTATAACAAAATAATTATTTATTGTTAAACCCTAGTTGTAATATAAAAACCAAAAATTCAAAGTCAGTTACTTGGCGAGTTGTGTGAAGAAGCTGTCACGGCACAAAATGATTTGCATGTAATAATGTGACATTCTCTTCCCTTAATTACATTCTTTTCTATTACAACATATTATCATCGTAGCAACAACGTATATATCTCTCATCATTCAATTTTATTTTTACTAATGTGCATATAAAGCATAATCATGATCATAACTCATAACCATGACACAAAAAATTTGTGAACAAGTATATTGGAATAGTTCCAATTATTTTCCTACTAATGTTAAAATATATTTATTTATTTATAAGATTTGGCAGTATGTTGTCTCTTCGTTGATCTTATGGGTATCTGAAGAAGCATTAAAGTTAAAGCACAATATAAATTGAAATTTCTAAAATGAAAATAAAGCAGAAATTAAAGAAACGCGTTTGTAAACCGCGTTGCTACTTTTAACTATCCCCTTCACTTGATATTTTATCTTCGATTTAAATTCAAAATAAATATTGTCCCTAAGGTTTTTAAATAAAATTTTATCCTAAATCCTAAGAGGATTTCACAAAACTATACCTTTTCATCCGTTCCTTTACAAAACTTTATATAATTCAATATTCCACATATATACATTTTGTAAAAAAATTAAAAGCTTGATTTACCATTAAAAATGAGAAATTCACAAAACTACATCCTTTCAACCCTTTCTTCACAAAACTACACCTAATTCAATATTTTCACAAATTTACATCCTTTCAAAATTTTAAAAGCTTGATTTACCCTTTTAAAAAATACCAAAATTAAAATCTTTTCATTTGGGTTCGCTAATTAGTGTTTAGGGTATAGTATTAAGGGGGTAGGATTGTGTGGGTAGGGTTTATTTGGATTTAATTTTGAGTGTTTAGGTGTAGTTTTGTAAAGTAATTTTGAAATGGTGTAGTTTTGTGAAATATAATTCAAATGGTGTAGTTTTGTGATTCATCCTTAAAAAATTACCAAAATTAAAATCTTTTCATTTGGATTCGCTAATTAGTGTTTATGGTATAATATTAAGGGGTAAAATTGTGTGGATATGATTTAATTTTGAGTGTTTATATGTAATTTTGTAAAATAATTTTAAAATTTTGTAATTTTTTGAAATGTAATTCAAACGGTGTAGTTTGTGTAGTTTTGTAATTCTCCCAAATCCTAAGAGCATTGTTATCGGTTATATGTGAAAAAACATCTTAAAATTTTTTTTTTCTTTTTTTTTTACTTTTCGAAATAAAAAAAATTTTTAAAAAAATTAAAAACGGACCAATCGCGGACCGCCACGTGGCAGTGGGGCCGCAAATATTCAAATATGTGCCTCTTACATTGGAATTTTTAAATGTACATCTTGTTTATTTTGTAGGTCCCATAGCTAAGAGGTAGGCCTCGGCATTTAAACCGAAACCCGAAAACCGAACCCGAATCGACCCGAAAAACCCGGTTCGGGTCGGTTTCGGGTATAGCAAAAAAACCCATCGGGTTTTATATAAATGTAATTCGGGTTTCGGTTTAAACCCGAACCGACCCGAAACCCGAAATCAAATCCGAGAAACCCGAAACCTAACCGTCTCTTATGCATTTTTACCATGTTTATGAGTTTACAATGCATTCATGTTTTCAGGTTTCATTCGGGTTTTATTCAGATTTTTCGGATTTTTCGGGTTTGTTCGGGTTTGTTCAGGTTTTTCGGGGTTTTTCGGGTTTTTTTCAGATTTTTCGGGTTTTTTTCGGGTTTTTCGGGTCCAAATACCCGAACCAAAGAAGACCCGATTTTTTCGGATAATTACCGGGTTTCATAAAAAAAAATTAACCCGACCCGAACTGCCCCGAAACCCGAACGCCCAGGCCCACTAAGAGGTGGGCTTTAGAAGCCCTATATTAATGGTCTAATCCTTCGAAAAAGCTTTGACAACCGTTTAGGTTGACTTTACGTGACAACCGTTTTTATGTAAAGAATATTTACTATTTAGTATACTCTTTATGGGTGTGATTGGTGACTTGACTTATTATTGAGTTGAGTTATGGTTTAATTTAAAGACAACTCAAAAATATTATCAATCTATGTATAAAAACCAAATATTTTTTTTTTTTTTTTTGTTAATTTTCTTTGCATAAAAATAAATGTGTCATGTTGACTTTACAAGCCCATACTAGTAAACCCTTTAGAAACTAAACAAACCCCTTTGCAGCCCAATAAGAAGCCCAATAAGAAGCCCACAGCCTAATATAAATCTAAGCCTACAACATTAGTAAATGAAGAAAAAGAAAGAGTAGGTGAAGACGTGAATGGTGATGGTTGATCATTTAATCGATCAGACCAGAGAAAACCAGAGCTGGAGAATAGAGCTTGCTTTTGCCGGATTCTGCTCTCTTGACGCCGAGATTCTGTTCTTGATGGTGAACTCTATTCGGCGGGTAATCGTGTTAGTCGATCGGCGAGTGTTCCGGTGAAGCCTATTATTCCTTTCAGACCAAATCTCATAAATTGCAGCCTGCCAAGCGAGCAAGAGTAGATATCTTCGATGTCCATCTCCGGTCAAGCCAGTGAGAGTATTGATAAGTTGATTCCAGTCTAGAGTTGAAGCCGCTGGTTGAATCTTTGTCGCTAATGGAGACCAAATCCGACCACTGAAGTTGCATGCAAAGAAAAGATGGTCTCTCGTCTCATCTACAGAGTTGCAAAGAAGGCATATCGGATTAACATTTAATCCCCATCCAATCATCCTGTCTCTAGTAGGGCATCGGTTAAGCAAGAACAACCAGGTTGTAGTCTTATGTTTAGGTATGCCCCTTTTGATCCACACAATCTTCCACCAAATGACTTCTGCGTTTTGATCTCTCAACGCATTGTAGATCTCGCCCGCACAGAAACTTGTTCTCGGCTTACCATCGACTATCCAAGTGTTTTCATCCTGCGAGTTATCTAAGGATAGTGTGGTTAAGTAAGTGAGCAGTTCTTCAATTCTATCTGAGCGAGCTGCAGGCAATATCCATTCACCATTCCATACTGACCCGACAGTAGCATTGCTTCGGATACCAGTTAGTCTTGGCCCTCCATCACCTATGAACTTGATCAAAGAGCCAAACGGAGTCCAAGGGTGAGTCCAGAACCTACAAGTTCTCCCATCCCCCGGTCTTATCCTGAACCATCTAGTAGCAGTCTGACGGAGCTTGAGCAAGTATCTGAAGGTCCAAGTGTGTGATTGTTGAGGCGTCATTGACCAAAAGTCTTTGTATTTGATAACATTCTGATGAATCCAAGCTGCCCAGATGGAGTCCGTGTTAAAGATAAGAAGCCAGATGAGTTTAATGGAGCATGTTACATTCCAGATCAGCAAGTTTTTGATCCCCAATCCTCCCTCACACTTAGGTGATGTAACCACATCCCAAGCTACTCTTGCTGAGTAAGTTCTGGACAAATATTTTGAAGTTAAGTTTTAGTTAGAATGTGATATGATTGAATTATAAATTTGAGTTACTCCTTTGTAAAATTGCTAACTCAAAAGTTTATTCAACATCAATAAATATTTATGAGTTATGTGTGAGTTGAGATTTTTTTTATTAAAATTGATAATTCAACTTATACATCATAAAAGTTACCAATCAATTTTATTTTTGGCAAAAATGTTAACTCATATTTATACAACAAACTTCCGATTAATTCAATTTCTACCACATTTTTTTTACTGCAAGCTACTGCAAATTATTCCACATTTGTAACTTAACTTCAGTTTGTCGCTGTCTTTATTTAGGTTTAGATAAATGTGAATACAATTTTCTACTTTTAATTTTTCTAAATGTGAATATTTAGTATACTGTTTATATCTTTATTTTTCTACTTTTAACTTTCTGTCTTTTTCAGGCGACAGGCAATTCTATCTATATGATTGTCGCTGTCTCACCTTATTTGGAAGTTTTATACAACTTAAAATTCGTCTTTATATATATTTTTATCTGTTAAAATTCTTTTCAAATTAGGATTCCAACTAATATACATATTTTGAAATAGAAATGGAAATTTTATGCGAATACACAGTTTTCCTATGCTAGTTGAAACCATGAAAATATCCTGTTACATTGTTTTGTTTTTTATCTCTGAATACTACTCCCTCCGTTTTTTAATGTAAGATTTTCTAGAAAAAAAATTCCAAATTAAGAAGTTGTTTAAAATGACTTTTATAACCTCATTTATTGTTGCTATTATGATTAATAAAATATAAATATGATAAACCATAAATGTATAAGTAAGAACATAATAAGAAAATATGTGTCAATTATGCTAGAAAATCCTACATTTCAAAACAAATTTTTTTTCTAGAAAATCCTACGTTAAAAAACGGATGGAGTATTATTAATCTGAAAAATCTCAAGTAAATTTATATGGAAACTTATATAAGATTTATATACGAACAAAAATAGAAAAATCTAAAACATGAATCATATACAAGTCCTTCACTAGATCCGGTTTTTAATGTCATAATAATAAACTATAATTTCCGTTATATCAGCGAACAGTCCTAATTATGATTAGCCTTAAACCGATTCAATTATCGATCGGTTCGTTAAAAACAAAACCGGAATGTTTCTGTTTTAATTCATAAAGGAATAATTAAACACTTTAAAAATGGTTTATGTCGGCGTCTTAAAATACTAATTTAACTGTGGAAAAAGCTCATATTTTTCCTTTTTGCTGCTAACAAAAACAATCGTCTCTTTTTCTTCGAAAACGTAATGGAACAACAAGAAAGTGACTCGCAAGTTTAATCGTGGAGCCGACACACAATCCCCTTTTATAATAACACCGAAGCTATAATGACAAAAGTGACAAACTTTATTAATACTTTATATAATAAAAAAAATCCAAAACTAGATCCTCTGTTTCTTTCTTCTTGTCTTCACAAGGTCCGCTTCAAAGTGCGTGTGTGTGTGTATTCTTCGCTTTATTCACAAACCCACTCCTTGATTCGTTCTCTCTCTCTCTCTCTCTCTCTCTCTCTCTCTGCTTTTTCATTATCCAGATATTAATAAAGGTCATTGCTTTTTTCGATTTCTCTTACCGCGTCGAGTTCGTGTCTTAATCTCTATCTCATCGTTTCGTGATCTGTTGAAGAAAACCCATTAATAGATTTCTCCACACAACAAAACCCATTATTCAGATTCTTCGTCTGATCGTTTCCTCTGTTTTCAAAAATCGAATCTTTGATGGGATCTCCTCTAGGTTACTACACAATCACATTCTTGTTCGTCGTATTCTCTTGTCTTCTCCTAGGCTTTGTTGATTCAACTGCCCTAAGACCAAAATCAGAACACGATTGTAGCGCCTTGAAACACTACCACGACTACGAATCAAAGTGCTCTTACCTGAAATCGATAGAACCATGCGCGAATCAAGGTTTCATCGATTACCTCTCTTTCCTCTATTGCAATTTCGAAAAGTTCCCACTTTTGGGTCTCTCCTTCCTCTTCCTTTGGCTTCTTGTCTTGTTTTATCTTCTGGGTCACACAGCTTCTGAGTATTTCTGTTCTTCTCTCGAAAGCCTCTCAAAGCTTCTTAATTTATCGCCGACAGTAGCAGGCGTTACTCTGTTGTCTTTAGGTAATGGAGCTCCTGATTTGTTTGCTAGTTTGGTCTCTTTCATGGGTGAATCAAAAGGTACTTATGATGTTGGTCTCAACACTGTCGTTGGAGGCTCTTCCTTTGTGACTTGCGTTGTTGTTGGGATCATAAGCATATCTTTGCATAGGAGACATATTCGTGTCGAAAGATCGGCTTTTATAAGAGACATTTGCTTCTTCTGTGCAGCTATTGGCTCCTTGGCTTTGATTTTGGTATATGGTAAGATCAATCTATGGGGTGCTGTTGGGTTTTGCTCTTTGTATGCTGTCTATGTTGCCTTTGTGTATCTGTCTTGGAGGTTTGGTGGTGAAAGTTCTGAGTTTGATCTTGAGTCGGTTCATAAACGTTGTAGTAGTCTTAGTGAACCGATCTTGGAGAGCGTAGAAGATCATGATGAAGTTGTTAATGGAGAGCACTGTAGTAAAGCCTATGATCATAGGCGATATTGGTTGAGATTAGTGGTTCGGGTTATGGCCTTGCCTCTCTACTTGCCAAGGAGATTGACTATTCCTGTTGTGAGTGAAGCCAGGTGGTCTAAACCGGTAGCTGTCGCCTCGGTCACGTTTGCCCCGGTTCTGTTGTCGTTTCTATGGAACTCGAAGCGGGATCCTTCGAGTTTCGAGGCGGGGATCGTGTATCTAATCGGGTGTTTGGTTGGTATAGTACTTGGTTCCGTCGCAGGAGCCACAACGAAGGTCTCAACTCCGCCGAAGAAATGGTTGTTGCCTTGGTTAGCGGGCGGGTTTGTTATGAGCATGACATGGAGTTACATATCGGCTCAAGAGCTAGTCGCGCTTTTGACTTCTCTAGGTTATATTTTCGGTGTGCACCCTTCGATATTAGGCCTGACAGTCCTAGCTTGGGGAAACTCGATCGGAGATCTAATAACCAATGTGACAATGGCTTTGCACGACGGGAACGAAGGAGCTCAAGTTGCTGTATCCGGATGCTACGCTGGTCCGATCTTTAACACGTTGTTCGCTCTTGGGGTTTCGCTTGTGGGATGCGCGTGGGAGGTTTATCCGTCGAGCATTGTGATTAAGACGGATCCGCGGTTGCTAGAGAGTCTTGGGTTTCTGGTCATAGGACTGGTTTGGTCTTTCTTGGTGCTGTTTAGTAACAGAATGAGACTTGGTGGTGTGATGGGTATAGGTCTTTTGGTCATTTACTTGGCTTCTTTGTCTATAAGGATTGTACAAACAGTTCAAGATTCTCACTAACTTTTGATTTTAGTCTCTATAGTTTCTTACATAACACATGTGTTTGTAATGTAGTAATCTATTACACTGTTAGTGAATACAAGTTTGTAGAGATATATAAACATGGACAACTAGTTATGGAGTTCAAATTTAGTAGCTAGATTTTCAATACGATAATATGACTAGTCATCAATCTCTGATCATATATACATTTAATTAAACAAATGTAATACCCAACCCATGTCATGTAACATTTTTGTATACAGATAAGATATGGTTTTGGCTAATACATATTTCCCAATATTGTGGGAGTTAGTTGAACGACAATGCTTGTCTCTTTTTGTCAATTTGCACTTAACAGAAGATAAGATGTGTTTTTTTTTTTAAATTTATTTTCTGCTATTGTTTATTTTATTTTTTCCACAGAAAATAATTTGGCACATTTTTCTTGTTTGTCTGCAAAATGTTCCTTGGAGTTATCCTAACTCCATTTCTTGGCATTTTTCTAATAGTTTGAACGTAATGCGACACTTAGCAATGTTTTTTTTTATTTTTTTTTTTTGTTAAAAACACTTAGCAATGTTGCTTACCACAAATATATTTGATTAGGAATTTTACATTTAATTAGGCAATATTTTCTTCATTAATTTCGGTTGATTCTACCTAATTTAAACCGTAAATTTTTTAATAAATCAGAGATAAAATAAAAATAAAGATTGGAATATTTATGGTCGAGCCAAAGCCACGAAAAATTGTCACTTGGCATGATGTTAACGAGAAGATAAAATGTTTCACATAGCAGATTCATGTTTAGTAGCAGTCATCAAGTCAGGCTAGGCGAAATATTTATTAGCTTTGGTATAAATTTTTCAAATGTTTAATAATCTTGATAAATAATGTTATTGGCTTTTATTTCTATGCTTCCTAATGATGGTAGGATTTATGTAAAACTTTTAAATAATCACTGAAAATGAGTCCAGGAGCAATGAACCTAGAGCAACATGCCAATGTTTACTCAATTTTCTTTTTTTGGAGATACTTAACGAATATGACAGAAAATGAATCTTGAGTAAAAAAAAAACAAATCTTGAGCCACCTTCTTCAATAGTATTCACAAGACTTTAAATTTAAGGATTAATAGAATCCCCACAACTTGTGTTATCTACTTGTATTTTTCCTTCTTTAACTATTACAAAAACGATTCAAACAAAAATTAAAACACATGAGAATTACTTACTTACGGTTGATATCAAGGAATCCAAAAACCCTAGAAAATCTCAAGGACAAGAAACATAGATAAATAGCTAGCAAGCCACCACCGACAAGCCTATCAAGCCTCATCTTCTTCTTTGGCATTATCACAAGTGCCCAAAGCAAGCCTACCATTAAGAATCCTAGTGTCTCAAGCAACGAATTGTCACTTGGTATGATGTAGACCTTTGGATATTCGGCCAACGATGAGATGACAAGTGGCACGCCTAGTCCTATCACCGTGTTGAACAGCGGACCCGCGTAGCAGCCAGAAAGTGCTACCTGGGCACCGTCGTTGCCTCCTCGAACCGCCACCGTTATATTGGCTATTAAATCGCCAAGAGAATTTCCCCAGGCTAGGACGGTTAGTCCTAGCACGGAAGGGCTAATCCCGAATATATTCCCTAAGGATATAAGCAATGAGACTAGCTCTTGTGCTATGATGTATGTCCATGTCACACTCATTGTGAACCCTCCTAGAAGCCAAACTAGTGAGAATTTCTTCGGCGGTCGAGAGTTTTTCGTCGTCAAGAAGGCTAGGATACCAAAGAACAACCCGATGGTTCCGGATACTATGTACAAGATTAGGTTTCTTTTGGATCCGCTGTAATGGGAACAATATAATTCAGTTAGTAGGACTGGCGCGACGGCCGTGGAAACCACCGCGCAAGGCCTTGACCACTTTTCTTCGCAAACGACGGGAATCGTAAGCCGTCGTGGAAGATATAGAGGTAACCCTAGGATGCTCACTAGCACCGAGAACCAAGAAGGCTGCTTTTTGGGGGAATCAAGAATCACAATCTTGAATTCTTGAGATATTTTCTCCGGTAAAACCGGCTTTTCATCAGCTATATAGCCTAGCAACGGCACGCCCATCTCGGCTAAATCCTCTCTGCCACGAAGAATCTGATCCGATATAGGTTTCTTGCGGTGAAAGAAATGCAAAAACGACAAAAAACCTACGTAGACGAGATAAATGGAGAGGTAACAAAGAGCGACCCAAACGGTTACTTTCCCTACAGAGATGATCAAACCAAGACAACAAAGAGCCACAAGAAGAAACAACACGTCACGGATAAAGCTATTCCTCTCAATAGCGACATCTCTAGATCCAATTAACACACAAATCGTTCCGACCACGAAGCTAGAGACGAAGAAGGCGCCGCCCAAAACAGAGTTTAGCCCGAAATCTCCATTATTGGACCTAGTGAAAGAGACAACACTAGAGAACAAATCAGGGGCGCCGTTGCCTAGAGACAGAAGCGTGACACCGGCCATCGTAGGAGACAGCTTCAAGACCTTAGATAAGCTGTCCAAAGAAGGACAGAAGTAACTCGCAGCCGTGTCGCCGAGCAAGTAGAACAGAACAAACAACCATATGGACAAAACTAGATGGCCTAAAACAGAGGATTCGCCGAAAACACAGAAGAAAATCTTGAGATAGTCTATGTTACCTTGTGGATCACATTTTGGTTGTGAAGTAATGTAAGAACACTTTGAGCGGTGGTCTTGGAGGACGGCTAGTCCTCCGCTGCAAGTGTCGCTGTCGCCGCCGGAGAGGGAGTTTAGGGTTTCGATGGATCCGGTGCGATGAGGAGGATTGTGAGAAGAGAAATGGAGATAGATGAGGAAGATGAAGAAGAGATTGATGAAAAGAGAAAGAGAACGAGAGGTAAGTGGTGAAGAGAAGAGACTTGCCATTCAAGGAACAAGGATTGTGGTGAGAGCAATAATAAGGGGTGTTAGGTTTTATTTGATGTAATATAATAATAGAGAAAATGGTAGGATTTTTTTTTTCTTTGATAAACCGTAGGAGTTCCGGACCTTCGGCCATTTTTGTTTATTTGATGTAATATAAAAATATCACTTTAAAGACGTAAATCACTCCTCCCAACTGGTTTAAACTAGTGACCTTAAATTCCTTTAAACGAGACTTAACCATTCGATAGAAAATGATAGTTTTTATTTACTTATTTTTAATGTGGAATTTTGGATTTTTTTGTTGTTTATATATTTTATTTTGGGAAAAATGCTTAATAAATGCCGAACTTTCAAATTTGGTACAATTAAATCCTGAACTTTGAAAATGTCATTTTAAAGCTCAACTAATCTGGACTTTCTAATTAAATCATCAACTATTGTTGACCGGTCAAATTGAGTCTCTTTGACGAGTCGAGAAACGTTGACTCGACGGTGTTACAGCGACCGTTAACGGTTCATTTAGCTTTAAAACGATGTCGTTTTCTCCATACATAAACGTCGGTGAAAAATACTTAATAAATGCCGAACTTTCAAATTTGGTACAATTAAATCATTAACTTTCAAATTTGGTACAATTAAATCATGAACTTTTAAATTTGGTACTATTAAATCTTGAACTTTGAAAGCATCATTTTAAATCCCAACTAATCTGAACTTTATAATTAAATCATCAACTATTGTTGACTAACCAAATTGAGATCGTTAACGACTCGAGAAACGTTGACCTCGACGGTGTTACAAGGAGTTAATGATCCGTTAACGGTCCGTTTTAGCTTAAAACGACGTCGTTTTTACATAATATGAGTTCGAATTCTGTAACATCTGGGTTTGTTGAGAGCGTGGGTTTCCATTGAAGTGTGTATGTGGTGGTAAGATTTATACATCAAGAACTCGAGTTAATTGTGGATGTCATTTCTTTTGGTGTTCTAATGTCACGAATTTTAATTCGTCTAATTTAAATGATGTAAGTGGATTTAGCTAAACTTAGTCTTGTTTATGTTGTGTTTAATTGTTTATTGTGTGTTTGTGATTGTACAACTAGGGCATTTGTTTAAATGGGTAGATAAATCTGTGCGCGACGAGGTTGAAGATGCTCTACCAAGACTTGCAAATATGTCAAATATGTCAAATAAAGTTTTTCTTTATATAAGGAGAAAACGACGTCGTTTTTAAGCCAAACGGATCGTTAACGGATTATTAACTCCAATTTAACACCGTCGAGGTCAACGTTTCTCGACTCGTCAACGAGACTCAATTTAATCAGTCAACAATAGTTGATGATTTAATTATAAAGTTCAGATTAGTTGGGATTTAAAATGATACTTTCAAAGTTTAGGATTTAATTGTACCAAATTTGAAAGTTTATGATTTGATTGTACCAAATTTGAAAGTTCGGCATTTATTAAGCATTTTTCGACGTCGTTTATGTAATGAGAAAACGACGTCGTTTTTAAGCCAAACGGACCGTTAACGGTCGCTGTAACACCGTCAAGGTCAACGTTTCTCGACTCGTCAACGTGACTCAATTTGATCAGTCAACAATAGTTGATGATTTAATTAGAAAATCCACATTAGTTGAGCTTTAAAATGACATTTTCAAAGTTCAGGATTTAATTGTACCAAATTTGAAAGTTCGGCATTTATTAAACATTTTTCCCATTTTATTTTGGAATTTGTTTTGAAGTATTTTTGGTATAAGATTCCTTTTCGTGAGGATGTGGGTAGGGGAAACTATTGTCTCTTTATGTGAAATATTACGTGGGGGAGGTTACATTCAATTATTCAATCAAGGAAGAAAAATTGTAGTTGATAAAGTATTTTTTTTATTTCTTTTATCCATTTTTGTTTTTACGAGATATACATGTATATACTACTCTTTATATCTAATGTCAAAAATACAATAATTCGTTTAATCCAACTTTGGAGTCCAATTCCCAGAGAATGTAAACCGCACGTGTCTTAATATTTGTGTCAATAAGGTAAGGATTAATAAAGTATTTTATCTATTTATTGGAAATCATTTTTACAATCATTTTTACAAAACCCTTAAAAATTATAATTACAATATAATATCATTACATTTTTTTAATATAATCTATTTTTGATTATCTTTGTAAATTATAATTTCAAGCTCACTACAAAGCCCCAAAAGAATTCAAAATTTTCACTAATTTTAAATTTTAAATTCGAAAAATATTCTACAAAAACAAATAAAGGAAATAAACAAAAAGACCGATTTAAAATTTCACCATTTATATAGGAAAAAGTTTGAAAACAATAATATTCGTGAAATATCTTTAATAACAAAGAATTTAAATTTCAACATGAAAATCGATTAAAATTTTAGCAAATAAAATAAAATTTGATAATAGTTTTCATATCGAAATAAAAAACTTGAATTATTCGAAGAATAATATTTACAACAATCTAAACTTGCTTTATTTTTAAATTTATATAACTAATTAAGACATAAATAAAGAAAATAATAACAAATACATATTTTAATTTTTCTTGCAGGTCGTTAAAAGAATCAAAAAGCGAATTTGAAACGAATGATAATTAATTGTTATGAGATTAAATCGAATTCAATTTATGTATAATTATAATTTGCGACGCGTCAAAAAATAACATAAATATTATTTATAAGATATAACTAAATTATATTTATAATATTAAAATATACATAAGTATAGTTTTGCACATTATATTAAATATAGTTCAATAACAAAAAAATTAAATATTTCTTATACGTGTATCGATCTTAGATTAGCCCATAATTTATTTGTTACACCGCACGATGTATAAATTTTATTTAATGTATTGTGTGAAATAAAAGACTATATATATAATTCAAGTTAAGAATTTTTAATATATATTAATCACTAAATAATTTTAAATATATATAAATTTAAAAACATGTTAAACTTTGTACGTAAGTGCGGGTTTTCTTCTAGTAAAATAATTAATAAGATCGATGACATTGGTTGTAAACCACGCGTGTCTGAATATTTGTGTTAATAATATAATATTTGTACCAATAATGAAACGGTTATCGCATGATGGTCAAATTAATCACCAACGTATCTCATTCATTGCACTCGATAGAAATACCTAATTATGAAAAACACCAAAATTTGGTTTTTTTTGTACAATTTTGTTTTGACGGCCACAAAAAATTGTGAATTGTTTTATAAAAACTAAAAAAAATATGTGCATTGCCTAACGTTGTAGGCCTAAATAATTAATCGTTGATTATTTATATAAACGGCTATATGTCGCTTTATCAAACATAGACATGTAACGGATATCTATCTTATTAAATGGGAAATACAACTTTTCAAAAACCCTTAAAAGTCACATATATTTACAAAATATGTTATTGGTATAAAAAAATTTTTAGTGTAAATAAATATGACATAAAAATGACTTTTTGGTCAAAACAAAATAAAAGAAAATAATTTGTTTTTCAAAAAAAAGTGAGAAATAAAAAAAAATCCCACAAAAATAGGTAAACATATATTTATACATAACAATTCGAAAATTAAAATATATATTTAAAATTAAACGTTTTTAAAAACTAATATTATCAAAAATTAATATTAACTACGGATTATCATAAATTAATATCAAAAATTATCAAAACGTTTTTTTGGAATATTCGAGTCCATGATGTTATTATTATTGAAAGTATTTAATATGTTGAAAATTACATAAATTAAGAGCCATAAATATCCGAAAATATAAAAAAAAAATTAAATTTTGATACGTTACGATATTTTGCGAGACGTCATTCATGTGTAATTTTGTAACGGATCAAAATATATTCTACATAATTTATGATATATAACGAAATTATATTTTTAATCTGAAAATATACATATAAATGATTAATAATTTTATTATTCAATGTGCATCAATAAAAAATTATTTAAAATTATATCAAATTAATATGTTTATAAATATTACTCCCGTGTAGGATATACGGGTAAAAATCTAGTATATAATAGAGTTAATTGGTGCAATAGGTACATTTTGGAAAATAATTTGTTAAATGGGTGATTTTGGAGTACTAATTAAATTTTGGGTGATTTTATCACTTTTTTAGCGCATGTTGACGAAAATACCTTTGTATCAATTTAAATCATAAAATTTGGTTTAGGCAAACCGATTTATTTGTACCAAATTTTTTAAAATAAAATATAATTATACTAAAATATAGCGTGAGATATAATAAAGATCTTAAAATATATTATATTTCTTTCCTTTTGAGAAAAACATAAACCTAACGTATAACAAAAATATTGTAGGTTACATTTTAGTGTCCGTCACCCCATTGTTAATTGGTTTCATAGTTTTCTCATAGCGATTTTGGCTCATACGTTTTGAAGATGATGCAAGATGAATTTGCTTTAGTTGAAGGAGTGTCTCGAAAAGTGTCTTCTGTTGAAGGTACAATAGTAGTCTAATTTATTGTCCCATGTGTAGGTTTTTATTGGTTAGAATACAAAATTACTTGTCGAGACCCTACTTTCAATGATTTCTTATGAAATAAGTTTTTGAATCTTGTTTGTTGATTGAATTTTGTGAATGTTAAACCGTGGTGAATGAAGTCTGTAACCCGTGAATGAGGTCTGTGAATGAGGTCTGTGAATGAGGTCTGTGAATGAGGTCTGTGAATGAGGTCTGTAAATGAATTATGTGAATGATAATAGTGAATGAAGTTGAAGTTTGTGAATTATGTGAATGTACGATGTATAGTAACCCGTGAATGAAGTCTGTGAAAGAAATATATGAATGATAACCCGTGAATGAATTCTGTGAATGTTAACTCGTGAATGAATTTTGTGAATGATAATAGTAAATGAAGTTTGTGAATGATGTATGTGTCTAAATGTATGTGGTACAGAGCTTCTGCACAATGTCGTCGGCTTCATCCATTGAAAGATGTCGGTGGAAGTAGATGAATGGAAGGAGCAATTTTTGTCTTAAGTTTAAGGAGAGGTAAGTACATACATAACCAAATGTACATAAGTATACTATCTTACAATGTAATAACAAATATATAAATTGAAGATAAAATTATACATGGATTAATGAAAAAAGCAGAGAACGTACGATATGAAAGCAGAAGATGTCAGCAAAGGAGAGAAAGCAAAGAAAAGCTTCGTCGCCACAATCTTCGTCGCCACAAGCTTCTTCGCCACAATCGGTGCCACAATCTTCTGAGATTTTGAGAAGAGAGAAGAGAATATCGAAGGTGTTTTCCGAGATTTTGGGGTTTTGCTCTTCGTCGCCACGAGATTTGAGAAGAGAGAAGAGAGTATCGTCGTCGTCGTCGCTCAAAAGAGTATTTGGGGATTTTAGGGATTTTGATATTTTGAGTATATGTATAGAAGGTATCGATTTAGAAAAAACCAAAAATATATTGTAAAATAATCATCCAATTAATTTTGTGTTTTTTAATTTTTTTTTTTAATGAAAATTGGTTTGATTTTGGTATTGGTTTCAATTAAACCAAAAAGATGTTGTAGAGAAATTAGAGGGTAATTTTGTCATTTAACTCTCCAAAATCACTCTTTTGCAAATTAAAATCAAAATCACCTATTTAGCAAATTATAATCTTTAAATGTACCCCTTTCTCTAATTTTCTTTATATAATAAATAGAAGTAGGGTTTGAAAGAAATAATAATAATGGAGAATATCTCCAAACGTAAAGGTCAATTAGTATATGATTAAAAAGTATTTGGCATAATATCAAAATTAAAGCGAGACATATATATTCGCAACGTAATCTCATCTGATCACGACTTTTTCAAACGTAATCAAATCCACATGCTTATGATTTTATCGTATCATAGTACTTACTATATATTATTTTTATTGTAACATTGAAATAATCATTTAGTTTGAACTCAAATTAAATCTACTAAACATTAAACTATATTTTTTTATCAAAAAAACCGTTAAGCTACATTTTTTTGCCATGGTTAAATATGAAATATTCTGTCCCAACAAGGCTCCGTATTCATTTTATTTTGGTCGGAAACTAAAAATATTGAAAAATATAAAAATAGGATCAAAAGATTCCTAGTATATTCATCTAGCTGGCATGCCAGTGCAGTACAAAATATAAACTCTTAGAAGAATATGGTTAAAAGATAATGCAAATAATACAAATTCAAACAAGAAAGCAATAGAATCATATGGCTCACTCCTCTATGTACCAAAATTTTAAACCCCAAAAAAGCAATCACATGACCGAGATTGGTATAAATTAGGCCTCATACAAGACACTTACCTGTAAATTGACAAATATTCTCATTTATAAACCACCAAAATTAAATTATATTAATTGCTATATTCCATATATTTATACTTGTGTATATAAGTATAACTTCTTACATGCGTACAGGTTAAATAAAATGTTTGACATTAGAGTTAATATAAATTTACAACTTTTGTAGTTTAAATGGTAATTAATGTGATTTTCGTAATACAAAATATAGTTGGTTTATGTCACGCTTATATTATTTCCACGAAATTAAGATAAGGTTTTGAATAATTTGTACAATGCAATTAATGAACACCGTAGGTTTTGGTGATGCCTAATTTGGTGTAACGGACAAAATATACTCGTACGAAAAATAGAATGGCTGAGCTGTAGATATGTATAATAGTACTAATTGCATTTATTTTTTTATAGAAAAAACAAGATGTGATGATATATAATCTTATGCACATGGAGTTGTGGATATATAATGGGAAGTCATGTATATATATGAATGTATGTAATCTTATTGGTGGCTATATATGAGTTTTTTTTTTTTTTTGTCAACATTTGGTAAATGGCGGCCATTACCAAACCTACACTATCGTAGGCGCGGGGAATCGATCCGGGTGGGGTGGTCTTCATCGCATGACTTATGATGCCACTGGTACAAGGTCACTTCCCGTGACTATATATGAGTTTAGCAAATGTTTTCTTGTGTATACGTAAAAGAAATTAAATGAATACTTTATCATCATTTAGTTGAGGTGTTAAATTAAAGAGAGAATCACAAAACTACACCATTTGAATTACATTTCACAAAACTACACCATTTCCAAAATACTTCACAAAACTACACATAAACATTCAAAATTAAATTCAAATAAACTCTACCCAAACAATCCTACCCCCTTAATGAATTTTTTTTAATTTTGGTAATTTTTTAAAGGTTAAATCAAGCTTTTAAAATTTTGAAAGGGTGTAAATATGTGAAAATATTAAATTAGGAGTAGTTTTGTGAAGAAGGGGTTGAAAGAGTGTAGATTTGTGAATTCCTCTAAATTAAATGGAAGATTCAGATGTTAAATAATGAGATAATTAAGAACGTAATGTTGGTTATGTTGGTGTATGCACCCAAGTTTGAAGCCTAATTTAGGTGTGTTTTTTTTTTTTTTTATTACATCAGGTTACGGATATTACAAATTAATCAGCTTCGTCGAAAACCCAACTCGGTGTAGCCTCGCTGACATACATGGAGACAAGCGGATGAATTCTTCCCGAACGCGCCAACTTGTCTGCTTTTGAGTTTCTGTCCCTTGGTATATTTTTTATTCTGAAATCTGTGAAGTACTCGAGCAACGTCTCAAACTCCTCGATCATTGTCTTAAACGCAGGCCACTCTGTGGGACTCTGCAAGATTGCCACCAATGTCGTGCTGTCTGATTCGAAGATCTGACAGGAGATGTTCCGTGCTTTGATAACTTCCATAGCCCATAATAGGGCTCCAAACTCAGTGTGTAAAGGAGATAAACCCCTTCTTCTACGACTTGTTCCCATTAGATGACTTGAGCCATCCCCATTTATACATATCCATCCTAATCCTTCAAACACATCTGTATTTTTCCATGATCCATCTACTTGACAAACTAATCCTGAAACCACGTTCTGCGAATCTTCTTGCGCAAAGAAACTTATCCTGTTATCTACCTCTTCCTCCACATTTTGGGCTTCCGCCCAAGCTTTTGATTCTTTTATTGCCATCTCAATTATATCGGGTGGATCAATTTCCACATCCTCAAAGACCTTTCTATTCCTTGATTTCCAAATATACCATAATATCCAAGGATAACAATCTTTTTCATGACGTTGACTCTCTACTACTTTTAGCTTTGATAACAAATAATCCATGTTTGAATACACACCTCCTTGTGGAAAGTCCTGATTGATTGAGACTGGTGAGACACCCCATGTGTAAAGTGAATGGGTACATTCAAAAAACACATGATTTATTGTCTCAATCTCTTCCTCGCACCGTGGGATCACAAACCGGATCACATTGTATACTCTCGAGAGTTTAATCTTCTCTAATCGCCATACATACTTCCCGATAATATTTGCCACATAAAATGCCTCAATTTCTGGGCATTGTGTATCCCACACTTTTGTTATTAACGCATTTATATTAGGACCCCATTGATTAGCCCAAATACTCTCTTGTTATAATTTTTTGCAATTAAAATGCCCGATCTTTTCTGTATATTTTCCCGATTGTGTGTAGTGCCATGTCCATCTATCTCGAAGCCGATCTTTTACTAATCGGTAACCCCTGGATTAAAACCTTGTCATTTCTGGTGACTAAGGCCGCTAAAACTTCATTTTCCCACTCCAGTGTATGAGGATTAATTAAATTCCTAACTTTTAACTCAGGGAATAATAGACTTCCTCTTCCTTGCGCCGGTCTTGGATCTGTATCCGGCATCCAATTATCCTCCCATACCGATATTTTGCTTGATTTCCCAGGCATTATCCTCAAACCTCTCATCAACAGATCCTTTGAGGAATAGATGCTCCTCCATCCAAAGGATGGGGCGCGTGGTGTCTTGGCCATAAAAGGGTGTACCCTCGAGAAATATCTACCCTTTAACACTCTTGCTACCAGAGATTCTGGGAATTGAGAGAGGCGCCAAAATTGTTTTGCTAATAAAGCCTTATTAAACTCTTGTAACGATCGAAAGCCCATACCACCTTCGTGTTTGGACTCACACATTTTTTCCCATGCTACCCAATGGATACCGCAGTTTCTTCCATTGGAGATCCACCAGAATTTAGAAATGGCGCTGGTTAACTTTTTCGTTAACGTCTGGGGCAATTCGAAGCATGACATAACATACAGAGGTAGGGCTAAGGCCACTGATTTGATTAGTGTTTCCTTCCCTCCTCGAGATAGCAGCTTGGCTGTCCAGCCATTGATCCTTTCATTTAGCCGTTCCTGAACATAACTGAATATTTTACTTTTTGCTCCGCCTAGACTTTCCGGGATTCCCAAATATGCACCCATACCTCCATCTTTTTGAATGCCTAGAATATTTTTCATATCCGTCTTAGTCCCTATATCCACATTGTGTCCAAACATTACCGATGATTTTGAAAAATTAATTTCCTGCCCCGATGCTCTTCCATATATCTCTAATATCTCCAGAATTTTCCTGCACTCTCTTTCGTCCGCCTTGCAGAAGAAAAGGCTATCATCGGCAAACAGTAAGTGGGATACCGCAGGACTATTCCTTGCCACTTTAATTCCCGAGATGTGAGTATCCCTCTCTGATTTCTTGATTAAAGAAACTAACACCTCCGTACATAGGATAAACAAATATGGGGACATTGGATCCCCCTGTCTCAGACCGCGTTCCGGTATGATCAACCCTCTGGGCTGGCCATTAATCAAGACTTGATATGAGACAGACCTAACACACCACATAATCCACTTTACCCAAGTGATACTAAAACCTAGTTTCAGTAATACTGCTTCCAGGAAAGACCATTCTACTCTATCATATGCCTTACTCATATCCGTTTTTATTGCCATATGGTCAAACCTACATCTTTTATTTGTTCGTAACCCGTGGACCATCTCCTGCGCTAATAGTATATTATCTGTTATCAGTCTCCCGATACAAACGCCGATTGGGTCTCTGATATCATTTTCGGCAAAAATTTTCTTAGTCTCAAGCATAATACCTTAGAGATTACCTTATATGCCACATTACAAAGACTTATTGGCCGGAGATCCATCATCCTTTTAGGTTTATCCACTTTCGGTACTAGACAAATATTCGTCTCATTAAGTCTTCGGTCGAAAGTTCCAGATACCATAAATTCTTTTACCAACGTAACTAGATCATGTTTAATAACATGCCAAAATCGCTGATAAAATAAAGCCGTCATCCCATCAGGAGTCCCGGAGCTTTTTCCGGGTGCATCGAATATAGAGCCTTCCTTACTTCTCCTTCTGATATATCCTTTGTTAAGAAAACATTAATATAGTCAGGTACCACTGCTTTCAACTCGCTCAAAGCCTCATCCATGTTTCCCGTGTCCGAATGTTTGAATAGTTGTTGAAAGTAAATCGTTGCAATACTCTCCATCCCTGATTCCGAATCCTCTAACTGCCCATGTTGGTCTAGTAAACCTGTCAACTTATTCCTCGCCCGCCTTTTCTTTGTCGTTGAATGAAAAAATTTTGTATTTTTGTCTCCTTCTTTTAACCACAAATTTCTACTCTTTTGTTTCCAGTATAACTCTTCCTCAAGATATGCTTCTTTCAACTTAAGAACTAATGAATCCACCTCATCTTGAGGAATCTGATCATCACTTTGTGCCTCTTCCAGAGCCACTCTCAAATTCTCTATTGTAGCAAGGCTAGAAGGTACATTATCCTTCCTCCATCTTGCCACATTATGTCTACAATATGATATATAATCCACTATACCCGTTGTTGAACCTTTCCCCATATTCCACCCCGTCTCGACCGATTCTTGCAGTCCTTCCTTTCCTAGCCATCGTTTATCAAAGCGAAAATGTTTTTTCCTTGAGACATTTTCAAATAAGCATTCCGCAAGAATAGGTCGATGATCAGAACCTATTAGTTCCAAATACTTTACCTTTGAAAGGGGATATAGTTCGTGCCAATCTTCGTTCCCGACCGCCCGTCAAGTTTACATCTTATCCTTTCCTTGTTTGGCCCGTATGGTCTTCCTCGCCAAGAGTAGTGGTTTCCTATGATTGGAAATTCTAACATGCCACAATTACTCAACATTCCATTAAAGTCGATGAAGGTTGAGGCCCTTCTCATGACGCCCCCTTTTTTATCTCTATTACTCGTGATTTCATTAAAATCTCCAATCATTAACCATGGGCCGACCCTTGTCGAGCTAACTTGTGTTAATTGTTCCCACACTATCTTCCTGTTTTGAGTCACTGGATCCCCGTAAATAAAAGATATAAAAACTTTTTTGTTCCTTAGAACTCGCACTTGTATCTATAAACCGATTATTTGCCGAAATAATCTCCAAATTAATATCATTATAATAGAATATAGCTAATCCACCCCTACTTCCAATTGGGTCCACCGTGAACACTTTGTCATACCCAAAGTGTAGTACAAATTTTGTCAAGAAAGGCTTATTTTGTTTAGTTTCAGAAAGAAATAAAATGTCGGGTTTGAACTTCGACCATAAATTTCTTAATGTAGACATTGTCCATTTAGATCCCAATCCTTGACAATTCCAACTTAATATTTTCACGTATTTGCCGGTAGCTTCGGGAGAGCCACCTTCCCTTCAGTATTAATAAGGCCCCATGGAATCATATTTAACGAACTACGATCCTTTCCTTGAGCCTCCTTTTTAATATAAAATCTGCAATAGTTTCTCATTTTCAAAAATGTACCCAGTCTTCTCCCAAAATTTTGTAAATATATTTGTCCAATTGGAAATATATTTTGTGGTGATCCAAATCTTGTCAGGTCAATATAATCTTTATTCTTAGATTTATCAATTTTTATAACTATTATTTGTACAAACCCCATTAAACTTGCCTCCCTATCATGTATATCATCAAGATGATAGCCGACCCACCTAACCAAACATTTATGTATCATTATCCACCAATACACCATGTTGCTTAAAAATCCAATTTTATTGCCTCGAACATATATTCTCCCCCAGGCAGCTCTTGTGTTTCCTATCTTCTGTCTTTTCAAACCACACTTCCATATTAAACCATATATAAATAACCATACCCAAACATTTATTCCAGTAAATTCATGAGTAAAAATGTGACAGAGTTTTAAACTAACATGAACCCAAATCGTAGAACAAAAACAACCACTAACCACGATCAATTTTTCTATTTCGTAACCAAGTTCCAGAAACAAGCCATAACATCTTATATAAAGAATCCATATAATAACAAGGAAAAACCAAGGTTTAAAACACGAGTTACCAAGAATCCTTCTTTGGCACCCGCACATGTATGTAATTGTGAACATTAACCGATATCCTTCTGAAACCTCAAGTCTCATATAAGAGAGTATGGATTTTATTATGTTAAGTCCTACATTTGATAAAACGATGTCACCGTGATACATCTCAAACAATGTGAAGCATAAGGTAATATACAACCAAAATAGACCCATTGATACAAACCATCCATAACCATGAACAACTATTTTATTCACAACTCCTCTTAAAATTCTTGCCCTATATCGTTTCCATTGGCACTGTGATATAAATTCATATGAACATGCACATAAGCTAAAAATTATTCCATTAAATTCATGAATACCAAAATAGAGTTTTAAAGTAGTACAAAACCAAAGCAGATAACAAAACCAACCAAAGAAAAATTGGGTCCAGCCCCTAAATACCAAATAACTTGCTAACAAGTTACACCATCCATAGTATCCAACAAAACACTTAGGGAACAAAGACATTATAATCACTTCTTAGATATAGGTTTTGGGATTCCTCCTCCCACCGCGCCTTTGTTTCCCTTTCCGCTACCATTGGTTTCTCCCTTGTTAATGTCTTTAACCCCTGATACACCAACATTCTTCTTAGAAAAAATACCATCAATATTAGTCCCAACTTTTAATTCTTTGGCCGGTGATTTTCTCGGTGCCATAAATCCCGTTTAACAATAATCTCTTTTGGGAGAAGCTTGCACAACCGTGCTATATTTTCTCGCCCGCCAAACCCGTAAGCTTTCTATTATCAACATGACAGATTTCTTCCTTAGTCCTAACCGTAGCTAACTTTACCTTACTTAACGCATTACTAACCATTTCTAACTCTAAATTATTTTCCTCTACTTGTAAGGAAATAGGTTCTGTACCTTTTACCAAGGGAGTATCCTCTTCACCTTGTTCCATTGCCAAGTCCTTCTCTGTCCCCTCATCCTCTGTCAAATCATCAAACTCATCTTCAAATTCTCCTTCTTCCTTCTTGTTCTCCTCCTCTCGCACTCCCCTTTTGATTATCTTCCGTAGCATTAACGCCCATGTCATCGGCCTTTTTCCCTTCTCCTGGAACATCCACTTCCATGGGTGTGATTCTTGGAACTGTTTTTGGTACCTCAGCCCGGATTACAGATTTTAGAGGCAGCTCTGGAACCATCTTCCTTGTAACTTATGCCGCTTTCGCCTGATAGTACGAGTGTGATCCTGAGGAAGTAGAGGCGCCCCTGGCTCTCCCTTGATAGCCATGCCTTGTCGATGTGTATTTCTCTTTATCCTTATGGTTATCCTCCCTGTCCTTTTGATTTTCATCGCGGTGAAATCCTTGAGTCCTCTCCCTGCCCACCTTCCTATAAGGGAATACTTGTCTCTCCTCCTCCTTCCTAATTTAGGTGTGTTAGTCGTAAATTAAATACATAATCATCATCATCATAATTAATTAGATTGATTTTTGGACAAGTACTATATTAACTATTGATTGGTCGCTTTGGCATTAATGAGAAGCCCTAGTAGCCACTAAATCCCAAATGATATGTACTAGAATGTCCACTTCATCTCATGTATAGTGTTCGATTTCTTATACGTTAAATTTTAACTTCTTATTTTCGATTAATTTGATATTATACAGAACTTAACCTATAGACATAACAAATTTGTTACAGTTCCCAAATTTGTTATGATTTTTGATTTTTATAATTTTAGCTTCGTATGATGGTATTTTTGAGAAGAAAAATATTAAAATGATATTGTTGACCAAAAAAATCGTGTGATAATGGCAATTCAAAACAAATCATCTTTATTTTATAGGTGGGCCGAATATATGAGTTTGCAGGCTTTCACTATTATGCCGTTAATTATTAAATATACATTTTTTATAGACAGGCCCAAATAAATGATTTTAAAGGCCTAAATAGAAAACACAGCAAATAAAACTTTTAACGATATATGATCCCAAGCTTGAGGCTCACATTCTCACTTCCAATACAGAGAGAAGAGGATAAGAAACCAAAAACAATGTCTGTCTCGGCGATATTTGGCACCGGAATCGTCACCGTCGCTGCTTCTTCTCCGTCTCTCCGTCAGTTCCAAGCTCCGAAATTGGGGAACGGAGGAGGAGGAGGATTAGGGATGGTGATAGAGTGTTCTTCGAGGCCACAGAAGAAATCGACTGCTCATCACAGGAAGACGAGGCCGAAAAAGACTCAGCCTTGGGATGTTAAGAGAAAGCCTACCGTTTACGCTCCTCTTCCTCCTCTCCCTCAAGAATGGTCTCCGCTCTCTCTATCTTCTGACGACGGTGGTGTTGTCTCCGCCGCCGCGGATTCCACTGCCGGAGATTTGGTCTCCGCCGCATAGTCACGAGAAGAGCTTTTGCTGTTGTTGTCTGTTTCTGTTATTGTGCTGTTTTCTTCTTCTTCTTCTTCTTCTTCTTGTTTGTGTTCATGTTTTGATTTGTTGAATTAATTGTACGGACAAAACTGCAAATTTCTTTTAAAGGTTGAAGCTTTTGTTTCCTCTGTTTTTGGATATTGGTTTTGTCAGGATTGAAATCAAAAGCTTCTAAGCACAGTTGATTACCATATAAGATATGTACTTCTCTATAGAGAATAGAGATATGCCTTTTGTTTTGGATCAATGTTGGTTTAATGTGATCCTTGCTCAAGTGTAATGTAAGAAGGAGCTACTACACCAATGTTGACATTAGCCATTTGGTGATTCATCATCACAACGTCGGCTTGATCCATGTGAAAACCGTTAGTAGCTCTTGGAGTTTCACTAATGGCTGTTGCTTCACATGGGGCAGCGACGTCTTCATCGTTCCGACTCGCGACAGAGTTTGATTTCCTCATCTCATTAGGTTCGTACACGAAACTGAAACCGGATTTCGACACTTCGAACCTACTTTCCTCGATAGTGTCGTCACTCGTCGTCACACTAAACTCGAGAACCGCCACGATCGGAGTACATTGGTCGTAATGCTTGTCTTCAAGATGTTTCACGAGGTGTAAGCAGTTCGTGTAGCCGATAAAAACATGATCTGACTCAATGTTATATAGTTTGATTTCATGTTCACTCCAGGTGATTTGTGTGCAAGGCTCTCCTCCCGATGTGGCGGCTTCACAGGTGAATTTCACTGACAAGTAGTTGGTATACTCTTGTTTTGTTATGGTTTGGTATTCGCGGTTCTTTAGTGAGACAACAATACATAAGGCTATCCCGGAGAGCTTGTTGTAGTTCCAATGCTGAGGCGATTCAAAGTTCACCTTGGATCCAATTGTTTCATGGCAAAACCATGAAGGCACTTCACTTCCAGGAAAGCATGTGCTGAACAAAATCTCCGGAACAATATCCTACGAAAACAAAAATCTTTTAAAACTGAGTTTTCTACATTCAAGAATAAGGAGAAGGTTACCTTATTGCAGAGTTTAAGTGCACTTGGTAGTAGATAACATTTCTTTCGAGCATAAGATGCGATTTCCTCTTTTGCAGCTTGTTCCAATCCGTTGCAGTTTGTGAAAATGAAAGTGGAATGAAGAATATGCTCTGTCGCCGTAGCGTGTGCAAGTGGTTGAGCAATTGTCTTCAATGAGCTACATCCATGTGCATCTAAACATTGAAGGTTTGATGGAAGCTTAGGAAGATGTGTAAGGCTATTACAATACTTCATATCAAGCCATTTCAACCGAGAAAACCGGTTTATGTTCTCCGGGAGGCGCCATATCTTTTCGTTTCTGCTTAAGCATAAGCGTCGCAATGAGAATATATCCGTCATCTCTTTGATAGATGTTTCGTCTATAAGTAAAATCTCTAAGCTGTTCATGTTTTTCGCAGTTTCGGGGAAACTCTTGAGCTTTGAACATCCTGAAAGTATAAGTTCTTGAAGAGCTTTAAGTTCACCAAGACTATCAGGTAGCCTCTTAAGCTTCTTGCAGCCTTTCATGTTTAATAAGGTAAGTCTTTGGAGATTTCGAATGTCGAAAGGAAGTTCCTTAATGGCAGTGCCATTCAAGTATACCACTTCTAGCTTTCTTGAAGTCACCTTAAATACCTTAAACTTTGTGCAATCGCTGAGGATGAGAGTTTCTAGAGATGTCAAGTTAATCTCTGGGAGATGCTTAAGACTTGTGCAACCTTTCAGATTCAAGAAAACAAGACACTTCATATTTTCCATATCTACGGGCAACGTATCCAATGCCACACATCCTTCAAGGTTCAGTTCTTGGAGGTTTCGAGCCTCGGCTAAACCCGACAAAGTAGTCAATTTTCTTGAGTGGTTGAACTCAATCCATTTAAGTTTCATTGCAACCTTGTTACCCTCCCAAACTCGTTCAATGTCGCTGTAATGAAGCTTAAGATCAACAAGATTTTCCGGATTGAAATCTCGTGGAAGCTCTTTCGATGGGAATTTCAGCCAATGGAGACATCGAATCTCGTTCAACGGGAGATGCAGCCCTTCCGGGAAATTCAACATAACGTCACCATTACATTCTTGAGGACAACAAGTGTTGTAGATTTTGAGATACCGCATGTTTCTCATCGAAGCAAATGCTTGACTATGAAAGCTCTTTTTCATGTTTACATCAGCCAGGTCAAGGAAGATAGATCTCACTTTAGAAGCTCCCTATCAATCATTAACAAAAACATGGCATTAGCTAAGAAAAAAGTTACAATATATCATTTGCAAGAAGTTAATATTTACCTTATTGTTCTCTAACATATCCATTATTGTGTGATGGTCCCATAATCGTCGCCGTCCTTTCCCATCAGAAGCAGATGCTTCTTGACCAAGCTCCTTTGAAAACATGTGTAGCGTGTCGTGCATTTCTACTTTGTCGCTAGATATAGTTATCAAGAACTTGTCGACGAGCTCTGCTATTTCGATCCTAGCATCGACAAAGTTTTCTTTATATGAATCTAATAAGCTTGCTACATAGTTCTTGTCAAGTGACTTGAAACAAGCTATATCAAGAAGTGTGTCCTTTTGTTGTTGGTTAAGCGCATCGTAGCTCTCTTTCCAAACACTCTGAAGCATCTCACTTGAGCTTTGCGCTCGCGGCTTCTTAGAGCTTTTTTCTCGGCCTTTATGGTGTTGACTCAATGCATCAAGTTTCGAATGCCAGAGAGACTCGTCTTTTCCTAGAAGCTCGGCACCTAAAACCTTGAGAGCTAGTGGATTCCCTTTGGTGTAATGAACGAAATCTTTCGACAAGTTTGAGAAACTCGAAGTAGCGTTGCTTTGATCAGCAAATGCGTAGTGGGTGAAGTGTTGTAGACTGTCTTTGTAACTTAACCGAGGGACTTCGTATATATAATCGACAAAACCGTGTACAACCGATTTATCGCTTGTTGCAATCACAATCTTGCTCCCTTGTTTGATCCAATCACCCTTGCCAAGGATAGCAACAAGTTGTTCCTTGTCACTAACATTGTCAAGAATAACAAGTGTTTTGGTTTTGAGTAGTTGATCCTTGAAACATTCGTGTGCGGCTTGTTCGCTCTCAAACTTTGGATTCTTGATCTTAAGTAACTCTTCCAAGAGTATTGTAGCCAAGTGGCTTAAGCCGTAATCCTTTGTGGTTTGATGGATATCAGTGATTAACACATGACTCAAGAAACCGTGCTTCGCTTTCTCATATAGCTTCTTAACAAGTGTGGTTTTACCAATGCCAGGCATCCCAACAACACCGACGGTACGAGTTTTTTCCTCGAATCCAAAGCTTAGCTTTTCCTCTAGTTGCTTTAGACGCGATTCGACACCGCACGAACTCTCAACTTTTTCTTGGTGTAATGTAGAGGAAAGATCAGTATCTTCTTGAAGATAATAGTTTTGTGGAGATGTTCTTGAAATTTTATTCAATGCTTTCTTTACCTCCTCGACGACTTTGGATATGAGATCTTCCTCATCACTGAAAACAAACATAAAGTAAAGAAACAAAGATTAAAACTTAAAAAAGTTTTAAAAGATTTTCAAAGTAAACAAACTTTTTACCTTTTTTCGTTTAAGACAAATCCAATTAAAAGAGGAATAGACTCTAAAGCTTCTGTCCATTTACTTTTGGTCTCTTCGTTAACATTCTCCACAAGATCTCTAAACTTGTCACCGAACTCTCCTCTCTGTTTCCTAACAGTGACAGGCTCCACTTTGTAAAAAATCGGTATCACGACGAGCCCTCTTTGCTCTTTGCACTCTATCATCTTAACCAGCTCCTTCATACACCAATCTGACTCAGCATATCTCGGAGAGAATATCGCTAACGCGATTTTCGAACATTCGATTCTCTTGAGCAGAGCGTTGAGTTCTTGTCCCATATCTTCGTCTGTGTCTATAAAGGCATTGATACCGTTTCTTTTTAAGGCCTTTTTGAGATGGCTAACGAAGTTGTAGCGTAGCTCTGCTCCACGGAAGTTGATAAACACTTGGTCTTGGGATGGTTTTGTGTGTGGTGTGAACTTCGAAGAGGAGAAACTTGCCATGGGAGGAGGCATCTTCTTCTTCTTCTTCTTCTCTGGTTTTTAGTTTTTTCTTCTCAAGATTGATATGTGAAAGATAGTCAAGTCAACCCTTTCCCACCAGACATAAATTGCTCTATATATTTCTAACTTATTTTTATTAAACTCGGAAATGATTGGTCTATTATTCATTTCAAATATATAACAAAATAATGGTATGCGACTATGTGTATACAAAAGTCTTCAATCTATATTTATTTATTGGTTTAATAAAATAAAAGATTTGTTCATCTCTCTCGCGAAGCTGTTCATGGTTTCGTGTAAATCGGAGAATTGACACGGAGAGAGAGATTTAGTTATTTGAATCGGCGAGCTGCTTTTATCTCAGAGTCGTCTCAACCAAATCTACTAAGAGCTTGAGATTAACGACGATGGTGGATTACGAGAAGACTAGTCAAAGCGTCGACATCATCTGCGACGAGACTCTACGATACTCCTTCGTCAGCCACCTCTCCGCCGCTTTACGCAGAGCAGGCATCTCTATCTCTGTCTCTGCGTTTGCCGATTTAGATTCCGATTATCTGAATGAGAAATCTAGGGTTTCGGTGGTGGTTTTCTCCGAGACAACCCGCCTCTTCCAAAATTGGCATGATAAGTTCCATAAGACTCTCCAGCTTCGAAGGAAGGAAAGCCAAAAGGTGATTCCAGTGTTCTACGGTGTTGATCCATCGTCTGTAATTGTTTACCTATATACAGAGTGGCAGATAATGCTACAGGAAGGATACCATTCTCGGTAAGCTAATAATACTTTTATTCTCGTTGTTCTTGGGAATGAGTAATAGGAATCTTCTCTTTGTGTATGGTAGGTACTCTAACGATACGATACGCAGCAACGACTCAGAGCTCGTAGAAGAGATAGTCAGTGATGTCTATGGAAAGATACTTCCTGCAGAACGAATTGGGATTTACTCGAGGCTTATGGAGATTGAGAACCTGCTTTGCGAGCAACCTTGGGGTGTGCGAAGCTTAGGACTCTGGGGCATGCCTGGCATAGGCAAGACGACGCTTGCTAAAGCTTTATTTGAGCAGATGTGTAATGACTATGATGCTTCTTGCTTTATCGACAACTTTGATGAAACACTTCATAAGGTTGGACCTCACCGTTTGCTTGAAGACAAAATCGGTAGCTTTCTGAGAGAAAAATGCGGCGTAAACACTTCTTGCATTACAAGGCTGAGCCTCCTTAAGGACAAGTTGTGTGATTCGAGGATTCTTGTTGTTTTGGATGATGTGCGCAATCCTCTAGCTGCAGAGTCTTTCTTGGGAAGGCTTGATTGGTTTGGTCCCGGAAGCCTGATTATCATAACCTCTAGATATAAGCAAGTGTTTGCCCTTTGTCAGGTGAATCATATATATAAGGTACCGGGTTTAAGCAAGGATGAAGCTATGCAGCTATTCTCTCAAAGCGCCTTTGAAAAAGCTATGCCCGAACTTAATGCCAGGGTACTATCAATGAAGGTGGTTGAGTATGCTAATGGAAACCCATTAGCTCTCCGTATTTATGGCCGAGAGTTAAATGGGAGGAAGCATGAAATGGAGACAGCATTCCTTGAGCTCAAGCGATTCCCTCCCCAAAATATTCAGGATAGGCTGAAGAGTGTTTATAGTGCACTTGGTGACAACGAGAAGTTCATATTCTTGGACGTTGCTTGTTTCTTTAAAGGAGAAAATGTCGACTATGTGGTGCATTTGCTAAAAGATTGTGGTTACTTCCCACGTGTTGGGATAGACCTTCTTGTGGAGAAGTGTCTGGTGACTATTTCAGAAAACGCATTGCAAATGGATGACCTGGTCCAAGATATCATCAGAGAAATCATTATTGGAGAAAGATTACAGATGAAGAAGTGCACCACCCTATGGCAGCCTTCCAGCATTAGAGATCTACTAGAAGATGAACTTGAAGCTGATGAAGAACCAAAAGAAACTTCTGAATGTCTTCATGTATGTTTAATTCTGCTATATTCATATACATAACTTAATCATTAAAGTTGAGATTAACTTCATGACCTGGCTTCCCTTGTTCTAACAGGTTGCTGAAGACATCAAAGGCATATCTCTGAACACATCAAAATTGAAATTTGATGTGAATCCTGATGCCTTCAAGAAGCTGGATAGTCTGAGATTCCTTAAGGTTTACAGCTCCTGCTCTGATAATGTTCATGAACTCAATTTTCCGAAGGGCCTAAACTCTCTACCCTGCGAGCTTAGGCTCCTCCACTGGGAGAACTATCCTTTTGAATCCTTGCCTCAAGGTTTTGACCTCCGGGAACTTGTTGAACTCAATATGCCTAATAGCCAGCTTAAGAAACTCAGGCCAAGAACCAAGGTAGAAAATCTATCCATTTTTCACGCACTTACTACACTACAGTTTTGTTACTAATTTGTATTTTTGTTCAGAACCTCGAGATGTTGAAGAGGATCAGGCTTTGTCATTCCAAACAACTAGTTAAATTTAGCATACATGGATATGCTCAAAATATCGAGCTGATTGATCTCCAAGGTTGTATAGGACTGGAGAGTCTTCCAGCCATGACGAAATTAGAGCATCTCCGAGTTTTAAATCTCACAGGTTGCAAAACTCTTAAAACTGTCGCTGGGCTTCCACCAAATATCGAGGAATTATATCTCCAGGGAACTAGCATAGAAGAGATGCCAATATCCATGGTGGCCCGCTCTTTCCAACCGGACTGCAAAGAGCTTATGAATCATATGAAACACTTCCCGGGTCTTGAGCATATCGATTTGGAAACTGCAAAAAATCTGATTAATGTTAGCTCATACAGTCAAGGTTTTGACAAACTTGTCCGCTTGAATATGAAAGATTGCATTAATCTGCGAGGTTTGCCTGAAATGTTCAACATAGAATCTCTACGAATTCTTGATGTGTCTGGCTGTTTTCAACTTGAGGAAATAAAAGCTTTTCCAAGAAACTTGAAAGAGCTATATCTTGCTGGAACAAGCTTACGAGAGTTGCCCGAGTTTCCTACGAGTTTAGAATTCTTGAATGCTTATGATTGTGACCTTCTGAAGTCAGTTCGTTTGGACTTTGAGCAGCTTCCTCGACACTACACGTTTAGTAATTGTTTTAATTTATCTTCTGAAACGATCATTGAATTTATAGAGAAAAGTCTGCCTCGAGTGATTAGGTTAGCCAGAGAACAAGATCAGGTATATCTCTCATTCCCTGGTCACATGTGCACTTACTCTAACGTACATGTATTGCTTATCTGATTGGATCTGGTCTTTCTGAAACAGGTACAAACTAAAGCACCTGCATTAAACGTATGTTTACCTGCATATGTGTGCCTGCCATCCTCCTTTCACTGGCAAGCAAGTTCATTTGTAATGGTAGAGCTTGCTCCTTGCACGCGAAAGGCTCTTTCAGGTTTTGCTATGTCCGTTTTAGTATCATTTCGGAGCGACTCCCACAATGTTGTAGGTTTAGGCATTAGATGCATATGCAAATGGGAGACCAAGACAGGCCATCATGAAATAATAGAGAAGATTTTTAAGTGTTGGGATCCAAAAGAAGCTCCAGGAGTAGTAGAGGATCATATATTTGTCTTATATGATGCCGAAATGCATCCAGGTGGTGGTGAAGGAATGGATCAAATTATGTCAACAGATAAACTCAAATTCGAATTTGATACAGTAAGCGGTGAAAACAAGCCTTTGGGTGGTAACTGCAAGGTAAAAAGATGTGATGTCAAGGTAATAGTGGATTCAAAAGGTGATGTAAGTTTTAGTGCAGGTTCAAGAAGAGCTAGTGAGGATATGAACAATATCGATGAGCTTCCTCCTCCTTTGCCTGAAAAGGCAGAGACAAAGATTTGTTCTTCTCCGTCTAGTAAGCGACATAAGCTTTCTACCACCGTGGCTAGCAACGTGAAACCCAAACGCAGTGCGTTATCGAAGTGGGTGGGTTGTGTTCCGCGAGTGAGGAGAATTAAAAGAGAAAAATTGCAAATTAAAACCTAAAATTTGAACATTTCGATAAAAAGACCAACCCAAAAAAATCGTTTTAAACATTAAAACATAAACTAAATTTATGATCAAATTTAAATATTAAAATATAGTTTGAAGACGAAATCCAAAAATTGTTGTTCAGGTATGAATTTTTTTGCTTTAAACAATATTATAATATTTAAATTTGACCATAAATTTAATTCGTGTTCTAATATGGAACTCGATTTTTTATGGATATTTTTTGTCGAAATGTTTAAACTTTAGGTTTTAATTTGCAATTTTTACGAAGTAAAAGAAACAAAAAAAAAACCTAGATGGCATTTATCCAGCCTAGTCAAAAGGTAGTTTGTTGGATCATCGACTGTGTTGTAGATGTGCATTTACATTCTGTGTCTTGCCTTCCATTAACTGAAAATATTCGTGGTGTTTCTTTTTTCCCATGTAAGGGATGTGATCCCGGATTGGCTTCCCCTAACGGGAAGTAACATACTGAGATTTTAACTTAATAAAATAAAATGGGAGTGCATTTTTCGACAAAAAAAACTGAAAATATTCGATTTTTACTGAATTAAACAAGCTGAAGCAGTTTTTACTTTTTACTAGAATCAAGATTGGTATTGTGACAAAAAAGAAGAAGACCAAGGTAGTATATTGAAGGCCCAACAGAAACTAGTATTTAAAAGGCCCATTAAAGCCCATTGGTTTTCCGAATGAGAAATATGAGTTTTCGCGTGGCTTTGTGTTTTAAGCTAAAGTCCCGGTTTACCTTCACCGTCTTCTTCATCTCCTCCGTTCCGCCACGATTTTCTAGGGTTTCTTTCGCAGAGTTTCTCCGAATCTGAATCAAATCATTCTCTAATCCGTGTAGGTTTCTCCCAAGTTTAAGTTGGTTTATTCTTCGTTAATTTCTTCTGTGACTTTACCTATTTATGTTTCGTTGTTTTCTCGTAGAGAAATATGTGATTTCGTGGTTTGGAGCTCTCTGGAGATCCAACCATGAGATTCGTCTCTCTGTTCAACATCGAAAACTGACTTAGATTTTGTAGAGATTGATCCGCTTTTGCCTTTTTAAATTGTGAAAAATCTATAATCTAAGTGGTCTATTGATTAGATCTTGCTTAATATTGTGATCCGATCCTGTCAGCAAACTGGTTTTCGTGTTTTGTGCACTTGTCTTCTCTCTTTTGCTTCCTCTGTTTATGTGCTTACGCTAGGATCATAATGGGTTTGGACCATAATCAGTTTTTTAATTGTCTCGTTAAGATTTTAGCTATATTGAGAATTGATTTGTTAGTATTAGTATGTGGTTTCTTTTCCCGAGGAATGCTAATGTTTTAAGCTTGTTGAATCTTAAATTCTTGTATTTATTTTTATCTTTCATCCTGCAGACACAAACTGCATACGTAGTTGAGTTTGATTACTCGCGAGTTCAAACATGTCTGTCACGGCGGGAGTGAGTAATGCTGCACTTGCTACAAGGGAGAAACTACGAGGTGGGATTGGGCAGACCAAAGTGAAAAGATATTGGCCTGGGAAAGTTCCAGAGTGGGCTGAGGAAGCCGATGAAGATGAGGATGTTAGGATGCAGAAGCCTGATGTTTTGGATAGATCTTTCCCTAAGCATGATGATTTGGGGGTTGCTAGGAAGGATGATCCGAGGCTGCGCCGTTTAGCTAAGACCAGAATTGAAAACCGCGAAGAAGTTAGAGCGGATCATCGTCGAGTTAGACAGGCTGAGATTATATCTACCGAAGAAGAGGAACTGAGGAATCAAGAGACTAGAGACGAGGAAGAAGATGAAGACGCCCTAGAAGAAAGAAGAAGGAGAATCAGAGAGAAAAATCTTAAAAGAGCCCAAGAGGAGGCTGCTCTACTTCCTGTAGAAGAAGAAGAAGAGGCACAAGATGAAGAAGAGGAAGAGGAGGAGTCCGAGTACGAGACTGATTCAGAAGACGATATGCCTGGTATTACCATGATCAAGCCTGTTTTTGTACCAAAAGCTGAGCGAGATACTGTAGCGGAGCGCGAGCGGCTTGAAGCTGAAGAACTAGCTCTCGAAGAGTTAGCAAAGAGAAAGCTGGCCTTGAGAAAGATAGAGACAAAGCAAATAGTGGTTGAGGAAGTCAGGAAAGATGAAGAGATACGGAAGAACATGCTATTGCAAGAAGCAAATACCGGAGATGTAGAAACCGATGACGAACTCAACGAAGCCGAGGAGTACGAAGTCTGGAAGACGAGAGAGATCGCGAGGATCAAGAGAGAAAGAGATGCAAAGGAAACTATGTTGAGAGAGAGGGAAGAGGTAGAGAAGCTGAGGAACATGACAGAGCAAGAGAGGAGAGACTGGGAGAGGAAAAATCCGAAAGCCACATCAGCTCAACCGAAAAAGAAGTGGAACTTTATGCAGAAATACTACCACAAAGGTGCCTTCTTCCAAGCAGATCCTGACGACGAGGCAGGATCGGTTGGAACCGATGGTATATTTGAGCGCGACTTCTCTGCTCCAACTGGCGAAGATAGGTTGGACAAATCGATTCTGCCGAAAGTCATGCAAGTCAAGCACTTTGGTCGCAGTGGAAGAACTAAATGGACTCACCTTGTCAATGAGGACACAACAGATTGGAGTAACCCGTAAGTTTTCGTCTGCTTGGCGTATGAGATTCTTGACTTATTAGCACATTTGAGTAAAAACATTAACCTGAGAACTTAACTGAATGATTGCATTCTTGTGTAGGTGGACATCGAATGATCCTCTACGCGAAAAATACAACAAGAAAATGGCAGGCATGGATGCTCCTATTGCAAAACCAAAGGGGAGCAAGAAGATGAAAGACTGGGAGTCGTAGAGACAGCATCAACATCTGATAATGTTTTGAATCCCAAAACTAATGCAAAGTGGTATTGTTGTGAGTCAAAAAAAGCACCTTAGTTATGTCTGAACAATTCAGTAATAATAAGCTCGTGGACAAGAGACATGTGGGTCGTAAGTAGTATCTTTTGTATCGCGGATCATTATTTTCTACTATATAAGTCATCAGTTTAATTGTGTTCAAAACTACACCATCATATTTTTTCATGTTAAAGATTTGATTATAAATGGGAAAGTAGAAGTGTAATTATTAATAATAATTGTGCCGAAAGTAGCCAGCCAGCCAGCTACCACCGTCATCAACGATCGATCATATTGTTTTGCTGTATACATAGCCCCCACACTTTTTCTTCTTCTTCTCTCTCTATCGTATAGTCAACCAAATTTGCAGATCTACACTCTCTATTCTCTCTCTAACATCTCCTCCCTGCATAGCCAACCCCTTTCTCTCTCTCTCTCTTCTCCGATTCTTCCTCCGTCAGGTATGTCTCCGAGTTTCTATGGCTTCCTCACGTCTCTCTCCTGTAACTTGTTCGCTTTTCATTTCCGTTTTTTCTCTTCTCCCACGTTATTCTTTTATCGTTTAGAGCTCAACGTATGATTTTCGTATTTGATTCGATTATATTGTAGATTAGGTTCTGGATCTGATTGCGATCTCTCGTCATCTGATACATGATCCGATTGTTGCGTAGACAGGATCAAAACGTGGACAAGTTAAAATATGATCAGTGATCGGTCTGATTTCAGAGTTCAGATGCGGAGATTATCTGTAACTATGATCAAAATCTCATACAAATGGATATGCAATCATCTCTTTCTCCTCGGCTTTGTTGGGTTTCTGTATCTTCTCCACAGAACTTGTCCTCTCTTGTTTTCTCCTTTGTTAGCTGCATCTCCTGTTTTGGTATGCACTTTCGTTTTGCTCGGGACGATTCTGAGCTTCGGAGAGCCAAACATACCTGAGATCGAAACAGAACCGGTAACTGTGCACGAGGCTGCTCTCTTTAGAGCCGAGGTTTCCAGGGATGGTGCTACTGTTGTTGAGAGAGGCGACACGAGTTTTGATGTAGAGAGGTTTATGAGCAGGGAGAAAGACGAAGGGAATGATGATGCTTCTAGATTAGTGGAAAGCCAAATGAGCGAGGTTGATGAAGATGGTGGATCATTTGATTACAGGCCTTTAGTTGATGAGACTCTTGATGAGATCAAACGGGATACTCATGTAAGGTTCGAGGAAGAAGCATTTGTTCTGAAGGAGAGTGGAGATAGAATGGAGGAGAAGTTGTTTGAAAATCGTGGGAAGCAAGTTTCAGTTGCAGAACAATCGAGTAAATATGGCAGATCTTTAGAAGAAATGATGGACGATCCAAAGGAAGATCTGGTGGATTTATCTCCGGTTTCGCCTTGGAGACCGATGAGGCATGAGGAGGATGAAGATGATGATGCAGACCGTGATGACTCTCTGGATTCTGGGTCTGATGGCGCAGAAAGTTCTTCACCGGATGCTTCTATGACAGACATCATCCCAATGCTTGATGAGCTTCACCCGCTATTACATATAGAAAGTTCAAGCCGTGGTATTACAGATGTTGAAGGATCAGATGTGCCTTCAGAGGAGCCACATAGTAGTAGTAGTAGTGATGATGAAGGAACGGAGTCTGATGTTGACAGTGCAAGTCATGGAGAAGAGGGCGACAATGAGAATGAAGAAGAGGACGAGAATGAAGAGGAGGAAGAGGCAAAGAAGGAAGAGAAGGACGATGAAAGTAAATCAGCAATCAAATGGACAGAGGTTGACCAAAAGAATGTCATGGATCTAGGAAGTCTCGAGCTTGAAAGAAACCAACGGTTGGAAAATCTTATTGCAAGAAGAAAAGCTCGCCACAGTATGAGACAAATGGCAGAGAGAAATCTGATTGATTTTGACAGTGCTGATATTCCCTTTAATATGCCACCGATCTCAACTGCGAGGCAGAATCCATTTGATCTTCCATATGATTCATACGATGATATGGGATTACCACCTATCCCTGGCTCTGCACCGTCCATTATGTTCGCGAGGAGAAACCCATTTGATCTTCCATATGAGCCAAATGAAGAAAAGCCAAACCTCAAGGGTGATGGTTTTGAGGAAGAGTTCTCTTCTCAACCACCGAAGGATCCAGTGTTCAGAAGACATGAGAGTTTTAGTGTAGGGCCATCAACGCTTGGAGGTCCCAGATATGATAGGCTACGACCTTTCTTTGTGCTAGAAAGATTAGCAAATGAGGGAGCAAGCTATTATCCATTTGAAAGGCAGCTCAGTGAAGTCAGTGAATCAAAAGCTAGTTCTGTTCCTGATACTGAATCTGTGTGCACAATACTGGAGGATGATGAAAAGAAGGTGAATGAACATGAGTCTGATCGAGAAATCGAAATTAGTAAAGTTGATATGGCTTCTCACCATAGTGAAGAGAAAAACCATTCAACTTCTGACCATGAAGAAGAAAAAAGCCACTTAGCCTCTGACAATGATGAAGAGAAAAGCCATGTATCTGAACATGACGAAGAAAGAAGCCATTTAAATTCTGAACATGATGAAGAAAAAAGCCATTCATCAGAAGATTCTGATTTCGATGAACAAGCCAATAGCAGTAATCTTCATCATGATGTGGCTGAGATAATATTGGGAGATGCAGAAACACAACATGTGCTATCAAACATGATGGATGGAGAAACTTCTGATCAGAGAAAACTTGATGATGAGGATTCCAGTGATAGTGATTCATCCTTGTCAGAGATAGAAGAAAAGATACGGGATATTAGTGACAACGAGGCAATGTTGATTTCGGATCACGAAGAATCACATACTTCTCTACATCCTTCTTTTGAAGAACTAGAAATCGATGTGGCAAGAGAGGTAGAGGATGGTTATCACCATGATGAAGCGCCTGCTCAAGACTCTTTCATCATTTTGCCCCTTTCATTTGACGACCACCAGGTCCACCACGAAGAACCTGTTTATGATTCCAGTCCTCCCTCAGGCAGTAGATTCCCATCGTTTTCTTCTGTATCTTCTGATCACCAACCAGAAATACCGGGGAAAAATGTGGAAGAGGTACAAGAAAATGCAGATAAAGAACGTGAAGTTTATTCTGAAAGCAGAAGTCCTCCAGAAATTCATTCTACTTCTGATGAAACTGAAACAAGTATAAAGGAAGTAGGAGAGACTAGCACACATGCTACAGAAAAGGCGGGTCCTCTCATTGCGGAGGTTGAAATTGACGGTCAAAATAACTCAACTGTTTCAGTTTCTGAATTTGAAAACGCCTTACTTGATGAATCTTCTCTGCCTTTGGATAAGAACAATGTTGTTCATGAGGAGGATCACCCTTTGTCTGTTTCTAGTCAAGAGGACATAGAAGAGCTGCATGTAGACGAGAAAGAAGCCGTAGATACCAGAGCGATAGATGTTGGTGAATCTGTTGTGGAATTGGTTTCTCCTACAGAAGATGAGATATCATCTACAGAGGTGGTTGAACAACATCTCCCTGTTGAGCATACAAGTTCACCTATGGGGGATGGTGACACGGAGGAGAATGTGACAACACTGGAAGAATCACCTGATGTGATAGTACATGACATAGCTGAAGTGATAACGCACAAGGAAGAGGATAAACAAAAAGACGTAGGCAGTTCTCAAACATTCAACGCAGACATCCCAATAGACGGTTACTCCACTTTGTCTTCTGGAGCTGTTGAGTATGTTGAGACGAATTCAATTAGCCACAAAGATGTTCCACAGTCAGAACACAATCCTGCTTTGTCATCAGATTCTGATACCGGTGAAGAAACAAATCCCGACCAAACTATGGATATCGAAGTAGTCTCTGAAACTGCCAATGTTGCCCAAAATGTAGGATCTGAAGAAGCGAGTTCATCTCAATCAGAGAGAGAACTGACCTGGGCAGATAAATCCGTGGTAGAACAGTCATCAGCTGAACCTGACGACGTTCAAGTAAGTCATCAAACTCATCTTCTCTCATAGATGTGATTCATTACAACATACAAGATCAACTGTTTATCGTTGTCCTGCGTTATTGGTATTGCAGGTACCACCAACTCTTACACCTCCTGTTAGTGTGGTTTTTTCTCGGAACATAACTTTCCATGAGTATCACGATGCTCCGGAAGATATAGCGGAGTTATCTGGTTTGACATCAGACACATCATCGTCGTCATCTCCAACATCTCTAGCAGAGTCTCCTGAGTACACAACACCTATGGTTGGTAAAGGCTCAAGGGTGGAGTTCAAGTAAATATATTGTTTCTTGTGAGGTAATTACAAGCACTTGTGGGTTTTGTTTCTTTGTGATCTGTTTTAGAAGGGACAAGAGAGAAGCTGATTATCATTTTTTTTTGTTCGTGTCTGTTTATTTTTCTCCTCTTTCAGCTTTCACATTTGATTGATTTAATATCTCTTGAAACTGTATTTAGTTTTTTCTTCTTCTTCTTTTGGGTTTGTGACTTTGGAATATTTTCTCCTTTTTGTTGTGTGTTCTAAATTATTTTGGGATTGAACCAGAGAAATGAGAAGATGTGTATTTTTGTGTGTGTCTATCTTTGGGCACTGTAATTAGAGTTGCTGATAGTTCAATAGAGATTTCACACAAAAAATGTGAGCACGTAACTAGGATATAATTTTGGTTATTGTAAAAATATTTAATGAATTCCTGTGGAAATAAATACGTCAGGAGAATTATAGTATTTAATTTGTATATATGAATTTTCCAAAACTAATTAACTTAGACCATCATTATAGGAGTCTCTAAAGAAGACTCTTAACTGCGGTCCCACTGATTTAAGTAAAAGCTGCCTCTTGTGCCTCTTATTTAAGAGGTGGTTTTTTTTTTCGCGGGCCCCACTGACACAAGGCGGCCCGCGATTGGTTTTTTTATATTTTTTTTATTTTTTTTTTTAAAGTCTGAGAAATAAATAAAAAAACAAAAAAAAATCTTAAAATCTATCGAACCTATAATGATGCTCTTAGACCAACATTATCGGGCTCCCTAAGGGGAGACCTTACCTTTGGGAGCCCACTTATTTAACAAGTAACACTTCCTAAACTCCCACTCTAAGAATCGATGCTTCAATTTTTCGCGGGCCCATTGACACGTGGCGGCCCGCGATTGGTGAGATTTTTTTTTTTTTTTTTTTAAATATATATATTATAAAAATCTTAAGAGTTTTTTTTTTTTTGGCTCCACTGATTATTATGTTGTTAGGAGTTGGTCTAATTTTCTAAAAATATAAGCAAAAAAAATACAAACTTGTAATTATTGATAAATTCCCATTATAATCCGTTAAGGGGCGCATCTAGTATGTAGGCTTCTATATATAATAGAAGGCAATTGGGGATTAGGGCTTGATTACTGGAAAACTCCTTCTTCTTCTGAAACGATGAGAGAAAGCATGGAGGAACTTGAGATTGGTTATTCGGTTTTTGATCCAAGAGAGATTATCTTAGGAAGAAGGTGGAGAAAGGAGAGAACAGTGGGATACCAGGGCTGGATGTGTACGCATGCGAGCCATGGCGTCTTCTTGAGAACGTAACACCGCATAGTCATATATACGTACGGTGTAGACAATTGGATTTACTTTTCTCCGCAAAGACAACGTGTCCTGATAACCGATCATATATAACGCATTGGCTAGCGGGAAGAGTATTCCCTATGTGATGCCAAGTTTAAGCCTATTGGTGATGCAGGATCACACTCATGGTGCCTCCTACTCCTCCTTGCTTGGAAGAAAAAGAAGAAGAAAATAGTGGCTCTTCAGGTTTATCTAATGAGCCTCCAGAGGCGGAGAATTTTAGCCTTCAAGTCATTCAACAACAAGAGCTCACCAAAACCAACAACCAGTGGTGGGATAGCATTGTCGATGGAGAAGATGATGAGACATCATCAACTTCTTAAAGTCTTTATTCTGTGTCTTTTGCTTTGAATAAGTAGTCGCTTTTGGTGTGTGCTTGTTTCCAACTCTCTATCAAGAAGAGGAGGATGAGTCAGAGTACGAGACTGATTCAGGAGACGAGATGCCTGGTATTACCATGATCAAGCCTGTTTTTGTACCAAAAGCTGAGAGAGACACTGTAGCAGAGCGTGAGCGGCTTGAGGCCGAAGAACTAGCTCTCGAGGAGTTAGCAAAGAGAAAGCTGGCGATGAGAAAGAAAGATAGAGACAAAGCAAATAGTTGTTGAGGAAGTTAGGAAAGACGAAGACCTACGGAACAACATGCTCTTGCAAGATGTGGACTTTCTGGTTAACCCAAATCAGGATTAAGTCATCAATTTCTTTGTGTTCAAAATTACACCACCATACGAATATAATAATATAGCCTTGTGTCGTTGTAGATGTCGACCTTCTGGTTAACCCAAATCAGTGGATACAATGAAATTTTCTTCATCATATATGACATTGACAATAAATGTTTATATGTAACAGCCCATTATGTATACATCATCGGATTCGAATATTCTATAAAAATACTTCTAAATAATTAAAATATTATAACTTTTTTTTTTGAACTTTAAATATGTTATTAATATTGTACATGGATTATTATAAAATTAAAATATTTATAATATTTTATTTTTTCATTATGTTAACTATTTATTTTTATTTTTTCGTTTTTTTAATTTTAATCCTATTAATTATGAATATTTTTTTATATTTATTTTTACTTATATTTTCTGATTTCGTTTTTATTTTAACCTATTAAAGAGGAATGTTTTTTATTTTTTTATCTAAAATAACTTTATACTAAAATATATAAAATTGCATTACATGTAATTAAAAAAAATTTTAAGGGTTTCTTAAAATTTGTCATTTCCAATTAATAGTATAGATAAAATTATAAATGTATTAATTCCCAAAAATACAAAAAAACGAGTTTTTAACTTTTTATAATTTAATTTTAGAAATTCTGTAAAATACCACCAAATTAAGTTTTTGTTTTGAATATACCATTACAAATTTTTAATAACAAAATTACCATTAGAATTTAATAGTCTACAAAAATACCGCATACAAAAATGAGTCTAAACACTTTTAGACATTAATTTTTTCATTTGGGTTCGCTTTATTGTGTTTAGGGTATAGTTTTAAAGGTTTATGGTGTAATTTTGAAAGTTTTAAATTAATTTAAGATTTGTGGTATTTATGAGAAAAAAAAATTTAATGGTTTTCTAAAACTTTTGAGAATGCGTGCTAATTTTGTAAAAAACTTCAATCATGAGTGTTATTCATGAGAATTGTCGTTTAATTTTTTTCATTTAGATTCACTATTTAGGGTTTAGGGTATAATGTTAAAGAAGATAAGGTTCAATTTTATAGGTTTAAGATTTAGTTTTTTTAAGTTTTCAACTAATTTAAGATCTGATGTATTTTTGAGAAACAAATTTTTAATGTTATTTGGAAAACTTTCAAAATGTGCTAATTTGTAAAAAAAAACTTTTTTTAATGCTATTCATGAGAATTGCACTTAAAATTTTGAAAAATTTCTTAAAATACCACAAAAAGGTTATCATTTTGACAATACCATTACAGAATTTTTATCACAAAAATACTACTAAAATGTTTTGAATATGAGAAATACCATTAAAAAGTGGTAGTTTACAAAAATATCACAAGACTAATGAGTTTTAACATTTTTATAAAAAAAAAATTATTTGGGTTCGCTATATAGTGTTTAAGATATAATTTTGAAGTTTTACGGTGTAGTTTTGAAAGTTTTAGACTAGATACGAGAATTGCCCAAACAAATATCCACCAACAACAAATATATATAAACTCTGAATTATTTTGGATTGACAAGAAATTCTGAAACCTCATAAATCGAACAGATCCAGAAAAGAATATCAAATGTATGAGCAACATGCAGAACAATTTTCAGCAACTTGCAAAATAAAAAGCAAAAGAACAACTCAAGATTCTAAAGATGATGCGGTCTCCCCACTTGGACCAAGCTGCAATTACAAAATTAGTATGTTAGAGCATGTTTATCAAAGGTGATTATGTAGAGTGCTTGTGTATTTTTTTGTGTATTTGAGTATTAAATTAAATTAAAACATGTATTATTAATAAGAACTCTACAAAAAGGGAGCTTAAAATGCTTAATTAAGCACTTTTCATTATAGGTGCTTATTAATAATACATGTTTTTATTTAATTTAATACTCAAATACACAAAAAAATATACAAAAAAATACACAAGCACTCTACATAAGCACCTTTGATAAACATGGTCTTAGAAAGTCAATTATAATTGGATTATGAGTTGTGAGAGTAACCAAATACCTTGGTTGGTAAACGCATCCATATCCAATGAAGTTGTCTAATTCTCCTTTGTGAATGACTCTGACCAACCCATCTTTATCAAATCGGTATTAGCTTGTGCAACATGTTGCTCCACCTTCTGATATAATCACATCTTTGATCCAGACAGCCACGTTCTTGTCTCCCTTGAACATATGGATCGGGGTGAGAATTGAAGGGAATCCCTGACAGTTCACAGTGTAGAGTTTCATCCCCTGGATAAAAGGATCAGAGACTTGGCTTGACATCCAGAACTCGAACTCTCCCAAATCCAAAGTTTGAGCCAACAGAGTTAGTCGGTTTCCGCCGTGTGATCTTAGAGGAAGAATATTCATATAACCAATGTGGATAAACTCCTCCAGTGATGAACTGAAGGAGATAATGCCACGAGTCAAATCATCACCCTCGAGCTCAGCACTCCAAAACATGCTTCCATTGACGGAGACGCCAACATAGTATTGATCCACATACCAGACGGTGTTAGCGTTAACCGTTCTCCACTCACCCAACACAAAATCATATATCTCACAATTTGGAACGCCTAAAAAACTATAATATCTTGAATTCATGGATCTGAGATCCCGGTATCGAAGTATCTTGTAGTTGTTATGCATCCCATTGTATCAAAAAAATTAAATTAGGTGTACTTTTGTGAAGGAGGGGTTGTAAGGGTGTAGTTTTGTGCAAACGGTAAATTAGGTTTTTACGGTTTGCACATGCTTTGCACAAAATAATTACAAGTTTGTATTTTTTTCTTGTATTTTTAGAAAATTAGACCAACTCCTAAGTTAGTTTTGGAAAATTCAAATATACAAATTAAATACTATGATTCTCCTGACGTATTTATTTCCACAGGAATTCATTAAATATTTTTACAATACTTATAGAGATAACCAAAATTCTTACATATGTGAAAAACATTTTGATCCCACTAAAACATGTAAATTAAGTGAAACAAACAAGGAATCAATATTTGGTGGCCAAATTATCAAGCACATTAACAACATGAAGACCACTCATGAGTTTGTTTTATGAATCTTAAAATAACAATATATATTGTTGGTCCATAATACCTCTTTCTTTACCTACTCTATTCACCAACCTTGATACTTTTATGGGAGAATTACAAAACTAATAAACCATTACTCGACAATTTTTTTTTTTCTTAAATAATTTAAAATATTGAAGTTGTCATAAAAAAATAATTTAAAATATTGAAGTTGTCATAAAAAAAATAATTTAAAATATTGTTTGATAGTGGGATTGTATAAATTAGTACTTCAAACAGTTTAGATACTTTACAGTGAAATGTGAATCTCTCCACCAACCTCCGTGGGTCCCATGCCACCCACTAATCTCTCCCCCTCGTACAACAACTCCCCTTCACGTTTCCAATTTTAATTCTCTGTTTAATCTCTTAATTTTTACTACTTTTATAATCACGTTACTTAGTTTATTGCATTTTATTATTCGAAATTTAACTATTAACACCAATTACGAAGAGTTTTATTCGTCGAGGGAAAATAAAACTCATTTGAAATTAGTCAATTACTACCTACATAATAAAATAATATTTTCTTTTGTTTTTTTTTAAATGAGGGCAACATTAATTTTGGAAATCATTTTTAGAAAAATACACAAAAAGGAAATAATAATATTAATTATACGAAAATACACACCACCAGACCAGATCTACACACACATAGTAAATACACAGAGCCCAATGAAATCAATCTGCTATAAATAAACTCACACAGCCCACTCTTCTTCCTCGCTCTCTCTATCTCTCTCCCACACATCTCTCCGTAGCCTTCCCTTTTCTCTCTCCGATTCTTCCTCCGCGAGGTTCGTTCTCCGAGTTTCCATGGCTTCCTCTCGTCTCTCTTATTTAGCTTCATTTATTTTGTCTTCTCTCACGTTATTATTATTATTTACTTGTTTATAGCCCCCAACGTTAGTGATTATCGTATTTTGATCCGATTTCTCCACACGATCTGTTTGCTCTTATTGTGTGTTTGTTTCACTGAGATCTAAAACGGTGAGAAGCTTATCGATTACAGATCTGAGTGTTTCGTGTCGTTGGATTTTGTAGATCTGGTTCTGGATCTGATTGCGATCTCTTCTCGTCTTTGATAATTGACTGTTCTTCTTCGTTTCGTATTCGTTAGATCCGATTCATATCATCTATTATTACATGTGATCTTACCTAAAGTTTTTGATTCTGCTATGAAGTAGGACTTATCACAGTTTCATTGCAGCTTTACAATTTTCTTGGAGAATCATTGAATATATGTATTAATTGAATATTTGATACTGATTTGGCTTTTGTTTTATGCAGTTAAAAGAAAAATCGAAAAATGGCGTCGCACATTGTTGGATATCCTCGTATGGGACCTAAGAGAGAGCTCAAGTTTGCTTTGGAATCTTTCTGGGATGGCAAAAGCAGTGCTGAGGATCTCCAGAAGGTTTCGGCTGATCTCAGGTCGTCTATTTGGAAACAGATGTCTGAGGCTGGGACTAAGTTCATCCCAAGCAACACCTTTGCTCACTACGACCAGGTTCTAGACACCACCGCTATGCTAGGTGCTGTTCCGCCTAGATACGGATACACCAGCGGTGAGATCGGTTTAGATGTTTACTTCTCAATGGCCCGCGGAAACGCGTCTGTTCCAGCCATGGAAATGACCAAGTGGTTTGACACCAACTAGTGAGTCTCTTAACGCTCTCTCTTGTTTTACTTGTAGTGACATTGGTAGTGGGGATCTTTCGAACTGTGGGTTAATGTGATAATACTTTGTTGTTGCAGCCATTACATTGTCCCTGAGTTGGGCCCTGAGGTCAAATTTTCTTACGCATCCCACAAGGCTGTGAATGAGTACAAGGAGGCCAAGGCGGTACGTATCATTCTTCTGTGTTATCTACTTTGTAGGAAATTACTATGTCTTCTTGAGCTTAGCTTCTTTAAATGGTCGTTCACAGAGGATACATATACTTGCATATTAACAAATCACAGTTGGTTGATTGAATAGCTTGGAATTAATTTGCATCTTGTTGTCTTTTGTGCGCCTAAAGTAGTTATTTTTTCTTCTGTTATTTTATTAACTGATCTGATAAACTTGATGTTCATTGCAGCTTGGTGTAGAGACCGTCCCTGTACTTGTTGGCCCTGTCTCTTACTTGCTGCTTTCGAAGGCTGCCAAGGGTGTGGAGAAGTCATTTGACCTTCTTTCTCTTCTTCCCAAAATTCTCCCTATCTACAAGTAAGAAATCACTTCGTTTTTTCCTTATCTTGACACCCATGTCCTTGATGTTATGAATGATCCTCTGACATATCACTGAAATGATGACTTTGATTTGTATACAGGGAAGTAATTACTGAGCTTAAGGCAGCTGGTGCCACCTGGATTCAGCTTGATGAGCCTGTCCTTGTCATGGATCTTGAGGGCCAGAAACTCCAGGCCTTTACCGGGGCTTATGCTGAACTTGAATCAACTCTTTCTGGTTTGAATGTTCTTGTGGAGACCTACTTTGCTGATATCCCTGCTGAAGCATACAAGACCCTAACTTCGTTGAAGGGTGTGACTGCCTTTGGATTTGATTTGATCCGTGGCACAAAGACCCTTGACTTGGTCAAGGCAGGTTTCCCCGAGGGAAAGTACCTCTTTGCCGGTGTTGTTGATGGAAGGAACATCTGGGCCAATGACTTTGCTGCGTCTCTCACCACCTTGCAGGCACTTGAGGGTGTTGTTGGAAAAGGTATTAATCTCCTTCCCAAATCATTGGCCTTTTACATGTCGATACTCAGGAATTATTTGAAATGTTGATATGCTATTTTTCTGCATTGTGCAGACAAGCTTGTGGTATCAACCTCCTGCTCTCTTCTCCACACCGCTGTCGACCTTGTTAACGAGACTAAACTTGATGATGAAATCAAGTCATGGATGGCATTTGCTGCCCAGAAGGTCGTTGAAGTGAACGCATTGGCCAAGGCTTTGGCTGGTCAGAAGGATGAGGTATTCCCTAAAAAAATTATCCACATGCTTCTTTGTTGGCTCATTTAGTTATCTGCAATTTTTTATAATTCGGTTAACAATGTATTCTCTTTCAGGCCCTTTTCTCTGCAAACGCTGCTGCTTTGGCTTCTAGGAGGTCTTCTCCAAGAGTCACCAACGAGGGTGTTCAGAAGGCTGTAAGTTTGACTCTAACCTAAGCCATGTTCGCATTTAGTGATTCGTTTTTATAGTATTGATTTAGATGGTTTCTGATTTTTGTTTTCTCAGGCTGCTGCTTTGAAGGGTTCTGACCACCGTCGTGCAACTAATGTCAGTGCTAGGCTAGATGCTCAGCAGAAGAAGCTCAACCTCCCAATCCTCCCAACCACCACCATTGGGTCTTTCCCACAAACCGTAGAGCTCAGGAGAGTTCGCAGAGAGTACAAGGCGAAGAAGTTAGTCTCCTATATTCACTCTATTGTATTTTCTTATATTGTGTGATACTAACGATTTCACTGATATCTTTGATTAGGGTTTCTGAGGAGGACTACGTTAAAACCATCAAGGAAGAGATCAAGAAAGTTGTTGACCTCCAAGAGGAGCTTGACATTGATGTTCTTGTCCACGGAGAGCCAGAGGTGAGCTTCCAAATATTCAAAGTGATGATTTGGCAATCCTTGTTAATTAATTTTTCTGACGAGACATGTATTAATAATTATGCAGAGAAATGACATGGTTGAGTACTTTGGGGAGCAGTTGTCTGGTTTTGCCTTCACTGCAAACGGATGGGTCCAATCTTACGGATCTCGCTGTGTGAAACCACCAGTTATCTATGGTGATGTGAGCCGTCCCAAGGCAATGACAGTCTTCTGGTCCGCTATGGCTCAGAGCATGACCTCTCGTCCAATGAAGGGTATGCTTACCGGCCCTGTCACCATTCTTAACTGGTCCTTTGTCAGAAACGATCAGCCAAGGTACATCGGAAATCCATAATCTAAAATAAACACAGCTTACAAAACAATCAACTAAACCATTATAATTGTGAAACTTTGTAGGCATGAAACCTGTTACCAGATTGCGTTGGCCATCAAGGACGAAGTCGAGGATCTCGAGAAAGGTGGAATTGGTGTGATTCAGATTGATGAGGCTGCGCTTAGAGAAGGATTACCACTCAGGAAATCAGAGCACGCTTTCTACTTGGAGTGGGCCGTTCACTCCTTCAGAATCACCAACTGTGGCGTCCAAGACAGCACCCAGGTTTGCTTCCTTACACACACACATATCACTTAAAGCGAAAATACTTTCTCAGTTTCTTGAACTTATGTGTTCTTCTTTTGCAGATCCACACTCACATGTGCTACTCCCACTTCAATGACATCATACACTCCATCATCGACATGGATGCTGATGTCATCACCATCGAGAACTCCCGATCTGACGAGAAGCTACTCTCTGTGTTCCGCGAGGGAGTGAAGTACGGTGCAGGAATCGGTCCAGGTGTCTACGACATCCACTCCCCGAGGATACCATCTTCGGAGGAAATCGCAGACAGGGTTAACAAGATGCTTGCTGTTCTAGAGCAGAACATCCTATGGGTTAACCCTGACTGTGGTCTCAAGACACGTAAGTACACAGAGGTTAAGCCTGCTCTTAAGAACATGGTTGATGCCGCTAAACTCATCCGCTCCCAGCTCGCCAGTGCCAAGTGAAGATAATTTCTCTGTAAAGAGATGAACGGTTTTAAAGAAGGAAACTATACTTCTTTGTTTTTATCTATTTCGGTTTGTGTTTTTATTTTGTTTCAATAACTTTTCTGTAGACGAAGTTAGATTTGATGCATATAGTTTCCCTCTCTTGTTTACAGAGAGAGAGAAGATATGGAATCATTTGGGTTTGCTGCAATGTATGTGTTTTGTTTTGTCTCTTTTATATTTTCCTAATCGAATATCTTTTTTACTCATAACTTAGGTTTAGATTCATCCATGGATACCAAATAAACACATCAACTAGTCTTGACATTAAAACCACAAACCATAATGTTGCTCTCCTTCTTCACTAATTCTCCAACTAATCCTCACTTACATCATCAATCATCATTGGAGACTTGGACAAGCATCTCGGTGGGTTTAATGAGCTTGAAAGTACAAACATCTCCAACAACTAAACCCAAGTCTTTAACCAAACGAGACCATCTTGCGGAGAATCTTGACTGTACATCAGTCACCAAATACAAAACCTCCCATGACTTCTTCTTAGTCCCTTCAAGATGATGGATCTTGAACATCTCTGTCTTCTTTGGCATATGCTCATCCACAAATTTCTTCGGTACCCCCTTGAATCACACACCACAAAAACGTTTTATTATTGCATTATCAATTTCACATTCATATACATTAACCTAATTCAAGAATGTTTACTTATCTTACCAAAAACAGAAGGTGTGACTTCTTTATTGTGATACTAAACTCAGGAACATGAGACGACGTTTCTGCTTCAGAGTCATTACAAACTGTATCCACTTTGGTTTTCTTCTTGGACTTTTCGGTTTCCTCGGCTTTCTTCTTTCCCAAGTTAACTTTCTGCTTTAACTTTCCTTCAAGATCTTCTTCCTTCACATATTTATAGATCTTCTTTCTTTCTTCTCCCTTGTTCACATCTGTTCAAAAAGTTAAAAAGCTCTGTTCTAACTTCTAAGCATTACTTACATAAATGCAATGTTCAATAGATGTGAACACTTACCAAAAGTAGAAGCAGAAGCAGTGGTTACAGATTTTCTTGGTTTAAGAATCTCTATACCATGTACTTCATAGATGTTAACATTAAAGAACATATTCTCCTCATGAGTGAAGGTAAGATACTCATTTTCACCCAAAGCATTGTCTTCCACAAACTGGTTCCATCCATGATCTTCCATGTAATAAAAACTAGGGTTCTTGTTGATTTTCACTGGCCATGAGCTTCCCCATGGCACTTTTAAGACCAACTTATAAGAAAACTCGGTTTTGGAGATGCTTCTTATGATGTGAGGAGGAATCATTCTCTTTAAAAACAGCACAACAAAACTAAGATATGTCAAATAAAAGGGTTTCAAGAAATGAAGAAAAAACAGAGAAAAGTCTTAGCAAGGAAGAGATCTAAGTTCGTAAGACTAAGACCTATTAGAAATTGAAAGAACACAAAAGATTCAATTTAAATAAAAAAAAATGAAGATATTTACCATGAGTTCAGAAATTAAATTATCTTTTCGAAGAATCTTGAAGAAACTAGGTTTGCCACTATCTTTCATGATCTGACCAAAACCATTGTTTCTCACCATCTCTTCTTGCAAGAAACCCTAATTTTCTTTAACCTCTCGGTTTTAATCTCTTTTCTTTATGGGCAAAGTATGTGTATATGAGAGAGAGAGAGAGATAGTTCTCTTAAGACTTTTGTTTCTAAAAGCAACCATAGGTAGCTTTCAGTATTCATAGTGTTATCTTTTTTTTCTCCATTAATTTGTCAGTAATGCATGTGGGTTAGTTGAGAAATATTCACAAGTACATTATAAATGTAATTATTTTTCGTAATAATATACAGAAATAGGAGTGAGTTTGTGACTTCACACACACGCAAAAAAAGCAGAACAAGTTTCTTGTTTTAGTAACTCATTTCTCAAAAAGACAGTGACTTAATTATTTTTGTTTACTATTTTATATATTTGAATTGGTATTATGTATTGAGTATAATTACATCCAAATATCGGTTGATTTTAAAGGGACCTCATTTTACAATTCAGTTTTGTAAGGGTTTATCATGTCCAAAACTTTGATTTTATGATTAAAAAACTCACAAGTAGAAATATTTGTGAGTTTAAAGTATTAATTCGAAGAAAAATAAAACACTACAAATTTTTAGTATATCATCCACAACATCTTTTGTTCATCACAATTCACACGCGTATGTTAATTATATATATTCTTTATTTTCTTGTTAATTATAGTGAAAGAAATTGATGATCTCACATAGAGTCACATGTATAGATTCCAACGAAACACTTATTCAAAAAAGGGATCAACTCCACATTAGTGGATGTCCCTTTAGTTTTCCCCTTTAAAGTAATACGTGTCTTTATAAACATATAAGGAGAATATAGTAAAATTTTGAAAAAGGAAATTTTATAGTAAATTTATTTCTTGGTAACATTCTTGAAACCAATAATAAAAGTCTAAATGGTGACCCCCACACTATACGCTAGAGCCACTAAATAACATATCCATACAACATTGAATTGAGTCTGGAGGGGTAAAACTGGAAACAATGGTAAAAAATATTTATCCGGATAATGATTCGGGGAGATTGAACCCGACGTGAATCGAACACGCAACCTTCTGATCTGGAGTCAGACGCGCTACCATTGCGCCACGGATCCGGATACTTAATTACTCTGTTTATACTTATCTAGCCAGTTAATTATTAGGATCAAAACAAATTTTTTTTTAAATGTTGTCTTTCTTTTTAAATAGATTCAAGATGTGTTGATATTAATGTTGTCTACCATATTCGGATGTTATTTACTCTAATTATAACTTTATGTCTAATTAATTATTTATGTCAAAATAGTTTTTGCAACAAAATCAAATGTTCACTTTCAACCGATCCAAGATGTTTTGTTGAATGTGAATGTGTTTTGTAGCATAAAAATGTCATTTAGTTTCTTAAAATTTACAACTCCTTTAAGAATAAAAGAGCAAAAAACCCATCTATATATGTACAATGAATAATTAAAGTCTATATTTATAACTAAATGAACAAAAAAGTTGGTTCATAATCATATCATTGTAGCTTAGATGTAACGGTGATGAATGTATCTTCAGGACAAGGAATGGTTAAGCCACCCATTGGATGGTCGAAACCAAACTCTTCTTCTGATTTGCTTAGAAGAGCTTGAAAAGAAGGCTGGCTCAAGTATGAGACTGGCACCACATATCTCTTCTTTTGGCTCTCTCCTACGTACACCGCAAGAAACCCTTTTGGCACCGTCGATGTTGCCTTCTTGCTCAAGGAAGCTGTTGAGATGGAGAGGCCAAGAACTTTCTTTGCACCCAATAAACTTCTCACAAAAGCCATTTTCTATTTTTTGTTGTCTTGAAAGTTTGAATTCTTCTCTAGCTTTTTTAAAAGATGTAATGAATTGTTGATTTGTTGGTAATAGAAAGGAAGAGTTGTGTGTATATATAGTAAGATCAATGAATATAATGAATTGGAATCTCTCAAAATAATATTTGAAACTTGTGGTCTTGAATAGTGGGACATGCTATAACATGGTTATGTCCTTAGCTTATGCAAAAGATACGTTAATGCAAATTTGTCCACTTAGATAATTTTCATGAGCAATTCACAAGGGCTTGTTTTCTCAATGTCTTTTTCTTTGGATAAAACATGCAATTGACTATAACAAAAACCAGCAAATTTTTTGGTTTTCATGCCTAAATGTGGACCTTAAGTTTCTCAACAACTGAACAACAAGTCTATGTCACATGTTATGTTGTCCTTTGTTGAAATAAATTACACATTACATTTATAATTAAAATATTGAATCATCAATTTGCAACTCTTCATTTTATCATAGAGACATATATAATGCTAATTAGCTATATTTCTTGTCAATTATCAAAGTCTAGAAGACAAAACCATGTGAAGCTATGTTTGTGCGTGGGACATGTTTGTGATGTTATTTGTGGATATCGTCAAAGAATAACTTAACAGAAAGAGACTTGTTGTTCTGTTGTTAAAAAACACTTCAAGTCCCCACTTAGATGAGAGACTAAGATCATCACATAACGTGAAGAACACAAATATTATGGTCTTTTTTATTGACAATAGCACATGTAAACATATAGAAAACAGTCCCTTGAGAATTGCATATGACTTGTTTTATAGTTTCCTGTCTCATCATAATGACAAATTGCATTAAACTCAACTTTTTTAAAAAGACAGAACCATGTGAAACTTTGATATAAACTTGTCCTAAGCTTCAAGACCACAAGTTTCACATCACTCGTTGATCTATATATTACACACATCGACCATTTTCTCAATCATCATCAACAACTAATTCAATAAGTTGAATCTTTTCATACACAATCTTCAAAAGCATCAAAAGAATTTAAACTTTCAAGACAACAAAAAAATGGCTTTGATGAGAAGTTTATTGGGTGCAAAGAAAGTCCTTGGCCTCTCCATCTCAACAACTTCCTTGAGCAAGAAGGCAACATCGACGGTGCCAAAAGGGTTTCTTGCAGTGTACGTAGGAGAGAGCCAGAAGAAGAGATATGTAGTGCCAGTCTCATACTTGAGCCAGCCTTCTTTTCAAGCTCTTCTAAGCAAATCAGAAGAAGAGTTTGGTTTCGACCATCCAATGGGTGGCTTAACCATTCCTTGTCCTGAAGATACATTCATCACCGTTACATCTAAGCTACAATGATATGATTATGAACCAACTTTTTTGTTCATTTAGTTATAAATATAGACTTTAATTATTCATTGTACATATATAGATGGGTTTTTTGCTCTTTTATTCTTAAAGGAGTTGTAAATTTTAAGAAAGTAAATGACATTTTTATGCTACAAAACACATTCACATTCAACAAAACATCTTGGATCGGTTGAAAGTGAACATTTGATTTTGTTGCAAAAACTATTTTGACATAAATAATTAATTAGACATAAAGTTATAATTAGAGTAAATAACATCCGAATCTGTGGCGCAATGGTAGCGCGTCTGACTCCAGATCAGAAGGTTGCGTGTTCGATTCACGTCAGGTTCAAATTCCCTGAAATATTATCCGGATAATCTTTTTTATTTTCTTACAGTTGTTTCCAGTTTTGCCCTTGGCTTTTTACGCTGCTACTTAAATTTTTCATTCCAAGGAAGTGGAAATTTGGATATTGAAGTGAAAAAATTGTAGTTTCAGACAAGAGTCAAACCATTTAAGGTCACTAACAAAAATCTAGAAACATGAAAAATGATTGAAAACCCACTGTTACAAAAGTAGCCATAGCTGATACTGGCGAGCCATCTATTAGAAACAGGGTTCAAATCGATATATCTTCCTTGGTTGCAGGCACTATGGGTTACTAAATCTTCTCAGCGTCGTCACAAGATACATTGGTCGTCCATTTTGTAACCTATCCTCTCAGCCATGTGTTTCTGTAAGAAGAGTTGTCCCGAAGAGAAGCGTCGTGGGGTTTGTATTCCATTACATAAGCGTGAGGCAGCTTCAAGTGCCGCTTTATTGAGTCTCTTAAGCCCATCACTGCCTGTTCAAAGAAAAAAACATTGCACTGTGTAAGAGTACTAAATAAAAAAAAAAGGAAGAGAGAGAGTTTTTCTAGTGAATAAGTTTTTCTTACCTGATGATCAGAAGCATTGCGATTCCATACGCTGATAATGTCCTCGTTGAAGCGGACACTCAGTACTGCCCCGCAGATGTTATCAGCATCGTCAAGCTGGTTGCCTACCAACGCAAGAAGCTAAAGAAACAAACAGACGGAAAACAACGAAAACTTAAACAACATTTACAAAAAAGGTTCCTTTTTCAATGAAAGTAAGAAGTGTCAAAACTCAATAGAAGAAGAGTCCACAGGTAAACAAACTCACCAGATCCTCCCAGAAACGAGCGGACACGACTTTCGAGAAACGTATGATCCACTTTCCTCCATTGCAGTTAGCCCCATCCTGAAAGAGATTATAGATAGTTTAGCTGGTTTTCTCGGTATCAATGATCCACAAACGAACAAAACACAAAAGCAAATCAAATAAAAGAAAGCACCAACCTCCCACAACGGGCGAATCCCCTCCTTGAAAAAATGAAGATCTGTGGGACTAGGCAAGAGAGACGAACGAGCAATGTGACAGTAACATGCCCAAAATACTTCAGCCTATTAGTAACAAAGTCATACCATACCCAAGAAAGAAACAAACAAGATAAGATTGCAAAAAGCCTCATATATAGACTACCATTAGTGTATTTATTTTGGAGCTTACAGTGCCGAATTCAACAATCTTCTTCATGTTATCCTCATAAGATGTCTGGCTCCTAACCCCTGGCGTGCGACGTGTGTACCAAATCGCAAACTTATACTACAAATTTTTTTATAAAAAAAAATGATAAAAGAAGGCCAATTTATAATCTTACCAGAAAAAAGAATGCAGAGCAATGGCAGAAAATATCTCATCTTTATCAAAGTCACTATGAAACTTGTTTTCATATTACATAACCAACTAATGATTAAATCAGTGAAATTATATAACGTGTGAGCTCAAATACATCAAAAACAAAGTCGAAATTGTAAATTTAGAATCCGAATCTTCCACTAAAACTTCTAATGTAAATCTAAGTTTAAGCTATGAATCAGATTCAAAATTGAAAAATCAAACCCGTAGAGGATGAAGACCAGCCTTGAGCTCACGAGAGTATCGTTCATCGGAAGAAGAAGAATCCGTAACATACCGCGATTTCACATTCTTAGATTCTTCTCTAATCTCATCTTCTCTCCTCTCCATGTTTCTCGAATTTTAGCTTCAAAAGCCCTAATAGTATAAAGTTATCTAATCTGAGATTCTGACGAAGAAGAAGAAGAACTCTTTCTTTAATAACATATGGGCCTTGTGTGTTTAACTAATGGGCCTTTTAAGAATATAGTTTAATTTAGCTTTATGTTAATTAATTAAGTCTTATCATCGATTATGCTATGCGCTCGCCTTATATAAACCTAAACGCTTTAAACGCATAACGCTGTTTTTAACATATCCCAACGAAGATAAGACAAAAAAATTTTTTAAAAAAAGTGAAAGCGATTTGTCAACGTAATCAATATATGGCGGTCTCCATCTGTTGTTTTTTTTTTTTATGAACATTTAGGCCACAAATAGTCGGTCCATTAACCAAACCTACACTATCGTAGGCATAGGGAATCGATCCCGGGTGGAGTGGTGCTACCTGTCTTCTGTGCACTTATGACTGCCACTATACCAAGTCACTTCCCCACCACACCATCTGTTGTTTTGTTTCTGCAAAAAAAACAAAAAAAAGTGGATAAAACTTTTATGATTTTCTCACGGATCTGAGAATTTTCTACTCATTAGACCATCATTATAGGGGGATTCTAAGGGGATTCTTATGTGGGTCCCACCATTTAAAATAAAAGCCTCCTCTTCCAACTCTTATATAAGAGTTGATTCTTAAGTTTTTCGCGGCCCACTGACACGTGGCAGCCCGCGATTGGTTCCTTCCTTTTTTTTTTTTTTTTTTTAAATTCGAAAAAAATAATAAAAAATAAAATTTAAAAACCACCAATTGACTTTTACCTATAATGATGCTCTTATATTCTCCGTATGATATTTTCGATTAAGAATTTTTACGTGCTTTTGTCCCTCGAAATCGTTGACCCTAAATCTCTTTGACCTTTTAAGAAATTAGAGATTCTTGGCTATTTCGTTGACCTTAAATCTAATGAATCTATGGGTCACCGTACTCCTTCTCTTAGCGATAGCTTGGTCATGCTTACCTTCTGGGTTCGCCTCGTCCCGGCCCGGCGGCGGCGGCGGCGATGTCTGCGATCACGGATTTGAAGTTTTCCGATGCGAAATCGAGGGTAAATGTCATCGTTCTATGTACCCAAAGCCTCCTATTAAGGTACGTTACTATGGATTTAAAGACTATAATTTTTGGTATAACACAAACCAATATGTGTGTGTTTTTTTTTTGTTACTCAAAAAAGTATCCAACTTTGTGTTATTTTTTTTGACTAACGGAAGGTTGATGGAGACTTGCTAGATAGACTCATTGATGCAAACCATGGTAATGCTTATACATCTATACTGTTTTACGCCTCTCGGTGTCCGTTTTCGCGTGCATTTCGACCAAAGTTTGATGCTTTGTGTTCGATGTTTCCACACATTGTGCACTTGATTGTTGAGCAATCTCGAGCTTTACCGTCGTAAGTAGTAACTTGTGCTATTAGATTATGTATATAAATTGACCATTTTCATTCTCAATTGAATTATTCACCAACAAGGTATTTTAGGGTTATTATCTTAAAACATGACTTTAAGTTGCTTGTCGGAATCGTTTAGTACTCGCTGGTTATCATATCATTGTTTCATGTCTTGATGAGTTAGTTTTTATTAGCATTGTGAAGTTGTTTACATGAATAACTTATCCTCCAAAATCCTAGAACAGACTTTTATCTTCTTCTTTGGTCCCTAGCTTATCGATCTCTGGATTTTCAACATTGCAGTGTTTTTTCTAGGTATGGTATCCATAGCTTGCCTTCAATCCTGATAGTGAATCAAACATCGAAGATACGATACCATGGCCAAAAGGATCTTGCTTCTCTAATTCAGTTTTACAAAGAAACTACAGGTGAGACCATTCTTTCATAAGATGCAAAGTTGTGTTTCTATTTACTCTTTCTTCTCATGTTTTTCTACATATTCGAATAAACATGAAGGAATAGATCAGTTTAAGTTTTGTTATAACAAACTCCACACGGTGTGTATCTCCTCTATGGCTTTCCAGGTCTTAAACCTGTCCATTATGTGAATGAAAGTGAACCAACAACCTTGGACACCGACGAGAACCTGATCACATGGCTACACAACGGGTCATCTATCAGAGAGATAGCGCAAAAAGAGCCATACTTGGCGCTCTCACTGATGTTTATGTCTTTGAAACTCGCAATTTTGATCTTCCCTATGATGAGATCGCGCTTGAAAACGTTATGGGCATCTTATGCTCCGCACCTGAGCTTAGGAATACTCGGCGAAACTAGCCAACTGTTTGGCCGTGCCTTGCACATGATCGATGTTAGAAGGCTATGGATGAAACTTAGACTCACAAAAACAAGAAACTTTCAAGAAAGAGCAAAGAACGCGCTCGCATCGGTCTCTCTAGGAAAATCTACTTCGCAATCAGGCTAAAAGAGTGATGAAGAAATCCTTCATTGTCCATGAGTTTTAGTTAAGATTAGTTTTACCTTTTTTTGCTGTGGACATGTTTCTATGTAACTTTAAGAGTTTCATGTCTCTTTGTATGTAAAAAAATCCTGTTTTTGGCATTTTTGCTTCTTTTGTGAATATAAAGTTGTATGGTATGTTCAAAGAGAATACATTTTCTTTTTTCATTACATTGTTTCCAGATTACAAACAGAAAGTATGAATTAAAAAATCAAAAATTTACAAAGCAGAGACCAAAACAAAACAAAACAAAAAGATGAAATCTTTTGTAAATTCATATACTTTTATTCATTGGCTTTTGTATCTCTTATCTCTTTGAGATTTCTCCAAAGATATCTTCCACTAGCCATATCCACGAAAACCCAGAACCCATTCTCCATCTTCTGTTTCATCAACCAAACAACAATTTCAAATAATCAACAAATTTATTATATTTTAAGAAATTAAACGCGAAAGAGATTTGTCTTGTGTCTGCTTACTTTTCTGAGATTGAGTTCTTGTTTATCGTTAAATTCGATAGGTGAATCGTCTGAGATAAGCTCCGGCGAAGAACTAACCGTCTTCCACGCGAAATAACCGGCGAGCACCGCCGAGAAAAACACCAATAGAAACCTTAACGGACACATAATGGCTTCGATTTCGATTCGATTGATATCAAAACGTGGAGAAGAAGGAATTGGATTGATCACAATGTATCGTCGAAGAAGAAGAGAAATTGTAGGGTTCGTGAGATTCTGAGAAAAACGAATTGCGTTGAGAAACAGAAACAAAAGGAGACAGAGATTACATTGTTGACAAATAAAGGAAACGCGTTTTATTGAAATATTCAGCATTGGGAAGGACTGGTTTTGTTATTTATAATATATTATATGTCTATTTACATTGTTACCTGTAATATATTCACAATCTTTTGAAAAGCCCCAATATGTTTTAAAGGTTATTAATAGATCCTTTATTTGTTTTTTTTTTTTTTTTTTTTTTTTTTTTTTTTTTGGTAAACCTGGGGGTATCCGGACTCCAGCCTGCACTAATCCCCAAGGGGAGGTGCAGCCCACGGATAGACTCTCTCTCCGGGTATTCAAATGGGCCGAAAGCAAGGGCCTTTATTTGTTTTCTTCTCATGAAGTTGTTGAAATTTCATGGTATATATTTAGAACTAAACCGTCAAAGATTGAGTTTGTTTTCTGAAAATGTGATATATTAAACTAAAAAACTTTGAGGGTGTGTTAATATTAAGGGGTCTATGTAAAAAATGTAATTATTTTTAATAAGAAAGTAATCCTAAAATAAAGTAAATATAAAAATAAATATGATGAAGTTTTGTCAACGCTATTATAGAATTTACTCTTTCCGTTCCCAAAAACATGTAGTTTTAGAGGAAAAATTTTGTTTCAAAATAGTTGTAGTTTTCAATGTAAAAATTATTGTTTTTTGTTTATTTTGACCAATATTATTATGTAGAGAATTTTTTTATTGATTGTAAAATATATTAGGTAGATACTAAATGATGTTTTGTATTGAAACACACAAAATTTAATAATTTATTAAACATTGTGCACAAACCTTAAACTACATGTAAATTGGAACGGATGGAGTATTTTTTGGTACATTTTGATAACATTCTAGAAATGGTCAAATATCATTTGCGTAAGAATTTATAATTTACCATATTTAATGTTTTTTTGGAAAATGTTATAGTTACATTGCCTTAATGCAAATATACTTTGTTAGATTAATATAAGGATTGTTAATACGATTCTCTTACAGACTGTACTTGTAACCTTTATGCATTGTCATTAAAAGGGCTTTTGTCATAATTTGATCATTAATTTGTTTGGACATGTGTTGTTACATTGTGGGGCTCTGCTTTGCACACTAACGCATGTAGGTTGTTTATGGTAGCAACTAAATCTCTTATTAACAGTTACAAAAACAATGGCATTTAAATTTTTAGTTGATGATATGTACAACATATCATTAATATCTTTTAACAAAAAAAAACATATCATTAGTTAACTAGAGATTCTACTATACGTGTATATATAACAGAAGAAGCCTAAGTTAAAGCACATGTCTTTGTCTTTTTTTATAAAACAACTTTGTCTCCTAAAGTGAGACTTCACCACAAATCCATATCCAAACACTGAAAAAAACATAAATTTAAAGTAGATTTTATATCACACGAAGACAAGGTTAAAATCTTGAAATGTTCAATATCATTAAGAAGAAAATTTTAAAGCAATCGTTGTAGTATCCTAACGGATATAACAGTCTTAATTGAATGATAATTGGCTAATGTAACAAGTGTAATGAAATGAGTTTTTATAATATTCCAAAATCGTTACAAAATTATCAAATGTTTGAAAGTATTTTTTGGTTAAAGCAAAAGTTTTAAAGTTGCCAAACCCCACACATGTGTTTTTGGCTTATATACTATTAATTTTGAATAAAGAATGAAATAAGTGTGGATAAGATTGTTTACAAGTCAACATACACCAAACTTAGAAAAATCAAAAGAAATAGTGATTTGATGCGAAAATGACGATGCAAACCATATTCTCTCATAATCAAAAATAATGTCTCATTCTCCACTTATTTTCATTAGGAATATTTAGTCTAAATGGCTTATTATTACATCTAATATGCATATAAAATGTTCTTATTCGGTTGGCTAGATTATGTTCTCACAAACACATAACACAAATATCTGATTTTATTTTTATTTTATCAGATATGTTCCCACTAAAGATCCCAAATATTTTCACAAATTCATCCGTAAAATACATGAATTGATTTGACCAAATAATTCTGATTTATATTTAGTAGGCATGTGCTTAATTAGTTGTGCTATAACCAGAAACACGACTCTTGACTCTTGAGTTATCTTAAAGTCTGTTCGTCTTAATTTATTCAAAAATCAAAACTTTATAACTGTTGTTTCAATTATGTTATTTACTTTTTTTTTATGACATAAAAAACCAAAAATACCCTTACCCCATAAATATAGTGAAATTGTGTTCTTTTGCTTTTTTGTAAATTTTCTTAATAATCAGCTTCCACCTTCACTGAATCTTTAATAATCTCTCATTTAATCAGCTTCCACCTCCACTGAATCTAACCTTAGCAATCGATCACGTGCACTATACACACACACACTTACTAATATATATATATATTTTTGTGTGTATACACACTTACAATAACACTCACACACATCTTTTTTATTACAGTGAAAAATTAAAAGAAAGAAGAAGAAAGCCATGAATGCTTTAGCAGCAACAAACAGAAACTTCAAGCTAGCTTCTAGGCTTCTTGGTTTAGATTCTAAGCTCGAGAAAAGCCTTCTCATACCTTTCCGTGAAATCAAGGTTCGATTTTTAATCAAAAAATCTCACAACTTTCTTGTCGGATCTTCGAACTAGTTCTAAGCATCTGTCGGAAAATTAACCCTATTCAAGCACCGTCTCCGCCGCCAGAGATAATTCATCGCGGCGGAGACGGGTTACGATTTTGAAACCCGAGTCTCACATAACCGGAACGAACCGATGTAAATTAAACCGGTTTAGTCGAATTTGGCAGGTGGAGTGTACAATACCGAAAGACGACGGGACATTAGCATCGTTCGTCGGTTTCAGAGTCCAACACGACAATGCAAGAGGCCCCATGAAAGGCGGAATCAGATATCATCCAGAGGTCAGCATTTTCAAAACCGGTTTAGAATTGATCGGTTATTGTATTAACCAAACCGGTTTGGTTTCTTTACAGGTTGAACCGGACGAAGTGAACGCATTGGCGCAGCTAATGACATGGAAAACAGCAGTGGCTAAGATACCATACGGTGGAGCGAAAGGAGGCATAGGTTGTGACCCGAGCAAGCTAAGCATATCAGAGCTTGAGCGTTTGACTCGGGTTTTCACTCAGAAGATTCATGATCTCATTGGTATACACACTGATGTCCCTGCTCCTGACATGGGCACTGGTCCTCAGGTTTCTTGTAACTTGAAACTCTCTTTTAGTTGTGTTTTGTTTCTTGTGTGTGTGTGTGTGTGTGTTTTTGAGCATTTGTTGTTAATGTTTTTGTTGTAGACAATGGCTTGGATTCTTGATGAGTACTCTAAGTTTCATGGATACTCTCCTGCTGTTGTTACTGGAAAACCTATTGTAAGTTTCTGTAATAACCGGTTTTTTTCGTGTGTGTGTTTGATGATTCACCTGATGTGTTGTCTGAATGGTTTAGTGATGTTTTTATGAGTTTAGGATCTTGGTGGATCGCTAGGGAGAGACGCGGCTACTGGAAGAGGAGTGATGTTTGGAACCGAAGCTCTGCTTAACGAGCAAGGCGAAAGCATATCCGGGCAGCGTTTCGTGATCCAGGTGAAGTGTTTTTTCTCTTCTTTTACTCGCGGGTTTCTTGGCGAGTTCAAGAAACGGTTTCTTGATGTGTATCTTGTTTCTTTTAGGGATTTGGGAATGTTGGTTCTTGGGCCGCGAAGCTGATAAGTGAGAAAGGTGGGAAGATTGTTGCCGTGAGTGATATCACCGGAGCGATTAAGAACAAGGACGGTATTGATATCCCGAGCTTGCTTAAGCATACTGAAAAAAACAGAGGTGTTAACGGGTTTGAGGGTGCGGATTCAATAGATCCAAACACGATACTACTCGAGGATTGCGATATCTTAATCCCTGCTGCACTTGGTGGTGTCATCAACAGGTTCAAAGCTTCTCTTGCCACAGAAACTTACTATATTTAAACGAATTTTCCCTAAATATATTGAGGTTTTGTGTTTAAGGGAGAATGCGAATGAGATTAAGGCAAAATTCATCATTGAAGCTGCTAATCACCCGACCGATCCCGATGCTGATGAGGTTTCATCTTCATTTTCTTTTCAACATGACGCAATTCTCATTACAGATTTGTAATGGAAGGTGTCTTGTATTACAGATCTTGAGTAAGAAAGGTGTGGTTATACTTCCAGACATATACGCAAACTCAGGTGGAGTCACTGTCAGCTACTTTGAATGGGTTCAGGTACGAGTCTCTAAATCATTAGCCTTGGCCAAAGCCGATATTGATCAGATAGGTTTGTTTCTTGTACATGTGCAGAACATACAAGGGTTTATGTGGGAAGAAGAGAAAGTAAACAATGAGCTAAAGACATACATGACACGAAGTTTCAAGGACTTGAAAGAGATGTGCAGAACTCACTCATGTGATCTCCGGATGGGAGCTTTCACGCTCGGTGTTAATCGTGTGGCTCGGGCTACTGTTCTCAGAGGATGGGGAGCTTGATAAGATTTCTCTAATCTTTTATGAAGCTCCTTTAAATAAAACATGACAAAACTTTTAATCCTTCTTTTGGCTTTAGGGATCCTCTGGAGTTCACTTATCTGTGTTTATAAACAGATGTTGCTTCTGTATGTAATAAAACTATGGTCTTTGTTAACTAATCAACTTTATACTCACTTGATAAACCAGTATTATGTACTACAAAGATTTACATATGAATATTTCAAGCACACACTTGAAGGCATAAGAAGCCCTTTTATTGCTTAATTTATCTTCACTTTACATAATACATCCATGTCATTACATTCAACAATTTTTTGGATTGTGTATCATATGATAATCCTAAAGCTCCAGTTGTCTTCTGGCTTTTCTAACAGAACATATGATGCTAAGTTGTATGTATCATCAGCACACTGTCCTGCCATAGCATATTGATGCTATGTACAAATTCTTCGCCCATTTTTCCTGAAATACATCAACCAACACCGCGCAGGTCCTACTTCAGTATATGAAAACATACCAAAAGGCGACAGAAATTCAAATATTTGTATAAAAACATGAACCTACCTTGACATGAGTGCTTGGGAAGGCCGTGGTACGGAGAGTCTCTTGAGTTTCATCCATCATTTTACGTTTTGAGACGCTTAATATGAAAGCCGCTTGGTCTGCAGTTGCTGCCATTGATGTTATTCTGTACCCGCTCTCCCACCTCCGATGTATCCCATCACTTGGGTAAAGAAAGTCAAGCTCCACAACCTTTTCACGAAGTACCAAACAAGATTAGCAAGGGCAATGTCAACATATTCGAAAGAAAAATGTCAAAAATGGTTTTTACGGCAAAGAGATGGGAACCTACCTGATCAGAGAAGCCAGAGTTCCTTGACATTACCACACCCCAACGGTTACCAGCAGTTGTCATGGAGGTTACATGAAAATCTTCTTTCCATTTCTTATTTATCCACTTGAAAGGAAACGAGTCGCTGACTTTGTAAGATTGTTGAGTATAAGAAGTTCCTACCAGTTTACAACATGCAGAGATATAAGCAAAGTAGACTTCATGTTTTAAAAGTTATTATGCAAGTATGCCATTAACACCAACCTTTTGACATAACAACTAACGAGCTCCCGTTATCTGAACCAGCTATGGAGCTTATATAGTAGTTCTTCTCCCATTGTTCCATAATCCAGTCCTGTCGAATAATAAATGGTGAGTTACTACAAAATAGAATTGATTCCTAATTGGTTTAGTAGATTATCACCTTGTGCAGAAAGATCGTTGACAGTTCATAAACTTGAGAGGTGAATCCAGTTCCAGCATCCATAATGAGAGCCCATAGATTAGCTGCTGATGCTACGCAACTAATCAAAAGGCCATCTTCATTACCCTTCTGTACATGCTGGTGCAGTCTCAAGTCTGCAACGTTGTAGTGATATCTAGAAAACATAATTACGATTAAACAGTTAGAGAGGAATTTGATTAATGGAAGTTTTTCAAAACTTTGAAGTGTATATGTAAAAAGTATCTACCTCTGTTTCATGGGACGACGACCGTTATAGACTGATATCCATTGACTAGCAGGACTGCCTATTCTGATTTTCTTCTTCGGCTGTTCGTCCTCTTCCGAATTAAGAAGCAATCTTCCTCGTTTTTGTCCAACCTATATATACCAAAAGAAGCACTTTCAGAATGTATGTATAACAAGTCGAGAAAATAAGCATAGGAACAAGAAAAATAGCCAGTGTAACCTTAAGAGCCCCATCAATTCTAATCGGTCTGGAAAGTGTGCATCGCTCAATTAGAGAATCGAAAATCGAAATAAGCTTTGCGTAGTCTGGCTCCTCGTCAAACTTCATATTAGTAACTGCCTCGAGGAATAATTTAAAGGGTGGTGGAGAAAAACAGCACATCAACTCAGGAGAAGTTGACATCTTCTTCTTGCAAACAAGAAAGCTCTTGTTATCACCCTGCAAAAACAGAAAACAATATGTATGCGCATTTGATTATAATGAAGAAGATGAATCGTATATGATTGTACGGTCAAGAAGGGAAATAAAGACATACCTGATAACCTTGCCATGGCAATCTTCCCTTCAGGAGAAAAATTAAAGTATAAGCCAATGACTCGAGATCGTCTCTCCGACTTCCAGTACGACCTAGATGTGCATGAACACTTGCGTACCTTATTGTTCCCCTGTATGCAAAACATTAGAAACATGTAAGAAAATATAATATATTTATATTTAAAGAAAAAATTATACACTGATGAAAGTACCTGAACACATCAGGTCTTTGATCATATTCAACATGCTGGCCAGAGTGTGAATCTTTCCATCTTGATGCTGAAATAAAAGAAGATTATGTGAACACTAATGCAAACATTAAATAAGGGAACCATTTTAAATATCCCGTAAAACATTATAGAGAACAGAAGATAAGGAACTAGTATATAATGATTAATATTGTTCACTATGGTATAACAAAGAAACACTCACCTAAACCAAGATCGACAAGATAGAGTTTTTTCTCATCTGCTGTTCCGGGTTGACCGAGTAAAAAGTTTTCTGGCTTCACATCTCCATGGACAAAGCTAGTTTGAATATAGGGGTGGAACAAAACATGAAAAATCAGCTCAATGAAAGCATGGTGTGGCAATAATAATCAATATTATTTTACTTGAAACGTATGGAGCTATTAGCCATATGTCAGAAAATCTTATCACTAACCCTTTCAAATGAAGTTTCTCAAGAATAGATATAGACTCAACTGCAATGCATGCTACCATGTTTGGAGACATCCTGCCACATGTCATGAACATAGATTATATGAAGAATCTTCAAAAGAAAAGACATTGTAGAGAAAGGAGAAGACTGCTTACGATTGCCCCGAAGAATTCCAAACATCCCAGAGGCTTGGACCAAGCATGTCCATGACCTGAAATATTTATTAGACGTTTCTCAAAAATATGACAACACCATCAACTCAAAAGTATATGTAATAAATTTCATACAGAAATCCATACAAGAATGTAAAAATCTCCTTGACGACCCTTATGATGTACTGCAGGAACTCCATAGCAACCGTTGAGCGTACTTTACAGCAAAAGGAAAAAAGAAACCGATAAGATGAAAAATAAGTTCATAAGAGAAACTTGGGATGAAATGAGGACAAAATACACAAAAATCTTACTTGTACACTTGCCACTCGTACGGTGGACCAAAATTGCATCCTTTGCTATTTCTGTGCTCAAATTTCAGAGCAACCTGAAAACGAAAAAATTTGTTATTATTTGACAGTTTTAGTAACCTTTATGAATCAGCAAAATGTGTAGTTACAGCATACCTCAACAGCATCTGCCCCAATCCTATCGCTGCCACCACTCACCCTTCTACCAACAAAAACTTGACCAAAGCCTCCTTTACCAAGTTTCCTCTCAGTCTTATAAATGGGAGAGTTTCCAACTTGTACCTATACACAAAGAAGTAACCAAAAATCAACTTCCCTTTCATAACAAAAATGACCAGTGACTTTTCTCAGAAGATTAGAAGAAATTTACCCTTTCAGGGACTGGAGGTGTGCTGGAATCTTCTTCAACACCCACTACTTTCTCTGCGTTACCACCTTCCATATCGATATCCTTATCAGCTACCCTTGCGACTTGATTAAAAGCAGCAGGTTCACCTACTGCTGGTCGAACCTCGCAAGGTTCCGCCTCTAAATCTATTAACCTGATGCCTCGACCCCTACCGATGGCAGCACCAGCGGCTCTTGGATGGGCAGCGTTACCTCTTCCTCTACCACCACCTCTTCTCCTTGTTGTTGCAGCCTGAGGAGGAAGTTCGATATTTTCTGCCTGAGGGGTAGGTTGTCTCAATCTCCGTGATCCGCTTCTTAATTCTGGCATCCTTACTCCATACAAAGAGTAAGAGACTCCTTTTTTGTGTTTCAGTGAACCTCTTTTAGCTAATCAATCTGTGACATAAAAAGCAAGACCACAACGAAACCATTTAGTTGATACCAATGGCATTTCCTACACAATCTAACATGATTACAATCAGACTTATACTATACACATAAGGATTCTCCCAATCAAACTTGTAAACAATCAAAACCACAAGCACATGTAGCAAGTTTAGACCATAAAGTCATCAGCTTTGGCTTAAAGAGCATCAAAAACAGAGCCGATGATGGCTAACACACCACAAGAATCTATGGAACAAAGCAGATTTGCAAAAAACATCATCAAAACACAACAACAACCAACCACCACAGAATCAAAAACGAGATGTCAAAAACATTTCTACCTGACGAAAGATTTGGTAAAAACCCTTTGAAAATAACGATGATCAGACAATGATGACGATGAAATCGATTCAAAAAAGACACAAACTTTCAGATCTCTCCCTTTGAATAAGTAACTGATGGCTTCCTTCAAGTACGGAGATTTAAATGTTAGAACTTTGAAGATATGTAGAGAGAAATAAAAATCTGTAGGAGTTTATAAACAATGAAGATGAAGATGAGAGGAGGCGAAGATTTTTCTTTTAGCCAATTTTATTTTTTCATGAATGGATTGATCAACTTTTTTAAAAAATATACTGGGCATATAAATATTTAATTTTCCTTGTATTTTTGAAACTATACTATATATTTTGAAGAATATTATAAAGGGAGGAAATTTCTAGTCATGTGTATCTCACTGTCTAAATAAATTAATGTTTAGAGACATTAAAGATTAGTGCAATGAACTTTCATTGTGCAAGTTTAATGTTTAGGTTAATTTAACCAAAGCTATTAATCAGGAATGCATATTTTATTTACCGTATTTTTAACCATTTCGGTTCGGTTTGGTACAAAACCAATAAGTCCGGTTAATAATTCCTCTAAACCGATCGGTTAGACTTCTTCAAAACAAAACCACACAAGCTTCGTAGCTACTAGAAGAAGTATGGCGTCACCAAATCATACATCTGATCACGACGGCGACGGCGAATCAGCCGAGAGTCGATCTACTGAGCTAAGGAAGGATCCAGTGACTAACCGTTGGGTCATATTCTCTCCCGCACGAGCCAAGAGACCGACAGATTTCAAATCAAAATCACCACAGAATCACAATCCAAAACCTTCGTCGTGCCCCTTCTGCATCGGCCGCGAGCACGAGTGCGCTCCGGAGATATTTCGTGTACCGGAAGAACCTAATTGGAAACTCCGCGTCATCGAGAATCTGTACCCAGCTTTAAGCAGGAACCTCGAGACCCAATCGGAGCAAAGCGAGAAGAGTAGTAGTGCAACGAGCAGGAGTATAGTCGGGTTCGGATTCCACGACGTGGTGATCGAGATACCTCTCCACTCGATTCAGCTCTCCGATATCGATCCCGTGGGTATCGGTAACGTATTGATAGCGTATAAGAAGAGGATCGAACAGATCTCACAACATGATTCGATCAAATACATTCAGGTATAGATCAGAGTCCTATGTTCTTGAGATTGTTCAGTGTATTGTTTAGTAGTTTACATAGTTGCATTTATACGAAAGGTATTCAAGAACAAAGGTGCATCGGCTGGTGCATCAATGAGTCACTCGCACAGTCAGATAATGGCTTTACCTGTTGTTCCTCCAACGGTTTCTTCGCGGCTTGAGGGTACTAAACAATATTTCGAAGAGGTTGGGAAATGTTGTCTTTGCGAAGCGAAATCAAAACATTACGTGATCGACGAGTCGACCCATTTTGTTTCTGTTGCTCCTTTCGCTTCTGCGTTTCCCTTTGAGGTTTGGATTGTTCCCAAGGATCATTCTTCTCACTTCCATCATCTCGTTGACGCCAAGGTAAACTCTTACTGCTACCGAATCCGTAGATACAAGTTCCTTGGTTATATCATCATCACCTTACGCACATAGTTTTTGATAATTTTATAGGCTATTGATCTTGGTGGACTCTTGAAACTCATGCTTCAGAAGATAGCAAAGCAACTAGACGACCCACCGTATAACTACATGATCCATACAGCTCCTCTCAAGGTCACAGAATCACAGTTACCTTATACACACTGGTTCTTACAGATCGTGCCTCAGCTTTCTGGGGTAGGTGGGTTTGAGATCGGGACAGGATGTTACATAAACCCGGTTTTTCCAGAAGATGTAGCCAAGGTTTTGAAGGAAGTTAGCCTTACTTGAATCCGGTTTTGTTCTCCTAAACTTGAGGGAAGGCATTGGTGTGGTGCATCATCTTATGTGTTCCTGTCGTGAAGAAGAAGTGTTTTCCAGCTTCGATTCAAATAAAATAAATGTAAACAAAACTTGTTATATTGAAATAATGAATCACAGTGCCAACATTTGGGTCTTGGATTGCAAACTCTGAAACGAAAAGTAGTTAAAAGTTTATTGAAAAAGAACAGAAGTACAAAGAGAAGTAAAGGACACGTGCTTAGGAGTAGTATAAACATGCGTAAAAACATATATGTATCTCTTTACTATACGGCTAGCTCATCTTCAAGATAACTGTATTCAAACGTGAACTCGTTTTTGATCCTTTGACACCTACACGAAGATGTTTCATGTAAAAACCATCATGATTATATATTCAAAAATCGATAATTTCTGAAAAAAATAGGGAATCAAATCATTACCATCCTCCTTCTTGAGTCTCATCTTTCGGGGTTTGGAAATCAAAGTAAACATAAGCTCCTTGTTCATACTCGTCCGTGGCTATCTTTGGCTCTTTATGTCTCTGAAACCAAGTGTTGAACTTTCTGTGGTATCTCCATGATTGTTTCTTCAGCTCTTTTGCAGCTAGATATTGCTGATATGAGTTCTTATACCAAAGAATCAAAACAACAACAATTTATCATCATAGGGTTTGAGGCAAAAAAAAAAAAAAAAAAGTAAAATAATGGGTTAAGCAAAAACAGAGCGTTGGGTGTTTTGTTTGGTACCTGCTGATAATAAAATGCAAAGAACATAATGTCGGTTCCATAAGCGTCGCTGCCTAAACGTTCCCAGAACAAAGGGTTGTTTACGACTGGTGCTTGTGTTTGTGGATATGATTGAGGTGTGATTGCTGGGCTCCTCTGTTCAAAAATCATAATAGAGGATATGATATTCTGAAGCTAATATTGCTCGAGTGAATTGGCCAAAGATATTTTAGAAGATTGGTGTTACCGGAGCATAGGGTCTAGGACGTTCTGAATCTGTGGGTTGAGGAAGGTTACAGAACGCGGCTTCAAGCAACTGGAGATTGTGCATCTGATCATTCATTGGCCCTAAAGCTGAAGGGTCACCAATGGCTCCTAATTCGGAGTTACTTCTACGTCCAATGACCCCGAGGCTACTTGAAGGTTGACCTGGTTGTATGGGTTGTCCAGGAGAGAAATCAGGACCGTCCCTAGTTACCTGTACTTGATCCAACATGTAGCTGGGCATTCCCGACTGTAGATACAACAAAAACATGAAGTAGGAAGTTTATTTTGGTTAAATAGAATACATCTGTTTATTTTCTATGATCCATAGACCACATTCACTATTGAATTGCATATGCAAAGTTTAAGCCAAGGAATTACATATAAACATTATAGACATAATTAGTTTATAAAAGAGATGCTAACGACTAACACATGTGAGCACAGATCATGCTTACCTGAGAATCAAATAGACCTCTAGAATCATCTTCGTTTGGAATAGCTTTTGGAGCTGTTAGGGAAGATGAATCCTCAGGTAAGTTTTGCTGCAGCTGATCAGCATTTCTGGCATGATCTACATCTGCACACACATCAAGAACATGTCTATTAGCTAATATTTTCACCTGCGCTTTTAAAACTCGAGACCAAAACTGAGCTACCAACAACTAATATTTAAGTAACTGCCATGATGTGTAGAACTCTTTCGAAAGTGCTTTAACTTCACAAAAGAATAATTATAAATAAAATAACATAAATCTTACATTGTATTTGACCATTGATGTTAGTTGCTAAAACAAAGAATTCACAACCACAATAATACCATAAACCATTGAGATATCCTAAACGGTGATTTTTACCTGCAACAGAAGGCTGCTGACCCAATTGTTGAGACATGGCATTTGAATGCTGCTGTAAGGAGGCAGAGTTCATGACATTAAAACCTGGCGCCTGAATTCCCAAGCTACCATGAGAAGAGACGGTAGAGCTCTGAGAAACAGATTAGCAGACATAATCTTATTATGATGAAATGTTTTGAGAAGCTCTAATCATGTGACTATTCGATAAAATTAAAAACAAATGTGCACAAGACTTGGTAAGTACACACCATACAAACAAAATCAAATGTGCTACCTGCTGTAAAAGTGGATTTTGTTGTTGTGAAGAAAACTGCTTCTCATTTCCTCCAGATAGAGAGGGTATACCTAGAATGTTACCGTGGCCTTGTTGTACTTGTTGTAACCGCTGTAAAAATTTCTCTCTTTGATCTGGAGCTATTTCAGTTCGCCCACGGACCTACAAGTCAAAACATATACTATAAATAGAACCTAACAGACCATGGGGGGGAAAAAGTTAACCAAGCTTATGGGATGCATAGCGCTAGGGGAAGATCTAAAAAAGCCTGTATTAGATAACTTAGAATGTAGCCCCGATTCTACATAGTTACACATTAAAAGACTCAAAAGTTTTTTCTGAAGTATATTCTAGAATAGGAGAAAATTTTAAATAGAGTGCAAATGTCCTACGATTTCCTGGCACTACAATAGAATTAAAATCACGAACCGTTTCATTCTGACTCTGAAATGGACTCCCAGGCCTCCACTGCGAACCAGATCCAATAGATGGTGAAAACGCTCTACCGATACTAGCCACAACATCACCAGGGTTACTGTCAGAGATAGTTCCATCATTACCCTTCGCAGTTGGTGGCAATACCATTTTGCTCAGTGGGGAAGTTAGAGGTTGGACACTGCTCTCAACTCCCATTATATTTCTCTTTGCAACTTCAGCTGCTGAAGTAGCACCAATCCGAGCTCCACTAACTGGACTTGGAGACAGAGGCGGACTTGGTTGAGGCTGGGTGGAAATACCAACTCTACCAATTCCCCTCAATGGAGCTTCCGCAACAGATGAGGGTGGTTTACGGGGAGTCAAGTTTGTTGCGTCGTCTTCTTTGGCAGCCACTGGGGATAAACTTCCCATGCTTTCTATGGATGTTTGAACAGGAATAGAAGTTGATAAGGCAACTGATGCATTTAAAGCATTACTAGTGGGCATATTCAAACTTGGACGCCCTCCGACTGGTGTTGATGGTGCCGAGTGAAGGGTTGCGGCTTTCTTTGGGGGAGGGGTTTTAGGAACTGTCTCAGAATTGCTATCTGGTAAAGTTGTCTCCTCTGTTTTCTCTTGAGAAGTACTCTGATGATGTGTTGGTAAGCTAATGCTCTGAAAAAGCCAAAATAAAGAATATAAAAAGTGTCTTCAAACAAAGGGATGTAGGAATACTTACTCGAACTTGAGATGCTGACTCTGCCAAAGAACTCTTCATGCTCAAAGGAGTGCCCTGACACATTTAAGTAGTGTTATTGCTAAATATAAAGCTAAATGATTGGAGATTACAGTTGATATGTCCAGAACCAATCGCTTTTAATAAGATTCACCTTGACAAGGGGGCCAGCAGTAACTAGATCTTCAAGACCCTCTACCTCATCTAGTGGCAGCGTGCTATAGAGCTCATCGACGTCACCGAATTCGTCAAAATCATCCTGCATAGAGAAAAATCAAACATAATCCAGAAGAATATCAGCTATCAATAATGTTTAGAAACCCAGAGTAAATTATATGAAAGCACATGTACGCAAAATTTCCGGTTTATAGATGAAACAGACCTGATTTCGTTCAACATAATCGTCCAGAAAATCTTTGACGTCATTTACTTGTTCTGGACTTAATCCATCATTATCCAGAAGCCTCAAGATCAATTCCAACTTTATGATATGATCCTTGTGTCTTGTGATAGATGTCTCAAGATGTGTCTGGAAAGCGACAACAAACCAATGACGATTCACCACGACATAAGGCATTAAAGCATTTACATAGCGATGCATTTTTTACTAACCAATCTGGGCGGCCTTGTCTTTCCTTTCTTAACAGATAGTCCTTCCAACTCAGCTTCAAAGCTATCAATCTGCGACTCAAGTTCACTCACCTGTAAAAAGAAAGGAAATGAGTGATGAATGAGCTCAACACTGATTTACGATGATCAGTAAAGACCTGACTACATAGTTTCCCTAGCACATCAATCATAACTAGCCTAGGGGTTTCAGTGACACCATCATCGTTAACTCACTTTGACATTTCTGTTAAAGGAAAGGATCGAGAATCAACAGTTAAGCATGGACATGCCAAAATAACTCACCACATTATTCAACCAATCCCGTGTCTCCGACTTTGCTTTCTCTTTTGGGTCCTATAATTAGACATAAGGGTGACAAAATCAGTGGCCTGACTACAGAAAAGAACTTTCAGTAATATATAAAACACACCCGAAGAACAGATTTAACATAACCAGAAAAGTTTCAATAGTACTAACTCAATGATGTGTTAGAAGGAAAAACTGTTCATATCTACAATGAAACAGTAGAAAACCACTCAATTTTACAGTTTTTCTACTGCTCTGTAAAAACTGATAGAAATTCTTACAGTTTTAGGTTGTTGACCCAGCCCTTCCTTGGAGAAGGCTTTTGTCTTGGTCTCTTTCTCACAGATCTTAAACCTCTCCATCTCTCGCTCAATGAGCTTCCGCGCGTCAACCAGAGCTTGCTCATATGCTGCACTGACCTAAGCCAAATAAAAGACAATCTGCTCAGTTCACTCCAAAACAAATGGGCATCAAGGTTTCTTAAACATATAACAACTAATAAGGAATATAATAGTGATAACTACTCCTTTCAGCTATATGAAACCAGATAAAACCAGCTAGAGCCTAATCGAAAACATGAAAAGAAAAACAACCACTTAGAAAGACGTAAAGCACTGACTTTCTTGTCTTTGATCTCACTAGACTGAATCCAAGTCTTGATCTGGTCTCTAGACCTCTGCAGCTTCTTGATTTCCTTCTTCAAGTCCGCCTCAAATTTCTCCTTTTGGTTTACATTATCCGTATCATATACCTGAAAACACCAAAAAAGCCCGGGTTTGTCCTCTGTCCAGATATAAAACTTTATCTGCTTCGATAAACAAACATTCTGCTCACATTCCACTGCAAATAAACAACAAAACGGAGCTCGATTTTTGAGTTCCACCGCACAATAAATCAATCCACAAATCAACACAAACATAAAGAAAACAAAGTTATAAGCAACCAAAAACTTATCAAAATCAACCAAAAATTTCATGAAGAGATCTCAAGCTCGATACATAGTAAAAAAACACTTCCTAATAACAAGCAAACATGAAGTAACAATCCTATGGATCTTACTACATTCTCCATATCATCGTACCTTGTTCCAGATGTTGTCGAAGAGCTCGACGCCTTCTTGAACCCTCTTAAGCACCCGATCTATCTCGCCTTGTAGCTTGCGACTCGCGCCCATATCGGCAGAACCAGAGAAGAGACTCGTGAAGGTTTTAGTTCGTCGGATTCGATTTTGGAAAATAGAAAATAGGGTTTTCGCTTTCAGAGAGAAGAGAGGAAGAAGAAGAAGAAGAAGATCGATGTGTAACTAACTATAGAGATTAAATTGATTTGGATCGTTATTATAGAAGATAACAAAAATACGATTTCGATATTGACGGCCCAAAATCAAAGATAACCTTTTTTATTCTCGGATTTGCCCCACTTATTTTAGTTATTATCAATTACATCCATTTAGTTTTAATTTTTCATTTTTCTATGTATATTTCTGGAAAAAAAAATCAAAATTTTACTTTTAGTTACTCTGGTTGGCTGGTCTAAATTATTTTCTCAATGGTTACTTCTGATACAAGTAATAGAATCATGTCATGTTTTTATTCAAGATAGAAGATCACAAGCTTATGTTCCAACAACAGCTAAGTTTCTCCCATTTCCTTCTTCTTCTTCTTCTCCGGCTCTGACTTGTTCGATTTTCATACCTAAGAAGCTCTGATTCCATAGCTCTGCTACTTCTTCTTAGAGATCTCAGAGCCAGCTCTAATGTTTCAGGAACTATCATACCCTGCCGCTCTGTTGCTTCAATGGTGTTTGGGCAAACAGGACAAAGCGGTTCTCGGGTTTGAGAAGTTGGTGTCACTTTGTCTAAACACTCAACATGGAAGATGTGATGACAAGGGAAGATACCAGCGGATGGCATGTCTCCACATCTCATTAATTTATAAGAGCACCATGGAGATCTTTGAGATAGTAGCTTCTTGCAAACACCACATCTATGTTGTGTCATTGAACCGAAACTCGGGGTTTCGACTTCTGTTTCATTGGATCTTTCCACATCCACCAACATATCATTAATGCTTGTGCTATGACTAGTGTCAAGTGATTCTATTTCTTCGTCTACTTGTGAGTCTTGATAGTTTCTTGTGGATGACTCTTCTTGAGTGTGGTTAGGTTCTTGATTCTCACAATGTGAAACCGGGTTGGAGAAGACTCGTGGGTAAGCGCGTGAAGTCAAGCTTAAAGGCTGGTTGCTGGTAGATGAATCTAAAGGAGATAGCAAAGACTTAAAACTCTGAGAGAATGGTGTACTTTCTCTATCAAAACCATTCTCCTCCTGTAGACACAACACACATCAACAAGGTACAAAAGATTCAGCCAAAGACACAAAATCAAGAAAAGCTCTTTTAAATTTTAAAAAGAAGATAAAACTCACCTCTTCCAAGCAGTGATAATTTGAGCTATCTAATCTTTGAATGCCACAAGAAGCAGACGATTTTGAAGCTTGACTCGGCGATTGGTTAAAGCAAGATTCCAAGCTTTTACTTTGTATACTACTTCTTCTTGAGTACAATGCATAACCCTGCATTTCATTGTCATCACACACATCATGTTCTAATCTATCTCTAGCATATCTAGCTGGTGAGAAGCTGATATTCGTCCTCCATCGCAAGGCATCATCGATACTCGATGAAGGGATATCGCTTGCGATGTGAGGTGGTGATTTGGTTGTTGTTACCAGTGGCCTTGAGGCCACAATACAACATAGTGCACCCGTTTTTTGATCTCTGTGCTTATATCCTCACACAGTCTTCAAGTCCAGATAATAGTCAAAGGTAAAGTTGTCTTCTTACAGATTCTAAGTTCAAATTCTCAGTGCAAAGAGACTTTCCTACATAAAGAAGGATGCCAGATAAAAGGTAAATAATCCAAAAGGGCTTTAGTAAATCATGTAGACTGTGAAAAGTTGAGTTAATTATGCAGAAGAAACTGAGAATTTAAAGAAGACAGTGTAATAGACCAAACCAGCTCTGAAATAAACCGGAGTTAAGACAAAACCCAAGAGATTCAGACTGGTAACACACAAAAGTATCACTATTCGAAAGCAAGATAATCAAAGTGTCGGTGAAAGCGGATTAGGTTGGAACAGAGATGATAAAGTTTGAAACTTTGAATACAACACTCACCTTCAAAATCGGAAATTGATAGTCTGGGTTTTGTTGAAGAAAATCCCCGAAGCTTGGGGCGTTTCGATTACGAAGAGAAGAGAGAGATAGAGAGAGATTTTGAAGAATCAATGGCGGAAAAGCGGCGAGGGAGGAGAGAGAGAGTAAGCAAGTGCGCCTCTTCTCTTTTGAAATAAGAAAGGGGAGAGAGACGATTATTATGACTTTTTGATTGGCTAATTATACTAATCATCTTTTTCGCTAATTAGCAATTACTAATTACATAAATCATTGATCTTTTGCGTGTAATACTATTCTTTTCTTTTCTCAAATCATTTTGACATTTCCTTTTTATATCCCACTCAGTGAATTTTGTATGTTCAATGTGGTTATGATGTAATTTTGTTGTTATTGAAGTTTTTTGTTATTCATTTATTTTCATTATTATATGTTTATTAAAAGTATTTATATTTATGGGTATATAGTATATACGTACATACTATAGATAAAAAAATTTAGTGATAAACTGTTTTTTATCAACTAGTATTATTTTGCTATATATGCTACTAACCTTAGCTATAGTCTAACCTAATATTTGTACCAAAAACCCAATAATTGGTTAAAGTGGAATAAAGGTATTTCACTATTGCCTACTTTATTTTTTATTTTGACAACTACTAGTGCCTACTAATATATTTGATTTATCAAAATCAACTTTCAGGGAAACAATTCAATTTGTGATAAACAATTCAATTTGTGATAAACAATTCAATTGGTTACGTTGTGTTGTACTGTTGTTTAGATATCTTGTTTTAAGTGTAATTAAATACTCCAAAGCTTTTACCCACTCTCTTTAAAGCAATTAACCGCCTTTGATTTAATCTCTTTACTTTTCTAACTTTTAGTATGTAACATTTTCTTTCTTTTTTTAAAAAAAAATCACTTGTATAATAATAGGACACCCAAAATTTTCGAAAGAAACAAGTGTGATGAACTAAGCCCATAGGGATCACATACCCATAGATATCACAGAAGCCCATAGACAGACATCACATAAGAAGCCCTATGCGTATAGTGTTGTTAAGCCTTCTTGTGTCGAACCCATGAGCCATGGAATATCAATATCCGTGTGTAGTGGTGGTTTTTAAATGCATATATTTATTTTCTATTATTTTTTTGTTCAATTTTAATGCATATATTGTTAAGACGACAAATGATTAATTATGATAAAACCAAAAAAATGAATACTTAAGAATCTCTAAGACATTATTTGTGAAGTGATTTTGGTTCAAAATTCTAGGTGTCAACACCACAATGAATTTCAGCAAATTAATTGTGACATGCCAGAAAAAATCTTTAACCACCAATAAAAAATGTGACATGGAAAAAAAATTTATTAATAAAAAATAATGAAAAGGGCTTTTATGACTCAATAATTATATATCAATAAAAAAATTTAAACATCATTTATGAAAAAATGAAATAGTAAATAATTTAAAATATAACTTGTAATTTTTATAAAATATAGAATATAGAAAAATATAATAAAATTTTATTGGTTAAAAAAGTCAAAACACATTAAATTTTTCAATCAAAAAATAAAAACAATAAAAAGATGGAATAAAAAATCTTTTAAACCAAATTTATTATGAAATTGATAGAACAATAAATCTCATTATTAAATAAGAATGAACGATAAACGTCACCCCAACCCTATAAATATATATCGCATATTAAGGATGAACCGGATACAGATATCTGGTTTTTTAAAATATTCGGATTCACATATGCCTAGATTCGTAAAACTGACCCGAATTTAGATCCTTTAGACGAATATTCGGTTAGGGAATATCGTTGACTTTTGAAGGATATCCCGATCCGTTTTTGTGAATACTTTTATAAATATATTTCTACAAAAACTGAATAAAGTTGAAATAAAAAATTGAAAATTTTAATATCCAAAACAATAAAGCAAATCAAGATATAAATATTATTATATCAAACCTTAAACATAATTATCTACATTTACGTAAAAATTTTATTATTTTCAAAATTTATTCATCGCGCTAATTATCTAGTGGTTTAGTATATATATAGAACATCGTCTAGAAACCGTAAAAAAAGGAAAGAGAATGGTTAGATTTGCTGCAAGTATTGATCCTAAAAGCTTCGCTTTAAATGGAAAGTCCCTTTTATTATGCGCATTAAAATACTGATCACTTTCATGCAATTTCCTCTTTTCTTTCTTCAAATTCCAAAACTTTTTTTTTTCTCTGTTGCCGCGGGAATTATTTTAAATATTACGAGAGTGTAATTAGTGAATGATTAAATTAAAGTCCCTACAAAATTCAACAAAAATTAAATGAGATTAATGTCCTGAATTTGAGGTGGAAGAGACTTACACGCTTGTTTCCAAACATGCAATCTTCTTTAGTACATTGAACTAGCTAGACACATCATTTGGTTTAATTATGATTATTATTCCACTTTTTCTTTATTTTTAGTCGGTCATATTTTTATCTATATAATGTAAACAGTATTATGGTGATAAAAAATAGTTATAAAAATGCATAATAATAAATGAAGAATTTGGAGAAATAAATATATATCAGGCATATTCTATATATGAAACGATCAAGAATTCAATTATAAGAATATAATAATAGTACCATCAACCCAAAAAAAACAGATCTGCTGCCAAATCTTAAACACATATCTTTAGTCATATCTTATTCTATATAAAGACAAACTTTGTGCTTCGGGTCCCAAGAAATAAAAATTCCTTAAGATATGAATTTACGGTACTACTAATTACCAGGATGTAATAACAAGTGCTAGCTGGGAAAAATTAAATCATATGAAACGTACAAAAAGCGGATAAGCAAGTGGCCTAATGGTAGTCACCTCTGCATCTATCGCATAACCCGGGTTCGAACCTCGCCGCTTTCAGTTGGGAGAGAACTATTTAAACACTAGACTATGATGGAAAAAAAAACGTACAAAAAAAAAAATTGATTTATGAAATAAAACTAAGTAAGAAAACGTAATGTGATTGATCTAATAACTAATTTTCTTAAGACACAAGACTTAGGGATCTGGGATTGTTTTTGCAAGAAACCTATCATTTAAATTATTTAATCCCTCTTCTTAATTAGTTTTTATATACTAGTAGTAGTACTACACTTATATAGTAAATAAATAATTTATTGATAAATTATTGGATATAGGAAAAGGCTAATAGTTGTCAAAAAAAAGGAAAAGGCTAATATATGTGATGCTCATATTCGGGGAACATTCACATGCTTCATGAGCTGTGTTTTTTCTTTTCTCTGAGTTTTATTCAAATTCTATCAATATGCATTGTTCATTTCTTCACCAAAAAAAGAGAAAGTAAACAAGTATATTAGTAAATTCTCAAAAACACTACGTTGGTTGTTAATTAATTATCCCATTTAGTAATTACATCAATGAGGAAATATTGTGTTATGAACTTTCTCACACTGCAAACTAATAAAACAATAAACTAACAAACTATATACGTATACAATAATTACTATATATTACAGTGTACATTGAAATAATTTTTCCCACACTACAAACTAATAAAACAATAAACTAAATATAAGATCAAAGAAAGAGAAAATAAGTACTAGTATATTGATCAATCCCCTAGTAAATAAATCCTATATGTATTAACTACATGATTTTAATTAACCAAACAAATATACTCTTTTAACAACATAATTAAATAACCATAATTCTCCCAAACTAATTAAACATAATTAGTAGTCCCATAAGATCCCTTCCAAGTCACAAAGATCATCGTATGGCTTGCTATCATTCACCATTCCCATATTCATCATTTCTTGCTTCATTACATGACCAGAAGAAACCTCTATGGTCGCATTCACATCTGAACTTAAGCATGTTTCTTGAGACACACTAACAAAAGATTGCTCCATCTTGATCATCATCTCATTGTTGTATAATGTTGTAGAATCAAAACCATGTTGGTTAAATAATATTGATTGGTAATTATTAGTGTTGATCATGAAGTGATCATCATCATCATCATGTGGTTGTATTTGTGATGAGGAGATGTTGTATGTTGGAGGATTAATGGGTTGACCCGTGAATATTGGATCTATAAGAGGAGGTAGAGATGATGAGTAGTCGTCTAAGAGATGATCAAAGTTCTCTAGTGAATCCATTCTTGTAAGATCTTCAAGGGGTATTCTCGTCATTTGTTGATTTGTAGTAGAAGGATTGTTCTTGTGAAAAACCCTACACACTACCCATTCATCCTATAATCAACATCAAAAAAAAATTTAAAAAAAATTAATGAAGATAATATTATATCTATAATAAGACAACAAAAAAAAGATAAGTTTTTTAGAGAGGAACTTAATTACCCTTGCGGTTTTGGGGAGATTATGGTAAGAATATTTGCCTTCAAGACGATATTCATGCATGACCCAATTAGACTTTTCACCTTTAGGAGCTCTTCCTTTATAAAAGACAAGTGTTTTCTTCATACCGACGAGACAAGCTTTGCCTTTGAAAATCTCTTTATCCTTACCGGTAGCTTTCCAATAACCGGACTCGGTGGCACGGTTAGTTCTCATCCCTGTCGGATACTTCCTATCTCTTTGACAAAAGTAGTAGAACTCTTTTGCTCCCATCTTTGCCCTCTCTATATTTATTAACCCACAAAACCAAAAATCAAGAATCAGAATCTTGATCAAGAAAAAAAAAAAGGTCAAGATTAGGTATAAATTTCAAACAAGAATTGAGAATTTGTGTGAATTATTTTTGAAAGTTTTTTTCTAGGACAAGGAAGGACAAGACTTACTTGGCAAATCCCAAGGCTCACACTTGTTGAGATCGGCTTCACACATGGCAACAGCAGTGAAGCGGCTGTCTAAAACCTTCTCTTTGAGATAGAATGTTATGATCTCTTCGTCTGTTGGATGAAACCTAAATCCAGGTGGCAAATCCACAACCTCTTCACCTCCATGATTCAACACAACACCTTCTTCCACCACAACATCCATGACTATATATATTCAAGTTTTTTAGTTTTTAAAGATTCAAGAACAAGAAAATAATAGATTTTCTTGAGGGAAAAGAGAAGGTTGCTTATTTAGAGAGAGAGAGACACAAGAAGAAGATGAAGAAAGAAAAATGATAATAGCTGGAGAATCTTTTGGGCAGTTAAAGGCAGAGAAATAAAAGTATTGAGAGCGTAGAAAAATTGGCTTATATAGAGGAGGAAATGGATGACCCTTGTAATTAATTAAATTAATTAAATAAAGGTTAAAATTATTTATTGTTTTTTTCTCTTCATTTTATCCTTCTTTTTTTAGTGATTTTGAAAGATACGTAGGTTCCAAGCAACTTCCTGAATTGTTGAACAAGCTTCGCATAGACAACAATTCGATTATTATTTGTCCTTTCATTATACCAAAAAAAAAAACAAAAGCTATATTAATATCGGTTTATAATAGTTTCTGCCAAATTATTCGATGAAATTTTTAGATTTAACAAAATATGTTACACCTTTAATTTGGATAAAATTGCACTTGAATGTCATATTATGGTTTTAAAAAAATGTTGGAAAGTAGTAAAAGTACGCTTGAAAAAAGAATTGATATCAAACGAAAAACGTGTGGAAAATAAATTCACCGAAACTGGATATAAGTTATAACTTTTTATGTGTGGACCCGATAATTAAAAATTGCCTTTATTTAATTTGGTTAACGTCTTATTTAAAGAAAGCCCTAAAGCAATCTCCTCTTTTTGTATGTATTTAGTTATTTACTGAGTTTTGTATTAATCTTAAATTTTCTATATATAAGCATCCGTATTTTTCAAAAAAATAAAATAAAACAGCCGTATTGAATTTATGGTTTATTAAGTTAAGATATATGGTTCATATATCCATGTTAAAAATAATAAAGTATAATATGGGATAATTAGTTAAAATATTGTTAACTTGTTTAGCACCGTTTCCTCTATTTCGTGGCCTTTTATGTGGTGTTTGTTGCTTATAGCCTTTCCAGTGAAGCCGAAGAAACAAAAAATTATATAGTTTTTGATATACTTAATTATTCAATCAAGTGGTAGTATATTACTTATTCTACTCGTTTGGAATTTATAATTAGATCATATATATCGACGTTGAAAACAAAACATAATTTAGGTTGTGTAATTTATGTGCCCCTGTTTAATATTATTTCTGACTCTTTTTTAATATACCGAGAATTACTCCCAGCCAATGGACTAACCAATTAATCAATATGTTGTTTATATATATACATATATATGTGATTACAAATAATCAATTTAGTTTGATAATGAAAAAATCTTTGAAATGTCGTTTTCTTCTGATTGTTCGTATAACAACTCGTACATGAGGCCAAAAATTTCCTATAATTTTTTGAAATATATGACACACCTAATTTTCAACTAAATTAACTGTATAATTGTCTTTAGTCGTTACTATTATATTGCACAATCTAGTCTAGACAATGGTTATATCATATGTCCAAAACTCCAAAAAATAATTTGATGGCTTTTTATCAAAAAATAAATAAATAATAAATAAATAATTTGATGGCCAACATAAAAAAGGTTAAAACATAACATACAAAAGTTAATGAATTTTACAGGCTGTGATTTGCTGGAATATTATTTATAAACACTTTTAAAAATATAATTTTTAGTATAATGATCTACACGTTGCGGACTCAAATTAAAGTGTAATGTCGTTCTAGTCATGACTACGCTGTAACAAACCACCGACTTAATTCCAATATTTGAGAAAAATAATTACCAACTAATTAATTCATACTTGTAGTTAACTCACATATTAATTAAGAATATAGTTAAGCTATTGGTATTGACATTATTGGTTTTTATTCTACAGTTTTATAATTTGTACATTTATGTCAGATCTCATCACAAACTATTACTACTATATTAGTTTTTTTGTCCCATAGTTATAAATTGTGATTTTGATACAATGGTCATACATCACAAAATTAATCTGTGAGTTTTCTTTGGTAATGAAATACTTTCTTGATTAGTGTCTAAACATTCATTTGTCTTTTTCCCTTAAATTGTCTTTGTCTCAAATTTTCTTTTCCCGTAATTATCTCATTTAAACGCGTTTTTATTGTCATATGTGGAGAATATACTAAAGAAAATTCGATAAGAAAAACAATTCCAAATAAGATGACATAAACTAATACATTGTGGACCGAAAGATATGGAACGAAATCAGGGATTAAAAAACATATATATATATATATAATGTTTCTTGGTAAATTTATATTTTTGAGTTTTTGTATTTTTATATTTACAATTTCGACGTGTGGCCCCTACAAGGATATGATTATATAATGATGTATGTGGGTGTAACTTAAGAAGGTTGACTTTTACTCTCAAAGACGAGACTTGCCAATATAATTGGATGATGGCCTTTTGACGTCAACATTTACGTCATCACTCTCTCTTTCGACAGATCTTATTGGGCCACGTGGACCCACCACGTGGACCCTGGATGATGTCATCTCATTAAAGTATGTATATGAATATGAGGAATATGTAATGTAAGTAACATATGTATGCTAGTTGTTTGAAAAAGTATATATATATATATATGTAAACTTGGTCTAATGTAACTATGTAGCACATAAAAGTATTATAAGTATGTAACATAAATAATCAGGTGATGATGATGATGAATATGATGTCATTGAACATTGCTCAAAGTCATGGCCACCACCATTAATCCTCATGCCGTATGTGTGTGATAGATATATATTTTGTGTAAAATGGAATTCTTAGAAGCTAATCTCATTGATTTTAATAAATAGTTTATATATGGACTTATTGTGGGTCAATATATATAGTCCAACATATCAATAAAATATTGACCTAAATTGTATGTTTCGCACTTTGAGACAGACCATAAGTTAATTTATGTTGCAGATACAGAAAGTTAGGATCGATGTTATTGTTGGTAGGGCTCTAATTAATTTACTAATTAATATACATATTTATATTATTTTATGTGTGGTTATTCCTAGTTTAGCAGATCCAAAAGTATTAGTTGATTTACTACATTTCATTATAATAGTAAATAATATGGATGATGAATTATAAAAAAAAAAAAAAAAAAAACTTTTTTCCTTTTTGTTCCATATAATATGGGGAGAATCACAAAACTACACCATTTGAATTACATTTCACAAAACTACATTATTTCAAAATTATTTTACAAAATTACACATAAACACTCAAAATTAATCCAAATAAACCCTACACACATAATCATACCCTCTTAATATTATACCATAAACACTAATTAGCAAACTCAAATGAAAATATTTTAATTTTGGTAATTTTTAAAAGGGTAAATCAAGCTTTTAAAATTTTGAAAATGTGTAAATATGTGAAAAAATTAAATTAGATGTAGTTTTGTGAAAGAAGGGTTGAAAGAGTGTAGTTTTGTGAATTCCTCTGTAACATGTGTTATTTGTGAGTATATTTTTAACTAAATGTGGATGAAAAATATATTGAGTCAATTGGATCAAAATCAATAAATTTAGTGAAATAGATCAAACCTAAATATTGACAGTTGTATTTTTGAACATTAGAGTATGTTTTACTAATCCTATCTGTATATTCACTAAAACATTAAATATGTTGGGCAGACTTACGTCATTTGAAAAGAGATAATATTCTTAAACGATTATTTAACATACAATTAATGGCTATTTTATCAACTGGTTTGCAAATTTGATTTGTAATTTTTGTACGTCAACTTGCAATTTATTTGTTGTATAAAATTTGTTAGCGGATTAAATAGACTAGACCATTCTGTCATACATGTTCCACATTTCTATATTCCTACGTATATACATATTAATATTTAATATATATTATAATGTTTATAATATGATAATTAGGCTTTATTATGCATAGTTGCAAACACTAGTTTAAAATCTGTAATTTCGTAACCTTGAAAATATTGAACTGGTTTTGATATGCATAATGCAATGATATATTCTTGCATGTGTAGATTGAGTTACGACTAAAATACATATCGAAAAATATTATCCAAAAAGATCGCATACGCATCGTATCTATTAGTGATGGATAAAAATGATTAACGAAATGCTTTGAAAAAAGTTTTGAAAAATATAGGTTTACGTGTTTACATCATATCCTAAACACGTATATATATATATATATTTAGGTAATTAAACTATATATATATTCGTTTATACGTGCAAACAATAGCATAAGATTATGGCTTGGAGATCATCAAACCTAACAATAATTTATGTCTTACGACAAATTAATTTGAGATTTAACTTATCATTAATTAGAAAAAGACTTATCCAAACTTCGGTGTAATTGCTCCTTATTACAAAACTACTACACATGTATTTTTCTAAAGGTCGCACACACACACATACATGATACATCATAGAAACAAAATAAGTAAATGAAGAATAATTAATACTTTCATAGTTCAATTATTTTAGATAATGCATAGGGATTAAGTAAGTGTCACATCTATAAATCATTTGGCCAACCAATCAAAACATGATACTTATTCATGCGTGTTTGTAAAGATTTTTATATATCAGATTATATATTCTTTTTATAACTCCTTTTGTCAAAAATACTCCAATAATCAAACTTATATATATCGAAATCACGTTAATACTCATAACAAATTAAAAACTTTCATCATAGTCTAAATCCAGTAATACAACGACTATAGGCTAGAGTCTCTAGCTCAAAAAGGAAAGAAATTTAATTTGTTCATAATCATTGTAATTAACCTATTGCATGACATTCAAAACTTAATATTAATTTATCTAAACTTAAACATAAGGTTAATCCGAAAGGTTTTTACTTTTTAGTCTCTATAATACATAAAATTACTGGTAAAAAATAGAGATAGATAATTAAGAAATTTAGAAAGGAGTAGTCTTTTCAACTTTTGAAAGTAAATCATACGATTCCCCCTTTGAAAATAAATGTGTTGGATGTGTCTCAAATGATTCCCCAATAATTCATTGAAAAATGAAACTAAACTTCACCATGAAGCCTCAAAATATACCCTATTATTTAATATGAAATATTAATTTAACCAAGTTTTAAAGAACATAACAGCATAATTAGTTATAATTAGTTCGTTTTATAATGAGTAATTCACAAAACTACACATTTTCACCTATTCATTTACAAAATTCTACCTAATTCAAATTTTTCTCATAATTACACATTTTCACAACTTTAAAAGCTTGATTTACTCTTTAAAACTTCACCAAAATTAAAAATTTTCATTGGTTCGTTAATTAGTGTTTAGGGTATAGTGATTAAGTGGGTAAGGTTGTTTGGGTAGACATAATTTGGATTTAATTTTTAGTGTTTAGGTGTAGTTTTGTGAAGAAAATTTTAAAATGTGTAGTTTTGTGAAATGCAATTAAAAATGTGTAGTTTTGTAATTCTCCCTTTTATAATTGATTAAAAAAATCAAGAATATAATCCCAAAATAAAAGAGGGAAAAAACTGTAAAATTTCACTTGATAGGTTTACAAATCAACCAAAAGAGCTACAAAATTATAACTCGTTTAGCAAATGTTCCTTAGAATAGACAGAATCCAAACCCTGAAAACCGGACCGGTTTAGAGTGATGATGATTCACCATTTGTTGTGTGCAAGTAATTGCTTATCTTTCGAGAGACAATCATTGGACCTCACTCGCCACGTGGATTTATGCAAGACCACAATGACAAGTGGAAGAAACCTATTTACTCGAGATTTGATATTGCTTCTTTTGAACAAATATATCTTAATATCTTAATTTATATACACATATGATCTGACTCGAATCTTATACAAACACCATTGTAATAAAAAAAATTGCTAATTAAAAAAGGGAGAATCACAAATTAATGATAAATTGCGTGAAGTTGAATAAGGACGAGAATGTTGCAAAATTTTCGTAAAAATATAACAAACCGGGACATTTAGTTACTCTATTTTACAAAAAAAAGAAAGAATCAAAGATCTGAAAAAATTATAAATACCACTGTTTTCACTTTTAAGTATGATAAAAAAAATTGAAGTAGAGCAAAGAAATAAGCTTTGGGGAGAAATTCAAAAGAATAAAGGTTGTATGTAATTTCCCAAAATACCCCTCACGGTGAGGATACGGCCTCTATGGCGCTGCCCAATGGCCACGCAGCTTCCACGGCATGATCTCCATACTTCACTTTCTTCACTAATGTTATTGTCTGTGTTGGCTCCAATCCTAGCAAAAACACAAACAAATTACAAAAACAAACTTCAAAATTCATCCCTAATATATATATTTATAAGCGAATGTAACTTTTTTCCTTTTCATGTTTCTAGTGTATTTTTAGTCATCTAGTGAATTATTGTCATATGAAAACTGAAAATAATAAAAAAGGGAGAGGGACTTGCCAAATCCATTAACGAGCAGAGTAAATTGGTAAACGAGATCCATGCACAAGTAAGGCAAATTATCTTCCTCCACAAGTGGGAACTTTGATTTTCCTTCCTCTATCTTCATACTACAAGCTTTCTTCGCTGCTTTCTCAAAATCCATTGGCCTAACCGTGGCTACAGGTTGCTTCGGGTCAACGAATCCAGCCTACGCAAACAAACCAAACCCATTGTCCCGAGTTTTAACAAAGAAACAAACATGTAATCTGGTTTTGAAAGAAAGCTAAAGGTGTTGTTTTTTTTGTGTGTTGGATTTACCTCAGCAGCACGGTCGAAGAAGAAAGAAGCAACAAACATGTTCTTTTGTCCACCACCTCTACCACCATTCCATACTCCACCAAATGTGCATTTCATGTGTGTACAAAGTGTATCATTCACTTTTAGTGCGTTGATGGTTATCCTTCGGCACTCATCGAGACTTGCACCAGACTGCAAAGTAGCGGCTTTGAACCCTTCTCCTCCGTACTTGTAAGTACCTACATTGAATAATTAATATGTCAGAAGAAAACTATGGATTCAATCTCCAAAGAGCAATTGTAAATCCAGAGAGTTTCTAGCAATGAGGATATATGCAAATAAGTCTAGATGGAAAGAATCATGCTTAATAATCTCTCACCATCATAGCCTGTCACGATGCAGGGGTTGTTTGAATCTTCAGAGACTTTCAATATCTCTGCCCGGGCGGCCAGTAATCCATAATGTAAGTAACTACAAGCAAGAAAACACAAGTTGTGTGGCTGCCATGAAAGGAAAAAAATACTGAAACCATCTACACTCTTGGGGTCTGACTTTTATGTGATCATTTGAAGAAACATGATATCAATATAAACTGTAACAGATGGACCAACCTGTGAACATAGAGGAAATACTTCCGTCCTTTCAGAAACATTTCTTTCACATATGTATCCTCTCCGTCTAATTGTTTTGGTGCCTTTGCAGCATCTTCCTCGGATATAGCATATGCCATTTGAACAGACCCTCCTCCAAGATCAACCACTCCAACCGTATCTTCATATGGTTTTCCCAAGTTCCTTAGCAAGTAGTTAATTGTCACCTGCAAAGTCGGAACTCATTGACATATTTTCCAGCAGCTGAATTTAGTTTTGTTTTACATACTATACTTCAAACTATTACAGTTGCCTTCATGAACATTGGCAACTTCCTATTGAAGATTAAAAGTATAGACACGTAAGAGATACATCAAGATAAATTCCTGTAACATACCCACTGATAAGAACCTTCCTGGGTACCATCCAGCACGGTAACAGCATTTGCCTCAGTTTTCAACATGCTTCTATCTCTCAAGAGTTCGCTAACCTTATAAACAAAATTAGAATAAAGTATATGAGCCAAGTGAGTAAGCCAATGTACATGAGACATATGGAAATAAAACTACCGCTTGCAAAATGTTCTCAGATGCTTCATGACCCAGTGCCCTCAAACCTGCAGTTGCCTAACAGAATATAGAGAAAAACATTTCAGGCTAATCACAAAACAAACAACGACAATAAGAAATAGCTTCAGCTCCAATTCCATACCCCAACTCTGACAGGTGTCTTTGGACGCAACTGACGGGGAACAGAAGCTTCTGCTTTATCAAGAAGAGACACCAGAGAGTTTGCTGCTTGTCGGGGATCAGTAGGATATGCGCTCAACCCGGGTTTTAGCTGAAATCAAAACAGCAAACAAGAGACTCAAGCCACTGCAACATGATGAAACAAGGAACAAAGTGATACTAAATAAAGCTTCAAGCTTCATGTTTGATGGGTTCAGGAACACAGAGTGTTCATCACAATCATATAGATTGAGAGCAAAGTTATACGCTTCCCGTTTATCCTGTTGAGCTTTGCCTTAGGATGATATCTTAAAATCAAGAGGAAGAGCAAATATAGAAACTTGCAGAACAAAAATCAATTCTCTGGCATACACTAACTTAAATAACAATGTGGCACCACGAAGCACCATAAGAAACTGAATCAAGTCTTGCAAACCACACAAACAAAGATCTATCAAGAAGAGAAAAACTTTTTTTTTTTGTTAAAAGAAGAGAAAAACTTCAACAGAGTGTTACATGTAAGAAGAGCTCAAGTTCATTCCCGAGAGGAAGAAGATCCAAATTCTGATCAAAACAGTAAACATGTACACGGCTTCCCGAACTCCCAGCATCAAATATCACCGCGTAGTTCTTAGGACCCTTCGAATTCGACCCTCCCTTGCGGTTATACTCTTCGACGACCGCGTCGGATATCGATCTCCCAGGGATTAGCAGAAGAACCAGAGCTATAAGCAAAATCGGAATCGAAATCACGAGCAAAACACCGCGATTGCGTTGGATCTTCTCGCCGAGAGACTCCCGCCGTCCGATCCCTCGTTTAGCCGTCGTCATCTTCCCTCCGTCGTCTTCGACAGAGAGAAGTCCCTGATGAGAATCGGAGTTAGGAGGACCGGAGGCGACGGGAGCGTTTCCGGACTCCAGGAGCTCAGTGGAGGAAGGCGAACGGTAACGTATCTTACCGTTGCCGGTGCCGGAGGACGCCGTTGTCTGCGGCGGATCTTGTGACGGATCCAGATCGGCGATTGATTTCAAGAGCGGCTTGTATCGCCGGATTCGATCTCAGCTTTTGTGCTCCAGATCTGTTTTTTATGCGTTTTTGAGCGATAGGAAACAAACAAAAGACGTTATTGGCTTCTTCTTTTTGCGTTTGCGGGAGATTGTAGTAAATCTCTCAAAATTAGCTTTAGCACGAAACACAGTTAAAATTGTAAAATTTAACTGATGATAGATTTTACATAAACAGTCCCTGATGTTGCGTTAATTACATTACCACACTCTATATTGCGTGATGTACATTTACGACCCCAATTTTTCTTTTAAGTTGGGGATTTGGGTCTGAATATTGAAATGTAGACCCCTACCAGTTTTCTTGGGCCGATATTTCCTCAAAATTGGGCCGTAAATATGTATGCATATCTTACATGTGTTTTTTTATTAGTAGATAACATTAACACAGAGTTATGTAAGAAAATATAAAATAATAGTACTAGTCATTGTTAGTGAAATATTTTTCAACATTTTGAATGTTTATAAACATTAAAATCTGGATTTTTTAAAAAAACATGTGTAGAAAGTCATATTGAGCCGACAGATAAATGCACACAGCTGACAAATTTGTTGGTTGGAGTATGGCAGCTAAAAAAGTTTTGACTTTTAAAAGATGTGAAATTTGACTATGAATCTGAAGCTTACGCAACTATAAAATAACATATAAAATAACAAGAAACCAACCATTTCTAAGGGCTAATCGGGTTATATAACATTTAGTATCGATAGTTGTCTTTTGTTTCTTAAGGTTCATCTGAGTATTTTGGAATGTGTTTTAATGTTGTCATAATCGTTAAGTCCCAAATTTTATGCTGTCGGAGGTCATTTACTCGGTCTGCATATAACATTGGGCAGATTTGTATTCCAAAATCTTATTAATATTATTATCCTTTTGAGAAAAAAAAAAAAACAAGAAACCTACTTTTTTGAAATATAACGCCATATTTATTTTTTTGTCAACATATAACGCCATATCTAAATTTGGATTTGTGTGTTTTATTTTGCATGCAAAACGTAAATCTACAAAAAAAAATTGTTCAATTAGTTTGTAATGGAAATGGGTAATATTAGTGTCATTCAATTCCTACAAATTTACGGAGAAAACATTGAAAATGTCACTGTATAGTAATTAAATGTTAATGTGTGTTTAGAATATGATTGATCAAATGTAGATACAAGGAAAGTAATCAAATGGTTTTGAACAGATGTGAACAATTTTATAAATTTTGAAAAGTTGCAATTTGGTCAACGACATAGAAAAGTCAAGACTATTTATTTATTTCTGGCCCGGATATCACTCCACGAGGCAACGCTGCAACTAAACGTCGGTTTCATATTTTTCTGATAAAAATAAATAATACTCAATTTGTTTGTCAAAAAAATAAAAATAAAAATAAATAATACTCTAAATATACTATCAAGTTGGAGAAGATGCAAAAATTATTAAACTTCAAATATCGTATTTAGCAGCTTATAGAGTATTGTTGTATTAAACTTCAAATATAAACACTTGAAATGTTTCCATTTAATAATATATACAGACTCTCTCATTGATTGAAAACTTTAAATGATAATAAATGTATTCATATATTCATAATAAAATAATTCAGGAATTTCGTGAGAATGAGGACCGACAATATAATTGTAAATCATCACCATAACAAAAAACATAATTATAGTTAGATATGTGTACATTAAAATGCTAATTGTGTTTTTTAATTATATTGGATGATTCGATGCACCCGGAAAAAGCCCCAGGACCTGATGGGATGACGGCTTTATTTTATCAGCGATTCTGGCATGTTATTAAACATGATCTAGTTCGTTGGTAAAAGAATTTATGATATCCTGGAACTTTCGACCGTAGACTTAATGAGACGAATATTTGTCTAGTACCGAAAGTGGATAAACCTAAAAGGATGATGGATCTCCGGCCAATAAGTCTTTGTAATGTGGCATATAAGGTAATCTCCAAGGTATTATGCTTGAGACTAAGAAGATTTTTGCCGAAAATGATATCGAGACCCAATCGGCGTTTGTATCGGGGAGACCGATAACGGATAATATACTATTAGCGCGAGAGATGGTCCACGGGTTACGAACAAATAAAAAATGTAGGTTTGATCATATGGCAATAAAAACGGATATGAGTAAGGCATATGATAGAGTAGAATGGCCTTTCCCGGAAGCCGTATTACCGAAACTAGGTTTTAGTATCACACGGGTAAAATGGATTATGTGGTGTGTTAGGTCCGTCTCATATCAAGTCTCGATTAATGGTCGGCCCAAAGGGTTGATCATACCGGAACGCGTCCGAGACAGGGGGATCCAATGTCACCATATTTGTTTATCTTATGTACGGAGGTGTTAATTTCTTTAATCAAGAAAGCGAGAGTGACTCACACATCTCGGGCATTAAAGTGGCAAGGAATAGTCTGCGGTGTCCCATTTATTATTTGCGGATGATAGCCTTTTCTTCGTAAGACGGACGAAAGAGAATGTAGGAAAATATTGGGGATACTAGAGATATATGGAAGAGCATCGGGGCAGGAAATTAATTTTTCAAAATCATCGATAATGTTTGGACACAATGTGGATTTAGGGACTAAGACGGATATGAAAAATATTCTAGGTATTCAAAAAGATGGAGGTATGGGTGCATATTTGGGAATCCCGGAAAGTTTAGGTGGAGCAAAAAGTAAAATATTCGTTATGTTCAAGAACGGTTAAATGAGAAGATTAATGGCCGGACGACCAAGTCGCTATCACGAGGAGGAAGGAAACACTAATCAAATCGGTGGCCTTAGCCCTACCTCCGTATGTCATGTCATGCTTCGAATTGCCCCGTACGTTAACGAAAAAGTTAACCGGCGCGATATCCAAATTCGGTGGATCTCCAATGGAAGAAACTGCGTATCCATTGGGTAGCATGGGAAAAAATGTGTGAGTCCAAACACGAAGGTGGCATGGGCTTTCGATCGTTACAAGAGTTTAATAAGGCTTTATTAGCAAAACAATTTTGGCGTTTCTCTCAATTCCCGAATCTGCGGTAGCAAGAGTGTTCAAGGGAGATATTTCTCGAGGGTACACCCTTTTATGGCAAAGACACCACGAGCTCCATCCTTTGGATGGAGGAGTATTTATTCTTCAAGGATCTATTGATGAGAGGGTTGAGGATAATGCCCGGAAATCAAGCAAAATATCGATGCGGGGGACACATGGATTCGGCACGGACCCAAGACCGGCGCAAGGAAGAGGAAGTCCGTTATTTCCGAGTTGAAAGTTAAGGATTTGATTAATCCTAACACTCTTGAGTGGGATAATCAAGTCTTAGCGTCCTTAGTAACCGAGAGATGATAAGGTCTTAATCCAGGGATTACCGATCAAGAAAAGATCGGCTTTGGATAGATGGACATGGCACTACACACAATCGGGAAAATATACGGTAAAATCGAGCTTTAACCTCGCAAAAAATCAAGAAAGAAAGTATTTCGGCTAATCAATGGGGACCTAATATTAACGGGTTAATAACAAAAGTGTGGGATACACAATGCCCACGAAATTGAGGCATTTCTGTGGCAAATATTATCGGGGAGTATGGCGGTTTAGAGAAAGATTAAACTCTCGAGGTATACAATGTGACCCGGTTTGCCCACGGTGCGAGGAAGAGATTGAGACAATAAATCATGTGTTTTTTGAATGTACACATTCACTTTACACATGGGGTGTCTCACCGCCTCAATCAATCCGACTTTCCACAAGGAGGTGTGTATTCAAACATGGATTACTTGTTATCCAAGCTACAAGTAGTTGAGAGAGAGAATCATGAAAAAGAATGTTATCCTTGGATATTATGGTATATCCGGAAATCAAGAAACGAAAGGTTTATGAGGATGTGGAAATGGATCCACCCGATATAATTGAAATGGCAATAAAAGAATCAAGAGCTTGGGCGGAAGCCCAAAACGTGGAGGAAGAGGTAGATAACGGGATAAGTTTTTTTGCGCTAGAAGAATCGCAGAACGTGGTTTCGTGATTAGTTTGTCGAAGTAGATGGATCATGGAAAAATACGAGAGGTGTTTGAAGGATTAGGATGGATTTGTATAAATGGGGATGGCTCGAGCCATCTAATGGGAACAAGTCGGAGAAGACGATGTTTATCTCCTCTACACACTGAGTTTAGAGCCTTATTATGGGCCATGGAAGTTATCAAAGCACGGAATATCCCCCCGTCGACATTCGAATCGACAAGACGACATTGGTGGCAATCTTGCAGAGTCCCGCGAGTGGCTGCGTTTAAGACAATGATCGAGGAGTTTGAGACGTTGCTCGAGACTTCACGTACTTCGAATAAAAAAAATATCGAGGACGAACACAAAAGCAGAAAGCAGATAAGTTGGCGCGTTCGGGAAGAGTTCATCCATTTGCTTCTACGTATATCAGCGAGGCTACACCGAGTTGGATTTACGACGAATCTGCTTAACTTTTTATTTTTGGTAACTGATGTAATAAAAAAAAAAAAAAAATTATATTGGACATCTTTGTCAACAAAAGAGGGTAAATTTCTCAATGGATTGTAACGTAAAGTAAATGTGTCACTGACAAAAACTTAAACCAAAAACTGTACACTAACACGTTTCTTCACTTTCCCCACTATCTTCTCTTATACTCTTCACTTTTAGTTTATTTTATTTCTTCTCAAATCCAAAGTTATGAAATACCATTCTATTGTATTTCCAGTGTAACGTTTTAATCAGATTAACAAAAAAATTATTATTAATCTGCTTGCCTTAGTAAGTTTATTATTTTGACAATAAAAATATGTAAAAACTTTTGTGTACATGCATTCAACTTTTATAGTACATGATCTAGTGAAATGGATTAAAATATTGAAACAAAAACTATAAACACTTAAATTTAGGTTGGATCCAATTGATTTTTCCAATCAAACAAACTTAGAATGGACTCCTCCTACTCTACACTATTTCTTTATTCAATAAGCAAGAAAAATGTAACTTTGCTAAAAAAAATAAACTTCGTTTCTCTCTCCACCATAAAGTTGACTGTTTATTAGAAACAAGACAAATTTTTTAATTTCCCACATACATACCCCACTCTTGTTATAAAGACAGTAACCTTTCTGAATATCACTCTTCTTTTCTTAGTGCTTTGCTTGTAGAGAGAGAGATAGAGAAAGAGATATCAAAAGAAAGCAAATCGTCATGGCTCATGTAAGTGTTCTTGTCTTTAATCCTTTATCCTTGTGTTCTTTCTGTCTTCTTTAACATTCCAAATGTCTTTCTCTTCTCATTAAAAACCCAATATCTCTTTATCTCTCTCTCTCTCTAATAACTAATAGAGTCCACATACACTAAATGCCAAACTTAGTCACATGTTTAACACTTCATGGTTCTTGAATCTTGAAACCCTTGGTTCCTGATTTTTGTGACTTCTTGAATCTTTATAGGTTCTTGATTATAGACTAATTAGTATGTAAACTTATATGTGGCAGGGGAGATATTATGATAATAATAATAATAATAATAATAATTACAAGAATAAGAAAAGTGGACAGATGATGATGATTCCAAGGTTTGGAGAATGGGAAGAAGCAAATGAAATGCCAATAACACAATACTTTGATAATCCAACACAAGCTGGTCTCCTTCGTCACCATTTCACTTCAGGTTCTTCTGCTTCGACAACAACAACAACCACTTCTTCTTCTTCTTCTTCATCTTCTTCTACAGAAGCTCTTAAGCTTGCTTCTCACCATCCACGTCAGCGGACACGTCATCACCTTCCTTCAAGACAGGTTCATTATTTTAATTAGTATTTTTTTTCTTTTTTATTACATAATTAGTATTAATTAACTAAGAGGAATTCACAAAACTACAACTTTTCATCCATTCATTTACAAAATTCTACCTAATTTAATTTTTTCACATATTTACACATTTTCAAAATTTCAAAATCTTGATTTACCTTTAAAAAATTACCAAAATTAAAATCTTTTCATTTGGATTCGCTAATTAGTGTTTAGGGTATAGTATTAAGGGGTAGGATTGTGTGGGTATGATTTATTTGGATTTAGTTTTGAGTGTATGGTTTAGTTTTGTAATTCTTCCGTTAACTAACTCGGTAAGTAGTGTAATGAATGTGAAGACTTAACGCGTCATTTTGTGGTAATGACTTGCCGTAGACGATGGGGACGAGGGGCCCACAAAGACGCGCGCGTGACGTTAGTTCGCAAACGGACAAGTATTACGTTGACGTCAACGGAGTTAAGCAGTTTCAAAACGACGTCGTTGTGAAGATAGCTAAGCCAGTAGATGAGGATCTATACAAGATCTCTCCTGACCTTATCTATTATTCAACAAGAAGGGTAATTAACTGAGATATTATGTTAATTTGTTTAAATTTAGTTAATTACATTCCAGTACCTTTTTTTTTCTTTTTTTACATTTAAAATGAATTTTGTTTTATTAATATGGTGTAGCAGAAGAAAATGTCTGGATTTTTAGCATGTTTGGTACCATGCTCGTCTTGAAGTGAAAAAAGAAGAGGAGAAGAAAATGTATGATCATTAATGAATAATGTAATTTTATTGTTTAATTTTTCATTTTTAAATATACAGTTATATTATCTCATGGTTTTGTAGAACAAAGTAATAGCGATAATTTTATTTCTTCACGGTAAAAGATTCGGTTTTCCCTCTTCAATATGTGTGAGAATTTGCTTGTTGTTTGTAAGAGAATTTTATGTGTATTAAGTTTTTCAAGTTGATATTTATTTTACAAAAACACAAAGGGATAGCAATATTTTCAATCTTATTTTAGTTGTCTAACTTAATAGTAATGGCAAATCCATCGAAAATAAATTTTAGTGAAGTATAATATACTTTGATTAATGCATCTAAATAGCAAAACAAATTCTGAGAATAGCACGAAAAGACAAGACACTAACCAAATCGTGACCACATGTTCTCTATCAAATTGTACTAAACACCATAGACTACACTATTGACACTTTGCAGATTAACTTAAGGAGGCTATAACAAGTCTACACAACAGCAATAACTAACAAATAATTAAAATCAAGATCACATTTCTAAAGCATTTGTTCAGTCACATCATCAAGCCATGACCATCACATAAAACAATAAGCTTAAACTTTATAACCCAAATTATAAACACTAATTAGCCTAAGTCATAACTAATAACCATTGATCAAAACTAGAAGCAAACACCACTAATCTCAGCACTACAAGAAACAAAGGGTAACAAAAACCAAAAACTTTAAGAATAGCATATAACATAAGTTCTCAAGAGAACAAACCATTATCCAATAAAAGCATTCAAAACCCTAAAAAGTCTCACAAACACAATACTCCAAAAAAAACAACAAAAAACCCATTGCAACGTTTTCGAAATCGAAAGCAAACCAGAATTTTTTTTTAACGGTAACTCTTCTGGAAACGAGAACGAGCACCTTTACCACCAAACTTCTTAGTCTCACACCTCCTTGGATCCGCAACGAGAAGAGTCCTATCATACCTAACCAAGATATCCTTGATCTCCTTCTTCGACTGCTCATCGACAAACTTCTGGTAGAAAGCGACGAGAGCCTTGGCTATGCTCTGACGAATAGCGTATACCTGAGAAGTGTGACCACCTCCATTGACACGGATCCTCATGTCCACGCCTGCGAATCTGTGTTTGCCTAAGAGGAAAACCGGCTCGAACACCTTGAATCTGAGAATCTCAGGCTGGATAAGCTCTATCGGAGATCCGTTGAGCTTGATCAGACCGGCGCCACGCTTGCAGTGAGTCACAGCCACTGCTGTCTTCTTCCTTCCGAAGCATTGAACGGATTCGAGGGCTGGTTTGGTCGCCATTTTCTTCTTCTTCTTCTTCTTCGCTTTTTCAGCCCCCGCTTTTTAGATTAACCCTACTGATATGAATTTTGAGTATATATATAGCAGATGATAAGTTTCTAGGGCTTCCCTAGTGAAGTTAAAACGGGCCGGCCCGGCCCAGTTAAGACCCATTTAGTGTTAACCCATTTTTAAACTTGTTAGATCCGTTTAAGCATATATATTTTTTATTTTTTTCATTTTATTTTGATATTTAATTTAATTTATTTTTTGATCAAAAACATTTAGTGGGTGTTATTCGAATAGTGATTTTAAATCAACTCTGAAAGTTTTATAATCCAATGTTATTCATGATTCGAAATTCTTTTTTAAAATTTAGTGTTATTGGATATAAGGTTTACAAAATCATTTGTCATGGATTTTAAAGTTTTGTGTTATGCAATGTAAATGTTTAAGGGGGGTGTATTGGATCAAAGATTTTAATTAGTTTGGTGAATTTGATTTTAGGTGAGATTTAGGGAGATTCTAAAGGATAAGCAAGATGATTGTGATGAAATTTATAAAACAAAAAATTCTATATGTGATTAGATAAGATTCTTTTCTTAAATCACTTATGTATTTTAGGTGATTTAAGAACTTGTAAAATAAAAGAAACGTCAAACTAAAAATGCTCTTTGAGATCAAAGAGGAAGGAATCTTTAGTATCTGCCTTAGGTTTGGTTCAAAAGGAATCAAATCTCACACCGTCATTGTCTTCAAAAGAGGACAATAAGATGAGTTATGTTAACGAATCTTATGTAAAGAAGACTCCGTTCGACAAGGTTTTCTAAAGCGATGAGCTTTTACAATGTAACAGTCTCTCAAGGAATTTTACAAGAAGTACAAAGAAAATGGAAGATCTCTCATGTTTAATCTCAAATATAAGAACAATCCTAAGCTGAGAGAAAGCGTTATGCCGGGAATATCTTACCGGAGAGGCTTTGTTCTACGACGGTCGAAGAACTTGCTTCTAAGAACTTTCTCAGTGGAGACAAACTAAAACCGTAGAGATGGTCGAGATGGTTGTCTTGAGAGACAATGACGTCGATTTGAGAAGTTTAGTGAGGAAAACGCTTAAGGATCGATGTCGACGTAAGCGACCGAGCAATCTACAACCAACGAAAATTAGGAAGCAATGAGTTAAGAAAGAGAGAGTGGTGACTAAAAGCTCTTTGATATGGTCGAGGACGATGTCCAAAGAAGAGACGCCGACGAGAAAAATAAAAGAGATAATATTGATGAAAAAATAGTTTGATTGAAATCACTTCAAATTCCATCGTGTAAGATGATAGTCTTATGATATTTGTTTTTAACTAAAAAGATATCTAAAGTCTCTCAAAATCCACTTTTTTGTTGGGATTTCCAATTTTTGAATAACAGGGAATTTGCTATAATTTTTATAAAGCTTTGATTGAATAACATGAGATTGTAATGTGTTTTGAGTGATTTTGAACAAATGTTATGTCCAATAACATAAGATTTGAGAAGAGATTTAAAAATCTTTAGTTGAATAACAATAGATTTGAAAAAATATTAAAATCTCTCAAAACTCACGTTTCAATACACCCCCCTAAATGAAATTTAGAAATTCAATGTTATTCAACTTTAATTCTTATAATAAGATATAGAATTTTATTAGTATTTTTTTAGTAAATGGTTGGATTTCAAATCCAATGAATGTTGCAGAGATTTTAGAAACATATTGGAAATACTTTAAGAATCTATTGCCAATATTTTAAAATCGAATCAAATCAACTCTAATACATTTCAAATTCTAGTAATTCCAAAACAAATAGAGTTGATTTTAAATTAACGATTCAATAACACCCCTTAATCATTGAGAGAGGATAAGAAAATGAGAGATGTCTTGAGAATTCAAAGAGTAGTTTCTTTAGCTACAAAAGAAGCCGGAAAAAAAATTTCGAAGGGGGTAATAGAAAGTAAGAAATAAGAAAAGAGCAAATTTTAGGATTCGTTTTCCAAAGATTTCAAGATCCTAAAGAGACCAGCTGCTTCTCTAATCCGTGAAAAGTCAATGCAGAAAGCTTGAACTTCTATTATTAGATCCTTCACTGTTCCGTTTCATCAACACATACACCCACACAATAAAACTTTTATTTGTGTTAAAGTTAAGCAAAAAAAAGATATGGGGATAGTTAAAGAGAATACATACCGTCGATGATGTTGTTACAAATTAAACTTTGCAAGAAGACACAAACAAGCCTTACAAGCCTATTCTGCATGTATTTGTCTTGCTGCTACATATCGGATAAAAAACAATGCATCACTAATTATATCATCAAAGAAACAACCCATATAGAAGAAAAAAAGAAGTAAAAGCACATATTGTTAAAGCACCACGAAAAGAAGTATCTAAGACATGAACAAAGGATGATGTTATAGCTGGCACAGAAAGCTTTCCTTTTATTACCTTAGCGTTCTCACAAGAAGATATGCAGTTAGTGATGTATATGCGTATAAACTCCTTGGGAAGCTCGACCGAAGTTGTGAGCCTATTCACAACTTCCATCGAGTGCAGGCTCATGTCCATACTTACAAGAGCTGTGAAATAGCTGCACAAGCATTCTCAGATTCATACTTCTAAAGGCTATATAGTGTCACTGATAGATAAGGTAGATGACTTACTCAGCAATCTCTGTGGAGTTAATCAACTTGGTGAGGATCTCAACTGCTATTTGAGGATTCTGCTCTACTAATTTCTGATATGAATAATAACTAGATTACATGACAGAAGGGACGATAAGAGAGAGCAAAAACAACAACTGACAGATATAGAAATCGCATACCGGCAGCTTTCGTGGAGATATTCCACAGTGATAGACAAGCTTTTGGTCATTTGCCAATTCCTTAATAACGTACTGACCAACAAACGAATAAAAACTTGTTGTTTACTCCGCTCATCATAAGATAGATTGATACAGATATATGCGCATGGCTGATCAATTAAATCATTACAATCACACTTCTTTTAAAACTAGAGTAGCTCTGCCATACAATCACATTTTAGAAATTGTGCATATGTGGTTACTGCTTACGTAACTTACTTCTTAAAGTAATGATTTTATGCCAATGTCAAGAACTAATGAGAAATATGTACCTCTTGCTCCATAGGTGATAGTGTCACCTTTAAACCCTTAACAAGCAAGTCTCTAACTGTTGCACCTCTGCTTGTATCAGCACACATTTTATCGTCCCAAACAAGTTCATGCTTGTTATCAGGATCAATCCAGAGCAACTGTTAGAAGTTGAACAGCTTAGGTCAGTTGAACAATTACATAAACCAGTAAAAACAATGGGTTAAGCTTAGTTTTACCTCACTATGGTGAACTGGGTATCTCGGTGGACATGGACGGATCCATCTAGGAGTTAATCCTCCAAACGTCGAACTTCCCAAAACTCCAGATACAGCCTCATCTCTGTCCCCTGACCCAATTTTGGACTTCCCTACATTCTGCACATCAAACCTAAAAGAACATTTCACTCAAAACTCATCCTTAAAATCAACATAAAATTGGCAAATTAAGCTGGGAGAAAAACTGGAAGCTTATGAGAATTAGACCAGAGTAAATCAACATAATAGTTTAAGAGAAACTGAATCCTTCAGTTCATAGGTTTACATACTCCGGAGAATTAGGATCACACCCATGAGGAACATCAGGATCATGCACTAGCCTTTTCAGGGCACAGTCTGCAAAAATGTGACTAGATGGTTCAGGGGCTTTGTTTCCATATTCTCGTTGCAGATCTCCTAGCTCCGGAAATTCCTGAGAGAACATCAGCATATTAAATTACTAACCCAAAAGTTTGTCTACATGTTCTCCAGGATGGGACGGATAGGCGATAAAATTCAAACATAACATGTCTACGTCAAATATAAATCGCTCTTACATGCGTTGACGGATCAAAGGATTTGGTATAATCAACGGCTGATAGTTTGAGAATCTGCAAGATAGTAATTTATTGTTACTAATCAATCATGAACACTTAATTAGTATCCCCGGGTCAAGGAGATCATAAATTATACAGAATCAGGACCACTATGAAACACGATTTGCTAAGTTTCAACAAAAAAAAAAACCAAGAAGGGAAACAGCTCAAGTCAACAACTACAAGCGTAGCTATATCCTACCTCTTTAACGTTGTTGTAACTATGCCATTGTAACAGGTAGAGCAGAAATGCTCTCTCATACTTTTCCGCTTGCTCATTACAAGCAGCCTACAAAAGAACATAGATATTGTTATTCTTTCACACGAGAAGACCACATCATACTAAGAGGCAAAACATGTTTGGTTAAACCAATATATAAAAGGCCAGAAACATCAACTGCGCGGGCCAAGAAAACTTGCGACGAAGGCTACTTACATTTATCATATCACGTACAAACGGGTTAGCAGATGGTTTCTGGGAAGAATAACACTGGTATATGATAGCAAACCCGATAAGACGTTCGGTACTCTTTAGTATCACCACATCCTGAAAATTTCACCCCAATATTCAACTTTTCGATTAGTCCCAACATGAGAATTTATGAAAAAGAATGTAGCCTTTCCTAATGCAATAAGAGCAAAACAATGAGCCTAAAATACCTATAAAATAAGCAAACTTATGATCACCTTTGATAATTCCAACACTCACGACACAATACTAACACAAAATCAGCTTCGATACATGTATAGAGAATCGCGAAGGATTAAACCTAGATTGCTAATTCCTCAAAAAAAATGAAAAAAGAAAACCCTAGATTCAAATCAGAATCTCATAAAACCCCAATAATTGATACTAGACACTAATCTAGAACAAGATTCCGAGCAAGACGATGAAGTTTAAAGGAAGAGTAGGAGATAGAGAGAGAGAGAGAAGGTGCCTGTAAGAGCAGGGAGAGAGAGGAGCAGAAGATGAAGTAACGAGAGCGTGGAACATTGGAGTTGAAATCGGAGAGAACGTCTTGGATCGGACGGAGATCTGACTGGAGAAGCGACCACACTATCGCCGTCTCTTCCTTCTCCATTATCATCATCGTCGTTGTTTCGTTGCTCGATCTCGGCGATTTCTGTATTTCGAAGTTTCGTCCTTCTTCTCTCTTATATTTGAGCCTAAACCTCTTATCTACTCAGAAGCTTCGAGTTCTTCAATAAAAGCCTTTTTGGGCCCATGTTTGGACTTTTTCCATAATTACATTACTTCAAAAATGGTGTGAATTTTCAATTTTGTAAATATATTAATTTTACATAATATATTAAATATATTACCTTAAATAATTTACCAAACAACAAATATTTTGATAGGAATATTTAGAGGGAAAAAACAAAATAATAAAGGGAGAATTACAAAACTAAACTTTTTTAATTGCAATTTACAAAATCCAAATAAACCCTACCCATATAATCATATCCTTTAATACTATACCCTAAACACTAATTAGCGAACCCAAATGAAAAGATTTTAATTTTGGTAATTTTTAAAAGGTAAATCAAGTTTTTAAAATTTTGAAAGGGTATAAATTTGTGAAAATATTAAATTATGTGTAGTTTTGTGAAGGAATGATGGAAAGGGTGTAGTTTTGTGAATTTCTTTTTTATAATTCTCCCTTTTTATATTTATATTTTATAGTGGATATTTGTATGTAATTGGGGGGCCAAATGGATTCAATCCAGAGTCCAGACCAACAGCCACGTGGGCCAACAATCTGAATCCGGTTTAGATTGCCACGTCATCAATCTCATCAACGGCTCGTACCGGTTGGTTCTATTTTAGAGAAAGAGAGCGAAAAGTTTCCTTTTTTTATATAATTAGGTCTTTCTTCTTCTTCTTCCCACTTCAACACAGTCGCCTGACTCTCCACCGTCGCCGTCGAAAATTCACGATTTTTTCAAAGGTAACCCAATCTTTTCCGACCACTATCTTCACGATTTGATCTCTACATGGTTATTGTTTGTTCTTTCTGACACATCTTCTTGATTTGTTGTCACATAGCAGTCGCTGAAGCTAAGAGTTATCGGAGTTCGTAAGTAGGCCTAAAACCCTAAACCCCCAAGCAAAGCGAAGACCTTTCAATACGGAGGATGCGACCTCCTTTCAATTCCTTCCGGCCTCAAGCTCGCCCACAGGGACAGCAACAACATCATCAACAACAACAGGTCTCTGTCTCTTTCTCTCTCTCTCTCTCTCTCTGATTCTATTTCATCAAATTCAAGGACTTTTGTATTGATATCTATGTGTTCGCTTTGGTATCAACGAACCTTTGTGTTGATATCTCTGTGTTGGGTTTTGTTTCTGCAGAACAATAGATATTCTAATCACCACCAAAAACAACAACATAATGGGTATCAGAATCAAGTACAGCCTAATCAATTAGGAGGGATGATGAATCCACATATGATGAACAATCCAATGATGGGTCACATGAACAATCAGATTCCAATGCCAATACATCCCCAGTTCTTCAACAATATGCCTGAACAACAACAACAGCTTCAACAGTTTGGTTTACAGAACCATATCAACCAGCTGCTTCCAAGCCTCTTGGGGAATCTTCAATATGCAGTTGCTAATAATAACAACTTTATGGGTCACTCGCTGCCACTTGCTCAGCCTCAGTTTTACCAGCCTCCACATCAGTCTTCTCCTGCTTTCATTCCTCAGCCTCAGCTCGGTTCCTTTAACTCCCCTCCGGTTCCAGCTTCCCATCAAAATCACCATTCAGGGCCTCCTGGTTTTCCGGGGCCTCCGGGTTTCTCGGAGCCAAGACCACAGGTTGATACTTCTTATTACATTGCTTAGTTGCCTCAAACACTTCTTGTTATTTTTGTTTAACTTGAGCTTTCTTCCACAGGGGCAGTCCGTAGAAATTGTCAATAATAACAATGGTTCTGGTTTTAAAGGGGATGATTTTCGAAATAAGTTTACTAAACAGCAGAACTTCAAAGGCCCTCGCCAAGGGTAAGTTCCTACTACTTTTGTCAGTTTTTCGATTATTCGTTTGCTATACAGTCTTGGTTTATATGTAGATTCCAGAGATGTCAGTCGCATCAAGGAGATAATGCAAAGAAAAAGTTTGGGTTCAATAAAGATCATAGGGGCAAAGGTTAGTCCTTTTCCATTGCAGATCTATTAGTTAATAAAGTTACCACTTGCTCATAAAATTTTCACATCTCTTTTGAGTATCTAATTCCAAACTTCGTATTTACTATAAGTTAGTAGTCTTGTGGACAAGCCTTGGTATTGCCAGTTCTGTATTACCTTCCTCAAATTTCATAAAACATTGAGAATGTTGAATTCATTTATTCTTTGTTTTTAATCTCTTCATTTACGACTTCGATTATAGGAAACTACAATAAGATGACAACCGGGTTTGATGGAGCTGATGTTGGTAACATAGCTAAGGAAAAGAAAAGGTCGTGCCAGGTCTCATTATTGTAGCACCTTGTAGCTATTTTTCTGATGTTGTTTTTAATCTGAGCTGATGTTATTTTTTGCCAAGAGAAGATCATATGCGCTGATTTATACTCCAAAAGAAGTTCAGCAATGGCGTGAAGCTCGGCGTAAGAATTATCCAACAAAACAAGTTGTTGAAAAGGTCAGAGTCGACATCCCTTTCCTACGGCAATTGATTTGTTGAAACTCACTCTTTTGAAAACTATTGAATGCTAAGTGAATTTTTTTGCAGAATGCAAAGAAGAATGTTTCAGACAGCATCCTTGACGAGGAAGCAAAAATGCGTCGTCAGGTAACCCTTTACATTGGTTACCCCTTCTTAACTTCTACATCTTATACAATTTGTTTTTATGGCTATGCCAGACACATTGCTTTAGTTTAATATAGAACTAAGTAGTAAACTTGGAGAAATTCAACATAATGATAAATACTTGTATGGAAATGAACTATACATGATCTGTTATGTCGCCTAAATTATGAGTACTAAAATTATAGTGTGCTAGCAAATAGTCTTCATGAAGCTCAAATCACCATTGATATGCTTTACGATTAGCGTGTTCTTATATAACTTTGTATTTTGCGTTGCAGCAACTCAGAGAAGTTCTAGCAAAGCAGGCAGAGTTAGGTATTGAAGTTGCCGAAGTTCCTTCACATTATTTATCCAATAAAGACGAACAAGTTACTGGAGATAGAAGAGACAACAATGGCAGAAAAGGTAGGTTCCAGAATAATAGACATAGGAGAAACAGGAAACCAAGGTCCCAAGACAAAAATCCATCTCAAGAAACTTCCATGACGATGATGACGAGAAAACCCACATTGCTTGAGAAGCTCTTAAGCGCAGACATAAAGAGAGACAAGAGCCAGTTACTACAGGTCTTCCGCTTCATGGTAATGAACTCGTTCTTACAGGAGTCACCAGAGCAACCTCTGAAGTTGCCTTTGGTTACTGTAGAAGAAACTGGTTGTGAACATGTTAGAGAAGATCTCATTACTGAAGTCTTATGTGATGATGATGATGATGATGAGGAGGAGGAGGAGGAGGAGGAGGAAGCTGTTGAGTGATAAATGGTGAAGTTAAAATTTTTGAGCTCAATAGCATTTGTAGTCTTTGGGGTGTTTCCTTTTTGAGATACTGTATGTTGTCTGCAATAAACAATAGATAAAGAGTTTGATACATAAACAGTCGTTTAATTAATATATATATATATATATATATATATATATATATAATCTTGATTTAGAGTAGAAGAACCCTTTAGAATGTAACTCTAATTACAGAAATTAATATCTGTCAAAATTGGATTCTACACAGAGATCACTTGCTTGAAATCCATTAATTTTCAGTATACACTATCGTTTTAACAATATGTTTAATACTTTCTCAAACCTATTCACACACAAAGATCTACAAGAAGAAGAAGACATCCCACTATTGATTGTATAACAATAATAAATAGAGGAATTCACAAATCTACACCCTTTCAACCCATTCTTCACAAAACTATTCCTAATTTAATATTTTCACATATTTACACCCTTTCAAAATTTTAAAAGCTTGATTTAACCTTTAAAAAATTACCAAAATTAAAATTTTTTCATTTGCATTCGCTAATTAGTGTTTAGGGTATAGTATTAAGGGGTAGGATTGTTTGGGTAGAGTTTATTTGAATTTAATTTTAAGTGTTTAGGTGTAGTTTTGTGAAATATTTTGGAAATGGTGTAGTTTTGTGAAATGTAATTCAAATTATGTAGTTTTGTGATTCTCCCTAATAAATACTAGTTTTTTTTGTGGAAATAATAAAGAGGTATTCACAAAACTACACTCTTTCAATTCCTCCTTCACAAAACTACACCTAATTTAATTTTTTCACATATTTACACTCTTTCAAAATTTTAAAAGCTTGATTTACCTTTTTAAAAATTACCAAAATTATTTTTTTCATTTGGATTTGCTAATTAGTGTTTATGATATAGTATTAAAGGGTAGGATTGTGTGGGTAGAGTTTATTTGGATTTAATTTTGAGTGTTTAGGTGTAGTTTTGTGAAGTATTTTTGAAATGGTGTAGTTTTGTAAAATATAATTCAAATGGTGTAGTTTTATAATTCTCCCAATAAACATCGCTGCCTCTTAAGTGAATTTTAACGAGTGCAACACACTAAATTATTTAGAATTGCTTCCATCAGATCCAAAATAAAGGTTGGCTTTTTGCAATGTTTGCGGGCCCAACTGACAAATGACTGTCCACGATTGGTGATCTTTATTTATTTATTTTTTAAAAAATCAAACAAAAAGTTATAAAAAATAAGTAAATAAGACCATTTGCATTGAACATGCTCTAATATTAAGACCATGTTTATCAAATGTGCTTATGTAGAGTGCTTATGTATTTTTTGTGTATTTGAGTATTAAATTAAATCAAAACATGTATTATTAATAAGCACCTATAATGAAAAGTGCTTAATTAAGCATTTTAAGCTCCCTTTTTTGTAGAGTTCTTATTAATAATACATATTTTAATTTAATTTAATACTCAAATACACAAAAAAATACACAAGCACTCTACAAAAACACATTTGATAAACATGCTCTAATATAACATATATATATTTATGATAAATAGTAATTGAACGACGACGGAAATTTTTCTATCGTTGACACCTCATCAATGTTATTTAATTCATCGAATTTATTAAATTATAATAAATTATCATGTATTAAATATTATATTCTCGATATTTTATTTTGGATTTTCAACAAATAAAAATAGCTTAATTAAAGTATTACATAATATCGTATATATTAGGGATAAATGTCCCACATCGGAAACACAAAGGGTTAAACACTAATATATAAAGGATATGGACCTCTCCACTTATAGCCAATTGATTTTAAGTTGGAAGCCCATAATCCTAACAGTATACACAAAATAACACATAAAAACCAACGACGGGTTGACTCAGTCGGTTAAGCGCAGTCGTTGGTGATGTTGTGCTCCTGAGTTCGAACCGCGTTGGGAGCGATGATTTACGCCATTAATTGGTATTATCAAAGACTGATCGCGGACCTAGAGGATTATGGGTTTCGGTCCAGAACCTTCTGGTTTAACAAAAAAAAAAAAAAAAAAAAAAAAATAACACATAAAACAAAAGATATACAAAATTTATTTTAAAAATAATAAAAAACATGACAAATAAAATAAATAAAAAATACATATACAAAAACAAAAATGACTCAAACTATTTAGGATATTGAGTGGACATATATTAAAAATTGCAACCTTCATCTAAATGTGAACAAAAAAATACATAAACAAAAAAATATACAAATTATTTAACACAAATGAAAACAAATATAAAAAATGCAAAAAAATTAATAGAATGACAAACTAAACACAATAATTTATAAAATTAAACTATTAATATCTACAAACATATATATTTTTAATTTGAAAAACGAATTCGTTGAGTATCGGGGAAGTCCCTCCTAGTAATAACAATAATAATAATAATAATAATAATAATTAGATCAAAACCAATTCCAAGGATGTTGAAACTCATCACAACACCAATTCTTGAAATCACCATTTTTGCCAATCAACAAACCCAAATCATCAATCTCCAAAAGATTATCCACTTCCAAATAACCTGTTCCTTTCTCCTCCACTTCCGGCCTACCGTTAGGAACCAACATACTCTCCTTATTATTATTAGCCGGCGAGCCACACGATGATGACACGTCATCCTTCGTCGTCTTCTTTTCTTGACCCACAAGAAACCTAGACCAAACTCCATTTGATGATCCATAAGTACTCATTGGAGTCATCTTCCTCGAATAAAACGTGTTAACACTTTCTTGATCTTGTGAATTAGTTTGTTTAGGTAATAACCAAGAAACATAATTATTCGAACCACTTGATGAAGATAAGCATCCATTAGAAATATTAAAACGATGATCATGATCTTCTTGTAGATAACTAAAACCTCCTGACCAAGAACCACTTGACGGTCCAAGACCAAGTTCTAAACCACGAACCGTGTCTAGCTTATGATAGTTAGCCCAAGAACCGTGGTCCGAAAAAGACAAGTTCTTGGTCACTTGGTGTTGTTGTTGTTGTTGTGGGTGCAACAAGTTTAGTTTAGCCTCGTGTCCGTATAGTTTCTTTGCGGCTTCGTCGTAAGCTAACGCGGCTTCGACGGAGGTGTTGAAAGTGCCTAGCCAGAGACGTGTGCCACGGTTAGGCTCGCGGATCTCAGCGACCCATTTGCCCCAAGTTCGTTGCCTAACACCACGGTAAGTACACGTGGCGTTCTCTGGACCGCCTTTGCCTTTCATACAACCTTTTCTTGATCTTCCCATGTTTCGTTTCTTGGTCGGAGGTTGTTGTTGTTGCTGTTGCTCTTCTTCCATGGTCTTGAATTTGTTTATTGAGAGAGTTTTTGGATGTTAAAAACTGAATTGTATGTTTTTTGTATATATAGTCGTGGACACGTCATGAGTATATGTAGTCTTACGTGGCATGTGTGTGAGTGTGTCGTGTGTGTATATATGCATACTAGCTAAGGAATCTGTGACTCTGTGTTACACGAAAGTGACCCCCGACCACTGATTTGATGATGCATCACGAGTTTCTTTTTTATAAAACTTTTCAACAGATAAAAGATATATATATATATATATATATTTATTATTTATTTCCATTTTCCATATTGAATCTTTATCCTGAAAATTTTTGTTTTCTTATTTCATCTACAAGTCCCGAGCATATAGGGTTTCATGTGTTCCTTTTTTGGGGTTAGAATATAGGATTTCACGTTATTATAAAGGACATAGCTAATTATAGTATTTCTTGTTGGTTAATTAATATTTTGTATTATAGTTACAAAAACACATGATTTTTATTTACTCCAGTTCACACCTTCCAATTTTTTTATATATTTCTGTAATACTCATGAATTTAGGATTTTCATTTCCTGATTTTACTTTGGTTATAAGCTAATGTTTCCTCGTAAATTTGTTGTTGGATATAGTAATAACATTTTAGCTAAAAATAATAAATACAAGGACGAAGTATATTATAAGACTGAACTATACATGTTAATACGTACATGCGAAAATGGAATATGTCATACCTGTACGCCACGTGTCACTTTAAAGGACTGTCTGGCAAGTAACTGAACACATGTCTCGACCATTCAATAGGTGCTTGGTCTCGAAGTAGCTATGTTTTCTACCACTAATTACTTAATCCCACTTCTTCTTTTTTTGTTCGTTTACTTATTAAATAACCTAGTTTTTGGTTGACAAAAATAATATTATACTAGTAGATTTTCTTAACATCGAATTATAATTTTTGACTGCAAACGTTAAAAGCTGCATGAGGAGAAACATGTGTGAGATAGTAAGAGGTAGTGAGATACTCCTACATTGTTGAGTTTACGACACTTGTCTTCTTCCTCTCCCCTTACTTCTTGGAACTGATCAACTCGTATTGAAACAAAGAAACCTTAAAAATTCAGAAATGCTATATTTTATCTAAAAACTTTGTATTTATCTGATTATTAATCCACATGGATTTATTTTTCTTTCAAATTGTTTTTTTTGTGAAATATTATAGAGAAATTCCTTAGAATATGACTAAAATAATTTTTTTGTTGTGAAAATACCATTACAATTTTTTTATAACAAATATACCACTAAAATATTTTTATATCAAAAATACCATAAAAATAGTAGTTTACAAAATACCACAAATACAAAAAACGAGTTTTAAGATTTTTAGATTTAAATATTTTTTATTTGGGTTCACTATATATATAGTGTTTAGGGTATAATTTTGAATGAGTATGATATAGTTTTGAAGGTTTTCGGTGTTATTTTGAAAATTTAATATTTGTGGTATTTATGGAAAAAAATTAATGGTATTTGTCAATCTTTCGAAAATATGTGATAATTGTGTTAAAAAAACTTTATAATATTATATCCTATGTCAAGTAAGGTAATATGTGATATTAATTAAAAATATGAATAAATCCATTACTAATTTATTTGTGGTATTTATCAGAAAAAACCTTTTAATGGTATTTGTAAAATTTTCGAAAATATGTGCTAATTATGTTAAAAAACTTAATGTAGTGTAATTAACGAGAATTGCCCAATATTATATCCTACGTCAAGTAAGGTAATATGTGATATTAATTAAAAATATGAATAAATCCATTACTAATTTATTTTGTGTTGAATTTGTGTGAAGTTTCAGAATTAGTGTGTAACACAATGTTGTTAGTAATTCGATGTCAATTCAATCTAATTATAGAATCAAACCATACCATGTGCATATTTCGATATCTCAATTTAGTCTCGAACTTTAGATATGTGACATTGTTTGGGCTCCAAATGAGTTTGTAATATTAGCCTTTGCTTGGTGTTTATTTTATTTTCTATTGCCTTTGTTTGGCCCAACGTTAGGTATGTTTGCAAGTCTATTTTCATCCGCTCTCCTTCTCGTCATATTTTGTTGACATCATATTCTCATGTGACTATATTTACTATAACATTAATTAGTAGATATGCTTTGCCATCACATAAAAGTAGAGTATATTGTCGGTGTAAAAAAGTAGTAGCATTTTTGAAGCTCCTATTGTTCATACTAATTACACAACGCTTTATTTATTGCAGCCTGAAGCAGAAACATCTAATTAAAAATGGGATTAGAACAGTCCACAGATCAGAAACATTAAATTAACTTATTTGTTCATCTAGCTTGACCATCTGATAAATCATTTTATTTTAATCTTATCTAAACATATTTTGAATAAAAAAAAATCATATGCATGTAAACTAAGATTCCATATTTTTTGGTCGATTATTTGAATTGTCTTAATTTTCTTAAATGGTAGTACTTAATTAATTAATCCACAAAGACCAGATCAACTTGAACTCATATTTACACATAGATTCAATAACATATTATATATTTTTTAGGTCAACGGAAGTAAAATACTATTAGGTCGCACAAAAACACAAGGGAATATATCAGAATTAACAAAAATTATGATTGGTTAGAAATTTGAATTCAGTTGGTACGTTCATAATTCATCTGTTGAATTTTTGGTTCAGACATCGCATTCAGAGTGTGTATTTATAGGCATATACGCAAAATAACGATATTTTAATTTAGGTGTATGGGTACGCAATTAAATGACGCCACGTGGGATAAAGTTCCAGATTTAGATGATGTAACTAACAAAATTTTGGATCGAATATTGAGAGAACCTTAATTTAGTAAATTAGGTAGTTTTTGTTTTATAATTGTCAATAGGGTGATTTTAGTTTTATAATTAGGAATTTAGGTAATTTTAATTTTTCAGAGTATACAAAAAAACTAATTTATCCTTATTAATATTTAACCAAAACATATTCATCATTCACCAACGTTATTCACCATTCACCAACGTTATTCACCATTCACCAACGTTATTCACTATTCACCAATTGATGTTCATCATTCATCAGTTACAATTCACTTATCATTATTCATCGTTCATCATATGGATTAATCATTCAGTAACAAAACATAACACGTTAATAGTGATATAAAAATCGCACAAATGATATTCATCACTCATCGGTGTTATTCACCATTCATGTATTCATTCACCATTCATGAATTAGATTCACCATTCACCACAAAAAACATAAAAATTAACTTAAATGTTATAATTGTCATTTAACATATAAATTACCCATTTACCAATTACAAAACAAAAACTACCTTCTAGCAAATTAGAAAACTAAAAAGTACCCTCTCAACCAATTTTCTCTTAAACGTTTAAACTAATGATTCAATTATAATTATATAAGAAAAAATTAGGAAATAAGTTACATATTTGGACCTTAATTTGCAATAAGGTGATTTGTGTTTCAAAATTGGTGATAAGGTGATTTTCCTTTTTTCTATTTTTTATGACTAATATATCCTTTCGCGCATTCACACAGGTTATGAATGTTCACAAGTTTTTTGTTTCAGATTTTTTCATGAATTATTTAATCAAACTATGAATGTTCACATGTTATCATGAATATTCACACATGTTCATGAATATTCACACATTTTCATGAATATTCATACATGTTCATAAATATTCACACAATGTCACGATTATTTTAGAAGAAAAGAACATGAATGTTCATACGAATACATGAATGTTCACGCATATACATGAATGTTCACACGCAATGACCAGAAAATTCAGGGTTATTTTTGACTTTTCAACATAAAAAATCACCTAAATGCAAATACAAAAAAACCCATCATAATGGTAAATTAAGAAGTAAAAAGTACCTAGTTTACTAAATAACTCATTATATAATCATGCGATTAATAATTTTGAGCTGCCTCGTGCATATCCACTAGAACCTTAAAGGCTAGATATTTTATAGCATAAGCAATGTGATTATAGTTAATTAAATCATTTCGTAACAAGATTATTTGTTTAACAGCTAGAAACCAGTTTATTACTTCAATTTTATAACGGTCAGTAACCAGATTCGTTATCGAATTGCTAAATTAATTAAAACAAATACGTTCATTATAAAATAAAATAGGGTCAACTTTAGTTAATTAATTTAACAAAAAAAACTAGTGTCTTTTTATAGATAAGGTATATATTAGTTGAATTTATACGGAGTCGAAATACAAGTTATGGATATGTAATTTAACTTTAAACTTTTTGATAAAATTGTAAATTATTTTTTTGTTTTAAAAAGAAAACATTTAAAAAAGTGACAGATGCAAACATTGAAGGAGTGTCATAAAAGGGAAGAAAGGTTTAGTTAGTTGTGTAGGTCTCTTTGTATTTATAGTTTCCTTTGCTTCTTCTCTTTTCATTTATTTCGCTTAAACTTTATTTTAATCAATATTTTTTTTGCTTTTTACTCTCTCTTTATCACACAAACACATGTATAAGATGATTATTTACTCTTATATATAAGATAGAAAAGACAACAATTAAATCTACCCATATATATATTTTTAAAAAATTTGAAAGCAATGCAGAGGCAATGATGATGAATCTTGATTTGATCTTCTTCTCGAAAACCTCATTGCTTTAGCTTCTTCTCTTCCATTTCCATATTTACACTTCATAATATCTCTCCACCCACTTCTCTTCTTCACCATTTATAACACACACACACACATTTATACACATTATTACTTTACATTTACATTATTGACCTATATTATACTTGTTTAAAATCTCTTTCTATTTTCTCAAAATGGTCCACCTCTCTTCATAAATTACAAGAACCTGTCCTCCTTTCAATTTCAGATTTCTTCACTTGGACACTGAATGTGAAATATATTTATATATATATACAAGAAGGAACAAGCTATAAAAGATTGGTTCGATGGAGACTACTAGTGTTCTTGTATCCAAGAGAAGTCTTGTTCTTATTTTACTTGTTATTGTAAGTCTTTGTCTGAGCCAGAAGGTTTCACATGTTTCTGCTGTTAACTACACCAAACCATACAGACAAGTCAGTAGCTTGAGACTTGAAAGGATTCAAAAACACTTGAACAAGATTAACAAGCCTCCTGTCTTCACCATCCAGGTTAATTATAATACATATATACATGTTTCAAATGCATTTTGTATTGGATTTATTTATTTAAATTTTAAATAATTAATATGTGGAAATTTTAGCATTTTTTTATTTAAATATAATAATTTACAGAGTCCAGATGGTGATGTAATAGATTGTGTACACAAAAGAAAGCAGCCAGCTTTGGATCATCCACTCTTAAAGCATCACAAGATTCAGGTAACTTTTACCACCCAACTTTTATTTTAATATATATTTTTTCAAATATTGACCATATGCATTCTCAAATGTTATGTTCATTAATTTACTTTTAACTCATCTATCATGTTAAATAGTAGGAAAGTTAGCTATGACATATCACATAAGTATATGCCGGAATCATATGTATTTAGTATTTTTCTAGTTATACAATTATAATTGGTTTTTTATAAACCAAATAAGCCGGATAAATAATGAAAGTGAAGCTTTTTATTAAATTAACGTAGAAAGCACCGAAGAGAATGCCGAATAATATGGTGGGAAAGGAGGAGAGAAACGATGATGTTAGAAAACAAGAAGCGAATGTATTGGAAAGTGCATGGCAAATGTGGCACGTGAACGGCACGTGGTGCCCTAAGGGTACTGTTCCCATACGACGCAACACAGTGAAAGATGTGATGAGAGCCAAGTCTTTGTTTGACTTTGGCAAAAAGAGACGTAGCGTTGACCTTGATCGACGGTCAGAAAAGCCTGATGCACTTGGCACTAATGGACATGAGGTACACTTTGATTATTAATAGTCAATTGCTTGAAAATTGAGTTTAAATATGATTTACTGGGTATTTAATTATATATTTTGGTTATAGTATTATATTTTAGTATTCATATTTTGGTTGATATTTATCAATTATACGAGTACGGTACTTTTATATAAGCGGTGTTTAATGTGAATATTCAGTGTAATCATTTAAATTATGGACCCATATATAGCAGTTTCCAATGTCAGTGTCATTTAATTAAAGTAGTAAAAATACACAAAAAACATAAGCATTAAATGGATTTAAAGATCCGGTCTCTTTATAATAATTCTTGAATGATATGTAATCTTTCGTTCGCATATATTGGGATTATAAAAACGATTAAGAAGCTAATCTTGTAGTATTAGTAAAAATAAAAAAAGAGTACTATACTAATTTTTTTGTACTAATTAATGATAGCATGCGATAGCGTATACGGAAACGACGTCGGAGATATACGGAGCAAAAGCAACGATAAATGTGTGGGACCCAAAGATAGAAGAAGTGAATGAGTTCAGTCTCTCACAGATTTGGATCCTGTCTGGATCTTTCGTCGGTCCTGATCTCAATAGTATCGAAGCTGGCTGGCAGGTAGTCTTTTTACTTTTTTACCCCCTCTTTTATTAATTTAATTTTAACTATATTTTATGTTACTCTCTAAAAACTTTTTTATTTAAATGTATAATAAATGACTATTATGTGTGTCTAAAGCTCTGATTATTCTCACTAGTCAGGTCAGTCCGGAGCTGTATGGTGACAATAGACCAAGATTGTTCACTTATTGGACGGTATGCTGTTATTTTCTATTTAGTGATTTTTATGTTTTTATTCAAACACAAAAAAATTTGTTAGCTAAAACCCAAAAATAATATTAGCACGTTCGATTTATTTTCAAGAGTGTGCATTAACTTAATATCTTGAGCCGTATATGTAGAAGATATAATTTAATGTATTGCTTTTATAAGGAAGACATTCATGCATGTGACAGTTGAGTATTTTCTAGGTTATAGTTCGGTGTCTAGTTATGGCATATACAGAATTACCAAATATTGCTTTGAAGGCAAATTTCCTATATTATATTTTATTATTACTTTTTTATATTGTAGTTTTTTTTTTTTTATTACATCATTATATTGTAGTTTCCTTTTCAGAAATACTGATTATGTATTATCTAGAATTTCAGTGTATGAAAATTATGATTGGGTAACTTGAAAGTAATATAAGCAAAAAAAAGAAACAGAAGATTGAAGGTAATTAAATTTTGAAGTTGTTTAAGTTTGTTACAGTTACTTTTAATGTGTAAGTATTGATGATTTTGAAGTTAATGGTAGAAGATAGTCATGATGATAATGTTTGGTGTAGTGCATTTATTATTTGCATTAACAGCATATTATTAAATGGGTTGATACCAGTCAAATTTCTGTACTAGCTTAGTCTCCATATCATTAAATTTGGTTCTGCAACAAAAGCTAGAAATGGGATGAGATACAACATGTAGTTTGGTTGTAAAAAAATTGAAAAATGTAAGTAAAATTAGTGTTTGACAATTTTGTTAAACAAGAGTGTATTTTAAACTAATGATGATTTTTTGTTTGGTATTGTTTATAGAGTGATTCATATCAAGCAACAGGGTGTTACAATCTTCTATGCTCTGGATTTATCCAAACAAATAACAAGATTGCCATTGGTGCAGCCATATCTCCTCTCTCTAGTTTTAAAGGGAATCAATTTGATATCACCATTCTCATTTGGAAGGTTCTCTCTCTCTCTCTCACTCTCGATATTTATTTATTCATAACATAATAATATCATGAATATAGACTATACAGTGACTGAAATTTGATACTCATTGGGGTTTAAAAACCGAGTAATGAGATTGTAATGACATATCACATTCAAAGTTAGAATTATATTAGAGCATGTGCAATTGTTGCAATAAAAAATTGCATGAAATGAAAAGTTATTGTATTTTAAAGAAATTGAGATTATTATGTATATCAACACAACAAATATTTACATTTTTGATAATTTTACATATAATCTCAAAAGTAAAAAAAAATGTTTTAAATCATGAAATTCAATTGTAGGATCCAAGATTGGGGAATTGGTGGATGGGTTTAGGCGACAACACATTGGTCGGATATTGGCCAGCAGAGCTATTCACCCACTTAGCCGACCACGCGACCACGATAGAATGGGGTGGTGAGGTTGTGAACACCCGTGCTTCGGGTCGGCACACAACTACTCAAATGGGTTCTGGTCATTTTCCGGACGAAGGGTTTGGGAAAGCGAGTTATTTCCGGAATTTGGAGATAGTTGATTCGGACAATAGTCTAGTGCCGGTCCGCAATGTCAAGATATTAGCCGAAAACACCGAATGTTATGATATTAAGAGTTCGTATAGTAATGAGTGGGGTACTTATTTTTACTATGGTGGACCAGGGTTTAATCCTAGGTGTAATTGAAGTTAAAAAAATGTATATAGGGGGTGGAATGTGTTGGGAGGAAAAAGAAAGGGGGTGGAATGTGTAATTTTTTTTTTTAAAATATGGGTAGTGAAATTTGAATATTGGCTTATTGATTTTCATTTGTTATTGTTGTTGTTGGTTAATTAATCCTAGTAATTAATCCTAGTAATTTGTTGTTGGTTAATTAATCCTAGTTACAGTTTTTTGGACACAATAATTATGTTCTGTCTGGGCTTGGTTCTGGGCCTTATCTTTGGGCTTATGTTTATTCATTAGAGGGTTGGTGTTATTATGTAGAGCAACATCATTGGGCCTTGGCAAGCCATGAATTATATATATTTCTTTTAAAACTTTTTAACAAAAAATAAAATAAAAAATAATAATCAAACGTTGTTCAAAGATGATTTGAACGAAATTAATTCGATATTTATTTCTTCTAATCAGACAAACCCAAAAGACATCATTCTTTCAACAATTTTTTTTTTTTTTTGTCAAAACCATTCTTTCAACAATTTAAGACCAAAACCTAAGATCATTTTTTCTGTTATTGTTATTGTCAACGAGTTTAAGTAGATTTAGTTTGACTTTCAATCATCAGTTATAATGCAAAAAAATGTAACTTTTTTTCTACTTTTTGAGTGTTGAGAGTTTATCCTTCACAAAATCTGAATTTGAACCCAAAAAAAATAATCTGAAAAAAGTCTTTTGACCTTGTTCGTCTTCGTCGGTCGTTTACTTTTGCAAGCTAATAAAAGCCAGAATAAATAATTATTATATATTTTTCAATTTACTGTTTTATTATTTTATATTTATATTGGAACACAGCTTCAAGGTAAAAGCTTTCCCACTGATATTTTCTGGTCTTCCTTTTTTTCACTGCTTTGGTCTTGTTCTGTAAGGTTTAGAGATCCTTACAAAAGTTCCAAAGCAAGAAACTTTTCAGCCAATGCTGCTTTGAGATCTAACTTTTTGACTTCAATGTTGCTCTGAAATCTTGCCCTTTAGGTTTGTTCTTTCATTATTGTAAACCCTAGTTTCTAATTACATGTTCATTGACTTTGATTCTTGTGTTTTATTATTTGTGTTGTCTTCTTTTGATTTTCTTTAAGTCTTGTTTAATTATACAATGGCTATAGATTCACCACTTTCTGATGGTTTCTATTGTCGGTAGCAATTTTTTTTTTTACTTTATAGATTAGCTTCTTGATTTTCTTTTTTGGTTTTTGTGTGTTTTTTCACATGTAGCTTTCTTTACAGCTTAATGTTTAGCTGGCTTTTTGGTCTTAGAGCTTAACATTTGGCAGCTGGCAATTCTTGGAGCGGACTTTAGGCACAAACATTTGCTTCTTGTTTGAATCTGATTCTTCTTAGTCTTTCTTCAATCTCTTTGTCTTTTAGTTTTGAAAAAGAAAGATTATGTTCATTTTTCTTTGTTTGAGTAGCTCAAATCTTATACAGAGTTTGAGTTTTTGGTATAACCCTTTGATTTTGGTTACTTTGTTTCATGTTTTAGTGTGTTTTAGTTCTGATTTTTTTCGGTTTTTTTGTTGTCTTTGGAGGTGAGTTAAAGTGGAGTTAAGAAGATGGGATCTAGTTTAAACAACACATTATCTCGGAACTACAGTGGTTTGGAGCTCTGGGAGATAATAGTGATTGTTCTCTCCGCTGTTTTCGTCGTGGTTTTAGCTATATCTCTATGGCTTATTTTCAGAAGAAAAGCCTCTAGTTCTTCATCTATTCAAATCCCCGTTAGCAGCCACATTGCTCCTAAAGTTTCTGAAGAAATCAAAGAGATTAGAGTCGACGAAGTTTCCTCAAGTAATGGTGGCAATGGCTATCCCTCTATTAGTGAGAAATTCGGCGATAAAGAACCTGAAAAAGGAGTCTTAATAGCGGATTCAGAAAATGGCGATAGTAGCAGGTCAGGCTCGTTTAATCACTTGGAGAAGAAAGACGGATCAAACGTCTCTTCTGCTAATCCTTTGACAGCTCCGTCTCCTTTGTCTGGTCTTCCCGAGTTTTCTCACCTGGGATGGGGTCATTGGTTTACTCTTAGAGATCTTCAGATGGCTACGAATCAGTTCTCGAGGGATAGTATTATAGGCGATGGTGGATACGGAGTTGTTTACCGTGGTAACCTTGTTAATGGTACTCCTGTCGCGGTAAAAAAATTGCTCAACAATCTGTAAGTTCTTTTCAGTAACGGCGAATCAAGATTTCGTTTCTTGAATCTTTTTTTCTTGTAGTAATGTTGATGTGTTTTTGTAGAGGGCAAGCTGATAAAGACTTTAGAGTAGAAGTTGAAGCTATAGGTCACGTACGCCACAAGAACTTGGTACGCCTTCTCGGATATTGCATGGAAGGAACACAGAGGTATGTATGTTCTGTTGTAAATGGTATGTAAACATTTCTTCTGAGTTTCACTAAATATCTGATGTGGTAACATTTTTATTAGGATGCTTGTGTATGAGTATGTCAACAATGGAAATTTGGAGCAATGGCTTCGAGGAGACAATCAAAATCACGAGTACCTAACGTGGGAGGCACGTTTAAAAATACTTATCGGAACAGCCAAAGCGTAAGTCTTGTGATGGCTTCATCTTTTATTCTGTCTCAGTTATGTTTTATTTATCCTTATCTGATCCAATGCAGGCTCGCGTACCTTCACGAGGCGATTGAGCCAAAAGTGGTGCACAGAGACATAAAGTCAAGCAACATCCTGATTGATGACAAATTCAACTCTAAAATATCCGATTTTGGACTTGCGAAACTTCTTGGCGCCGATAAAAGTTTCATAACTACTAGAGTTATGGGTACCTTTGGGTAAGCTTTAGCTTCTCTCTTTACATATGAAGACTCCAAATGTTGTTGCTCTTTGGAAATAACTTTTTTTTGTTGGTTTCAGGTATGTAGCTCCAGAGTACGCGAATTCGGGTCTTCTTAATGAGAAAAGTGATGTCTACAGCTACGGAGTTGTACTCTTGGAAGCTATAACTGGTAGATATCCCGTAGACTATGCTCGCCCACCACCCGAGGTAAAGTCCTTCAAGTTTTTACGTAAGAAACTTACAAGACACATATGGTTTGTCCGCGAGAGTTTGGTTATATAAGTTTTCTTGTTTCGTAGGTACATTTGGTGGAATGGCTGAAGATGATGGTTCAACAAAGAAGATCAGAAGAAGTGATTGACCCGAACCTCGACACAAAACCATCAACAAGTGCATTGAAAAGAACACTCTTGACTGCTTTGAGATGTGTCGATCCAATGTCTGAGAAACGACCAAGGATGAGCCAAGTTGCTCGTATGCTTGAATCCGAAGAATACCCAATCCCTAGAGAGGTATGAAACAAAGGAAAATAAGAGTTTCTTGATTGATCTTTTTTTGCTTAAAGTTAAAGCTTCTACCAAATTTTGAGAACTTTCAGGACAGAAGAAGACGAAGGAGCCAGAACGGGACAACAAGAGATTCAGATCCTCCTAGGAACAGCACAGACACTGACAAGAGCGAGAGTATCATGACTTAATGAGAATTAGTTTCGAGCTTTATGTGAAGCAAGTCTTTGACTCTTTGTCCTTCTTCTCCATTATCTTCTATGTTATGTGATGTTTTCTTCTTTGTTTTTGCTTTGGTAATAAGAAGAGTGAGTGAGGGAAAGTAAGAGAGAGAGAGAGAGAGAGTTCATCGTTTGTTTTGGTTTAGTTTGTTTATATTCACACCATTTGCTTTGTATATATAGCGTTTGCTTGTTTCTTGTATCATCGTTTGCTTTCTCTACGTTTTTGCAATGTACTATGAAAACGACACGGTTTGTGTAGGCTATGTTATGTCTTTGAGAGAAAACGACTTGTAGTTTGTGGAGATACATGTATTTTTATGAATTTTCCAGCTTTTATAAATTTTCAGAATTAATTTTCTTAATTATTTATGAGCATATTTTCTTAATACGTCTCATAATTTCCGGGGTATAAGAGCATGATTATTGGGAGTTCCTAATTTTGAGTTTTTAAGTTAATTAAAATATTAAAAATGGTTAAGAGAGTTAAAAATGATATTAATGAAAAATGTGTATTATTGGTAGAACTCCGGAATGGTTCTTAAAAAAAATGAAAAAAAAAATTATAATTTTTTTAAAACATAATTTTACTAATCATACTTAACCAAAAATAAAATACACAATTTGAAACTTAAACATTATCTTAATGATGTCTAAATTGTAAACATGCAAAAAAAATTCAATTTCAAACATGCAAAATTGTGAGTATCATCCCCACATGATATAACATATGTTTTAGTGTTTCCTAAAATGAACCTCGAGACGAACGCCAAAGCGCCTGGTTCACCACTCTTGATGATGTGAGTGAACGAAACCACAACCTTCAACATACTCACAATTATGTACCACATGATCAATTGTGTGTGCCATAACCACCTTTAAGACAATCCAACACAAAAGCCTACAATCAAGACAACAAAAAACAAAAACTTCGATTCCATATTGAATTATCACAACTTGGCTATGAAACCTTCATAAAATTATAACAACAACAAAAACATCACTTTCTTCCTCTTCTCTCCTCTCGTTTTCTCATGAAGAAACAAAACTATACATATAGCTCCATCTAACAAAAAACAAAGAACTATTCATCCAAGATCTAAATCAAATTTCACAAATAAACCTCAATACCCATCATTGTAAACATCGATATCTAACCTAAAGTCTCCATCTTTCTAAGTTTTAATCACAAATTTTTTCCGAAATCAAAATCGGTTTTAGGAGTCTCGACGATCCCAAAAACCCAAGAGATAAGCATCATCAACGATCCAAATAGCCTAGAGAGAGTCGAAGCCGCGATTCGCCGTTGGTTTCACCGAGGAGCGCCGTTTGATTATGTCGCCAAATGAGAAAGAATGAAAAAAAACTTTTTTTTTTGGAACCCGTCCCGAAATGAGAGCTAAGAGGTGGTCTCTCCCTTTTTTTAATTTATGATTTAATTAAATGGGTTTTTTTTGCTTAAAACCCAATTTAAAAACCCCAATAATCATGGTCTAATGTTAATATTTTTTCTATATATTATTACCTTGTTATATCATTGGTGTAGAAACTTGTTATATAATTAAAATAAAATATATACATTTGGCTTTAGATCTGAAAATAAACTGAAGCCTATAAAAATGGAAAAATCAAACTTGACCGACGGTTATATTCGATCCCAACACACGTCTTCTGTACATCGACCTAACAATGACGAAAATGTCCCTCACCGTCGCTACCTTCCTCCTCCTCTTCGTCGCCGCCTTCCTCGCCGTGATCCAGCCTTCTATTGCAGAGATCAAATCCCTGGTAATCTCCGACGACGCTCGTCCGATGATCCTCTTCGAGAAATTCGGATTCACGCACACAGGCCACGTCACCGTGTCAGTCTCCTCCGTCTCCGTCTCCGTCGTCTCCACATCCTCAGATCCGAATCCAGAGCCATCCCGTCTCGGATTCTTCCTCCTCTCGGAAGAATCTCTCCTCCAGGTCCTCCTCGAGATCCAGCAGAGCCCTAGATTCTGCGTCCTGGATTCGCACCACGTCACGCATCTCTTCACTTTCCGAGATCTATCTCCTCCTCCAAACTCCAGATTCAACCAATCGTATCCCGTCACGTCTCCCAACGAGTACTCTCTCTTCTTCGCTAACTGCGTCGCCGATACCAAAGTGTCGATGGCGGTTCGCACGGAGATGTACAACAAAGATCCCAACGGATCCAAAGACTATTTACCCGCCGGATCCACGCAGCTACCGACTCTATACTCCTTCTTCTTCCTCTGCTACGTCGCTTTCCTCGGGATCTGGTGCTACGCTTGCTACACGAACAAGCGCGTCGTCCACAGGATCCATCTTCTAATGGCAGGTCTGCTTCTGATCAAATTCTTGAATCTTATCTGTGCAGCTGAAGACAAACACTACGTGAAGATCACGGGGACGCCTCATGGATGGGACATACTCTTCTACATATTCCAGTTCATACGCGTCGTCTTGCTCTTCACTGTTATCATCTTGATAGGCACGGGATGGTCTTTCTTGAAACCCTTCTTGCAGGAGAAGGAGAAGAACGTGTTGATCATTGTGATTCCCCTTCAGGTTTTAGCCAACATTGCTTCCATTGTCATCGGCGAAACGGGTCCTTTTATAAAAGATTGGGTCACGTGGAACCAAGTTTTCTTGCTCGTCGATATCGTGTGCTGCTGCGCCATCATCTTCCCTATCGTATGGTCGATCCGAGCATTGAGAGAGACGTCGAAAACAGACGGGAAAGCCGCGAGGAACCTGTCGAAGCTGACTTTGTTCAGACAGTTCTACATTGTCGTAATCGGATACTTGTACTTCACGAGGATCGTCGTGTTTGCGCTTAAGACCATAGCGGCGTATAAGTACCAGTGGGTGAGTTTCGCAGCGGAGGAGACGGTGAGTTTGGTGTTCTATGTGATAATGTTTTATATGTTTAGGCCAGAGGAGAAGAATGAGTACTTTGCTGTTGATGATGATGAAGAAGAAGCTGCTGCTTTGGCTCTTAGAGACGATGAGTTTGAGCTCTGATTAAAGAGCAACAATGGAGTAAGTAAGTAAGAAAAGTATGAAAGCTTCTCTTGAAGAGACAAGAGGCTGATGACTATATGTTTAAAAGTCGTTTTAATATTGCAACTATTTTTGTTAATTGTTCTTTGTTAAATTTTGTTTCTTTTCTTTTTATTTCAATTCCATTATTGCAGCCATTGACTTTAAAACCGTTCCTCTTTGTATTATTCACCATAATCATAGGCAGTGATCGTCCTTGGCCACTATCCAACACATAATTTTTTCCATGATTAATCATTCCTGACTACATAATGATTGATTTAAAATTGATTAGGAAACAAATAACACACTATTATTGCTAATTTGGATATAAGTATGTTTTTTTAATTAAAATTGTTTGTTTGACAAAAGAACCCTTTTGTTCTGTAAGGGAGAGTATATTTCGCCGTCGGAAGCTAAAAAGACGCAATAGCGATGGGAGGAGGAGGAGGAGGCAATGAAGAGCTAAGCGAAGATGAGAAGAGAGCACTAAGAGGAAGCAAATTCGCTCCTCTTACTTGTCTTCCTTCTTCCTCTTCTTCACGCTCTCACCAACCCAGGTAAGGGATTTTGTTTTGCTATTATCTTCTTTCGATTTCTGGTTTTGCGATGGATGTTAATGTTGTATTGTATCCATCAGATTGGCTCATCCAGGTGGACCCTTGAAGACGAACAAAGCTGCTGCTTTAGCCAAGTTTCTTGAAAGGAAGCTACAAGATCCTAATGGGTTAGCTTCTATTGATCCAGATCTTCTTGAATTAGCCGTCAAAAACGCCAAAGACACCGTTATTTCCAGTGAGTACTACATCATTGTTTTAATAATAAATTATTATGGTTAGCCAAAAGCTCTGATTTTGCAAATGGAAACCAAAAGGGATTAGGTTGTAATTAGCCTATTATTGACTTTTGATTAGCTGAGGTTTTGGTTAGGTGTTCTTGCTTAAAGAAGGATCTTGAGGAATGAGTTTAGACACTCGTAGATTGGTCTAAGATCTTGGTTTAGGTCATGCCTTACATCATATATGTAGCGTTTGTTAGATGAAAAGTTATAGTAACTATTTGGCTATTTTGCTTTGACACTAGCTTCACACTATAAGTTCATTGTAAGTTTGTAACTGTGAACTAAGTGTGCCTCAATTCAGAGTTTCGAATAATCATGTTATTCGTAGATAGTGAATGAAAACATGATGCCACACTACCGCATATATAGATTCTTGTAACCGAGCCAATCTATATGAAAGTAATGCATGCATTGGTTATGTTATTGTGGAATATAAATTTAGCAGGATGAGATATTCTTAAAATCTCTGGCAAGTATCGAATGCGAAGGCATAATCTTTTTGATACTGTACTGGTCTCAGGTGGGGATTCGAGTTCAGGGAGAAGAATCCAACACGTTGCCTCATTCGAAGACGTAGAGGTATCTAATCCTCTTATACTTCTTTCATACTATCTGCGTAGAGAATAAGATTTGTAGAATATCTTGTGCTGACCAGTTCTTACGCCTTCTTCTTCATCATGTTTAGGTATCTTCTGATGACGATAAGATAGAGAACACTAAGCTTAACAAAAAGAAAAAGAAGAAAAACGCAAAGAAGAAAAAAGACGAGAAAAAGAAGAAGAAAAACAAAAAGCATAAGGTTATCTATCTACCTTGTACCCTTTTTTCTTTATCACATCTTTCTACTAGCTTTTCATTTTTCGCCACACAGTTTCTTACAAAGATCTTTTTTTACGCTGCTTTCTGGATTCCCTTCCGCTCATATCTGCGTGTTTATAACTTTTATGAAAGCAACAGATCATGGACGACAAAGATACCAAGTTGAAAAGACCCAATAAGAAGTTGAAGCTTTAGTTTCCCTTTTGTTATGTGATACATTACTTGGTCACATAACTTGATAAAGATGGTTTAGCAGCTTGAGTTTTTAGCAGAGAACAAACTCAATCTTCGTGTATCTGTCTGATCCAATGGCTAAGTTTAGTCCAATGGTTTTAATCTAAGATTAGGATCATGGTCTTTCTTCTTTATGTCGGTTACCTTCAGGTCTTGATAAGTTGTTTTGTGGTTTTAGAACAAACAGCTTCATGAAAATTGGATTTTGGTTAAAGATCCATTGTTGTGTGATTTAGCCTTTTCAAGATCATAGTTATGAGACCAGTTCATATTTAGTTATGATGTGGTCAAGTTCATTGCAGGAACACTGTGTATAACAGAGCCCATGAGTATAAGTGTTCTAAGGGACAAGAAGAGACAAGAAGAGACACAATGATATAGTATTGTTTATCTCAACACATATATAGACAACATTGTTGTCATATCTCAAACCTAATAGTATATGGTAGATGAGTAGATATCAACAAGATTTAACACAATGATCTAACTTTTATGCACTCAGCAAATATTTTTCAGATCAAAGATAATTAGGAAGTAGAATGGTTGGTTGAAGAAACAATAAGTGTTAACATCATCAGTTAATAAATAAACACATTAATTGATTTTTATGACAAAGAAATATAGCAGGCATGGCTATTTAAATTTTTTGTTGACAAAAATAAAAGAAAACAATTTTGTCATGTTGCTACATTTGCAACTTCAACCGACACAATTATTTTAACATTTTACTTACAATTTCTTAAACAAATATTAATAATGTAATAAATATTGAGTTTCGAAGAGATAAATCCTATATTTCATAGCATCCATATCAAACACATATCTACATGCAATTTTCGTGATTGTGGTGTTTTTGTAGTATAAGTTTGTTATTTGTAAAAACCATTATTTTTTATTATTAACAAAAAGATGTTATTTATGTTAACAAATTAGTATATGTGTTGGCGCGTATATTATTAACCACCACCGGCAAAAAAAAAGAAAACACGCATAAAGAAAGAAAGATCAAACACATTACCCATCTCTTCTCTTCTCTTCCAAAATCGCAGCCGAAAAAAACCCAAAAAAAAGTTTTTTAAATAAAAAGATCTCAGCTTTAAACCAGAGAGAGAGAGAGAGAGAGATCAAGCGACTGTGAGTGTTGTAGAAACATAACCAATCACGATCTGTTAGTTTTTCTTTGTCCTTTTCCGACATTCCCGTTTGATCGGAGCTCTACATTGGTTTGGTTCTGTTCCGTCGCGCCGGCCGCGAGATTTTTTTTTAAAAAAAATGGAGAGCGGTCGCGCCGGCGAAGAAGGATCTCGGCCAGATCCATCACTTGAAGGTAAAACATTAATCTCTCTGTGTAAATTCTGCGTTTAGCGTTTTTGTGCGAGGAATTCAATGAAAGTTTATTCCTTTTTTTGCGAAAAACGCGGCGTTTTGGTTAGGTTCGATGTGGCGGTTAGGGTTACGAGGCGGTGGCGATGTTTCGTACCCGGAGAGACCCGATGAGCCAGATTGTATCTATTACATACGAACCGGTGTTTGTGGGTACGGGTCTAGATGTCAGTTCAATCACCCACGAAACCGTGTACACGTAATAATCACTCTCTCTCTCTCTCTATCTCTCTCTCCTACTTTGTGGGCTTTGATAAAGTTACTTCCTTTTTTAGTCTGTCCTTGTGCATTGTTGAATCTACGATTTGGGTTTGCTTCAAAAGCTCTTATGAGACGTTATTAGTTTCACTCTTGTGTGTTTAGGTGTTGGGAGGTGTTAGAAGAGAAGCTGGTGAGTACCCTGAGAGATTGGGACAACCTGTATGTCAGGTAATAACAATTATAATGCACTTTTGATTTTGTTAATGTGTACATGAGAGACTATTAGCTAATTCTCACTTTCTTTCTGCAGCATTTTATGCAAACCGGAACATGTAAATTTGGTGCTTCTTGCAAGTATCATCATCCTAAACAAGGAGGAGGAAGAAGAGGAGGAGGAGATTCTGTTGCTCCTGTCTCATTGAATCACATGGGGTTTCCCTTACGCCCGGTTTGTTCAACCTCTATGCGCTCTCGGTTTTATGTGTTATTGTGGTGTAATTCTATTGTATGATCTCTTTAAGTTTTCTTGTTAAATGGGTTTGTGTACACAGGGGGAGAAAGAATGTTCCTATTACTTGAGAACCGGTCAATGTAAATTCGGTTCAACATGTCGATATCACCATCCTGTCCCTCCTGGTCTACAAGCTCCATCTCAGCAGCAGCAGCTTCAGTTATCCTCTGGTCCAGCTAATTATCCGTCGATTCAGTCTCAATCGGTTCCATCATCGCAGCAATTCGGAGTAGTCATGCCAAGGCCTCAGATCTTACCAGGCTCGTATGTTCAAAGCCCTTACGGTTATAGCCAAATGGTTCTTCCTCCCGGTATGGTTCCATACTCGGGCTGGAACCCTTACCAGGTAACATTTGAGAGAAACCGTATATCGCATTGTTCCTTTTCTTAATCTTTGATAAAAACCTTGTTCTGTTTTGGTTTAGGCTTCTGTAAGTGCAATGCCTTCGCCTGGGACCATACCGTCTATGGGATCTAGCTCTGTTTATGGAGCTACGCAGTTATCTTCTTCAGCACCTGCTTACCAATCCGGTCCATCTCCTTCCGGTCTACCAAATGAGGAACAATCTTTTCCTCAGCGACCTGGACAACCCGAGTGTCAATACTTTATGAGAACCGGAGATTGTAAATTCGGAGCTTCTTGCAGATACCATCACCCTTTGGAAGCAGATTCGCCTAAAGAAGTTACACTCAACCATATTGGCCTTCCACTTCGTCCGGTAAGTCTCATTGCACACGCATCTGCATCTTTTAGCTTTACGCCATGAAATGAAATGTCATGAAAACTCTCATGATCAACACTAGAGGTTCTGGTAATGATAAGTTCCATATAGGAACTCTGTTTCTTGATGTGATTATAAAGCTATGTTCTTTACTAGAAAGTAACAAAGAGAAAGTAACTTTTGTAGGGCGCAGCGCAATGCACTCACTTTACGGAACACGGGGTTTGCAAGCTTGGGACTGCCTGCAAATTTGACCACTCCATGGAATCTTACTCTCCCGTGTCCTCATCGCTTGGCACATTAGCTCTATCATCATCGTCCTCGTCTGACCAACACTCAGAGCTTCTCCCTTCAACCTCCACTAAACCCCCCATGACCACAACAAGTGGTGGCTTGGAAACTCTGGCTGCTGGAGTTTCTTCTTCTTCTTCTTCAGTAACCAGCGGTGTGAGCCATTCAGAGGCTGCTGAGACCAAAAACGGTAACTCGGCTAGCGCTGAACCAAAGACTTCAAGTTAAAGAGACAAAACTCAAAGGAGAGAAGAGAAACTCTCTCTCTTTATTCTTATTTGATTATGTTCTCTCTTTCTTCTTTTCATCAAACTTTCATGAACTCAGGAACATAAACAAAAATGATTTATTTTTGGGTTGGAGACAAGAACAAGAAGCTAAGCAGAGAGAGATGAAGACAGCGCTCTTCAAGTCTTTTGTGTTATGTCTCTCCTCTTATGTCTCTCATATTATTCCTCACATTGTCCTCTCTATATAACTTTTGTTTCTTTTCTTTTCTTTTGGGAACGATTACTAATAAATGGTTACTATTATTATTCGCTAAAATGCTCTGTTTATCTTCCAAAGTATATGGAATAGATAAAGTAAGAGTCTGATTTTTCTTCTAATTGCGTTTATTTACATGTAAACATGTTTAGATGTTACTTAATATTCAAGTACATTTATTGTAAACTGAAAATATCCAGTCCGTACGACTTGTTGTTCTTCTAGTTATAGATTCAATCCGTACAACTTTGATCACCAAAGTATATGAAAAGTGAGTAAAAAGACTGTTAATGTAGAAGTAGAAGTGAGACTTTATCGTACTTAATAGGATTCTTTTTGTGATATAACATGTGCATGTGCATGTGTGGTTGTTTGAAAAATTGCGTCTAGTTTTACTCAGACAACAGAAACATCATAATCATAATCATGGCTTTGGTTTGGTTTGGTTTGGTTACTGAGACATCAAACATGAAAGTTTTCAACAACTCAATAAACTAATTAATCATTAAATGCTTTTGTTTTCTCTCAGTTATAAATACTTAATTAGATCTATCATTACTTGTTGTAATAATAAAAAAAAAGATCTATCATTACTAAGACTGTATACAAAATATAGGCTTCTGTATACCAAACTTTTTGGCGTTAATTTGTTGGAATACTTAGGTTACTATTGTGAATTTTTCTTTATAATAGTTTTTTTTTTCAAAAGTATACCTAATATGTACATACTCTGTAAAACAAGTGAAGTTGATCAATATTGGAAAAGGGACTAATTGAGTTCTATGAAAGAAAGTAAAAAAAAAACTTAAAAACAGTTTTAAAAAATGAGAAAAAAGGGTTGTGATGTTGAATAGCTGTAGACAAAAGTTAAGGCAACAAAAGAGGGAGACATGTACCAGTGATTGTGCAATTAAAGACCAAACAAAGTTATGACTAAAACACATGTCCTTAAGACTCAAAAACACCATCATTATACTTCACTAAAAGTTTATTTTATATAACTACAATACCTTGAATAAACATGCAAAATTTGATATCAAATCTAACTTTCAATCTGTGTCAAATTTACAACTGTCACAACAAAGTTTTTACTATTTAATATACTAGTCTTTTTATATAATCTTGATATTGCATGTTTTAGTTTTTCACAATTCTACTCATAATCCGTTTTAAGCAAGTCATTCGATTTCAATATTATAATGAATTGTGTTGGAAGCAGTATGGACAAAAAGTAATCTTTAATACAACTCGCATTATCCCTTTTCGCTAATCAAAGCTCATTATACAAAACCAAAAAGTTACAAAAAGAAGAAAATAATCAAACTTTATATGGTAGATAAAACAACAAACATGATATATATAATAAAGTCGATAACATATAGATATAGTTAACACCAAAAACAAACGACCAATCGAATAATACTATTAATATATGTTTAAAAACATAATAATTATATATAGAATATTTTAATAGAGTGAGTAGAAGCCTGTTGTATCTGCAGCTACATCTCCAAAAGCAGCAATAGAAGTAGAAGAAGAAGAAGAAGTTAAATCTTGAGCCTCCATCATAGCATAGTCTTCCATTGACATTGAACAACCACCACCATAGCTACTAATCATAGCAGAGAGATCACAAGAACCAAACTCATGATGATGATTCAACATATCACCTTCTTCAAAATAACTCTTACCAAACCCTCCATATGATTCAGAGGGTTTGCTTGCAGGAGTTGTGTGAGTGGTTATGGGGGTTTGATGAGGAGGTGGCTTAAGACAATGGTTTGGTACAATGCAGTCCAAGTAACCAGAGTTCTTGTTAGAGTTATCACCTTCTAACGAGAAGAAGCTGTTTTCTTCATCTAGTGAAGAAGATAAAGAGCCATTAGAAGAAGAGTTTTGTGGACTAAACGCTTGAATATCTGCGTTTTGAGCGTTCTGATGATGAGTTTTGAAAGTGTGTTTAGGTTGTTGTATTCGATGATGAGGATAGTTTTGATGATGATGATGATCATAATGAGGATGATGATCAATAACAAACTGTGGGTTTTGTAATAAAGATTGGTTGTTATTGTAAGGAGAGACAATGAGAGAGTGGAGATTAGGGTTTGTGAGTATGGTGTGAACATCATGTGGAGTGTAGACGAAGTTAGTACGAGCTTGTGTGCCTCTCATCGAAAGAGCGGCTCTATCGTAAGCAAGAGCTGCTTCATGAGCAGTATCGAATGTGCCTAGCCAGTGACGCTCTTTTGTTGTTGGGTCTCTTATCTCTGCTGCGTAACGACCCCATGGACGTCTTCTTACTCCCAAGAACTTACCTGGATCTGCCTGCTTTGATCTCCTGCCTCGTTTTTCGCCTGTTGTGGTGGTGGTGGTTGTGTTTTGGTGGGTTAGGGCAAAACCCATTTGAGTTTGGGATGTTTCAAAGTGTTTGTTATGGTCTAGGGTTTTGGAAGTTGACATGATAAAGAAGAAATGTTTTTTTGCTTTGTTTTGTTTAAAGGAGGCTTTTTTAGGGTTTTTGGTTAATATGTTATGATTACTGATAGGTGAGTTCGATGAGTGTTGTGTGGGAATGTAAGTGAAGTGTTTGTTATATATAGAGAGACATTTGAGTTTGATAGAGAGAGAAGGTAGAGACCAGAGAGACTTCACTTTTTATTCAACTACTTTTTTTGTAGATTACCTTTTGTTTTATTTTCTTTTTCAAATATATTTAACTACATATATACATTATAGGACAATTTCCGACAATACCATTAAAAATAGTTTTTTGGACAAAAATACCATTAAAAGTTTTTTTTCTTTAAATACCATTAAAAAGTTTTTTTGGACAAAAATATCATAAACTTAAAATTAAGTTAAAATCTTCAAAATTAACATGAAACCCTCAAAACTAAACGTTATCCCTTTCAATATTATACCATAAACAGTATATATCGAATCCAAATGAAAAAAAATTTAAATTTTAAAGCGTTAAAATTATATTTTTGTGTTTATGGTATTTTAGTCCAAAAAGCATTTTAATGGTATCTAAAAAAAAAAAATTGTAATGTTTTTTTTGTCTAAAAAACATTTTTTCATATGTTTTTTTTTTTTGTTAGATCAGGAGGTTCTTGGCCGCCCATAATCCCGCTAAACCCGCGACCAGCCTTTGATAATACCAATTAATGGCGTAAATTATCGCTCCCAACGCGGTTTGAACTCAGGAGCACAATATCACCAACGACTGCGCTTAACTGACTGAGTCAACCCATCGTTGGTTTCACATGAATTTCTCATTTTTATATGTTTTTTTTTTGCATGTTTATACGTATGACTTTTAACTGTGTGTCTGTGTGTGTACAGTATATATGCAAGTATAAGGATAGCTACTTATAAAAGCCTATTTATAAGAAGAAGGCCAAGAATCATTGGGACTACTGCAAAATCTAGAATGTCACAGTAACCAATCTTGAGTTAGAATAAAGAAGCAGAAAATATAGATAAATGAAATATAACATACTGCATGTGTTTTAAGTAAATATCAGAATTGTGATGTATATATTACATCATGTTAATGTTTATCTGAATCTTATACTTTAGGGATCAAGCTCATTAATTAACTCCAATAATGTGCTTAGTGGTCACGTGCAACGTGCATAATAACCCTACTTAACGATCATAGCCTAAAGGTCAAGGATCTATGTAACAAATTAATATTAGTCACTATTTTCTAAATATGTTAATAAGTCCCCTATCCATTTAATATACATGATTAGATATTTTTTTGGTGAGATTCATTGCTAATTACAATTTGGGTGTCTAATCAGTTTAAATGTACTGAGGTAGATTCATGAGTTTGATTTACTAACATAATTAGATTAAAAATTTCTAATACATGAATTTAGAAGAAAAAAAAAATCCAAATCTCATAAAATGAGTTTATTTTTATAAAATACAGATTGGTTATACCATTTTAATTTTGAGTTTTTTTTACCATTTTTGTTTTAGTTTAGTTATATAAGTAGTATTAATCTAGCTTAATTGTAGAATCCCCTGATAGAATCACATGGACATCCGCATTTATAGCGAAAATAGAAATAATTATAATTTTTGTCATCTTATAATGTTTTTCAATGAGAGTGGTTATTAGAAAGACACGATGAACCAAATACAGATTAAAATGCATAGAGAGTAAGTATAAGTTTGTTTTATAATTTCAGTGGACAATTTTGAATTAACGTCGTTAATTAATTATATGCAAACAAACTAATTAACACAAAGTCAACAACAATATTAGTCTCTTTGTGTTTGTAATCTTTGTAGGCACATGAGCTTCTAGTAGTTATTAATTTGTCATTTGTGATTGCATTTTAGAAACCAATGTCTTACCCGACAAACAAGAAAACTGTTCATAGTCAACTATAACACGACTTTAACTTAAGAGTACAAAAAAATATAGGTAAAAACTCAAAAATGACTTATGAGTCCTAACTTTGAAATTTGATTTTAGATAAAATTTGAACGAATTTTATTTTTTTCCTTTTAACCGAATGGGTTACGATATAAAAGTGTGATGGACTCCTTATTTTGAGGCTTGGAAATATGAATATTGTTGGTAAGCTTTTTGTATATGTTGCTAAATGGCATTGGGAATGAAAATTATAATCCTTTTTTCTTTTTGAAAATGAGTCAAACTAATAATATTATATACAGTTCTATACATTTTTGGCTCTTTTATAATTTTATCTTTGACTAATACAACAGTCACTATCTTATGTTGCAGCCCTTGGCGTATTTACTTTCAAATTAGTACAAGTGAGATGATTATTAATTGAGGATATGGGTGTCAATCGGGCTAACCCTACCCGGCCCGATCCGAACCCGCAAAACCCGTATATATTTGAGCCCGATCCGACCCGGCTCGAATATTTTTCGGGCTTATATTTCAAAGTCCGGCCCGACCCGCTTCGGGCTTTAGGGTTTTTCGGGCTTTTTCGGGTTTTTTCATATATTTTAAAATTTTTGTCTGAACAATAATATCATAATTTAATTATATTTTAAACAATAAAAATTATTTTTTTACGCATTAACATTGTGATAAATATGAATACAAAATAATATTAAACTAGTTTAAAAATAAAAACTAAAAATAAAATCGATCATATGTTTTTGTTATCATAGGATTAATAAAAAAACAAAAAAAATGTTTGAAAGAGAAACACTTGAAATCTAGATAGTAACAAACAAAATTAAAAATCAAAACACTTTAAATCTAGGTAGTAAGACTGGTGGAACGCAAACTCAGATCTTCTTCGACGTCATCTAGATCTTCATCACCATCGAGAGTTACAAACAAAAATAAATATCAAATTTTATCCTAAATAAATCATATAAAATTAAAATTTCGATAGATAATAATTTAAAACATATTAAATATATATGAATGATATTGTAACATGGATCACTATTTGTAAAACCATTCAACCAAGTGCAAGTGCAAATCTTATTTATTTTTGGGCTTTTCGGGTTAGCGAACCCGATCAGCTAAGCCGAAAAACCATTTACCCGAACGGGCCGAAAAGCCCAATTTTTTGGGTTTAAATATGTAAGCCGAACCCGATATTTTACGGGGTCGGGTCGGGGCGGCCATGAGCTTTAGACCTAATTGACATGCCTAATTGAGGAAAGGATATCAATTATATATAGAATAAAACTGTACCATTTGTATAGGTAAAGAATGTTTTGTATTAGAACTCTAAGAAAATTGTATTAGGGAACAATAATTATCTAAAAATAAAAACAATAACATGATTATTCGTCACTCCTCTTCTTTTCTTGATATATGAGTATGAATGAATATTACAGGTGACACAATTTGTGAATGGACTATACGAGTCTAGAAACGACCCGGCTGGATTCAAGAACAATATTCGCGACTTTCTTGTGCAGTCGAAGGAATTTTCCGCTCAGGTAACCAACATATATCTTAGGTATATAAAGTACTCAAACCCAATAATAATAGCAAGAGCCAATGAGTTAAGGATATCATTAATATATAAACAGGATAACAAAGATCTGTACGCCGAGGAAGCAGCTGCGCAGAGAGAGCGAGAGCGAGAAAGAATGCTTTCGATCCCTGGGCTCATTGCTCCCAATGAAATACAAGACGAGATGGTCGACTCATAGGTAGCTTTTTTGTCCGATGGACCGAATCTGTAGGTTTCATAAAACAGGTAAGAGACATGAAAACATGATGCCACACTACCGCATATATAGATTCTTGTAACCGAGCCAATCTATATGAAAGTAATGCATGCATTGGTTATGTTATTGTGGAATATAAATTTAGCAGGATGAGATATTCTTAAAATCTCTGGCAAGTATCGAATGCGAAGGCATAATCTTTTTGATACTGTACTGGTCTCAGGTGGGGATTCGAGTTCAGGGAGAAGAATCCAACACGTTGCCTCATTCGAAGACGTAGAGGTATCTAATCCTCTTATACTTCTTTCATACTATCTGCGTAGAGAATAAGATTTGTAGAATATCTTGTGCTGACCAGTTCTTACGCCTTCTTCTTCATCATGTTTAGGTATCTTCTGATGACGATAAGATAGAGAACACTAAGCTTAACAAAAAGAAAAAGAAGAAAAACGCAAAGAAGAAAAAAGACGAGAAAAAGAAGAAGAAAAACAAAAAGCATAAGGTTATCTATCTACCTTGTACCCTTTTTTCTTTATCACATCTTTCTACTAGCTTTTCATTTTTCGCCACACAGTTTCTTACAAAGATCTTTTTTTACGCTGCTTTCTGGATTCCCTTCCGCTCATATCTGCGTGTTTATAACTTTTATGAAAGCAACAGATCATGGACGACAAAGATACCAAGTTGAAAAGACCCAATAAGAAGTTGAAGCTTTAGTTTCCCTTTTGTTATGTGATACATTACTTGGTCACATAACTTGATAAAGATGGTTTAGCAGCTTGAGTTTTTAGCAGAGAACAAACTCAATCTTCGTGTATCTGTCTGATCCAATGGCTAAGTTTAGTCCAATGGTTTTAATCTAAGATTAGGATCATGGTCTTTCTTCTTTATGTCGGTTACCTTCAGGTCTTGATAAGTTGTTTTGTGGTTTTAGAACAAACAGCTTCATGAAAATTGGATTTTGGTTAAAGATCCATTGTTGTGTGATTTAGCCTTTTCAAGATCATAGTTATGAGACCAGTTCATATTTAGTTATGATGTGGTCAAGTTCATTGCAGGAACACTGTGTATAACAGAGCCCATGAGTATAAGTGTTCTAAGGGACAAGAAGAGACAAGAAGAGACACAATGATATAGTATTGTTTATCTCAACACATATATAGACAACATTGTTGTCATATCTCAAACCTAATAGTATATGGTAGATGAGTAGATATCAACAAGATTTAACACAATGATCTAACTTTTATGCACTCAGCAAATATTTTTCAGATCAAAGATAATTAGGAAGTAGAATGGTTGGTTGAAGAAACAATAAGTGTTAACATCATCAGTTAATAAATAAACACATTAATTGATTTTTATGACAAAGAAATATAGCAGGCATGGCTATTTAAATTTTTTGTTGACAAAAATAAAAGAAAACAATTTTGTCATGTTGCTACATTTGCAACTTCAACCGACACAATTATTTTAACATTTTACTTACAATTTCTTAAACAAATATTAATAATGTAATAAATATTGAGTTTCGAAGAGATAAATCCTATATTTCATAGCATCCATATCAAACACATATCTACATGCAATTTTCGTGATTGTGGTGTTTTTGTAGTATAAGTTTGTTATTTGTAAAAACCATTATTTTTTATTATTAACAAAAAGATGTTATTTATGTTAACAAATTAGTATATGTGTTGGCGCGTATATTATTAACCACCACCGGCAAAAAAAAGAAAACACGCATAAAGAAAGAAAGATCAAACACATTACCCATCTCTTCTCTTCTCTTCCAAAATCGCAGCCGAAAAAAACCCAAAAAAAAGTTTTTTAAATAAAAAGATCTCAGCTTTAAACCAGAGAGAGAGAGAGAGAGAGATCAAGCGACTGTGAGTGTTGTAGAAACATAACCAATCACGATCTGTTAGTTTTTCTTTGTCCTTTTCCGACATTCCCGTTTGATCGGAGCTCTACATTGGTTTGGTTCTGTTCCGTCGCGCCGGCCGCGAGATTTTTTTAAAAAAAATGGAGAGCGGTCGCGCCGGCGAAGAAGGATCTCGGCCAGATCCATCACTTGAAGGTAAAACATTAATCTCTCTGTGTAAATTCTGCGTTTAGCGTTTTTGTGCGAGGAATTCAATGAAAGTTTATTCCTTTTTTTGCGAAAAACGCGGCGTTTTGGTTAGGTTCGATGTGGCGGTTAGGGTTACGAGGCGGTGGCGATGTTTCGTACCCGGAGAGACCCGATGAGCCAGATTGTATCTATTACATACGAACCGGTGTTTGTGGGTACGGGTCTAGATGTCAGTTCAATCACCCACGAAACCGTGTACACGTAATAATCACTCTCTCTCTCTCTCTATCTCTCTCTCCTACTTTGTGGGCTTTGATAAAGTTACTTCCTTTTTTAGTCTGTCCTTGTGCATTGTTGAATCTACGATTTGGGTTTGCTTCAAAAGCTCTTATGAGACGTTATTAGTTTCACTCTTGTGTGTTTAGGTGTTGGGAGGTGTTAGAAGAGAAGCTGGTGAGTACCCTGAGAGATTGGGACAACCTGTATGTCAGGTAATAACAATTATAATGCACTTTTGATTTTGTTAATGTGTACATGAGAGACTATTAGCTAATTCTCACTTTCTTTCTGCAGCATTTTATGCAAACCGGAACATGTAAATTTGGTGCTTCTTGCAAGTATCATCATCCTAAACAAGGAGGAGGAAGAAGAGGAGGAGGAGATTCTGTTGCTCCTGTCTCATTGAATCACATGGGGTTTCCCTTACGCCCGGTTTGTTCAACCTCTATGCGCTCTCGGTTTTATGTGTTATTGTGGTGTAATTCTATTGTATGATCTCTTTAAGTTTTCTTGTTAAATGGGTTTGTGTACACAGGGGGAGAAAGAATGTTCCTATTACTTGAGAACCGGTCAATGTAAATTCGGTTCAACATGTCGATATCACCATCCTGTCCCTCCTGGTCTACAAGCTCCATCTCAGCAGCAGCAGCTTCAGTTATCCTCTGGTCCAGCTAATTATCCGTCGATTCAGTCTCAATCGGTTCCATCATCGCAGCAATTCGGAGTAGTCATGCCAAGGCCTCAGATCTTACCAGGCTCGTATGTTCAAAGCCCTTACGGTTATAGCCAAATGGTTCTTCCTCCCGGTATGGTTCCATACTCGGGCTGGAACCCTTACCAGGTAACATTTGAGAGAAACCGTATATCGCATTGTTCCTTTTCTTAATCTTTGATAAAAACCTTGTTCTGTTTTGGTTTAGGCTTCTGTAAGTGCAATGCCTTCGCCTGGGACCATACCGTCTATGGGATCTAGCTCTGTTTATGGAGCTACGCAGTTATCTTCTTCAGCACCTGCTTACCAATCCGGTCCATCTCCTTCCGGTCTACCAAATGAGGAACAATCTTTTCCTCAGCGACCTGGACAACCCGAGTGTCAATACTTTATGAGAACCGGAGATTGTAAATTCGGAGCTTCTTGCAGATACCATCACCCTTTGGAAGCAGATTCGCCTAAAGAAGTTACACTCAACCATATTGGCCTTCCACTTCGTCCGGTAAGTCTCATTGCACACGCATCTGCATCTTTTAGCTTTACGCCATGAAATGAAATGTCATGAAAACTCTCATGATCAACACTAGAGGTTCTGGTAATGATAAGTTCCATATAGGAACTCTGTTTCTTGATGTGATTATAAAGCTATGTTCTTTACTAGAAAGTAACAAAGAGAAAGTAACTTTTGTAGGGCGCAGCGCAATGCACTCACTTTACGGAACACGGGGTTTGCAAGCTTGGGACTGCCTGCAAATTTGACCACTCCATGGAATCTTACTCTCCCGTGTCCTCATCGCTTGGCACATTAGCTCTATCATCATCGTCCTCGTCTGACCAACACTCAGAGCTTCTCCCTTCAACCTCCACTAAACCCCCCATGACCACAACAAGTGGTGGCTTGGAAACTCTGGCTGCTGGAGTTTCTTCTTCTTCTTCTTCAGTAACCAGCGGTGTGAGCCATTCAGAGGCTGCTGAGACCAAAAACGGTAACTCGGCTAGCGCTGAACCAAAGACTTCAAGTTAAAGAGACAAAACTCAAAGGAGAGAAGAGAAACTCTCTCTCTTTATTCTTATTTGATTATGTTCTCTCTTTCTTCTTTTCATCAAACTTTCATGAACTCAGGAACATAAACAAAAATGATTTATTTTTGGGTTGGAGACAAGAACAAGAAGCTAAGCAGAGAGAGATGAAGACAGCGCTCTTCAAGTCTTTTGTGTTATGTCTCTCCTCTTATGTCTCTCATATTATTCCTCACATTGTCCTCTCTATATAACTTTTGTTTCTTTTCTTTTCTTTTGGGAACGATTACTAATAAATGGTTACTATTATTATTCGCTAAAATGCTCTGTTTATCTTCCAAAGTATATGGAATAGATAAAGTAAGAGTCTGATTTTTCTTCTAATTGCGTTTATTTACATGTAAACATGTTTAGATGTTACTTAATATTCAAGTACATTTATTGTAAACTGAAAATATCCAGTCCGTACGACTTGTTGTTCTTCTAGTTATAGATTCAATCCGTACAACTTTGATCACCAAAGTATATGAAAAGTGAGTAAAAAGACTGTTAATGTAGAAGTAGAAGTGAGACTTTATCGTACTTAATAGGATTCTTTTTGTGATATAACATGTGCATGTGTGGTTGTTTGAAAATTGCGTCTAGTTTTACTCAGACAACAGAAACATCATAATCATAATCATGGCTTTGGTTTGGTTTGGTTTGGTTACTGAGACATCAAACATGAAAGTTTTCAACAACTCAATAAACTAATTAATCATTAAATGCTTTTGTTTTCTCTCAGTTATAAATACTTAATTAGATCTATCATTACTTGTTGTAATAATAAAAAAAAAGATCTATCATTACTAAGACTGTATACAAAATATAGGCTTCTGTATACCAAACTTTTTGGCGTTAATTTGTTGGAATACTTAGGTTACTATTGTGAATTTTTCTTTATAATAGTTTTTTTTTTCAAAAGTATACCTAATATGTACATACTCTGTAAAACAAGTGAAGTTGATCAATATTGGAAAAGGGACTAATTGAGTTCTATGAAAGAAAGTAAAAAAAAAACTTAAAAACAGTTTTAAAAAATGAGAAAAAAGGGTTGTGATGTTGAATAGCTGTAGACAAAAGTTAAGGCAACAAAAGAGGGAGACATGTACCAGTGATTGTGCAATTAAAGACCAAACAAAGTTATGACTAAAACACATGTCCTTAAGACTCAAAAACACCATCATTATACTTCACTAAAAGTTTATTTTATATAACTACAATACCTTGAATAAACATGCAAAATTTGATATCAAATCTAACTTTCAATCTGTGTCAAATTTACAACTGTCACAACAAAGTTTTTACTATTTAATATACTAGTCTTTTTATATAATCTTGATATTGCATGTTTTAGTTTTTCACAATTCTACTCATAATCCGTTTTAAGCAAGTCATTCGATTTCAATATTATAATGAATTGTGTTGGAAGCAGTATGGACAAAAAGTAATCTTTAATACAACTCGCATTATCCCTTTTCGCTAATCAAAGCTCATTATACAAAACCAAAAAGTTACAAAAAGAAGAAAATAATCAAACTTTATATGGTAGATAAAACAACAAACATGATATATATAATAAAGTCGATAACATATAGATATAGTTAACACCAAAAACAAACGACCAATCGAATAATACTATTAATATATGTTTAAAAACATAATAATTATATATAGAATATTTTAATAGAGTGAGTAGAAGCCTGTTGTATCTGCAGCTACATCTCCAAAAGCAGCAATAGAAGTAGAAGAAGAAGAAGAAGTTAAATCTTGAGCCTCCATCATAGCATAGTCTTCCATTGACATTGAACAACCACCACCATAGCTACTAATCATAGCAGAGAGATCACAAGAACCAAACTCATGATGATGATTCAACATATCACCTTCTTCAAAATAACTCTTACCAAACCCTCCATATGATTCAGAGGGTTTGCTTGCAGGAGTTGTGTGAGTGGTTATGGGGGTTTGATGAGGAGGTGGCTTAAGACAATGGTTTGGTACAATGCAGTCCAAGTAACCAGAGTTCTTGTTAGAGTTATCACCTTCTAACGAGAAGAAGCTGTTTTCTTCATCTAGTGAAGAAGATAAAGAGCCATTAGAAGAAGAGTTTTGTGGACTAAACGCTTGAATATCTGCGTTTTGAGCGTTCTGATGATGAGTTTTGAAAGTGTGTTTAGGTTGTTGTATTCGATGATGAGGATAGTTTTGATGATGATGATGATCATAATGAGGATGATGATCAATAACAAACTGTGGGTTTTGTAATAAAGATTGGTTGTTATTGTAAGGAGAGACAATGAGAGAGTGGAGATTAGGGTTTGTGAGTATGGTGTGAACATCATGTGGAGTGTAGACGAAGTTAGTACGAGCTTGTGTGCCTCTCATCGAAAGAGCGGCTCTATCGTAAGCAAGAGCTGCTTCATGAGCAGTATCGAATGTGCCTAGCCAGTGACGCTCTTTTGTTGTTGGGTCTCTTATCTCTGCTGCGTAACGACCCCATGGACGTCTTCTTACTCCCAAGAACTTACCTGGATCTGCCTGCTTTGATCTCCTGCCTCGTTTTTCGCCTGTTGTGGTGGTGGTGGTTGTGTTTTGGTGGGTTAGGGCAAAACCCATTTGAGTTTGGGATGTTTCAAAGTGTTTGTTATGGTCTAGGGTTTTGGAAGTTGACATGATAAAGAAGAAATGTTTTTTTGCTTTGTTTTGTTTAAAGGAGGCTTTTTTAGGGTTTTTGGTTAATATGTTATGATTACTGATAGGTGAGTTCGATGAGTGTTGTGTGGGAATGTAAGTGAAGTGTTTGTTATATATAGAGAGACATTTGAGTTTGATAGAGAGAGAAGGTAGAGACCAGAGAGACTTCACTTTTTATTCAACTACTTTTTTTGTAGATTACCTTTTGTTTTATTTTCTTTTTCAAATATATTTAACTACATATATACATTATAGGACAATTTCCGACAATACCATTAAAAATAGTTTTTTGGACAAAAATACCATTAAAAGTTTTTTTTCTTTAAATACCATTAAAAAGTTTTTTTGGACAAAAATATCATAAACTTAAAATTAAGTTAAAATCTTCAAAATTAACATGAAACCCTCAAAACTAAACGTTATCCCTTTCAATATTATACCATAAACAGTATATATCGAATCCAAATGAAAAAAAATTTAAATTTTAAAGCGTTAAAATTATATTTTTGTGTTTATGGTATTTTAGTCCAAAAAGCATTTTAATGGTATCTAAAAAAAAAAAATTGTAATGTTTTTTTTGTCTAAAAAACATTTTTTCATATGTTTTTTTTTTTTGTTAGATCAGGAGGTTCTTGGCCGAAGCCCATAATCCCGCTAAACCCGCGACCAGCCTTTGATAATACCAATTAATGGCGTAAATTATCGGCTCGACGCGGTTTGAACTCGGAGCGCAATATCACCAACGATTGCGCTTATCTGACTGAGTCAACCCATCGTTGGTTTCACATGAATTTCTCATTTTTATATGTTTTTTTTTTGCATGTTTATACGTATGACTTTTAACTGTGTGTCTGTGTGTGTACAGTATATATGCAAGTATAAGGATAGCTACTTATAAAAGCCTATTTATAAGAAGAAGGCCAAGAATCATTGGGACTACTGCAAAATCTAGAATGTCACAGTAACCAATCTTGAGTTAGAATAAAGAAGCAGAAAATATAGATAAATGAAATATAACATACTGCATGTGTTTTAAGTAAATATCAGAATTGTGATGTATATATTACATCATGTTAATGTTTATCTGAATCTTATACTTTAGGGATCAAGCTCATTAATTAACTCCAATAATGTGCTTAGTGGTCACGTGCAACGTGCATAATAACCCTACTTAACGATCATAGCCTAAAGGTCAAGGATCTATGTAACAAATTAATATTAGTCACTATTTTCTAAATATGTTAATAAGTCCCCTATCCATTTAATATACATGATTAGATATTTTTTTGGTGAGATTCATTGCTAATTACAATTTGGGTGTCTAATCAGTTTAAATGTACTGAGGTAGATTCATGAGTTTGATTTACTAACATAATTAGATTAAAAATTTCTAATACATGAATTTAGAAGAAAAAAAAAATCCAAATCTCATAAAATGAGTTTATTTTTATAAAATACAGATTGGTTATACCATTTTAATTTTGAGTTTTTTTTACCATTTTTGTTTTAGTTTAGTTATATAAGTAGTATTAATCTAGCTTAATTGTAGAATCCCCTGATAGAATCACATGGACATCCGCATTTATAGCGAAAATAGAAATAATTATAATTTTTGTCATCTTATAATGTTTTTCAATGAGAGTGGTTATTAGAAAGACACGATGAACCAAATACAGATTAAAATGCATAGAGAGTAAGTATAAGTTTGTTTTATAATTTCAGTGGACAATTTTGAATTAACGTCGTTAATTAATTATATGCAAACAAACTAATTAACACAAAGTCAACAACAATATTAGTCTCTTTGTGTTTGTAATCTTTGTAGGCACATGAGCTTCTAGTAGTTATTAATTTGTCATTTGTGATTGCATTTTAGAAACCAATGTCTTACCCGACAAACAAGAAAACTGTTCATAGTCAACTATAACACGACTTTAACTTAAGAGTACAAAAAAATATAGGTAAAAACTCAAAAATGACTTATGAGTCCTAACTTTGAAATTTGATTTTAGATAAAATTTGAACGAATTTTATTTTTTTCCTTTTAACCGAATGGGTTACGATATAAAAGTGTGATGGACTCCTTATTTTGAGGCTTGGAAATATGAATATTGTTGGTAAGCTTTTTGTATATGTTGCTAAATGGCATTGGGAATGAAAATTATAATCCTTTTTTCTTTTTGAAAATGAGTCAAACTAATAATATTATATACAGTTCTATACATTTTTGGCTCTTTTATAATTTTATCTTTGACTAATACAACAGTCACTATCTTATGTTGCAGCCCTTGGCGTATTTACTTTCAAATTAGTACAAGTGAGATGATTATTAATTGAGGATATGGGTGTCAATCGGGCTAACCCTACCCGGCCCGATCCGAACCCGCAAAACCCGTATATATTTGAGCCCGATCCGACCCATTCGAATATTTTTCGAGCTTATATTTAGTCGCCCCGCCGCTTGAGAACTTTAGGGTTTTCGGGCTTTTCGGGTTTTTTCATATATTTTAAAATTTTTGTCGAACAATAATATCATAATTTAATTATATTTTAAACAATAAAAATTATTTTTTTACGCATTAACATTGTGATAAATATGAATACAAAATAATATTAAACTAGTTTAAAAATAAAAACTAAAAATAAAATCGATCATATGTTTTTGTTATCATAGGATTAATAAAAAAACAAAAAAAATGTTTGAAAGAGAAACACTTGAAATCTAGATAGTAACAAACAAAATTAAAAATCAAAACACTTTAAATCTAGGTAGTAAGACTGGTGGAACGCAAACTCAGATCTTCTTCGACGTCATCTAGATCTTCATCACCATCGAGAGTTACAAACAAAAATAAATATCAAATTTTATCCTAAATAAATCATATAAAATTAAAATTTCGATAGATAATAATTTAAAACATATTAAATATATATGAATGATATTGTAACATGGATCACTATTTGTAAAACCATTCAACCAAGTGCGAGTGCAAATCTTATTTATTTTTGGGCTTTTCGGGTTAGCGAACCCGATCGCTGGCCGAAAAACCATTTACCCGAACGGGCTAAGCCCGAAAAGCCCAATTTTTTTGGGTTTAAATATGTAAGCCCGAACCCGATATTTTACAGGGTCGGGTCGGGCCGGCCCGCGGGCTTTAGACCTAATTGACATGCCTAATTGAGGAAAGGATATCAATTATATATAGAATAAAACTGTACCATTTGTATAGGTAAAGAATGTTTTGTATTAGAACTCTAAGAAAATTGTATTAGGGAACAATAATTATCTAAAAATAAAAACAATAATTTTTTTCCGGAAATTGCATAAAGTTCTAGAATGCAATGATTATAAGAAAGTGATAAATATTTTATTGTATGAATTTATTAAATATGTTTCATTCCTTTTAATTAAGAATTGGGGTTAGAGACAAGTTTAAGCTATTGAAGAATCTAACGACCCTTGACTAATCCACTCAGATTTTGAACGTCATGTGGGACTAACCTTCCATTTAACTATCTTCCAATACATCATAATTTACGTATTATTTACCAATGAAATAAGAGGAATTCACAAAACTACACCCTTTCAACCCCTTTTTCACAAAACTACACCTAATTCAAAATTTTCACATATTTACATCCTCTCAAAATTTTAAAAGCTTGATTTATCCTTATAAAAATTATCAAAATTAAAATATTTTATTTGGGTTTGCTAATTAGTGTTTAGGGTATAGTATTAAGCGGGTAGAATTGTATGGGTATAATTTATTTGGATTTAATTTTGAGTATTTAGGTGTAGTTTTGTGAAATGTAATTCAAATGGTGTAGTTTTGTGATTGTGTTACTAAATAAACTGTAGTTAAATATATAGTTTTTAGGTATAGTAAATTGTATTGATCTCATATCTTCGGACTGGGTGGGTTCCGGGACCCCACCAGACCTACAAGAGATGATACATACATACTATTAGTAGAAATAAACACCTCATTATGAGGGAAAGTTGCTAAGACAGATTGGTTCACTCGCATACTTGAGCTTTTGTTTCCGCCACCTCCTTGCTTGCCTCTGCTTTTTGGAGATGGTTTACTTATGAACGCCTTCATCTTCTTTGATGCTGCTCCTCCTTGTGTTAATTTTGGGCTCCTTGGCGCTTTATTTTTTTTCACCTGAAGCTTAGCAAAGGGATTATTATCACCATAGCCCGATTCCGCCATAGCTTCCCTAAGAGCCGGATTTCGTAAGGCCTTAAACCCGCTATTAGGAGTAGGGGCATAAGCCATATTCTCCCTTGCAATAGGATCTGTCGGATCCGTAACTGTTCTCTCCAAGCTTTCCTCTAGCTCCTCCCCGAGCAAGTCGTCATTCTCTAAGTCCTCTGAGCCAATAGACCAATCTTCAGATTCTTTTAAAGCACGTTCATCTCCATCAGACCACACATGATCTTCCTCTTCAACTTCTTGATCTTGACCTTCACTCCAAAGAGGATACTTACCCTCATCTTCCTCATTACCCACTTCAGTCATATCTCCCTCTTTTGGAGCAGAAACAACCACCTCATGAAGTTCAGCCATTTCGTTCTCTACTTCTTTTTCACTCTCTTGACGTGGCTCTTCCTCAATGACTTCCAGCCTTGAGACAACTTTCACCATTGTGCTACCAACATCAATGGGATTTGAGACCTTTGTAGCCTCAGTCTCTACAGAATGAGACAAAACCTGAAATGTTTCAGCTTCTCCACCAGTTGGCCTATGAGATGCCAACTCTGTAGATCGAGAATTAGTCATTACAGAACTAGATCCCCCTGCATACCCCCTGAAACTTGTTTTTTTAGGCACCAAAGATGACTCAGGACTACCAACTTTGCCTTTGCCCTTATCTTTCGGATTCAGGTTTGGAGGCTTGGGAGTAGCATGTCTCTTTTCCAAATTGAGAGGGGGGATAGCTCTCGGATTGCTCCATTGCTCCACAACCTGCAACTCTCGAGACCGAGCCTTATGTTGAACCGGCTTGTAAACATTCTTTCCTCTATTCTGATTTTCTTGTCTTCTTTCACCGCTCCTTCTCTCTTGGGCTGGCCTCCAAGAACTAGTAGCAACAGATTCTGCCTGACTCCTTTTACTAGCACCAGAGTAGTGTAGACTAGGATCCAAATTATTACGTGACAATACGAGATCCTTTGCTTGGTCTAGCCTTTTCCACACTGTATTGCGGACCTCTTTACCATTCTCAAAGCTCTCAAAACTTTCATCTCTTCCAAACTCGTCGTCTTTCCATAAGTTCCGCCTAACAGGCCTGCGTTCGCGGCCCAAGATAGCCTCTGGTTCTTCTATGTTCCTAATCCGCTTATGGCCAGCCTCTACCGGACGTCTAAAATCATCAAAACGTCTTGGCCTCCTCGTATCTCTGTCCCCCTTGAAACCTCTGTCTTCATATCTCATTTTCTCTCTGTTAGGTGAGGAAACTCCTTGTCTTGACTTTACTAACTCTGCTCTTTCACTCTCCGAAAGCTCAGGACAGGAAAATTGATCATGTGAGATCATTTGACAAACCAAACAAAGTCGTTCAAGCTTTTCGTAGAAGAGAGTGAGCTCTACAACATCACCATTAGGCAAAGCCGCCTTCTTTAGCAACTTCAATGGCTTCGTCACATCAATCTTCACAAGGATCTTTGCCGCTTTCGGCTCAACATCTAACAATTCCCCTAACTTGCTACCCACCTCCGTGAAAGTAGGGGCATTCCAATACTGCCGAGGTACTCCTTCCACCCTGACCCAGAAGTCGATGGTTCTCGGGAAATCATCCCGGATATTTGGTGCCCATCTCTCAAGCGAGAAGGTCCAATAATTGAAATGGCATGGGCGCATCTTTAAAACCTTTTGGAGATCTTTTTCATTTTCGAAATCTATCTCAAAGCGACCTTTACCAAGATCTAAGCCCCTCACTCTTCCTTCAACATCCCAAATTTTCGGACCTGGCATGAAGGCTAAGAGGGCAGCCGTGCTTCTGCCCTTGTGGAACATCCTTCCGACCAAAGTCCTCTTGAATTTCTCCTCTGCTTCAGACAAATCACACTCCGGGATCTGGACCAACACTTCATCTTCCTCCACACTTCCAGATCTGCTTCTCCGAGAGGCAAGAGCTCTTAGAGCTTTAGTTTGCCAGTTCTCCATCTTCAACCCACTCCCAGCGACACACAAACTTCAAGCTTTTTGACTGAAACTTGAAACAAACAACGACCCAAATAGTTCTCTCTAAACAGCTTAAAAAACTAGCTCCACTACCCACCTAAGCAAGCCAAGAATCACCTTAAACTTGTCCAGGACTAGATAGAGAATAGAAATTAAGGATGGGAACAACAAAACCGAAGAAAGAACAACATTTTTTATTGTCCGTACAGTTTCGCCGCCATCACCTTTTTTAGAGAGAAACTAGGGCGACATGTTTCCAGAGACCTATAATTAAGAGCATCAAATGCACATTGTTATCGCTTCATGTTACACTTTTAAAAGGAAAACTACCCATTACAACGACTTCGTCAATAGCTTGGAACTGTCAAGGGGCGGGTGCGAAGCTTACTACCCGTCGACTGGAGGAGTTGTGTCATTTGTATTCCCCAGGTTTTCTTTTTCTTTCGGAGACTAAGAACAACAAGATCTTTATTCAGGATATTCAAGTTTCGCTACTTTTTGATAACCTCTACACCGTTGAACCTTCGGGTCGGGGTGGTGGTTTAGCTTTGTTTTATTCCAATGACTTTCCGGTTACAATCATCTTTGCTAATGATCGCATGATTGACATTGAAACTATTATTGATGGTAACCGTGTTTTTATGACTTTTGTATATGGTGATCCGGTTGTTGAATACCGAGAGCTTGTTTGGGAGAGGTTAACTAGGATAGGAATAAATCGTTCTATTGCTTGGTTTGTTATTGGTGACTTCAATGAAATCACAGGAAACCATGAAAAGAAAGGGGGAAAGCGTAGATCGGAGGCTTCGTTCCTTCCTTTTAGGGCCATGATTGAAAATTGTGGCTTTCTAGATTTCCCCTTCCAAGGCAATTCTTTCTCATGGGTAGGGAAAAGGAGATGCGGCACGGTTCGGTGTAGACTGGATAGAGCGATGGGTAATGAGGAATGGCATAATATATTTTCCCACACAAATGTGGAGTATTTAAAACTCTGGGGGTCGGACCATCGTCCCATGATCGCCTCAATTAATCCGGGGACCTTCAGGAAGTTTAAGAGTTTCTTTTTTGATAAAAGATGGCTAGGAAAACCAGGTTTCAATGAAGCTGTTCGAGAAGGATGGAATTTTTCTTTCCCTGAGGGCCCGAAGAGATTTGTGAAAAAGACTTCCCGTTGTAGAAAGTCTATCTCTCAATGGAAAAGAAGTTTAACTACAAACTCGATGAAACTCATTAAGGCTTTACAAGAGAAGCTTGACGAAATCCAAGAGGATGATTCTACTTCTATAGAAGAGATAAGAGAAGTAAAGAAGAACTTATGTGAAGCTTACAGAGAGGAAGAACTCTTTTGGAAACAAAAAAGTAGAGTCCAATGGCTTAGGGAGGGTGATAAGAATACAAAGTTTTTTCACGCATCTACAAAGCAAAGGAGAGCTAGAAATAAGATTTTAGGTCTCATTGGTAAGGAGGGAAGATGGCTGGATTCGGATAAAGACATAGAAGGAGAAGTGGTGCAATACTTTGACGAGCTTTTCACCTCCTCCTCTTCCCGTGACTTCTCTCTCGCTCTCCGGGATGTTCCCGAGTTGGTTTCAGACAATATGAACCAAAGTTTAACGGGGGATATTTCTAAAGAAGAAGTTAAGAGGGCTCTTTTCGCTATGCACCCTGACAAAGCCCCAGGACCGGATGGCTTAACTTCTCTTTTCTTTCAAAAGTTTTGGGAATTGATAGGAGATGACTTAGTAACTCTAGTGCGGGGGTTTTTTGTGACGGGGAAATTTGATATGGCCCTTAACCAAACTAACATTTGCCTAATCCCGAAGAAAGATCGTCCGAGAGAGATGACGGAGTTTAGACCAATTAGCCTTTGTAATGTGGGCTACAAGGTTATTTCCAAGATTTTGAGCCTCCGCCTTAAACGGTTTCTCCCGGAATTGATTTCGGAGACTCAATCGGCCTTCGTAGCTGGGAGACTAATCACGGATAACGTCATTATAGCACAAGAAAACTTTCATGCATTGAGATCAAACCCAGCTTGCAAGAAAATTTTTATGGCTATAAAAACAGATATGAGCAAAGCTTATGATAGAGTCGAGTGAGATTTCTTGAAAGCTTTGATGACAAAGATGGGTTTTTCATCCAAATGGATTGACTGGATAATGTTTTGCATATCCTCGGTGTCTTATCAAGTTCTACTTAACGGAGAACCAAGGGGGAGGATCCGTCCGACGAGAGGGCTAAGACAAGGTGACCCAATCTCTCCTTTCTTGTTCATTCTCTGCACAGAGGCGCTAATAGCTAGCTTGCGAGAAGCTGAGTCGAACAAGAGGATCCAAGGCTTGAGACTCTCTCGTGCTTGCCCCCCAATCTCGCATCTTCTCTTTGCGGACGATAGTTTGTTCTTCTGTAGAGCAAACCCCCACCAAAGCAAAGAAATTATTGATATCATTCGTATTTATGGTGAAGCTTCAGGCCAACAAATAAACTATGCGAAGTCGTCGGTAATGTTTGGTAATGATGTTCCTTCGGAGACAAGGGCTCTGATTAGATCCACTTTAGGGATAACCATTGAAGGAGGCATGGGGACATATCTTGGATTACCAGAGAAGATTCACGGCTCAAAAGCCCAAGTTTTTGCTTTTGTCAGAGATAGACTCCATAAAAGAGTTAGTTCTTGGTCTGTAAAGTTTCTATCTAAAGGTGGAAAAGAGATCCTGATTAAGTCAGTGGCACAAGCTATTCCGACATATGTTATGTCGTGTTACCTTCTTCCTAAGGCAATCCAATCAAAGCTTCGGAGCGCGATTGCGAGTTTCTGGTGGAGTTCGAAAGCGGATAGTCGGGGTATCCATTGGATGGCATGGGAGAAATTATGTGCGCAAATGTCTGAGGGAGGCTTGGGTTTCCGCTCTATTGAAGAGTTTAACTTAGCTTTGTTGGCAAAACAACTATGGAGGCTCCTTAGAAACCCAAACTCTCTGGTTTGCAAAGTACTCAAAGGGAGATATTTTCGTTATTGCCTGCCGCACCAAGCTCCAAAGTCATATCGGCCGTCGTATGGGTGGAGGAGTATTATGGCAGCTAAACCTTTACTGCTTTCGGGTCTTCGGAGAAATATAGGGTCAGGTTTTGGTACTCATGTTTGGAGTGAACCTTGGATCCCGGACATTCCGGCACGACCCCCGAAGGGTATTGTGGCCGAGAGAGATCCATATCTTTATGTGAATAACTTGATAGATGTTGAGACCAAGCAATGGAGAGTTGATCGACTTGTTGAACTATTCGAACCATGTGAGATCCCGCTTATTCTTGGGATCAAACCCAGTAGGACGGTCTCCACTAATGGGTCTAATGACGTTTTTAGTTGGTCGTTCTCCAAGTCTGGCTCTTATACAGTAAGATCGGGTTATTGGGCTGCGAGAGCCTTGTCTCGTCCTCTATGTGACCCCCCTCTTCAGGGACCTAGTGTTGATTCACTTTTGGCACATGTTTGGAAATTAAAAACCACCAGAAAGTTAAAACACTTTGTGTGGCAATGTATCTCTGGATGTTTAGCTACTGGACATCGTCTTTCCTCCCGACACATAGGGAGAGATTCAACTTGTTCGAGATGCGGCGCAATGGAGGAGACCATCCAACACCTTCTCTTTGAATGCCCACCTTCTCGACAAGCTTGGGCCCTTTCATTTATACCATCTTCTCCAAATCTCTTTCCTTTGAGCTCCCTATTTTATAATATGGATTTCTTGTTTTGGAGAGCTAAAGAGAAAGGTTGTTTGGAGAATGAACTTTTTGTGTTTCCTTGGATTTTGTGGTATATTTGGAAAGCTCGAAACGATAAGATCTTTAATAATGTTGATGTGGAGCCAAAAGATGTGATTGATATTGCTTTTAGGGAGGCTTGGTCTTGGAAGGAAGCTATGAAAACGGAGGCACTCGTAATGGAAGGAGATCCGGTGATGGAAATAGAGGAGGAATCGGTCGAAGGCACTAGGAGGGAATCGCCGGAACCGCTTTGCTCAACGGATGGATCGTGGCACGATAGTGGTGTGGTGAGTGGCATCGGTTGGGTGATCTCTTGTAGTGGTACCATTGCTTTGTGTGGTATGAAGGCATTACCTCGTGTGTTATCTCCCCTTCACGCCGAATTGGAGGCCCTTCTATGGGCAATGGAGTCTTTGTCTTCAAGATGTGTGCTCACAATGAATTTCGCCTCGGATAGCAAGGAGCTTATAAGTATGGTTCAAGATGTATGCGTGTGGCCGGCTTTTGAGTCAAAGATTAACGAGTTTAGAATGTTAAAAAACTTGTTTATTTCCTTTTCGATTAGTTATGTTCCGAGACTCAACAATACCCATGCGGATTGTTTAGCTAGAAAAGCTAGAGCTCGAGATTCCGTTTTTTCTCATGTAAGCTCAACGATTCCGGTTTGGCTTTCCCTACCGGAAAGTATCATACCAGGATCTTAACTTATTTTAATGAGAATATTTCCGAAAAAAAAAAAAAAAAAAGTAAATTGTATAGTTTTAGTCGTTATCCACAGCCTATTAAAGTATTTAGAGAAATAATCCAAGCTAACTAAAATCAATATTTTTCATTAGTAATTTACGCTTAAACAAAAGCTATTAAATGACATAATATCTCCTTTTTTTTGAAAATAGGGTAAATAATCATATGTATAAAGTATAATGTAATAACCCTAATTTATAGACAATGCACACGATATTGGGATTGCACTATTCAACACTTTTGAGTGAAATCTTTTAGTCAAGCTCCATGTGATCGAGGCTTTCTTGGGTTTATCGTTTATGAATGGAGAATTTCTTCACATTTCTCAAAAAAAGACAAAAGAAAAATTTAAACAGCTAATTGAAAGGCAAATCTTTTTCTTATAAAAATTATTAAATTTTTCATTTTTCTTTTTTTGTGTGTCAAAAGGACATCCCACGGGATTTAGGGGTAAAGGGTTGGTTTGTGTTAGAACAAACTTGGACTTTGACCTGAGTCCACACATGTGTGACCGAAGAGCAAGTGGAGAATTTACTATAAACTTTGCTTTTGAATTGTTTATCTCCGATTATATTAGGTCACGAAGAGACAAATTAGTATCAAGAGTTGCTATTATCTTTTTTTTTTTTTTGATAAAATAGAGTTGCTATTATCAATTAAATACTAAGTTAAGAGATATATATATATATATAATAGAATAATTATAGTATATAAACTTAGAATATCACTTACTTAGGTGTAGTCTTTTTTATTAGGTGGGAAGAGAGAAAAAAATTTCTGACTATTATACCCCTATTTTTTTCTGTGCAAATCTTATCATATATTTTTGTTGTTATTGCAAAATTGTTTTATAGTTTTAATCATGGATAATTATAGAAGAATGAATAATTACGTGAATGAATAATTAGGTAACAAAACCATACATGAATAGTTTAATATTATTCACTATTACAAAGTGTTTTTACTTTTATCTCTCAATCTCTTTTTTTCTCTTTGTTCTCTTTCTTTCATGAATCTCTCTATTTATTTTTTTCTCTTTCACTTTTGTATATTTCTCGGATCTTTATTTCTCTCTTGAATATCTCTACGAATCAATATCTCTATCTCTCTCGATCGAATCTCTCTCGATCGGATGTCTCTTGGTCAGATCTCTCGGGTATTTCTTTATCGGTCAGATCTTTCTTGAGTCTCTCTCGGTCGGATCTCTCTTGTTATCGCGACATTTTTTTATTATCGCAATATTTCTATTATTATCGCAGTTTTTTTTGTTATAACGATTTTTTTCTTGTTATCGCGATATTTTTTTTGTTATCACGATTGTTTTTTTGATAACTCAATTATCGTATAATTTATATCTTCTAACTTATATATTATCATAATAACTTAATTAAATAGTTTAATTTATTAGATTTTAAACTATAAAATAAGTTTGTGATTCATAAGATTTGCACATAAAAAAAGGTATGATGGTCTAAAAAAAATTATCTCTCTTCCACATAATAAAAAATAGGCGCCTAATTAACAAGTGTTTTGAATCCATATATTTAATTAACCCTATATAATATGAAATATCACATCCAAGATTTATGTTAAATAGTTAACTTTTTTGGTATTACTCGATATTTTTGGCTGAGAAATCAAAGGATGATATGTCATATGATACGTCTTTTTACCACACTCGTGTACAGTAAAAAATAGTAATATAATTAGGTTGATTTAGAATTTATAGAAGCTCCGATCCTTTTTGTAATTATAATTAAAGTTAGGTGATCAAACACACGCGTGGCGCCTAGTTCGATGTATTACATTACTAATAAGTCATGTAAATCATGTTTTGTGCTCTCCATGTGCCTCTTTCAAATCATAATTAAAAGGTTATTCAACGATACTAACAAGTCATGGTATGAAAAAAAATAATAAAGAAACTATGTCCATTTTATTAAAGATTGTAACTAAATATATATAAGAGGAATTCATAAAACTACGTCCTTTCATCTATTCCTTTACAAAATTCTACATAATGCAATTTTTTCACATATTTATACTTTTTCAAAATTTTAAAAACTTGATTTATCCTTTAAAAAATTACCAAAATTAAAATATTTTAATTTGGATTCGCTAATTAGTGTTTAGGGTATAATATTAAAGATGTAGGATTGTATGGGTATAGTTTATTTGGATTTATTTTTGAGTGTTTAGGTGTATATTTGTGAATTAATTTTGAAATAGTGTAGTTTTGTGAAATGTTGTGTAGTTTTGTAATTCTCCCGGTATATAAACCATAATTATTGGTTATTTGAAACGACCAATGAAAAGTAAACACGTAAGCTAGAAAGAAGCCCCACCGAACCTAGTACGCGCATACTATGTGGGTCACTGTTGATGACACGTAAGATACTGTTATCCCACCCGACAACGAGGGAAACTAAGTAAGGTAGGGACCACTAACTTATAGAAGAGTAGCTTACGTGTTGTCATCTAAGCCAAGGATGTTGTGTCTCTGTTGCACTGTACGGCTACGATGTTCCAGACAAAAGAGAAGTGATTGTCTGTGTTGATGTGTTGTGGTCAAAGAGAAGATCTCTCTCGTTTGCTTTCTTGATTGGACGGCTGATATTAAACTGCCACTGATTTTCTGACAAATCTTTCTTAGACCATAAATCCTCTTTCCTGTTTCTCCTCTTTCTTGTCGTCTTTTTTCTTTTCTTAAACCAAGAATAACCGATCCGGTTTGCTATAACCGGTCCCAGAAAACACACTCGAGCATGTCCCACAACAAATCTCAATTAAGAAACTAACTCCAAAATTTATTTAGTTTATCATAAACATACACATATCATCGAATATTTGAATTTAAACTTGACTAACAATATATAAAAAATCAATTATGTAACACTCCTCAAGAGAAGTAGCTTAGAGATGGTTTATTTCCATTGAGGCCATCTAACTGAGTCTGTTGACGTCTTGTTCGAATTTGTAGGACGGCTCGAGCCATTGGCCGAGTCATGCCACACCAACTCCATCTATTCACACACACACACAAACACAAAGATAGTAAAGCTTCACAAACGCAAATAGTCAAATTTAAACCACTTTGAACAGACAAACGATTGCAAGAAACTGATACAAACCTCTCCTACAATGACGGTATCGCCTTCTTTAACACCCATATTCCTCAGTGTTTTGTTCACACCACAAGCATCAAGCACATGCTGAAATCTTTTGTCTGAATCCATGTACCTATCCAAACACAATATCATATAGACATTGGTTAATGACATTTGATTAGTTAGCTTGTGTAGAATCTTTTGGCTGTAGTTCAAACTCTTACCGCCAATTAGTCATCTGGACAAACCGTTGGAGCCCGGCTCCAACTACATGCCAAGCCCTGGTACCACTATCCCGGAAGACCTCAAACTCATTGATGGCTGCTCGTCTTTCTTTACTTATCTTCTTAGCTACATGGTCCAGATTCTCATTCGCTTGAGGGAACAACACTATAGATATGTTGAAGACAACCCCCATTAGTATATTGCATCAGCGAGGTTTCAACATATTAATGCCAAAATAAAAGTAGCAAAAGACCTTTTGGTTCTGCGTTGGCTTCTTTGTACTTCTTTAGAAGTTCGTAAACAGAGGATATTACTTCGTGTGTGCCGTCTCTCTGTACTGCGCTCATACAAAATGGTTCAATCCCACGGGCACGAAGAGTTTCCTGAAACATTGGCCACTTCTCGTAAGCATCTGGGAGGTCCATTTTGTTGTACGCCACCACATAAGGCTTCTCTGCGATCTCAGGACTGAATAGTTCTAGTTCGAGGCGAACTGCTTCGAACTCAAGTTCAGGCTGGGGAGCTGAACCATCCACAACATGTACCTAAGAGAAGCTATTTTAAGTCACAAATTAAACCAAACCAGAGTATGTCACTTGAATGTAAAGATGGTTGTTTACCAGTGCTGAACATCTTTCAGTGTGCCGTAGAAACTCATGGCCTAAACCAAAGCCTCTGTGAGCTCCTTCAAGCAAACCAGGAAGATCTGCAACTACCATTGTTGAATCGTAGTCAAATGAAACCACACCTAGATTGGGAAGCAATGTGGTGAATGGGTAATTTGCTATAGTTGGTTGTGCAGCACTTATAACACTCAACAGCGTGCTTTTTCCTGCATTTGGAGCACCCACAATCCCTACGTCTGCGACCAGCTTCAGTTCCAAATCCAGCCACCTATCAAAATACGTAAACATACATTTCACAAACAGAGGTTTACCAGAAAAAGAAACAAAATACAAGACCACATACTACATTTTGTAGAAGGCAAACAAAAAGTCACTTAATTCTACATCACCATAAGTGTTGGTTTCTAAGACTACACAATCCATTTCAGAAATTCTACTAGTTTCAAGTGAGCTAAAGTCTCAAACTTTACATGTACACAAAAATTCTCTCGCTATCCAACTAAAGCTTGTAGTTTGTACCATCAACACACTCAAAACCGAAGCAAAAACACACTTACATTTCTGGACCTTCTTCACCATTCTCAGCAATCCTAGGAACTTTATTCATCCCCGACTTAAACGAAGCATTCCCTCGTCCACCTCTCCCACCAGGCAACAGCAACGCCCTCTGTCCCGGTTGCAACAACTCCAAAAGCACCTCCCTCTCCTCCTCTTCCTCACCATCACCCTCAGCCTCACTCCCAACCTCTTTAGCCTGTCTCACCACCGTCCCAGGAGCCACTTTCACCACGACTTCATCTCCTTTAGCACCACTCTGCATCTTCCCTCTCCCATGATCCCCACGCCCCGCCCTGAAATGCACGCTCTTTCTAAACGGCAGCAACGAATTCATCGACCCATCAACCTCTACATACACATTGCCTCCTCTTCCTCCATCTCCACCTGATGGTCCTCCGAAAGGAACAAACTTTTCTCGTCTAAACGCCACCACGCCGTTACCTCCGTCTCCTGCTTTAACGAATATCTTAGCTCTGTCGAAACATCTCATCACTGCAGGGACCCCTTTCTCCTTCACACTAACTTCATCCTCTTCTTCTTCCTCTTCTTCTTCTTCACCATTGAAACATACTGCTTCTCCATCCTTTAATCCAGATTTATCCACATTTGTTTCATCATCATACTCGAACACTTCTTCTTCGTCTTCATAATCTTCATCTATTGATCCAGAGTTTCCTTCAAATACATCTAATCTTCTGTAATTTCCCCATATATCATCATCATCGTAATCTTCCTTAGTCTCTTTCTCATTCGCTTTCTCTTTATCGTCTTCCTCATCGTCTTCCACCAACGATTCAACAACGGCTTCCTCTACCTTAGCCACATTCGAATCAGAGAGCTTCACTACCTCGGAGAATTTCAAATAAGAGGAAGACAAAAGAGACACATCCGAGAAATCCTCCCTTGGAGGAAGACGCGTATAAGTAGTGGCTTCACCGCCGGCGTCGGAAACCGTCTGGGGCTTATCGCCGCCGCGAGATTTAAGCTCGACTTCGCGGCGGAGTTTCGTTTTCCTTAAGTTTTGCACCCTTCCCGAGACTTTCTTAGGGTCAGCGAAGATCTTCTTCGTTCTGCTTTCTCGAGCAAGTGCTTGAGGAGTGAAGAAGAAGAGACAGTTTATGGATATGGATGCCATTCTTCTTTGTTGTTTCTCTACAAAATCGATTTTAGCAAAGGGATTTTATCTGATTCCACTAAAAAGTTTATTAAGGGGTGATAATCGAAAAAGCTTGAAACTTGAGGACTTGTGTTGCAAAAAAAGAAGAAAGCTTTGGTTACCTTTTTTGAAGCTTGGATCTCGTAGATCAGAGAGAGAGAGAGAGTTTGCTCTGGCTTCTTTTTTTTCGAGGGCTTACGATTTCGCCGGCGAAGTTTAGCGACGATCTGCTTCTTGATTATCAGAATCAATGTATAGCGGATCTAGCGACGGAGAGAGCCACGACGCGTCGACGCAGAGGAAGATTCCTCCGGCGTCGTCGATGCTTTGGGTTAGAAATCTACGACGGTACATTGGTTCCGGCGCCGGTTTAGGATCCGAAGCTCTTATGGGTAAGTCCTATTTTGGCGGAAATTTTGGCTCTTTCTATGTATTGAAACACTATTTTGGGTTTTGCCTTTAGTTTGAATTGGGTTTTTTTTTGTAGAGCTTGAGACGAAGAGGATTTTGCTGGAGATATTCAAAGACAAGCAGCAGAAAAGCCAAGAAGCAGGCACAATACCAAGTTTTTACAAGAAGGTATGTCCTTTACAAGCTAAGATTGTTTTGTATCATGGCGTTGCCTTGTTTAAAATCATGCATTGTTATACTCTGTGTAAAAGTTAGGTTTTAGTGTGAATCTATTAGACAATACTAAGATTTGTTCATTTACTCTTTTGTACAGAAACCAGAAGAAGGTTCCATTAGCCAAAGAGTCCAGAGGCTTGCAAAGTACCGCTTCTTGAAGGTGTTGATTCTTCTTCGTGTGTCTCTTATTCCTTGGAAGAAGTTTAAGTGTTGTTTTTGCTCACTTTTGATATTTGTTGATTTGATTTCCACAGAAACAATCGGATCTTTTGTTAAATGCTGATGATTTGGCTGCTATGTGGGATTGCCTGAGAGAAAATTGTGTTATAGATGATGCTACTGGTGCAGAAAAGGTACATGCATCGTTTGTAGAATTTTGCCACAGAGCTAAAAACAATGTTTATCTAAGTTAATGATGATGCTGATATTTGCGCTGCCTCGACCATGTAGATGAACTATGAAGATTTCTGTCACATTGCCTCTGTATGTACTGAACAAATAGGTCCCAAATGCCGTCGGTTTTTCAGCCCATCCAATTTCATGAAGTTTGAGAAAGATGAGGCTGGACGGATTGCTATTTTACCCTTCTATCTTTATGTTATGCGCACAGTGAGTATCCTTATGTTTCTTATCATTTGATATCTTTCTATGATTGCTTTTTGAGTTCTATCATTTACATTACCAACTTAGTTCAAACTTGTTTTGATAAAAGTTTGTCAACACTATTCAGGTGTCCCTTACACAAGCTAGGATTGATATGAGTGAGCTTGACGAAGATTCTGATGGTTTCCTTCAATCTCATGTAAGTACACATGTGGCTCTAAAGCTTTAATTTTAGAATTGTCCCAAGAAACTTTAAGGAGTCCTCCTACCCGCAAATGATGCTGACTCTAATGCTGAGTTCCTTACAAATAGTTTACTTGCTATTGTTATTATAGGAAATGGAGGCCTATATTGGTGGTCTAATCCCTAACCTGGCACAACTGAGAGACATGCCTCCGGCCTTTAATCAAATGTATTGTCGCATAGCTGCTCAAAAGTTTTTCTTCTTCTGTGATCCCCATAGGCGGGGTAGGCGAAAAAGATAAATTATTATGAGGCAACCGCAATTTGCTTAACCTAGTATTCAATCGCCATCTGTAATGTGTTAAATGTGATACCTTTTGCGTACAGGGAAAGCATGCATTAAGAAGATACTGCTCAGTAACTGTCTGCAGGAACTAATGGAATTGCATCAGGTAAGTTTTGATGAAGGATGAATGAAATACAACTCTGTCACCGTATAGCTTTCCATTTTCAGAATCTACTACTTGCTTGACTTGCATTTTCTGTTATGTTCCTCGGATACTCTACATCAGGAAAGTGAGGAGGAAGTCACAGATACTGAACAGGCGGAAAATTGGTTCTCGTTGACTTCAGCTCAACGCATATGTGGTGGGTGTGGTTTATTGTCTTAATACCTGCAGATAAAATGGAAACAACTCTTGTTATGTCTTTTTTATGAACTCGGATGAAAATTTATTTCAGAGATTCTCTTTCTTCTATAGATATGTTTCTTGCACTTGATAAAGATATGAGTGGATCACTGAGCAAACAAGAACTCAAAGACTATGCTGATGGAACCCTAACTGAGATTTTCATCGAAAGAGGTAAATTCAAACACTTTTGATACTCACCAACAGTATACGAATTCCCCTTTGTTTTAAAATCAACTAGAAAAGTGAAAACAGATCCTTATGTCCCTTGCTCTTTCTAGTGTTTGATGAGCATGTCCGGCGTGGGAAAAGCGGTGCAGGCAATTCCCGGGAAATGGACTTTGACAGCTTCCTCGATTTTGTTCTTGCTTTGGAGAACAAAGACACTCCAGAGGGATTGACATACTTGTTCCGCTGTCTTGATCTTCAAGGGAGAGGCTTTCTCACAACTGCAGATATCCACTCTCTTTTCAGGTAATGAATTGTTTGTGTTTTTTTAGGTTTCATTGAATTTCTTGAAAAGACATGGAAGTAAAGAGGTGAGCATCAAAGAGTTGTGATGTTATCTGGTATAATCTTCCTATATAAAATAAAAACTCTGCATTTCCTGCTTGCGGAATCTGAGCTTTGTTCCGCGAGTTTAATATCTGCAAAGACACTAGACCATATAAAAACAGCACCCTTGATGTGTGATAATGCCATAGTTTTCTTCTTAACCACTGACTCAAAACTCATACATTTAAAACTTGCAGAGATGTTCACAAGAAATGGATAGAAGGTGGGAACTATGAACTGTGCATAGAGGATGTCCGGGACGAGATATGGGACATGGTGAAACCGTCTGACCCGTTGAAGATTACTCTGGGTGATCTCTTGGGATGTAAACAAGGTGGAACCGTCGCAAGCATGCTTATAGATGTGCGTGGCTTCTGGGCTCATGACAACCGTGAGAACCTTCTTCAAGAAGAAGAAGAACCACCTGAGGAAGAGTCGCAATAATAATGTTGTTGTTCTGTGTCTACAAAAAAATGCTAAAGAATAGTCTCATGTTTACTCTGATTTGTTTGTATCTCTTTATAAGAAGTTTATTAGCTGGTGACATTTAATGAAGTGAAAATATATGACTGCTTGCTTGTCACTTGTCTTTATTTGCTTCTGATTTGATTTAAGAGTCTGAATATTTCTTTTTACATTTAATCCACGAAACATAGACATAGTTTTCCTATGAGCATTACAAAATGGAAGTCAAAAGGTTCTTGTCTCTGGACTCTGGTCTGTGTTTAGACATGAAAAGGCTTCCTTGGTGTTGCTGCCCTGTTCTCCATTGATTGTAACCTTTGCTTCAGATGAAACACTTCAACCTGCACTCACCTCACGTTTTAAGACAAACGCTGCGTTTCGGAAACGCTAAAATTGAAAAGAGTTGTACTGAATAGACAAACCTGCAACTGAAACGCTCGTGCTCTTTCTCCTGCAAGAACTCCTCTTGTTGAATGCAACTCCTACAAGTAAACACCCATAAACACAAACCGCTATTACATTCTGATCACCTGTGTTTCAAAACGCTTGAATATCGGGAAAAGATTCTACCTTTTGTGTGTCGTCTAGGACAGCTTTTAGGAACGCTACATCATGCTCGAGCCTGACATTGTCAGAGTGAACCATGTTTGATAAGCTATTAGCTTCCTCTTGAGCGAGCTCTAACCCAGATAGCTTCTCCTTAAGCAGTTCAACATCTCTCATAGCGTCACATAGCTTTTTATCGGTCTCTTGTTTGCTCCTCAACGCAACCGACACATTCCTCTCAGCAGCTTCTCTACCTGCCAATGCTGCCTCTAACTGTCCTTCCAGCATCCCATTTCTTCTTATGAGAGCCGTCATTTTAGCCTCGTGGAATTGGTACATACTCGAAGATGATGCAGATGCAGATGCTGTTAGAATGGTACTATCCATTTCAGGAAATATTAAGGCCTCGTCGATGTGAGCAAAAGGGAATGTCTCAGAGGATTGCTTCTGGATGATTGTCATTTCGCGATCAGACACCGCAGAGAGTGTTTTCTCTGCTGTAATCTTTGTTCCTCCTCCATTATTCCCATCTGTGGTCTGAACCGAGAAAAGGATTTTTTCAGACATTTTTAAAGGTGATTCAAGAACACTAGGAAACACAGCTAAAACATAAACTAACTATTATATATACCCGAGACACGGTGATTTCTTCTACTGGGCACTTTGCAGGTTCAATTACAGCTCGGTATTCTTCTTCAGTGCTAAACTGTTTGCGCAAAGAGACATTTCCAGAAGACGGGTTATGATGATCAGCAAAAGCAATCTCTGATATAGACCTTCTTCCAGAGCCACCATGCTCTTCAATGGCTGAAGCAAGTTTCTGCCTAGCAACTGAATCGATCAACCTCTGCGAAGAGGCTTTGACTGATTCATCAGTGGATAAAGCTGCCGATGAAGAAGATCGTTTTCCAAACAGTAACCGGCCGGGGTTCTTCTTGGAAGTTGTTTGCGAATGTGTTGGCGATTCACTCTTGTTCTTGTTAACTATGAAAGTCTCAACCTTTCATTCAAAAGATTCAGACTTTGATTCAGACTTGAAAAAACGAAAACCAGAGAAAGATCGAGAAGTTGAGCTAGAAATGTGAAGAATACAGCACAATGATGAACCCCAAACCTGATTTGAAGGATCCTTTTTCGTGCCTCCGAAAGCTACGAGAAAATCTTTTTCCTTGTGTTGTAGAAGAACTAAACTAAATCCCTATATCAAACATTTCACAACACCATAACTAAGCTTAAACTGAAGGCAGTTAATATCCAAAAAATGAGGTTCCATTTTACTTATCCACCTTATTGGCTGTGATGGAAGATTGAGAGGAGATACTTGCCAACGACCACTCAACTTTTAGAATATCAAAGACTAATGTTTCTGCGTGTCCTGCAAAAAAAACAAAGATAGTTTGTAAGAACCGAGTAAATTCAGTTGCGGTTTCAAGGTAGGCAGAACTTACTCTTCTTTCTGCTTCCACCTCCTGTTATGTACCATTTAGTACCGCAAAGAACTCCACAACTACCAGCTCGTGGTGACGGGTGAAATCCTCTTATCTTTATTCTTGACCATACCATCTTAATGACACCAAAAGAACGAGAAATGTTAAAAGTGTGAAGAAACCGAAAAAGTTTCCAACTCTAATAAAATGAAGATAGTTAAGATGAGTGTGTGATAGAGAGTATTACAGTTTCAAAATCTAGTGAGTATAAGTCATTTAGTGTTTTGTTCTTGCCCGAACCCCCAAACACAAATAGAATTTTGTCGTCAAACAGCATGGCTACATGATTTGATCTTGCGCATGGGCGTGCTCCTCTGGTTTTGTAACATAAACCGTGTGAAGAAATCACAAAGGTGAGAGTATAATGTGATTAGGCATCAGAAGAACGCGAAACAAAAAACTCACGTGCAGTTAAGAGGAAGCCATGTGGATGATTTGAGATCAAACATATAAAGATCGTTTAGTTTCCTCTTCTTCGAATCTTCACCTCCGAAAAGTATCAATACCGAACTTGCCCTCACCACTGTGTGACCATTTCGACTGACCTGCAATTTCATATCTGAATAAGACAACACATTCCATATAGCCTCAAACTTTTAAATGTATATTGTGGAGTTATAATATTTACCGGTAAGTCTCCTTTTGCTTCTATTAAAGACCAGCATTCTGATTCAGTATCAAATGCCCAAACTACAAATACAACATTGTCTTAAGCAGAGCAAAAGATCGGAAATATACTTTAAATTCTAAACAAACCTGAGAGTCTATCACTGCTAGGATCTGTTTTGCCACCAACCAATAGCACTTTTTTACCCCAAGACACCTAACAACCGGTAAAAACAATCAAAACTGAACGTTATTAAACCACAAAAACCAGAAACCTCTTTGTTCAAACCAACAACCACTTACCAAGCAATGGCCTTTCCAAGAAGGGATCATAAGAGGCAGACTACTTGGCGATAAGTAAACTTTTGAAGACGCGGTGGACCATGTAAATGACTCAAAGTTAAGCACCTGTAAACACAAAGTTAATCCCTTCAAACCAATGCTCTTAGGCGTTGATTTTGACCAACATCTTTTTTACCTGCACATCACCCAACAAGCCATTACCGGATTCTCCACCAACTACGATCATTTTGTTACCAATAGCTGCCGCCGCATGCTGCACAAAAGTACATTCTTCAAAACTTTTTCACAATTAGGTTCCTTAAAGCCAGCTCAACAGCTAATGACTGGAAAAAAGAAGAAACTCGGTTACATTAAAGCGTGGAGATGGTTTTTCACCGCCAACGGGTAAGACCATCCAACTCTCAGAGCTCCCTGACGAAGGCTGGAGAGAACGTTCATCAAAATAACTAGTTGCAGCCACAACAGCTTCATTCTGCAATATGTTTTCTTGCAAGTAAGATAACAGTCAAATGTTACCAAAACAGTTAAGTAATGTGGGTGTTTTTGTATAACTTACAGTAGAGTTATCTACGCGTTTGGTTGGTCGCAAAGGACTATTTACTCCTTGAACAGAATCTGAGAGCTGTACCTTCTTAAGTCTGAATCAATTACATCATACACATTCAAAGAAAAGCATAACCAACATAATCTATAGTGACCAAGAAACATATGATACAATATCACTGTAGACATTGATTAAAGTTTGCTTATAAACAAACACAGATACAAACCCCCAAAACTTGAGAGACCAAATCAAAGATTCAACATTGCTTTATAGGACTAAAGAAACAATATTATAAAAAAGGCTTGCTTTTAGTTTTACAGTAAAAGCTTAAAAAGGAAAAAAGGAAAGTAAGTTAAAGAAACACACATAAAGTTCCCCAACTTTTCAGAAAATCAATAGAGACCCCATAAAAAAGGTGATTTTGATTAAAGAGAAAGACTAACCTGCCAAGTCTCATACGCCTCTTTGAAAAGCTGAACATTATCTTCTAAATTCTCGGAAAAAACCCTAAAAACACACATAAAGTTTAAACCTTTCTTAACAAATTGCAGATCTAAGATTCATAAATTAACAAACTTTCCCAAATCTGACAAGTCATAGATCCAGTTCTAACTCACCTGTTTGAACAAGAGAGAGAGAGAGAAGAGAGAATCAATGTTTAGAGAGAGAAGAATCAACCACCAAAGTAGCCACTAGCAATATCCACAGAGCTCAAAAAACGAAACAGACGACGTCGTATTGAAACTTAGCAAGCTGGCTGGGCCAGCGCAAGAGGGGGAATGATTGGAGTGTGGGGAGAGATTGATTTTGCTCACGGAAGCATTATAAAGTTCTTGTCTTTATGCAATAACTATGGGACCAAGTTCGTGTCTTTAAGCAGAAAAAAGGTAAAAGTCAGAATCTTTTAACGATCTGGGCTTACTTACTTTAGCCGTTCGAGAGAAACCAAAACCAAAGCCAATGTGTTGTGTTGGCGACATGTTTTGTCTGTTTCTGCTATGTCTTGATTTAAGTTCGCCGAAGTTAGTTAATGCTAAGTGGGTCCCACCCTTCGCTTTTTTAATTAGGATTTTTTATTGATTGATTTACTGATTAAAGATGTGTGATAATTCAATTTCATGTGCCCTAGTTTGCAATATTGTTATTTTTTCATTATTATATTACTTTATTAGAAAGTCGTTACATTTTCGTAAAACTCATATAAATAAACTCAAAACATTTAAGATTATGATAACCTCCAAAAAAAGATGACACCATGATTATTATCACCATGTCAAAAGACCATAGATGTGTTAAAATATATTATTCAACGTACTTAACTTAGTGTTAAGTAACTAGTTTATTACTATATATATATATGAAGTTAAACCCATAATGCACCAGCACGCTTAAGCATAGGGATCAACGAGCCATTAAGGTGAAGACTCATGACCTCATTGGCTCCACCAACCATTTCTCCTCCTATAAAAACCGCTGGAACCGAAGGGCTACACCCGAGCCGCAACAACGCTTGCTCGATCTCTCTTCCTCTAGATATCTCGTCTAGCTCGTAAACAGCTGGATTCGCTCCAAAGTCACATAGCAATGTCTTGACCGTGTGTGACATACAACATGAGCTTTTGCTATATATCACCACCGGTCTCTCCAACACCATTTTCGTTATCATCTCCATTATCTTAAAATATGGTATCAGAGCTAAATACTGATCGTTTTTTGAATAGGTTTCAAAGAAAATATTAAAAGATTTCTAGAGTTTTTTAAGAGAAATAAAACTCTTTGGGTTTGAGATTGTTGTGTTGATATGAAATTGGTGAGAAAAATGGTTTGTTTATATAGGAAGGCAAAGAGGATGGATGATTATTGGATTAGATCGGACAAGATGTGTTAGATTTTGTTTCTAACGATATCATGTCCGAAAACGACACAACTAGGATTTTAATTTGTATCACAAAAATGTAAGTAGTGAGAATCTATAATGATTTTTCGAAAGCCTTATCTTTTCTTCAGTTTTATTTTTGTACATTTAGGCATGGGTGAGAATGTCCTTAGTTGTACGGTTCCATAAAAAGAAATTATAGTCGAACTCAATTAATTAATAAAAAAAATCATTGATCAATAAAAAATTAAGTTATGAATTAAAAAAAGTCCAAGCTTCCTATATTAATAGTTTTTAACATATTACTCTCATGTTTAAATTGTGTAGGGTTTTTGCATATGCAATATGCATTATTATATATTTCACTCTCTCTCTCTCAATAAATGAAAAAAATGGAATAAGTAAAGCTTATCAAAAAAGGCACGAATTGGAGAAATAGTTATCCAAAATAAAAAAATAGATAGGGTCTCTTTTTATCTTTAGGACACGTCTCGTTCTTTGTACGTGAGGATTCTATATTCTCGACTCGCCACTTCCACATTTTGCAACTCCCAAAAAGTTGTTTTTAAAAATAATTATACTTACGAGAGAGGTGAATTAGAGAGAAAAATAGAGATTCTATATGTGAGGTAAGCACTTCATTTGCTTTCATTGTGACAAAAGAATTTTAAGGACAACGAATATATACACATTTACATATGAATATAATAACCAATAAAATAACAAACACTTCACACTTGTATGTATATATGCCCTCTATCAAGGTCCCCGATTTATATAACTTTCATCTAGCTGCATGCTGTTAAATTAGTTTTCACTATCTGATTTGAAATATATAAAGAGGAATTCACAAAACTAGACCATTTATTTTCTTCCTTTACAAAACTCTACCTAATTCAATTTTTTCACATATTTACACCATTTCAAAAATTAAAAAACTTGATTTACTATTTAAAAAATTATCAAAATTAAAATCTTTTTATTTGGGTTCGCTAATTAGTGTTTAGAGGATAGTATTAAGGGGTAGGATTGTGTGAGTATGGTTTATTTTGATTTAATTTTTAGTGTTTAAGTGTAGTTTTGTGAAATTATTTTGAAATGGTGTAGTTTTGTGAAATGTACTTCAAATGATGTAGTTTTGTAATTCTTCCGTATATAAATGTGTTGGTTTATAACTTATTTTTGACTAATTTGTGTTTTGTTGATATATAATGTTTTTTTTTTGCATATTCATGCATATAAACAGAAAAATGATTAAATCCATCGAATCCTTGTTTGATATGTGGTGATGGCCACAAGCACGTAAAAAAAAGAACAATTATATAATTAGATAAACGAATTTTTCTTTTTCCAAATTCTATATGCTCGCTCTTTATGGATTTGCTTATAATTGTACTATACGTATATATCTTATTATATAAAAGAGAGCGCGTAAAATTATAACTCACCAGGTCGTGACACGTGTCACATTTAATTTAGATCGTGACATTTGTCATTTTTAAAATAAGTAATCTTCTATTATATAAAAGAATAAAAGAAGAAGGAAAAATGGAAAATGGAAAATTTAAAAAATGGAAAATTTAAAAAATGAAAAATGGAAAATTTAAATAATTTTAAAAGAAAAAAAGAAGGAAAATACCTTAAAAAATAAAATTTAATAAAATGAAACTCATAATTTTTAGAAAGGAGAAAAAAGAAACTAATCAATCTCTAATTAGTTTATTATATAAAAAGGCAACTAAAACACATTACTCTGATTCGTTTTGTATATACAAAGGAAACATATTAAAAAAAATAATCATTCGCCGTTATTACGCGAGGACCTGCATCAATAGGAATCTTATTATATAAAAGTGAGCGCGTTTAACGTGAGTTCGATACGTATGCAAAATTATAACTCACCGGATCGTAACATTTGTAATGGTTAGTTGAGATCGTGGCATGTGTATTAAATTTGATACTTATATATTTTATAAAAAGGAAACTTAACAATATTGAGAAAAAACGAAATAAGGAAAATAATCAAAAATAAAAAACTTAACATTAATTATCAAATAATTAAAAATAAAATAATCACATATAAGGAAAATAATATAGAAAAAGAAAAATTTAACAATATTTTTAAAAATAATCAATAAAAACAAAATAATTAGAAATAAGAAAAAATAAAAACGTAAAATTACATGAAAAATAAAGAAAATCTCTATGATAACTTATTTGTTATCTTAATGGATCCACTATCTAATTATTAATTTAAAATAATTTTTTTTCATGTAATAACAAAAGCAATGTAATAAAACAAAAAATGTGTTATTTTATTTCTTAATTGTTGGAAAAAGTAAAAATCAATTATTTACTATTACCGATATGTTGTTGTGTGTCTTTTATATTATTTGTTAGTAAAATAACGGGTATAATATTAGTTTCGTTTAAATTTAACTATAACTATACAAATTTAATAAAATTATTAATATATAATTATAAAATGTTTTTATGTAATTTGTCCGCGTATTACGCGGGATTTAATCTAGTATATATATATTACATGTCAACTTTCCATACCAATTAATGCATGAAATATTAAAAATTAAAGGTGATATATTTCTATATATCATGCAACTTGAATATGTCGTGAGAAGACTATTTATGGAATATGTGCGATATAATAATATTTTCTAAAACCAAACAAAAAAAATATTTTAACAAAAAAAAAAACAAAAAACAAAAACATTTTATTTTTTATTTTTATTACAATGCATGCCAAACTTTTATGGTGTAAAATGTATAGAAACATAAAACCAATATTTTCTTTATTAAAAGTAATAAATCAAGTTTGCCAATTCATGTTAAAATATTGACTATGATAATAATAAAGATCGCGAGAACGGTTCGTTGCATCACATACCATATGATATCTTCCGTACGGCATGTGGTTGCAACCAAGTTTCATTCACATGCCGATCTTTTCTCTTTTTTTTTTAATTTAAGTATTTTCCACTAACTTATAAGAATAGTTATTAGAAAGATATGTTGATTTTCACACGTATTCGTGTAATTATCTGTCTATATATGATTACGTGGAGCAATGAGATTCATGATATGGCGTCAGCGCAAAAATGCTCTAATCGGCGACAGAGAAACGCATTTTCCCACAAACCATTTCGAATCATATTCCTCACCTTAAAATTATAATTTCATAAATATTTTATTAAGAAAAAATGAAGTCCACCTTTACATATATAAAATTGCAGATTCGTTTGCACCTAAAATATAGACAAAGACATATTATATATTGGCTATATGTAACCCCAAAGGGCAATATCAGTATTTACTGGTATTTATACTATAAATGTATATGTATAAGGTGATACATATGCATTAATCCTTTCGATTAAACTATATTATATTAAGGCCTTTGTCAAAAAAGAATCTTACAAATTCCATATAGCCTAATAAAATCATGAAACATGCAACTATTCTCATACTATTAATGTATGGTATTGTTCTATGAAGATTATGGTTTGGTACAAAACATAGTTAAGAAATGACATAAGTTTGTTTTGTTCTTATGTATTGTAAGCTTAGCTACGAATAATATCCTTGTTAGCAACACTATACCAATTGTAATTAGATAGTGTTTAAAATTTAAGCACACGTTGAGTTTGGTCAACAAACGTTGACCACGCTTGCTTGTGCCACGTGTTGTATGATGTGAGGATCAACGGTGGTTAGTTTAGAAAATAACCGTACTCTTCAACATGTAATAAAGTTCATATAACTCCATAATGTTTTTCCGAAAAAAAAAACTCCATAATGTTTCTCCGACAATGGAGGCAATTAAAATTAGACGTTATAATTTTACCAAAAGCCTTATTTCAAAGACGGCAATATGATTCTACTCTCTCTCCCGGCGCCGTTAATTTAGCCTCAAAGTTTAATTAGTTTTATTTTTAATGTAATAATTTAGATAAAGACGATGATTGTTTAGATAGTTTTTGGTTTTGGTTTTTAGATTTTAGTTTTTGGTTTTGGTTTCTTGGATTTTAGTTTCAGATTTTTCTGTTTATAAAAATCAAAAACCTAAAATAATTAGTTTCTGGTTTTTAAGAAGAAATAACTTAATTGAGTCAAAAACTAGATTCTCTATTTATCAGGATATAGTAGAATCTAAAAACTTGATTGTTTGAATTTGATTCAAAACAGTTTTTTAAATAGTTTTTGAAAACTTGATTGGTGGTTAAATTAGTTTTTGAGAAACAAAAACCAAAAACCATTTAAAAACTACAAAACAATCAAGAAGTTTAAGAAGATTGTGGAGGGGTTATTGGACAATGGATTTATAATTATTTGTAATGATTTAAGATTTTTTTGGATTTTGGGAGAATTTTGAGATTCTACATGATTTTGCATTTTTATAGTAAAAATTTAAGAAAAAAACAAAAAAGATTTTAATTGATTTTGTTAGAGATTCGAGTGTATTTGGTATGATTATATAGAAAATTATTAAAATAAATAGAACATAACAAAATCATCAAACTAGATCAACGATGCAATACCATATGATTCATAATATAAAACAAAAAATTTGGTTTGACACAAAAATAATTTTATTTAACTAGAAAAATAATAAAAAATAAGAATAGCACTTTCCATATTTATATCAAAAAACAATTATGCCTTAATATCACGTGAGTAAGGTCTCTGTTTTGTCTTCTTTTATGAGTTGAGTAGGTTTTTTTGTGGAAAACTTGAGAAGTTTATATAAGAAAGAAATATATGATAATATAATATATTTTTTATGATCTTTCAGAAATCTCATCTACGAAGGTGAGATTGTTGGATGACTTAAATAACTTAAAAAACTCAAACCAAATATTCTCAAATCTCAATATATTTTATTTCTTTTAAAAGTTGAAATGATCCAATAACCCGGATTTTTAATGATTTTGGTTGATTCTTAATTGAATAATGGTGGATTTTGTATTATTTTAAATCATTTCCAAAGAATTCTATATCCAATAACATAAGATTTTGATAGATATTTATAGAATTCTAAATTCAATAAGGGTGGATTTTAAAAAATAATTAAACTCTTTCCAAATCCATGATCCAATAACTCCCCCTGTGTTTTTTTTTTTCTCCATCGTAGTCTAGTGTCTAAGTAGTTCTCTCCCAACTGAAAACGGCGAAGTTCGAATCTCGGGTTATGCGATTAGATGCAGATATGACTACCATTGGACCACTGTTGCTCCTCCGCGATTGTGTTTTTTTTGAAGAGAAATTAAAAGTCAATTTCCCAATAATCGTTCCTTTAATAATGTTAGATCCATGCGATCCATTATATAATAAGATAACTAAGTGATTAGAAAATATTTATATTGGTTAGAAAACAATTTTCTAAATTTGATTACATTGATTGACATAATTTTTTTTTTGATTACATTATGTTATAATGAAAAATATAATAAATTATGAAGAATTGTTTTATTCGAATAAAAACTTGGTGAATTATATTGTTGATCATTATATTTTTGTTTAATATTACATTTGTATTGAACACTTGTTTTTTTTTTTTTTGATCTAGTCTTGCATATTTCAGGATTTTAATTATTAATCTATTACCTAACTTAAATTACTAATCAAATTTTTTTTTTATTGACTGCACTAATCAATTTTTTTTTAATTTCTAAAATTTGTGGAAGTTCTTTTTTTTTCTTCCAATTAATGATACAACTGAGTTAAGCAAATAAAGCAAAAGGGTTAGGTAGAAGATTAGGTTAGCATTAATCTCACATTTAAACGGGATAATGATTCCCTTTAATTTCATCTTTAAACTTTATGGTCAAAAATATCACTTAATGATGATTAATTAAATTTTTCATAATATTTTTCCTTATAATTTTCCCTTCTCTTCTCGCGTAACACAAAAAAATTTAAACTTTCCTGGAATTGTTGATCTACTGCCTCTGGTTTCAAAATCTCTCTCCCAAAGATTTCAACTATGTGAGAGAGAGAGAGAGACAGAGAGATGCTTAGAGATAATAAAGTCTGAGCCTTTTCTTCATTAGTTATCTGTACAGTGAAAGAGATCTCGACATGTGTTGTTGAGCTCATGTTGTGTTGATTGATTTTTGTCGGTAAGAGTTTTTGAAGATTGGTTTCTCCGAAGCTAAAGTTAAGCTTCGGAGATGAGTTGGTGTTTCCCTTGCTTTGGATTTTCGAACAAAGACGCTTCAGAGAAAGATTCGGTGAAGAAGAAAAAGAAGAAGAAGAAGAAGGAAGTTTCAGCTAAAGACGGCTCGATTACTCATTCTCACCATCTCACCTTAGGTTAAGATTTCTCATTTAAGTTTACTTTTGTTGGGTTTCCTTAAAGTTTGTTCCTTTGGCAATGATTTTGGACAAAAGTTTAATTAGATTTTATGTTTTAGTTGTCTATACATGGAATGCAATTAGGAAATGCCAAAGTAGTTTTTCTCAATGATATCTAACAAAAAGGAATCATAAAAGTGTTAGCTTTAGAGTTTAGAAGCGGTTCGGTTACTAATTCTTCGGAAAGTAGTGATATTTCCTTTCTTTTGTGTAGATAAATCGAAGTCTAAAGGAGTTACAGAACATAAGAAGGAGCTAACCGCTCCTAAAGAAGGGTCAACCGCTCATATCGCTGCACAAACGTTTGCTTTCCGAGAGTTAGCTGCCGCCACTAAAAACTTTAGACCGGAATGTCTTCTTGGAGAAGGAGGGTTCGGACATGTTTACAAGGGTCGGCTTGAGAGCACAGGACAGGTGAAACTCTTGAATCATCTTTTTAGTTTCTCATAATCAAAACCTGTTGTCTAGTTTTATGGATTGGGTTTTTCTGTTTTGCAGATAGTAGCTGTTAAACAGCTAGATAGAAACGGTCTACAAGGAAACAGAGAGTTTCTTGTAGAGGTTCTTATGCTTAGCCTTCTGCATCATACCAATCTTGTGAATCTAATTGGTTATTGTGCTGATGGTGACCAGCGTCTTCTTGTGTACGAGTATATGCCACTAGGATCGTTGGAAGATCATCTACACGGTAAACTTATCGATAGTTCTCCGTTCTAAACATGAAAATTACATTAGAACTTGTAGTATCGAAACAATGGCACATTTTCTAGTGTGGTTGTATTTGATATATTGGGAAAGTCTATAGCTTTTATTATTCTGTACTTTGAAAGACATATATGGTCAAGAAATTGAATCAATAGCATTTGGTGAATTCGAGCTTTTGTTATTCAGATCTTCCACCGGGTAAAGAGTGTCTAGACTGGAACACGAGAATGACAATAGCGGCAGGAGCAGCGAAGGGATTGGAGTATTTGCATGACAAGGCGAACCCGCCTGTGATCTACAGAGACTTGAAATCTTCCAATATTCTCCTCGGCGATGGCTATCACCCAAAGTTATCTGATTTCGGGTTAGCTAAGTTAGGTCCTGTAGGTGATAAAACACATGTCTCTACCCGTGTTATGGGCACATACGGCTATTGTGCACCAGAATATGCCATGACAGGGCAACTAACATTGAAATCCGATGTTTATAGCTTTGGAGTTGTGTTTCTGGAGCTTATCACGGGTCGAAAAGCGATTGATAATGCTAGAGCACCCGGAGAGCATAACCTTGTTGCATGGGTATGTTCAAAAATCTCAACTTTTTGCATTCTGATGTGACTATTAACGTTTTGGCGCCTTTGCTTGATTACACAGGCTAGGCCATTGTTCAAAGATCGTAGGAAGTTTCCAAAGATGGCGGATCTATCTCTACAAGGGAAGTATCCAATGCGTGGTCTATATCAAGCGCTTGCAGTTGCAGCAATGTGTTTACAGGAACAAGCAGCAACGAGACCGCTGATAGGTGACGTAGTGACAGCTCTAACATACTTAGCTTCTCAAACGTTTGAACCCAACACATCAAGCGGTCAAAACAGTAGAAGCGGTAGCGGACCACCATTTATCAGGACGAGAGATGAACGGAAAAGCATGGGAGATGGTAGCAGCTTAGGTAGTCCTGCAGAGACGCGTAGCAGGTTAGGATCGCCAGCAACTCACAAGAACTCTCCTGATCACAGAAGAAGGGATATGGTGAGAGACGTGAACACGGGACCAGAGGCAGGGAGCGAGACGGGTGGTGGGTCAGGGAGAAAATGGGGAATAAGCGATTTGGAAGGTACCGAATCACAGAGAGGGAGTCCAGGGAGTGTTGGGAGAGCGGCAAGAGGGACACCGAGGAACAGGGATTTAGATAGAGAGAGAGCGGTGGCGGAAGCAAAAGTGTGGGGAGAGAATTGGAGGGAGAGGAAGAGAGGATCCACTAATGGACCAGATAGCTTTGATAGTACAAATGACTGAAAAGGAAAGAGGAAACCTTTGTGTGTTTGAAAAGGAGATAACTTTTGTCTTTGTGGCAAAAGGGAGAGAGGCTTTTGGGGTTATATGATCATTTGTTTGGTAAGGTTGGTCAATGTTCCGAGTCAACGAAGACTGTTCAATGCTCTTGTGATTGAAGGTCAAAAACATATGAAGGAAGATGATAAGTAGCAGGCAAGACTGGGCGATTAGGACCGGAAGAATTGGATCGATTTTATATTTCTTTTCTGTGCTATTTTTCGTGTATCAATGTCTTGATTTGATTATATTGAAAAAAGGTCTTATAATAACTTGAGAAATGATCACAAAAACAGTTTGAAATTATACTCTATATGATTACACCAAGGGATATGTTTTGTAAAGTTGTAACCAAATCTCTGAAAAGTTAAAAGAAAAAGTATGATAATTGAGAATACAAAGGATTAGATTGGCCTTATAACCAAATCTCTGAAAAGTAACCACCACAATTATGGATTCAAGTTTAGCTTATGCATCCTCATCTCCTACGCTTTCCCTGCAGAGACATGAAGTTTTTTGAGCTTAGAAAGAAACACACAAGAAAATGGTAAACCAGCCACCAAATTAACAAGTATGGATTTGGCCAACGATTAGCTTACCGAGCTCACGAAATCATCCATTGAGAGTTGCTTTCGTTTCTTATAGAATGGAGGGCTCTCATTGGCTTGGTTTGATGGCGTTGCACTCTGAAACCATTTATAAAAGCAGATTATTATCACAAACAATTAGGTCGTTGTTTCTCAACACACTAAAAGCATCTGATGTGGGTGAAAATGTGAGTTTAAGATGTTCCGTTGAAGTCCTTTACCTTTGCGAGCAGCTTCTTCTCTTTACGGGCTTGCCTCTCTCTGGCATCATACTCGTTGTTCTCTTTCTCAATCAGCTTGATCAGGGTATCACATCTCCTCGAAACTTCTAGAGCTGTACGGGATTTTATAAACCAGTCAAAACTGAACAATGGAGTTGTCCGGAACGCCGCCTTGAGCTCATCCCAGTTTCCATATCCAAGTTTATGCATCATGCATATCTGTTTGATCACAACTTCCTTAGGTCAGTGCCTTAATTCGAACAAAACAAAACGGTGAAATCTCAACCTAGAGATACACAGATTTAGAAGGAATCGTAGAGATACCATGAAACGGTCACACTCTTCATTGTACAGCTTCCCTTTGTTCTGACCATACTGAATCTTCAGTTCCAGCCACGGGTTCCTGTAGCGATCCAGTTTCTTCCCAATAGCTTTCATAATTTCATCTTTCCTAGAGATTCTGTGTTCCCCCCTCTCAATAATCTTAATGATCCTATCGTAATCTACAAAATTTACAAGGTCAAACCAATAAAGCTTACTCAGCATAACACTCAAATATGAGACAATATATCCGACTTTATTGTAAAAGCACACACTCAAAGTTTTACTTACCATTCAGCTCCTTGTATCTCTCTTTGAAAACTTGAGCATATCGCTCAACCTCTTCCTCTGTCTTGTCTTCCATCTCAGAAGCGATGCTACTTATGTCGTTCCGGCCATACTTCTCACAAGCCTTAATGAAGTTATTGAAGTCTCTTTTGCTCCATGTTGAGAAACCCTGAAATTAATCAAGTATATACGATTAATCAAAGCCCATCAAAACAAATGCCAACATACTGTAAAGTCAAATGGTTTCACTTGCCTCTTCCGCCAATTGCTCCTTTTCTTCCATTTCTTCGGTAGTTAAGGGATCTCCAACTTCTGCAAAAGTGTATCGTAATCAGTAATAGGTTCAGTAGAGTCATGTAAGAAAAGAGGACATTGATTAAAAAATAAAGCTTCACCTTCACGCTCTTCAACTTCAACTGTGTCTTTCTGCTGAGTTTTTTTATGTGCTTCCTGAAACCATAGTGAAAGTAATTGTTATAACACTAAACGCCTCAAAACTAATCAGAGACAAAAGTTGCATAAATTACATGATAAGTTGATAAAAAAAATTCTCAAATAAAACCCCCCACCATAAGGTATCGCACTTCCTTTTCAAAGAGCTCGGTCAATCTCGGAATGTTAAAGAACTGGAAATCATGCCTGCGTGATGGAAAATAAAATTATAACTATAGGATAAAAATACTATTTTAGGGAAGAGGTTTAAACGAAGAGTAGAGACAGTTGAGGTACTTACAACTGGGGCATGCGCGGAATTCTCGGGTCTTTAGGTTTAGGTGGAGCACCTTGGCGCAATGTTTGCTTAAAGTTATCAGTTTCACAGTAGCTGAAGGGTGGGTGGACAAATGCAAAGGTTAGATGTTGTTCAGCAAGACAGAACAAACCCGTAACACAAATAAAGGTAGGAGTAAAATTTACTTGCGCTTTCTCTCTCTTTTTGGTGGATCATTCCAATTCTCACTCACAATCTTCTTAAAGTCAACCTTGTTCTCATCCTACCAAACAATAACAGGAAATAATTTAGTGCATTTTTTCCCAAATAGAGCAGACCGTAAGTTGCCTTAAACATGTCCTTCTTAAACCCTGCAATTAATTATGCAAGAGTACCTTATTAACATCATCAAAATCATAAACGTCAGCACCTGCAAGAGACCGTAAATTAGGTTATTTAGATCTCCCATTATCAGTGCATGGGAATTACTATCAAACGCAAGGGAAAGGATACAAAAGATTCTTACTGTCATCCATTTTAAATTGTAGTGCCTCTTCCGTGAATTTCTTCATCTTCGCATTGAGTTCAGCCGTTGCCTCTTCTCCTTTGGCAATGATTCTGTCAATATCCTCATCCGTAATTGTGCTATCTTTAGAACTAAACACCATTTCAGCACCATATCTCACCATTTGGAGTAACTCATCCTTATTAACACCTGAAAAGTAAGAAAATAAATAAATCCACAAATAATACAAATCTATGGGAGACAAGCCATTGAATTTGCAACACATTACACAAACACTTACTTTTCTGTTCTGCTAACCGCCCTTGCTGAATTACCAGAGCATCAAGGGCTAATTTCTTGTAAGCTCTCTCAATCACTTTCGCCTCAATAGCATTCTGCAAATGACCAATACATAATTGTTTTAGATTCTCATTGTGTTTCTTACTTAATACATATGGGTAGAAGATTGACCTCGGTACAGAACCGGAATACTTGAACTTCTTTCTTCTGACCAATCCTATGTGCACGATCTTGAGCTTGCAAGTCAACTTGGGGGTTCCTGCCAGACTCAACCAATCTCATTAAGCATGAAAAAACACTCAATAACTACAACAGACAAGAAAAGAGCTTACCAGTCACTGTCATAAAGGATCACAACATCTGCAGTAGCAAGATTGATACCAAGCCCTCCAGCTCTAGTGGATAACAAGAAAACAAATTTCTCACTTCCTGGCTTGTTGTAGGCTTCTATGGAAGCATCTCGATCATCACCACCAGTACTACCATCAATACGACAGTACTGGTAACCACGATACATTAAATAATCCTCAAGAATATCTAAAAGCCTTGTCATCTGATATAGATGAGCAAAATCATTCTCATTAGTCTAACGGACAATAAACACAATGTCATAAACCAAAAGAAAGATAGAAAGGAAGCCTTATATGTTCGTATTATTAATGTTTACCTGAGAAAATATAAGAACCCTTGAATCGCGTTCCTTCAGCTTAGGTAGCAATTTATCTAAGAGGACCATCTTACCTAGAACCAAGACATGACACATTGACAAGTAAGACACTTGGCTACAGATTGTATCTGGAGAATCTAATTTGAATGCAAGTCTTACCTGCATTTGTTACAAGGTGATCTCCTGTGGTATACGGGGGACCGGGCTCAGCACCCTGGAAGAGATAAGGGTGGTTGCAGCATTTACGCAATTGCATTGCTATGTTCAACAAACGTTTGCGTTCTCCACCACCATTAACCACTTCAAGATCCTTCTGCAGTAACGCTTGGTAGTACTGTTTTTGCATTTGAGACATCCCAACTTTAAGTATCATTTCCTTTTTTGGAGGTAAGCCTTTCTCTACATCCGACTTTAACCTCCGAAGAAGAAATGGCCGGAGAACCTAAAAAGATAAGAGGTAACTGATTAGCAAAACATCATATAGATAAACTTTAAAACTACGAGTACATACCTTATGAAGCTGTTGAACAACTTCTTGCTGGTCATTTTCACCAGAAATTTGAAACCACTCGTCAAAAGTCTCTGCTGAACTAAAAACTTCGGGCAGAAGAAAATTGAGAAGAGCCCACAGTTCATGGAGATTGTTCTGTAAATAAAATATGAGATTTATCAAAACGAGAGCAGTATTATCTGAAACAAACCAAGTACAAACAATAATAAGAACCATGCTCAAAGTATGTATAATCATAACGACTATGTTCTAACAGATTCATGAAAAAGTAGTTTCAATGTAGATTCATTAAAAAAAAAAGAAGCTATTCTACATCATGATATTGGACAAATACCTGAAGGGGGGTTCCAGTGATAAGAAGGCGGTAATTGGTGCTAAAAAGTCTCATGGTTTTCGAAAGAAGTGAATTCTCGTTCTTGATCCGATGTGCTTCATCAATGATTATATACCGCCAGCTAAAGCGGCGCAAAGATGTCTTCTCCTTGATAGCCATCTCAAAGCTCGTAACACAAACGTCAAATTTTCCCGCGACAAGCAGTTCCTCACGAATATGTCTCTGCATTATTTAACATACGTCTCAAAATCCTATTGGGCAGACATAAATACACGACATATGCTCAATTAAATGGCATATCATTTATGACTTACCCTTTCCTCAGGATTACCAAGGAATTTCACAGCACGCAGGACAGGACAAAATCGGCGAATTTCATTCATCCAGTTACCAAGAGTTGATTTTGGCGCAACTACCATATGAGGGCCACTAATTCCTTTGTATTCATGCAAATAAGCTAACAAAGAAATTGTTTGAAGTGTCTTCCCTAGACCCTAGACCATGGAACAAAAATCAAGTAAATATGAGCATATGAGAAAATAAAGAACTGTAAATCCGTAGTTTATGCTTGGATAAGCAGTGGTTTACCATTTCATCTGCAAGAATACCATTTATGCCATTCTCATACAGCCGAATTAGCCAGTTTAAACCAGCTAACTGGTAATCTCTCATTTTCCCCTGAATACCTGTAATAGGAATAAAACGATGATCAAATCTTTAAAATTCTTGACAACTTTCATAGTATACCTAGAAACTGTGAGGTCACAACCGAGGTAATAGGTTAAACACGAGATGTAGAATCCTATTATAACTCTTGGTTAGTATTAGTCATAATAAACCCTGCACAATATAGGCACTTACAAGTAGGCTGTGTGAGCAATCGTGTGCTTCCAGATCCAGGTATACCACCCTCTTCTTCCTTTAAACACACTTCATCTTCCTCTTCTTCAGTTAGTTTTGAAGCATGACGACCCCTGCCAAATAAATTAAGCCGAGATTATTTATCATATTTCATGAAAATCCAAACGAACAAAGACAATTTATTCAGAAAGCAGTTGCATTCAACACACCTTCCTTTCCCCTTTTTCTGGGATGTAGATGGGTCACTTTTAGCAAAATGTGAAAACAACTCAGTCTGCTTCAGAAGATACTTCAATCTCCCCTTACCTTTATTGTTCTATGTACACATAAGAATGAGATTATTCAATAACTCTAAATCTAAAAGTAAAGAACAAGCACCTTAAATCCTTACCAGTTTATACTAACTTACCATATCTGCATCTATTGAAGCATTCTGGGCGTCTAAAATTTCCTGGATTTTCTGCTTCTTCCTCTTCTGCATCTCTTTAAGCCTAGCCTTCTCACGTTTGCTGATTTCAGCCTTTTCGCCATCTTCTTCATCCTACAAATAGTCATGTTAAAAGAACCAATTATCCTCACGATGTATCACCATAATGTGAGACCAAACAGTATCTGTAAGCAATCAAAGCAAAAACCTTCAAACAAAAAAGAATCAAAAACCCTATGAATTGGATTGACTACAATAGCAAACCCTAATATCTCAACGGTAAATTATCGAATACAATAGCAAACCCTAATAGCCGCGAGGTGAATTATCGAAACCCTAATCGCCCGTAAAGTAAATTATTGAATACATCGGGAAACCCTAATCGCACTTAGATCCCAAGTACAAAGATCTCATAAATCACATAAACAGAGATTAGATCTACCTCGTCGTCAGATACTGGTGCTTCTTCAGGAGCAACATCATCGTCGTCGGATTCCGCCGAGCGAGCAACGGCCTCGAGCTCCTCGTCGTCTTCTTTCACGTTGATCTGATCGTTAACTGGTTGCTCCTCCTCTTCCTCCGACGAGTAAGCCTCGTCTGAAGAAACTTCTCGCTTCGCCATAGACGCTCTCTCTCTCTCTCTCTCTCTCTCTCTCTCTCTCTCTCTCTCTCTCTACGAATCTTCGATTTTTTTTCTCAGGTGGCTATTGGTTTGGTGAAAACAAAAAGTGAGATTTAGGGGAAATTTATAATAGTGAGAGATTGGGAAATTTATAGAAACAACATACACTGGTCAAAGACCCGCGTCGATTCTACGCCGTTGATTCGCGAGATCAAATCTAACGGCTAGAGTGTGCCAGCTGGCGATAAATTTCCCGCTCCTTAACGGAAGATAGTTTTGGTAATTCCCGCCTTGGACTTTAATTCTTACTTATTGGGCCTTTTAAGCCCATGACCTAAAATTAAAAAAAAGTCAAAAAGTCAACGCATAGAATTTCAATTATTTAGCTTCTATAATCATCTCTTGAGTCTTGACCACCTTATCCATTTAGCCCGCCGAATCACGCATAAGACACGTCATCACCCTCGGATCTGCGACACGTAACTGTAAAATTCCGATAATACCCTTAATAATAGATCATCTCCTGCATAAAAAAAAGAATATCCGTATTTTCATCGACGTTTCTTCTTCCGCAATTCGCAATCGCGAATCGCGATAATATATATATATAACAACAAGGGATTATCTCCGACCACTATTCGAGACATTCATCAAGGGTTTGGTTAGCTTGCTTTAATCCTCTGTTTTGTCTGCTTTTTTTTGTTTCCTTTTATGGAGTTAAGCTAAAATTTAATTTGCCCTAATCTTTATTAGTTTGGTTTGTTTGTTTGCGTCTCGTTTTTACAAATCTTAACTGTGCTTTTGTCTGATTTTCTTCCGAGCTCTGCTTTGATAAGGTCAATTTTGCCCTTTTGTTGTTTGATGAACAGAAGAAGAAGATGATGTGTGTTTATTATTGTATTGTCTTGTTGCAGGATAATGGGACAAAAGAGGTGGTTATTGTTGCTTGCAGTTTTTGCTTGTCTTGTTTTGTTTTCTCGTGGAAGAGGTAAACAATGCAAAACTTGTCTAATGAATTAATGCTTATTGTGTTTATTTGATATATGTATGTATATATCATTAGCTAACTTAATCTCTTCTTTGTTATTAGTTCTGAAGTTGAATAGCGGTGATGATGGTTTCCCTGTTTACAATCATACACTTGCTTTAACACTTGTGGAGTATACTTCTGCGGTAAGTTATCGGCAAATTTAGAAAAATGTTTTCTTTGAAAACTTCATTCCCTAGAGTATGTATGCATTGCTATCTATCTTTAATGAACTGCGAGATAACAAGGATTTAGTCGACTAGTTTTTGCATTGTATATGTTTATGTCTTAGCTAGCTTTTTATGTTGGTTTCACTTTATGTATTTGTGGGTTTCTTGTTGTGGTTTTCGCCTAATATAGTAGTTTTCGGTCTTCAATGCTTATGGTTTTCCCTTCTGTCAAATATTTGAAAACGGTATAAAATCTTAACATGATTACTAAAATATAAAAGATAAGAAGGATTGAGTTGATTTATAACAATTTGCACCTCTTCATATTTTCATTGTATCATTATTAGCTATGCTATAGAAGAGAGAGATTGGGTTGATATAGATAGATGAATCAAGTTTATATATGTATGCAGGTATATATGTCTGATTTGACGGAGCTCTTTACTTGGACTTGCGAAAGATGTAATGGTTTGACAAAGGTATGACATATGTTAAAGGCTTATTACTATTTGGAGCCACAAAATTTGAAAATCGAATGGATTATTCTAACGTTCTTAAGAGCGGTGTAGGGTTTCGAAGTAATAGAGATAATAGTTGACGTGGAGCACTGCCTACAGGTTTGCCATTGTATCTTAAGCCATTTAGCACATATGATGTTCTTTCATGGAACACTTATTGATATCAGTTTAACATGTAACAGGGTTATGTTGGAGTGGCAAAGGATTTGAATGCTATCATTATTGCATTTCGAGGAACTCAAGAGCACAGGTATTGTTCTCGACTTCTCGTCACTGTGTACAGATTTTCCTAAACATGGCTGAGGTTTAATCAAACCCAAAACTTGTGCAGCATACAAAATTGGGTCTCAGACTTATTCTGGAAACAGCTCGATCTAAATTATCCTGATATGCCAGATGCAATGGTAAGTTTTAACCGCAAGTTTTTTGTTATCGGGATTTGCTAGATATAGTAAGGGGGAGTTTGTAATAGTTGTCCTGTATTGGCAGGTTCATCATGGCTTTTACAGTGCTTATCACAATACAACTGTACGGCCTGCGGTGTTGGGTGCAGTAAAACGAGCAAAGGAATTCTATGGAGCAAACATCAACATCATGGTCACTGGTCATTCAATGGGAGGAGCCATGGCTGCCTTTTGTGGTCTAGACCTAGTTGTAATCATCCTTAACTTTAAAACCAAGTTTTATATCATTATTATGTCTTTTGAAGTTGTTAATGACTTCACTTCGACTGTGATGCAAATCGCAGGTAAACGAAGGAGAAGAAAACGTACAAGTGATGACATTTGGGCAACCTCGTGTTGGGAATGCCGCTTTTGCATCTTATTACAGTTTGCTTGTGCCTAACACCTTCCGGATCACGCATGACAGAGATATAGTTCCTCATCTGCCACCTTACTTTTATCTTTTCCCTCAGAAAACATACCACCACTTCCCAACAGAGGTAACAAATTTTTACACTATTTTTATTTCATTTTTCCTCAACAGCATCCAATACCAAGTTTGAGATTTTTTATATAGCATTTGTTGATGGTATCTTTTTGGGGTTTCAGGTGTGGGTGAAAGAGCTAAGTTATTCGAATCTAGTTATCCTTGGTGTAGAGAAAGTTTGTGACAACACCGGTGAAGATCCTACATGCTGCAGGTAATTCTTGTCCCGGTTTCGATTCGATGACATAGCTTATGCTTCTTGTTATCACTTGGGTACAAGACAGTTTTGCCATGAATTATCCAATATAATTGTTGGCTTTTGGTATTGCAGATCTGTAATGGGAAGTAGCATATCCGACCACTTAAGATACTTTGGTGTGGAGCTGATGTGTGAGACATGGAGACAATGCAGCATAGTGATGAGCCAAAATATGGACAGTTACAGCAAGAAAGATTCAAAGGGTAACATATTATTGTCGCGGATAGTTCCTTCCACGGAAACACTGTCCAAAACCGGCATCTCTAGTCTATAAGACCCTGGTTGATTCGAGTATTGGACAAGAAAAAAGTGTTGTTTGATTCTTTGTGGTCGTTAAAGAAAGTGTAGATACTTTGTAAATATAAATTCAGATGTTGATAGAATATGTTGATAGAATATGGCAACAGCAAAAAACAGACCATGTTAAATCTTTTTTATTAATTTATTTTTTTATGATCGAATAGGTGTTGATTCATTAATGTAAATATGTGAATGGATATCCAATATTTGTGGATGATGAATTTTTATAATATAAAGTATTTAAAGGGATATGGAGTGGCCATGTATAATTGTATATGATGATAAAGATGTATACGAAACCATTATTTTGTAGCCTTTGACTAACAGATTAGCACATAAGTTTAGTGGGATGGTTATGTTATTCCATAATATATAATTTTTTTTAATATTTGGGTCACAAATGGACCGACTATTAGTCATTCTTATATTGTTGTAGACGTAGGGATTCGATCCCGGAGGCGGTATTATCTAGTCGGGAAATACGCCAAGGCCACTTGGCCATTCCATAATACTCTTTAAATTTTTTATTTTAGTAAAGTTTTATGCAAAAATAACGTTTTTTTGTTGTAAACATGAAATAATGTTAAGATGGATAGGGTCGTGGTAGGCATCACGTCACGTGGCCCAGTGGGGGGTTAATGTAACTGACTCAAGCAACTAACACTTTGACTTTTTCTCATTGGCCTCATAAATAAATCATTTCATAAATTTTGTATATATATATATCACTAAAATATCATATTATAAAACTATTATTACAACTTTATTAGTATAGTCAAAAATCTGCAATTGGTGAATAGATAGGTCATTTAATTTGATATATTTTTGTTAATACTACAATATGATAATTTTACAACAACAGATAATGAAGAAGCATTGTGATTGGTCAATAAATCGGCGGTCTCTGTTACAGTTGTGTTAATGCCACGTCATCCTCCCATCTCCCTCCACCTTCTTCTCCCTCTCTCTCTCTTAAATTATTCCCTTTTTATTCTTCAAAGCTACAAAGCTCACAAACTCCCAAGCTAACGACACTCATAAAGAACAGAGATTGAGATAGAGAGAGAATAAAGATCCAAGCTTTTCTTCTTTTCTGCAAAATAAGAAGAATATTGAAGAAGCTTTTCTTTATCTTCTTCTTCTTCTATAAAAGAACAAAGCTTGAGGGGTCTGTTTTTATTTCTGGCCTCGCGATTTCAATAAAAGAACTATCTGTTTCATAGCCCATTCAATCCAATCATATTATATATATTAAATATATATACATAGAGAGAAAGATAAAAGAGTTTGTCTTTTGCACACCTCTCTCTCTTTCCTCTGTCTTTCTCTCTCTATAGGCTTTTCTCATGGAAGCTGCACCCAATGATCGTCTTCATTTTGGAATAATGGGTTTCGGGTATAATTCTTCTGTCTTTCCTTCTCTTGTTTGTTTTCTAGGTCTTGTCTTGTTATGGTCCACAAAGATTTAGTCTTCTTCTCTGTGATCTGTAGCTTCCAATGATTTCAAAACTCTGTTTTTTTCACAAAGTTTCTTCCTTTTTTCATAATCTGATTCATGGGTTCTCTCTTTTTAGATCTCAGTTATCAAAAGCCCATAGTAGATCTGTCTCGATCTGATCCATGTAAGATCCTTTTTTTTTAGGTGTAAGCATTACAAGAGGAGATGCAAAATCAGAGCTCCTTGTTGCAATGAAGTCTTCGCTTGTCGCCATTGTCACAACGAAAGCACTGTATTATTATTATTATCTCAAAATCATCATCTTTAACTTATATGAATAAAAAGTCTTCATTTTTTTTAAAACAATTTGCTCTGTGTGTGTTTCAGAGCTCGTTGCGCAATATCTATGACCGTCACGATCTTGTTCGTCATGATGTTAAACAAGTAAAGATCATATCCTCTTTATGTTCTTCATCAAGTTCTCTCCTTTTGTTCTAATTCTAATTTTGTGTTGTGTTTTGACAGGTGATTTGTTTGGTTTGCGACACAGAACAACCGGTAATACTCAAATCGTTATAATCCGAAACGCTGTTTTTAGCGTTTCCTATGAGTTAGTTATGATTTATCGTTTTTTGCGTTTGAGATTTGAGTTTTGTTTCAATGTGTGTTTTCTTTTTTTCAGGCAGCTCAAGTTTGTACGAACTGTGGTGTCAACATGGGAGAATATTTCTGCAATATCTGCAAATTCTATGATGATAACGTAATAAATACAAACAACTTTGATTCCAACACTTTTGTTTGAATCTCTTCCTTAGTCTGTGTTTGTTTCTGATTATTTGATCCTACATGTTCTGTTTCAGACTGAGAAAGAACAGTTCCATTGTGATGAATGTGGAATCTGCAGGTGTGTGAATCTTTCTTTACTACTGTTTTAAATAGTTTGTGTTTACTCTTTTATAAGTTGAGGTTTCATTGTGTGTCGCAGAATCGGTGGCCGTGAGAACTTCTTTCATTGCAAGAAATGTGGTAAAGATAACTTGTATTTAGTACAATGGACGACTAACTTTCTATTGTCCAGTTTCAGACAACACACAATCATGAGATTTTTAACTTATAAAAGTTTATCCATTTTCTTGGTTTTTTTAGGATCTTGTTATGCGATAAGTCTGCGTAACAACCATAGCTGCGTTGAGAACTCAATGCGGCATCACTGTCCCATATGTTACGAGGTATGTGTGTGTCAAAAGCTTAACTTTTTAAACAGGTAAAAGCATATCGCGTATTTAGCAAATTGCGTGTGAGTGACAAGCTTTCTTGTCTGTAGTATCTTTTTGACTCTTTAAAGGATACAACAGTGATGAAATGTGGACACACAATGCACTGTGAATGCTACCATGAGATGACCAAGCGTGACAAGTAACTTCCTGTTCTTTCTTTCTTTCTCGCGGTTAATTTATATGTCTCTTTTGTCGTGATTCTGATGGTTTTGGAAATGGTGTGAATGTCGTGTAGGTTTTGTTGTCCGATTTGCTCGAGGTCAGTGATGGATATGTCAAAAACATGGCAGAGAATGGATGAAGAAGTCAGTTTAATACCCATTCTTTGAATCTCTTTAACTTTGTTAAATCTCTTGCACATCACTTACTGGAAATATCAAAACTGTTTCATTGGTTTTTCTTAGATTGAAGCCACTTCAATGCCTTATGTTTACCGCGACAAGAAGGTATAATAAGTTTCTTTCCCAGAGAGTGTTGTTGCAGACCGATAAGGATGTTCTGTTGATTGACTTAGAGCATGAATACTTTCTGACAGGTTTGGATACTATGCAACGACTGTAACGACACAACAGAAGTGTACTTCCACATAATCGGACAGAAATGTGGACACTGCAGATCTTACAACACTCGAGCCATCGGTCCTCCTGTTCTTCCTCAATGACATCATTCCAACATTTCGCCACCAGAAAGCAACCAGCAACATCATTGTTGGCTTGTTGCTGTGAAAAACAGTGGCAAAGATTGATATAACCAATATGATTGTTGGTCACAAAACAAAAAAAAAACACATATTTATCTTCTTCATGATTTGATTTGTTGTTGTTGTTCTTACATGGTTAAAATTTTACCATTCTGTGTTTGGATTGTTGAAAAATTAATGATAATGTATAATACTATTTATATATTCTTGGATAATTCACACATTTTATCTTTACAAATCTCATCAGTAACACACAATACACAGCTCAAAACTCATCTGCATAAACTTGTCTCACTAAAAGAACTGTTCGCCGAGCTCTTGACCAGCCATGCCTTCTCTGATCACTTTCTCAAAGAACTCCTCAAGTGTGTCTTTACCGTAACTCGGTGTCTTCTCTTCGCTATACTCTCCAGTCTCTGGATCAAGAATCAACATACTCTCTGCGGCGTAATACCTCCCTATCTTCCCAAACTCGGCAGCTTCTCCAACCGTAGGAAACACCTTTGCGATGAAATCTAGAACCCCGATCACGAAATCCATGATCTCTATAGGTACTTTCAAGAACTTTGGCTCTCTACCAAGAATCCTAAACAAGATCTCTCCTTGCTCCAACGGCGTCAACGCCTTCCCTGGTCCACCGATAGGCAAAACCCGATTGATCTTATCCTCTTCAACAACGCAATCCGCAATGAAGGAAGCTAAATCCTGCTCGCTTATCGGTTTACAAGCGCATAGCTTACCGTCACCAAACATCACATAAGGCTTACCGTCTTTCACAATCTCGACTTGACCACCTAAGCTCTTGAAGAAAGCCGTTGGTCTAACAATGCTGTAAGTAAAGCTCGAGTCTTTAGTGCTCTCTGCTAAGCCCATAAGCTCGGATTCGAACTTAAGCTTAGCTCGTTGAAACTCCAAGAGAGGCTTCTGCACACATATAGCAGATAACAGAACAAAATGCTTGGCTCCAAATCTTTTCCCTGCGACGAGACTGTTCTTGGTCGCTTCGTAATCGATCTTCCACGAGTCGTTGATCCCTCCATTGCGACTAGCTAAGCAAGAAACAACAACATCTATACACAGGCCTAGATTCTCAATATCTTTCTCGAGAGAATCTAAGCTTGTAACATCAGAGAAACACACGTTAGCGCCACGTAGCTGATTCATCGTCTCTTGCTTGTCGTTTTTGCCTCTGGTCCCGCTCTTCTCTCTAGCTATAGCGATAACGTTGAATCCTCTTTTGGTAAGCTCTCTGACTACGAATCTACCAATGTAACCTGTGGAGCCAACCACTAGCACGTTAATCTCGCTAGGGCTTTTGTTCCTGAAGGAGGAAGAAGACGATGTAGCGATTTCTGAGACTCCGGCGTCTAGAGATGAAATGGGTTTCGTTCTCGATCTACTGAATCTGAGATTCGTCGTAGATTCATTGATTTGAAACGTGGAAGCGAAAGGAGACGACTTTACCTGAAGATGTGAAACGGATTTTGAATCTCTGAAGATGGGTTTTGGTGAGTAAGAAGCGAAGACGTTGAAGGAAGAACAAAGCGACATTTTTGTAGATCGATGGTGAGAAAATGAGAGGGAAAGTGGCGAGAAAGTGAAGGAAAATTATTCAAAGAGACGAAGCATAATATCCACTGGATAATTTTTTCGTTTCATCTTCTTCTTCTTCTTCATCTCAAAACTCAAGACAAAAAAAAACATTTCAAAATAGTCCCGGATATTTAACGTTTATTCCAGTTTTGGCCATATATTATGTAATCGATCAGAATGATCCATTTATATTGGTAAAGACATAATTAATCAAGAACCAAAACAAAATAACCTTATTGATCATCATGACTAATCAAGAACCAAAGATACATGTATAATATAAAGAAACCTTTCTTGTAGTAGAGTACTAGTCAACATTTGATATAGATGATATATATATAACGGGTCAACGTTTGGTTTTAACGGCAACGGACAACACGAACGGACGTACGGCGTTCGTTGGAGGTGCAGACAGCCATGAGAGAGAGACAGACAACAAGCATGATGAGGAGATGTGTTAACAAACTAGAACTATCATCATCATCACCACCACCACCACAACATGAAGACATACACATCCCTCCCATTCTCCTTCTTCTTCTTCTTCTTCTTCTTCTTCTTCTTCTTCTTCTTCTTCTTCTTCTTCTTCTTCTTCTTCTTCTTCTTCTTCTTCTTCTTCTTCTTGGTTCCTATAAGATTTATGAGTCTAATGATTATGAGAATAATAATGATTTTGAAGTTAGATGAGTAGTATCTGTCTTTAATTAATATTTTGATTAGTGGTTTTGTATTTTAAAATTGTTTTTGTTAGACTTGATTCAGCCAACTTCGTCTTTAAATTATTAATATACCTTTTGTTGTTGTCTTTATTTACCTATTTCTATCGTCATAATACGTTTTAAGGCATATATAGTCTATAGTCAATGTGTATAACTAACTGATACACAGAAGCAACTATAACATTATACAAGTAGTAAGTAGACAACATGTTCTTTCTTGTACAATATTATAATTTACAAAATTAACACTTTAAAAAAAAAAAAAAGTAGAGTAAATCATTTATTCACAAGCTATTCTAGTTTCAAAGCTGCTCAAGCAAATAGCAAAAGCTTGGAAAGCTGAGATTGGGTAACCATAATCCATGGTGAACATATCTTTACCAACTTTCCCAAACTGTAATATTATCCGCTCGCTTGGCGTCTCTGGTGACATCCCCATAGCTGCTCCCTCGGCCGTTGTAGCCACCAGCTGAAAGTTCTTCACAGAAGCCACTGTTACACGGCCGTGGAAATTCAAGCACCAGCAACGTAGCTGCTCGTGCCACCGTGGTGTCTTGTTTCTCAGGATTAACGGTGTTTCTTTCATGTGGCTCGAGCTGCTGCGTAATGGCTTTGAGTGAGACCTGGAAAATGTTGATCCTGATGGTTCTGAAGGTGCTCCTTGTGGCACTGTTGAACTTGTGAGTATTGTATCCATCACACATTGCATCTTTCTTGGTCCCCTGTAAGTGCCATCAATCCGGTTATACAAAACCGATAAGACCTTTTAAGTTGAGAAAGTGAAAAAAGTCAGTACCTTGATCCTAAAACGTTCAGCTCGTATGTGATATGAGCGACGGGGTAACTTCCAAGAGGAACTTTTGGCGAAAATTTTACGATATTAGAAGAGCGGCTCTTTCTCATCTTCGCAGCTCCAGTTGATGGTAGGAGGTTTCCGTCAAAGACTGTGAATTTTGTTCCTAGGAAGTTCGATCTTCGACAAGTTAAGAAAGGGCAAAATATCAATAAAAGTTCAGACCATATAAACCATGTAGTGCCAAGCTCAAAATGCTAATACTAGTAGTCTGTTTCAATACTGGAATTTTCATGCTTTTACTACGCTGTTTCGCAATTTCGGATTCTAAATAGGTTAAAGACAGTAACTAACATTTCAAATTAATGATTTTGGTTCATGTATGATCATATATACACTCACCTCACTTTGCCAACATATGCTTGGCTTCTCCTCGACATATCATCAGAACGCAACGAAATAATGTAATCAGTGCAAGTTGTGTGCTTCACCTTACACGCAGCAAGCAGAAACTTTCCATCATCGGTTAACGCTACACGGACAAAAAACAAAGAAAAGATGTCAATCTAACAATTTCAGAACCAAGAACAGTCAAAAAGCTGTTATATATCCTTTGTTATTCTTGCTATAAACAAGAACGGTTTAAACAGAGCTAGATGCTCACAGTTGGTTAACCCGAGATAAAGATGATACGATTGTGTAGCTCGATCACGCTTGATGAAGCATTGAACCAGAGAATCCCTTGGTCCAGGCTACAAAAAGATACACACACCAACAACAAAGCAGCAATCTTTTTGTTAGCCTTTTCGATTAAACAACAATTCAATATGATTCACACATAAAACCACTCAAATCTCATATATATATATATATCTCTAATTTTAATGATCTCTATCATAGTCTCAAGGAGCCATTCTGCGTTTCAGAGCAAATACAAACGCAAACGCAGAGGCCAGCGTTTGCTGAGTTTCATTTCATCCTGCTAATAGATAAATTTCATCTCACAATTACACACAACTTCTCTAGAAACTGAAACTGATCAATAAAAATCACAACTTTATGCCTTAATTCAAACTAAAGTAGACATGCATATATACACACGAGAGAGCTACATAGAGAGAGATTGAGAATCAGAACCTGCTTGAGAGAGATGGGGAAAGTCAATTTTGAAGAGATCTCAGGGACAGAGACAATTTCGTTCATCACGACCCGCCAGCCACGGCAGACTCCGGCGCAAGCCACCACGCTCCGTCGCGACGGCCATCCGCCACCGTCTTTAGCTTCGACCCTGATCAGAATCTCCCTTAGAAGCTCTTCCGGGATGTCTGACCAGCGATTAGCTTCCGTTGACACAGGAATTGAGTCGGCGGCGGAAGCGGCGGCGGAAGCGGCGGCGGAAGCGGCGGCGGCGGAGAGATCGTGGACCACACGATGAGACTTGGATCGCATCTCAAGGATTAAGCTTCGTATGGTCATGCGACTTTTGAAAGATAAATTAAAGGATTTTAGGTGAAATTGATTTTTAAAGGCTTTTATTAGATTGAAGAAGAAAGTGGTGTTGGTGTTGTTGAGAGGAACAAAGTAGATTTCAACAATTATTGTTTTTTTTTGCATTTGTTAGGTTTCTTAATTTTTTTTTTGTTAATTAAGTGGTTAAATTATTTATAGTTGACAAAAAGTGTGTATTTTGTAACAAATTTTGATTACTGAATACTACAAGAAAATGGCGTTAAAATGAGTTTAAGTAATGTATTGTAACTGTATTGGAATATAATTTTTATTCTTTTTGTTGCCAAGCTTTAATGCATTTTTGTTTTGAATTCTACTACTTGTGATATTCTCTTTTGTTTAATCTAATATCGGATTAAAAAAGAATTAAAATTAATCATCTTGATAAACTCATAGGATGGCAGAAACAACATTTGTACTATTGTTATTTATATCAAAACAATATAACATTAGAATATTATGGTGCCATTAGGAAGAAGAAAACAAATCAGGTTGTTAAGAAAATGATAAAATCAAAGGTGGGAGTAATCAGTGGGTTGGATTGGATAAAGATTCCCATTTTAATAATAATAAAAAAAATCTCCAAATATATTCAAGTACAATATATATTGTTGGTTCCAGAATTTTAAACAACTTTTATTTTAAAAACTTAATTAGCTAAATGATTTCTTCATATCACACATATAATGTATTCGTTTTTTTTTGTAAAACATATTATAAAGCCAACGAAGCTCATGTGGGTTATATATAAATAGCACAAAAGATCGATATTATTTTCTTTTTATTTTGTGTTCCATACCCAGTTTGACTTTTCAATCATTTATTTATTTATTTTAATTTGATGAACATAATTATAATAGCGCAGGTTAGCATCATAAAAAGAGTGGCTAAACCAAAAACGTGAACTTAATATTAAATAAAATGGTCAATTTTTTTCTTACAACTATTAAATGCTCGATTACCTTCGGTGGTTTTGTCCCTTTCTTCTTTAAAAGCCAAACCTAACTATTTTTTTTTTCACAAAAGAAAAGCATTTTTATATGGTGCTTAATTTAGTAAATCTACATAAGTAGTGAAAAAAAAATATCAAGATAAGTATGCTACTTAATTTAATATATTTTTTGAGAGAGGACCAATAATAAAAAAAACTAAAAAGACAGGATTTGTTTTAGGGAACCCATGTTTCACCGCTTTGTTTTCTAAACTGGGCTTTATTGGGCCCATAATTATCGCTAGCCCTTTTATTCCCTTCCCGGTGACATTTTCCCGCCAAAATAAATTGAGATTAGGGTTTTTTACCGCCATTAAAAGGGGAGATCTCACGACGCGTCTCCCACCGTCGTCGCTGCTGCAATATCGTAGCTTTGACTCAGTTTGCATTGTGGCTCTCGCTTCTATTGCTGATGATGGGTATCACCATTAACGAGATTCACAGAGAAAAAGATGTTAACAAGAGCAGTGTTGTGTCTGCTTCGGAACCCATGAACCAGGTTAATCCCCAAATACTATCTCCAAGCTTTTTCACTGCGTGCCCATTTTGTAGGCTTAAACATCGTTTTCTTCGAGAATACATCGCCGAACACGTCCTTTGTAATAAGTGCAAGAAGAGATTCGTTGCTTTAGAATTAGAAGTGAGATTATCCTCTCTCCAGCAGCAAACAGTGCCAAGTACACATAACAATACAAGATGTTTCGATGACGATGAAGATGTAAAACCAATGATTGTTGGTGAGAAGAGGAAAAGAAACGAGTACTATGGTGAAAGTTGTGATCCTCAAAATCAGAACAAGATGAAGAATGAAGATGTTATTGGCTCAAGAGATGCAGTAACTCAAAAGGTTTCAGAGTGTTCTGGTCCGAAGTTTAACGACTTTGATAAGCTGAAGGGTGAAGCAAATCTTGGACCTTGTCAGGCATGGGCTCTATATGATCCATTGGATGGGATGCCTAGACAATACGCTATTATTCGAAAAGCTTTAGCTCCTGGTTTTGGGGTTAGGATAACATATCTAGAGCCGGATCCGGTTGATGAGAAAGAGATTCAATGGTTTGAAGAAGACTTGCCTGTTTCTGTTGGTAAGTTCAGGCTTGGTAAGAATCAGAACATGAGAGATCGTTCCAAATTCTCTCATCATGTCCCGTGCCAGGATCATGGCATCATTATCAACAATGGCCATATCATTGTTTCGCCAAGAGAAGGCGAGACTTGGGCTTTATTCAAGAACTGGGATATAAACTGGTCTTCAGAGCCAGATTCTCACCGCAAGTACGAGTTTGAATTTGTCGAGATTCTGTCAGATTATACCGATGGCGCTGGTGTATCTGTTGCATTCTTGCATAAAGCAAAAGGCTTTGCGAGTGTGTTTTTTCGTATGGATGCAGAGAAAACTCAAATTCTGCCTCGCAGTTTATATCGGTTTTCCCATAGGATCCCTTCTTTCAAAATGAAAAGGGTCGACATAAAAGGCGTGCCAAAAGACGCGTACGAGCTGGACCAAGCTGCATTACCTGAAACAATCGAAGAGAGAATCGTCCCTTCTCATCTATACGCAGAGCCTAAACCGAAAGCTCTTTGCTTTTCTAGTAAAGGAAAAGTTTTTCAAACTGGCCAGATCTGGTCATTTTACAGTGGTGACCATATCTTGCCTCTGTACTATTGTAGGATTCAGAAGATCACACTTACTCAAGCTTTCGAGGAGGAAGCAGTGTTTAAACTACACGTAAGCCGGCTAAAGGCTACTCCTTTCCCTGAGAATGTCATTCGATGGGAAGACAAGAGAATGCCTATCGGTTGTGGAACTTTTGCGGCGAGGAGAATTAATGATGTGCTTACTACAGATGATGTTTCACATCAGATTGTGCCTGAAACTTCCATTGATGGAAATGAGTATACTGTTCTGCCCAAGATTGGTGATGTTTGGGCTATATACAGGTCATGGACTTGCCACAAGGAATTCAAGGACTTGAGCTGTTGTGACTATGACATTGTCGAAGTTGTTGATGATACTTTGGACTATAATGTTTTGGCTTTGGAACATGTTTTGTTTTCTAATGAAGATAATGAGAAAAAGACGTTCTTTGGAGCAGCTGAGAGTAGGCATTGTGATTGTGACGATGATGAGGATGGGTCGTCGAAAGTGGTATTTACAATCCCAAAGTCTAAAATGCTGAGCTTCTCTCATCAGATTCCTGCATCGCGAGTAACAAAAGAGATACATGGAGTTTCGACTGAGCTTTTCAAAGTGGATTCAAGAGCATTGCCTAAGAACGTGACGTTTCATGACCATTGAGCAATGGAAGTGAGGGAAGGATTCATTTTCTTGTTAGCTTTTTGGACCTTTGGTGCATTGGGTCAGAAGATTTGCTCTTGGTGTAAGATTTAAGTATTCTTAATTAACAACTTGCTTGAGACTTTCCAAATGGTTTATGTATGTTTTCCGTTTTCCTTTTGTTGATTAATATCTATGAAAAATCATGTATTTTGAGAAGGTGGTAGTAGTAAAAGTCAACTTCTCTGTTGTGTACTAATCCCTTACATATAACCACATGTGCTACATTTGAATTAAAACTTTATAGAATAATTGATCTTTTTCCCACAAATGGCAGTGAAACACAGCGGAGATGTTTACTGGAGAAGAAGAGAGGATGTGTCGTATTAGGTTATAGAAACATTTTCTACTAATACGACACATCCTCTCTTCTTCTCCAGTAAACATCTCCGTTGTATTTTGTTGCAAAATATTGAATCGAATCAGTTCGTTGCTTGTATCTGTAAGCTTTTTCTATTGTTAATTCATGATTCTCTGTTGCATCCGAGTGTAAAGTTATTACTCAATCTAGGGTTAAATGTGTTCCACACTTATTTGTGTTGGGTGCTTGAAAGTTTGTCCCTTTTTCAAAAATACAAATGTAAATTTTAAGTTGATTCTGAAGCATTACCTACAAATGTGAGCCAGTGAAGTTGTAAGAAAAGTGAGCAACACGAAATTGAGAGAAGGTCCTTTTTGGTGTCATTTTCTGATATAGGGAAGCATTATCTCGTAGGTCTTAGTTTTGTTGGATTTAAGAATCTGAAGACTTTGGTTGGATTTTGTCAGGTTGGTTTATTTAGTTTAAGAATCTTAAGATTATCTCTATGACTAAGTATGTTATTAAGTCTGATCTGAAACAACAAGTACTTGCATGTTTTTACTTGTGTCTTGTTTATAATGTCTACTAACTTAAAGGTGTTTTTGCACTAAATAATCTCATGTTACCGCCAAATTTACTCCCAATTATCTTACCGCGAAAACTATGAGCGGGAAGTAATCTTTTTTTTCTTAAATCGAGATACTAAATTAAATTATTATTATTTCTCCATCACTAAATAAATTTGTCTTCCGCTCTCACAGTTTCACTACTTTGCCGGAAAAAACACTCCGCCGCCACCGCAACAAATGCGATTTGTTTTCTTGGGCTGTTGTTAATCAAACCCGACGGTTTGTTAATCTAATGTTTATGATTTCTCGCTTTTTTTGGCTTATTTGTTAATGTATGTTAATTTAATTAGTGGGTTAATTAATTTAGGGTTCTTGTTACTCTTTCTTTTAATTAGGTGCTTGAAAAGAAACACACACACACACACACACACATCTATTGTTTACTTTACGGTTGAATTTGTCTTTGCTTAGACATATTATAGACTTGTTATGCTTTTATGTATGAATCGTGTGTATCTCATGAGCATTACTGTATCTTCTTCTGCAGGAACTTGTCTTGTCGATTACTTATTTGTCTGATGATGAATATCACTGTTAATGACCTTCTTAGAAAGAAAGTATCTGCTCAGAACCATCTCACTACAAGTGATTCCTTTGCATTGACACCTATCAAGAATCCTCCAAGCACATGTTTCTCTACAAAGGAAAGTTTACCTGATTTGAGCTCTTGTCCTGTGAATGTTGGTGAGAAGAGAAAGCGGAACGACGAGTTTAATGATAATGGAGATGCAGAAAGAGGAGAGGAAACGATACAACCAGAGAATCATGAAGGTTTTGTTCTTAAATTTAATGACTTTGATAAACTGAGGAAAGACACAAACTTTGTTGTTGGTCAGGCATGGGCTCTCTATGATAATGTAGTGGAAGGGATGCCTAGACAGTATGCTCTGATCAGGAAAGTCACTGGTCCTGGTTTTGGGGTTAGGATCACGTATCTAGAGCCGGATCCAGATGATGAGAAAGAGATCCAATGGTTTGAAGAAGACTTGCCTGTTTCTGCTGGTAAGTTCAGGCTTGGCCAGAATCAGAACAGGAAAGATCGTCTCAGATTCTCTCATCTTATCCATTGCAGTGAAGGAATCAAGAGTGGATATTTCGCTGTCTCCCCGAGAAAAGGCGAGACTTGGGCGCTTTTCAAGAACTGGGATATCAAATGGTCTTTAGAGCCAGATTCTCACCGCAAATATGAGTATGAGTTTGTCGAGGTTTTGTCGGATTACAACGACGAAGCTGGTGTCTTTGTTTCATACTTGCATAAAGCAAAAGGCTTTTCAAGTGTTTTCTTTCGAATGGGATACGAGGAAGCAGACATCTTTCGCATTCTACCTCGTAGTTTATATCGGTTCTCCCACAAGGTTCCTTCCTTGAAACTGGCTGGAACCGAAGGTGTGCCAAAAGATGCTTACGAGCTGGACCAAGCTGCGTTACCAGAAACAATCCAAGAGGTTATCGCGCCTTCAATTTACGAGAGTAACATTAAGTCAAAACCTCAAGCTGTCTATTTTGCTAGCAAAGGGAATGTTTTTCAAACCGGACAGATTTGGTCATTCTACAGTGGCTATGATGATATGCCTCTATACTATGGTAAGATACAGAAGATCACTTATACTCAAAAATTCAAGCAAGAGCCAATACTTAAACTACATATAAGCCGGCTAAAGACTACTCCTTTCCCTAAGGACGTTATCGCATGGGAAAACAGGACAATGCCTGTTGGCTGTGGAACTTACTACGCGAGAAACGTTCAAGAAACAATCACATCAAATGAGGTTTCACATCAAGTAACGCCTCAAATCTCCATGGATGGGAAAGAATATACAATTCTCCCCAAAACCGGCGAAGTTTGGGTTATATACAGATCCTGGAGCAGTTCTATTGATGTTGAGGATTTAGAATATGGTTCTTATGCTATTGTTGAAGTTCTTGATGATAGCTTGGACTATAAAGTCTTGCATTTAGAGAAAGAGTACTATCGCGATGACGATGATGATAAAAGTGATTATAGGTATCTTAAGGCAGCAAAGGAGTATATTGATGATGAGGATGATGACGAGGAAGATGGGTCAGAACCTATATTTACGATACCAAGGTCGAAAAGGCTTAGATTCTCGCATAAGGTTCCTGCTTCGCGCGTAACTAAAGAGATATACGGAGAGTTAAAAGATGTTTTGAAAGTTGATGCTAGAGCGTTGCCTTTTTTCCTCAAGTATCCTGACCATTGAGCCAAGAGAGTCAGTGAAGCCAAATGGTTCCTTTATTGTTAGGTTGTGTGTTTTTTTAGTTAAGAATCTTAAGAACTTGCTTCACAAACTAGGGGTAATTTATCTAAAATTTAAGGACCTATGTGCAAATAAATAAGAATTCAAATTTCAAAATGACCTAAAAAATTCAATAAAATTACCAAAAAGCCCATAAGAAGCATATAAACTGTGTGAGGTGTTCCAACGAAGACAGATTTTCAGTCAAATAGACAGTTTGCCATCGACGTAACCCTAAAGCCTTTGACTCTCTCTCTCTCTCTCTCTCTCTCTCACTCACTCCTCCTTCTTCTCCGATCTCCGGTGAGTTCTCCGCCTCTCTCTCTCTTTCATTTTCTCACTCCTCAGTTTCGAGTCTGGTTCTGAAATCGTGTTGTGTACTCTTTCGTTTCATCAAAAAACCCACCTTTTTTACGCCTTTGTAGCTGAGAAATTCGCCGATTTTTTCACGCTTGTCTCATGTCTGAATCTCTGATTTTTGTTTGTTGAAAACTGTTCTGTTTCGCTTTGTATTAGGATATCACAAAGAAACTAATTTTGAAATCTCTGCGTGTGTGTATTTTAGGAGTATGAGCAACAAAGATGAGGCTCTTCGAGCCAAAGATTTAGCAGAAGATTTGATGAAAAAGTCGGATTTCGATAAAGCTCGTAGATTCGCGTTGAAAGCTCAGAAAATGGATGCAACATTGGAGAGCATAGCTCACATGATAATGGTGTGCGATGTTCATTGTGCTTTGCTTGAGAAATCTGGTGACGAGACGGATTGGTACAAGATTCTTCAAGTAGAGCACAATGCAGACGATAACACGGTCAAGAAACAGTACAAGAAGCTTGCCCTTCATCTACATCCGGACAAAACCAAGCTCCCTGGCGCTGAATCTGCTTTCAAAACCATCGGTGAAGCACAGAGAGTTCTATTGGACAAAGACAGAAGGAAGATTCATGACATGAGACGCAAACCGTTCAAAAAGCCTTCACCAGCACAAACCACATGGTTTAACACTCAACATGTTTATCAGAAAAATGTTAATGCGGCGAGGAACAACTTCACAAGACCTGAAAACCAGCAAAAACCTCAATCTCAGCCTACTGGTTTTAGTGGTGGTCTTAACTTTTGGACCTCGTGTGCCTTCTGTAACATGAAGCAAGAATGTCTGAGAGGATATATCAACAAGCTAATGTACTGTCTGAGTTGTGGTAAGCAATTCATTGCTACTCAAATTGCTTACCAACAAAGCAAGGTTCCAACACAAGAGACTGAAAAGGTGGGACCGAAGAAGCAGGAGAGTTCTGCCAGAGCAAAAAGTGGCTATGGAAATAGAAAGAGGAAGATAATTGTTGAATCTTGTGGCAGCTCTTCAAGCGAGAGTAGCTGTGACTTGGAAGAAGTTGCAACTGGTGGACAGCGGAGGTCAGTCCGTAGCAAGCAGCAAGGTTCATATAAAGAGAATATGGGCGATGATGAGAAGAAAGAAAAGGTTGCAAAAAGTTCTGAGGAGTCTAATTTAGGAAAGAAGTCACATGAGAACAATCTGTTTTCACAAACCTTGCCAAATGGGATAAACAGAAAGAAGGAAAAGAAGGTAAAACAAGACCGAGTGGGAAGCCTTAAGGACTCTGGTGATTCAGGGAGTGAATCAGACTCTGAGATCTTCGTATGTGCGGATCCTGATTTCAATGACTTTGAGAAGCTGAGGAAGGAGAGTTGCTTTAAAGCTGGCCAGACATGGGCAATGTATGATGATATGGATCGAATGCCTCGATATTATGCAATGGTCTTAAAAGTCATAAGGAAACCTAGTTTCATGATTAACTTGACATGGCTAGAGGCTACACCAGATGATGAGAAAGCAAAACAGTGGGTTCGCAAAGAATTGCCTATCTCTGTTGGTAAGTTCCAACTTTGCGGATTTGAGAACATAAACAAAACTCGATCTTTCTCTCATCTGATCCATTGCAGAGTAAGAGGCATGAAAAATATCATCAGTGTATACCCAAGAATGGGAGAAACATGGGCTCTCTTTAAGAACTGGGACATAAGTTGGTCCCCTGGTCGTGCATGTCATGAGTATAATTATGAGTTTGTTGAGATCTTGTCAGAATATGCTGAAGGGACCGCCATAAAGGTTGCCTTCTTGGTTAAAGTAAAAGGCTTTATAAGTGTCTTTTGTCGGATTTCGTCGGGTGATAGATCAGACACATCTCATATTCCGCCTCATGAGTTTCTTAGATTCTCACACCGCGTTCCCTCAACCAAATTAACAGGGAAAGAAATGAATGGTGTTCCTGTTGGTTCTTATGAGCTCGATACAGCTGCATTACCGCAAAAGATCGACAAATTAGAAGAAGAAGAAGAAGTTGTCTCGATCTCAAGACAAACGGCTAGCTCAAACCAAGTCCATGATCACTCTCCCCCATCACCAGAGCCAGACTGTATCATCATTCCTAATTGTCAATTCCATGATTTCAGCGCCGAAAGATTAGTGGCGAAGTTCGCAACTGGGCAGATATGGTCATTGAATAGTAAAGAAGATGGCTTGCCCAAGTGTTACGCCAAGATTCAAAAGATAGAATGGAAGCCTGTGTTTAAACTGCACATAAACCACCTCGAGCTAGAATCACTTCCTAAAAATGTCACAAGGTGGCGTGACGGGAAAATGCCAGTGAGCTGTGGAAATTTCACCTTGAAGGAAGACCGGACCGAGATACTTACTAAGGTGACTGGCTTTTCACAACAGATAAAGGCGCAAGGACTTATGAGAAAGAACAAGTACAATGTCTTCCCCAGGACAGGGGAAATATGGGCAATGTACAAGAACTGGAGTGAAACAATCAAAGTGACAAGCTTGAAGAAGTGTGTATACGAGGTTGTGGAGGTTCTTGACGACAATGAGAGCCACATAGAGGTTATGATGTTGGAAAGAGTGGACGGGTTTAATTCGGTGTTCAAGGAGAAAGTTGAAGGAGGCATGGATGTGAAGAGAAAGGTTCCATGGTGTGAACTGTTGAGATTCTCGCATTATGTTCCTGCGTTTCGGTTAACCGGAGAGAGGGATGGAGCTGTTAGAGGCTATGTCGAGCTCGATTCGACTGTGTTGTCTCGTAACTTGCTCAGGTCTTAGACTAATTATAGTAGGGATGTTTGTGTCTTTGTTAGTATTTGGTAGTAGTGAGGAAGGGAATCTACATTTTGTCTAAGTATGTAGTTTCTGTTATAGATTCAGACCTTAACTTCCCTCACAGTCTGTCTTTAACTTCAGTTTTAGTTGGTTATAAACTATGGAATCATGTTAATGAAAACTCTTTTTGGCTTATTTGTGCTTCCTGCTCTGAACTTTTGCTTACACTTTGTTGAACTGTTGCTTAATTTTGTAAATATATAATTAAATGCGAGATGTTAAGCAACAAGGGCGTTTGGTCTAGTGGTATGATTCTCGCTTTGGGTGCGAGAGGTCCCGAGTTCGATTCTCGGAACGCCCCTTTTTTATGTGTAAATTAAAATAGGCTTTTTTATCCATTAGGCCCAGTGTGGCCCATTGTTGTTGACTGCTTCGTATCTTCATGTTATAGCTTTATAATGTGTTCATGGTGTCGTCATTTATTCTTGGGCATTGAATTGGGCCCATTTTTTCAAAGACAACATATTCTCATGTTACTCTTTAAATAGTACAAAAGAATAAATCAATCACATGTGAAAAAAGAGACACGTGTCGATATTACTGTGGCGTTTGATTTGTAAAGCTGAAGACAAAGCTCTACCGTTATTATTGGAGAAGAAAAAGAAAAAATGAAAAAAAAGAGAGAGAGAAAGCACACTTTGGGGTAGCGCACGTCCCAAGTAACACTGATACGACGTCGTTATTTCGATAACGATTGATGAACAACAACTTTTGTTTTCCACAAACACGCGTAGCTTCCACGCGATTCTGTCTCATGGAGCGCGTGTTTGTCACGCCCCGACAATCCTACCTGGCTCGCACACACAAACACACTCCTTCCTCTACACGGCTTCGGCTTTAATCCCAAACATGTTTCAACTTTTTAACCCAACACTTTTATCTTTTTTTTGTTACCTTTTTTACCTTAATAAAATAAAAAAATGTGTTTCAATTTGTGCATCTCTTTCACTTTAAAGTTAAACTATGTCATGGTTTGTTATTTGTTTTGTTACTAAATTTGTATATGTCAACGGTTGTATATGTGAAAGCTGCAAATTGTTTAATGGTTGACCAAAAATTTAAATGTTTTTTTATACCATATGTAAGCTAATTTTGTGTGTATCAATGGTCGATAAGTTTTATGAACTAGTGCCTTTGAAATTTTGCTTATTGCTGTTTGGTAAAAAAAAAAAAGGTAATCAAACCTTAATGTATATCTAAAGATCATAGATTTTCTCAGTTGAGAATAAATATATTTTTATGAAACTCTGCAATTTAAAAATGTGATCTAATGGAAGAATATACTATTTTTATGACAAAAATGGGAGAATATTTAATACCACTACTTGAAATTGAACAATGAAGATCAATAAAAAAAACAATCAAGATCAATCACATAATTTCTCAAAAACTAACGTAATCTGCGCCTTTAAATGTTTTCGTCAATATTTATTCTAGTCATAGATTTAGTGACAACGAAAAAAAATATGTGAATAAATTCAAACGATAAGATAATAATATGTGAATAAACTATTTAAGCACGATTAACTAATAATCATGATTGTGTGTGTTTATTAGTTCAACGAATTCATAAGAGTCATTTCATGAATAATATTGTAGATTATTTTTTCAGATAATTTATTTTATTGTATATAAAATAAAATAATTGATACATTTCCCAGAATTTGATGACTTTATGCAATTTTTACCTAAAAGGTTTAAAACCTTCCAACAAAAATCACCAACTTTCTTAACAACCGATGATGATGATATGCCTTCTCACAATTCTCTGATTCTATTATTATTGTGATTATTGAAGAAGACGACGCAGGTGTCTTCTATGTCGCAATCGCCACCGTCGCCGGAGATGAATCTCCAGCCTCCGGCATTGGTTATCGACGATCCTTCGACCTCTATGTGGGATTGGGGAGATCTCCTTGACTTCGCCGCCGCAGACGAACGTCTTCTCGTCTCTCTAGACTCCGATCAATCTCCTTTCCCTACATCTCCTCTTCCTCCTCCTCCTCCGCCGCCGCAGCCACCGGCGGGATCTGAATCGTATCCTTCTCCCGAAGAATCGGGCTCAGGCTCAGATCGTGTTAGGAAGCGAGACCCGAGATTGATCTGTTCCAATTTCATCGAAGGTATGGTTCCTTGCTCGTGTCCTGAGCTTGATCAGAAATTGGAAGAATCTGAGCTGCCTAAGAAGAAGCGTGTTCGAGGCGGCTCAGGGGTGGCTCGGTGTCAGGTTCCTGGATGCGAAGCGGATATAAGCGAGCTTAAAGGGTATCATAAGAGGCATAGGGTTTGTCTCCGTTGTGCTAACGCTAGCTTCGTTGTGCTTGAGGGAGATAATAAGAGATATTGTCAACAGTGTGGAAAGTATGTTCCTTTTATCGCGAGAACCGTCTTAGTTTTGTTCTCCTATGTATGCATCTTGTAGGCTTTGTGGTTGTCATAGCTTAGCAGATACAATAGTAGTAACTAGCTTCATGAGAGTTGATTCTCAACACGAAATCTTCGAGATCTAGATTGGTTTTTGTTGTCTCTTTGATAAGGTAAGGAATGGTTGAATCTATCATTAGGAAATTAGATAACTTGGGGAAAGATTGTTGATTTTTTTGAATGATTCCATGGATTTCACATAAATTATTGACCATCTCTCTTTGTAATCATTCGTCTACTGTTGAGTAGTCTGTGAAAATTTATGACTTTTTGGTCCTATCGATGATTTTCTCATCCTTACAGTGAGTAAATCATGTGGCAGGTTTCACGTGCTCACGGACTTTGACGAGGGAAAACGTAGCTGTAGGAGAAAGCTAGAGCGTCACAACAACAGAAGGAAAAGGAAACATGTAGACAAAGGAGGTGTTGCTGCAAAACAACAGCAAGTGGTATCACAGAATGATAACAGCGTTATTGATGTTGAGAATGGAAAAGGTATGAGTGAACATCGCAAATAGTATCACCATGTGTTTTCTTTATGTTAGATGTTTCATTTAAATGTTCGTCTAGCTACAAATGTTTGAGTTCGCTTAGAAATTCAGCTGGCTTCTGCTTGTCCTTATAATTATTTTTGAAACAGATAATACATGCTCTAGTGAGCAGAGAGTGGAACAAGAGGCATCATTGATTTATGAAGATCGGCATATTCCTGCTGAAGGGTCTGTACCCTTTAACCATAGCATCAACGCAGAAAGCTTTGTCTCCGCTACAAGTTCGGATGAACGAATTAATGATACCAAGTTTGAACTCTCACCTTCTTGTGGTGACAACAAAAGTGCTTACTCAACTGTGGTGAGTTTCTTTTCAGAAGCTCTTACATCAAACACTTTTGTGTGCTTTATAACTAATTTTTCGATTTATTGTAGTGCCCTACTGGTCGGATCTCTTTCAAGCTCTACGATTGGAATCCAGCAGAGTTCCCACGGAGACTACGTCATCAAGTATTCTAAAGAAATATATATTACAGTTTAGTCTCCAGAGACTATGTTTACCCTTTTCAGAATCTCAAAGAACTAATGTTCATGTAATTAATTGGTGCAGATATTCCAATGGTTGGCCACCATGCCTGTTGAGCTAGAGGGCTATATCCGTCCAGGATGTACAATTTTGACTGTTTTTATAGCCATGCCAGAGATTATGTGGACGAAGGTACATACTGTTATCCTTTATTCATCATTCTCATGTTCTTGATGCCGCAACACAATATCCGTAATTGTTTATTTTCAGTAGGGTGACTAGTTTCGACATGTTCTATATGTACCTTTTTGTTCTTAAGTACAATATTCACATTAAAGCTCTTACGTTTTTTGTGCTACTTGAGTTTTCTGTTTCTGCTAATTGTTCTATGTGTGGAAGCTTGTGTCCTGAAGGAGAAAATACAGCTTAGTATCTCTTTCTGTGAGCTCTCTCTTTAACTTTAAAACATTTCCTATATGTTCTTCTTCACAGTTGTCTAAAGATCCTGTGGCATATCTTGATGAATTTATTCTTAAACCTGGAAAGATGCTATTTGGAAGAGGCTCGATGACTGTCTATTTGAACAACATGATTTTCCGTCTAATGAAAGGCAAGTTAATGATGTTCTTTACCTTTGTTCCTCTGTTTTTATCTCTCTATCATACTGGATAATCACAGCCTTCTGAGTTTATACATTTTCAGTGTAAGTTTATACTTATTTATTTTGGTTTTGACAGGTGGAACAACTTTAAGAGGAGTTGATGTAAAATTAGAGTCACCGAAACTTCAGTTTGTGTATCCGACATGTTTTGAAGCTGGCAAACCAATTGAGCTTGTAGTTTGTGGACTTAACCTGCTGCAACCCAAATGCCGGTAGGATATCAACTCGTATTTTGATCTATGCTTCAAGCTTTTTTTTTCTGGATAAGACAGAATAACATGATGCTAACAGATACTGGTTTCATTGCAGGTTTCTTGTGTCTTTTTCTGGGAAGTACTTACCACATAACTATTCTGTTGTACCTGCACCGGTTCAGAAGGGGAAACGTTCGTGTGATAACAAGTTGTACAAGATCAATATTGTGAATTCTGACCCTAATCTCTTTGGCCCTGCATTTGTCGAGGTACCCATCTTTTGAAGATATACATTTGTCCAAGTAGCCCGTTTTTCTTCGAATAATATGGTCCTCCTCTAAACCTTTTGTAGGTTGAAAATGAATCTGGCCTATCAAATTTCATACCTCTTATAATTGGAAATGAAGCCATTTGCTCCGAAATGAAATTAATAGAGAAGAAGTTCAACGCTACACTCTTTCCAGAGGGACAAGGTGTCGCTGCATGCTGTTCTTCGGCTTGCTGTTGCAGGGATTTCAACGAGAGGCAAAGCTCTTTTACTGGGCTCTTGTTAGATATTGCATGGTCAGTGAAGGTGCCCTCTTTAGAATGCACTGAGCGACCCGTGAACCGATGCCAGATAAAACGATACAACAGGGTGTTGGATTATCTGATACAAAGTAACTCGTCCTCGATCCTAGGAAGCGTGCTTCGAAATTTGGAAACTTTAATGAAGAAAATGGAGCCGGGCAGCCTCGTTCACTGTACATGTGACTGCGACGTTAGGCTTCTACATGAAAATATGAATTTAGCTAGTAACGTTCAGAGAAAACAACTAAGCCCTGAAGATTCAAAGGTGAATCCAGGACCATGTGGTTGCTGTTGTGAGAGCAGTTTCCAGAAGAACATACCATCAAGAGTATTAAACTTCAATCAGGTGATTCACTAATATCTGACTTTCCCACTTTTCTAAGCTATACTCTGCACATAATCTTCACTTGTCTTGTACATTTTGTTTCTTGCTCCACTACAGATAGTTAATTTTGTGATATCTTTGGCACAATCTTGTGTATGCTTTTCGTTTTTTGCATGGTTTCCAATATTAACCTTGGTCGTGTTACTCTGTTATTTACAGGATCCGGAGGCAGGATTAGATCGCAAGGAGAGGATACCAGCGGCTTCATCAGATATTGGCGGAAAAGAGACAGATCCACTTTTAAACAAAGAGGTTGTCATGAACGTAAACGACATAGTAGACTGGCCAAGGAAGTCTTCTTGTCTACCAATACACTCCACCCAAACATTCAGGTCCCGCCAAACTGTTTTCTTAATCACTACATTCGTTGTCTGTTTTGCGGTCTGTACCGTTGTCTACCATCCAAACAAGGTCACACAGCTTGCAGTGGCCATACGAACGAGATTGGCACACAAACTTTGAACAAAAAGTAGAAAGGCAGAGACTCTAACTTTAACAGGTGAAAGTCTGTTCATCAAAATGAAGAGAGCTGTATAAAACATAAGCAGAGACAAGATGGTTAACGAGTACTTGCTTCTTCTTCTTCTTCTTCTCAATTTCTTTAAAAGACTAGTGATGCTGCAACTGTTATAACACATGAAATGGTCTAATCAGTGATTTATTTTCAAATAGTTATATAAATTATAGGGTTTGCTTTCGTCGATGTAACTTGTTTATTTTCCTTTCTTGGTCTAAAAACTGATTCTTGGACGAAACCTAATGGTAATCTTTTGGATTCATTTTAAACAGTCTCTATCAATATGCCACTGAGTTTACAACAACAGCAAAAATACACTAAAAAGGTATAAAGGATCTGACCAACTCATTATATGTTTACATGTTATTCTCTCAAGGGAACTGTTGTAGTTTTACATAACTCAAGTTAAAGCAAACAAAGTTCACAGCATCTCCAAAAGCAACCTTATAACCTCAAATATAAGGTTTTTTGTCCTCCAAAAGAAACCTCAAAACCTCAAATTTGAGGTTTCATCTTTCTTTTGCATTTTCATCCCTTCAATTAATAATATTTCACAAATATCTTTATTAACTTTTTAATTTCATCATTTTAGTACATAAAAAAATATATTTTGTAAATATAAACTTAATTTTCACATGTTAAACTAAAAGAAAGACTTTAAATTAAAATAAAAAATATTAATTTAGTAATTATTTATTGGTTTAATAATTATTTGAGGTATATTTTATATTATCTACAAAAATTAAGAGATTTATTTAATTGTGAAAAATAGTAAGGACTTAAATGCAATATGTAAAATTAAGTTTGAGGTTTTTCTTTTGGAGAGAAACACATGAAACCTCAAATTTGAGGTTGATGAAACCTCAAATTTGAGGTTCCTTTTTGGAGATGCTCTAACCATAACAACTCTACAAGAAATAACAACAAAGAAAACACCGAGATACCGAAAAATCTTTTGGGACAGAAAAACAATATGTTTAACAAGCTTTACAGCTTCGCCTGCAATAGCCAGGAAGCTCAGAAGTTCCAACCATGTACTCGGGGTTCTTTGTGCATTCCCCAAGCACAGCCCATCTCTCACAACTCTCATTCATATCTGTGCAGTTTCCGTTAGGTGTCACAATCTTATCGAATGAGTCCACGTGGATCCACTTTGTCGCTGACCATTTCTCTCCTTCGATCACTGGACATCCTCCGTGAAGGCTCAATGGGTCCGGTATTGCGTCTGGGTGGAGGTTGAAGAACAACAAAGCATCCCCTTTCTTTGGTTTCACTGTAAAATACACAAAACATGTAAGAATTAACATCTTTCACTCTCCAAGAAATGAAGATCATGTTATTATCGGTTTTGGTTCACACCGGCGATTCCTCTCTTAGCACAATCAGAGAGGTCTTGTTCGTCTTCAGAGAGTTTTCGGCGAGAAGGTACCTATACAAATCAGGTCTTTTATGAGTGAGAATGACCCAAGACTGATCGTTTTGCAAAATATCAATGGTAGCACAAACCTCTGCATCAGGGAATACGGTTTCTCCGCCTTTTGTCACATTGGATAGATACATGAGAACCGTTGCTATGCGGTGTCCACCACGGACAATGTTGACCTTGTCATGAAAGTAGTCAAAGTGAGCATCGTACTTTTGACCGTGCTCGTATCTCAGTACCTGAATATCTTCCCCGTTTTCTGTCACCACAAAAAAGTAAATGACCCTTCCAAGATTTTGCAATTGCTCTTAGCTGCTCACAACAAGCAAAGAAGTTTTAAAAGGCGATCCACAGTGTAATGTACCTTTTGGAAGAAATGTCCAAGTGGAGATCTTGTCTTCTATACCGGAAACAATGGCATCCTGTGATCAACACAAGAATACTTCACACGATGGAGTAAACAGATCATGAATAATCACAACGTTTATAGACCTGAATAACGCCGCAGAAAACTCGATAACCGATTAAATCTAAACAAAACCGTATTTATCATTGATTCAACCTCAATTCAAGACCTAAGAAGACAAGATTCAAACTTTATCAAGAAAAGGAACACAAAAGGAGTTAAAAATCAAACCTTTGCTTTGGAGATAAAGGTTCCAGAGCTGGTCCGAACCTCGCTGAACTTGCTCTCGCCACTATCATTATCAGCCACAGCAGATCTCTTCAGATCCGCTTTTGCCTTTTTTGTTTTTTTAAAGAAATATACAAAAAACAACAACAAAGTAAATCAAAGTTTCCAAATTTAAGCTCCAAAAACAACGAAAAGATGAAGATAACTTACAAGGGAGATTATATGATCACATTCCAATTCAGTAAGAAACCCTTCGTATACAAACGCCCTAAACACACACAAAAATCGAACCTTTCCAGATTCATCCAACACAAACCCACAAAATCATTTGATGGGTAGAGAGAGAGAGAGAGAGAAAGATCGAACCTGGGTTTCGAAGAGACCTGCTTGACTTTCGAAGGATTTATAATGGCGCTAAGAGAAGCAAAAGATTGAATCATGAAAGAGAAGATAGAGAAGAGCAATAAAAATCCATAGAGAGACATCGAAATCGTCATATTTTTTTGTGTTTTGTTGGATCTTGATGTGGATGTATAAGCGATTCGGAAGACGAAACAGAGAAGAAGAGGAAGAAAAAATTGATTTTTTATTTTCCGGGAAAATAAAGAATGAGAGATCATGTGGTGGTAGTGGTGAACAAAGTTTAACGAGATAAACGACAAAACGGCTTTTTGATAATATTACAACACAATGTGTGAATTAGACACACTGCTAATTTTTACTAGAAACTATACTTTACTAATTCGCAAGAAAAAATGTTAGTGAGTTTAAATATTTTTATAAGAAAATAAATCATATACTATTGAACAAGGACTATCATTTGTTTTTCCCCTATTTTGAACCGTTAATAACTACTTGCCTATTTATTAAAAAAAAAAATCGAAAAACAGAAAACTCATACAAAAAAAGAACAACATTAACAAACAATAGTTCAAGAAAAAAAATGGTAAATAAAAAAAACAGAATAACACAACATTATCATATCATGTATTCATGTGTAACAACAAATTTGGAGCCTAATACATTACATACACAATGATACAACAAATTTGGAGCAAAATCATTCTCCATGCTTGTGGAATATAACCAAGTAACATGTGTTCAAGAGTGGTTTAAATTTTTCCAAGAACAGTCTCCATGTGTCGATTAATATCATTTAAACATCTTGTAGAATTGTATTCTTCATTGTCCAATAATTCTTCAGAGTATGTCCTTTGAAGTTTCGAGTTTTCTCTATCTCTTAGCTTACCTAAGCTACACTTGTCTCCTCTCAATGTCTCCACAACCTTTTATGTATATCATTATAATTTCATGTGACCAAAATTAATCATTTTGTGACACAAAAAAATGGTTACTAAAATAATGGAATTGAATGTGTTTTGTGTAAGCATGCCTGGCTCATTTGAGGCCGGTTCACTGAGGTTTGGTGTATACACAAGGATGCTATGAAGACAAGCCGGTCCAACTCTTCTAAGTCATAGTCATCTCCCAATACCGGATCAACAAGTTCTTTGATCTTGTTCTCTTTGATCAATGGCTTAGCCTTCAAGAACATTGATGATAAGTAGTACTCAAGTTAGTAAATTTCATATGATAAAAGATGTGTGTAAATAGAGAAGGTGACATCATGACCACATACCCACATGACAAGGCTATGTTGTGAGCTGTCAAGGGCTTGTTTACCAGTGATGAGCTCGAGAAGCAAGACACCATAAGCATATACATCTGTTTTCTCATCTACTATCCCATGCATGAAGAACTCTGGTGGAAGGTAACTAATCCATATATAAAACACACACATATATAAGAGTTGTTATTAATAATCTTAGATATGAAACACAAGAAAATTTGTGAATTTGTGTTCACATAATATTGTATTAAACTTAAGACTCCAAACCCGAATGTTCCTTCGACTTTCGATACGGTATGGTGAGTCCATTGGTCTGGTAGCCATTTAGATAGTCCAAAATCAGATATCTACAAAACAAGTATTACAATTTTCGAGTTCATTTTTTAATTTCATAGCTTCATTAAGACATTTAAAAAATATTATGTTAAATTAGTTATTAATCATTACTTGAGCCTCAAAGTTCTCAGTGAGAAGGATGTTAGAAGCTTTAATGTCTTTGTGAATAATCCTTCTTGGACAATTTTCATGAAGATAATACAATCCTTCCGCAGTTCCCGTAGCCACTTTGTATCTTATGCTCCATTTCAATTTCTCCTTAGCCTCTACAAAAATGTTATAATTAAGCATGAATCATCCAAGGGAACATAGCATATACATGAAATAGAATATAAAGAGAAATTTTAATTTAACCGTAGAGCAAAGAAGCAAGGCTTCCATTAGGAGATAGTTCAAGAACAAGATGCATTCCTCCTTCAACACAATATCCAATAAGCCTAGCAATGTTTGGATGATCAACATGTACTATGATCCCTAGCTCCGACAAATAATCCATAGTCATCTCCTCCGGAGAGCCTCTAGTTAGTTTCTTTATCGCCACTATTTGCCCATCTTTCATTTGTCCTTTATACACTTCCGCGTATCCTCCTTCTCCGATTAGATTCTCTGCCATTTAACATTACATCTTACACAAGTTTCTTATGGATTGAAAATGTAGAAAACAAGACTAACAAGATGTTGGGCTAGTGGTGTAAACTTGTCTATGAGGACGCTAGAACTCACGAGTTCAACCCGTGAACTTCATAAAGATTATGGGTTTCAGCCCAGAACTTCTTCGTATACCAAAAAAAAATGTAGAAAAGGGTTTTATGTAAAGATGTGTGCATACCACGACTATAACAATTTGTCGCGGTTTGAATATCTTGAAGAGAGAAGTTTCTCCAAGAAGGTTTGAAGAAGAACAAATCATCGGTGTCGAGAGAAGCAGAAGGTAGAACAGGGACCATGTTGTCTCTAATGCGTTTGCTCTTCCTTCTTGTTAGTTTAGGTACTCCTTTGAGAGGTGTGAATGTGTTGAATGGCATCGCGGACGATCCTTTCTTTAGTAACCGAACGAAACCTTTCCAATGATGATGATGGTGATGGTGTTGATTATGATGAGCTTCTGATGAGTCTGACGTGCTGACCACGGAAGATGATGTTTCGGATTCAATGCTTCTTATTAAGTTATCATCGTCTGATTCGGGTTTGATAGTGCAGAATGTTATGTTTTCTTCATCTGAACATAATGATGGTAAATCTGGAAAAAAGGGGGTTTTTTAAATGAAAACTTTTAGCACAAGAAAGAACATATCTCTATCTCGAGAGAGACACAAATTATAAGATTATTATTACCATGAGAAGAGAAAGAATCAGAGAAGCCTGCTCGAGATCTTCTTGTTGAGAGTGGATTCAATTGTTTTCCACCGTCTTCAGCGTCTACATCGCTACAAGACCTCACAAATTAACATACATGGTAAACAAATTAGGTTATTTTTTAGAATGATATGTGGTAACTTGTGAGACACGGTACATAACAATCAATTCAGAAATTACCACGAGGGAGACGAGGAAGACGTCGTCGTCGTCGTGGGAGCAAGAGTTTCTGAGGAGTCTCGAACGTCTTCCATGGATTAGAGACAAGAAATGAGAAGAGAGAGAAGGGAATAGAGACTAAAGAAAAAAAGAGAGAGAGAGAAAGTAAAAGGAAGAGATGATCATTGGTTTAACATCTCATCTTTCTCGTTTTTTTTTGTTATAACTAAAAAGGCCGTCTCTTTCTCCTTTCACATTCTTCTTTCTTTAATTTTAGATGAAATTTTAAAATCCAATTTGTATGTTTTTCGAAATAGAAAAAAACAGCCAGAGAATATTCTCCATAACTTGATTATATATAATTTAAAATACTTATATTTAGTTAAGTGTGTAACAGACTAATTCTTCCCTGGATTCTATGAAAAAAATAAAAAAAATAATAATATAAGGATGAATTACAAAACTAGACCATTAAAATTTTTAGAATTGAATTTTATAAAAATACATTTTTTCATAGTTACTTTTCAAAACTACAACTAAACAATGAAAATTAAATGCAAAAAATATTATCCAAACAATATTATATCTTATTATAACATAAACACTAATCAGGAAAACTAAATGAAAAGATTTTGATTTAAACAATGTAGTTATGTGAATTCCTCGTAATTGTAATAGAAAAAAAAATTAGATTTTTTCTATAATCTCAATAGAGTTTAATCTACTTTGGATAAATAAAAGAGTTTGTAGTATATGTACTATTTTGATTGTGATAGCTCCCACGTTGGTGGGATAATGCCACGTGGCGCAATCCGTATCCGACAAAGGTTAGTGGACGTGAAGTCAGTAAGAAGAGACAACAATGTTGTAACATACATAACATGTTGACCACTTCAATATGTTATGGTGAGATATCCGTATGATTATATAAATGGGCCTGGGCTTTTATATTATAAATTAAATAAGTAAAGCCCATAAATAAAAAAGAGACGCTTTCTTTCTTTCTTTCTTTCTTTCTTTCTTTCTTCTTATAACAAAAGAAACTCTGTCGAACACAGAAGGTTTGGTTATTTACTGTTAATGGAGAATTTGACGGCGAAGAAAGACGATTCAGAGACGCTAAAACCTAATCATCAGATGGATGCAGACGACGATGACGAGAATGTGAAACAGCTTAAAGAGTGTTCTTCTCTCTATTTGTCTTTACAGGTTTTTGTCTTAATCCTTATTTGATTCCTAGATTTTCCCCCTTTCAGAAGAAAATAGTTCGATTTTCGATTTGATTTTCTCTGATTTTTGTTTGTAGGATTGTCTTGTTGATAGTAACAGAGATTGGAAATCTTGTCAGAAACGTATGTATCTCTCTCTCTGATTTGTGTTTTTTTAGCTTAAATCTGAGATATTTAGGGTTTTAGAGCACAGTTTTGTTATAAAGAAACGAAATTGGGATTGTTTCTGACTTAATTATATTATTCTACTTAATAGTATGTTTGGACAATATGTTGATATTGACTATTTTGTTGTTTTTGTAATGTGTTCCTAAAGATGTTCAAGCCTTGAAGGCATGCCATGAAAGGAGAGCCAAGAAATAACACACAAACTTTGATAAGGAACGATTTGATTATCTTACTTTATATACATAAAACCATATATGGTTAGTAACTCAATTATAATGTATACTTTTTTACGATTATTCTTGTTGCGTGGCGCTTTCATAAAATGTAAAAAATTATCAACTTGGAGCTTTCAATTTGATCAAATCTGAATCTTGGTTTATGATGTCTCTCTTGAGTGGTTGGTTTTTGGTTCATTGTTTGTGAGTCTTTCTTTTGATGTGGCTTAAGTCTTTAAGTAGTTGAGAGTTCTTTATGAGATAACCATGTGTTTTGCTTTTTTGATTTGAATCATTACTAATAGAATGCTACTTCTTGTGAAGAACCCACCTATATTATATATACATACATTCCTTTTAGATATTATAAGTTACTTATTGGAGCCATGGATCTTTGATATCTTGTGATGGTAAGGGAATAAGGGAAGTGGACTATAGCAAAGCAGATAAGCTACTTAATACTAAGATATGTTACATTTACATTTACTTCTGCTTTCTCTGCATGTATTTTGAAAACTTTGGTCATAAAGAGTATCTTAGTGCAGTTCATAGTGTGACAAAACAAGTCACGTTTTTGGCTACTAGACATTATAAAATTTGAGCTTGCTTTTAGCCAATTATCGTCACGTGCAAATTGTAGAATGTGATGGTGGATAAGAAAGAGTTAACATGCGCGATTATTAACATCAACTCTATATACTATTAATATTTCTTGTAACAAGTCAATAGCCAAAAGCTTAACTTGAACGTAACTTTTTTGTTGTTTATTTTTTAATCATGTATATTATATGGTTGGATATTGTTTTAGATAAAACACTTCTTATGGTAATTAATTTGCATATTTATATATATAAGTAAAGAACATCTAAACCGTATATCAAAACTTTGATATAGATGATTTGAGATAATTTAAATATTTTTTTAAAAAAACATAAGATCACAATAACAAAGAAAGAACATAAAAAGCAAACATGTTTTTTTACCCTCCCGCCACTAAAAAATTCTACAAACAACACTTAACCTCAAAAATGCTTAGGCGTGACATTGCCACAAAGTGCAAAGTGGGGTGCATTATCATATATCTTCCCACTCATATACTCTCTCCCCTTTATCCCCCAAATTCAACCAATCTTCTTCCTCCACGTCATCACCTCACTTTTTTTCCTCGTCTCAAAAACTAATTAAAAACCTAAAAAAGTAAAAAAAACCCCTTTTTTGTCTTCTTCCTTCCTCCGCCGATAAACTATTTCCGGCGAGGCGTGAACGACTGATACACGACGGTCCCGGAGCCAGGAAACTCGTCCATTAGCCTGCTCCGACACTTTAGTCCAAGCTTCTTCGCCAACACGCGCTCCACGCGCTTCGTAACCTCGTGGCTATACTCTTCTCCGCCGTAAGTGGTGGCGATCGAGACGGAATCTGGCCGGAAAACATTAATCGCGCGACTCAAAACCTCGGAGATGTCTCCGTTACCGTCTTCTTCGTCGTCTCGGAGAGACAAACCGCACTCGAAGCTCGCGTAGCTGAATCCGTCCTCGGGCGTGACGTGGATCGTCGAGTAACGGTCTCCGTCAACGCCGTTCATCGAGTAACCGCAAGGATCAAACGCGAAATCGCAGATAAACGCGTTCGCGTTTATATAATCTATTCCGCTAAGCCGCGTCATCTCTTTCCCGCCGCAATCGCTATTATAAGAACTCTCTCCCTCGTCTTCTCCTCTTTTCCGTCTAAAGAAACTCGAAGCGTTGACTCGGTCAAGCTCCGTCATACAAACCTCCACTACAACGACGTCGTTTTCGTCTGGTTCCACGTCAGCGCTCGCTGTGAACACGTGCCAATCACGTGACGTGTTATTATTATTATTATTATTAGACGGAGGCGTCATGACGGATGATTTACGATAACGGAGAGATTTAGGAAGGCTTTCTTCGACGATAAAGACTTCGTCTTTGAAGCTTGTGTAAGGAAAAGGCTGAGACTTTGGGAAGATGAAGCTTCCTCGCGAGTAGCGACACGCGCGCAACGTGAGGCCGAGATCGCCCGCGAGGCTGATCAACGGTCGGATTGATTTTAGGAGCTGCGTCGTGCCGCATGTTTTGATTATGATTTTGTTTGGGTATACGAAGAGGCTTGACTCGGAGAGAACGTAGGCGTCGAAGCTGTGATTCGCTACGGCGGAGACCACCGTGCACTGCACTTGTGTCAAGACTTGGTTTAGAGATTCGAAGTCGATTAAACGGAGACCCATGTCGTTGTGGTTATTGTTTGTTATTGTGTTGTCGTCGTCGAAAAACCGAAGTTCTAGTCTTTTTTCGAAACCTTCGAAACCAGACACTGCCATTGGATATATTCAGAAGAAGATGTACGAAACAGAACAGAGGAAGTTTTGTAAAAACAGAGGAAATGTATGTGTGTGTATGTTGTAGAGAGAGAGGAAGGTAGTAGTGATTAGTGGGGGGAGAGAAGTGGTATTTATAGGAGAGATTTTTGAAAGAGAAGAGAAGGAAGAGCATGCGGGTTAAGAGACCAATAAATCATGATTGTATGCATAATGAAACGAGAAAGATTATTAGAGTTTGTGTTTTGTTTTGTAATCTTGTGCATTGGTGTATACTATGTGATTATGTGTGTGTGTGAGAGAGATGTCTAATTAATTAGTTTAAGTTTTTGATTCTTTTCTGTCAAGAATATCTTCAATATTGTATGATGAAAGATTAGCTTTTATATTTGTTCATCCAATATAGTCCAAATTCATTAATTACGGATTATTCATATTCCTACAATAATAAATAACATATTGAAAGGCAGGGGAACAAGTGTTTGCAAGAAAAATTAGTCTTTTGTGGCTTGTGTGTCAAACAATCGCTAATGCCCAAAAAGTACCAAAGAAAGATAAGAACAACATATTTGAGATACTTTTAGTGCAAATTGAGAAGAATGAATAATTGGATGGTAGCATGAAACTCTTTTCTTTTTTGTTGGAAAGGGAAATGATAAATCGTGTGCTAATTTGAAGATGATTTTGTTGGAGGCTAACTTTAGGGAGACCTTATTTACAGTTCAAATCATAAGAGTATGTAACAATTTATTGCCTTAACAAGAATTAATTAACATTTACTCCTTAATTCATTTGACACACAACATAAAAATCATTATATATAATTTAGTGACACCAAAAGAGAAAATGAGTATAGTTATAGACTGAAATATCGACTATAGTATACTTATCTTTGGTGTATCAAAGTGTTAATTATGAATAATAATATCTAAAATGAATCTGTCATCCTAGTTTTTTTTGGTTCACTTCAGAAAATTCGTTTAGTATTATACATAGGAAAATGATTACACTTGCATTATTCTATAATTTTAAATTTCCAAACAGATTAACACGGTTTAGAGTTAAACAGCAAAATAATATTCCATTACAAATTAATGAAAAACCTGATCACGACACTATTACACACTAGCTATAACCATGCACCACTTAATCAAATTAGTTTAATTATCGCAGGAATATGAATTATTGAATAGGAGTATAATTAAATTATTTTTGTCGTTAAATGTATACATAGTCTTGCTAAGAATCAAGATCAAGTAAGATTATGCTTAAAGTCAACTTACTCATCCAGTAAATCTATGGAACTAGGCTTGCAAACATATCATTGCTATAATTAATTGGTAATACTATTTATTTTATACATCTGTAAAAAGTAAAAAAAAAAAAAAACACTTGAAATGGAAGGTTATTACTCCTAAAATGGAGTATTGTTTAAATGGATGGTTACGTGGCAAATCAAGTTGCGATTAGGTCATAGGTTAAAAAAAAAATCGATGAGGAAATTAAACCATAAAATAAAACGATCAGGCGTGGCAACTTGATAATTATACATTTTTTTCCTTTATAATTTTAATTAGGGATGAATGAAATGAATGCTTTGTTACGTGATACCAAAAGTGCCCTTTCAACATCATTTTTATTCTCCATGCAAATTCTATGTCTAACTTTGTGTTCCGGCATTATCATTATCCATTTTTTACATGATTATTGTTACATATGATACGTCCAAAATTTTTTCTTATGTGTTTGTACATAACTATATAGCTACTCTTCTTTATTTTACAAAAAATATAAAAACGATTTTTTCTATTTTTTTTCCTTTTCTTTCTATATCCGTTATTCACCAATGTATTCTTCAATATGTTTTTTTGTAGGGTGTATCACGTATATATATTTAAATAATAATATACCAAAGTATCCCATAAAGAGTTAAACACTTTGATCAATTAATGCCTCTGTTTAAGTTATTAAACTAAATTATGACGATTATTACATAGTCACAAACATACAAGTTCATAGGTGAAAAGAGTTTTGGGACCAGATAGTTTGTCTATAGCTTATTATATATATATATATATATATATACTTAAAAGGAAAAGTAATTGATTGATCTAATGCTTAAAATTTCTTACTCCATACTATAGATAGTATTCTTAGCTTTTAATTTAAGATAGTTTTATAAGAACAATCTATAGTTATAAGCAAATCACAATATATAATATAATATAAAAACAAGGTGAAACAAATTAATTGATCATTAGATTCTCATTTACTTACTAGATTAAGATCATATTCGAACCATGTACTAATTAACCTCATAACAAACTCCTCAAAATATGTTTCAAGTAAACTATATTGTTTGTTTATCCCAAAATAATTAAACCGAGAGATATATAATCAAAATCAAACTAAACGAAACATACCCAAATTGAGTTTTGTTTTATGGTTAGAGCCAACTAACTTTCACTCAAAAATGAGATTAGAGGGTAAGAGAGCAGTGAGCATTGTGACCACAATCCCACATATAGAGAGAGAGAGAGAGAGATGCACGCGCAACCACCAATCTTCTCTCTCACTTGTCTCTTCCCATCACTCCCACGATACCCAAACCCACACACCCTTATTATTAATCGATCAATTAAAAAAAAATCACAATTTAAATATACTAAAAAGGAGAATAATCCACCCATTTCTTAATCACGCATTAAACAATTTTAAAATCCATCCATAATATTGGATCTATCACTTTCACCACTTAGTTATGTGACATATTAAAACTATAAACATAGTATATATATATATATATATATATATATATCACTCTCCAATCGTGACATCTCATTTTCATGACAATTTTTATTTGAATTAGTTCACTAGTAAGTTTCTAGTGTTAACCAAATTACCAATACAAACTCAAAAAACTGAAATGACACATAAAATGATAATAGGTATTTTGCAAAACATTTAGTAATAATAACAGTTCATTTAGAAGAAACCGACTACTTATTTTCCTTATGTATCATATTATAATTTCTTAAGCTTTCATTAATCTTTTCACTAATTTTTTTTTTTCATTTAAAATTCTTTTGTCGGCTTGCGCAATAAATTTAATATTCAAGTCTATCGCCGGAGATTTTTAAACATGAAGCATGACATATTGTTGCAACAGATACGAGTGCTCTTCTCAATATATATTGTGGGCCCAACAATTTAGATGAAACAGTCGACGTGGCAGGGACCCACCGAACAAGAGAGTAAAGAATCTTACAGCATCATTGGAAGTGCGTCCTAGATCGACGGCAAAAAAAGAAAGTGGGTCCCGCAACTAACAAAATCCATTACTTAAGATAGTGACATGTGAACATGGTGGCCCCACTTAAGTCACTCCTCTGGGTGACAACTACGTTTATGTTTGGTACCTTTGTTTTTTTTATTTATTTATTGTATTTCATACTGTATTTTTTTTTAAAATCATCTCATGTTTCTAAATAACCCAGAGTCAAAAATATTACAAACGCTAATTTCTAAGTGTTTTTGTTTATAAAAAAATATTTTCGAATTTCTGAAAACTCTTATGCGCAGGCCAAAGAGCAAACAAACAAAAAATAATGTGGAAATAGAAAAAAAAATAATAATAACCCTGGCCAGAAATTTCAATTAGAACTTAGAACGTTTGTTCACGGTGGGAATTTTTCTCAATAAAAAGCATTATATTTTTAACCAATTTTTTGTTTCAATCTATTTTAATCTATAACTGAAAATTTTCTATAAGATATCTAATTTAATTTTAGTAGAGCATAAAATAAAAAAATGGTAGGGGAAGTTGAGACTAATGAAGATAAATTGAGTGCTACTATTCATCGTAAAAAAAAAAAAAATTGAGTGCTACTGTATCATGCGCACACAAGTAATTTATATCCAAAATTAATTAACCAAATACTAAAAGGCCCACTTTCCTTCGCATACCATATGTTAATTCATCAATATCTCATGTTGTGCTCTCAATAATCTTCCTCATTAATAAGTTTTATATAAATTTTCTACAAAGAGATTATTTATATCACGACCATGTATTTTATTTTCTTCTTAGTCAGCAATTAAGACCGGGCACATTGATATATAGATTCTATCATAATTAAGTTCAAAGTTTATTATATATAAGTAGTGAGTATTTATAATCATGTCATTATATAAAATCCGTTTTTAAGAATATTAATCTTTATTGCATATACAATTTTTTCAAGCGCATGTGAAGAAAGGGAAGGACGCGTATAAAGATGAAGATATACATCGAGCCCAAGAAAATATCAAGAATCAATCTCGATACTTGATAGTGTTATATATTTTGCTATTTTAATATATAATGTTAATGAGTATTTCATGGTTTTCTTATGAGGTTCCGAAGAGCATGTTTATCAAAGGTGCTTATGTAGAGTGCTTGTGTATTTTTTTGTGTATTTGAGTATTAAATTAAATTAAAACATGTATTATTAATAAGAATTCTACAAAAAGGGGAGTTTAAAATGCTTAATTAAGCACTTTTCATTATAGGTGCTTATTAATAATACATGTTTTGATTTAATTTAATACTCAAATACACAAAAAATACACAAAAAAATACACAAACACTCTACATAAGCACCTTTGATAAATATGGTCTAAGTTGTTTGGTACATTTTAGGCAATTTAATTATTATTCGATGCAAATCATTCCCCGTGCCTCTTATATATGTTATGTATTTCTTTATAATAAACATCACAATTATTATTTCTGAAGTTTGATTATATTTAAAAAAAACAACAATAATCTATTATATAATAACACAATATTCTCTCAATCTAGGGCATCCACATCATCATAAAAAATAATTAAGACAATTCAATTAAAAATTCATTTAATAAAACTCATTCAATATTACTAAAACAAATAAAAAAAAATTCAATATAATATTTAACACTAATAAAAACATGTATATCAACTTTCTAAAATGAAAATATATAAAATTTGTTTCTCTCTTATACTAATTTTTTTGGAATATATTACATATGTCCCATTATGTAAAATTTTCTATCTAAAAGCACAAAGTTTAAAAGTTATAAATAATGTACTATTTTAACATTTATTCAAAACAATTAAAAATTAAGACTACATAATATTATTGGTTATAGTATAGTTAATAAATAAAAAAACATGGATAGAAACTTGTGAAAATCAAATAAAACGAAACAAATCAAAAAAACCTGAAACATCTAACAAAATGGGTTAGAAAGAGAATAATTTAAAAATTAAATAAATATAAATTTATAAAAGTTTAAATAACTATAATTTGGGATGGAAATACTCCATATATATACATACTTTCTAAATTCAAATGTTAATACCAAATATATGAAATAAACTTAAAATATCCACCGAGAAAACAAAACCTTATAAAAAATAAACAATTACATATACAAATAATCCAATAACGTTACAAAGAAGATAAAACAAAATATGATCCAAATTAATTGACGTGTTAAGATCTCTACATAAAACAAAAGTAAACAACATGCGTACAATTAAAATTAGACAAGCTGAATGAGTACACAACAACAATTTTCTTTACATATTGATATTTCATCGGTTTGATAATAAACATAAGTTATTTGTAAACAAAATCATTTTCATTAACTTGGTAAAATATAAAATAGATGGAAAATATCTAAAATTTAACCATATACCTATTATAAAAATAAAAAACTTCATAATTACTTTCCTAGTAATAATAATAAGAGGAAGGGGAAAGAATCTTATGGTTTTTCTCCACGCAAGAATCATTCCATTGAAAGGGCTAATACATGCAGCCATTATACTTTCGTTTAATGGACCAACACTTGCTTAGTTATTTAATCCGCCTAAATGATTTCGACTACTTTATTTTTTATTTTTCATTAATTTTTTTGTTATCGAATTAGTGTTTGGTTAATAACTAAAATCAATATATATATATATATATTGTTTAATAGTACATCCAAAAGTTCCCATTTCTACAAATCCTAATGTTAATGGATATTGAAAAAGAGAGACTAATACCATCTCCAATATATTTTTTTATTTTCTACTATAAAATGGAGATGAATTTTACTCCAATGTATTTCTCTATTTTCTACTCCATAAAACAATATTTTAAGTATATTCTTTTTCTCACTTTCTTATTAATTACAAATATTGTCTCCAACTTCTATAATTTAAAAATTAACCTTATTTATTTATCTTCTACAAAATTAATAGAAATTATAATATTATTTTAATAAAACCATGTAATTAAAACTACATTACATCATAAAATAAAACATAGATATTATTCAATTATTTCCATTAGTGTGTTTTGGTTTCTTGTTGTTGTATTTTAAAAATCAAGTTTTTATGTTTATTTTGTGTTATTATTGTATTTTGAAATTTAAAAATTAGTTAAATATTTATTTGCAAAAAAAAAATATTGTTTTCATATTTTTTAGTTTACTAATAACAAACACTTGATTTAAAACATAAATTAATAACAAAACAAATGAACATAAATTTTGAAAAACTATTGTGCAATTAAAATAGTTCATTTCCATTATGGAGTAGAGATTAAAAATTCTCCATAAATGAAGTAGAAAAATTGTTTTCTCTATTTCGGAGTAGGAAATGGAATGACATTAGAAATGATTTTTTCTCCAAAATGGATATCTATTCCAAAATAGAGTAGGGTTGGAGATGCTCTAACAAAATTAAGTAATTAGATGAGTTAATTTATGAGTTGCACATGCAATAATGAGATGTGGTGGCGTAAGCATGCGTCATCACTTTGTCATATTGTGGAGATCCAACAAGACATTATTATATGTAAGTATGTAACTAACACTTTTGTAATGAAGAGACTTTCAAGAGATTTGGTTCAGTTTTTTTTCTTCTAATTAATGTTATAATTTTTTGAAAAATATAAGAGAGCTGATGATGAGAGAAGCATGGAGACCATCATGTTCCCTCTTCACCGAACCCTCTGACCTCTTCAAAAGGTATCCGATTCTCTTTTTTTTTTTAATTATTTCATGTACAGTTTCTAAGTACATTAGTTTCATTTCCCCCACTCTATTTGCTTCTATCTATAGCTTCATTTTTCTATATATTTCTATATTAGACTTTTATTATTTGAAATGTAGAAACCTTGTTTTTTTTCTTCCAAATAAATAGTATGGTCTGCCAAAACAAGAAAATCCACTTAATTAGCATTATTAATTTCTTGCATCTCCTAAACTGTGTGTATATATATACGTGATGCATTGATTAATAATTTAATTAATAAGTTGTTTATTATGTTTTTAAAATTGATGATTTGGGTTTGTTGCTGCATATAATTAGATTACAAACCTATGCATGTACCCCTCATAATTACTAATTTTTGTTATAGAATATTCATTTTAAGTTTTGGCTTGTGGGCTCATTGCATGTCTCCTACTCTTAAATATTTATGTATTGACCGATATATGATGATCATATATATGTATAATCCTACTAAGCTTTTAAATTCGAAGTAACACTTGTTTAAAATATTTAATTTCTTAAATAGATACTCTTGTTATAATATAATCTTAAATATCTAAAGACTTTATGTATATATATATATATATTGTCTTTGCATATATCAAAATTTAACTCTGATGATGATGTTGCTACTTAATAGAGATCTATATGAATATAAGAGAAGGGGGCACACTGATATGACAGTGTCTCAAAATCAAAAGCTCTAACTCCTATGCAATATATAAAAACATATGTTTGTGTTTTAGGGTTACACTTTTTTAACTCTATATAATGTAGACAAATCAATGAAAATCATAAGCATATGGTCTATGCAATATATAGGCAACTTTGTTTATATTGAGACCTGACGTATGACACTCCAAATCATTGTATCTATTGCACGAAAACTTTGATGTGTATATTCGTCAGTATCTACTTTACAATAAAGTGATCTATTGAACGAAAACAATAGTTCAATCAAAATTTAATTAAAAAGACTACAGAAATAACACATAAAAATTAGCAGAAGTATGTTTGAAAAAAATTGAGTTTTGCAAATTGCATGCCTATCAAAAATTATTGTTCTTTTAAATATTATATTTGGGCTTTATTGGGCCACTTTGGGCCGACTTGATGCATACATGCTTCTATTTACATCCCCAATTTGATTTGGTTTGTGTTGAAACTTAATGGTTACAACTTACAAATATAAAGTTTTTATACTTTTATTACATTACCACATCAAATGATTCAAATGTTTTAAAAAAATAATAAAAAATTAAGTCGAATAAACAGAGTAAGCACACATGACACAACATTAGAGCACACAATATCAAACTCTCGTTTTTTTTAGTAAACCGCTTTTAAAAAATAAAAACCAAACCAATATATAAATTTTGTCTCAATCTTAAAGAAACTCAAACTCTCCCGGCATGAGGTCTATCTCCGGCGACAGTTTCTCCGACTCCGACGTGAATAGCTCCGGTGCATAACAACTGTGTCCCACTCACAATTATTGTCAGTACTTCTAGTGTTCTCTGCACACCAAAACAAAAATCAACAAATTACAAAAAATACTAATTATTATTGCAAATTCACATTCATCAAAATATAAATTTTTTTTTTTTAGTTTTTAAAAAAGCTCACTAGGGTGGCTTCGGTCCAGCCTATGTTGATCTCTTTACAAGCCAATCTGCACCCCAAAAAAAATAATAATTCGGTTTAGATTTGGTTAATTAATTATGTATGGTTTAAAACCCGGTTTGATTTGATTATAAACCGGTTTTAGTTTTACCCCATGGCGAGGAGAGTGAGAGACCATGAGATGAGAGAAGAAGCGGCGGCGGAGTGTAGATTCGGCGAATCCCACTGAAGCACGTTCATTATTCCGGTGAGTGACGTCGCCATTCCGACTACTCCGGCGATCAACGAGAATATAACGAAAAAACCAGTCGCCATGTTCCCCACCGGAAAGTATATCGGAAATATCTTCGCCGGAAGAGATAGCACCGCCGCTGCGAAAAAAAACATATACAAAACAAGATTTGATTAAAATTCAATTATAAATTGTTGGATTTATTATTAAATTATAAGTATATTTTTTTTTAATTACAAGTGTTAATTAGTAATTACCAGAGTCGCGAGATCTCTCGATGCCGTGATTAACAGCCCAAGAAGCGATTACGGTGACGACGAAATAGAGACCAAGATTCAGCATCAGAAGCAAGAAAGCTGCCGACTTTGATCCCCCTGAAGCCATTCTTGTAATAAGATTCTCTGAATTTTCCGACAGAAAAAAAACAAAAAAGGACTTCTGAAAAAAACAAGACAGGTACTTTATCTATGGGTTTTGTCTTTCATCAATATCTGCTTGTGTGTATATATATTTATCTGGTTCTTAAGAATAGAAATTTCTTCAGCTACAAGCAATGTTTTTAATTCCTTTCTTTGTCCACAACTTTGGCTAAAGAATCAAATCCCAAAGCCTTTTTAGCTGTCCTCTGCGTAGAGGAAGAAGAAAAGAATGCATACAGTCCGAGAAAAAGAAAAAAAAACCCTAATTTAAACCAATAAATTAAAGAATATATCGAGTAACTGTCACATCTTTATACATTATAGTTCTTTCTTCTTACAAAACAATGAATCATATTTGAAGCTCTAATGCAGAGCTCTGGTTTTTTTATTGCAGGTTTATTTGTTAATGGTTTCATTTCTCTTCAAGAATCTCCAAGGCAAGTTCGGCTAGCGAGTGGACCGTTCTGCTATGACGGCTCACTCCAACAGTTCCGGAGAAGACATCGAAGTTCTCGAGCTCAGCCGTGGTTTCAAGAACTTTCTCAAGCTCTTTCTCTAGTCCCAGCTCTCTAAAAACCGCAACATTGTTCTCCAAATCGTCTCTCATCATCCAAACCGCCATCTCGATGGCGAATCTCCTGATTCTTGGAACTTTAATGGCCGGCTTGTCGTGCTTTTTCAAGATCGAGACCAATGAGTAAGCCAGTTCATGCCTCTTGATCCCTGAATCCGTGAAAACAAAGGTAGATTCTTCGGAACTCATGAATCTAAACACTTGTGCTGCTAATCCCACCATCACTTCTTGTAACTTGTTGTCTTCTGATGTTATTGACTTCAATACCTGCAACAACAATGTATAACAATATAGTTTCTAGATTCTAACTTGCGTGTAAATCATTCAATCGAAAAAATGTGTAACAGAATGCTAACCGTTGGTGCTGCTGCTATGACAAATTTTAGGTCATGGAAGCATTCATCCCCAGAGTATAAGCACAAGTTTCTCAGCACTCTCGCAGCATTCACACGGATCGAAGGACATTCAAGTGCTTCTACAAGCCTTTCCGTAACTCCAAGCCTAAGAACACGGAGGCAGTTGCCTTTGCTCTCCAACACAAGCATCGCTATCGCTTCTCCTGCAGCGATCCTGACACATTGCTCGTTCCCTTCGCCCCCGTGTGTTTCCAGTTTAAAGAAGATGTTGAACAGCTCTTTTAGAACACCGCCCGTTGCACCAGTTCTCTCCCGAGCTTCCGTGTCAAGCGCGAGGTTTGTAACTATCCCGATGCCGAGCTTCTGTAGCTTTGGGTACCTTGCACCGTGTCTCAGCACATCCCTCACGTTGCTGACTGTGAAAACTATCTCTGAGATCTCTCTCCGGAGGCATTTCCCTGTGCTCCCGGTCGTGCTGGCTAACATTTTCACCAGCTGCAACGACCGTTTCAAAGTCAGAACTTGTGACCTAGAAATGTCCTCGTTTTCATTACTTAATAAAACTTCATCTACGTGTGTGAAGTCAATTATTTTTGGCAGAAGACCTCTCGTGTTACCGAGCTTTCCACAGTTATCGTGATCTCTGGCTAGTTTCTTGAGAATCAAAAGGCCCAAGTTGTTGAATCGACAGAAATCATAGTGTAGGTTATGGTCATGGAACACTTTTTTCTCTCCAATCTCATCAGGAGCTTCACCTGATGATCTCGTGTTCTCTAACAACGATGAAATTGATTCCATGGCACCAGAGATCCCGGCTACTCTTAACGAGTTCTGCTTTTTGCCAGCAAGTTTCGATAGTATCTCAGCAGATGATCTCCTAATCTCTTCCTCTTGCACATCTTTCCAGTTCAACATCTCCACCAACCTAGTAAAGAAACAAAAGTTAGCAACAAATTCTCAATAAAAAATCATCAGACATTTTGGGATTTTGTAAAATGAAACCTTTCGACAACGGGAAAGTTGATTCCGATCTTCTCAAGCGTATCCTCCGAGTACCGTTCATTCACTGCAAACTGCCTGAGAATCCTAGCTCCAATGAGCTGTTCATCAGAAGAGTTTGATCCCAAAAGATCCATACCAAAGCTCACTACATCCATCTTCAAACCATCAAAGATGCTACCATTAACACTCTTCGAGTAAGAATCATAGAAAAATCTCTTGATGGAGACCAAACCAGTAACCCCAAAACCACACTCTCTAGTCACATTCTCAAGCAAATTACACACACTCACACGCCACTCCCAATAAGCTTTCTCGGCGAGAAACAGGAGCGCCTCGGCCAAGGCAAGCGAGTAGAATATGCTGAGAGCAGATCGTCTGTTCCTCTTGTCCGTGTCGCCTTTGTGAACATCTCCATAGTTGTGCCTAACAAGCTTGTACAAAGACAAAGCCACACAAGCCGTTGCAGAGAGAAGCTGGAGCCAATAGAGAAGCCTGCTCACTGTGCTTGAGATGAAGAACCATTTAGCGTAAGGAAGGACAGGCACGGCGTCTGAGTTCTTCCACGTGTCGTCGTACGTCGCTTCTCGAGAGACGCGATCTCTCGTCGTCGTCGCTGATTCTTTTGATCGTCTTCCTAAGATCGATTCACTGTAGAGAACACACAAAAACGATGCGTTCATCGAAACTTAATCCCTAAATCGGATTCGAGATTAAGGAAACAAACCTGAATCGTTTTAGGTTTCTTAGAAGAGAGGCGGAGCTTGATCGGAGAGCACGGAAGCTACTGATTCCGACGCCGGCGACTGTCCACGTGGATTGGTGCTGCCACTCGAGCTCGTGGCTTCTGCTGAAGATTCTAGCGCCTTCGATTAGGAGAATGATGGTGATGAACCAGAAATCGGAGCCGTCGAGCGTGATCGCGAAGCCGCCGAGAAGAACCACCGTGGCCCAGATAAACCCTAGGGTTCCGATTCCGGTGGCGGTTTTCTCGAGAATCGCGAGCTGTAGAGCGAATAGCGTTAGCTGCTTCTCCGGAGCTGGGATCGCTGGTTTTCTACGAAACGCGGTCGCGGAAGAGGTGGATGCCGCGTCTGCGGTTTCGCCGCTATCGCCTTTCTCAATGCTGCTTCTTAGATCGAAAACGGTGTCGTTTGATCCTATAGCTTCCAATATATGATGAAGCTCCGACACCTATACAAAATATTTTTTAGTAATTTAACATAGTTAGAACAAAACAAAAAAATATAGTTAGAACAAAACAAAAAAACATAGTTAGAACAAAACAAAAAAAAACATAGTTAGAACAAATTGAACTAAATTTTGCAAATTAAAACTTGAATTAATATTAATTTACATGGATATAAATATATATATATATATATATAAATATATAATTTATGAACAAAATAATAATGTATGGTTAAGTAAAATTAATAATGATAAAAACAGTTAAAAGGGTAAAATCAATATGATAAAAACCTGCAAACGAATGCTTCGATCTTCTTCTTCTTCTTCTTCTTCTTTGAACTTTCTTGAATCCATTTTGTTGTTTTTACTCGTTAACTAAAGTCACCAATGGAAAAGTTGTTTTTTTTTTAAGTAGTGACTTGAGGAGTTGTTGATGATGCAAAGAAATGAGGAAAGTGTGATTTTACATTCATCATAAATATTGATGTATACATATATATATATATATATACAGAGAGAGATGAAATCAAATAAGCAAAAGAGTAGAGAGAAAGGCTAGAAATAAAGCTTAATAACGCAAGAGGAAATGTGCAAGAAAGATCAATACAATTGTTGTAGCAATTTTATGACCAAAAGTTACATTTAAACACCCAAATAAAAATCACTTTTATCATTTATGACATGTTATGACTTATGAGTCTTATATGAGTCCATATTCTTTTATAACTTATATACCATAAAGGTCAATTTCTTTTCACTCATCTTTTTGTTTATATGGTTTATTCTTATTTTAGTATGCGATAAATAGAGAAAATATTGTAACTATGATCATATGGTTATATGTTGCTTCACATATCCTTATCGAAGCAACCGAAACTTTTTTTTTTGTTGAAGATTTGTACTTTGGTTTTAGATAAGTAACGAATTATTGGTACATATAAGTTTGACGTAAGCAATTGTAGTGAGATATAATTCTTGATTATATATTGTTTGATGATATATAATTACTGATGAATCAATAACTCGGTGACTTGCAAGCATACGATTTCCAACATAAATCTTATTGTGTGAAGCTAAAGACTTTAAATAGGATCCCTCCATTTTGGGACCCATTTAATTATATATTGTAGAGAAAAATACACATAATTCTCATTAAAAATATCACTATACTACAAAACACTTCTTTAACCTTTTTTTTATTATTATCACGAGTAAGGAATATTGCGAAAATAGGCATGCGTTTGCTGGTTTTGTTCTAAACAGAATAGGTTAGATTGATTTTTTTTTTGTGGTACGAGGTCCAATAATTTACACATGACATGTGGAGCTTAAAAAAGGAAATTAACAAAATTAAAATAAAGTAATTAAGGGGAGAGGAAAAAGGAAAGCAAGGAAACATGAGCTTAAGATTTGCACGTAAATAAATATTAATTACTTATTAGTTCAAAACTTTGTTTTAATTGGTTACTTTCCTCCTAACCTCATATCAGTTTCTTCTTCTTCAACGATCTACCTTTTGGCTCGATTTCTGCCGGAGACTTCCGCCGATTATCAACCTCCGTTATATATCTCTCCGATTCCGGATCATTCTCATCTGGGTTTCTCTCAAAAACCCTAATTTCACCTTATTTCGAGATCTCGTGTTGTTGTTGATGGGCACAACTAGGGTTTGCGCGGATGCTTCTGGATCTTCGAAATCGATTAGCCCTCCTCCGCTCACGGTGTCGACTTCTCAAACAGAAACCGTCGACGGCTTCCACGAATTCAAAATCAGCGGATACTCTCTCGCCAAAGGCGTCGGGATCGGCAAATACGTAGCCTCGGAGACTTTCACCGTAGGAGGCTACTCGTGGGCGATCTACTTTTACCCAGATGGTAAGAGCCCAGAGGATAACTCTGCTTACGTTTCTTTGTTCATAGCCCTCGCGAGCGATGCAGCTGATGTGAGAGCTTTGTTCGAGCTCACGCTCGTTGATCAGAGTGGTAATGGGAAAGACAAGGTTCATAGCCATTTTGGAAGAGCGCTCGAGAGCGGACCCTATACTTTAAAGTATCGGGGAAGTATGTGGTGAGCTATTATCTCTCTATGTTCCTCTAAAGTTTCGAGCTTTACAATGATTTCATGACATTGTTGGTGAAGTTTGTTCATCTTTTGATGGATTATAATGTTTTGCTGTGGTTTTAATGATAGATTCATAGGATTATGACATGTTAATGATGTGTTTGATGGTTGGTTTGTGCAGGGGATATAAGAGATTTTTTAAGAGGCTCGGTCTAGAGTCATCGGACTATTTGAAGGACAATAGTCTCTTGGTTCGGTGTCGTGTTGGTGTTGTGGAGTCGCACACGGAGGGACCAAGAAAATACGATATCCCTGTGCCTGTTTCTAACTTAGGACAACAGTTGGGGAAGCTCTTGGATGGTAAGAAAGATTGTGATGTTACTTTTGAAGTCGGTGGAGAAACATTCGCTGCGCACAAACTAGTTCTTGCCACGCGTTCCCCAGTTTTCAGGGCACAGCTTTTTGGTCCTTTAAGAGCCCAAAATACCAAATGCATACAAGTAGAAGACATAGAGTCTCCTATTTTTAAGGTTCTCTCTTTAGTTCTCTTTCTTGGTTTACATATGTTGGGTTTGGGAATGTGTAAGTTGAAGGGTCCTACAAGGTCTTATAGGAAGAAATAGATATCTTTGTTCCATACGTTTTTAGTGATTGTGGTGTCATACAGGATTTTCGATTCACGCATGTACAATCCGGAATCTTCTCCTGGGGTGCTACTCCTGTTCTTGAGTTTACTCACCCAGGATAAGGTTCTTTCTTTCCGCTTCTTGTCCTGGTTGGTTGCATGAATGTCTGTTTTCCTCTTATTTTGACCAGACATAGCTTTGTGATTAAACAAAATGAATCTTTGGCTGGTGGGTTTTAGAGTTTCAAATTTCATGGGAACAAGTTACTGTACAAAATTCAAGTTTTTGTGATGTAATATATTCTGTTTTCCCTTGTCCTGATAGGTCATAGAGTTATTATTAGTCTTTGCTTTAGGTTCAGATACTATCCCCCTGTAGTTTTAATGTGGATATGTACCCTGATTACAAATTCTTTTCCCTATTGTGTTGTATTGTTTTGCAGGTATTGCTCCATTTTATCTACTGGGACGATTTGCCTGATATACAAGAGTTAATGGGCACAGACTCTAAATCGGCTTCTACTCTTGTGGCTCAACATCTTCTTGCAGCGGCAGACCGTTATGCTCTTGAGCGGCTTAAAGCCATTTGTGAGTCAAAACTCTGTGAAGGGATTGCCATAAACACGGTTGCAATCACCTTGGCCCTAGCGGAGCAGCATCATTGTCTCCAGCTAAAAGCAGCATGTCTCAAATTCGTCACATTACCAGAGCACCTGAAAGGTAAACAATAAAACATTATTTTTGCTTTAAATCAACTCTTAACTTGTGTTATTTTCTATATTGGTTTCAACAGCTGTGATGCAATCAGATGGGTTTGATTATCTGAAAAAGAGCTGCCCATCTTTGCTAACTGAGCTATTGGAGCATGTGGCTAGGCTTAGTGAACACTCTGTTATAGCATCCGGGCATCTAAAAGAGATAGTTGCTGATGGTTGTGACACAAATGGGAGACGAGTGAAGCAGCGGTTACATTGAACAGATTTGTGAATTGTATATTTTATGTCAAGGATAGTAGCTGATCTTATCAGATCCAGCAAGTACAATGAATCTTTTTCGGTTCTTTCTATTAATATCAATGATCTAATGAAATTTGGGGTTTGTTTCTCAGAGTAAACAGTGAGATTTACTAGTTCTGAAGCTGGATAAGTATTTGAAGACAATATAAGTGTTACAACATAGGTAGACAAAGGTTATTAAGACAAATTACATGACAGGATCTGTAAGGAAACTCTTTCTTCTCTATCTTCTCATCTCTCTTAAGCCATGTCTTTCTTTCCATGGTTGCGGCTCTTGAAAAGGCGATATTGCTTCTCATTTCGCTCTTCCTGAGAAGCTGAAGTTGAAAGCTTTTCATCTATACATCATACCTTAGTACCAGCGACTCATTGCAGTATCTTGTGCTGCAGCCACTTTCTGTTGTATATACTGAGGGTTTTGTTTCAACCTGCTTGAACCTTCGGCAACGGCGCAGTCTTCATCTCCTCTTTTGCTTTTGCAAGGTTGAGTTCTCTTTGGGTATTGAGCCACACCAGCAGAATTTCTGACCGTTCTACGCTGTTGTTGTTCAAGAGCTTCAACTCCTATGGCTGCACCGCAGTTGTTATATCGTAACACTGATCCAACTACTTTTCCAGGCCTAGCTACTGCAGCACCTGCTTCATTACAACAATGCAAATGTTCAGAAACCAGAGAAGTTCTGCATCATAACCATATAAGCAGAGAGAGAGCCTGAGACCTTGGATTGTTTGAGGGACATTAACAGGAAACTGCGACATTGGTATTTGCGTGTCTCTGTCTGCACCACGCGATCTCTCTGTATCTCTAATGCTACACTTGGAGAGTCCGTCAGTGACTTCCACTGGATTATGTTGTGCTCCATTGTTATCGGAGTACAAAACACAAGCCCTGCAAAATATACAACAACAGATACTCAATGTACTATTCTAAAGGAATCATCAAATATTCTAAAAAGTGAAGCATACCTCGGTAATGATGCGTGTTGCTGCCTCTCGGGGGGAGTATGAGAAGTACCATTCGTGTAGTGTTCCTCGAGGTAAGCAAATTGTTTCTTAAAATGTTCCACCGCACTGCACAATAAATAATACAAATCTGAATGATCAGAGTACACGAGACTGCGAGAGTATAGTTATGAAGCAGGCGGGTCAGCTCAGGAAAGTACCTCGGGTACATAAAGTTAGTTGGCTCCGATCCATCCAAGTATTCTTTCAGCATCTTCGGGTGATACTCAAGAGACTCTCTATATATTAGCTCTCGTACGTCCTCTTTTGTGATCCTCCGCCTCTCAAACTCGAATTCCAACTTTGTGACAGGTTGAGCAGAGGGCTCTCTTTCAACTTTAGCTAAACCATTGAAGTATGGATCCGCAAGGGCCTGAGGCGATACATAAAAACCATAACTTTAACTGAATAGTACAACCAAAGTTACATCATAAAGAGTGTAGTGAAAGAAATGTGCGAAGCACCTCTTCAGCTGTAGGACGGTCCTTGGGTTCAAAAGACAGCATCTTTTCTAGAAGACGAAGAGCGAGAGGATCAGTGTGTGGAAACTTATGTGAGAAAGGAACAGGCTTCTTCTTCCTCATGCTGCTTAAGTATCTCCTAGCTTTCTCGTTCCTCACCTGTAACACATAGTTCAAGCAGTTCAGTAAAGTAAAAGACGACATAGCTGTGCTAAGCAAAGTGGGAAGTGAAACTGACCCTTCCAATGGCTTCCGCAGATGGAGTTCCTAACATATCAGTCATTAGATCCAACTGATGAACCACATTTTTCCCGGGGAATAGAGGTTTCCCTGTTAATAGCTCTGCAAAAATGCACCCTATGCTCCATATATCTATCGCTGGTGTGTACTAAACACAAACAAAGGTTTAAAACAAACATTATTACAAAGAAAGCACACTCTCCAGGAGAAAGATTTAACACATTTGATGACAACTTATATGGAAAACAATGGTAACCTTAGAGAAAAACGATCCACACAGTTCTGGAGCACGGTACCATCGAGTAGCTACATAGTCCTGCGACCACAACAATAGGATTCAGACTTGGTTCCATGCCACAAAAGAGACTAATCTTGTAAACAAATAGGCATTATTGTATTACTACTACTCACAGTCCAGAATATCGCAGTCGGTGTATCATTAAACGCGACTCTCGCTAGCCCAAAATCACATATCTTGAGTTTGCAATCAGCATTGGCCAATATGTTCTTCGGTTTAAGATCCCGATGAAACACATTAGCCGTGTGTATGTACTTGAGACCACGGAGAAGCTGATAGAGGAAAAACTGGTAATGCTCGGGAGTCAAATCGTCGTTGGCCTTAATAACCTGATGAAGATCAGATTCCATGAGCTCGAAGACGACGTAAATGTCTCTGAACTCTCTCCTTGAAGGAGGCAACAAGATGTGTTTGATCTCAACAATGTCTGGATGTCTTAACAGCCTTAGAAGCTTGATCTCACGGAGGATCCTTGTAGCATCAGAGACATGCTCGAAGATGTCGTTTATCTTCTTGATAGCAACTTTCTCTCCAGTGTGTGTGTCGTAAGCAGAGCAGACTACACCATAGCTTCCTTTACCAATAACTTCCTCGATTCTGTATCTGCTTCCTTCACCGTATTCAGTGAAGAAATCTACTTCAACTGATGTCTGAAATTGACCAGAGACTATGATTTAGTTTGTCTGAATCAGACCACAAGAACTAGTAAAGATCAAGACTTTGATAGTGTTAAAGGATTGTTATAGATCCAAAGTCACAAAATCGGATCTCACAACACAAAAAGTTGAAATCTTTAGCTATGATTAGAGACATTAAGAGATAGAAAGTTTCGACCTTTTTACGCTGATCAGGCTGCATCTTCAGATATGTAAACAATGAGTAACTTTTAAAACCCAAAGTTAGTGAGCTATTTTGAATGCAGAAATTGAGATCGAAGAATCTACAAAATTAGTAAGCTTTTTGAAAATCAAAGAAGCTAACAAATCAATGACAGATTTGAAAAGGGATTCAGAATTGCTCTGGAGATGAAGAAAGACGAGGTTTTTATTTTATCTTGTTTTGATCAATCTCTGCTTCAAAATCACTCAGCAAAAAAAAGACAAGCTTTTAATTAATAGAATGATTCTATGAGCTTTGTACAAGTTTTAGTTTTTAGGATCTGAATCAAAAGAGATGTAAGAAGAAGAAGAAGAAGAGGTAAGTTTCTCACTTTTTGTAGAAGAAAGTGAGAGATCTAAAAGGTTAAGACTATATGATGAATGAAGAAGAAACACAACAGAACAAGTATTACTCTGATTTTTTATTATTTTGCTTTTTGTGATAATTAATGGAAAAAAAGCAGATAAGTGGAGTCTGATTATCCTTACCACGGAAAGTCTTATTTGCCCTTTGGCTTATTGGTACTCGCGACGTTGCACGAGAAAACTTAGCTTTGGTCCCTTTGGATAATGTTGAATATAATAATTGGGATATTTTGTACATATTGTATATTACAAACAATACAAAAATAATAACAGTTCAGGCATAGTTTCTTACATGTCATACGGAAAATAAATGTCTTCATTTTATAATTCTCCCTATATTTTTAATCAGCAAAACAAATAGTTTTAAATTCATTTTGTAGCTGAGAAATTCACAAAATACACATTTTCAACCATTTTTCAAAACTAGATTTAATTCAATATTTTTATATATTTATAGTTTTTTAAAATTTTAAATGATTGATTTACCAAAATTAAAAAATTGAGTTCACTAATTAGTGTTTGATATATAATACTAGAGGAATTGAATTGTGTGAATATAATTTATTTGAATTTTAATTTTGAATGTTTAAGTCTACGTATCGCAATTTTTATCGAATAAATAGCAAAACAAGATACTTATAAAAAAATTACACGTATTAGCAGAGAGAAAAATAAAAGTTGATGAGGAAGAGTGTTTGACTTCTGGTAAAAAAGACACGCTTTCGTTCGGACAGCAAACAACCAGCTCAGCTTTGTATGGACCCACAAAAACACGAACTGACCAAAACAAATTCAGACGACGGATTATTTTTAGTTTTTACAGTGTAATTCACGCGCTAACTTTGTTTTTACTGGGCCCTATACAAAAGGCCCATACAACAATAAAAAGCTCATTAAAGAGCCTTAAAAAATCAAAAACATTAATTATTTTATTGGGCTTTACAGAAATCTAGTGCTCGAGCCCTCTCTTACATGAAAACAATATATAATAATAATACTTTTTTTATAATAACGAGCCATCATAATTGAGAAGTAGACTTGTAATTACGTATTTAACGTTATAAAAACATAAAATTAGGACGTAATAAATAAGAATAGTCAAACATGTATGCCAACGACTTCCTCCCGCCACGCGGATGACGGCGCGTATACTTCACCTGCTTAAATTTCCTTTTTCATTTCGTCTCCCAGACGAAATCTGAAACGCCACACACAGTCGCCAAATTCTCTTAAAGCCCTCGGCGACGGCGAAGCCGAAAATATGTCTCTCTCGCTGCCCTCTTCTTCCGCTGCTTCCGCCGCTGCGGCGGCGTCGACATCATCGGCGTCATCGTCTTCCTCGGCGACTACGTCGTGGTTCTCCGGAATCGTTCGCGGCCGTGGTGATAAATCCGGCTCGGCGAAGCTATCCAAATCCGCCACAATGTCTGGAGGCGGAGGAGGAAGCGGAGATTACGGTGGACCCATCAAAGGGAAGAACCAATTTCGCGGAATTTTGTTCAAATACGGTCCCAAATCAATTCAGGTTTCTCTTCAATTTCGATTTCGATTTGTTAAATTGCATAAAGGGTTTAGTTTTAGGTCAACGTTCAAAGCCATGTGAGACATCTCTGTTAAAGCCTTTGTATCAAGCGAGATGATTTTAGTTTGACCACTTATGTATATCACAAGTGATCAAAGATGGTCACTTTCTGAGAATTTGAGAATGATTCTTGCCTAAACCTTGTAAATTCTTGTTTGTGGTGTTTCCATGGTTACTGGTTTTTCTTTTAACATGTTGCTTGTGTGTATAAACATGTATCTTGCAGGTGGCTTTTAAGACAGGGGAGTATAAACAACAAGTGATATTTATCGGTGGATTAACCGATGGGCTTTTAGCTACCGAGTATGTGTCTTCTGCCTTGTGCAAGTGTTTTCTTCTTCCTTGTTGTTTCTGCTGACACTAAGATGCTGATTGTGTTCCATAAGTTTGCAGTTTCCTTATCGAATCTAGTTTTTTCATGTATAATGGATTCATACACTCACAAAAATGGCCTGTTTCAGTTACTTGGAGCCTCTTGCGATTGCTTTGGATAAAGAGAATTGGTCGCTAGTTCAGCTACTGATGTCGTCTTCATATACTGGTTTCGGCACTTCCAGCTTGAAACAAGTAAAGAATCGTGTTTTTTATATTGGTTTCATCTTGTCTTTTTAATTTTACTTGACAAGATATCATTGCTCTTTTTGATGAAGGATGCCCAAGAGATTGATCAGCTAATAAGCTATCTCATCAATAAAGAGAACTCTGAAGGTGTTGTTCTGCTTGGTCATAGCACTGGCTGCCAGGTGATTAGCTACGCTCCGAAACACTTTTCGTTATGGTTCTGAAAGAAAAAGTTATGACAAAACTCTTTTCTTCTTGTGATTGAAACAGGACATAGTGTATTATATGGGAACAAATGCTGCATGCTCCCGAGCTGTCCGAGCTGCAATCTTGCAGGTGGTGATTCTAGATTTTTTTTTGGTTGTATTATTTCGTGTTGACTTAAAGCTATTCACTATCTTATGTGAAAGGTCTTGAGTTGTATCTCGTGATATTTGTGTGCTATATCTTGACTTTAAATTTACCTTCCATTATATTGCATGTTCCAATGTTTACTTAGGCACCGGTCAGCGATAGAGAGTACAAAGCAACTCTTCCTGAAACAGCAACTATGATAGACTTGGCTGCAGACATGATTAAAGAAGGCCGAGAAGAAGAGATAATGCCTAGAGAAGCCGATCCTTGTGCTCCCATCTCTGCTTATAGGTAAGTATCTATTTCCTTGCACCATATGCTCAAAGCTAGAAACAGGGAAAGTTGTGTGTTTTGGACATGTCTGAATACAAAAACCAATCTTTTGCTTGCTTCCTGCAGATACCACTCGCTCTGCTCTTACATGGGAGATGACGATATGTTCAGTTCTGATCTTAGTGATGATCAGTTAAAAACTAGACTTGGCCATATGGCTAACACACCTTGTCAGGTAAAAAACAAAACTTACCATCACAGACAAGTCTAGTCCCAATGAACATGAATGCATTTTAGTTGTGGCCATTAAGCTTCTTTTATCCTCTATGTCCTGGTTATTCACAGGTGATTTTCTCCATGGGTGATGAGTATGTACCGGATTACGTCGACAAAAAAGCACTGGTTAATAGGTGAGGCTTATAATAAACTAAAGAAAACAATAAGAATCTAGAACTAAGAGTACCTTACTACATATACGAGGATGTGTCGCATATGTGTTAACATGATATGATATCTTTGAATACACAGGTTAAGCAGAGCAATGGGAGGAGCAGAGAGAGTGGAGATAGAGCATGGGAATCACTCTCTATCTAATAGAGTTCATGAAGCTGTTCAAGCCATTATTGGTTTTGTCAAAAGAGAAGGACCCAATGGTTGGGATGATCCTTGGAGCTAAATCTTTTGCCTTTTCTTCCATTTTTATTTTGGATAAAAATTATCAAAACCTCAAATCTCATGAATTAACTTCACTTCTTGGCTTATCATTTTTTTCCTTCAAAGTAAAGAAATTGAATAATTTTCTCTTTTTTTCTGTTATTCTTCTTGGCCTATTTTCCTTCTTGTTATATAATCCTCTGTTTCTTTTGTTGCTTTTGATTATTTTTTTTAAAGTTGATAAAAAAGGTTTACATATTTTGATCATGCTAATGATGCCATATACAGATATACTTTGTGCTATTCAATTGTCATTATTTTGTAATAATTATTTCTTTTTTTTTTTTTTGTCAACAGTAATAATTATTTCTTAATGTCATAAATTTGTGTAGAAAATGTCATTGTTTTTATACTTTATCTATTAACCACGTATAGCCAAAATGCGTATATTCGGTTTTTATATATATAGGATAATTTCTTTCCTTTTTAAACAGAAAACGCCTGGCTATAAAAAAAGACAGTGAAAGGAAATCTAAATATTTTAAATATGTATAAAAATTCAAACCCAAAAAAATAACAGTATTATATAATAAAAAAAAACAATTAAGGACGGCCCATAAGTCGGAAAAACGGCTCTAATGCCACTTCCCAAGAAAATACGAGCTCTAATGCCACTATACGTATTCAACTGTATATCTGTATTTATTGTATTTATTTTTAATTGATTTTTCCTTTGTAAAAGACGAAAAAGGGGTGAGGAAAGGGTTAAATTAATTTCGACCAAAGGAGAAACGGAGAAACGAGCCCTAATTTCCAATTTCCTCTCCTCTCTAATTCGCGATTCATCTCTTCCTCTTCATCTCCTCTCAATTTCCAATTTCCAAATTCCATTTTCGAATTCATGGCTCGTGTAAGAAGGGGGAAGAAAGGAAAAGCATACGAGTCAATCAAATATTCAAAAGGTCAAACACAAAAAAAAAAGACGGTGAAGAGGAACATGAAGAATGGTTCGACGCAGGAGAAAACGTGGAAGGAGATGTAGGAAATGGAGAAGAAATAGCAGAAGAAGAAGAAGAGGAAGAGGGAGGAAAGAACGAAGAAGAAAAAGACGACGAAGAAACGGAAACAGACGAGGAAGAAACGAAAACAGACGAAGAAGTAAACTTAGAAAAGGAAGGCGAAGAAGAAAAGGAAGACGAAGACGAAGAAGAAAAGGAAGAGGAAGAAAAAAAGGCAGACGAGGCAGACAAGGAAAACGTTGAAGAAAAAGAAGAGGGAGAAGAAAAAGAAGAGGAAGAAGAAAAGGAAGAGGAAGAAGAAACAGACCAAAACCATGAAGAAGAACATGGCTTAGAAGAACATGAGCAAAATGGAGAAAAAGGTGATGAAGAGGTAGAAGAAAAATCTGAAGATGATGTTGGCGATGATAGTGACCAGGTATGTAAATAGAAACTAAGATTAAATGTTTGGAGGTGCTATGAGTTTTGTACAATTGACGATAACTAGAACATCTTACTCATGTGAATAATTTGCGGGATATCGACCATGATTCCCAACCTCTCGCCGCCAATTCGTCTATTCTTTTCTCCTAGTGAATACACCAAACCATGTAAGTTAGCAACTAGGTGCAGTGTTAGTCAGACGGTTGAATACATTGAGGGATTTTCACCGAATTGAAGTGGTTTAGAAAGCATTCTCGGTTCGGGCATATTTTCCACATGCCTAAGGAGCCAAACCATATGACTCAAGGCATGTGGATGCTTCGGTTCGCATGTACCGAGACCGAAATGCCAAAAGAGTGCCGGTTTGTGGTCAACGGAGTTCCGATCGTGTATTCGATGAAAGAGCACCGTTTGTTGACGGGATTATCATGCCGTGACTATCCAAACAAGTGGAAGGAATTGGGAAATACCAAGTTGGTAGAAAAGGTGTTTGGAAAGAGGAAAGGCATAAAAATAAAAGAAGTGGAAGAGAAGCTGGAAGAACTGAAGGACAACAGCTGCATCGAGAGGAAGAAGTTGATGGTCTTGTATTTCTTATGCAAGATATTGAAAGCAAAGGTTAAGAGTGATGGAAACATAGACCCATTCCTTCTACGTATTGTCGATGATTTGTATGCTTGTGAGAAGTTTCCTTGGGGACGGTACACGTTTGAAGATTGTTTAGAAGGTATCCTGGGCGTTGTTAAGAAAATGGGAGGTACAATCAAACCAGGAGCACAACCTCCCTTTCCTGGTTTTATTGTTCCTTTAGAGGTAAAATCATGTGTCGAGTTTATAAATTTTAATAGAGAATAGAACAAAATTATTAATATATTGTATATGAGTGTGTAGATTCTGCCATTTGAATGTATTTCGCGTCTTGGACGCAAATATAGAGAAGATGTACCCGCGGAGAAGGAATGTCCGAGGATGTGCAAGCGCAAGTTCACCAAATGTGATATGAAAGGGATTCCAATGGATGCCATACATGAAACGCTTGGGAGCACTAAGGTTAGATGAAGATCAATATATGTGTTTGATTAATCGTTGGCGGATACTCAATTGGTAACATTGTTTTGTGCAGGATATCGAGAGTGTATTGGTACCAGACGCGGATGAAAAGACTCTTTTGGACAGACTTATAGACGATGATGTTGATGATGGGATAGGTTTTATTGATCCAGTAGTGGATTGTTGGAGGAAGCGTCTAATAGTAGAGAAGAAGAGAATATGGTGGAAAGGTATGTATGAACAAGATGTTGCTTCTCGGGTAAAAGGTAGCAATGTTGGTCCTGAACATGAGAGAGTGGACAACATGCCTCGACACAAGGCTTCGGGTTCTGGTTCTGGAGTAGATGATTCATTTCTCCGAGTAATAAAGGAGGAAATGGATAAAGGGTTTCAGAAGATGATGGGGAAGCTCGGTGAAATTGAAAAGAAAGTGGATGATAAACTTGGAGAATTCAATGGTAAATTGAATGAAGTGAAAAGGTATTTGGATATACCAGAAATCTTGTATGGGACGATACCTCCGGAAGTAGTTGCAAAGCAGAGAATTTGGGTTTGGTAGTTCCTCCTATCAAGAAGAACCTCGTCGAAAAGAAGTAGAAAAAGAAGGAGGCGAGAGTGCTGTAGTAGAGGAAAAAGACGGAGAAGAAGAAATCGAAGAAGGAGGCAAGAAGAAGCTGAACCAAGAGTTGATTGTGAGGACTGGGCAAAAGAGGACAAGGAAGCCAAAAAAGATGTTCACACCAGGAGAGGCGAAGAAACCAAAAAAAAATTAGGTGGTTACTTGTCCGTCTAGTACTTTGGTTTGATTTGTTTTTGTATTTTGGTTTAAATGAAACAAATTATGTTCATTTGTGTGTGTTTAGATGGTACAATTGGAACAATTAAGTAAGTTTTCGGACAAGTAAAAGTAATTTTTCGGACAAATGAGAACAATTAAATGGGACAACTAACAGTAGATTAATTTGGATTACAAAAACCAATAGTTCAGCTAAGTTTCAAGAACTTTCGGACAAGGGACAAATGAGTACAATTAAAGGGCAAATCGACAATAGTTTAACTTGGATTACAAAAAACAAATAGTTCAACTAAATTTCCATTAAAAACAAATAAAAACATACATAATTGGAGAAGATCCATGAAAAAAAAACAACTCATTAAGATTAAGATCTTCCTCCGCCGCCGCAATATAGGTTTAGCCGCAACCCCAACCTTCTACCTCCTTGTAACTAATCTTCTCAACCTTTTAAGTTCCTCGTCTCTCTCGGATAGCAGACCGTAATGCGAGCATTTTCTCTCCACAATCCGGTTACCTCTCTCGTTAATGAAAGAATGAAGCTCCTCATCTCGAGTTTTCATCTTCTTGAGTTCTTCATCAATAGCGTGATCCCACCATTTCCGTTTGTGGTCTTTTCCATCTCCACCACCATCCCGTGCATAAATCAATACAAATATTACAAGATCTTGACTAAAAATTATAAGATCTCGACTAAAACTTACAAGATCTCGACTAAAACTTACAAGATCTCGACTAAAAATTACAAGATCTTGACTAAAAATTATAAGATCTCGACTAAAACTTATAAGATCTTGACTAAAAATTACAAGATCTTGACTAAAAATTATAAGATCTCGACTAAAAATTATAAGATCTTGACTAATTACAACTCACCGCAGCTTGCTTTGGACATTTGAAGTATCGTCTACCATGATCTTCCACCTTCGTACTCCCTACAATTTTCATAATCCGACCACACCAACATATATCCGGCACCCGTAATCGCCGTCCGCTCGGTTGCGCCCGCCGGAAAAACTTGCTTCGGAAGAACCGGAGTTCGTGTAACTAATTGGCATCGTCGGAGGTGGAGGTCGTCGTCGTCTAGGATTTTCAATTGAAGAGGAAGGAGACCGGGCCGCCGTCTAGTGGTTTTCAATTGGGGATGAATGAGAGAGAAAGTGAGTATAAGCATATATATAGGAAACTCATATATATATAGACAAAGTTAGGTTAGGTTTAGGTTTCAGTCGAGTCACTCCGTGTCAGTTCGAATTTTTTATTTTTTATTTTTTATTTCAAAGTCGGGTCCACTTCAAAAAACCACACGTGCAACATTTTGGAATAGTTGTACGTAAATGTACAGTTGTACTTTCATATAAACAGTTGTACTTTATATGATTTGGAACAAATTTTAGTTGGACCTTAGGTTTGTAAGATAAATTCTAGTTGTCCAACTCATTTTCCAATATTATTTACCATTTAAGAGGGTGGGACAATATAATTTTCATGTTATCTCATTATTCAAAATTTTGTTGTGCATAAGTTAATCAATTACCTTAACTTCCCTATACTACAAGGGGTTTTTAGATGAAGTCTAACACATGTTCGGTGGAAATTGAATTTAATTGCTTTTTTTTCGTTTAAATAGTTTATTTCTTGATTATATCGTTGTTTTAATGCCAAAAATGTTCTTTTCACGTCTTAAAACATAATTATATAAAAACCAAATAAAGTGAACAAATAAACAGAAGTTGTACCAAGTTGACAAAGTTGTCCAAATGTGATAGGTACATAAACGTAATAATACAAGACAAACAAAACCCATTAACCAAACGAACACATGATCAGTCTTCATGTTCTTCATCTTCTTCTTCTTCTTCGGGTTGTAACCATTGCTCCAAATTTATTCCAGCGGTACGCTTGTTTCGACTTCTTTCTCCTCCGTTCTCCGTCGATGGGAATCGAGTTTCTTGATTTCTTCCGGCTTAGGAGTGTACTCCGCGGCAAAGCGTACAACTTTAGAATATCATCGGGAATGGTCCAATTGGATTCATGTGGCACCAAATAAAGGGTCCCGGAATATGCCAAAACTCAAGAATGCATTAAGTAATATTCGGAACATAGATCGTGGATTTGGATATTCATTCTTCTCCCTTCTTTTCTCATGAAGACCCTCACTGCGGCTATTGCATGAACGCACGGATACTTGTCTATATCAAAACATTTGCAAGAACAAGTTTTCTCCTTCAAATTCACCACATACATCTTCCCTGACCGTCCTCTTACGTTGTACTCAAGATGAAAACTATTTAGCTCAACTACCAACAATTTTGCTGCGATTACACATCGATCATGCAATTCATTCTCCACAAAAGGCACTAGTTGCTTGTCTATTGCGGTCCCAGCATTCTTTTCTCGTGTTTGTTGAACCACTCGGAAAATTTCTCCAAAATCGCATCAATCATACTAATTAGATGGTACTTCCTTGCTTTCAAAAACACACTATTCATTGATTCCGCCGAGTTGCTAGTGTCTATGTTGTATTTGTCTCCTTCAAAATACGCCCTTGTCCATTTCTCAAGTCCTATACTATTGTCTAGATAGACACCAACTTTGGGAAATCTACACTTCAACTCAAGCATATTGTCTATCAAACTCGGGCTTCGTATAAGCATGAGCGCATTCCCGAATTTCTTTGCAAGTTCATCTTTGTCTTTCTTCTCATGTCCTCTAACATTTTGACACAAATGCCAAATACAATGTCCATGTTTTGCTTTAGGGTACACCTCCATGATCGATTTGATGATGCTTGAATTTCGTCACTAATAAAAACCAATTGAGGATCATCGGGTATAACGGTTTTAAGCTTCTCAAAAAACCATGCCCAACCGACATATTTCTCGCGATCAATGACACCAAAAGCAATAGGATAATGATGATGATTAGGATCCCGAGCCGTAGCAAAAACTAACATACCTCCGTATATAGTCTTCAAAAATGTTGCATCCACGACAATAACTTTTCTCATTGCTCTAAACCCTTCGATGCTCTGACCTAATGCGATGAATAGATACTTGAACCTATTACCTTCGGCCAATTCCACATACGTCTTTGTTCCAAGATTAACCTTCTCTAACATGTGCGATAAGAAAACAAAATCTTGTAGCCTCTTTCGTGGCTACCCCTTACATCGGTAACATGTTGTTTCTTTCCTCTCAGAGCGGTAGAGTACGACATCTGCACACCAAGTCGACGTTGTGCAATACTAATAATTGTCTTCGGAACATGTGTATCATATAAACCGGATAATCTTCATGTAACATTGACGCAACTAATCTCCGTGTACCTCTCTCGACAACCGGTACTACTACTTGCACCGAATCAAGGCGAGAACACGTGTGCATCTTTTTGTGCACTCTGATGGTCCAAAAAGATGACGCCTTAGTCTTCGCAGCTCTTACATACCATTTACAACCTACCGTAGCTTGTCGACGGCGTAGCATAAGTCGATTCGTGTCCGACTTCACCGTTACAACCTCATAGCAGTTCTAGTTTGCGGCGGCTCGGGAAACTAAATCTTGCACGGCCTCTTTAGAACTAAATTCTTGTTCTATTTCCATATCTGTACCATCATCCCATTCACCAACACTCTGAATTTGTTTCACAGGACCTACATTTTCAACATATTCATGCCTCATATCAAAATCTTCATCAACATGGTTATCCACCGGGCTATCCACCGTTGCAGCCGATTCGTTAAGCCCGTCAGTAACAAGATTATCATTTATAACATCCACCATCACCTCTTCATTAATCGGAACGTTCACTATATCCCACATACGACCATTATCTACATCACCAACTCGTTACCCGAACCAAGTTCCTCATAGTTCACACCAAATGAACTTTCTAACTCGCTCTTGAATATTGCTCTACTCTCGGTTTGTTTCCAAAGTTTCGATTACCTCAACATGCAATACAGGTTTAAGCCCCTCTGTATCAAGTGATGTTAGATACACATACACGTCCTCGTTATCTAGAATATATGATTTTCTCCGACTTTTAGATAAACTATAACTCAGTTTGAGCTTTTCTTTGCTTTCATTACTCAGCGTCTTTTTGTAGATCTTATCAACTAACATTGAGTAAGTGATATCTTCCACGGAACACGTCTTAAGAGATATAGCATACACGGCTTTTCCAGAATTCCACTCATGATGTTCAGAATAGTACCCTCCATAATCAAAATGTATGTTTGTGTGTTTGTTCTTCATCGCCTCCTGCAAAGAAACAACATATAATCCTCAATTAGAACTATCCGATACGTAACAGTATAACCACATTTGTACTATTTGAACCAATTATATTGATTATATCGACAACGACAATTGTACTAGTTGAACCAATTATAATGATTATGAAGATTTATAACAGCTGTACCATTTGAACCAATTGCACTCGATCTGAATTGAAATGAAGATCCAATCGATTAGGGGATCCTATAATTAAACTAAAATTCACACGATTCATCACCTACATTCGCTAAATTAGCAATGCGTATACACACAAGATGGTTAACAAACAAATGTGGACTTAATTAACCAATCGATTTCATTACAAATCTCTACATTTACGATTCTTCAAAAAAACAACAAAAAGCTTGAATCAAAATGAAAAGTGAAGAACAAACCAATGAATGCAGATGAAATGTCGATGAAGACTAATAGTTTCGACCCGCAATCTCAATTTCACAGATGCTCGAGATGAAGATGGAGGAGGATGACCTCGAAGAATCGAAGAATGGAGGAGGAAGAAGAAGGAAGAAGAGCGACGACGAGATTTGTTTTTTTCGTTTTCCTTTTTTATTTTGTTTTCTTTTTCTTTTCTTTTTATTTATGCTTTAATTTAAATCAATATACATTAAGGATAGTAATGGATTTTCCTTATATGAGTGACAATGTGATTATAGGGTGGCACGCCTGATTTTTTTTTCAGCCAAAGTGGCATTTAAGCCTTGCGCTCCCATAAGTCGGTACTCGCGGTTAATTATATGCTCTCTCTCTCTCGAGCAATCGTCTCATATGCCACAAAATGAAAAAATTTTATCAGCCATGCCACAAATCAATCTACTTGCCACTTATATTGTGTTATTTCGATTATACCCCTAATAATTATTAATTAAAATAATTCAAAAATTAAAGAAAATTCAAAATTTCAGATCTGGATCGAGCTTCTTCTTCTTCTTCGCGACCTTCTTCGCGTTTTTTCTTCGCTCTTCGTCGTCGAGCTTCGTCGAGCTTCGTCGGCCGTTTTCTTCCGAGCTTCGTCGGCCATTCTTCTCCGTCGTGCGAATTCGAGCTGTCTTAAATTGTTTCTAGGTAATGGAGAATTATGTAATTGTGTTGATTTATCTCTCATTATCTATCTGCATTAAAGATCTCCAGCTCCAAATCGATTGAATCTTGATTGAATTTGATATATACGATAATATGATTTGTTTTGTTTTAGTGGCAGGAATCGATGAAAAACAAACGCACCAACATACATTTTGATTATGGAGGGTCCTATTCAGAAGATCATGAATGGATTTCAGGAAAATCCGTTTACGCTATATCTCTTATGACCTCATCTTTAGAAGATATAACATATTCGGTTTTAGAAGAAAGGATACAAAAGAAGATTATGATTGATCAAAGCAAAGGAAAGCTGAGATTGAGTTACACTTTATCTAAAGCTCGGAGAGAGTCATATATTGTAGATAACGAGGACGTGTACGTGTATCTAACATCTGTGGATACAGAGGGACTTAAACCTGTGTTGCATGTGGAGCTAATCTCAAGTTTGAATATAAATCAGAGCGTGGAACAACTTTCAAGAGTAGAGGAAAGAAGTTCATTTGGGTTGAATTATGGTGAGATAGTTCCACATAACAAAGTGGATGAAGTAGGTAATGGTGATTCTATGGTGACTGTTTTTGAAGCAAGAAATGAAATGGCTGTTTTTGAAGAAGTGTTTGAGGATACTGAAAATGGAAATGGTTGTAATGAAGAATGTCCAAATGAGAGGCATAACGAATCTGAAACTGTGGATAGCCCGATTGATGTCCATGGTGGTCATGAAGATTTTGATGGGAGACATGAATATGTCAATAACGCAACCGCTGGGAGTCAAATTGATTGTGTTGTTGAATGGGAAGATGGTGTGGATATTGAAATAAATCAAGAATTTAGTTCCAAAGAAGCAAGGCAAGATTTGGTTTCCGAGCCGCAAACCGAATGTTTTCGGGTTGAAACATATAAGTCGGATTCAAAACGACTTATGTTACGATGTCGACAAGCTAAATCGGCAGGTTGTAACTGGTATTTAAGAGCCGCGAAGACTAAGTCATCTTCTTTTTGGACTATAAGAAAATACAACAAGATGCATACATGCTCTCGGCTTGTCACGGCTACAAGTAGTAGTACTTGTTTGAAAGGCACAAAACGACTAGTAGCCTCTATGCTTCATCAAGACTATCCAGGTATATATGATACACCGGCTCCTAAAATCATCATGAGTGTTGCACAAACTAGACTTGGTGTGACGTTGTCCTATTCTACTGCTTTGAGAGGTAAAAAACAACATGTGACAGATGTAAGAGGGAGTCCTGAAAAAGGCTACGAGAATTTGTTTTCTTATCTCTACATGTTGGAGAGGGTAAATCCTGGAACAAAAACATACGTGGAGCTCGCCGAAGGTAAAAGATTCAAGTATCTTTTTATCGCGTTGGGGGCTAGCATTGAAGGGTTTGCGTCAATGAGAAAAGTCATTGTTGTGGATGCAACATTTCGAAGACAATATAAGGTGGTATGCTAGTTTTTGCAACGCTCGGGATCCGAATCATCACCATTATCCACTTGCATTTTCTGTAATTGATCGTGAGAAAGATGATAGTTGGAGATGGTTTTTGGAGAAGTTGAAAACAATTATACCGGATGATGCTTTGGTTTGGTTTTTATAAGTGACAGAAATTCAAGCATCATCAAAACAATCATGGAGGTGTATCCGAAGGCAAAACATGCACATTGTATTTGGCATTTGTGTCAAAACGTTAGGGGTCATGTGAAGAAAGACAAGGATGATCTTGCGCGAAATTTAGGGATTGCGCTCACGCTTATACGAAAACCGGTTTCGACAAACAATATGCTTGAATTTAAGCGTATGTTTCCTAAAGGCGGTGACTACCTAGATAATAGTATAGAATTGGAGAGATGGACAAGGGCATATTTTGATGGAGATAAATACAACATAGACACAAGCAATGCGGCGAATCTATGAATAGTGTGTTTAAGAAAGCAAGGAGGTACCACCTTATCACCATGATTGATGCGATTGTGGAAAAGTTTTCGGAGTGGTTTAACACACACAGACAAGCATCTTGCTGTCTAACGAACAAGAAATTGGTGCCTTTCGTGGAGAATGTGTTGCATGAACGATGCGCAATTGCAACCAATTTGTTGGTGACTGAGCTAAATAGTTATTTCCTTGAATACAACGTCAAAGGCCTCTCTGGTAAGACGTATGTGGTGGATTTGAAAATGAAAACTTGTTCTTGCAGATGTTTTGACATAGACAAGTATCCGTGTGTGCATGCAATAGGCTGCGGTGAGGGCCTACATGAGAAAAGAAGGGAGAAAGACGAATATCCACATCCATGATCTTTGCTCTACTTATTACTTGATATCAACGTGGATATTGGCATATTGCGGGACGATTTATTTGGTGCCACATGAAGATCATTGGAGTATTCCTAGCGATATTAAAGAGATGTACGCGTTACCGCCAGATTATACTCCCAAACAAGGAAGAACTCGAGAAACTCGATTCCCATCTACTTGGAGAACGGAGAAAGAAGCGAGAGGTCAAACAAGCCCGTGTCGTGCATAAACTTGGAGCGTTGGTTACAACCGGAAGAAGATCGGGAAGATGATGACAATGAAGCGGAAGAAGAAACCGCAACTACTTAAACATTTTCTGTTTTATGTATCCGTGGCCAACTTGGACAATTATGTACAACTATTTAAACATTTTCTGTTTTATGTCTCTGTTGGCCAAAACTTTTTCTCGTTTTATGTCTCGTGGCCAACTTGGACAATTATGTACAACTATTTAAACATTTTCGGTTTTATAAAATTATGATTTACGACTCAAAAATTATTAAGTACTAAATATGTTGCCTATAAAACAATGTAACAACACACGAAACATAAAATTTAACAAAAAAAACCCAAAACAAAATTTTCTTAAAAAATTCTATGAAATCTTAACAAACCCTTATAAGTATAAGGAATAATATCTCATTGTTCACTAATTATAAGTCAAGAAATGTAAAAGTTATGATTACTTGAAAGTTTTATTATGGATACCTCTTAAATGGTATATAATAGTCGAATATGAATGGTCCAACTGGAATTTTAATTTTTATAATGAAGTTCAACTACAATTACACATAAATCATGAAAGTACAACTATGCTGATGATAATACACTTGGATATCTAGGTACAACTAAACTATGATGATAAACAAATAAAATTAATTAAATAAACAAAAAATAAATCATGTGTGTCCTACACTGTACTTTAAAACCGACAAAATGCCCATCAATCGGTGAGCTCAATCAAGATGCAGTGTAGGACCCACATGTTTTTATTTATTTTTTGTTTATTTAATTAATTTTATTTGTTTATAAAAGGAGATCTTCTCTCTCCTTTTCTTCCAAACCCTAGATCCAGGATTCCTAATTTTCACGGCGGCGGTTTTCTTACTTCTTCTTCTTCTTCTTATTTGACGATCTTCCTCTTCGATCTTCTTCTTATTTCAAAATGCCAATCAGTTACACCAACAGTTCTTCCTCCGAAGCAAGCTATTCGAGTGGTTGTAATCGCGCCGACGGCAATTTTGGCGTTCCACTGAAATGTTGGTGTGGACAGTTTATGAAAATCGTGGAGAGTACAAAAGTGGAGGATAATGGCAGAAGATACTACAAATGTCCGAACACTCCGGTAAGTATATTCATATGTTTTACATGAATGAACATATAAATTTATATATATGAATGCTCGATTTTATGCTTAGGATGGAGGTGGAGATGGAAAAGACCACAAATTCAAGTGGTGGGATCACGCCATCAACGAACAACTTACAATCCTTAAACTCGAAGATGGTGAGCACAAAAATTTGATTTACTCTTTGGTGGACGGGTTGCGTAGAGAAATATCTCGTTTGAATGATCGGTTATCCGACCAAGAAGAAGAGATTGCAAGGATGAAGAATTTACTTGCTAAGTAGATTGTATGTCTTGTCTGTTTGTGTTATTTGTATGCTCAATAATTCTCTTCTATCTATTTGTATGACTTTTTATCTTTTCTGTGTTTTGTGGAATGCTCTGTTTTCAATTTTGTTGGTATTTTCCTGAGTACAGTTTTTTCGTACAAATGGTACAATTGTTTTACAAATGTACCAAACTGATACAATTTAACTACAACAAAAGCACATCCCTTAAATCAAACTTAACATCCAAAATCCACCAAACAAACTTAAACTCCAAAAGATCACAACAGAGTTACAACAATCCAATTCCAATCCAACAAACCTATTTTTGTTTCTTGTTCGGATCCGGTGTGTACACAGTTTTTGGTTTCCTTTGTCTCTTCTGCCCGGTCTTTATGATTAAACTTTCTTCGATCTTCTTTTTCTCCTTCTTCTCACGCTTCTCACCATCTTCTCCTCTTTGTTCTTCTTGTTCTTTGTCCTCTTGTTCTCCTTCTTCTCGTGGTTCTTCTTCAATTGGAGGAACAACCAAACCTCCGTTGTTTGATCCACTCTCACCGTCCCATAGAAAACTTCCTCACAAGGTACCTCCATGAACTTTTTCAGTTCATTAACTTTACCATCAATGACTTCTAGCTTCTTCTCCACTTTCTCATCAATCTCAATAAGCTTCAACATTAGCCTCTTCTCCACTTTCTCCATTTCACCTTTTATTACCGCGAGAATCACGTCATTTACTCCAAGCGAGAACCATTTTCCCGAGAGACCTCTTCTACATTCTCATGTTCTAGGCCAACTCCACAACCTTTTTTCCGAGAAGCAACATCTTGGTTGAACAAATCTTTCCACCATATCTTCTTCCTATGTTCTATTAGACGCACTCTCCATTGATCAAAAATTGGATCAATATAGCCTATACCATCATCAACGTCATCAGCCACAAGGCTTCTCAAAAGTGTTTTCTCTTTCTTGTCCGCTTCCAAGATGCTATTAATATCCCGTACGAAAATTTGTACCACTATTTTTAACATATATTCAAACTCTAAACAAACACATATTATCATATAGTAAACTAACCTTAGTATCTCCAAGAGTTTCATTTATTTCATCCAATGTAAACCCTTTCATATCACATTGAGTGAATTTGTGTTTGCACATCCTTGGACATCCCTTGTTAGCCTCGTGTACATTTTCTCTATATTTTCGTCCAAGACATGGAATGGATTCAAATGCCGAATCTACACAACGAGATTCAGCATGTAAGACTATAATAATGTAACTAATAGTTTTCAAACTAAACATAGTCACATAATGTTACCTCTAGAGGAATAATAAATCCACCAAAAGCGAGGTTGTGCTCCGTCTTTAACGATGCCTTTCATATTCTTCATAACTCTACGGATCCCATCCATACAATCATCAAAGGTATATCGGCCCCAAGGGAACTTTTCACATGCATTCAAATCATCTACAACTCGTAGAATGAATGAATCTATATTTGCACCAGCCTTACACTTGGCTTTCACTACCTTCCATAAAAAATATAACACAATCAATTTCTTTCTGTCTGTAGAGTTCTCCGTCGACATTTCATCAATCTTCTCTTTCACTTCATCTATTTTGATGCCTTTTACCTTCCCGAACACCTTCTTAACAAAATTCAAACTTCCCAAGTTCTTCCAATTGTCCGGGTAGTCGTGGCAAGCAAAACCGCTAACAACGCATGTTCTTTGATGGAATACCTGATTGGAACTCCATTCACCACAAACCAACACTCTTTCTTCATTTCTGTTTTCACTGTCCGTAAAAGAAGCATCCACATGCCTTGAGTCATATGGTTTTGCTCCTTAGGCATGTGGAATATATGCTTGAACTGATGATGCCTTCTGAACCACTTCAACTCTGAAGAAAATTGCTCAATGTACTCCACCGTAAGAAAAACACTGCATCTACTCGCCAATTTACAACTCTTGTTGTATTGAGTAGGAGAAAAGAATAGTTCCTCTGGCTGCATTGGTTGGGTCTCGTCGTCGTCGTCGTCAACATCATCATCATCATCTTCCTCTTCTTCACCATCTTCTTCTTGGGCTGCTTTTTCTTCTTCCGTGTTTGATATGTCTTCTTCGTGGTCTTCTTCTTCTTCTTTTTCTTCTTCTTCGTTGTCTTTTTCTTCCTTTTCTTCTTCTTCGGTCTCCTCTGAAACCTCTTCTTCTTCTTCGTTCTCTTCTTCTTCGTTCTCTTCCTCTTCTTCTTCTTCGTCGGTCTCTTCTTTTCCTTCTGCTTCGGTCTCTTTTTCTTCGCTCTCTTTTTTGTTTTCTTCTCCATTCTCTTCTTCTATTTCGTTATCTTTTTCTTCTTCTTCTTCTCCGTTATCTTCTTTTCCATTCTCTGAACTTTCTTCTTCTTCGTTCACATCTACTTCTTCCTTGTTTTCTTCTTCTTTGTCGGATTCAAGCAGCTTTTTTTGAGCTAATTGGCTTGCAGCTTTTATAGAGCATTTTATACGAGCCATTGATGATTTGGATTGATTTTGATTTTGAAGAATAGATCGAAGAAGGAGAAATGAGAATGGTGGTAGCTGCGAGCTCGTTTCCTCTCGTTTTAGCAAAAGGGGAAAAATGAAAAATTAGGGTTTTTGATAAGAATATATCGAACAAGGAGATTCAACAAGGAGAAAGGGAAGCTCGAGAAAGGGGAAAGGAGGAAAAGGAAGCGGTTCTCTCTCGTTCTCGTTTTAGCAAAAGGGGAGAAAATAAAATTAGGGTTCTTGAGAAATTTTGGGAAATTTAGGAATTTAGAGTTTGATTTTTTTTTTTTTTTTGGGTGGGTTTAGGATTTGGGTCGGGTTTAGGATTTGGGTTCGGGTTTGGGTCGGGTTTTGGGTTTGGGTTCGGGTTCGGGTCGGATCTAACTGGTTGGGTCGTAAATAAGTGAAATACAGTTATGATTTTCGTAAATTTGCCCCTAAACTGAATTAAAATTAAATCAGAAAAAGAAAAGAAAATACATGGTGGCATATCGGATGAACTTTTGCCATTTTGTGGAGTGCGCAGCTTAAATGCCACTTTCGGCGAAAAAATAATCAGGCGTGCCACTCTCTAATCACACTGCCACTCATATATGAAAAATCCAATACTACCCTTAATGTATATTGATTTAAATTAAAGAATAAATAAAAAAGAAAACAAAATGAAAAAAGCAAAATGAAAAAAAAAACAAATTTTGTCGTCGTTCTTCTTCCATCTTCTTCCTCCTCCATTCTTCGAGGTCATCCTCCTCCATCTTCACCTCGAGCATCTGTAAAATTGAGATTGCAGGTCGAATCGGCTCTTAGTGTTTATTGATTTCTCATCTGCATTCATTGGGTAGTTCTTCTTTTATTTCAAGTTTTAAGTATTTATTTTCAAGATTCGTAAATGTAGAGATTTGTAATGAAATTGATTGTTTAATTATGTTCACATTTGTTTGTTAACTATCTTGAGTGTTTACGCATTGCTAATTTAGCGAATGTAAGTGATGAATCGTATGAATTTTAGTTAAATTAGAATCCCTAATCGATTGGATCTTCATTTCAATTCAGATTAAGTACAATTGGTTCAAATGGTACAACTATTATAAATCTCCATAATCAATATAATTGGTTCAAATAGTACAAATATGATTGTCGATATAATAGTCCAACTATCACAATTGGTTATACTGTTACGTATCGTATAATTTTAATTGAGTTTTATTTGTTGTTCTTTGCAGGAGGTGATGAAGAACAAATGCACAAACATACATTTTGATAATGGAGGGTACTATTTTGAAGAGGATGGATGAAATTCTGGAAAAGATGTGTATGCTAAAGTTGGTGTCTATCTAGACAATGGTATAACACTTGAGAAATGGACAATGACGTATTTTGAAAGAGACAAATACAATGATAAAGTATTTTGAAGAAGGAGCATATGAAGATCATGGAGAATGATCATGATGGAGTTTGTATTTTTTTCTTGTATTACGTTTGGACAACTTGATCAATCTGGTACAACTTCTGTTATAATGGACAAATAGGTTATCTTGGTACAACTAAATTGTGATTTTTAATTTATTGTTATAATGTTATAAACTACGTAAACTTAAATTGTGAAACCAAAATTGAAAAAGAAACAATGATTCAATCCACTAATAAAGTATTTGAACAAATAAACATCTAAAAAAATCAGTTTTCATCCTAGATGTGTTCGATCTCATCATAAAACCCTTTAAAGTATAAGGATATTAGAGTAAAATATCACTTATTACACAACAAAATTGTAAAAAGTAAGATTTCGTTAATTTTTGGTTGTAGAAACCAAATTAAGAGTAACTAATAGAGGAAATTTAGGTGGCCAACTAGATATAAATCTTTGAGGTTAAGGTCCAACTACAATTTGTGAAAAACCTACAAAGTACAACTATGTATACGAAAGTACAACTGTACATCTACGTACAACTATGTAACTTTTACAACTACATTTAAAGTTGGAAAGTGGCCCCACTTTGACCATTCAAACGATAAAAAAAGCAAAAAACGAGAAATGTAATTTTTTTTTAATTATCTTTATTTTCCCTTTATTGTGTCTATATATATGTCGGGTTCCTCTCTCTCTCTTCCTCTCTCTCTCTTCCCATCGATCCCCTTTCGAAACCCTAGATCCCCTTTCGATTTTTCTCTCTCCAATCTCCAATTTTCCATCCGATCTACACTATGCCAATTAGTTACACAAACTCCAGTTCATCCGAAGCAAGTTTCGACAGCGGTTGCAACCGAGCTCACGGCACTTTCGGTGTACCGCTTAAATGTTGGTGTGGCCAACTCATGAAAGTCGTAGAGAGTACGAAACCGGAAGATCATGGAAGAAGATACTACAAATGTCCCACCACTGCGGTAAGTTTATTCATCAATGGATGAACATATGTGTATCGATTTTATGCGTAGGATGGTGGTGGAGACGGAAGGGACCACATTCGAACATGGTGGGATCATGCAATTGATGAAGAACTTAAGAAGATGAAAACCCGAGATGAAGAGCTGCATAATTTCATCAACACTTCGGTATCCATGTTGTGGCAAGAGATTTCTCGTATTAATGGTCGATTATCCGAAAAAGATGAGGAGATTGAAAGGTTGAGAAGATTACTCGCAAGGAGGTAGAAGGTGGTTGTAGCTAAACCGAGAATGCGGAGGCGGAAGATCCTAATGTTGTTGTTTTTCCATGGATCTTCTTTTTATATTATGTGTTCTACTATGTTAGACTTAATGTTCCTTTCAATTGTTAAACTATTGTCAGTTGTCTCTTTCAATTGTTCTCTTTTGTCCGAAAATTACTCTAATTGCACACAATTGAACAAGATTTAGGTTCCGATTATACAAACCAAAACACAAATGAACCTACATTGTTGCAGTTTACTTCAATTGTTCAAAACACAGAGCAAGTCCAAACATATCAAACTTTCTGTTTACATACATGGTCACTATCAGTACTTCCAAGGGTTTCTCCGGATTCTTCTTGATCTTTTTCATCTCCATCATCGCCACCATCATCTCCACATTTCTCTCCTTCCTCTTCATCAAATTTTTCTCCATTTTGCTCTTGTTCTTCTTCATTGTTTTTGTCTATTTCGTCTACCTTATCTTCTTCCTCTTCCTTTTCTTCATCGTCTTCTTTTTCTTATTCCTCTTCCTTTTCCTCTTCTTCTTCCTCTTCTTTTTCTTTTTCTTTTTCATTCTCTTCTTCTTCTTCCTCTTCTTTTTCTTCTTCCTTCTCTTCTTCGTCTTTGCCTCCTTCATTATCTTCTTCTTCTTCTTTTTTTTCTTTTTCTTCGCTTTCTTCTTCTCCGTCTTTTTCTTCATTTGTAGCAGCTTCAATTATCAAACTCAAACTCTCAGATGTACTTCCTGTTCCCCTTTGAAGATTTGGTTGACTTATATGTTTTTCATTTTTTCTCCATTCTTACACGAGCCATGAATTTGAAAAATGGAACTTGGGGATTGAAAGTTGAGGATTGGAAGTTGAGAGAGATGAATCGTTCGCGAATTAGGGTTTGTGTTTGAGAGGAAAGGGGAAAATTGAAAATTGAGCTGGATTGATTTTTTTTATCCAAGATTCATAAATTTTAGTTTAAAATTTTAAAGAGTGTGGGTTTGGGTAATGGGTTTGGGTCGGTTTCGGGTTTGGGTCTGGATATCTTGGTTGGGTCGTAAATAAGTGGGAAAGTTTGTCTATCTTAGTCTTTTAATTAAAATTTACATTTAAAAATTAATTCAAAAATTACCTAAATACATGTTAATACGTATAGTGGCAGGAGAGATCGTATTTTAGCAGAAAGTGGCATTAAAGCCATTAAAATGGCATTGAGCGCAAGGCTTAAATGCCACTTTGGCTGAAAAAAAAATCAGGCGTGCCACCCTATAATCACATTGCCACTCATATAAGGAAAATCCATTACTACCCTTAATGTATATTGATTTAAATTAAAGCATAAATAAAAAGAAAAGAAAAAGAAAACAAAATAAAAAAGGAAAACGAAAAAAACAAATCTCGTCGTCGCTCTTCTTCCTTCTTCTTCCTCCTCCATTCTTCGATTCTTCGAGGTCATCCTCCTCCATCTTCATCTCGAGCATCTGTGAAATTGAGATTGCGGGTCGAAACTATTAGTCTTCATCGACATTTCATCTGCATTCATTGGTTTGTTCTTCACTTTTCATTTTGATTCAAGCTTTTTGTTGTTTTTTTGAAGAATCGTAAATGTAGAGATTTGTAATGAAATCGATTGGTTAATTAAGTCCACATTTGTTTGTTAACCATCTTGTGTGTATACGCATTGCTAATTTAGCGAATGTAGGTGATGAATCGTGTGAATTTTAGTTTAATTATAGGATCCCCTAATCGATTGGATCTTCATTTCAATTCAGATCGAGTGCAATTGGTTCAAATGGTACAGCTGTTATAAATCTTCATAATCATTATAATTGGTTCAACTAGTACAATTGTCGTTGTCGATATAATCGGTATAATTGGTTCAAATAGTACAAATGTGGTTATACCGTTACGTATCGTATAGTTCTAATCGAGGATTATATGTTGTTTCTTTGCAGAGGCGATGAAGAACAAACACACAAACATACATTTTGATTATGGAGGGTACTATTCTGAACATCATGAGTGGAATTCTGGAAAAGCCGTGTATGCTATATCTCTTAAGACGTGTTCCGTGGAAGATATCACTTACTCAATGTTAGTTGATAAGATCTACAAAAAGACGCTGAGTAATGAAAGCAAAGAAAAGCTCAAACTGAGTTATAGTTTATCTAAAAGTCGGAGAGAATCATATATTCTAGATAACGAGGACGTGTATGTGTATCTAACATCACTTGATACAGAGGGGCTTAAACCTGTATTGCATGTTGAGGTAATCGAAACTTTGGAAACAAACCAGAGAGTAGAGCAATATTCAAGAGCAGAGTTAGAAAGTTCATTTGGTGTGAACTATGAGGAACTTGGTTCAGGTAACAGAGTTGGTGATGTAGATAATGGTCGTATGTGGGATATAGTGAACGTTCCGATTAATGAAGAGGTGATGGTGGATGTTATAAATGATAATCTTGTTACTGACGGGCTTAACGAATCGGCTGCAACGGTGGATAGCCCGGTGGATAACCATGTTGATGAAGATTTTGATATGAGGCATGAATATGTTGAAAATGTAGGTCCTGTGAAACAAATTCAGAGTGTTGGTGAATGGGATGATGGTACAAATATGGAAATAGAACAAGAATTTAGTTCTAAAGAGGCCGTGCAAGATTTAGTTTCCCGAGCTGCAAACAAGAACTGCTATGAGGTTGTAACAGTGAAGTCGGACACGAATCGACTTATGCTACGCTGTCGACAAGCTACGGTAGGTTGTAAATGGTATGTAAGAGCTGCGAAGACTAAGGCGTCATCTTTTTGGACCATCAGAGTGCACAAAAAGATGCACACGTGTTCTCGCCTTGATTCGGCTGCAAGTAGTAGTACCGGTTGTCAGAGAGGTACACGGAGATTAGTTGCGTCAATGTTACATGAAGATTATCCAGGTTTATATGATACACCTGTTCCGAAGACAATTATTAGTATTGCACAACGTCGACTTGGTGTGCAGATGTCGTACTCTACCGCTCTGAGAGGAAAGAAACAACATGTTACCGATGTAAGGGGTAGCCCTGAAAGAGGCTACAAGATTTTGTTTTCTTATCTGCACATGTTAGAGAAGGTTAATCTTGGAACAAAGACGTATGTGGAATTGGCCGAAGGTAATAGGTTCAAGTATCTATTCATCGCATTAGGTCAGAGCATCGAAGGGTTTAGAGCAATGAGAAAAGTTATTGTCGTGGATGCAACATTTTTGAAGACTATATACGGAGGTATGTTAGTTTTTGCTACAGCTCAGGATCCTAATCATCATCATTATCCTATTGCTTTTGGTGTCATTGATCGCGAGAAAGATGTCAGTTGGGCATGGTTTTTTGAGAAGCTTAAAACCGTTATACCCGATGATCCTCAATTGGTTTTTATTAGTGACAGAAATTCAAGCATCATCAAATCGATCATGGAGGTGTACCCTAAAGCAAAACATGGACATTGTATTTGGCATTTGTGTCAAAATGTTAGAGGACATGAGAAGAAAGACAAAGATGAACTTGCAAAGAAATTCAGGGAATGCGCTCATGCTTATACGAAGCCCGAGTTTGATAGACAATATGCTGAGTTGAAGTGTAGATTTCCCAAAGCTGGTGTCTATCTAGACAATAGTATAGGACTTGAGAAATGGACAAGGGCGTATTTTGAAGGAGACAAATACAACATAGACACTAGCAACTCAGCGGAATCAATGAATAGTGTGTTTTTGAAAGCAAGGAAGTACCATCTAATTAGTATGATTGATGCGATTTTGGAGAAATTTTCCGAGTGGTTCAACAAACACAGAAAAGAATCTGGGACTGCAATAGACAAGCAACTAGTGCCTTTTGTGGAGAATGAATTGCATGATCGATGTGTAATCGCAGCAAAATTGTTGGTAGTTGAGCTAAATAGTTTTCATCTTGAGTACAACGTAAGAGGACGGTCAGGGAAGATGTATGTGGTGAATTTGAAGGAGAAAACTTGTTCTTGCAAATGTTTTGATATAGACAAGTATCCGTGCGTTCATGCAATAGCCGCAGTGAGGGTCTTCATGAGAAAAGAAGGGAGAAGAATGAATATCCAAATCCACGATCTATGTTCCGAATATTACTTAATGCATTCTTGGGTTTTGGCATATTCCAGGACCCTTTATTTGGTGCCACATGAATCCAATTGGACCATTCCCGATGATATTCTAAAGTTGTACGCTTTGCCGTCGGAGTACACTCCTAAGCCCGGAAGAAATCAAGAAACTCGATTCCCATCGACCGAGAACGGAGGAGAAAGAAGTCAAACAAGCGTACCGCCGGAATAAATTTGGAGCAATGGTTACAACCCGAAGAAGAAGAAGAAGATGAAGAACATGAAGACTGATCATGTGTTCGTTTGGTTAATGGGTTTTGTTTGTCTTGTATTATTACGTTTATGTACCTATCACATTTGGACAACTTTGTCAACTTGGTACAACTTCTGTTTATTTGTTCACTTTATTTGGTTTTTATATAATTATGTTTTAAGACGTGAAAAGAACATTTTTGGCATTAAAACAACGATATAATCAAGAAATAAACTATTTAAACGAAAAAAAAGCAATTAAATTCAATTTCCACCGAACATGTGTTAGACTTCATCTAAAAACCCCTTGTAGTATAGGGAAGTTAAGGTAATTGATGAACTTATGCACAACAAAATTTTGAATAATGAGATAACATGAAAATTATATTGTCCCACCCTCTTAAATGGTAAATAATATTGGAAAATGAGTTGGACAACTAGAATTTATCTTACAAACCTAAGGTCCAACTAAAATTTGTTCCAAATCATATAAAGTACAACTGTTTATATGAAAGTACAACTGTACATTTACGTACAACTATTCCAAAATGTTGCACGTGTGGTTTTTTGAAGTGGACCCGACTTTGAAATAAAAAATAAAAAATAAAAAATTCGAACTGACACGGAGTGACTCGACTGAAACCTAAACCTAACCTAACTTTGTCTATATATATAGGAACTCATATATATATGAGTTTCCTATATATATGCTTATACTCACTTTCTCTCTCATTCATCCCCAATTGAAAACCCTAGACGGCGGCCCAGTCTCCTTCCTCTTCAATTGAAAATCCTAGACGACGACCTCCACCTCCGACGATGCCAATTAGTTACACGAACTCCAGTTCTTCTGAAGCAAGTTTTTCCAGCGGCTGCAACCGAGCGGACGGTGATTACGGGGTGCCGGATATATGTTGGTGTGGTCAGATTATGAAAATTGTAGGGAGTACGAAGGTGGAAGATCATGGTAGACGATACTTCAAATGTCCAGCAACTGCGGTGAGTTGTAATTAGTCAAGATCTTATAATTTTTAGTCAAGATCTTATAATTTTTAGTCAAGATCTTGTAATTTTTAGTCAAGATCTTATAAGTTTTAGTCAAGATCTTATAATTTTTAGTCAAGATCTTGTAATTTTTAGTCAAGATCTTGTAAGTTTTAGTCAAGATCTTATAATTTTTAGTCAAGATCTTGTAATATTTGTATTGATTTATGCACAGGATGGTGGTGGAGATGGAAAAGACCACAAACGGAAATGGTGGGATCACGCTATTGATGAAGAACTCAAGAAGATGAAAACCCGAGATGAGGAGCTTCATTCTTTCATTAACAGAGAGGTAACCGGATTGTGGAGAGAAAATGCTCGCATTACTGGTCTGCTATCCGAGAGAGACGAGGAACTTAAAAGGTTGAGAAGATTAGTTACAAGGAGGTAGAAGGTTGGGGTTGCGGCTAAACCTATATTGCGGCGGCGGAGGAAGATCTTAATCTTAATGAGTTGTTTTTTTTTCATGGATCTTCTCCAATTATGTATGTTTTTATTTGTTTTTAATGGAAATTTAGTTGAACTATTTGTTTTTTGTAATCCAAGTTAAACTATTGTCGATTGCCCTTTAATTGTACTCATTTGTCCCTTGTCCGAAAGTTCTTGAAACTTAGCCGAACTATTGGTTTTTGTAATCCAAATTAATCTACCGTTAGTTGTCCCATTTAATTGTTCTCATTTGTCCGAAAAATTACTTTTACTTGTCCGAAAACTTACTTAATTGTTCCAATTGTACCATCTAAACACACACAAATGAACATAATTTGTTTCATTTGAACCAAAATACAAAAACAAATCAAACCAAAGTACTAGACGGACAAGTAACCACCTAATTTTTTTTTGGTTTCTTCGCCTCTCCTGGTGTGAACATCTTTTTTGGCTTCCTTGTCCTCTTCTCGCCCAGTCCTCACAATCAACTCTTGGTTCGGCTTCTTCTTGCCTCCTTCTTCGATTTCTTCTTCTCCGTCTTTTTCCTCTACTACAGCACTCTCGCCTCCTTCTTTTTCTCCTTCTTTTCTGACAGGTTCTTCTTCAATAGGAGGAACTACCAAACCCAAATTCTCTGCTGCAACTACTTCCGGAGGTATCGTCCCATACAAGATTTCTGGTATATCCAAATACCTTTTCACTTCATTCAGTTTACCATTGAATTCTCCAAGTTTATCATCCACTTTCTTTTCAATTTCACCGAGCTTCCCCATCATCTTCTGAAACCCTTTATCCATTTCCTCCTTTATTACTCGGAGAAATGAATCATCTACTCCAGAACCAGAACCCGAAGCCTTGTGTCGAGGCATGTTGTCCACTCTCTCATGTTCAGGACCAACATTGCTACCTTTTACCCGAGAAGCAACATCTTGTTCATACATACCTTTCCACCATATTCTCTTCTTCTCTACTATTAGACGCTTCCTCCAACAATCCACTACTGGATCAATAAAACCTATCCCATCATCAACATCATCGTCTATAAGTTTGTCCAAAAGAGTCTTTTCATCCGCGTCTGGTACCAATACACTCTCGATATCCTGCACAAAACAATGTTACCAATTGAGTATCCGCCAACGATTAATCAAACACATATATTGATCTTCATCTAACCTTAGTGCTCCCAAGCGTTTCATGTATGGCATCCATTGGAATCCCTTTCATATCACATTTGGTGAACTTGCGCTTGCACATCCTCGGACATTCCTTCTCTGCGGGTACATCTTCTCTATATTTGCGTCCAAGACGCGAAATACATTCAAATGGCAGAATCTACACACTCATATACAATATATTAATAATTTTGTTCTATTCTCTATTAAAATTTATAAACTCAACACATGATTTTACCTCTAAAGGAACAATAAAACCAGGAAAGGGAGGTTGTGCTCCTGGTTTGACTGTACCTCCCATTTTCTTAACAACGCCCAGGATACCTTCTAAACAATCTTCAAACGTGTACCGTCCCCAAGGAAACTTCTCACAAGCATACAAATCATCGACAATACGTAGAAGGAATGGGTCTATGTTTCCATCACTCTTAACCTTTGCTTTCAATATCTTGCATAAGAAATACAAGACCATCAACTTCTTCCTCTCGATGCGATTGTTGTCCTTCGCTTCTTCCAGCTTCTCTTCCACTTCTTTTATTTTTATGCCTTTCCTCTTTCCAAACACCTTTTCTACCAACTTGGTATTTCCCAATTCCTTCCACTTGTTTGGATAGTCACGGCATGATAATCCCGTCAACAAACGGTGCTCTTTCATCGAATACCGATCGGAACTCCGTTGACCACAAACCAAGCACTCTTTTGGCATTTCGGTCTCACCGTACGAACCGAAGCATCCACATGCCTTGAGTCATATGGTTTGGCTCCTTAGGCATGTGGAAAATATGCCCGAACCGAGAATGCTTTCTAAACCACTTCAATTCGGTGAAAATCCCTCAATGTATTCAACCGTCTGACTAACACTGCACCTAGTTGCTAACTTACATGGTTTGGTGTATTCACTAGGAGAAAAGAATAGACGAATTGGCGGCGAGAGGTTGGGAATCATGGTCAATATCCTGCAAATTATTCACATGAGTAAGATGTTCTAGTTATCGTCAATTGTACAAAACTCATAGCACCTCCAAACATTTAATCTTAGTTTCTATTTACATACCTGGTCACTATCATCGCCAACATCATCTTCGATTTTTCTTCTACCTCTTCATCACCTTTTTCTCCATTTTGCTCCTGTTCTTCTAAGCCATGTTCTTCTTCATGGTTTTGGTCTGTTTCTTCTTCCTCTTCCTTTTCTTCTTCCTCTTCCTTTTCTTCTTCCTCTTCCTTTTCTTCTTCCTCTTCTTTTTCTTCTCCCTCTTCTTTTTCTTCAACGTTTTCCTTGTCTGCCTCGTCTGCCTTTTTTTCTTCCTCTTCCTTTTCTTCTTCGTCTTCGTCTTCCTTTTCTTCTTCGCCTTCCTTTTCTAAGTTTACTTCTTCGTCTGTTTCCGTTTCTTCCTCGTCTGTTTCCGTTTCTTCGTCGTCTTTTTCTTCTTCGTTCTTTCCTCCCTCTTTCTCTTCTTCTTCTTCTCGCTATTTCTTCTCCATTTCCTACATCTCCTTCCACGTTTTCTCCGCGTCGAACCATTCTTCATGTTCCTCTTCACCGTCTTTTTTTTTTTTGTGTTCGACCTTTTGAATATTTGATTGACTCGTATGCTTTTCCTTTCTTCCCCCTTCTTACACGAGCCATGAATTCGAAAATGGAATTTGGAAATTGGAAATTGAGAGGAGATGAAGAGGAAGAGATGAATCGCGAATTAGAGAGGAGAGGAAATTGGAAATTAGGGCTTGTTTCTCCGTTTCTCCTTTGGTCGAAATTAATTTAACCCTTTCCTCACCCCTTTTTCGTCTTTTACAAAGGAAAAATCAATTAAAAATAAATACAATAAATACAGATATACAGTTGAATACGTATAGTGGCATTAGAGCTCGTATTTTCTTGGGAAGTGGCATTAGAGCCGTTTTTCCCTCTCTAACGCTAAACACGGTTTCTCTAAAATAAACCAAATCAACAAATTGTATGTATCTTCCCTTCCTTGTTCACGAAACCTTCTCCAAAATTCAATTAAATTTCTTATTGTCCTTTCTCGATTTCGGATTAGATTATCTCCACGGCAAGCTCCTCCATTAGTCACAACACAATCTTCACCTTTTCGGTTTCTTTTTGTCGGGATTTGATTTTGCTTGTAAGAGACCAATCCATAGATCCGGCAAACGCCGTGGGAGATTCACCGGGAGGGGTAATTAACCGTTCCGTTAATGGCGTTTACGTGGGTATCTGCTCTCCGTATCTCTGTTCTCCTCTTACTCGTAGCTGCTATCGTCTTAGCTTGCTATTTTCTCCCCGTTGAACAGGTCCGTTTTCATTGTGATTTGACGATTTTAGGGTTCTAATCGCATCTCTCCGTGATGGGTTTTTGTTGGTTTCTGTAAATTCAATTCCTTTTCCATTGAGTTTCTTGGTGAAAATGTGTGTGTTGTTGGTTTCCTTCTCTCATTGCAGGTTTTGATAACAATGGAGAATTGATTCTTTCTATCATGTTTTCTTTTCACATGATTTTTGTAGCTAAATTGTGATCTGAGACCTTTACTGTTTCTTTATGTGTGTGTTTTCAGCTATTGAGAGATTTTTTGTTATGGGTTGAACAAGATCTAGGCCCTTGGGGACCTTTAGCCTTGTAAGTTTACTCTTCTTCTTACTCTTTGTTTATTATGTTCTTGCGTTAATGGTAGCAATTAGCTACAAGGCGAAATCTTTACCTCTGTTTTGTTACTACTCTTTATTCCATAGGAAAGTGTTAAGGAGACCATTTTTTCGATGGTTGTTTACCTCGGTACTTAACTTTTCTTTCTATGTGTAGAGCCGTTGCGTACATTCCTCTAACAGTTTTGGCTGTTCCTGCCTCGGTTCTCACGGTATATACATTATATACTATTTCATTTGTGTGTGATAGGATATAGTTTACCCACTCTTAATGTAAAATTAAGCTTGTGATATTCAGATCGGTGGTGGCTACCTTTTTGGGCTACCAATCGGTTTTGTAGCGGACTCGATTGGAGCTACACTTGGCTCAGGAGCAGCGTTTCTTCTAGGCCGTACGGTAAAAAGTCTCAAACTTCTTATGGAGTTGGAACATTTTGAAGACAGACACTATCCTTTTTGTTTTTGGTACTTACGTGATACTTGCTCTTACGCAGATTGGAAAACCTTTCGTAGTTGCAAAATTGAAGGACTATCCTCAGTTTCAGTCTGTGGCACTCGCGATTGAAAAATCCGGATTCAAGGTTAGCTTTGAGAAGTAATACAAGTTTCAATCTTTCTTTGTTGGGGACACTTTTTCATGGGGAACTAATAATGAATATGCAAAACTGATATATAGATATGCTTGTTGCTACGACTTGCTCCACTTCTCCCCTTTAGCATGTTGAACTACCTCTTGTCTGTAACGCCCATCCCGCTCGGTCCATACTTGCTTTCTTCTTGGTTAGGGATGATGGTAATGCTTGACCTCAGTCTAATCCACAACTCCCTCTTCACAATAAAATACTTCATTATAAGATCGTATATAAGAATACATGATTTAATTGTGAATATGCAGCCAATAACGCTTGCGTTAGTATATGCTGGAACAACTCTTAAAGACCTTTCGGATGTGACTCACAAATGGAGCGAATTCTCATTAAGCCGCTGGGTAAGATCCCCCACAAACATGAACTACATTTTCAGCTTTTCTTGCTCCAGTCCGACATATACTGAAACCTTGTTCCGCGATTTGCAGGCTTTGTTGATCTCAAGCCTTGTAATATCCGGTTAGTTCGAAAGTTCATACAATAGAATCATCATGAGAACCTGCAAATACACACGGAATCACAAATTAATCTTTCCTTTTATATATGTTTACTTTGCAGTGATATTGATGGTATGTGTGACAAAGGTGGCGCAAAACGCTCTAGGAAAAGCCTTAGCAGAGCACGGAGGAGACATGAACGGTGCGGTTGCAGCCTCCCCGGAGCTATCCGATGCGGCTGATGCTGAGGCGGATTTAAACGAGCCGCTCTTGATAAAGATAGATTCACAGGAACAAGAAAACCATAGTCACTAAAAAAAAGAAGTTTAGCTGGTGGTTAAATTACTTTGTACAATAATGATCTTTATATATCTTTTAACTTATAAAGCATATATATGCATAGGTTCTTTGGGCAAAAGAGTCAGCCGTTATTGCACAGATGACACTATATATCAATGTAGTTTTTTCATTATTTCTTGGTTTGTATAAATTAACATAGATTTAAAAGTTTTTTTTTGTTATTTCAATAAAAAAAAATAACACTAATAGTGAAGATCTTCAAGAGTTTGGATTACTATGTACTCCTCATTTTTTTCTCTCTTTTTTTTGGTTTCTAGAAAGTAAAATGTCTGTGTGTAAGTCATAATAAATTAAATGGGGACCTTCATAATTACATACATACAAGATTTAAAAGAAAACAAAAAGATATGAAACTGAAGTTTATGAAGGGAAAATATAAAGAAGTAGTAACCTTTTTTCTCTCCTTTTTTGATATTAGTCTATTAAAAAAGGCTAATAAAGAAAAGAAAAAAAGCTAAGTTGGAGATGGAGAATGTTTCCTATTGAAGTTAAGCCTGAAAGAAAAAGATAAAAAGTGAATATGTTGTGTTTCATTCTTTTTGACAGAATGTTCAAACTTTTGAATTGAGGAATATATTAAAACAAAAGTCTTCGTTATAGTTGTAGTCAAGTGAGGTTAAGTGACTCTCTTCACAAGCAATATCATATATATATTCCTTTTATTGGAAATATTGAAAATTGTTTGTTAATTACTTTTAAAAATATTGTATATTCGTTTACTGTTATAATTAATTGATACAAAAAGACCAAACAGAAATTATACAATTCTGTTGACAAAAAAAAAAATTATACAATTCAAAGTCATGAACAATGAGATCATAGTTCTATGTGTGATTGTGTTCTTGTCTTGTTTTGGAATATTTATTGAATGGAAGTGATATTTTTCCTCTTTTCTACTATGACAATGTTTACTAGTCATACCATGATGTTTAATCAAACTTCATTTATCACCTATTTCCATATTTTTCACTGTATATATTAACATATTTTTTTCAAATTTCATTTCTCTTATATTATATGCTTTTTTCTCATCTTTGACTTTTTAACTCCATCAATAATATATGAACAGTTAAAATGTTTCGCTCTATGTAAATGTAATACTTAGCTAATGAGTACGACCTTTAAACATATGATTATGTACATAAGTACACACTGTTTAAGTTTTGAACACACATATAACCACCAAACTAATGTAAATATTTTTCAACGTTTCACAATTCGCACTGTCAACATCCAACTAAATATGGATTAATTTTTGTTTTTGGTAGGAACTAAATATGGATTAATTAATAACCAATAAGTGTGACAATTTTCATGGCTAAAAATATAACAATTATAGTAGGAAACGTAATGTGATAAGCTTTGTCTATGAAAGGCAAAAGAGAAAAAGAATCTAAAAAGGAAATTAAAGATTGGTAACGAGAGAATAGAGACAAAAACTTCAATTACATGTCATTTTTGTCAATAAGAAGAAGATGACCCCATGTGAACATATTACAGACTCATGTGACTCAGTGCTTTCATTTTTGGCAACAGTTCAAAGTACTAATAAGTGTGTTATTGCAACAAACTTTATCAAATTATTATTAGTAGCGTAGCCAATAAAAAACAATTTCATTTTGTTAGTAAACTACTTAATTTAACTAATTATTGAGAACTCAACGTTGTAAAACTCAATTCTTACTATTTTTTTGTATTTTGAGTCTATGTATCAAACTTTTAAAATTAGAACATGAACGAAAATTTAAATAAGTCAATAATGCAGGGGATTTAAATGAAATTAATTCGTCAGCCATCGTAAAACTTTTATCATAAATGTCAAAACTGTACTATGTTCTTTTGTTATAAAAAAAACTTGGGCTATATCATATAGAGTAAATATATAAGTTAACGTTGCGTTTGTCCTATCCAATTATATGGTACAAAAATACAAATTTAGTCTCATTATGACCACGAAAAATATGTAGTAGTAAAATCTATAAAGGAAGATTTGAAATAGTAACATTCTTTAGGCTTTTGAGATAAATGGCAAAAATGCGTAGAAGAAAAGGGTTTAAACTTAGAGAAAAATAAATGTTTTATAACAAAATTAATGTTATTATGTGAAAAATTAAGAGAGAAACATGCGGTCGAAAACGTGATTATGTTCACTGATCATTCATAAATTGAGGCTTTCATCATTTACCCAACCAACCTTTTACCTTTTTCCCTTTTCTTTTTCGTTTTTTGAACTATTTTCTTACTTTTAGTTATTATTATTTTAATATTTTCTAACAACCATTCTTTTAGCACTTTATTATATACGGTTAATCTTTTTTTTTCTATTGGGCCTAATTTAGACTTGTATATCGTAAAGTCCATATTTACGGTTTAGCGGTCACGTATCAAACCGATTAGGGCATCTCATTGTATGTATAAATATTGTGAAAAATTAATGTCAATACGGCGATCATATTCATTCAAACTTCTACATGGTATCAGAGCACGATCTCTTACTCTGATCTTCATCGTGTTCCTTATTCAAATCTCTTAAAGTTTATTCTTTTGTCTATTCGTTTTTTTTCTCAATCCGTGAGATGGGAGACGAGAATCAAGTTGTAAACTCTGGCGTGTCCGGAGGAAAGATGGTGGTGTCACCGTACACGTTGTTCGCGTCGGATAATCCAGGAGCTATGATCACATCGGTGCAATTGAAGGGTGAGAATTACAATGAGTGGTCGACTGAGATGTTGAATGCTTTACAAGCCAAGAGAAAAGCGGGTTTCGTTCTCGGTACACACAAGAAACCGAAGAGGGACACGCCGACTTGGAGTCATGGTATAGTGTGAACTCCATGGTGGTAGGATGGATTCGAACTTCGATCGAACCGAGAGTAAGGTCGACCGTGACGTTCATTACGGACGCTCACAAATTGTGGTTGAATCTTAAAGAGAGGTATGCTCGTTGGAAATAAAGTTAGAGTGCACCGCTTGATGTCAAAAATAGCCTCGTGTAGGCAAGAGGGACAGATGGTCCGTGACTACTTCGGCAAGCTTGCTAAGATGTGGGAAGAATTGCGTATGTATAGGCCACCACCTCCGTGTACATGTGCCGCACCGCGACTTATGAGAAAGAAAGAGAAGATGAACGTGTTCATCGCCTTGTTATGGGGCTAGATGAATCTCGTTTTGGCCATATTGTGAGTACGATTATTGAGGCGGACGTTTTGCCGTACCTCGGAAAAGTATACAACAAAGTGACTCGTGAAGAGGACCGTTTGAACTCCTCGAAGTCACGAGAACAACAACAAGATGCCGTTGGGTTTCGACACGACGTGAAGGTGGCAATGAACCTGCTACGCAAGGTGGAAAAGGACGTGATCGGGTATGCTCTAACTGTGGAAGGACTGGTCACGAAAAGAACGGATGTTGGCAACTCGTCGGATATCCGGAGTGGTTCACTGAACGTGGAGGAAGAGGAGGACGTGGTCCGAACAGAGGCAGTCGCGGTAGTTCTTCATTTGGCGGAAGAGGAAGAGGACACGCAAACGTTGCTTATGCAACAAGTCCGAATCCGAACTCTGTCTTGCCACCGGAGATTACGTCGGAGCAATGGAAAGCCATATCTCAAATTCTTCATGAGAAACCGAGTGGAAGTTCCGATAAGCTAACCGGTAAGACTTTCGGAGATGTGATTCTCGACACTGGGGCGTCACATCACATGACGGGAGATACGAAAATACTTTCCAATCTAAAAGCTATCTCTTCGTGTACAATCGGTTTTGCCGATGGGAGTACAACGATCTCACAACAACCGGAATATTATCTTTAACAAATCGTATTTCTTTACATGACGTTCTTTATGTTCCAAACTTGAATTGCACTTCGATTTCGGTTTCAAAACTTTTGAAACATTCGAATTGTCTCGCTATTTTCACCGATGCGATATGTGTTTTACAGACCGCTCTTCGAGGACCCCGATTGGAGCCGGTGAAGAACGTGATGGGGTGTACTACTTTACGGATGTCCAAGTCGCTAGAGTAAACAAGACCGTCAAAGTTGATCAAGTGTTGTGGCATCGGCGGTTGGGTCATCCCGCGTTTTCGCATTGTCGTCTTTACCTTTGTTTTCTGGTGTTTCAATTTCCGCTAGTCCAAGTCCTTGTGACACGTGTTTTCGGGCTAAGCAAACTAGAGAAATATTTCATGAGAGTTTTAATAAAACAAGCGAGTGTTTTTCATTGATACACGTAGATGTTTGGGGACCGTATCGTATTCCGCATCAAACGGTTCAAAGTATTTCCTCACCGTGTTAGATGACTACTCGCGCACCGTGTGGACTTTCCTCTTGTTGGAAAAGTCGGAAGTGAAGGGTGTTATTCGGTATTTTTGTTCATATTCGGAAAAACAATTTGGCAAGTCGGTCAAGACGGTTAGAAGCGATAATGGTACGTAATTTGTTTGTTTATCTACTTTCTTTCGTGAAAAAGGAATATTGCACCGTACTACATGCGTGGGCACGCCACAACAAAATGGAAGAGTGGAACGAAAACATAGACATCTCTTGAACGTGGCTCGTTCGTTACTTTTTCAAGCAAGTCTACCTACCAAGTTTTGGGGTGAGGTCGTCTTAACAGCAGCTCATCTAATAAATTTGACTCCCACTAAGATTCTCAAGGGAAAATGCCCTCATGAGGTGTTGTTTGGCCAGCAAGTAACTTACGACAAATTAAGAGTTTTCGGTTCTTTGTGCTACGCACACAAACAATTACGTGACAAAGATAAGTTCGCGGTTCGTAGCAAGAAATGTATTTTTGTCGGATATCCCTTTGGGAAAAAGGGGTGGCAACTATATGATTTACGAACAAAGAGTTTTTCGTTTCTCGCGATGTAATTTTTCAAGAAAACGTTTTTCCTTTCTCTAAGGCGACTAAACCAAAGTGTTGATCACCGCGAGGAAAGAGTAATTGTGGATGAAGATTGGGCTGTAGATGAGCCAAAAGTAGAGAATATCGTAAACAGGGGGAGTGATGGTCCCCAAAATAAAACTTGTGCGCCTGAAAACGTTGGAGTTGACAATGAACCGGATTCGAAAACGCGGATATGTCTAGAGAAGATGTTGAAGAGTATGAGTCTATTGGACTCTCTCTCAACGATTTAGAGACCGAATCCGATGCTTTAGACGGGCCAGTGGTTTCAGTGAACAATCCAGATGCTCTCGATGATGCGATTTTGGAAGTAGGCCCTGTCTTGCCTTCTAATGTTGTTGTTGAAGAACAAACAGATCCAATATTAGGGCGAGGTCATCGAGAAAAGATCCCGTCCGTGAGACTCAAAGACTACGTTACTTACAACGCCGTACTAAAAGACACCACTCATCACGTTCTCTCCGATCTCTCCATCAGCGTCGTCGACTCGGTCCGAGGTAATTCACTTCATCCTCTCACTGAATATATCTCTCATGACAAGTTCTCTCGTGGGCACAAAGTCTTTCTTGCAGCCTATGACCGCGAACATCGAGCCAAAGAGTTACAAAGAGGCTATATTAGATAAAAGATGGATCGAAGCTATGGGTAAAGAAGTGGATGCTCTTGAAGTAAATGAAACATGGACGATAGAAGATTTGCCTCCAGGAAAAGTGGCACTTGGCACAATGTGGGTCTATAAAATAAAGTATTTATCGGATGGTAAAGTAGAACGCTACAAGGCAAGACCGGTAGTTCTTGGAAATCGTCGAGTTGAAGGAGTTGATTACGATGAAACGTTCGCACCGCTTGTTAAGATGACAACGGTTCGGCATTTGTTGCGTCTTGCAGCTTCTCTTGACCGGGAAGTTCACCAAATGGACGTTCATAACGCGTTTCTACATGGAGATTTAAATGAAGAGGTTTATATCAAGCTTCCGCAAGGTTTTTCTCATTCGGATCCAAATAAAGTGTGTAGGTTACGCAAGGCACTTTATGGCCTACGACAAGCACCTAGATGTTGGTTTGAGAAACTCACTAAGGCTCTTACTACGGTTGGTTTTGTTCGATCCTATGCCGATTACTCTCGTTCGTATTTTCTCGAGGTAACGTGGAGATAAGGGTGTTGATTTACGTTGATGATCTTGTGATTTGTGGCAATGATAGCGATGCGATTCAAAAGTTTAAGGATTATCTTGGGCGATGTTTTCATATGAAAGATTTAGGAAAACTTAAATATTTTCTTGGTATAGAGATTGCTCGTAATGAAGACGGGTTCATGTCGACGCAACGTAAGTATATTCTAGATATAGTAGCCGAAGCGGGTATGCTCGGAGCTCAACCACCGTTACACCAATGGAACAAAACCATCATTTAGTGGCTGACACTGGTGAGTTTTTGCGTAACCGGCTCGTTATCGCCGACTCGTCGTCGACTTATCTATCTTGCAAACACCGTACCCGATCTCTCTTACTCCGTTCACATATTGTCACGTTTTATGCAAAAGCCACGAGAACGACATATGAATGCGGCATCGAGAGTCGTTAAGTATCTTAAAGGAACGACAGTCATGGAATCATGTTACGTTCAAGTTCTAATCTCGACTTAACAAAGGTATTGCGACGCGGATTGGGGGGCGTGTACCACCACACGTCGTTCTTTAACGGCCTTTGTGGCTTTATTGGGTGACTCTCCTATTTCTTGGAAGACGAAGAAACAAGATGTGGTATCACATTCCTACCGAAGCGCAGTACCGTGCAATGTCCTTAGCTACTCGTGAGATACAATGGTTACGACAACTAGCAATCGATATGGGCTTCTCTCCCACCAAACCGGCTAGACTATTTTGTGATAGCAAGTCCGCTCTTCATATAGCTTCAAATCCTGTTTTTCACGAAAGGACAAAACATGTCGAGATTGATTGTCATCGAGTTCGTGATGCAATGAAGGCGGGTGTTATAACTACGGCTCCAAGACAAATAAGACTTTAACCTAACTTGATGTCAAAGCTTTCTTGGTCTAATGTTAATTCAAAATTGTAGACAACAAAATGTAATTTTTATATGAAATATAGTTCATAATGATTATAAAAACGAGTCATGCGTGGAATGATATAATTGTGACAAATTATACATGAACCGACATGGTCAATAGTCGTTCTTTGAATCGTATAATTAAATTAATCATCATTGGATAGAGAATCATATAAAATTACAAATCTTTAATAAAAAAGACAAATCATATAAATAAAATTATATATATATATATATATGTAGAAATATTGTTTGCTTATTTACTTTGTTCATTTTATTGAATCTGCTCCATGTTTTGAGCGTGCCGGAAAAGAGTCTAAAGACCATGTGATATTTAATATCATCTCACATTTACTCTTTACAATTTATGGATATAAATAATTAACCAAAACAGAAATTAGTTACCAACTGAAACATCATAATTTATATTAACATATTGTTTTAATATCTTTATATTCATGTAAATAGCATGATTAGGAAAATTCACTTTAACCAATAATGTAGTAGCAACCAATTCATTAAAGTGGCTCCACATAATAAATGAACAGTACCTAATAATCTCTCACTATTCAAAGACGTAATAATTAGGTACTCGTTTAGCGCGTAAATATTATAGTTAATTAAACCGTAAGATTGTAAAAAAAGGAATGTGAAGATTGTTACTAAGTTTGATGTAGCAAATTAAATTCCTAGGACCGGTTTATACGGAAAGAATAAATAAAACTAATCTCAATGTAATTAGTTTAAGAGTAATTCCCATAAAACAATTGTTTGGTTATTTGAGCCTAAGCCGAGCCACATAAGCGGAGCTAATAAAATCTGATAAAAAGTAAAATAATTAAGGAGTATTAATATTTTTAAATGTTGAGCTATTATTTTTAAAAAGGCGGAAAGTATTAAAATCCAACACTAGACAAAATATAACAAGAAAATACTAGTCTTTACATAAAACAATAAATTATAATTTTAAGTTTCTTAAATTTTAAAAACAAATCGTTCATATGTTTAAAGGTTATACTCGTAATCTAGTAGTATTACTTTACACATCTTCCCATTAATTAATATTTTAGAAAGCAATAAAAAAATAATAATTTAAAAACAATACTTAATTTATACATAACAATAGGCCAAAAATTAAGAGTACTTGCACTCACTCCATTTCTCTCAATAAATAAAAGAAACATCTTAAAAAAAGATAACGAAGTTAGCAACTTTGCATCATCGCTACTCTTTTTCTCTCTTCTTCTTCTTCTCTCTTCTTCTTCTCTCTCTCTCCTCTCATTCTGAAATAGATGAACTAGAGAAGTTAATGTTCACCAAACTTACTTTAAATTCTGAAACTTTCTTCTTCCTTCTTCTTCTTTTGCTTCATTCAAGTAAGTCTCTGTTTTGCCTTACTCTGTTTCTAAAACTTTCTCTCTGTACCCATCAAGAAAAGAGCTTATATCTTCTCTGTGTTTTTTCTCACATAATGCGTGTGTTCACTGTTATGTTTGGTTCTGTCTTTTTATATACATATTCCTCAAGTAACATTTGTTATTGGGTTTTTTTGCTTGTGCAGATTAAACTTTCAAGAAACAGAGGACTTGTATCAGATCTAGTGAAATAAAATTTAATTTTACTAAACAATTCAAGAAAATAAAAATGAGTAAAGAAGAGTTTATGAAAATCCAGGTACTACTATTCACCACATTTTTCTTCAAAATTTTTTTAATATATATTTTTGCTTAACAGTAATAAGAGATTTAACTCTGTTTTTCATGATTTTTGTTGTTTGTGTTGTAGACTTGTGTTCTTAAAGTGAACATACACTGTGATGGCTGTAAGCAAAAAGTCAAGAAAATCTTGCAGAAAATTGAAGGTTAATTAACAAACAACAAAACTATATACATTCCAAAAAAATCTTACCTTCTCCACTTTAACTAAATTCAAAGACTTTGGGCTAATAAGTAATTGTGTGTTTGGTAATGGAAAAAAAAAAAAAACAGGAGTTTTCACGACAAAGATAGACGCAGAGCAAGGGAAAGTAACCGTCTCTGGTAACGTAGACCCTTCTGTTCTTATAAAGAAGCTCTTGAAATCTGGTAAACATGCCCAGATCTGGGGAGCTCCTCCCAAATCCAACAACAACAACAACAATCAAAACCAACCCAACTTGGCTAATCAGTTCAAAGCCATGCAAATTGACCACGGCGGCAAAGGCGGTGGAGCCGGTAACAACAAAGGTCCAAAGGGTGGTGGTGGCGGAGGAGGAGGTGGAGGTGGAGGTGGTGGTGGCGGTGGCGGTGGGCCACAGAAGATGAACATACCACAGTTAACACCACAACAGATGCAACATCTGACTCCACAACAGCTTCAACAGTTTCAACAGCTTCAGCAAATGAAAGGGTTTCAAGATTTGAAGAACCTTCCTCAGTTAAAAAGTATTGGTCCTGGTCCTGGTCCTGGTCCTGGTCCTGGACCAGTCCCTGGCTCTGTTCTTGTGAACAAGAATCCTAATCAGAAGGCTGTGAAGTTTGATATCCCTGAAGATGATGATTATAGTGATGACGAATTCGATGATGAGTTTGATGAAGACGACGAGTTTGATGAAGATGATTTAGAGGATGATGATGAGTTTGATGACCATCCTCCTCCTCCTAACAAAATGAAGCCTATTATGAATGGTGGTGGTGGTGGTGGTGGTGGTGGGAATATGATGATGATGCCTAACATGATGATGATGCCTAATGCTCAACAGATTCTAAACGCTCAGAAAAACGGCGGTGGTCCTGGACCTGCCGGTGCTAAAATGATGGGTCAAGGAGGTCTCGCTGGTGTCCCTGTTCAAATGGCTGGCAACGGTGGTGGTAAGAAGGGAGGAGGTCCCGGTGGTGGCGGTAATATGGTAAATCCAAACCAAGGCGGAGGCAAGAATGGCGGAAAAGGCGGTGGAGGTGGTGGTGGAGGACATCCATTAGATGGAAAAAGCGGTGGCGGTGGTGGCCCGAAAGGAGGTGGAGGTGGACCGATGAACGGTGGTCCCAACGGTGGCAAAAAGGGTAATGGCGGCAATGGTGGAGGTGGCGGCGGCTTACCCATGAACGGAGGACTCCCGCCTGGTTTCCGTCCAATGGGAGGCGGCAATGGTGGAGGAGGTGGTGGACCTCCTCCGGGCATGAGTATGCCAATGGGTGCTCCTATGGGTACTCTTCCACCACAAATGAGTGGTGGTCAAGGTCCAATGGCGGTTCAAGGCTTACCCGCAATGGGACCAGGCGGCGGTGGCAACGGCGGCCCATCCGGGGGAGCACCCCAAGGATATTTCCAAGGACCTAGCAACAACGGTCAAGACCCAATGCCGGGAAACCCCTACTTACAACAACAACAGCAACAACAACAACAATACTTAGCGGCGGTTATGAACCAGCAAAGAGCCATGGGAAACGAACGGTTCCAACCGATGATGTACGCTAGACCACCACCAGCGGTCAACTATATGCCGCCGCAACCATACCAACAAAATCCATACCCATATCCGTATCCTAACCAGTATCCTCCCCAAGGTGGTGACCAGTATTCACATTACTTTGATGATGAGAACACATCAAGCTGCAACATTATGTGAAAGCTTATCTTAAAAAACAAATAAATAACAACAAAAAGACATTCTATAGTTTGTGTATCCTTTTCTCTTTAATTAATTATTGGAGGCTCTTATCTTTGATTCCTTCTTTTTTTTTGTCCTCCTACGGATTGAATCCTAAGTTACGTTAGTCTTTTTTTTAATGTGATAGTTCTTAAGTAATTTTATAGAATCATAATATAATATTAAATGAATATTTTATATTTGCAGTTCTTGTGTCTTTTTTACTTTCTTAATGAGATCCTAGTGTTCATATGTACAAAGATGAAATAATAATTTAATCCACAGTGGAATGATATGTTTCTTTTATATAAAACTTTGTGACTCATGTTTTACATTTATTTATTCTTAATTAATTATAAAGAATATACGTAAGTGCGATGAACAAGATTTGTAGATACTAGATACCATATTTTAGAGAAAATGAAATCTTTCTAGGATTATTAGTGATATTGATACTCTTGATTCAATAAACACCAATTTTTTTAAATGATTATATTGTTTAGTAGTAATAGTTTATTTCCTTTATCAAACAAAAGCAAAATAATGGAGTGATAGAATTGAAGTTGTGTCCCACCCCACTATTACTTTCAAATCATTTTGTTTATTTGATTTTAACTTTATAAGGTTTTTTTACTTTAATTATTAGGTTTGAATAAAATTATAGAAGGAAAAAAAATTACAAAATGACTATAAATTTTTTAAAAAAAAAGACGTGAAGAAGAAGAAGAAGAAGAGATGACCATCTTCATCAATATACTTAATACTTGCAAGTCAATACTCTCAAAAAGTCAACGCTTAATACTTTTGCAAATGAAAAAGAAGAGATGATGACCATCTTCATCATAATCATTATGATGATGTAAGAATGATCTATCAGATGATGATGATGATGATGGAGGATAAGTGGGTCCCATAGAAGTGAAATTAAATTGATGCTTTGCTATTTCTGTTTCGTGTCACAAACTCATCACACGTTTCTTCTTCTTCTTCTTTAAATGTTTTTTTGTTACATAACACACAAACTTATTAAAGAAACGCTTTGGATTCACCTATATTTTGCTTATTTTGTACGTATACTTCTTTTTTTTATTAATTAAAAAAGTTATATTGTATATACGGCAGTTTCATTTATATAGAATCTTGAAAATTATTACACTGGTTTATTTTCTTATCACGTAAAAAAAAGATTATTTTACCAAAAGACAATTTAAAGCCCGAGAAGAGGCTGCTTGATGTCGGAGTCGGACACGTGTTCATCCCTTGTTTGTTTACAGGTTTAAAGCTATCCTCACAGTAAATAACTCTAATCCGTAAAACAGCGTTACAATTTTACGGATATTGACAAAATCCACCCATGTCTTTCTACTGTTATCACTTTGGGCCCCATTGTTTTCTTTATTTTGTCCCTTCATAATTTAATTTCGTTTCATTTAACCAAAGCCAAAAATTATAACATTCATATATCACAATAAAAAAAATAGTTCAAGATCTTTTCTGTCTAACTAAACTGCAATATTTGTAATTTACTTTAATTTGAAAATTAAAAAATATCCTCACAAGTCACAACAGTTTCTGTAAAAAAAGTAGATTTACATTAACTTTCTAAAATATCATGCCAAAATCCAATAAATCTGAGACTAGTCAGATAAGCTTCGTGTTCAGAACCGTCCAATGAGATAGTGCCAAGTCATCAACATTGAATAATTGAAGCGTTATAACGTCTTCATCGCAGCCGTCCGATTTAAGAACTCCTTTTTCAGATGGCGCCAAAATAGAACTCGACTATCGAGGAGGCGCGTGGGGCCCACTTTAGTTAGCTCCCTGGTTGCTCGCCGGTTACGAAAACCGCGCGAACGGCGAGTGAAAGATGACGTGATGTTTAACGCCGTTAATTTGCCATAATTGTCATGTCACATATATACGATAATTAAAGGACATTTATTTACTGAAAAAAGGGCCCCCACGTAATTATAAAGTTGGTATGCTTAATAAATACAAATAATTTAAAATAATTCTTTTAAAAAGAATGAAGAAAAAGGAGCTTTTATGAATTGACGCAAATGTTCCCTATTCGTACCATAAAAACCTGCAAGCCTATCGAATTATGGGCACTAGCCAATTCACATTTTCGTTAATTTTTAATTATATTTGTTTGCTTTTACAATTATTTTAACGATTTTAGTTGTTTCCATCGGTTTACATACATAACAATTTTTAATAACCTAACCCAAAATACATATATATGTAAATTTTGAACTAATCCTAATGAAACTCTCCAACATTCTACATTTTTATATGTATTTTGAGATGGTAAAACAATACATGCAAAAAGTTATTATGGTATATATACATAAAAAATGTGTATGTGACAGAAACAGAAAGAAGCGTGTGTGATATTGAGTACCCCGAAAATAGATTATTGGAGAATGAAGTGGAGCACATGGAGAGGCTTGTGTTTTGTGTTTCCCCATGTTATGAAATAGAGAGAATATTATTATTACAAACCCAACAAAATTCAAATCTCTCTTATTTTTATCTGAATTTTTTCTTGACAAAAAAAGATTAAGTGGAACACTAGTGACTTGAATTATTTGGTTTACAAACATTTTCTGGTTTATCTTATTTGATATATAAATTGCAACAAAGTTGAAACATTCCTTTTAACTTCTTCTTATTGACATTTACTCTAATGGGTCAATATTCTCTTACCCATCCCTCTAAATGGTCAATGCATACTTTTGGTTTACAAAGGCATTGTCACATATTTTAATATAAGACTAAATTTAGTGCACTCTCCACTTTCTAGTTTTCTTCTTTTCTTGTTTCTCTTATTTGGAAAAAAACTTTCACTACTTACCATCACATTATAAAAGTTATTAATATGATGTTGACTTTTGGAAAAGAAAAAAAAATGGTTCACGAGAGAAACTGTAATAAGAAGAAGCAAAGCTAAAACCACTTTGTCAAACAACTAAGCAAGTATCCTAAAAGTCTTTGACTATCAATAATTGAACCACACGCTTTCGTACAACTTTATAATACTAATTTAAGTAAATATTATAAATTATTTTGTTAATAGTATTACTTATTGATTACTTCAATAACAAAAAATTTAGTCTTTTAGTTACTGTACTTCAATTTTTGCGTACATGAAATATTAAAAATGTGTAGCCGAAGGAATATAAGGAATAGGACACAAACGGTTCTCAATGAAAAAATTAAAATGTGCATAAAATATAATAATTGAGAGGCAGTGAGATATTTTGGTAGGTCAACGTGGAGATATAGTGAGATATTTTGGTAGGTCAAAATGTTGCCAGTCTTTTCACTTTAAAAATAATAATTTTTTGATAATGTTTGCTAAAAAATTATATGTTGTTTATGTATAGTTTAATGTATATTAGTGTAAAATCCATAGGTTATATATGACCATATAATCCAAAAAAGGCTCATCAGAAAAGACTTGTCTTTGTAAATTGTATCATGTATATGATTCATGATTCAACTTATTAGTGAGTGGGTTTCGATACTCGATAGATACCAATCCTTTCGTTTATTTATTTTCTTCTGATTTTGTTTTTCATGTAAATTATATTATTAATGAAGAATATTAATGTTTCATATTAACCACAGACATGTTTCTGGTAGCACCACGTGAAAGATAGGATAACATTTATTTAACTAACCAAAAAACAGATCAGAAGCTCACTTCACCCAATTCCCATCAAATCTATTTGTTATTTTTTTTCTCGAGAATTACAAAATTACACCATTTGAATTACACAAAACTACACTATTTCAAAATTACTTTACAAAATTACATCTAAACACTCAAAATTAAATTTAAATAAACTCTACCCACATAATCCTATCCCCTTAATATTATACCATAAACACTAATTAGTGAATCCAAATGAAAATTTTTTAATTTTGGTAATTTTTTAAAAGGTAAATCAAACTTTTAAAATTTTGAAAGGGTGTAAATATGTGAAAATATTGAATTATGTATAGTTTTGTGAAGTAAATGTTGAAAGAGTGTAGTTTTGTGAATTTCTCTTTTTTATTTATTTTATTATCATTATTTTGCTTTTATTATTTTCTAGTTCATTTTGAGATACAAAAAGTTATTTAATACTAGTGTGTAGTTATTTAATTACAATAGTTTATACATAACACCACAATTATGGCCCAACTAAAGTTGCAATCAAAGCATTAAATTATACTCTCTTTTATAAACGAGTGGAGATTTACTTACACAATTTTAGTAAAAAATCACATGTTGGTAACTACAAGAATATAATCAGATTAAGTACCGGATAGACTTTTAGGACCTAGGGGAAAATCATATGGTGAAGGTATTTAAATTAATTAAATGATAAAAGTAAGTTTTAAAAAGAAGAGTAAGACTTGTAAGAGTCAAAGTTCAAAGTTCGAAGTAGAGATGGCTCAAGACCCAAAACTGTCTAGTGTCAGTGATGTTCACATGGCAACGTCTATTCTCACTGGTTGCTTCCGTTTTTTTTATCTTTTCAACGGCTAACATTTATACTCTTTCCTATCGAATGACCGGTAGAAATTAAAACAAAAAAATTAACGCAATTTAATGTCATGTGTCTTGTTATAATTGTGATTTTTTAATTTCCAAGGTCGTTTGTGTGTGAATTTTTCAAGGCTAGCCTAAAAGTAGACACATTTATAACTATTTATTACTCCAAATTAAAGGTTATAAAACTCGCTAGTTGCTACGCGTACGGTATCAAGTGTCTAGCAAAAAAAATCGAAGATTAATCGGAGAGTAATTTTTTGATAATATTTTCATATATTTTTTCACTTTATATTGATTTTCTATTATATTTATATTTTTATTAACTTCTAAAACTAATAATTTATCAAAATATTTAATAATTTATAAAATTTAAATGTAATTGATCAAATTAGTCATAAATAGTTAAAAATTAACTGGATTATGCAAAATTTTATAGAATTATAAGTCATCATTCAAGTCATTAAATTTACGCGGCCAAAAACGTAATCGACATGGACGACCACTGATTAACGAAAACTCGGGAAAGTAATCGGTTAGACGAACGAGTTTTATAACAGAGTTACAGACCAAAAAGAAAACAAGGACATTGCATTTTCATTTATTTCTTAAAATTGAATTCCTTTCCAACTGTCAATGAAATATAGTGGTTGAACAAATTGTCAAATTTCATTATATATTAAATATTAAGAAATAAAAATACTACATAAAATTATTGATATATTGTGCTGAATAAACATGAAAATGATATATATGTATTAGGAGGGCTGAGAACTTAAAAAGGACAAACCCTTTATTTACGAATTGGCCTAAAACATTACTGGCAAACCCTATAATTTTGGTTTAATATAATAAATATATAAGAGGAAAATTAAAAAAAAAATTATGATAAAAACCATTATTTTTATTTTACTTCCCACAAAGAATAATTCTTCACTAACTTCTAAGGTAAACTACTACTCACAATCTATGATAATTTGTGTGTTATCTCTACATAATACTTACCCACATAAAAATACTAATATATAATAATTAAAAAATTACAAGGAGAAATCCTATAACTAAATGATGATAAGTAACTTTTCAAGAAAATGTGAAAACCTTCTATAACAAAAAAAAAATGTGAAATCTTTTTTTTTTTTGTTAAACCTCTGGGCCGAAGCCCATAATCCCCCTAGGCCCGCGACCAACCTTTGATAATACCAATTAATGGCGTAAATCATCGCTCCCAACACGGTTCGAACTCAGGAGCACAACATCACCAACGACTGCGCTTAACCGACTGAGTCAACCCGTCGTTGGTAAAAATGTGTGAAAACTTTCTTTAACAAAAAAAAATGTAAAAACCCTTAAGTAACTATTCGCCACCTACAAGTATTTTTCTATAACCATAAAAATGAGAAACTATTTGATCAGTAAATAAACAGATTCTTGATTTGTTTCCATATTTGTGAGTGAGCGGTCAAAAAGGTATAGTCTCTCAAGTATCATTTTACCGGATAATCCGAACGCCCGGTAAGCCGAGCCGGGTCAAGCCGTTAATTAAAAATTTTGTTAATAAGAGAAGAAAAAAATATGTAATAAAAAAAAGAGAAGAAAAAAACTCGATTTGGTAAAAATAATTTAACGGTGACGATCGTAAGTTACGCGGGAAAAGTAGTGGGCCCCACGTATCTAATATAAGGATTCTTTCTGTACGGTGGATTTATAAGCTAGTGGACCCCACTTTTCTCCACGCCTCATTATTACTCATCTCTCTCTTCATATTTATTAACTGGTAATAATAATAATTTAAATATTCTTTCACGGGTAATTAAAGAGAAAAGTACGTTACATTCAAATTAATCACAAGTTTAATACCATTGGTGGGATGCGAATAAAGAAATTTAGTGGGTACAAATGTCTGGACATGTGAAACAGTGTAGTGTAAATAGAAGTTATAAAAAGTGATTGGTACGAAATGTTTTAATTTTTTTAAAACTTAAAAAAGAGAGAGAGAGAATCTGAGGGCAGTGAAAATTAGTACAAAACCCCTCGATGACTTTTGTGTATGAAAAGGACATCACCATAATAAAACATTGACACACAAAGAGACAGGAACACAACAAGTTGACACATGCTAGTCATTGATTGCACATCCATCATCTACTTAAAATAGTATATATATAGCTTTTTAAAAAAAATTGTTGGTGAAATGTTTTTAATTGATTGTGTACACCGTTCTCTAATTTGAGTCTCGATTATAGTTTTAATTTTTTAAAATTTATAGAGCGATATACAAACAAGAAGCACCAGTGGTCTAGTGGTAGAATAGTACCCTGCCACGGTACAGACCCGGGTTCGATTCCCGGCTGGTGCAAGTCTTTTTGATTTTAGTGCTGTCTAATTTTTTTTGGAAGTTAAGAAATCATTTACGTGTATGGGCTTTACAAGTCTATTACAAGCCAAACATTATGTGCAGTGACAGAGATGCACTTGTTGCACAATTCCAGTGGGTTATATGAACCAAAGAACAACGATGATTCATCAAAATCTAACATTGAATATTCATATAAGCTTTCTATATAAAAAAGGAGTCTCTTCCTGTTTGTTCTGTCACTAAAATGTCTTCTTCTTACCTGTTTAAGATGCAGAGGCTAAGGAGCCAGCAAGGAAGATGAACCATACCTATGTATAGATATGTCGCACTCTTCCATGCCCACATAGACTCTAACCATGTCCAAAACTCTCCTCCTAGACTCAACCCAACGACTCCTTCTCCTAACAACACCTTACAGATTGCGAAAAACATGATCGGAAACCCGATGATCACCAACAATATGCTGCACAAAGCACCTAACACGCTCTTTACACATCTGGATCTCAGAGCAGGCTTTACAGGACGAACCATTAGACACATTGGGACAAGTAGCAAGGCTCCAATCTGTGCAGTGGTGAAGTTGATTATAGACAAGAGGCATAGACCGATGAATGCGGCTGAGATGGTCACTGCTTTCAGGACAGCCCAGTTGGTTCCATGAAGCCGATGGGAGAATGGAGAGCAACCTGGGATTGTGACAAAGGTTATAAGGAGAAGCGGAAAAGATGATGGACGGAGCGGCTTGTTGGAGAATATTGGGCCTGGCACTTGACAGATGAAATAAGGAAGCAGTGTGATGATAAAACTAACCAAGTACAAAACAAAGACGTGTTTGGCTGCGTCCAGCCATTTCCATGACTCGAGGCTTTTGGCGCGGTTATGAGTGGCTTTGGTAAGAGAGTTACAGCCATCAATGTATAAAGAAGTTGCGACCACGGGAAGAGGAGCTACAAGAAGAGCAAAGGCGATCATGTAGACTCCTACAGAGATAAATTTGCTCGGAGAAGTTAATAGGTAAAGGAAAAACGATTGATGGAACTTCTCAAGGAGGTTGTTCACTGATCTTATAGTTCCTTCAAGTAACCTGCGTATATAGAGCAAGCACAATGTTATCATCAAACACTCATAGATAATTTAAAATTCTTAAATTCACCTGCATGTATTATTTCTTATAGTTCTTCAGCATAACCAAAATTCATATAAACTAGCAAAGGTAGGTAGGTATACAGTATAAAATGGGAAAGAGAGAAAATATAAAGTCGAGAACTCACTGGGCACCTCGTAGAAAGAAATCGTGTTGCCTTGCCTTAATGTCAGGAGTAAATCTAGGTGAAACTTTCAAAGTAATTGCATCAACTTGATAATAGCGGAAAGCTCCATGAGGGCCAGTTGGGATACCAAGGGCCTGATGACAATGGAACATGTTTGGTCAAGTGTGACTGCAACTATAAGAGTTTAACAGAAAATTATACATTTTTACCTGGGAATAGAGTGAACTTGCAAGGGTAGCACTGCCTTCGAGATAGTCTGCCACTGGGATTCCAAAATTCCAGTCTGGATTTAACCGTACGAGCCACTTTTCCAACCACTTCAAATATTTGCCCGACAAGTTTTAGCCAACTAGAGGAAAGTAAAGATACAACCTTCTCCACCTTCACATAAAAGCCTTGCCTGCTCACTGCTAAGTAGTTTACAACATTGATAAAGTCAAGATTTGGCATCTGCCCGTTAGATGCTTTTGCGTAGATACTTACTGTGTCCTCATATCTTTCACTTCTACCCTCAACATTCAAAACCAAAGCAGCAGCCATTGTTCCAGCCCGTCTGAAGCTATCAGATGTGTTAAGCTGGTCACATTTCCGCAAATCGCACACTTCAAATGAAGGTGTGTGGTATTCACTTAACCATGCAGCAACAGGTCTATAGTCTCCATAACGAGAATCAGCAACAAGCCATATTATGTCTTTAGAAAGCCAAGTAACTCTAGCTAGCAATGAAAACAGAGAACTGGCAATGCCTAAAGACAAAGCCTCATAATCTCCGCCATTTATAGAATCATAGGGAGTAACCAGCACAATAGACTCTTTTCCATCACCGCGAGGGGCTTTTATAATCCCTGCAACATTGACCCCATAAGAAGCACAGCTGAGATTCCCTTGCAATGCATACAAATCAGGACCAGAGAAGAAGTGCAGCGGGTGAAACTGATTCTCTTCAGGATGGAACTTTTGATAATAAACTTCTGCTCCCTTTTCTAACATATATTTTCCAATGAGCCTCTGGAAGACTTCACTAAAAAAAAGAGCCACAAATGAAGAATCGTTAAGTTATTAGAGAATAAAACGGCATAAAAAGAAACGTGGACTACACACAAATGGGACATAGACACCACCATGGCCTTCATGATTCAACCTAAAACTTTGTATCTCCTTCACATGTTTGCTTCCATCGGAAACATCCCAATGCGAGAGCATAGACCGTGCAGAGCCTGAAGAATAGAGACACATAGAAAATGTAAACCCAGCAAACAAACATGATTCAATAGTGTTGAAACCACTAACTTAGTTAGCACGCTCAATGTCAAGCATGCTATATTAGTAGTGTAAGAGAATCAGCCATAAAAGCATTCATATATACCACCAAACACACACAATCCAAAGCCAAACCCAATAAACAGTAAGTAACCATTTGTTTCTTTCTCAAAATTGAAAAGGAGACTTGAATCCAAAACCTGGCATAAGAGCATTCTCGGAGACGTAAGTGTTCTTCTCAAGCAGAGGTAAAAGCAGCAACGCCGTAACACCAGAGAAAGGGAAAACAACACTATAACACAACACAACACGATCACAGAGAATCCAACGAATCAGCAGAAGAAAGTATCAAACCATCGAATCTCAACACGTAGAAGAGACGTTATACTCACCTGAAAAAGGTACTGTGAGCGATGAGGAAAACTCCGAGCTGAAAAACCGATCCCGGTTTGGTTTTAGGAGGAGATCCATCGTCGTTATTCACCTTCTCCGTCGCCATTATCTACAGATCTGCGATCGAACTGTGCTCTCCGGGTGCTTTTAGCGGCTGCGTGAAAGCGAAAGGTTTTGGGAAGTGGCCGAGCTTGAGGATTGATTGTAGAACCGGTTGGTTATAACCGGTCGAACCGATTCAACCCGGTTATTATGGTTGGGCTCAAAAGTAATTAGAAGCCTTTGTATTGGAATTTTTTAGTTGCGTAATTCGCTAATGGGTAAATCCGTAAATGACGGTGTAATACTCTTTTACTTTTTCTGTTTTTGATGACGAATATAATTACTAAATAAAATAACCAAACCATATATTTATTGGAAAATGAAACAAAATATCCTGAATATTTCATGTTTTAAAAATGAACAATAATCTATAAATGGTTTTCTAGTATTGTTTGTGTAAAGTTAAAACACACGAATAGACCACCAGTAAATGATTCGTTCAAGATTCTAAAAATTATATCTAAATAATTAAAATTATTGTGGAAATATCACGAGAAAATTATACATATACAATTTTCTAGTGTTATGTTTTTCCTTATCCTAAAATGGCAAATGAAATTAAAGAAGAAAATGCGGGTACATAAAATAGTGGGCTATCGTTTATGATCGCATCAAAGAAAGAAAATACAAACAGCCAAAAACATTATAAAAAGTCGTGATATGATCCAAACCTAATATATATATATAATATATATAATATTAGCATAGGAAGTGTTATGTGGGTTATGTATTGGTGATTGAGAATATAAAGAGATAAAAAGCTAAGGTGACTCGGTGAATGAGATGGTGAATGAGATGGGTGAGACCATTTCGCCTATACGACATTGTATCAACGATGGTCCAATAATAATTGTTAGTTTATACAATACGTAAGCTTTTAGATTCTACATAATCACACCATCTTACTTTAATATCTCTTAGAGATACCATCTTGAAAAGAAATAATGCAACCATGTACAAATCATTTTCAACAAAACATTTTCCAGAGTTTTCTGGTATAGATAAATAGATTAAATAATAATTATACATGTCTTATGTGGCAGAAAATCTTGATTAAGTCATGATCATATATGGGATAATAGTTTTTTTTTTTTTGTTTGTAATAATTTCTGAAATTTTTGCAAAGATAAATAAAGCAAAACAATATCAAAGTCGTTTTCAGCTTTTTATAGTTCCCACTCCTAAGCCCATGGTTGTCACTCACCAATACCATAGGTCAAGTATTTCGTTCCATTTTATATAATTGTTTTATGAGTAGATAAGAAAATAATACAACCAGTGTCTTTTTCTTTTGGTTAACATTTAATTTAGTTTTTTTTGTCACAACATTTAGTTTAGTTTAGAGCATCTCCAAGACAACCTCAAATCTTCAAATGTAAAATTTTTGTTTCTCAAAAAAAAACTTTGAAACTTCAAATTTTGAGGTTTTGAATAGCGAAACTTCAAATATGAGGTTTCACTATTCAAAACCTCAAATTCGAGGTTCCACCTTTTTTCTTACAATTTGGTTTCTTAACAACTTATATTTCACAAATATCGATATTATCTTTTATGTTTATTATTTTAATACATAAAAAATTATTTTTCGATTAAATTAAATAAAAAAGTTAAATTACACTATTAATAAAAAAAAAACTTATTTATCACTTCAAAATGCATTGATTGAGCCTATATGAGAAAATTACGGAAATAATTATGTTTAATAAGTTGTTATTTTATTTGTAATTTGTTATTTAGTTTGTGTTTTTATGTAATTTAATACTACAATGTAACTCTTTTTAATTAAAATTGTTTGTAATTTTTGTTTTGTGAATGTTTTATAGTAATTATAAAGTTTTTATGATTTTAATTAATTAACTTAATGGAAATGACTAAATTGCAAAATATATATTTTTGAAACCTTAAATTTGAAATTTTACCTTTTGAGCAAAAACACCCTGAACCTCAAATTTGAAGTTCCTTTGGAGATAGTATTAAAGACTAAAGTTTATAAGGATAAAAACTTGTTGACGAAGAAAAATAAATTTTGCTTACGCTTATTTCACGTGACCGGTTACATTCATATTTATTTCTGTTAATGAATTTTGCTTGTTTTCATACATGAAAACATGGCGAGGAAAAGGCAGAAAAAAGTTTTGATTAAATAACAAAAACTGGTAGAATTTTGTTTGTAACTTGTAAGAAGCTATGTTTATAAATTAAAGTAATGTAATTTTTCTTTCTTTAAAGTTTAAGTTACCTCAAAAACGGAAAAAGTTAAATTTCAAATAAATTATTGGACAATTTTTATGAATACCACTAAAAAAAGTTTTTTTAACACAATTAGCACAGATTTTCGAAAGTTTTACAAATACCATAAAAAAGTTTTTTTCTCATAAATACCACAAATCTTAAATTTTCAAAATTACACCCAAAACCTCCAAAAAACTATACCCTACCCATTCAAAACTATAACCTAAACACTATATAGCGAACCCAAACGAAAAAATTTAAAATCTAAAAGTGTTAAAACTCGTTTTTTTGTATTTGTGGTATTTTTGTAAACTATTACTTTTTGATGGTATTTTTGTTATAAAAAACGTTTTAATTGTATTTTTGTTATAAAAATTTTTTTAAAGGTATTTTCAAAACAAAATCTTATTTTGATGGTATTCAAAGGAATTTCTCTAAATTATTCACAATAATTAACTAAAAAAGAAAAACTTTTAAAAGAAAATAAGTATCTAATTAGAGTAATTTTACAATAACTACGTATTTAATAAAGAGATGGATAAGACAAGATCCCCACAAATGGCAACGTAGGTCCCACAAATTTAGAATCTAACGCTCAAGAATGATTCCATCTCTTCCTAATGGGACCCACGTATATGTGCTTCACTGCAATACGTATATACACGTCACGACGTTAATTTCAGTGTAAATAATACCAAAAAAAAGAAATAAAAGGAACCAAAAAAAAAAAGATTCACCAAAAACTTAAAATGACGAAAATGCCCACGATATTATTCGTCATCGTCCTATATATTAATATACAATCTATTATTACATAGAGATAGAGAGAACTCAAAGATATTATTAAGGAAGTGATCGTTATTGTCGGAAGAGAGAGAAAATGTTGGGAATTTTCAGCGGAGCGATCGTATCTCTACCGGAAGAGCTGGTGGCTGCCGGAAGCAGAACTCCGTCGCCAAAAACAACCGGAGATTCTTTAGTTAACCGTTTCGTCGAGAAAAATTCATCTGCCGTGACTGTACAAGTCGGAGACTACGTTCAGCTTGGCTACAGCCACCACAAGGAGAGCCCTCTCCGGCCAAGGTGAGTCGCCGACGTTTATTTAGTTTTCATTTTTATATTAAAAAATCAGCTTTATGATGAATTTAAATTCTCTGCCGTTAGATTGTATTGATCGGACGGTGGCGATGAGATCGCTTAATGGAAATTAAAACAATATGAAAAAGACTAAAAAAGTAAAAACAACATAAGGGTCTAACTTAAGACCAATTGGATTTATGTATCATTAAATTTTCTTATCTAAAAAAATTGCATAGGAGAGATGGAATTAGTGAAAATCATTTAACAATATTTATTAATAATATATTATAGATAATTTTGGTTTTAAAAGTAATTTCCACTATTATCTTATTTTTTTAAATGACGTTATTATCCTTATCAATCCACTTAACCTATGATGTGTGTTGTGTGATGGGTGTGTGGACCTAACCAATAATTATAGAGCAAAGTCTAAATAATTTTTCTACAAATTGTGTTGACGATGAATCACATAATTAACATAAACATTAAAGATTTGAGAAATATACAAAAGTTTTCGTTCAATCTTTATGGATCCATGTGCTTTATTTATGGATCCTAGGCCAAGTCGTCGTATTCGATCGTAGAACTAAGCCCAAAAATAATATGATCCAAGTTTACAAATTTACATGTAATAATATTCCTTAGAAAGTAATTTATGGGTATACCTTAATAGTTGACTTTTTCGGTGTTGGTCACCAAAGATGATCACAAGCCTCTCATGACTCATAAGTGAGTATTGGTCATAAACTTAGTCCATGTTCATTGACAAAAGACGTCTACACGCGCTTGAGATCATAATTTAATGGATCTTAGTAATTTAATTACATAGGGTAAAATCATATATATTTCAAAAATTCATCCACAAACTATAGGGACTGTATGTCATATTTTGTTGGATGTGACATGGTATGGGCAATATACAAAGACAGTTTTGGTTGGTCCACTAAACCATATAAGGCTATAATAATTAAACCCTACAACCATTATGAATTATGACGCCTCATTTTCTATCGTTAGCTCTTTACCCATATCAATAGTACAAAACACATTCATCATTGTATGTCTATTTTAAGATCTAATGCTGATTCATCCCTTTTTGACTATTATTCTCATTTAAAACCTTGAACAATCTTCAAGTAGGGTTAAAGTTTAAACCTTTAGTTACATTGTTACTATTGAGATAATTATAAATGTTGAGTTAACTTGGAATTTGTGAGTTTATAGGCTTGTCTTAAGATGTTATTTTTGAATTGATTCAGGTCATTTGGTGCCAAAGATGAGATATTCTGCTTGTTCACAGGGGCGCTTGACAACTTAGGTAGCTTGAACCAGCAATATGGGCTTGCTAAGAACGCCAACGAGGTTCTATTGGTCATCGAGGCTTACAAGACTCTCCGCGACAGAGCTCCTTACCCGGCCAACCATGTTGTGGCTCACCTAAGCGGTGATTTCGCTTTTGTGGTCTTCGATAAATCGACATCAACTCTGTTTGTAGCCTCTGTAAGTTCTTTTTTACCCCCTCAAAAAAACCGTTTTTTTTTTTTTAACTTTCTTGTGGTTTGAATTTGGTGGGTGAAAATCGGTTTTAAATTTGGATGCAGGACCAAGATGGCAAGGTTCCATTGTATTGGGGTATAACAGCTGATGGGTATGTGGCATTTGCCGATGATGTTGAGTTACTAAAAGGAGCTTGTGGCAAGTCTCTTGCTTCTTTCCCTCAAGGTTGGTATATTAATTTGTTTCAATCTAAAGACTAAAAGTTCAAGTTTGTTAGGACATTACAAGCTAGAATGGTTGCGCGTGGGTGTGTTGCAGGCTGTTTCTACTCGACGGCGTTAGGTGGGCTTATGAGCTTTGAGAACCCAAAGAACAAGATAACTGCAATTCCTGCTGAAGAGGAAGAAATTTGGGGAGCAACCTTCAAGGTGATTGATGATTCCTCAAGAACATATCATAACTAGTTTTGTATTTTACCTTTTTTAAGGCTCATAACACAAAACAATGGTGGTGGAAAAACAGGTGGAAGGAGCAACAGTTCTTGCAGATTGAGAATGAAGAAAAACCAAAGATCCATCTATCTTAAAATCTCCCAAGTAGCTTGTTATGTGAGCTTTTTTTAAGTTATCAATGGTTGGTGATGATGTGTACGTAGTATGGTATCTCGCTAGTATTTTGCTTCTTTGTACAGCTCTTTGTCTACTTCTTCTGGTGTGTCTAAGTGTCTTTCTTCCTAATAAGTTATGTTTGAAACCAAAGTAGACCTTTCTCTTTATCATAGCCTCTCTTGTTTTTCCAGTAGATATAGCAATTCTCAGCCTGTCTACAATCTCAAAACATTGATGTGTAAGAAGTTATATAGAGAATGTCAAAGAATAGGTCTTGGCTATTGAGTAGTAATCTTTATTATCACAACATTCATGTTCTATTGTTGAGTTTAGAAGATGAGGAAAAAAGAACACAAGAGAACAGAAACATGCTTAATAACATGTAGTAAGGCAACACAACACGTTTCTACTCAAATTTTGTTCAAACGTTCTCACATATAGTTTCATGTTATAGGAGATTCATGTAGTGATTCTAACATACAATACGATGTAGTAGAAGCCAAGAAAACTCTAGCTCATGTGTTATGCATATATAGATGCCGGGCAGATATCCTCCAAACTGTAAAAAAAACGCGGAAAAAAAGATTACAACCGCGACTGTAAAGAAGTATTGTGGATTTAAAGAAGAAATGATTACATACCTTTCCCCAAGACATTCAATAATGTCGCTTGTCAAAGTTGATCTCTTATGTTTAGTAAAAGCCAAAGATGCAGCTTTTCTCATAAGGCCAGATGCAGCTATGCATCCTAAGATGGCTGGATTCTCAGGGTGGCTGTTTTGGTTTCAAAGAGAATCAAACACATTTTGCTCGAGTCGATGATTGAGCTGGAAAACGGTTTGAGATAAAGACATAAAAGTACACGCACAGTACATAAAAGATGTATCTAACCTTTCAGGACATGATTTAAGCTGTTGTGCCCATGACAGAAACACTGCAACACTAAATAGAATCACATACATGTATGCGACTATTAGTGGCTACAAAAGTTTAGACTTTTAACTACGGTAAACCGAGCAATCTTTTGATATTGGATCAAAGACTGGTCAACTTACCTCCCAGAGAGAATATCACCTTGTCCACCACAGCGCCTTGGCGAACCATATATGCTCACTGATTTTACTGCAAAGACAGATATAATCACACCTGGCGTTCTTCATGTTTTCAAACCGAAAGAAAGATAGCGAAAAAGTTACTCACCTGTCTCCCCATTGCTTATAAGATCAGATTTACCTTTCCTCAGAATCGTTACGCCACCAATCCTGGAAGACACACACACGTCTAACATTATCATCTTACAATTTTGTGCTGAAAATCGTCTGTTGAGCATAGATCCATGTGGAAATACTTCTTACTACATGACTTATGGAGACATTCGAATTTAAATTTTGGTACTTACAGTTTGGCCAAAGAAAGTAGCTGATCTTCAGCGTTCTGTTCATCTACTTCACAGTTCAGTACTTTATGAACCAGACGCTTATACTCGTTTACATTTGGGGTCAGGACAGCAAGCGGATAGCTTCTGACAAGATCAATGGAGTTTGTTACAAGAAACAACCCGTCCTGCAAGATATATAAAACAGTTCAATAGCCGTTCCGATCCAATCTTTAGCTATGTATATCATTGCTTACCCCATCAACAACAAAAGGAACATTGAACTTCTTGGCAAGAAGGATGATTTTACTCACACACTCCTGGAGAATATAGAGCCATGTAATCCCACTAAAGCATTGAAAAATCAAATTATGTAATGTGATAAAGCAAGAAGTAAGTGATAATCTATACCAGGAGGAATGGATCCCTTCCCAAACCAGGACCAATAACAAGACAATCAAATCTCTCCATCCATTTATCGACTTCACCAACCACTTTCTCCTGGACTTTTCTCTTATCTTCCTCACTAAATAGACTAAGGACCAAGATAACAACTTATATAGATTATGAAACTAAGGCTTGCAATACAAACATACTGATAGTAGTAGGAGTGTTCCTACCTGATGTTGTAAGATTCCTCAAGAACAGGGTGGACTATAAGCTCAGGACTATAGCTCTTGATAACAGGAGCTGCGTCTTTAGTGCAGAAGACATGAGACAAATCAGCACCCTACAAAATTACAGACAAGAAACAAAGTCTTCTCCTTTTGTGTCCTTAAGACTTTAAAACTATAAAACCCAAAGAATGAATAGCTGTGATGGTTGTTACTGACGATTTTCAAAGCTGAAATAGCAGCAAAGTATGGAGCTCCGGTGTATTCACGACAGCCTCCGATCACAGCTATCTTCCCTGACAAAAAAGATCAAAAATTTCAAACATTAAGAAACCTTTTTTAAAAAAAGACTCAAACTTTTGATTAGGGTAGAGACAAGGGTAGGTTCTAAATAAACCAGCTTGGCCTTTGTGTCGTTTTAGGTCAAGAGATGGTGTCACGATTCTCAGGACACTCTCTGCGTCTGCCTCATATGTTGAAGAACTCATTGTTCTTATGAGCTTAAAGCGATGGACTTTTGAGCTACAAATTGAAGAAGTGAATCGTTGAAAGGCAGAGATGAAGAAGCTATACTTCACCAACATCAGAGATTTTCTCGTTGAAAGGGCTCTAAAAGAGAAAACCACACCGCTTCTGATTTACATCACCGAGAGAGGTAAGACACTCTGTTTGGTTCGGAGGGTTCTTATTTAATTTATTTTATATCAAAAGGAGAAAAAAACACAAACTTTTCAGTGAGAAATCGGAGGAGAAGAAGAAGATGAAGAGGACGGCGATGGATAACGCGATAAGAGGATTTGTGGTCGTGTTGGGATCATTGGCTTTTGGTTACATGTCACTGAAACTTGGGTACAAGCCTTTCCTTGAGAAAGCTGAACAATACGAGAGATCTCTTCAATCTCAACAACAACAACAACAACAAGGTCTTGTCTTGTTTCTCTCTTGAAATCGATAGATAGATCTAACAATCTCGTGATGCGTTAAAGAGACTTTTTATATTGTGAAAAATCCCAATTTTGGGGTTTTTCTCTCGGATTCAATTGAAAGTGTTTTGTTTTGGCTTTAGATATATTCATACTTGGCATTGTTGCAAAAGAAAGTATCAGTTTTTTAGATCTTTCTCTAATTAAGAACTCTTTCTCCTTGAGATTCTTGGATCAATAAGAGACCTTTGTATGTTTGTGTGTTAGAAGCTCTTTAACTTAAGAGTAGAACTTTTGCGAGTGTTTACAGTGTGTTTTGATAATGATCTTTGTAGTAGAGGAACAAGAAGAAGCGAGATGGGACAATAACAATGCAGAAGGTTGGGAGGACAAAAGCTAGTTCGTATCAGTTTTGTATAAAGAAAGAACCTTGTCTAAACACAGTTTCTGAACTCAATTACTATGAAAATGGCAGTACTATGAGACACCGTTTCTACGTTTAATTTTTATAAGTGTAGTTTGATCTTAACCGGTAAGCAACCTCGTGTCTCGGTTCTCTCACTTTCTATGACTCATTGAATCTTGCCCCATGACAAAATTTCACATGTGATGTGTTTCATGTATATCTCCGACTTGGACGGCTTCAAGCATCACAATATTAATTTACTAAGTATATTCTTTAATAATTAGAAGATTCCATCTTATTTCTACCCAAATCAAAAGTTTCTTTATACAAATTCAAATCTAAGCTAAACCAATCACATGCGATGTGAACCAAAACGCTATTTTCGGTGAAACAAAATAAAAAAGAATCGCGTTCATGACAATAATATTATTAAAACGCACCAAACGTCTTTAACCGTTTGATGCGTTACTAAAGTCCAAAGCTACGCCGCAATTTGTTCCCCCCACCACTCTCACCACTTACTGTCACGCGCCATGTTCGCGCGTGTGCCATGTATTGGATCTACCGGGACCCACCACTTCCAAAAGGACCCCACGATTCATGCACACACACACACACTCTTCAAGTCTCCCTCCTCTCATAAAGTTTCTTCCTTTATGTGAAAAACAAGACGGTCAAGTAAAAGTTGAAGAATCCAAATCATTTAATTGCAGCTTTCGATTTATAAATCTTCTTCGCTAAACGCTAATCCATTTCGTAAACGCAACGAATCTCAAGCAACTCTGCCTCCTCGGCTTCACTTTCCTTTCTTGGATTTTCTTTAAAGAGTCACAAGAAGAAGAAGGAAGAAGAAGACCTCAAGGAGTAGTAAAGTCTTCTCCTTTAGCTTATTTCTCAGTCTAAAACCTCAAATGACGAAGAACCCATCTCTAGAAGACGACGAAGCTATGCGAATCTCAGAAGCAATCAAGAGATTCAAGCGTCTAAGGCTAGTCTTCGAGCCATCACTAGGAGTCTTGAGTTTCTTCTTGGTGGGTCTTTGTTTAGTCTTCAGCTTCTTCTACATAGACTACAAAACCATAGCTAAAACCAAAAGCCAAGGCTTTACAGACCAATCCGATAGATTCCTCTGGCTCAAGGAGCTCGATAACAACAACAACAACACAGACGAAAACAGAGCTGGGTTTCTCGAAGATGATGGTAACGGTTGTGATTTGTTCGATGGGAGATGGGTTTGGGACGATTCGTATCCTTTGTATCAGTCCAAAGATTGCAACTTTCTTGATGATGGGTTTAGATGCAACGAGTTTGGTAGGCCTGACACGTTTTACACCAAGTGGAGATGGCAACCTACTCATTGTAACTTGCCTAGGTAATGCTTCTTGTGACCATTGATCCAAAGAAACACAGTTTTGGCCTTAGAGACTGTCTTGTGATTAGATAAAGTAACAGTTTTTGGCCTTAGAGATTAACAGGGATTAGATAAAGGAACTTTTTTTGCCTACTTGGATCTATAGATTAGTTAGGATAAGAGCTTTAGTAACCATACCAATGTAGTTACTTAGCTCAATGTTTGGTTTTTGTTATGGATTAGGTTTGATGCGAAGTTGATGTTGGAGAAGCTAAGGAACAAGAGGCTTGTGTTTGTAGGAGACTCTATTGGGAGAAACCAATGGGAGTCTCTTCTTTGTATGCTATCTTCTGGAGTCGAGAACAAGACATCGGTTTATGAAGTGAACAATAAACCCATCACAAAGCATATGGGTTTCTTTGTGTTCATGTTTCATGACTATAATTGCACTGTTGAGTACTATAGAGCGCCGTTTCTGGTTCTCCAAAGCCGTCCACCTGAAGATTCACCTGTAAAGGTTAAGACCACGCTTAAGCTAGAGACGATGGATTGGAGTGCAGACCAGTGGAGAGACGCGGATGTACTAGTGTTTAACACGGGTCATTGGTGGAACTACGAGAAAACTATTCGCGGGTTAGCTTCTTTTTTCTTAGTCTTTAGACTTATCAGATTTTGGTTTTGGTTCATTGACAGATCTTTGGATTGTTTACTACAGAGGCTGTTACTTTCAAGAAGGAGAAAAAGTGAATATGACAATGAAGATAGAACATGCCTATAGAAGAGCTATGAAGACCGTTATCAAATGGATAGAAGAAGAGGTCCATCCAAGCAAAACACAAGTCTTCTTCCGTACATTTGCTCCTGTCCATTTCAGGTTTGTACCAAAATCACAAGAATCTTTCAGACCAAATCTAAAGTAAGTATATGATATCGAGTGCGACTTCGTTTCATTTCAGGGGAGGAGATTGGAGAACAGGAGGAACATGTAATATGGAGACATTACCTGATTTTGGAGCTTCACTGGTTCCACCAGAGACATGGGATCGTATAAAGCTCCTTCAAGATGTCTTATCTTCTCTTTACTACTTGAAAAGGTCAGAGACGGTTAAGCTGAAACTGTTGAACATAACTGTCATGGCTGCTCAGAGAAACGACGGTCATCCATCGCTGTACTATCTGGGCTCGGCTGGTCCTGCACCGGTCCATAGGCAAGACTGCAGCCACTGGTGTCTCCCTGGAGTCCCTGATTCGTGGAACGAGCTTCTTTACGCGTTCTTTCTTAAACAAGAAAGCGATTCAAGATCAGACAAAAGCGATTCAGACAGCTTTACATAACATTCTTTTGCTAAACAGGTGTTCTTGGTACTAACCTCAAGATTTTGATTGGGTGATTAGGTTTAAATGGGTGGTGAATTGTAATTACAAATTAGGTTTTTAAAAAACATCTTTTGAGCTGTAAAACTTTTGCTTATGAATACAAATCTATAATCAACTAAAAATTGTTTATTCATTTTTGTAATGGTCGATTAATAATACTCCGAGTAAATTCGAGTTTCCATTTTTGAATCTACAAATATTTGGAAAGTATACTAAAAAACCACTACTATATATATTTACTACATGGAAATCAAGTATTTATTAATTATCTAACATATTGAATATAATTTGGTTTTGGGCCAAGCCCATTAGTGGCCCAATAAGTATATGAATCGTATCTACGAGAGAGGGCCATAGAAGAAATTTCAGAGCTTTTGTGGCAGTGTCTTCGTCTTCTCGAGCTCTCCTCCGTCAACAATCTCGGCGAATCGCATATCTCTCGCTCTCTGTCTCTTTAGCTTTCTCTTCTTCGTTCGATTTCAATGGCTGATGCAGAAGCTCCTCAGAGTAAGTCGAGAGATCTCGACAAGCTTCTTCTCCGATCTGGGAATCTCGTTGGCCCCGACTTCTATCCCGGCACCGAAGTAAGTATAAATTTCTCATCTTTGCTTCTGGGTTTTTAATCTGAGCATCACACGATTGTTTCTCTGTTAGGGTTTTGTATAATTTTGAGCTAAATTTCTCTATGTAGCTAAGAGACGACATACGAGAATATGTTAGAATTTTGGTGGTTGGTGCTGGTGGATTAGGTTGTGAGCTTTTAAAGGATTTGGCTCTTTCTGGGTTTCGTAATCTTGATGTTATTGACATGGATCGTATCGAAGTTACAAATCTCAATAGACAGTTCCTCTTCAGGCAATTTCTCCTCCCCTTCTTGTCTCTTTTTGGGCTTGTGTTTGGTTAGATTTGTAGAAAGTAATAGCTATCTCTGTAGGAATTGAATAGTTTCACAGCTTTTTAGGATTGATTTGGTTGTGTTTGGTGTTGTTTCTTAGACTTGAAGATGTAGGAAAGCCTAAAGCAGAAGTAGCAGCAAAGCGTGTGATGGAGAGAGTTAGTGGAGTGGAGATTGCCTCACATTATTCACGTATAGAAGACAAGGAAATTGCGTTTTATAACGATTTTAATATCATAGCACTTGGTCTTGACTCAATTGAAGCTCGAAGATACATCAATGGTGTAGCTTGTGGGTTTCTTGGTATGAAAATACTTAGACCTCTTAAACATTTAACTGAAAGAACTATATCCTTAGCACTGCCTTTGGCCCTTTGTTGTGTAATATAGAGTATGATGAAGACGATACCCCGAAAAGAGAAACAATCAAACCGATGGTAGATGGTGGAACTGAAGGTTTCAAGGGTCATGCCAGAGTTATTATGCCTGGAGTTACACCTTGTTTTGAGTGCACGATTTGGCTATTCCCACCTCAAGTGAAGTTTCCTTTGTGCACGCTTGCGGAAACCCCTAGGAATGCAGCTCATTGCATCGAATATGCTCATCTAATTAAGTGGCCTGAGGTATGTGATTGTATTCTCTTTAGAAAGAGCCTTGTTCCGAGCGTATATGTTATTTGTTTTAGTCATGTTAGAATCTTTTGTTTTAACAGGTTCATCGTGAAAAAACCTTTGATCCTGATGAGCCAGAGCATATGAAGTGGGTCTATGATGAGGTTAGTCTTCCTTTTACAGATTTAGTCTGCTCGGTTTTTATTTTGGCTTATTTGATATTTTGCATTAAATTTGCAGGCTGTCAAGAGAGCCGAGCTTTTTGGAATTCCCGGTGTTACATACTCTCTCACACAAGTATGTGACCATTCTCACATTTTCTATCTTTTCACTTTCTAAATTTTTCCAGTAATCTGTTGAAGTGCTTATAATTGGTGAAGCATGGAAAGATGAATTTCATTTGATACATCTATTCATGAAGAAGCAATGATAGGACACTTGTTTTTGCATATAGGGTGTGGTTAAAAACATTATACCGGCGATTGCCTCCACCAACGCGATTATATCAGCAGCTTGTGCGCTTGAAACCTTGAAGATTGTGTCTGGATGCAGCAAAACACTTGCAAATTATCTAACGTATGGTTTACTCCTGTCTTACTCTCTAGTGTCCGCACTACATTTTATATACTTAAATATCGCTTTTCACAAAGAATTCAATGTTATCCCTAAGCAATTTGGTTTGTTTTTATTTCGCTAGGTATAACGGTGGGGAGGGCCTTCACACTGAAGTGACAGAGTTTGTGAGGGACAAGGAGTGTCTTGTATGTGGTCCGGGTATTCTAATTGAGCTGGATACCTCAATTACTTTGCAAAAGGTCCTTGCTCTCGCTTTTATTATCTAATTGTCTTCTTAATACCTCAATGATCCTTGATATTCTTACCCACTTATTGTTTTATTCATGCTAACTTTGTCAACTTCTCTAGTGCTGTCTTCCTGTATCGATGCTTGGATGTGATTGTTTATTCCGAAGTCTTCTCTGCCATTTTGTTCATGTTTCTTGTTTTTTCTCCCAGTTCATTGAAATGCTTGAAGAACACCCGAAGCTTCTATTGTCAAAAGCAAGTGTCAAACATGGGAAAGACAGCCTCTACATGCAGGCGCCACCGGTTCTGGAAGAAATGCACAGACCAAACCTAAGCAAGACGCTCTATGACCTCATGGGAAGAGTCCATAAGGACACTGTCCATGTGTTTGGCACTGCTCTCAAGAACGAAGAGAAACAGTCGAGCTTAACGAAGCTAAGGGTTGTTTTCAAAGGAGCTGTTGATGGTGTTGCAGACATGGATACAGCCATTGGAGCATAAAGACACAACCCTTTGATCCATGAAGGTTATTGAGAAGCTTTGACTTGTGTCGTTCTTATTATTGGTTCTGTTGTTACTAGCTGTAATAGCAGATTCCCGACCGCTTGAAATGAAAATGAAACTGTTTTACTCCTAGCAGATGAGTTTATCTGATTGTCTTGTTTTTAACCTCCAAGCTGTGAATCTGTGACAAGAAAAACAAAAATTAGGATGTTTGTGTGACCCTACTTTACTCAAATATATATTATATCAATGAATTAGATTCCCTTTCTTCAAAATCCAAATTGTGTATTGTCAATTTCCTCAATTACCAACCACAAACTGACTTCAGATGTGTCAGTTTTTAAGATCTTGTAGCCATAACGCCATAGCAAAGATTTCCACAGGCCCTACCTAACAAAGATAGTCTTTTTCTGCCAATATCATGATAGATAGTGAAATCCAAAGTTATCCAAAATGAGTGGTAGTAAGATTATAAAAAGTGTTCACAGTTTTTGGGTTAATACATGAGACTTAATGTAATAAAAAAAAAGACAGAGTGGATATTGGGTTTGTGTGTGAACTTTGGTTTATAACAACTGGATAAACATCATCAATGCCACAACCTCTTTCTGTCCTTCATGTTGTGTAGTGTGTAGGGACTTGGCCAGATTAGATTTTTACATTGTTTCAAAAATCTCTTTCTTTTCTTATCTCTGGTCCCATTCTCCCACCCACATGCTACTCTCTCTCTAAAGAGCCATTTTCTTGCCTATTTATTTCACTCTTTCTCAACATTCAAAGTCTCAAGAAACTTGAAGACTAAGGTATATATATGGCTATGGAGTTAGAGCTTGATGATGATGCCTTCTTTGCTGACATAACCAAACAGATCTCTCTTCTCATTATGGATGAAGATGAACACTTAAACCATGTTTCTCTCTCCACCTCCTCCTCCACATCTCTCTCATTCCAGGTTTGTTCCTATGCCCTATCTCTCTTTCTCTATCTATCTATCTAATTGTTGTTTCTTTAATCTTTGTGGAAAACAGGGTTTGTTCAGAGGAGGATACCAAATGGCTCCATATCTGTATCATCAAGAGCAGAGCAAAGGCACTGGTGTGTTCATACCTAGATCTTCTCAGACAAGAAGAAGGCCTCGTCGTCTTCAGAAGCAAGGTAGGTTTAGTTCCTTCCACCACAAGCAACAACATTCTTTTCATCAAAACAGACAAGAGTATCATCAACAAAGTCATGACAATACAAGAACCACTCTCACCACGCAAAACAACAAGAGTAACATAAGTAGTAGTAGTGTTCATGCTTCTACTCCAAGAAGAACCTATAGAGATGCAGCATCTATCTACACTTGATTGAAATTAACAATAAGATTCATTATTTTGCAAGATTTGATTCATATAATTATATAATTCTAGATTCATAAGATTCAAGATTTATTTGTTTGTAAATCATCCAACAATAAGGATAATGTAAGGAAGGTCTTGTTATTGCATTTGTGTAACTCATTTTTATAATATTTTAAAGGATTGAATTAAAATTTTAGTTTTGTGAATCATTGTTGGTTGATGACAATGTAGGAATGTATAAAGACAAGACCCATGTGGTAATATTAGCAAATGTTCAATGTCTCTATCTTCAAATCAATCAGATATCTTTTAAGACATAACAGCTTAGTTTGCCACACTGTCTGAATATATAAAACACACAAAAGTCAGATCCAAAATACTGTCACAAGCTCACACATCTTCTGTCTTTGCCACTTACACTCACATGCACATCTCTACCACTATTTAATCATCATTATTTTTAGTAGATTTCTATTTAATTAGAGCAAAATAATATAATGATGAAACTTCCATTTTTCATATAAAAACCACTTAACATGTCACAAGTTCCTCTATTTGCTTGTTACATTTCATATTCAAGTTTTAGATGTTAATAGCACAAAATAGGATAAATGAAACAAAAATATCACCAAGTAAATCAAGTTTTTGCTGAATTTAGTGGTACTTTGAGAAAAAAATTAAATAAACCAATCTAGTATAAATATTTGTTAATTTCAAATTTTTAGTTTTGAAGTAACTAATTTTTACAAAGTTCCCTCTAAAAATTGACTTCGTTAGTATTTCCACGTGGCATAAAATCGTGTGGACAAGAAACTTTGAAAAGTCAAAGTTTAACAAAACTCACAGAGACAAAGAGTCATTAACCAAAAAAAATCTGCAAAGCTTGTAGCTAAAGAACCTCCTCGTCAATGGCGATTCCAAAGCTCCACATACTCTTTCTTCTCTCTTTCATCATCATCATCGTATCTCTTCATCGTCCTGTTCTCTCCGAAAACGGTAACTAACTAACTCTCTCATCCTCGTAACTTAAAACTCAGATCTGGTCTGAAAAAAAATCACTCGAATCTGTTTTCTCCTCTTAGATCTACTAATTAAACTACTAATCCAAGATAATAATCTACTAATTACGCTACTAATTAATTAACACAGATGAAGAAGATCTTCTTCTCACAAGCATCAACAGATACAGAACATCGATAAACCTAACGACACTAACACAAAACGACAACGCAGAGTGTCTCGCAGACGAAATCGCAGACCAATTCAAGAACCAGCCTTGTACAAACACAACCGGTTCAGCTTCAATACCCGGTTCGCAACCCGGTTTTCCAAATTACCCTGACCTATTAGCCAAATGCAAACTCAACATAACCGCGACAAGAGACGGTGTGATCATGCCTTCTTGTGTGCCTAATCTTGAACCTACGCTTGTCTTGTCTAATTACACAATGACGCAACAATACTCTAAGAATTTGAATGATTCTAGGTTTGTTGGTATTGGTATTGGTTCTGATGATAATTGGATTGTGGTTATACTTACGACGAACACGAGCGAAGGCGGTTATTCGCCTGCTAGTAAGGGCGATAATTCGGGTGGTTTCGTGTTTGGTGTTGATTGTGTTGTGTCTTTGTGTTTGTTTGGTATTGTTCTGTCTTTGTTTTGAGTCTTAACATTGTCTTTTGGTTTCTTTTGTCTTGTGTTTGAGTGGTCTTGTTGTCTTTGTGTTATCTATGGTTTTGTTATATACAAAGTTTGATTTATTGTTATTTACTTACTACTAGCTAAAGCCAAAGTAAAGTTAGATTGAGATGAAGAAGATGTGACAAAAGAGATGTTGATTTGATCAATGATACAAATAGGCATGTATGTATATTAGTTAATTGAAGAAATAAGCCCATACTAGTTAGTTAGGCCCATTAGTGAATACTATAAATATATTGTAAGACCATCTCCAACAGAGAAACCACAAAATTTCTTAATTATTCATTGGGACCCATGAACAGTTGGTTTAAAAAATAAAAAAATAAAAATAATTAAAAACGCATCAATCATGAATCGCCACATATGTAAAGGACCCACTAAATAGTTAAGATCCGGATCTTAAATAGGAAATATAAGATCCAGATCTTAACTATTTAATGGGTCCCACCTGCTAAGATCTCGTTAAGAAACGCCAATGGATATGCTCTAAGACATTAAAGTTTGTAACCCAACACGCAATTCTGGTTTGGTGTTTACAAATTATTTACAACTAGGTAATTTCTCGCGCATGACAATAAATTTTTCAAAATAGTAAAGTTTTACGTAAAGGTGAATAATTATGTTTAAGGTTTTATATAAAAATATTTATAATTTGTTTTACTTTTTTTATTTCAAATTCATTCAGTTTTTGTAAAAATATATTTATAAAAATATTCACAAAATAGGATTCGAAAATATCCTTCAGAAGTCAACGGGTATTCCCTGACCGAATATCCGTCTAATGGATCTAAGTTCGGGTCATATTTTAAGGATTTAAGCAGATGCGAATCCGGATATCTTAAAAATACCGGATATCTGGATCCGGTTCACCCTTAATATGCGGTAAATATTTATAGGGTTGTGGTGACGTTTAACGTTCATTTCTATTTAATACTGAGATTTATTGTTCTATTTATTTCATAATAATTGTGGTTTTAAAGATTTTTTATTTTATTTTTTTATTGTTTTAAATTTGTAATTTTTGATTGAAAAATTTAATGAGTTTTGAATTTTTTAACCAATAAATTTTTTAATATTTTTCTATATTCGGTGTACTCTATATTTTTTATAAAAAATTAGAATTTATATTCTAAATTATTTATTATTTTATTTATTTTTCCATAAATGATTCTTGAAATTTTTTATTGATATGTAATTATTGGACCTTAAAAACCTTTTTCATTATTTTCTGTTAATAAATATTTTTTCCATGTCACATTTTTCATTGGTTGTTAAAGATCTCTTCTGCCATGTCACAATTAATTTGCTGAAATTCATTGTGGTGTTGACACATAGGACTTTTGACAAAAATCACTTCATAAATAATGTCTTAGAGATGTTTACTGTTTATGAAATTCACTAAACATATTTTAGTTTCCTTAGAGTCACTCATAACCACAAAAATCACTCATCTTAATATATCATTTCGGTTTCACCAATGTTATGCCATTATAATATATATATATATATATATATATTATGATATAATAGTGTTAGTTTGTTTTTTTAAATTGGGTAATATTAATAATTTATTGATTTTATAAACGTCCCTAGCTATAATATTTTTAGAAACATTGAGGAAGAGTAATTTGGTCAATTATTAAATTTACTATATACCGCCCCACAGTCGGTAGATTGTTGATTCTTGAGTCAACATTATTTATTATAAAATATTTTTTTACAAAAGAAGCATACGAGTACAAAGTAAAAATAGTAACACTTATCTTAGTGCAATTTGGTTGGGTGGTATTGGTGTATGCACGTCAATAAAAAAATATCAGAGAGCTGTAAAATAGAAACAAGAATATCTTATAACTTTTAGAAAATCTTTGATTTTGTCTCGATAATTACTATGCAATCTATCTTTAGATTTTGTACTCTCCTTTATTTTGTGTGGGTGTGTGTTCTAAGTGTTAGGGAGCGTTTTGATTGAGTAAGGATACGTCTTTGAAACGTCACTTTCTTTTTCACTAACAAACAATGCAAAAAAAAAAAAAAAATTAATGATCTCTCATGTTTATTGACTGAAAAAATATCAGAGACATAAATATTCGGAGAGAATCGTATCTACTTTCTTTTACCCTCACTTTTTATTTCTTTTTCTTTTAGTTTTATTTTGTAACAAATGGTTTTTGTATTCTAGCAAGAAACAAATTGAATAGAAAAATTAACAAGTATAAACTTTAATGTTGTAATAATTTTCGCATATCGAGTACAAATTGAAAAGAAAATTTAACAAGTATAAATTATTATTGTTTTTTTTTGTTAATGTTTTATTATTGTTTATCATGTGAACTAAATCAATAGTTAAACATCAACAAAATTAAAATTGACAGAACGTGTTAATTTAAATATTTATATAAATTAAAAGAAGACGAAGGAGTTATAATTATATGAAGAAATTGTACCTATTTACTGAATTTACTGAAAAGACTGAATTTCATGAAAAGACTTTCTTATATTCGTGTCCAAGAATCATAATTTTTGACAATTTTGAATCTCATCAAATCATTATTCATGCAAGTTCCTCTCTCTTATAATTGTTGTCAACAAATAATATGTGTGTGTCAGTGTGTGTATCCAAACGAAGTTGATCGTACGCATTTTTCTAGGGTTTGTATATAGCAGCACCAAGTCCAAAATAACAAAAATACACTATTAAATTGTTGAATAAAATGGAAGGCAATTAATAATATCACTGGTTACAGAAAACGTGTTGAATTTTTTTTATCTTCTAAATTTCTATTTCGTTATTTTTAGGTAAATTTGCTAAATATACAAATGGTTGGTGAAAATTTGCTAAAATGACAAAATATTACATTAATTTGCTGAAATAACAAAAAGTAAGAGAGGTAATATTTTTTTTTCCATTTTTGCCCTTTGATCTATCTATTTCAGCAATAGTTATCTATTTGAATTAAATAAGTAAATTACATTTACACTAATCTATATCGATAATTAATAGTTACATATTTGCATTAAATAAATAATTTATTTACATGTACAATAAATATTATATTTTAAAGCTTAAAACATAAACCATAACTATAAAGATATAACACCTTATTCATTGTCGACATGTTGCCACTACTTGCGGTTCACGATTCCTTACAGTACACTCGCCAGGCTAACATATCCTATTTTTGCTAATTTTAATGTTTCTTATTTTATTTTTTGATGAATATTTGGATGCTTCTTTCTTAATTTACGAAAAGTCCAACTTTTTGAAAAGGGAATGATGCATTTTTTTTTATATAAATAAACGTTAGTAGAATTAATTACCAAGAAGCGGCTTCCTTAGTTTTTACATTATTATAAATAAATATGGTTAATATAATGCTTGTATTCATATAATCTCTTAATAGGATATTCATGTTGCAATAAGTTTCGAATTTTTAAATTATTTGGTCAAGGAGAGCGAAAACATAAAGAAACTAAAGGTAGCCCACATTCAAAGAACAAAAAGGTTTTTATTTAAAAAATCTTATGCTTTCTTTTTGGTCTTGTAACTAAAAAAAGGATAATGTCTAGCAAAAAAAGAAGGGCAAAATAATAAATTCATGCCAAGTGTGTGACCTTTGTGGAAAAATGATGCCATGGTCGTAATTAGTATTATTATTATTATTAGAAGTCCATAATCTTAAAATCTTTCATTCACCGATCTTTTTGCTCCATATTGGGAGATCGAGAGATCGACCGAAGTTAACCAGAAGATAAATCGAGATGAATATCCGGTTCTTACTCTCGTCAATTTATCACTCCACTTAGTCCACAAAGAAATATTCGACCCAATTACCACTTTTTGAACGTAAATGCTCTCTCTTTCTCTACACTTTCAGATTATCTATTAATCAAAAAGTTAATTTAACCTAATATTTGAACCACGCACCAAAAGACATTGCGTCATGCCTAATCATATATATAGATGTTCATCAAGTTGATGGGGCTTATAATTTTATATTTTCAAAACTAATTAAGGGCTAATGGATTCTTTTGAATTGAAACAAACAAACGAATTGATATGTTAATTATAAGTTGGTGGAGATTTTTTTCTATTATTTGTCATTATACCAAATGTTGTTATTGGATTTATGTGGAAACTAGCGAATAACAAAGATTATTAACATATAAATCCTTTTTATATTTGACACAAATTAAATTTGAACATTACAAAGAAAATATTGTAATTCAATCTACGTGGAAAAACAAGCAAATAAGAAATATTATTGACGTATAAATCCTCTTTATTTGAGACAAATTAATTTGGACATGCAATAATACCTAAAAAAATAAAATAATAAGGCCTAAATAAATAGACGAGGATCCCATGCAAACTACTTTTGTAAGAAAATGATCGTGTGTGAAAAGTTACTTTTCTATATATCTACCGCCACTCACAGTAATAATTATTATAATTATTGATTCAATAAACAAAAGACAAAAGTCACCAAACATTTGTCAAAAGTCAATAAACCCCTTTGACGTGATACGGCCGACTCGAACACCGGAAGAGATTAAGGGTCGAAAGTCCGGAACTCCTACGTTATCAAAAAAAAAATTAAAATTAAAGAGTTTCAAAATTGTGGTCGACAGACCAATGGAGTTTCACGTGTCACTCACTACAAATTTTTCATTATTATTCTCTTCCATTTAAAGATAAAACGAGTGGCCAATTGCACTATAAATTGAAATTTAATAATTTAAAGTCTCTTTTAAAAAGAAAATTATTCACCACTTCTTGCATTTAACAGTTTTCATTTTACAAAGCATATATTTATATTTGAATGAACAATATTATTGTGTAAAAAAAATACAACCACAAACATTTTTAACAAAAATTCATTATATATTATTAAAAAAATGCATCCATACGTACTTGCTATTCATCAATAATGCGAACATATATAAAAAGATTGCAGAAACAATTAATTTTTTTTCTTTCTAATTAATTAATAATGTATAAGTTTTTTAGATATATATATATCGATCGTCCGTACAACGAAGCCTCCTAATTTGGCGAAGAGTTGTGGGTAGTGAATCTTATGATGACGTAGTTATTGTACGGATGGACATAAATTTTTCAATTAGTTATATCATATATGAAAAATGTTAATTTCGTTACATTAACACAAGGAGTATATCAATTCTAAATATATAATTAAATCAATCTTTTCAGAATTTTAGAGCATACTGACGTCAAAAACCTTTCTCAGTTATATGTTTGTCACGCTTTATTCGATTTTCTTCTCTTTAGTTTCTCTTTTGCCTCTGCTTTTCAGATTTTCAAATCTTTAATAGTGCTGACTAAACATGTGTCTCTGATTTTAAAACTAGAAAAAAATAAATTTATATCAATTTATGATCTATATAACGACCACTATATATGTGATCTAATCAACTACTAAAAGTAAAAACTTTAACAACAAAAAAATGTAAAAACTTTAGAGTTCATTTCAAATATTAATAAAAAGGAAGCTTCTAGGTACAATTAATTGATGAGGTTGGCTCTATTTAATTACAAACAATTTAGAGAATCTTTCTTACCAAACTAGATTAACTGCCGACCAAACCACGAGCATTTCCTCTCTGCCCATTAATTTATTCCATTTTTAAATTAATTAAATCCCTTTCATGTTTATTTTTTTTAATTATAATTTAATCTACTTTTCCCGAGTTAGGAAACGATTATATTTCTTTAAATGACAAAAAACACAAAATACCATTAAAAATTGTGAAAATGTAAAAAAAAAAAAAAAACAAAGAAACAAAGTTGACAAAAGTTATTATTTTTAGAAAGTAGCAATGCAAAAAGATTCCCAATTTAGTAATCCTCTGTTTTCAAGATCTCCTTGAACACATCTTCTTGATCTTTCATGAACAGTCTCTGTACCCATCACTTCATCATCATCTTCCTCTTCGTTTTCTTGATTAGACTCAATAGTATCATCTTCTTTGTTGTCTACAATCTCATCAAAGTCTCTCAAGATCGATAAACGGAGACGACCATTGCTCCGGTCAGCTTGAAAACACCGGTTACGTGGCGGTGCCTTAGTGGCTGTCATGACCAATCTTCCATCTTCACGGTGTGGTCTCATTTGAATGCAATGAGAGCCTCTCATACTAGTCAAAGGAGGTGGTAGATCACTAGGGCTCATCACAACATCCCTTTTCCTAGTTTTTATTGTTGTTTCATTAGGTTTCTTGCTTTGCACGTCACGTACTGAAAGTGAAAACAACTCTTCTAAATCAGTAGTAACATCAGAGCCAGTTTCACTTCCTAGTTTCTCAGTACACAATGCTAAGCTCTCTTCACTTAAACCTCTACAATAAGATGGTTTTTGAACATAAGTAGTAAGTTCTTTCTCAGAGCTTGTGGTCTTAGAGAGAGAAGAGGAGCTAGAGGAGAGAGATTGGAGAAAGCTCCAGCCACCAGAGGAAGAATCTTGTTTGTCATCATCATAATTAGGGTTTAGTGTGTCCTCTGTGTTAGATGAGTCAAGTAAATGAGACTTGAGAGCCAAGCCAAAAGGTTGAAAAAAGAGAGGATTTGGTGAAGAGAGTCTAAGCCTTAAAGCTATAGGCTCATTAAGCTGAGATGATTGAAACCCTTGTTGATACACAACAGTTCCCATAGCTTAATAGAAGAAATATGTTTTAAGAGAGAAAGAGAGAGAGTAAGAGATTGTTGTGAGATGTGAAACAAAGAAGTAGAGAGAAGTTATTGAGAGATAAGCATGAAGGATAATGAGAGGGAGAGGATGCTAATTTATAGTGTTTACAAAAGTGAATAAAATAAATTAAAAATTAAAAAATAAAAGAGAAAAGAGTGACTATGCAATAAGGGGCTTTTCCACACCACCACTTTGAATATAATTCGCATTTTATTTTTATTATACACACAAATGCAGATAAGAATATTATGTATGTGTATGTGTAAAAGGTGAAGGGGAAAAAAAGTGATTGTTAGTGGACAACTTCACAATGGTTAAATATTGAGAAACTCTTTTTTAATCTTTATATATATTGTTATGAACGAAAATATTAGACGTTTAATTGATAACAAAAGGAGAAATTTAGAAAAGGATAGTCTATAAGAGAAACTTGATTAAATCATCGTTTTGACTAATTTGGGGGGAAAACTGAATTATTCAGCAGCCAGGGATGTTTCCACCTTCATGTGATTTTGGGTAAGAAAAGAGACTACACAGAAAAGAAAAAAAAGTAAAAAAAAAATGAGTGACAAATAAAAAGAAATTATTTATTTTGTGAATATGGTTTAAACTAAATTAAACTTATAGGACCCAATAGTTCCAACGTAAATATATGTGTTTGTGAAAAAAACTATTGTTCACATTTTTAAAAAATAATATAAATTACAAATATTAACCAAACAAAGATTATAAACGTAATTGGAAATGAATTTCCTCTGTTATTTTATTTTAATTTTTAAATAATTGCTTTTCAAAACATCTGGCCATTTAGAGAGAGACACGTACGTACGTAAGGGATGTACCAAGACAAAAAAGTTTGCAATGTTTTGCTCTTTCTTTTTCTTATTTACCTTCCAAAGAAACAATCCAACAAAAGATAAGAAAGTTCCCAAATTTGTTTCCCGAATATATATTGCTATAATTATGAAAATTAGTACTTGTTTTTTTTCTTTCTCTAATACTCTTTTTTATATATAAAGCAAAGAGTCGTGTGGCACACATGGATTAGAGAGTCAAAACCTATGTCGGATAATTCTTAGACCTAATTTTAAAAACAACATGATTACAACAGCCCACTAATTTTGAAATATAAATCCCATTAACCAAAAACAAAAAGATGATTATTGGCACTGATTAAGGAATAATCATGAATGGTCATAAATGAATTGAAGAAATTATCATGTATCAAGAAACCACGACATTAAACAAAATACCGGAAAAAAAAATACAAATAAAGTGTTAGCACAAAATACACTTCACTTTAATTACACTGTATTTGAATGCACTGGAGAAAAAAATCCAATTAACGCCCACTTTTTATGACCAAAATGTTGGAAGAAAAAAATAATTATTAATTAAGAATGCTATTAACAGGAACAGTGAAAGAAAAACATCAAATCAAAGTGACAAAGTTTTTAGGTAAATAAAATATAAATAAGATTAAAAGACAAATAAGAAGAAGACACATAGATTTCAACATCCAAAACTTTCTTCCCTCTAATTCAAAATTAATGTTGGATTAACTTAACATCAAAATCTGCCCCTTTGAATATTTGGCTAGCTAATAGTAAACTGTTTTTTTCCTCTTAAGAATTGAATTTTTTTTTCCAGATTAAAATTTCTCCTCCTTAATTAAGTCATGTTACCTTGTACGGAACAGCTTATGAAGACAGAGTTTCAAGACTGATTTAAGTCGTCAGCAACATCATACATGTGATTCCCCACTAATCACTTTTAAACTCTTATGTCTCTCTGTTAAATCAGATGCTTACTGTTATGGGTGGGCTCCCTGCGCCCAATACGACTGCGCGCCCGTTAAGCCCCGCCGCCGTAAGCCCGTCGGCCCAAATAACAAGTTACGCCCAATTGAAGATAGGCCCGTAACTAAACGAACGCGCGCCACGTCACCTCCGACGCGCATTTATGAGCGCCGAACGACGCTCCGACAAAGCATTTATGAGCGCCGAACCGAGCAATCCTACGATAGGACACCGTTCGGCGGTATGGGAACAAGGCGGAGGTCGCGCACCGAGAAAGTCCGTCAACGAGGACATTTACTATAAATAGCGGACATCCCGCTCGAGGAGAAGGATCCGGATTGCGAGAGAGAAATCTACGAGAGAGAAACAAAGACTCAAAATCTACTATCTTTTTAGTTCGACATCTTTTAACCGTATTTACGTTCGGCATCTCTCGCCCATATTTCGTTCGGCATCTCTCGCTCGTATTCGTCTCGCATCTTTGCCATTTTCTCGTTCGCTATCTCTAGCGCTATAAAAAGCGTTCGCTATCTCTAGCGAACCATCACCTCGAACCATAGTTGTCATAACGAGAATTCCGACCCCTTTTCACATATTAATTCCGAACCATTTTCGTTATATAATTCCGAACGTTATACTTAACCGTTTTAGCCCTACAACATTTGGCGCCCACCGTGGGGCTCATCAGGAAATTCTCTCACGCTAACGGCAACTCAACAAAGACTCCCGAAGCTAAAATCGACATTCATCTTCGTTCAATGGCGAACCAACAAGACAATCAATCACACATTCCGATCGTTCGCAAGAAGCCCTTGCAACCGAACGAGCGATTCCGACGGTGGGACTCCCATCGGGGATCCTCGAATCGATCCTCGGGCCACACCTTCGGAAATACCCCTAGTTCGCACGAACAATCGGACCCCCGAGTCCGTAATCACGAATGAGACCGCCAACGTCTCGCCGCGTACAAACATGATCATGCCCGGCACCGAAGTAGCGCAACCCGGCATTATTGAACTCCTCGCGAGCCCGGTCGGCAAGGTGGACTCTCTCACCCAATCGACGAACGCGAGATTCGAAGCGCTCGCCGCACGGGGCCGCAGTACAACGAACCAACGAGCTCACTCCGGGCGTACGGCGAAACTCGTTCGGAGAAAACTCGCGCAGCCGACGCGAACCAACGGTCATGGAATCCCGCCTCCCATGAACACCGGCCTGTTTGGACTTCCTTACGAAGCCCACCACCCAACAACGGTTTACGGAACCCCACCGTTCGCACATCCAACCGCCGCGATGAACTTTTCTCGGTCCGAGCGGATATCAACAAGATAACCGAATCATCATCTCAGGCGAACGGCAACCGAGGCCGGGGCATACAACGCTCAAGCAACGCCGACCGCCAGAGACTATGAGTTCGAGCGAATGAGGCAAGAAATGAACGATATGAGCTCTCGAGTTCATGAAGCAATCAGCGCAGCACCCGAGATCGGACGCGTGCTACGGGAAGCACAGAGCGTCCCCTTCACGACGGACATCACTCGATTTTACATCCCGCACCCGGGAAAAATCACCATCCCTAAGTATAACGGGACGACGGATCCGGTTCAACATGTCACCGCGTTCACAATCTCAATGGGGAGGGCCCAGATTGCGCCCGAATTACGCGATGCAGGGTACTGTCAGTTGTTCGTCGAGAACTTGACAGGGGCGGCACAAAGATGGTTCAATCGGCTGGCCCCCAACTCGATCGGCAACTTCCATCAGCTCCAGACCGTATTCCTCAAGCACTATTCCATGTATATCCACAAGGAAAAGTCGATCGCCGATCTATGGGGCATGACTCAAGGGGAAGGAGAAACCCTGAGGAAGTACGTTGAAAGATTCAAGGAGGTCGCCTCCAAAATCAAAGTACCAGACGACGTAGCCATCCAAGCCCTCCGCAACGGACTATGGTTCGAGTCACAGTTCCGCGACGAACTCACGACGAACGAACCAAGAGCTTTAGAAGACGCCTTACATAAGGCGACATCCTACATAAAGCTAGAAGAAGAAAAAGCTGCTCTGACCAAGAAGCATGCGTCCCTCAAAACGCGTTCGAAGGATAAGGAGAGGATAAAAGAAGAGCACCGCGAACCGCGACAACATTACGACGCGGAGTACAAGAGCAAAAACACCCGAATCCATCTGATTGACGACGAAGAGTTCGAAAGGCAAACAATCAACAACATATCTCGCCCAGAACCTAATCGATCGACAAGCGGTTCGGGATATCAGAACAGGGGGACTTATCGAAATAGAAGCCCCGTTCACAAGAGGATCGCAGGGCGATCAACAAAGTAGAAACGGTTCGGGAAACTATCCGAACAACGGACGACCCAACAATCGTGACACGAACAAACATTGCGATTTCCACAAGCAAGATGGGCACTCAACGGCAGAATGCAGATATCTTCAAGGCCTCCTCCTGCGGGAATACGGCAACGGAAACGTCAGACTACCGACCTCGGAAGAGAGACGAGCCAACTACACGTACATCCGGCCTGAGTCCGAACGTGATCAGGAGAGAGCCCCGAGTCGTCGGACAAAAGGGAGCGAGAAGAACTTCCGCGCCCGCCGAAGGTGGCACGCAAGAAGATCGGCATGATCATGGGAGGTCTTGTCGATTGCAACGATTCGGTTAGGTCGATCAAAAGATCGCAGCGAGGAGCGATCGCCGCAGTCAAATGGGCCAGCACCGGCAACGTCTCCGACCGTCCCGTAAAGAAATTACGTTCAGCGAACGTGATAACTCTGGTGTTGCTTTTCCCCACAATGACCCTCTCGGTCGTCGAACTACTTATCGCATTGCGAAGTAGCTAAGGTGATGGTCGACACCGGCAGCTCGGTCGACCTCATATTTTACAAGACGCCTGCAGAGGATGGAGCTCAAGGAGTATACCATCAAACCAAACCGAAGCCGTTGACGGCTTTCAACGGAGAAACTACGATGTCCCCGGGAACCATCAAACTCCCAAGTACACATCGGAGGCGTCACAAAACGGTGAAGTTCGACGTCATAGATACACCGGCGATCTATAACGCCATCATGGGAACACCATGGATCCACGCCATGGAAGCTATCCCGTCCACATACCACCAATGTCTAAAGTTCCCAAGTCCGAGCGGAACTCAGACGATACGCGGAGATCAACGCGTGGCGAGAAGTCGTTTCATCGCCGAACTAAAGATAAGGAAGTCATGTGCAATCATCCATGACGAGGAGGCAAACGCCGAAGCCTATCGATTCAAAGCAATGAACGAAGAGGTTCGGATCCACACGGTCGAAATCACAAAGCCAGGAAGCGCGAAAACGCAGTACGACGAAGTGACCAGCGAGGAAGCCCCAAAGCTCGATAAAATCGTACAAGTCAACATCGATCTCAGCGACATCACTCGGTGCGTCGGAGTTGGCGCCGACCTAGAACCGGCTGCGAACGAGCCGATAGACTTCCTCAAACGCAACCGCAAAACCTTCGCATGGTGCACGAAGATATGCGGGGATCGATCCGAGCATTACCTGTCACGAACTCAACGTAGACCCGACTTTCAGACCGATCAAACAAAAGAGAAGAAAGTTGGGACCCGAACGCGCCCAAGCGGTTAACGAAGAAGTCGAACGTCTCATAGGAGCCGGGTCGATTGACGAGGTAAGATATCCCGACTGGCTAGCGAACCCGGTCGTGGTAAAGAAAAAGAACGGGAAGTGGCGAGTCTGCGTCGACTTCACCGACCTCAACAAGGCATGCCCGAAGGATAGTTATCCTCTGCCGCACATAGACCGAATAGTGGAGGCAACCGCCGGAAACGAACTACTGTCCTTCATGGACGCCTTCTCGTGGTATAATCAAATAATGATGCACGCGGAAGACCGGAAAAGACTTCGTTCATAACCGACCGAGGCACCTATCGCTACAAAGTCATGCCTTTCGGTCCGAAGAACGCCGGGCAACCTACCAACGGCTCGTTAATCGGATGTTCGCCGAACAGCTGGGCGATACGATGGAAGTCTACATAGACGATATGCTGGTCAAATCGTTGGTGGCAAAGGACCACGTCAATCATCTCGAAACCTGCTTCGCAACGCTTAACCAATACGGGATGAAGCCGAACCCGACGAAGTGTACGTTCGGCGTCACGTCGAGAGAATTCTTGGGGTATATCGTCACCCGCCGAGGCATCGAGGCAAACCCAAAGCGATCGCAGCGATAAAGGATCTCCCTTCGCCCCGAACAACAAGGGAAGTCCAGAGACTGACTGGACGCATCGCCGCGCTGAACCGCTTCATATCAAGGTCGTCGGACAAATGTCTGCCCTTCTACCAACTCCTCAAAGGCAACAAACGCTTCGAATGGGATGATAAATGCGAAGAGGCGTTCGCACAACTCAAAGAATATCTTTCGACTTCGCCGATCCTCGCAAAACCCGTCGACCAGGAGACCCTCTACCTGTATATCGCCATCTCAACATCGGCGGTAAGCAGCGTGTTGGTCAAGGAAGACCGCGGCGACCAGCGACCAATATTCTACACAAGCAAAGCCTTAGACGGTGCAGAAAGCAGGTATCCGACCTTGGAGAAACTGGCACTCGCGGTCGTCTCATCAGCAAGAAAGCTCCGACCTTATTTCCAATCTCATTCGATTGTCGTCCCGACCAACCAACCACCGCGAACTATCCCGCACAGTCCAAGCCGGTCGGTCGTATCGCCAAATGGGCGGTCGAACTAAGTGAGTACGATATCGAGTACAAACCTCGAACAAGCGCAAAGTCTCAAGTCCTCGCGACTTCCTCATCGAGCTACCACCGAAATGACAACCGCCGAAGAGAAGAACGCATGGACCTTACATGCCGACGGATCATCTAGCCAGCACGGATCAGGAATCGGCATAACATTGCGATCACCAAAGGGCGAAGTCCTTGAGCAATCATTCCGACTCGCGTTCAAAGCATCCAACAACGAAGCGGAATACGAAGCAATAATCGCCGAATGCGGTTGGCTATCGAACTCGGAGTCAAAGAACTCGATGCCTTCTGCGACTCACAACTCGTAACCAGCCAATTCAGCGGAGAGTTCGACGCCAAGAACGAAAGAATGGAGGCTTATCTGCGAGTCGTCAAATCCCTGGAAGAAAAATTCGTCTCCTTCACCATCACAAAGATCCCTCGGGCAGAAAACACGTCCGCAGATGCATTGGCAGCCTTGGCCTCGACCTCTGACCCAACCCTGCGGCGAACCATCCCGATCGAATGCATCGAACATCCGAGCATCGACCTACCAAAGGGTGTATGTGCCATCGGCCACGATATAGACGAAGGAGAACAAGCAGATGACTTCGCCGAAGGAATACCAAATTCTCCGCCCGGAACAGAGAATAACCAGCAAGAAAGAACCGAACCAAGGGATTGGCGGATCGAAATCATGATGTATATCGCACACGGAGCATTACCGAAAGACAAGTGGGAAGCTCGCCGCGTGAAAAGCAGATCAGCCCGCTACACGATGGTCATAAACCGTCTTTACCGGTGGAGCGCATCCGGAGTCCTTCTATTTTGTATCGCCGATGACGAAATCGAAAGAGTACTTCGCGAAGCACACGAGGGTGGAGCAGGAAACCACTCCGGCGGACGAACATTAGCTCTTCAGGTCAAAAACCACGGATACTATTGGCGACGTTACAAAAAGATCGCGCGACTTCGCCATGAAATGCGAGAAATGCCAACGGCACGGAGATATCAAGCATAACCCGACTCAACTGCTCAGTTCGGCGACCGCCCCATACCCCTTCATGCGCTGGGCAATGGACATCGTAGGACCCCTGCCGTCATCAAGACAAAGAAAGTACATTCTGATCGTCACGGACTACTTCACCAAGTGGGTCGAAGCAAAAGCTTACGCAGACATCGACGCGACCAAGGTTCAAAATTTCGTTTGGAAGTATATAATCTGTCGTCACGGACTACCCTACGAAATCGTCACGGACAACGGGACACAGTTCGTATCGAAGAAATTCGAGGCTTTCTGCGCAAAATGGAACATACGACTTAACAAGTCCACCCCGAGATATCCACAAGGAAACGGCCGTGCCGAAGCAACGAACAAAACGATACTCGACGGAATCAAAAAGCGTCTCGAAGCTAAAAAGGGGCTGCGGGCGGACGAGCTTGAGGGAGTACTTTGGTCGCACCGAACGAGTCCGCGAAGCGCAACAGTCGAACCCCTTTCTCGCTATCTCACGGAATGGAGGCAATGTCGCCGGCCGAAGCAAACGTTCCGGGAATAAGACGTCTAATGCCGACTCAACATCCCGAAACCAATGAGAAAATGATGATAGACGAGCTGGATTACGCCGAAGAGCAACGGCACCACGCCTTGCTAAGGATCCAAAATTACCAACACCAAGCGGCGAAGTACTACAACAAAAAGGTCAAAGGTCGACACTTCGAAGAAGGCGACCTAGTCTGCGAAAGGTCTTCGAGAATACAGCAGAAAGACCCATCACCAAGCTCGGAGCAAAATGGGAAGGACCGTACCTAATATCAAAAGTAGTTCGGCCCGGCGTGTACGAACTAATGGAGATGTCCGCAAGGAAATACCGCGATCCTGGAACGCAATGCATCTGAAGAGGTTCTATCATTAGACGAAGCATAAAGACGAAGCCGAAAACGAGGCCCGAAATATCCGAAGATCAAAACAACAAAAAACGAGGAAACGAAGACAACGACAAGGGCGAAAGCGTTCGCCACACAAAAAAAAAAAAAAAAAAAAAAAAAAAAAAAAAAAAAAAACGGACTCAACACGAGTCCGAACCATTGTAAACGAACTACGACTGGCTTGATCCCCTTTGGGGTACGTAGGCAGCCTTTCACAGGGCACAGCTATAAAATAATAAAAATATTTTCATCATAAAACTCACGAGCTCCGCGCTCAAATTCACGAGCTCCGCGCTCAAGACTTAACGAGCTCAACGCTCCGTCACACAAGCCCTGTGCTTATAACTAACGAGCTCATCGCTCAGATCGTCCGCCGATCTATACCTAGCCACTTAGCAAAAAGAACTAACGAACGAAAGTCGCGCTCCGTAAGTTAGTGACTTAGCAAAAAGCGCTCGAAGACTAAAAGCCGGTCCAAACCGCGATCACCACTTTCAAAGGTGCAAAATACGTTAGCCACTCCGCAAGAGTGCGGTGGACCGATCATCCACCTTTGCAAGGATGATTCTTACGAACTCATGTTCAAACACTTGCAGTGGCCCAATCCGAAACCACAAAAGCCGAGTACCGCCTCGCATCAAACGAAGAATAGCTCGAATCGAAAAGCCGAGTACCGCCTCGCATCAAACGAAGAATAGCTCGAACGAAAAGCCGAGTACCGCCTCGCATCAAACGAAGAATAGCTCGAACTGAAAAGCCGAGCACCACCTAGCATCGTTCGAAGAACAGTTCATACTGAAAGCCGAGCCCCTCGCACCTCCGAACAAAATTCAAACAACCTTTCGGACCAAATAAGAACGATTCACAAAATGAGACGAAGAAAAGATCAAGAAAAATGAATGATTTTCATTAAAAGAAGCACGAACTACAAAGCAAAGGAAAAGCAACATCGAAAACACAAAAAAAAAGTACAAACTACAAGGCCGACCCTATACGATCGACCCAAAAAAAAAAAACGACAAAAGAGAACAAAAAAAAAAAAAAAAAAAAAAAAGGGAGAATCTAATCTTGGGACAGTTCGTCCTCCACATCGACCCCGCCGTCGCCACCGTCATCGCCATCCCCTTGGTTGCCACGAGAGCTCTCCCCATCGACCCTCCCGGACACGTCGCGAGACGACACTTCAGGAACCGAGGCAACTCCCAGCTCCTCAGGAAGTTCAAAGTCCGAAGCCTCATATGACAGCTTCGGCCTCAATCCGAGCCAAGTCTCGAGCTCTACCTTCCGCTTGCGAAGGACTTCAACAAAATCATCCGGCGGCGCTATCCCGTACTGACGCTCCATGGTTTTCAGGGTATCGAAGATCCCCTTCAACTGATTCCACAGCAAGTATTTTTTCTTCTTCGCCTCCTGTTCGGCGAGATAGCACTTCAACTTCGACAACCGACTCTGCGATTCCTCGCGAAGCCGAGCGAACTGGTCCCTCGCAGCGTCCACGTACTCGGTGCGGGATCGACGAAGTCGGACGAATTCATGGCCGTCATGAATGACCATCTCCTCGTACCGCTTTTTCAAAAGCTCAAGCTCACCGGACATATCCGCCTCGGACTTACGAGCCAGCTCCAGCTCTGAATCCCGAACCTGCAGTAGGGAAGAAGTCGCTTCAAGTTCTTCTTTGGTTTTGGTTCGATCCAGCTCGGCCTCCTCAAGCTGAGTTTTCAGCTGCCGAACCCTCTTCTCCCTCTTAGCCAGACGAAGAGCCTTTTTGAGCTCATCAACTTCAGCTCGAGCCTCATCCCGCTCTCCCTCAGCTGACTTTTTCTCCGCTTGAGCCGAAGCAAGATGGTGTTCGTAGTCATAGGCAAGTTTGGTCCTCCGGTAGGCGACCTAAAGAAATGAAACAAAACAGCACTAAGTATCCGAACAAAAGAAGAAGAACCAAAATACCGAACAAAAATGTGAAAAAGACTTACCCTCTGCTCCAACCGAGCCAACGAAGCAATCTCTGCTTCATACACCAACGAAGCAGGAGGACGACGCTCGTCATGAGACTCCACGAGCAGATGATTGAAACCAGCGCATGCCTCCTCGTTATTGAGAAAGGCACCCTCGCCCTCGTAGTCGAAGACGAACTTATGGAGGTTGTCCTTGTCCAGCTTGAACGAGAACTCTCCACCTTTAAAAAAGGAAGGCTAGACGAAGAGAAGCCTTCTCCTGTAGCATCCGAAGCATCAGCTCCGGCGATATCAGCGATCCGGGTCTCCCCTTCGACCCCATCACCGCAAACCATATCGACCCCAGGATTGGCTGCGTTCTCATCCCCGGTAACATCCAAACCAACCCGATCACCATCCTCCGAGCCTTCTGGAGCAGTTTGAACCTGCGCCGGTTCAGAACCAACTACAGCGGCGCCACTAGTTTCAACGGATCTTTCGACCCGAGCCCTCTTAACCCTAGGATTTTCGCCATCTCCTGATCCTCGGGTTCGCGCCGAAGCACTCTCAATAATAGCAGCCGGAGTCGGGCGAACGTTTTCGCCGACATCCTGGTTTTCTTCATCCACAAACAGCGAAGGAAGCTCGCTCTCGTCCATATTTTCTTCGTTCGCTCCCGAAGGTTCGCTAAACTGTTCTTGGGGATTCAACGACCAGGATTCTGAAACCGAATCACAAATTAAAAAAAAAAAAAAAAAAAAAAAAAAAAAAAAAAGACATTCGGAATTACCTTATAACGAACACCAGTATTTTCTCTGCTGCTCAAGCACTTCGGCCCAGGGAACTTCGGTCTTACGCCTTAGCTGATCCTTGTACCTGGTATAATCCTCAGGGAACGGCACGACAGGGATGAAACGATCTGAAAATAAGCGAGGAAAAAGTTAGCAAAATAAAACAAGGAGAAAAATCGAACGCGAAGACACCTACCAATAACAACCGCCCAGTCAGTTCGGTACTCTCTATCGACATCAAGAACCGACGCCGAACTAACTTTGACAAAAAAGTATTTCTTCCACCAACTTTCAATCTTCACGTGACGATCCGAGGTAAGACGAAAGCCTTTCCGCCAACAAATGGAGTAAGTCCCCGGTAGCGAAGCATTCGCCTGCGTCGTTGTAATTTCGTCGAAGCAAGCGGGAGTCATCTCGAACCCGAGCTCTTTAGACGCTAAGATAGCGGCTACTAGGTTTCGAAGACATGGCACCGTCAACTGGGAGATCGCCATGCTCCTACGTTCGCAGTAAGCGACCGAAGTCGGGGAAGAGGGAACCACAAACCCGCCTCGGCAAAAGCGCCTCGTAAAGGCGAGATATACCCCGAGGGACAATGCCGGGGCATTTGTCCAGGCCGCGGTTCGACGATATCCAACATATCGCGAGCCCCGGAGACCCTTTGAATATCGTTAAGTCCATCGGCGAACTCGCTCTCCGACGAGGCAAACGAATTTATTTGCCTCGGTCTCTTCGGCTGCCTTCTCACCGTTCTAGGATTCGTAGCCGCCGAACGAACAGACTGAACCGGTTGCACTCGAGGCGGAGGCGTAAAATCCTCGTCGACTAGCGAAGGAACCTCTACTTGAGGTCGAACAGAAGCTTGGGGCACCCGCGCCGAAGGCTCGGAGGCGAACCCTCCGGATGCTTCAACAAAACTCCCACCAGAATTTTCGCGAGCGGAGTCAGATCGCGGAAGTAACCGAGAGACATCTTGGTTCACTTCGGAACCCGAAGCTCCCATTCTCAGACGGCGAAGGGTATTAGAAGATAGAGAAGACCCCGAGCTCGATGACGAAGAAGAATCCGAACTCTCAGACGAAGTAGGATCCGAACGCAAAGGCAAGATGGAAGACATAACTAAAGAAAAATCTAGAGAGAAGAAAATTTCTAGAGAGAAGAAAATTTTTAGAGAGAGAAGGTACCTGAGTTCGCGCGGAGAGAATGAGAAGAAATGAGAAATGAAGAATGAATTCAGAAGAAGGTTATTTAAAGAAAACCAAGGAAGAGGAAGAGGCGACATCGAAAACAAGCGAAGGAAGAGGAAGAGGCGCCGCCGAAAAACACGAAGAGACATCATGATTACAAAAGTATCGTGACGTGGCACTCAATGATTCGCCGAAAACGAGGCGAGACTTCTTAAACAAGCCAAGGCCAACTGACGAACCGTTTCGTCTTCTCCGAAACGAATGGGGAGGGGACTAATGTTATGGGTGGGCCTCCCCAGGCCCAACATGACCAGGCCCGTTTAAGAAGCCCGCCGCCGTAAGCCCGTCGAAGCCCAAATAACAAGTTACGGCCCAATTGAAGATAGGCCCAGAACTAAACGAACGGCGCCACGTCACCTCTGACGCGCATTTATGAGCGCCGTACGACAGCTCTGACAAAGCATTTATGAGCGCCGAACCGAGCAATCTTACGATAGGACACTGTTCAGCGGTATGGGAACAGTGCGGAGGTCGCGCACTGAGAAAGTCCGTCAACGAGGACATTTACTATAAATAGCAGACATCCTGCTCAAGGAGAAGGATCCGGATTGCAGAGAGAGAAATCTACAGAGAGAAACAAAGACTCAAAATCTACTATCTTTTTAGTTCGACATCTTTTAACTGTATTTACGTTCGGCATCTCTGCCCATATTTCGTTCGGCATCTCTGCCTGTATTCTGTTCGGCATCTTTGCCATTTTCTGTTCGCTATCTCTAGCGCTATAAAAAGCGTTCGCTATCTCTAGCGAACCATCACCTCGAACCATAGTTGTCATAACGAGAATTCCGACCCCTTTTCACATATTAATTCCGAACCATTTTCGTTATATAATTCCGAACGTTATACTTAACCGTTTTAGCCCTACAACACTTACGTACTTAATCACAATTCTAAATTAACAACAAATTTAAAAGACACTTTTTCTCTTACTAAACAAATGCTATAGGGTCACTGACTTTTACATAACTCCAAGGCATGTGGGTTTATATATTTAATCATATAAAAAAATGTAACATAGCTAATTAAAAAATATAACCTAGCTATATAGTTTCTATCTAACTTTATACTATATAGAGCTTACACGAGTTAAAGCTAGAGAATGCATGAGCTGTGTCCTAATCCAAAGATGGTGGGGGAATTAAGAATATTTGTGAGGTCTTCCTAGGCTTCTTGTAATACATAAAGCCATTTCAGTTTTCTACTTTGTGTTGTAATTAATAAATAACCATTGATGAACTGTGATCAGCATATAATGCTAGTTTGTGGGCTGTATAGTAATTAAGTACTATGATCAAGTTTAATATATTTACTTGTTCTTAATTTGTCTTTTCGATGTTTATTGAAGACATCATGAACACCTAAATTTCATGTTTTAAAGAGATTCTATGTTCATTAATATTAGGTACTAATTAAGATACCTTTGATTATGTTTTATACATATGTAGCAAAAGAAAAAAAAACATTCTCTCTCTTGCAAGATTAGCAAAAATATCAATAGTCAGCTTGTATAACAAGGAATAACTTAGTACATATTCTTAATGGTTTATCATGTATTATAATTAGTCCACTAAGATGTTTTTCATTTGCATTACCAAGAAAATGCACAAATTCAATATATATATATGCTAATAACAACTTGTGGTTTTTGAGATGTTCAATAAAATTAAGTTTTCAATTTTGGCAATATAAATCTAAAATCCTAATTTCACATTTGTTTTATTTATTAACTATATATAGTGTTATCCATAAATTATGTCACTTTTTTATATAGTGCCTCTCTCTCCCTCTCGTGAAGGAATGATATACTAATTAAGCAAACTAAGCTAGTTGACATGCTTAGAATCAACTAAAGAATAGAATAATAATAATTAATATTAGGAATCTCTATCGTAAGAAAGTTAAATTATTGATTAATAAAAAGTGTGGAGAAAAGAAGCTGACTTGCATACGTGATCAGTAATCACTATACAAATATATAACCACGAAATTGAATCTTGAACGAACAGCTTATGTGGTCCATATAATAACTAGAAGAAAGTGATATACAACACAACCTTTGGCCTCTCCAAAGGAGAAAGTAGTGTCCTTATACAAAAGCTACTTTTTAATACTTGTAATTAAGAGTACAATAATTAAGTGATTAATGACGGAAGCAAAAGCATCATTAAAAAACTAAACATATATTGACTTTCGTATCACATCGCTTTGTTCATGACCATGACGCAAGAAAATTAATCCAAAAGCCTAATTTCACAATCCTAAAAGCATGATATATATTGTTTTACGTCATACCACACTTAAACTTAAGCCTTACGTTTTAATGTATGTATGTTGATTGTAGAGTAAAACACGAGTATTGCATTGCATCTCTCGTGGCTCAATATATATTACATATTGCAAAAAAGCCATATACCCACCATCATCTTTTTGACCATATAAGTGGGAACTTTAAATATGTGCCAATTCTGAAACTTTTTTTTAATTATGACCCAAAAAAGCATTAGAATGAGATAGGGGAGCTTATTATATCTAAAGCCATGCATACACATTTTATTGGTTGACGTAGTTCACAAATCACAACTTTAGTTAGTGAAAGATTAATATAAAAGCATATATATATATATTATTAATTACTTTCTCCTTTGCTTTTTATGAAGCATAATGACATCCATACACGAACATAACAATATGATCCATAACCAATGTCTTACTCACACATTATTCAAAATAAGCTGAAAAAAATTCTACAACTTAGATGTCATTAACATTGTAAAACAAGCTTTGTTGTGGTCTTAGTTAATTATAACGACACACTTAGTAAGGTTTAGTAAATAAAAAAGTAGTAAACTTATGTAGTGATTTAGACAAATTTTGAACTTTATCTTAAAACTTGCGATGATATCGTAGCGGAAACAGACCAACTCAATTTTGGACTCCAAAGTTATCGAGGGATTGTTAAATGCAAAGGTTTGTCCAAGCCCATTAAGAGATAGACATAGAGGGCCTTTTATATCTTGTTTATGTAAGATCTGTTATCAAAAGATAATGGTAACACATAATATTATCGACTGTTATATATGGAGTAGTAAATAAATAAGTAAATTCAGATATTTTTGCGATTTCTTCCCATAAAATCCTACTAACTAAAAATAAATAAATAAAACCAATACAATCTTTGGTTTAACCAATTAAATATCTTTGGATTGAATAAAAGTGGGGGCCACAAAAACAAGAAGTAGTTCAAATCCACGGTAAATGCATGTGTCCCTACGTCATTAATTCCCCCCACCGGTTAACCAAACCAACCACACATCACATACCCCTTTTAACCTCACGATTTTATTTTATACGATTAAAAAATAATAATGGGTCTGCATCCAATAGCAGACGCCGACGAGAAAAGCCCCTTTGGCTCACTCTCCGCCGAAGAATTCTACGCCAAACATTCCGTCACACACTCCTCCGCCTTCGTGACAAACCCTCGCGGTCTCAAGCTATTCACCCAATGGTGGTCCCCACTCCCTCCTACTCCTCCCGTCGGTATCGTCGCCGTCGTTCACGGCTTCACCGGCGAATCCAGCTGGTTCCTCCAGCTAACTTCCATCCTCTTCGCTAAATCCGGTTACGTAACCTGCGCGATCGATCACCAAGGCCATGGATTCTCCGATGGACTGATCGCTCATATCCCTGACATCAATCCCGTCGTCGATGACTGTATCTCCTTCTTCGACGATTTCCGTCGCCGTCAGAATACGCCGGATCTGCCGTGTTTTCTCTACTCGGAGTCGTTAGGCGGCGCGATCGCTCTCTATATTTCGCTTAGACAGAGAGGCGTTTGGGACGGGCTGATTCTCAATGGCGCAATGTGTGGAATCAGCGATAAATTCAAGCCGCCGTGGCCGTTGGAGCATTTGCTTTTCGTCGTCGCGAACTTAATCCCTACGTGGCGCGTTATCCCCACCCGCGGATCTATCCCCGATGTTTCGTTCAAGGAGCCGTGGAAGAGGAAGCTTGCTATGGCTAGCCCTAGGAGGACCGTGGCTAGACCACGCGCCGCCACGGCTTACGAGCTGATCCGTATCTGTAAGGAGCTGCAGGAGAGGTTCGAGGAGGTGGATGTTCCGCTTCTGATCGTGCACGGCGGAGGCGACGTCGTCTGCGACCAAGCGTGCGTCGAGGAGCTTCATCGGCGAGCGATTAGCGAGGATAAGACGATTAAGATCTATCCGGAGCTTTGGCATCAGATGGTCGGTGAATCTGAGGAGAACGTAGATCTGGTGTACGGTGATATCTTGGATTGGCTCAAGAGCCGTGCGGGTAGCGCCGCTAAGAAGAAACTGGAGGCACGCGCCGCCGTTGGAAGCGGAGCGTAGTGTTAATTTAGCTCCGTTGGTACTTTGTTATTATCCAATAGGAAAGTGCCATCTGGCAAGTAACTATTTATGAGTTCATGGTTCATGGTCCAAGACTCCAAGCCTTATATTGGCCCATTAATAAATTAATATAATTGGTCTAAAATAAAGAAAATCGCCTCCACATTAACGAAAGTGGCTGCAATGAAAGCTATTGTTGAATTGTTTGAAAATCAGAAAAGATGAATAAGGTACCATCAAAAATAATTTAACCACGAAAGCTTCAATATTTTTGGCCTTTGTTGTAGCAGAAGAAGTAGTCATAGTGTAGAAAACAATCGAATTATTGAGATAATCAACATTAATCATCTTCATTAACTTCAAGTTTCTTCAGCTTAGACTCCAACTCATTATCGCTTTCATTATCTTCCTTGTCTTCGTCTTCTTCTTCCTCATCTTCTTCTTCTTCTCCATCGGGATCGTTCTCGTCGAAATCTCCGAGTAACTCTGGTGATTTCTTGAATATCTCTTTAACTTCTTCAACGCCTTCTTCTGATATGATATTACCGTCCATGTTCAACAGCTTGAAACCTTCTTTCTTGATGACCGCATTAGCTAAGGCTCGTGCTCCTGCTCTTCTCAAGTAGTTGTTGCTCATATCTATGTATTGCAACTTCGAGTGTCCCTCTTCGATACTCTTTGCGATCTGGACACATCCTTTGTCTTTCAGCTCGTTCTCAGACAAATTCAACTTGTTTAGGTCTTGTTTTGCTGCTACGCAGGCCGAGATGGCTGAAGCGCCTTCGACTGTTATGTCATTACCTGCCATTTCTAGAACTTCAATAGGAGAAGCAGACTCTTTGAGAGTGTTTGCTATGGCTATGGCACCTTCATCCTCAAGGTTTAGATAGCTCAAGTAAAGCTCTGTCAAGTGTTTAAAGCACGGAAGGGTTTTGCTCAGAGAAACTCCGGCTTCTGTGCCAAACATGTTATCACGCAGATCAAGTTTCTCCATATGAGCACAATGCTCAAGTGCTTCAGACAATGCGATTCCACCTTCTGATCCGACTCTCGTGGAGGAACATCGGAAATTCTCAAGCAAAGGCGAACGCTTGACAACCTCTGCAATCGCAACCGCACCTTCGTCTCCCGTCATGTTGTTATGAAAGTGAAGGACTTTCAAATTCTCTGTCGAAGGAATCAGCTCGGAGACGGCCTGTGCAGCTTCTTTAGAGATACCATCGTTCATCAGATACAGCTCTTCCAAGGATCTCTGAGATTTCAAAAGTGTCCCGAACGCTCTTACACCTTTCTCCCCCAACGCATTTTCCGATAAGTTTAGATACGAGAGAACACATCCTTGCAGCGCATCCGAGAATATATTCATAACCTCAAGAGCTTCAGCCTCGGGTCGTCCAGCAACGAAATCCGACAAGTCGACTTCTTTAAGCTGATCTTTCAAAGACGCCAAGATAGGCTCAGCGACACGAGCAGCTCCTAACCCGAAACTCCTATTGCTAAAGCATATCTTAGTGTAAGCATTACCATATTCCTTCAACGGTTTAAGAAGCTCCTCGGCCTCTTCGGCCTCGATGAAAGCCCGTTCACCTTTCGAGATATCGAAAACCGTTTCGCGCGGAGAAGCAGATTCTTCAGAAACCACGACAACTTTAGCAACAACAACGGCATGACCTTTCTTGAGAACTTCCAAGATAAGCTTACTGCATTCTTTAGCGTAAAGCTGCACAGCCGAGCCGCCATCACCGTCAGGCTCTCTATCGAACTGCTGGTTAGCGGTGGAGTACGCAACGTCCTCGATTCTCTTGGCATTGTCCATAGCTTGCTCTGAGGTTAAGCTACCGTATTTTTCGGTGAAAATGGTCTTGGAAGAGAGGTTGTTTGTTATACGTTCAATGAGAGCTTGCCTTGTAGGCAAACTCGGTGGCCAAAGCTTAATCGAAAACGCGTGAGGTCGTGAATCAAGTGTATCACTAGCCATTTATCACAAAAAATCCACAGTTTTATGTTAGATCTCTGCAAAACACAGAAACACCAACACACAAGCTATTACAATGAACCCAAAGCTTAAAATCACGAGATTGAATCTATTAGTGAGAGATTGAATCTAAACGCGAAACTACGAGGAAGAGTAATCGAAACATTGGATTCGTAGGCGATGAGGATAAGCATCGGAAGAGAAGCGTACCTGAGATGAATCTCGAAAGCTCTGAAGCTATGGCTGCGAAAAAAAAAATGAAGTTTTTTAGGGTTTTCTCTATCGGAATAATTCTCAGAAAATTAAAAGTTATTTTCACGAGAGGTCCTTCAATTATATATCTCTCCCACGTTGTAGAACATAAATAATGATTATACAACGTGACTCCCTAAGACAGTAAAAATGTTTTTTTACTTTGTCCATAAATTCCTTTTTATTTACATTTTAGTCCAAAATTAGATGGTTTCTGCAACATACGCATAAATTAGTTGGTTTTTACTTACTTGTGACCATCCTAGCACTGTGTTCTGTTACATTGTTGTGGAAAGAAAGAAGACAGTGTAGCATTTTTTTAATAATTGTAACCATATATTAGTATATGATGATACAATATTAGTGGATGATATGTCTAGTGATTTAGTATGATTTTGGGTTACAATAAATTGTTAGGCAAGTGTTGCAACAAAAGTAGACCATGGTCCTATAAACATTGAGCAGAGTAACTTAGTGGATCATCTGAAACTTTGCATGTGCACATTACTCTTTCTTTGGCATTTACTCTATAAAATTTAAACCCCAAAGAAATTATATTTTTGATTAAACACAATTAAGCTTTAGATACAAAGTTCCAAACTTTCTTATTGTACAATGTCACAAGAATAGATAACACAAATCCAAATTAGAAAAAAGAAAAGAAAAGAAAAGAAATGTTGAATCTAAATTTGTCTCTCTACTCTGTTTTTATGAAACTTTAAAGGAAACAGAGGAGGCAAAGAAGCAGAGGACTTTGATGGAGTAACAACAGGAACATGAATCATTGGTCTTATCCTCATAGTCACAGATCTTGTCCTCTCCAACACTTTCTTACCTCTCTTCCCTTCACTCTCTTCTTTCTTCACTGCGTCGCCTATAGAGCTTGAAGAAGACGAAGTCGAGCTTGAAGAAGAAGAAGGAGAAAGAGACGATGCTCTCGTTGAAGAAATAGTAGTGTTGTTAGTCCTCTGTTTCTTTAGTCTCAAAAGCTCTTTCCACAAGACAGTGCATTTTGGTGGTCGTGGAGAAGGATCATCATCAAGAAACCAACTTCCTCTGTTATTGTTGTTGTTGTTAACAATGTCTTCTCTTACTACTTTGTCTTCTTTTTCTTCTCTTACTACTTTGTCTTCTTGTTTGTCTGGTTTTGTTTTCAGAGTAATGTTTTGAAGCTTATCTGAGAAATGGTTAATTTGCCAGAAAGGAAGCAACTTTCCATCGGAGAAAAGCTCGTCGGGGCTTAACATAGTTTGTGTGTTGGAGAGAAACTCAAAGTCCGTTGCTTTTATTACAGAGGTTCTGTTGTCTTTCTCTGTTTTGAGATTTTTTGGGTTTATGCATATGAAATCTCCGTCGCTATCTGATGATGACAGATCGGCGGAGAAGGAAATGCGAGGTCCGCAAGACGGCGGCGGCGGTGGTGGCTCCGCCGTTTCGTCTGATACCATGATCGTACAACAATGTAATGGAACTAGTTTTGGAGTCAAAAGAGACAAAGCAAGTGGACTTTGAGAGTTTTACAGAAGTGGAGATTTTAGAAAGTAAATTAATGAGTGTTAGTTTATATAAATAAAAATTGTGAGAGAGAGAGAGAGGGATAAGACCACGTGGACAGGTTAAGATGGAAACAGAAGAAGAAGACAAGTTAAAGAGCTGTAATAATAATAAGAAGAAGATGTTTTGAATTATTTAAAAAACTACTATTATTTATCTTCTAATCTATGATTAAGCCTCGTTAATAGTATATTAGTACTACATTTTAAAAAAAAAAATGTAATAGATGTGGATTTGGAAGAGGGATCAAGAGGGGTTTTGACTGAAAGAAAATAGACAGTGAACACATGTCTTCACATGAGCTTCGTGTCGTTGTTGCCATGTGAAAACAAGTATTTATAATTAACTTAAAACATAGAGATACTTTAGTAATATATAATCTTATATTTGTGTGTTCTTCACACATATAGACATAGTTATCCATTGCTCTATAATCTTTGTACATCATTAAGTGACTAATTAATAACATTAATTAACATATTGTGGTTCTTTTGCTAAATGTTGTTAATATAAGACTAATTACATTACATCCCTATCTTAGTGTTTAATTTGTTTAAATTTTCTTTTTCATATTTCTACTACATACAACAGTGGAAGTATTGAATGTTACCGTTGAGACTTGAGAGAGAGAGAGAGAGAGAGAGAGAGAGAGAGAGAGAGAGAGAGAGAGAGAGAGAGAGAGAGAGAGAGAGAGAGAGAGAGAGAGAGAGAGAGAGAGAGAGAGATGTTACCAAAGATCTTAAGACGCCTAAACACATGTCTCTGTTTTATTATTAACTGTCCATTTCCATGCAATGCAAAAAAAATACTAAATCCCAACCTACCCTTTACATTTCATTTAATACCTATTTTCAAGGGGAATGAAATTATAAGACCTCCATAATTAGAAGAAGACATAATTATTTGGCTATGATTAACATATATAGATGTGAATATTTTTTAAGTCGGTAGTGTACAAGAGAAACAAAGTGTAGATCAAGAGCTTTGACTTTGACCAAATTAGAATCTTATTATTAATCACGTACTAAACAGTAAACACTTCTCAATGCAAAATAAGCACATGCATCCATATGCTTATGTGGCATATGATTTTGAGCTTCTTGCATCCACGTGTATAATATATGATGATTTAATTGCATTACCATCCATCACCGTAAATACCTATTTCTCTCGAAAAAGAAAATCGATGGTCAACGAACTTTTTATTGAGACTTATGAAAAATTAATTGGGCTGGCTAAAAGCCCATTAAGTATAAAATAGAAAAGCCCAAGAAGAAGTTAACTTTAGGCGCTAAGGGAAGAAATAGAGACGATAACTCGTCCTCTGTTAAATAATTAGGTTTCGTTTTTTTCAGAAGGGAAGAGAAGAGAGAGAAGATGGCGATGATGATGATGCCACCACAGCAACAAGGCTATCACCATCCCCAGACTCTCGAAGAAGTGCGAACACTATGGATCGGTGATTTACAGTACTGGGTCGACGAAAATTACCTCTCTTCCTGCTTCTCTCAAACCGGCGAGGTAAACTATGGTTTCTTCTCTCTCTCTCTCTCTCTAAGGTCTCACTGTTTATTACGTATCCTCTCAAATTCAATAGTTAGTACGCGATTACATGTACTTTCATATGTTATAGGATCCTTGTTATGTATTGTGCGTATTGCTATTTTGAAATCAGCATTGTAATGACTGTCTATGTGTATATATGTCCATGTTATGTGTGCAGCTTGTTTCTGTCAAGGTTATACGAAACAAGATCACAGGGCAACCAGAAGGCTATGGTTTCATTGAGTTTGTATCTCATGCTGCTGCAGAGAGGACTCTCCAGACGTATAACGGGACTTTGATGCCGGGGACAGAAGTAGCTTTCAGGCTAAATTGGGCTTCTTTTGGGTCAGGGCAGAAAGTAGATGCTGGTCCGGATCATTCCATCTTTGTCGGAGACTTGGCGCCTGATGTTACTGACTATCTCCTTCACGAGACTTTCCGTGTTAACTATGCTTCTGTTAGAGGCGCTAAGGTTGTTACTGATCCGAGTACAGGACGGTCTAAAGGTTATGGGTTTGTGAAGTTTGCGGAGGAGACCGAAAGGAACAGGGCTATGTCTGAGATGAATGGTTTGTATTGCTCCACAAGGCCTATGCGTATCAGCATAGCAACGCCTAAGAAGAATATCGGTTTGCAGCAACAATATGTCACCAAAGGTATGAGAACAAAGAAACATAAGGTTTGAATTATGTTGATTGTGTCTTTGATTGTATATGATTTGTGTGATTGGCTGTTATTTCTTCTGTAGCTGTTTACCCGGTTCCAGTCCCAGCTGCAGTTGCTGCACCGGTCCAAGCATACGTTGCTCAACCAGGACAAGGGCTTGCACCTGAAAATGACATTACTTGTACAACGGTAAGTTTTATCTCTAAGGCTTGAGCTTTTTTCTCGAAATTCTCCTGATTATTTTCATGCATTGGTTTTTGATGTACAGGTTTCAATTGCCAATTTGGACCCAAATGTTACAGAGGAAGACCTGAAGAAAGCATTCTCGCAATTAGGAGAGGTTATTTATGTCAAAATACCTGCAACAAAGGGATACGGTTATGTTCAATTCAAAACCAGGTAAACCATCCTGTAAAATCAGAATTCACCTGTGATTGATTCCATGTTTTCGTCATATATGCTTATTTCTTGGTTTGTTCACCAAATTTTGGACTTCTGCTCCTTGCTCATCCTAGGACTTCTGCAGAAGAAGCCATTCAAAAAATGCAGGGACAGGTGATTGGACAACAAGCAGTGCACATCTCTTGGAGTAAAAACCCAGGACAGGTTAAATTTTTTTTTTTTTGTAATCTAGACCAATGTGATATATAGTACACGCTGGTTCACTGAATGTCACCTGATGATCTTTTGGTATTTGTTATAGGATGGTTACTCTGCACAAGCAGATCCAAGTCAGTGGAATGGGTATTATGGTTATGGACAAGGCTATGATGCATATGCTTATGGGACAGCTCAAGACCCATCCTTGTACGCATATGGTGGATATGGCTATCCCCAGTATCCGCAACAGGTAAATAAACGAAACTTAAAAAAGCTTTTTATGCAATATGTGGTTACTTATTGTTCTTCATGGTCTGACAAATTTTCAGGGAGAAGCTACACAAGAAATTACAAACACTGCGACGGGTGGAGTTGCAGGTGCAGAGCAAGAGTTATATGATCCTCTAGCTACTCCTGATGTAGACAAGTAAAATTCGTATAATTTTTCATAAACACTTTCTTACCTGTGTGTGGGTGACTAGTTGAATGTATAACCTTTGGGCACTTGTAGGTTAAATGCTAGTTACCTTTCGGTTCACGCGAGTGCCATTCTAGGACGACCGATGTGGCAGCGTACCTCAGCACTCACATCGCAATCGGGCAAGTGACTGCGAAGAAGATAATAGTATAGGTGGCTGCTTTGATGAGATGTTTACTGTGTCTGTTTCACTTTCGGGCAGGACAAGTCACTGTTCTTTGTTCTGTTGTTTTGCCTGTTTCGGTTATTGCTGCAATGTACAATTAGGATACATGAATCGTTCAACTTTCTGGAAACAATGAATGTTCTTCTCTTTCTCTGTTTGCCAACGAAGTGTCTCTCAAAACCTCTATAACTGATGCACAATGGTTATTATCATCATACACATTCCTTTGAGCTCTATCCATTGTTTTCACAAGATAAGATGATCCATAGTCTCAGATAAACCTTATTTTATATGGTTATAGGAAATACGATTTGTAAATAGGATACAACAAGAAAGGAATGCTCTAAAATATCTGATGAGGGGCGATTTTTCAGTAAGTAGGGATTGATGGGTCAACCTTGAGAGAATAGGCTTGTATTCCACCAGCGATGTTGTATACACTCTTGAATCCCTGAAGAACAAGACAAACACTGCATCAACACTTCTGAGATACTAAATATGAGGATGAGAACAAACTTTCTACCTGAGTCTGCAGCCAGTTCGCAACTTGCATCGACCTGCCACCAACCTTACACTGTATGGTAACAAAGGCAGCTAATCAGACAACTTAAAAAAAATCATTTCAACATTCAGAAGTTTCTTTGAGAGATGTTGATGAAACCAGAGAGACTTTGACTTCTGGGAGGGTCTAAACTCTCAATCAAATACCCATGAAGCCCTCGAAAAATCATACCCAAAGAAATATGTTAAGACACCCTAATTGCTCTTTAACCAACTCACAACAGCTCTAAACAGTTAGGCTACATCTATGAGTTGACCACTGAACTTTTCAAAGCTTATCATATGTATCAGCGGATGAGACTTGAGCATACCAAGACGAATGTATCCTTCTCAGGATTCAGCTTAGAGGTGATGTCTGGTGCCCAGGTTCCGAATTGTCGGAGCGGGAACACTTGGAATCCTGGCAAGGATGCCGTGGCTCTGGTACAAGTAGCGAAATTAGAAAAATAATGTTAGTCCACTATGGATAATTTGTCCATCTACTAAGATAGAGTGAGGTGAACATGTAACTAAATAGCAGAACAACCAAACTCTGCAAGGTACACATGAATCGTAATGCTGTGAAATGTTAAGGATTATGAAAGGTAATCGATTGGGCGCTTCAGTGAAGACTGAAAAGTATATTAAGATAAGAGATGAAAGGAAATTACATCTCGTCAGGTTCTCTGACATCAATTAACTGAGCCTCTTCCATGAAAACTGGATCTAGCATTTTGGAATGGAGCTCCTCCACCTGGATATCTTTCACAGGTTCCCTGTCAATATAATCTTTTCCATTAAGACAATTTACAAGTTAGAAAACGCTGCTAACAGATGATGGTTTTCAGAGGAATTACCTCTCAGATAGAACTTGCAATAAGTGCCAGCCGAATTGGGTTTTACACCTCACAACCTGATTCAGCTCTGCTTCAAATGCAGCTTTCTCAAACTCTGGTACCTGAAAACAATCAGCCATGCTAATAATTGCAGCAAGAATTTGCTAATACTATGGAATTAATCTACCATTGGTTACATTCTACTACTCCCATTTGCACATAGATGCTAATATTAAAACCTAATTCAGCAGGAATTATCACATTTGCTTGTGTAATAACGAGGCTAAAATAGCACGGTCCTATCGACTGAAGGTATCAATGAAATAACAATTTCTAAACAAAAAAGTGGATAATATTATACTAAAAGGGAGCATACCATTTGACCCATTTTTACCCATCCAAGTACACCACCTTCCTTCTTGGATGGACAAATAGAGTACTCAGCAGCAAGATCACTCAGATCCTCTCCTTCACAAAGACAGGTTACTCGAAAATCAAGACACAAACAACATAAGGCGACAGATAATGAGAAATTCATAGATATCACTATGATATGGTCCACATTTTATTTCTCCTAGTTAGTAAAACTAACCAAAAACCAAAACCAATAAAAATTGAGCAAAAGAAGAGTGTAAAACAACAGACTACAATGATAGACCCATAAAAACTAAGGCTAGATATCATACAACATTGTGACACATATTAAAAGCTTATAGGCCGTATATAGCTATGTTGAAATAAAAGGTTACATTCTCATCTGAATGTGGTTTTACAAAAGGGTTCAAAGAATCATACCATCCAAGAATCTCTTTTGAATATCGACTAAGAGCTTAGAATCATCCTCCTTAACAAGCAAATGCTGCACCAGAATCTCTCTACTTGCACTACTCCCACTGCTAAACGAAGCTGAAAAAAAACAAAAGATGCATACACATATGATAAGAAAATCAACCCAGCTACAAAAAGTAGTCAACAATACAGATATATCAGCTCAAAAATCAAAGATAACCCAACACGATTTTTTTCGAAGCAGAAGCTCGCAATCAATAATTTGATACAGAACGTAAGAGGTAAACAGTTCGTATTAGATGTACCTATCGTTTTAAGAGAAGAGAAGCCAGAGAGACTGATCGGAGATGGAGAAGGAACGCGTGGTCGTGGTGAAGACATTCGTCCGCCGAGAAACGAACGGGAAAACGTCGAGAACCAGCGGAGATGAGGAGGACACGCGAAAGAGAGAGCCGGAGCAACGGAGAGTCTAAGAGCGGAGGAGAAAGTAGCCGCCGTTGGAGATGATGCCGCCGCAATAGTTCCGGTCACTCTAAACATCTTTTTTTTTTGGTCCCTTGGGTAACGATGGGGAGAAATCACAGTAAAACAAAGTGTAAATGTGGACCCCACAACTCTGATCCGAAAAATTACATTTTAAGGTCACAACTTTCGTTAATTTACGGAATCGGCGGTTTTTTTTAACCAATTACAAAAGTTTCTGTAAGCCAAGGAAAGATGGTGAAACTTTTCATTACAAAAAATCTACTCACGACAATCATTCATTGGCATCATGATATATATCAATGACCTGGAGATAATCCTTCAGTGACATACAATACAAAGTTACAAGAGCTAGGTGGATGGTGGTGAAGGTATGATAACCGAATCAGAAGCGTTAGATGGTGTCCAAGCATACAGAAGCATGCCTAGTACAAGGATGATTGTCCCTGCCACAAACCCTGTCGGAAGCGAAGACGCGACTCCAAGGTAAGGTAAGGGAAGCGTGAAAAAGTAGACCGCTATTGGCACTGTATAAGCAGCAGAGACAAACATGGTTCTGTATATTTAGAGAACACTTCTCTTAATTAAGCTTATAATAATGCTATATAGTGAGGTGAAGTTTGTTACCTGAAACGGTGGACGCCAGAGACGACACAACAGCGGATGAGATTTTGATGAGGCGTAGAAGGGAGATGTTGTAAGCCATGTTCATCATTACAAACATTATAGGAAGAAGCGGAGCACCTTCGCATCCTGTGTCAAAACCAAAGCAAGCTTGTTGAATGCTATACATAGAGGGAAAAACACAAAGAGATAATGGAGCAGACAGTGTAGCATCAATTAACCTGTTGTTCTAGCACCAATGTTCAAAAAGCAAGCACCCCCGTCTTTGAGATAGCTAGGCAATTGGTTAAATGGTATGCCCCAAAGTTTTGAAAGAAAAGGAAGAAGTAATGCGATGCATATGACCTGGATTGACCACAGAAACAGGTGCATTAGGCTAGCAAATAATAGTTATGCTAACAGAAAACTGTCTGATATTTACAATGAATACCTACTTGGAAAGCTGAACCATATGAGTTTACAACAAACAGATCAAGTGAAGTGCCCTGTAATAATAAGAACAGGTTTAATTAAGCATTCAAAAACCGCAAATATAGTTTAAGTGGCTTGATGGCATAGTTACCTTCAACCGCTTCTTGCTATCTAGAAAGATGATTTCCTACAAGTATATGAAGGTTACTGTTAAAGAGAAGAGCCCAAAGTCTTGTAGATGTCGATTCAACTATCTAATAATTGACAAACCTTCATTACTGTATCTGCTCCTTGAAGCATAAAAGATAAAACCATAAGAAGACTCCAAAATATTCCTGCATCTTTAAATGAATGAGCGGCACCCGATCCACTGAACAAGCAAGAGAACTAGTATGACATAAGACTAACAAAAAAGAAATGAGACAAAGAACCCAAATCACTCTAATATCAAGAAAGTTAATCGAGCTAGCTAACCTTGCCACACTGACGATTACTCCAAATGCTACAAGAACACATCCGAATATTTGATTTACTCTATATCTCCTCCCGAGAAAAACAATGGAGAAGAGAATTTGCCAAATAAGAAACGTCTGCAAAGAAGTAAAAAACAACTATTATTAACTCTTAAACATTTGTCAAGAACCATGTTTTTATCAGCTAGCTAGTAACTCAAGAAAATCAGAGTTGATGTAAGCAATTTTTGGAAGATAGAGATAATAATGATTTAAGCTTCTAACCTGAGACAAAACTGTAGTAGATGGTCCAGAGAGATTTGCTTAATCAAGAAAAAAACGACAGTAAGTAAGGTAAACATGGTTGGTTTTCCAATTTTCATGCATTGAGCGTGTCTATAGTGTTTAGATGTAATTCATTGAAGAAATGAAAGTATTCACTACCAAAAATCGCAGAAGAAAACGGAAAGGAGAAGGAATCAATGTAAAAATACCTGCAGCCGCCATCCCGGAAGCTAAAGCAAGTGACTCCAAAATTCCAACAACTAAAAATGGAATTTTGGGAACTGATAGCATCTCTTTTGTAACAATCCCAGCTCGGTATCTGAAATACAATATAGAATAGTATACAACTACATACCTGCAAGAAAAGAATGGCAAATAAGAAAATTATTGTTTTCTTATGAATTTTATACTTTGTTACTAAAAAACAAGATATATTTAGGAAATCAAGTACATGTGAATGTGACAGGAAAACTCTGGATATGTCACAGCACAACCATATTTATACATGTTCTCCCACATAAGCAAAATCCAAAGTGACTAATCTCATACAATGGTAATGTATAAAAATAACAGAACTTTTGCTTTACTCTAAAATATGAAAGCAAGGCAGTAATCAACACACACACACTGTCAAGCAGAAGCAGCAGCCCATATGCAAAAAGTGTGCGAGAGACACGTGCGAGAAAATGATTGACACGTGATAAGTGAAAACTGAGAGTAGGGAAAATATTCTAACACTATATACACACACACTACAGTAGATATAAATAAAACAAATATTAACTTCATTCAAATGGTCATTAACTCACTGGTCACGGTCACAGTCACACTACAGAACTAGCAAAGGAAAGTCATTAAAAATACACAGTATTATCCTAAGTAGGTGACACATAGAAACTCGCACGTGCGAAAAAGGTTGGTGAACATAAAGTAAGTAAAAGCATCAAAGTCGCCAAACTATGACCAATTTCTTCTGAAAATTACATTTTTGCATATGACATAAATGATACCAACTTTCCCACATTGAACAATTCTTGGAATCTTCTTTCAAATCAAAAGTTCAAATTCGATTCAAACCTAGAAGTTATAGATATGCATGTTGTTGACAAAAATCGAAATCTAAATCACATAGTATATCATTCACAATCAAAACTAATTTTACCCGAAGGTGGAGAGCTGCGCGAGGAAGAAGGGATATTGCTTGAGAGGAATAAGAGCCAGCTTATACATTACGCGATTCCCCACGCCCAACGCCGCCGTCGCCGCCGCCGCAACAACTATCTCCACCGTCCTGTCATGTTTCCCGGCGACCGTGTGACCACAAGTCGATTCCGTATTCTTCTTGATCTCTTCCGCATCGTCAGATCCGTCCCGCGACTTCTCCGATGGAACCGCCTCGATCACCCATAGCTTAGACCTTCGAGATGATCGCAGGACGAGAGGCTGCACACTTTTTATTTGATTTCGACAGATTAAGGAAACGGACTTAGCTGGGTTCGCGATACGCGATTCTATTGAGCTTATCGACGCCGTTAAACCGGAGATTAACCGGCCGGAGCTAGTCGCCATGGTTATACAGATTCTATTGAGATTCACAGTAGAGAGAGAGAGAGAGAGAGACTGGCTTTATACTGTCATCAGACAATTTTAAGTATTTTATTGGTATATATCGAGATGGGCCTTTATTTTCTTTTAAAGCCCATTTGTAAATATACCTAATCCAGAAACACTATTAAATTTAGGCAGCGGAGCTGTTGCTGACGTGTGATATTATAATTGGTTGGATTGAATTAAATACTACGAATTGAGTTTTACCAGACCCGACCCGTGACTTCTCGGCGACACTCTCTCTCTCTCACAACAGAAGTGGGTGGAAAGCAACGTCTCCCTTATTTCCTCTCTCTATCTTCAACAGCTAAAATCTCCCTTCTACATCCAGCGGCGGAGTGAAATTCTCTGCGGCGGCTATTCGTGGCGTGTGGTTCTTCAATTTCACGGAGGAGAAGGAGGAGGAGGAAAGAGAGGAGGTTTTGTTTGGTGATTGTTTGTTTCTTTCCATTATCGAAAGAGGCGAAATCGAAACTCTACACTCTTGGGTGGATCTGAGATTATGCTGTTGAGGTAATGGAGGCTTCTTTAGCGGCTTTGGAGCGGCCACGAGGTGCTGCTTCAAATACGGTAATGGAGTTTCTTTGGGTTTAGGTTTTTTTGAATTGCTTTCTCTTTATACATGGAAGCTGGTGTGTATAGATATTAGTTTGTTGATGTGTGGATCATAGGTAGGGTCATATGATATGAAAATTTGTAGATTCTACAAGTTTTCATATTTACAGGCAATGGTTGCTTTAGAAGTCTCATGATAGACAGTGATATTCATTAGTGTCAGTGAGACAAGCTCTGATTAGTTCTTCCTTGTAGTGGTTTGATCTCTCCTATGGTTTTAACAAAACTCTCCAATACCATTGCTAACACCATGCAATTGTTTGACAGGTTTTCAAGAGTGGTCCTCTTTTCATATCCTCAAAAGGTATCCTTGAAACTTCTTCCCTTATCGTTCTATTAAAGTTTTCATATTTCTGTATATTTGTTCAGTTCTTCAGTTTCCTGTAGCTATTGGGATATCATACTGTGTTGAACAGTTTAGTTTGGTACTCTTCTCAATAGGTTTGGGTTGGACGTCTTGGAAGAAACGCTGGTTCATCCTCACGCGTACTTCTTTGGTGTTCTTCAAAAATGAACCCGTTAGTATTTACAGTCATACTGCCTTTTTTACACTGTTGATTTTGATTCTTGTAGTGGGTTTTCTTTGGTAATGTATGATAAGATTCTCATATTGAGCTTCATTATTCAATTTTCGCAGGGTACACTATCACAAAAGGGTGGCGAAGTTAACTTAACTATGGGTGGCATCGACTTGAATAACTCTGGAAGGTATGCAGGACACTGCTATTTGATTAGATAATTTAATGGAAATCAACTTACAATGGTTTTTGTTTTCAGTGTCGTGGTGAGAGAGGATAAAAAACTGTTGACTGTATTATTTCCTGATGGGCGCGATGGGAGAGCTTTCACTCTTAAGGTGCTTCAATATCAGCAGCAACTTTGAAATACATACTCCCTAGATGTTTACTTTAAAAATGATTTTTGTACCACTGTTAAATGTTAATTTCTCTTTTGTGTACCACTTGGATGATGCAGGCTGAGACATATGAAGATTTGCATGAGTGGAAAACTGCTCTTGAGCAGGCTCTTGGACACGCTCCTAATGCATCACTCATAATGGGTCATAATGGAATATTCCGTGCTGAAACTAACGAGGCTATTGAAGGTTCCTTTCATCAAGGTTTGTTCTAATCCATGTTGCATCTATACATATGACAACGTTTCTTTTGTTTGTGTATATTTCTGGCTTAGTAGTTTACTTTCCTTTACCTATGCATCATTCTTCCTTTATTTTCCATAATTGCTAGGGAGGCATAAGCGTCCATCAAAATTTACGGTTGTTGGAAGACCAATCCTACTTGCTCTTGAAGATATAGATGGAAGCCCATCATTCCTTGAGAAAGCTCTTCAGTTTATTGAGAAATATGGTAAGTTCTTGAGAAAATATCGGTAGCCACCACCAAGCTTTATTGATTGCCTCCATAAGTAATTTTTCTAGGGTATGCACTTTTTAGATCAAAGTGTGACCATAGTTTTTTCAGAGTACCCAACACATGTAATATATATTCATTTCAACTGCCATTTCCATGATTGTATTCTCATTCAACTTGCTGTTGCAACGGTTGAAACCAGATGTATTTATTTTCCTAGATTGCGTTTTTATTTTAACTGTTTTTTTGTTTGTTTGGGTGGTTTTTGTCTCCTCAGGAGCTAAAGTTGAAGGAATATTAAGACAGTCTGCTGATGTGGAGGAGGTAGAACGTAGAGTTCAAGAATATGAACAGGGTACGTATAATCTACCAGCTGATTTCTCTCTGTATTTAGTTTAAGCACATCTTATTATGCTAATATAATATGTTCTTAGAATTCCCGGGTGCTCCCTCCAATACACACTTTACATTTTTTTTCTTTCTTCCTCTTCAAATATTTCCTAGGCAAAACAGAGTTCACTTCTGATGAAGATCCACATGTTATTGGAGACTGCATTAAGGTAGTTTCTTCCCAACTTTTTGTTATGCTAATTTGTGCGTTGTTACAATACTAAGACAGTTTCAATTCAATTGCAGCATGTATTGAGGGAGTTGCCGTCTTCTCCGGTCTCGGTATCTTGTTGTACTGCCCTACTGGAAGCTTACAGTGAGTTTCCTTACCCCCTTCTCCATCCTTCCGATGAAGTCATACTTCGAAATACACAGATCTGTGTGATGGAGATCTGACTGAAAATATGTGAATTTATGTGAATTTGACTTCCTTTTAATTGGTTTTTCTGGATCAGGAATCGAGTCTAAGGAGGATCGCATTAGCTCATTGCGCTCTGCTATGGCGGAAACATTTCCTGAACCTAATAGACGTCTACTACAACGGTATTGTTTCCTGATTAGGGCTGTTTTAAGATAATATCACTGCTATCAGTTTATAAGATAATTATATTTTATAGTTGAGATTACGGATTTCCTTCTAAGTCTGAGTTTATAGGCCATATGAATGGCTTGTGGCCTTTATGAGTAAGAATGCTTGAAAATCATTATGTTTCTTGAACGCTTACCTATTTGCGTTGTACCCTCAGGATTCTGAAAATGATGCGTACTATCTCGTCTCATTCCCACGAAAATCGAATGAACCTGTCTGCTGTAGCTGCTTGCATGGCCCCCCTTCTCTTACGTCCTCTACTGGCTGGTGAATGCGATCTAGATGACGAATTTGATAGTGGTGAAGACAATTCTGCGCAGCTTCTTGCTGCTGCTAATGCTGCCAATAATGGTCAAGCCATCATTACTATACTTCTGGAGGATTTTGGAAGTATTTTCGATGTAAGATGCATTTAGATAGTTTCATTCAGATTTAGTTTATGTATGTTTTTATACTTTTATCGGGACAACTATGTCTTATATGTCTATCTGCAATTTTCAGGAGGAAAATATTCAAAAATGTTCGATTTCGATCGAATCACATGTTGGAAGTAGTGGGCCTGATGATTCTAGTGATGATGACAACAACCTGAAGAATGAATATCAAAATACAGTGAATGAAGTAGAATCAGTGACGGATGATGATAATGAACGTGCATTGAGTGGAAAACTGAGCGAGAGCAGCGGATGCACAAGTAGTGATCTCAATGTATACAAGGTTATTTCTTCTTTGGCCAATCTTAGCTCTCTCTCTACTCCTTCAATTTACCCATGCATCCATGCTAAGATTACATGAAACATTTATTTGTCAATGAAATACCTTTAAACATAGGAAGTATAGCTCATGAATAAATATATGTATTTTAGCTATTATATATGTATCCTATCAAGATTATTATTTAATGAATAGAGTCCGCAGTGCTTAACAAAATAGTTATTTTCAAGATTATTGTATACGTTCTTTGTAGGGATTTGTTGCTGATGACTCCGATATCGAATCACCGAGAGAGATAAGTGGCCCAATACGTGATTCAAATGTGCGAATAGATCATGTTGTGAGAAATCCTTTCGTCAACCACACGGATCAACAAGCTGGAAGGCAGATAGGTAATGATCCAAGAAAATCCAGAGATGACTCATCTCTCGTAAATTTCGAGGAGCCTTATCTATCAAGGAAGGTGTCAAATGTTTTCACTCATGAAAATACTCTGGCTGCTCCTGGTCTTGAATCATCAAGTGAGAAACCCATGAATAAGGACATACCCTCCTCTGTTCATGCAAAGCGTGCGACATTCTGGGGCCAAGGCAGTGTATGTATTTTATAATCTTGATCAAATAGTTCTGATTCTGTGCATGTGGCAGATTTGACGTATTAGCTCAGCAGAATCATATAGAGATAATGATATCATTAACGTTTTCTTTGCTTTTTGTTTGTCACAGGCCAGAAAGATATCCACAGATGGATCGTTTGATTCTTCAGGAGAAGACGAGTAAGGCTTTCTCTGCTAAAATTATGACTGATTTATATATCCATCTGTTTTCAAGTTTGAATCTGATAATCCTTTTTTTAAGTTTAGTGGTTCATTAATTGTTTGTAGGATTGCTATACAGAGGCTCGATACCACAAAAAATGAACTACGACAACGAATTGCAAAGGAGGTAATCATCTGCTAATGAAAATTTTATTTTCTAACTTCATTAAGTCACTAACAGCACTGTCACCATTATTGTTATAGGCCAGAGGTAATTCGATATTACAAGCTAGCTTGGAGAGAAGAAAGCAAGCACTGCATGAACGTCGTTCCTCGCTTGAACAAGATGTATTAAATTTCTCTTTCAAACTATCTATGTTTACGTCTTTCCTCTCTCTCTACAATAAAGCCTAATGTCAAAGGAATCTTCTTCTGGTTCGATGGTCGGAAACTTATATATAGGTGTCAAGATTACAAGAGCAGTTGCAAGCTGAAAGAGATCTTCGAGCAGCACTTGAGGTTGGTTTGAGCATGTCTTCTGGACAATTCATCTCACATGGTGCGGATTCAAAAGTGAGTATAACATCTTAGGGAAGTGATATCTTTCTAATGAACAATTAGTTTCTTTGAAATACTTATGATCCATGTATATTTGAAGACAAGGGGAGAGCTTGAGGAAATTGCTCTTGCCGAGGCTGATGTGGCAAGACTGAAGCATAAAGTCGCGGAACTCCATCATCAGCTTAACCAGCAACGTCGGACTAACTTTGGTTCCTTCTCAGACGCGCGTGATAATCATCACCATCTCCAGAATCACAATTCTCTAAAGTAAGTTTTATCACTAAACCTCTACTTTCCTCACACGGAAGAGCAAAGTATTATGTTTATGTACTGTTATATGATTGGTACACATCTATGTTTCTGTTTTGATACCATGTTATGTGTTTTCTGCAGAAGGTTTCTTCAGCAGGATTTTGATTCCACTCTTGCCTATGTAAATCACGAAAGGAAACAAAGACACGAGGTACTTAACTTTACTCTAATTTTTCTGTTATAGTTTTCTTGAGTAAACCAATAAAACTTGCTAATTAAGCTACAGGATAATGTGCTGGAGACACAATTGAGAAATAGTAAAGGAGCAGGATCTTTTGCTGTTGGCAATAGCAAACAACCATCTCGCAGGCAATCACCAAAATCATCAAACATGGTCGACTCTAAACGCAGTGAAGAGCTTGGGAATATATCTGTAGACAAGTTCTCAGCCTTAGATTCTCATTATCCGTCTCCGTTGTCTTCAAGAGCACTCGATGTAAGATCTCCTGCTCCGTATTATTCGTTTGGCTAAGGATATCTAAAGAGAAACATCTCTACTTGATGACAAAACCGCGCACTAACACGCTTGAGAAATGTTGGCATTGCAGATGACAGAGCACACGAGGCTTAACCATCCGTCAGCCGCGGCATCAGCAGCTCTTGTAGAGTTAACAACTCGTCTTGACTTCTTCAAGGAAAGACGGTCGCAGCTCATGGAGCAGCTTCACAGCCTCGACCTTAACCACGGCTCGGCTGGTCAAGATTTCATACACCGGCCATTGTCTCCACCTTGGAACTTACAACATTAGAGAAAAGAAGTAAAAGCTTCTGTTTGATCTGAATATTGAATTATTGATTACTGTCACTGATCATACGCTACTGCTCATGACCCTCATCGGCAACAGTCTTGTACTCTTGTGTGTATATAAATTATAAAAAACTATTTTTTGTAATACGTATTTTTTTGTCAACATTTTTTTTTGTCACAAACCCGTTAGCCATTCCTACACTAGTAGGCGCTGAGATTCGATTCCGAGTGGAATGGTGTTACATGTCTCACGTGGACTTATGTCTGCCACCATGCCAAGACCACTTTTCCATACGTATTTGTTTTATAAATGCGAGATCTTACTTATTAATTGGGAAACAAGAAGGTTTGCTATATTTCGACCAAAAAAAAAGAAGGTTTGCTATATTTTGTAAACAATTACATAAAATGTTATTGAAATTAAGAACAATTTGAATTAATATATTAAAGTTTAAATTAGATAATTGTACTTATAAAACAATAAATTAAGAAAAATTAATACAAAATCTTAAAACATAGATCTTATGGCATTAAATAATCATCAAATAAATTAAAATCAACCTAAAATCTAAAACAAAAAGATCTTCTTTCGATAAATTTTTGAAAAATGTTATATTTCAGAATTTTGTAGTTTTAGTTTCAAAAACATATAACAATTGTAAAGAAAAAGTATATGTATGTTAAATATAAAATATGTTCCCGCCTAAAAAAGCGCGGGTTAAATCCTAGTTAGTTATTTTATAAAAATTAAAACTCTAAACCAATATGGATATGTTAGTCTATTTATGCTCTGACCAGCCAATTAACTGAAATCTCTGAATATTTGATGGTAAAAAGAGAAATATAAAGGATTAGTGACTAATAAATCAAGAAATATACTGATGTCGAAAAACCAAAGTGTAATAAATCTCCGGAAATATAAATATCTGAGAAAAGAAAAGACTACGAACGGCGTCGTTTAAAGAAGAAAAGACTGTCGATTTTCCTTTTCTTTTTCTTCCCTCGTTAATTACTATTTTTCTTTTTCTTTATATATAAAAAGAAAAGTCATCCTTAATATTCCTTTATACACATCTTCACCGTCTCCTTTTTTTTAATTTGTTTTTCTCCCCTCTCTCTCTAAAAAACCCTAGTTTCTCTCTCCTCTCATCGATGCTTCTGGTCGCATAGAAATACGCAGATCTGGTAATTCAGGTTATATATCATCTTCCCTCTTGTTTCTCTCCTTCTAATTTGATGCTGATTCTCTTCGATTTCGCTTCTCGTTTTTTCGTCGATATTAATCATCGATTTTCTCTAAAAGAGATTCAGAAACAAGGGTCTTCGTTATTCTTTCTGGGTTAAAATCGTTTGTTTTGTGGCTTCAAGGTTCGATTCTTTTTTTATTGCTCCTAATAAGATATATTATGCATCCCTTGCTTAGCTATGAAACTACTTTCTTTAGTATGCATCTTTTATTTGCAGGTTACATGTGAAAGTACTAACCTTTTTTGATGGGTTTTGATTTTGCAGATGGATAAAAAGAGTGCTCCTTCTCCAAGGGAGCGTGCCCAGTCCATATTCGATAAGGTTATCTCTCTCTTTACTTTTAACAAGTCTCTGGATTTGACACTAACTTGGTCTCTCTAAGAGGGTAGATGTTGGTTCTTCTTAGTACGGTTGTTTAAGGCTGTTTTGTCTTTGTGAAATTTTGCTATGCATTACAAATTACAATAAGTGCTTTCTTTTGCAGACTGTTGAGTTAGAAATCAAACGTCGGAAAGCTGCTCAGGCTCGGAATCCGTCTGACCCGAGTTTGTGGCAGAAAATCCGTGATAACTATGAAGCTATAGTTCTTGAAGATCATACATTTTCTGAGCAGTACAGCATTGAGTTAACTCTGTGGCAGTTGCACTACCAGAAGATCGAGGAGTTCAGATCACACATCAATGCTGTCTCTGCTTCTAGTAGCTCAAGTGTGCCTCAAAACGGAAAGGGTCCTTCTAAATCCGACCGGATTACAACACTCAAGCAGCAGTTCAGATCATTTCTTTCGGAAGCAACTGGGTTTTACCATGGCATGATCTTGAACATTAGATCAAAGTATGGTCTTCCATTGGGTTATTTTCCGGAGGATCAGGAGAGTCGAAACTTGGCTGATAAGGACGGAAAGAAGTTAGCAGAAGTTAAGAAAGCCTTGGTATCTTGTCACCGTTGCTTAATATACCTCGGTGATCTGGCTCGTTATAAAGGATTGTTTGGAGAGAGTGATTCCATGAACCGAGAGTATGCCGCTGCTTCAAGTTACTATTTGCAAGCAGCTTCTATAATGCCAGCTAGTGGAAACCCACATCATCAGGTTATTCCCTTTTTTCTCCTTCTCATGTTATTTTCAGTTAGGTACAGCTTTGCAGTACACTTCTTCTGATTGGATTAACTTAATGTTTCAGCTTGCTCTAATTGCTTCTTATTCGAGGGATGAGTTTACAGCAACATATCGTTATTTCCGGAGTTTGGCTTTGGAGAGTCCTTTCCCAACTGCCCGGGACAACTTGATTGTCGCTTTTGAAAAGGTTAACTAAGAAGTTTCTTTTTTGTAATCATGTTAGTGTCTTAGCCTACAGCGATTATCCTTCCACTTTCGTATTACCCAAATATAATGCAATTTTCTCTCTTTTTATTGTTGAGTAGAATCGTCAGAGTTATGCCCAACTGTTTGAGTCTGCTAAAGAATCTTCTAAGAGGCTGACTGGTAAAGGAAGAGGTAAAGGCGTAGATACTTCATCGAAAGATGCGAACTTGGTAGCTTGTCCTGAAAAGGATAAGGTAACTAGTGCAAATGAGTTGCTCAAATCGTTCTGCATTCGATTTGTTCGTCTCAATGGAATTCTTTTTACTCGAACGAGGTAATTTTCTCTGAATTTAATTCCTTCTAGACTCTGTTGTTGGCTCTCTGGTGTAATATTTATTACTTGTTTTTGTCAGCTTGGAGACCTTCTTAGATGTTCTTGCTTCCACTAGCAGCAGTTTACTAGAGCTGGTTTCTTCAAGCTTATTGGAAGAGTTGAATTTTGGTATAGACACCAGTGACAGTGCAATTTTCATTGTTAGGCTCGTGACAGTTCTTATATTTAGCGTCCATAACACAAAGAAAGAGACAGAAGGTCTGTCATATGCAGAAATTGTACAGCGTGTAGAGCCTGCCAAAAACTCCATAACAGCAAGTTTTGAGTTAGTTGGACACATAATGGGGCAGTGTGCGCAACTGCGTGATCCTTCGTCAAGTCACTTCTTGCCTGGTGTCTTAGTTTTTATTGAATGGTTGGCATGTTGTCCTGATATTGCACTGGGTAGTGATCTGGATGATAGACAGGCTGCTGTAAGGAATAGCTTTTGGAACCAGTGTGTTACCCTCCTCAATCAAATCTTGTCGCTTGGACCTATGTTTGTTGATGATGTTGAAGATGGGATTTGCTTTTCAAACATGAGCATGTATGATGAAAGAGAAACTGGAAATCGACTTGCACTGTGGGAGGACTATGAACTAAGAGGATTCTTGCCTCTGCTTCCAGCTCAGACTATTCTCGACTTCTCAAGAAAGCATTCCTTTGGTACTGAAGGTCCCAAGGAAAAGAAAGCGCGTATAAAGAGGATCCTTGCAGCAGGGAAAGCTTTGACCAGTGTGATCATAGTTGACCAGAATCATGTGTACTTTGACTCAAAGAAAAAGAAGTTTCTTCTTGGTGTAAAACCGTCAGACGACTTGCTGGATTCTCATTCAAGCTTACCTGAAGCTGATAATACTTTACAAGATAACCTATCAATGATGAGTCGTAATTCGCCAATGATGCAACAAGATCAGCAGATTTATTTGGGTGAGGATGATGATGATGATGAAGTAATTGTGTTTAAGCCTCTAGTTGCTGAGAAGTGGAAAGGAACTTCTGACCAAATATATGTCCCTAATGGAGGCTTCAAGAAACCTGATCAAGTTCCTATTATGGGGGACTTTGATGCTTTTAGTGGTCCAGATCCAGCATTTCATGAAAAACTCCTTCTGCAAGCAGGAGGCAATGCAAGAGTTCAAGTGCCTGCATCTGTTGGTTCTAACCATCTGGGCAATCTTCAGCCGCCAACCCAGTCTCAGGCTGCGTATTTGCAACAGGTTCAGACACATGCAGTGCATACTCAGCCATCTCAATTACTAGCTTCTGCGCGACTCCAGCCAATGCAATCCCAGGCCCCACATCTTCAACAACCTCAATCAAGGGTTGTGCACTTTCAACAAACTCAAGCACAGGTTTCACAAGTTTCACCGGCCCAGTCACTATCTGCTTCCATTGGTGGTACCAAGTGGTGGTTACCAGAAGAAGCTGCTTCTGTTGGTAGTAGCCTATCTGGTTTTTCTCAGATGGGTAATGGTCTTGCTATGAGGAATGAGTTGCAAGGAAATCATGGACTTTCCTATTACCCTGCACACTCATTACCGATCCACCAGTCTTTCAATGCTAATGGTATGGGTGGCATGCCATATTCGCAGTCACGAACACCTGAATCTGTGTTGCCACCGAAAGTTGATGCGGTTCCATATTCTGGAGTTATTGCTGATGGACTGGGTGTGCAATCTTCATTTGCAAGAAAAAATCCAATAAGTAGACCTATAAGAAATATTGGTCCTCCGCCTGGGTTTAACCCTGTCCCCTCTAAGCTGCAAAAGGAGCCGGCACCTAGTTCAGGTATGTCGGGCAACAATCTAGTTGCTGATGATTACAGCTGGTTGGATGGATATCAAGCTCAATCTTCTCGGGGCACTGGGCTCAATGGTTCTGTGAATTACACCTCTTCTGGGAAACCAGAACACATCGGTACCAGCAATGGACTGAACGGGCCTGCCAACCTTCCGTTCCCGGGAAATCAAGTTCCAACATCACAGGTCCAAGCAGAGTTTCCGTATTTCCAGAATCCTCAATCAGCTCAACTCCCCGAGCAATATCAAGGACAGTCTAATTGGCCGAATCGTCACTTTGTGTGAGATCAGAGTGGAAGAGTAACACGGTAAGAGCAGACATGAAGCTTGTTTGCATTATTGAATTCTTTGTAAGGTCTTATTACCGTGGTGTTGATCTAGGTATATTGGGAATGATTCTCAGGTGGGTGTTATGCATCGTGTTGTGCTGCCTAACTTCAACTGAGTCTTGTTCTGTTGAAGTCTCTAGTTAAAGTCTTTGTGGCCTTGGCTTCTTTGCGGGACACTTCCTACCTGACAGGTTCGTTCTTATTCGCTCTTGTCCTTGAGCTTGTGTCACAATTACTAGTTCAGACATGTTTAGGCACTTAATTTGTTTGTGCAAACCATGGATGCTTATTGGTGATAGATTCAGGATACAAGCTCATGTTGGTGAAAGAGATATATGGTAACAAGAATGAATGGTTTATGCTATGCGGGATTGATAGGAGTTAAAGTGCATTTCTCTTGCTACTTGAGGTGGGAGATGTTTGACCGTATGAATGAATATGAAAGGAAACGTGTACCTTGTTGTGGCTTGCTCTCTGATATCTGAAGCAGTTTGTGGCTGTTTTTTCCGAATAATGTTTAGCTGTTCTCTTGCAGCTAATCTTTCTCTCTTTGGTTGCTTTGCTTTTCTTCTCATTTGTGCTATGTTTCTCTTCAAAACTTCTCTCTTCAAAAGGTGTTTTAAACTCTGCTATTAGTAATGAATAAAGACTCGTTTGCATAATAGAATCTGGTGTTGGAAGCCAATACCGTATTGTACTTCTAGTGGTATAATTAATTCCACGAAAGAAGTAGAACCATGTTGTCTCATATCATTTGCCCACCTTGCTTGCTTTCACAATTTTCTCCAAAGCCATTAGTGCTGTTTCGAGTTAAGCATCAAACAATAGCATATATAGAGAGATAAGAAAACAGTGTCAAGTGTGTGCTTATAGAATTTACAAATAGAAAACACCCAAACTATAATGAAAGAAGATAATGAAAACGCTCCTACTCTATGAAAACCCGTGTTATCAAAATATTAAAAAAAATTAGATGAGTAAAAGCAAAGAATCTAATGAGCCAAGTCTTCACTTCCTACACCCACAATGGATTTGTCAACCACTACCCGTACATTGTATTGCTCGTAAACTCTTCCTCTATTCTCTGCCCACCACTCTTCTGCTTGTTTCTCACTAAACCGTTTTCGACTACCATCAAAAATAATCCTAAGGTTATGTTCAATCCTCACCAACAAAAAAACAGGAGCATGCACATATTCCAAAGAAGACATTTAAAAAATATAGAAGAATAGTACCTGAAACGGACTCGTTTGAGATCTCTTGCGCCTCCTGGTAAGGCAGTGAGAGTGATATACACACCAGGCTCATCTTGCTCAACCCATTCATTTTCATTACGTGGTTCACTTTCTTTTGATCGATTGCTTATCCTATTTATCCCTTCAGCAGCATGATTGGCTTGCTGTCGGTAACTTGCACCCTCGAAAACAGGCGTGATAGTCCCGTTAGAATACATCGGGACAGTGTTTGAGCCGTCGGGATCAGTTTCTTGACTGTTTGGACGGTTTAAGGTGTTAGAAGAAGGGGCAATGGAATCAAGATCGGAACCAAACGGATTAAGAGAAGAAGACTTGATAGTCCGAGCTGATCCAACTGGTAATCTCTCAGCCATGTCTTTCAACTGCATGGTTTCATCGAAACAAATCAGTAAGTTGCATGTAGTCTTTTTATTCATTTAAACAGCACAGAGAAAAACTTTACTTGAGCGGTAAGTGATTTTATCACTTCTTTCGCTGCCTTGCATCTCGCTGTTTCTTCGCTAGCAATGGCCAGAGCCTCCTTCAGTTGTTTGGTTGTTCTTTCCAGTTCAACTTCTTGAAGTTGTGCCTTCCGTGTAAGAATCTCAACCTATGAAAAATTGTTTATTAGCAAAGGGGGGCAATCTAAAACAAAATAGCATGATCTCAGCAACTATGTTTTCTTACAATAAGAAACAAGGAATCAGCTTACTTGAGATCTTAGCATAACCACCTCCTGGCTTAGGTTGTCACTGGTTCTATTGGCATCATCCACGACAAATTTCGGTGTAGTTAGTCCCGAAAGAGTGGGAGTTGGTGTCGTTGAGCGAGGTGGGCTTGGGCGTCTAGATATTGGCGAAGTTGCCCGAGAAGCAATTCGTGAACCGGGAACAGACGCTGAGAAGAACTTCTTTGATGATCCAAAAGTTGGATTAAAAGACTTGGTTACGTTTATTGAACCCCGGTGAGAGCCTCCACTTGGTATTGGTGAGACACGACTACTATTAAATTCATATTTCTTATTCTTCTTAGATCGACTGTCCACTTGCCTTATCGGCTCCAACAATGAGAATCTAGCTAACTGTCCATCGGATCTAGAATCGAACTTCTCATCCCTGTCAACTGCATCTGATCCTTGGTTTACACTTTCTCTTCGATTCAAAGAAGAATGAGACGAAGGATCAGTTTCCATCGCCTTTTTTAATTTGCTAAAACACTTGTCACACACTCGATATGGTTTATTCGGGTTCGGTGCCATACAAGCCTTCAGGGACTTTTTACTGCTGCAAGAATGGCAAAACACCAGTCCACAGTTATAGCAGTTGTGACGCTTTCTCTTGAAGTTGAAAGGCTGACGGCAACCTGAACACATGGATTGGTCCATCCCTGATGCCCACTTGTGAAGGCACACAGCTGCTGTAAAGTTAGAGCCACAGGCAATACTTTTCACCTGTTTATCCTTAAGCGACTCGACCAATGTCGGGGAGTTTCTATCATCAGCATCCCCATGGCCTAGTCTACCATTTGATCCTTTTCCCCAAGTGTAAACCTCAGTCCTTGAAGTTAAAACTGCAACATGATAAGCACCACAAGCAATCTCTTCGACAAAACTCTTGTGAAGTTTACCTTCAACACGAACCGGAACCTTCCCATCTGTATGTGGGTTTCCAAGCTGACCATAAACAGGACTACCCATAGTATAGACATGGCCCGCTGTTGTCAGGGCAACTGTTAGACTATGTCCACACGCAACTTGACAAAAATTAGGTTCTACAAGAGCTGCGACACATGTAGGCACGAGTTTTGGTTCTTTGTCACCGTGGCCAAGACGACCCTTGTCACCATCACCCCATGTAAAGAGCTTTCCTGAGGAGCAGTTACTAGAGCTCGAGCTTCCAACCATGACTTCTACAACTGCAGCTGTGTGCCATACACCACAGGCAGCCCGGACAGTTCGAAGACCTTTCAAGGAGTCTATCTCTCTGGGTATAAACACACTTTTCCTGTCTCCATGGCCCAAAACACCAAAAGTCCCATCACCAAAAGTAAACAACTGCCCAGCAGACGTTACAACAGCTGTGTGATAAGGTCCACAAGAGACGGATGATACATGTATACCTTCCATCAGAAAATTCACTCTTTTTGGGACCCAGTGACTGACTTCATTTCCATGTCCCAAAATACCAAAATCTCCTTTACCCCAGGTATACAAATCCCCGGATAGAGAGACTGCACAACTATGGTATTCGCCACATGCTACCAGCTCAATATTTGTGGTACCGAGTGCATCAACAAGTTTCGGATGTTGAACACTGGAATCTACACCATGGCCAAGCCTACCCTCAGATTCCTCTCCCCAAGCAAAACTTTCTCCTTGTTTTGTCACAAGGACACCATGCTGTCCACCACAAGCAATATTTTGGACATCAAGTACTATACTAGATTCTAAAGCTTTCGGAAGTAAGGAATCCATTTTAATTTCTAGCGAACTTCCGACTCTGTGGGTTCCACCACCCAAAACACCTTCGCCTATTCCTTCTCCCCAAATAAAAACGTCTCCCAACGCATCTCCATCATCATGACCAGAACCATGGCTCGAAGAACTAATAGCACTTGACAGACTAATTCTATAAGCATCCATACCCATACCCTTTATGTGACCATGCACGGCATCAGAGCCTCCAGATGACAAAGAGTGAACTGAAATAGTTGTTGGATCTGAGGGATAAAACCCTTTTGGAGGAAGAGCATATAATGACATGTCTGAGAATGCCTTGTCAATGCCATTCTTAGGTGGGCTCTCATATGGACTGTGAAGACGATGGTGATTAGAGCCCTCCTGAAAGGTAGCAGAAAACTACCATAGTTAAGACATGCACAAAATGAAATGGAATGTTTCATTCTAGTACCTTCTGGAAACTTTCATTGCTACTAAATGGAGAATGTAAAGGGGAGGTTCTCCGGGTATATGTCCTCGGACTATTAGCTTCGGATGGAGTCCCATCACTTCTTGATTCAGTCCTCCATTTTCTTTGATGACAACGAGAGATCAAGGCTTTTAAACCACTAAACCACACTTCAGCCTCATCTTTATCCTTGCATATCTGTGAAATAAAACACCTAATTAATGAGAATTCAATAATAACAGACAGTTTAATCATGATTCATATAGCAGCGTAGAAAAATAATATACTATAAGAAAAACCTCACCACATCCAATGACCTCTCGTCGTATATTAATGAAAATGATTGATATTCCTTCTCCGGACGTGGATATCTCTGAAAAATAGGCTGCAAGAGAAACACCATTGCAAGTTCAAACATGCAACCTATGACTAATGAAAATGACTGTGCAAATGATTCATGAGAGAATGCAAACTTATTATGACCAGTTTATTGTTAGTTCAAGAGAGATTTAAATGACGTCTTCCACGACTGTCAAAACTTACAGTTCGCTGCCCAGATATTATCCTAGACACATGGCTCAGCTTCAAATGTTTCTCCTCCTTCCCAGAGAACCATATTAAAACAGATTCATCCTGAAAGTTACAGGACATACTATTTACTAAGAAACTGAAAAGTATAACACACATCACGAGCAAAGTGAACATAAACCAGAATATAAAGAGTTTAATGGAAAAGGAATCAACACAACTTACATTCGAAAGGCGAAATGGACAGAACTTAGGCTTTCCCCTTCTTCCATACTTGAGCAAATAAGCTCCCTTTTTTAGGGCAGTAATAGCCTGAGCCAAATTGAAAAAAAAGAAGGTTCCATAACTAAAGTTGGACACACTAAAAACATCAATCTTAAAACATGAATAAGGAGCTAAGATTACAGTCTTAAATGAAAAGACCAATACTACATTCTAAAGCTGCACCTAATAAAACTCTCTGCAGACTGCTAAGAAAATCACGAAACGAAAACCCGGAATTTTCATTTTTATAGCTTTCACTTAAGCTTAGAGACACTACCAAAAGTAGAACAAGACTCCATAACTTAGCTAAAGCTCGTCACTAACCTAGAATTTGAAATATAATCTAATCAAATCTCAGGATTATACTAATACCACAAAACACCTAACAATTCAGTAGAAACAGTAACCTAACCTTAGCACACAGAATAAATAAAAAAACAAGACCTAAATTGACTATAAATAGCACCTAATGGTCAAAATTTTAACATAGAGACCTGCTCAATATCTCTCGCAATTGCTGGACCAGCTCTACTAAGATCCGAAGCCATACGTCCGTTCCTCGACATACAATACCTTCAATATAACGAAGTTCCTAAAGAGCTTAACCTCTTAAGCCCGCGAAACCACCACACACTAATCAAGCCACACAAATGTGAAAAAAATCAAAAACACATAGTGCAATCAAGAAAATCAACTCCATATCGCTACGAAGCAGCAGAGAAGCTTCTTCTCCAGCTCGAATCGGTTCAAAAAATCGAACAAAAATCAGAACCAAAGAGACGACGCCGTTCAATAGAAGAAGAAGAAGCGTAGTGTGTGTGTGTGTCTATAGATGCTGATTAAGCTTCTTCGACGATAAGCGAGAGGAGCTAAGCGTGGATTCAAACGCAGAGAATCTATGTAGACATGTGTGTCAGTGTGTGTGTGATCTACGAGAGCGAGAGAAAAAAAAAAAGAGAGAGAGCCAAAAGGCAGATTCTGACTAGAGAAAGAAGAAAATAGCTTTATTTTTCTTGTTGCTTTTTATTACGATCGTTAATTAACACTGGCCACTGCCAACTAATTACCTTCACTTTTTTTAAAAATAATAATTTGTGTGTGTTTTGCTATAATCAATTGTAGCTAGTAATATTTAATATTAGGGGTGGGCGTTCGGGTTCGGATCGGGTTCATTCGGGTTTCGGGTTTTCGGGTAGAGGACTATAGAACTCGTTCGAGTTTTTCTATAAATTTTTTGGGTTCGGTTCGGGTCCGGGTCGGTTCCGTTCGGGTTCGGGTACCCGAAACTATAAAAAAAACTCCAAAATTATATAATAAAATATTTTAAAATATATATTTTATTAAGATAATATGAATTATACACAATTAAATGTATACAAAAGTATCTAAAAATAATCAAATTATACAAAACTACTCAAAATATAAGAAAAGATGTTAAATATTTGGATATATAAGTTACTATAAATATAAAATTACTAATATTTTTATATATTTAATTATATTTCGGGTACCCATTCGGGTTTCGGGTCGGGTCGCGTTCGGGTTCGGGTTTTCGGGTCTTGAAATATAAAATCCGTTCGGGTATTTGGTTTGTTTCGGTTCGGGTTCAGATCCTTATTTTCGGGTCGGGTTCGGTTCGGTTTTTCGGGTTCGGGTTTTTTTGCCCACTTAATTTTCCAGTATTTAAATTTCGTGACTATAAGAATGTTATTTTTTTCTTGTATATTATCCTTGATTTTATTGAATTACATCAGCGAATTGAATTACATCAGCGAATTGAATTAGTTGACCAAATATTATTATTTTTTCTCACTAATTACTTTTTAATTACGTAATTAAACTCAGTCATACTTTATGTTTGTTGTTAGCCAAATACGACGCCGTTTGAATAATCCAAATTTTATACTACATGTCAAACCTTCTTGTTGAGAAAGAAGGCTTGCTTGTTAGTTCTCGTGTGCTTTGTTATTATGGTGATGAAGGAAAAAAAGAATGGGCCATGTTAAAAGCGGTGCAGGCTTTTTAGTCGGTGGACTTGTAGAAAAGAGAACTATAAAAATTTATTATATGGACTTTAAGCATGTGTACTCATAATTATTAATATGATGTTACAATATATGACTTTAAATTTTCGTTAAATAGATTATTTGATAGCATTACTTGACGTGAGAAAACCTTATAACATCGGTTACAAACTTACAATTTACAATTTCATTATTAGACTCTTTCAAAAAGTAATTATGAAGAACTTATAATAATTGTGTGAAAAACTCAAAATGAATTTGACAACCACTCTCTCTCTATATCCACATATGAATGTTGTGGTCCAAAGTCCAACTAACCATTTATTGCAAACACACAAAAAGGCAAAATAAATCATGAGTCTTTTAACAAAAAAAGGAAATAAATCAAAGAGAATAAATATAAATATATAATCCAAAATTATGAGTGTATATATAATAATCATAGCATTTGGTCAGTCCACTTGAGAGAAACACAAAAAAAAGAGATAGACACAAAAGGAAACCAGACACAAAATCAAAAGAGAGAGAGAGAGAGAGATCATGGCTAATATTGGTGAAGGCAAAACTGTGTGTGTGACAGGAGCGTCCGGTTACATTGCTTCTTGGCTCGTTAAGTTCCTCCTTGACCGTGGCTACACCGTTAAGGCTTCTGTCCGTGACCCCAGTTCCGTACCCTCTCTCTCTCCTCTCTCTAGGGTTCAAAGACTTAAGCTTTAGATTTTGGTTTCTCTTACACTAGCTCTAGGGTTTAAAGACTTAAGCTTTAGATTTGGGTTTCTAACTGTGAGCTTGGATCTTGGTATTGTATTAGTGTTGGATTTGGATACATAACTTTATCTTAAGAATTGTCTCTTGATTTTGCCTTGTATTTGCTCTTACAAATCAAAAGTTTTGGCCTTTATTGTAGTTTTGTTGTTGTTGATTCTTTTCACATCTTAGGGGATCCGAAAAAGACACAACATTTGGTTTCATTAGAAGGTGCAAAGGAAAGACTTTTGTTGTTCAAAGCAGATCTCTTGGAAGAAGGATCATTCGACTCCGCTATTGAAGATTGTGAAGGAGTTTTCCACACTGCTTCACCATTTTATCATGATGTTAAAGACCCACAGGTTATTCTTGAAACTTATCCTCAGAAACTTGTATTCATTGATGATGATGATGATGATGTTAACTTTCTTGTTTAACCTTCATTGATTAGGCTGAACTTATCGATCCTGCACTCAAAGGAACACTTAACGTTTTGAATTCCTGCACCAAATCGTCTTCGGTCAAAAGGGTTGTTGTAACTTCTTCCATGGCTGCTGTTGCTTATAACGGTAAACCACGCACACCTGATGTAACCGTCGATGAGACTTGGTTCTCTATTCCTGAGCTCTGCGAATCTTCAAAGGTTTGTTACAGATTTTGAGAATGCAAACTTTCTACATTTGTGTTATAGTGTAAGCTTATTGTTTGAATATGCGGTATAGCTTAACTCTGTTTTGTTATTGGACTTAGATGTGGTATGTTCTGTCCAAGACCTTAGCTGAAGATGCTGCTTGGAAACTAGCTAAAGAGAAAGGCTTGGACATTGTTACTATTAACCCTGCGATGGTGATTGGTCCTCTCTTACAGCCAACTCTGAACACAAGTGCTGCTGCTATACTAAACTTGATTAATGGTAAGCAAACAACTTCCACTGCATTCGTGTTTCTTTAGACCGTTCTTTTGTCATATGTTGGAGAACTCTTTTTGACTTCATGTCTTTATTTGTTTCCTATACGCAGGCGCAAAGACATTCGCCAACATGACTCTTGGATGGGTTAATGTAAAAGATGTAGCCAATGCTCACATCCAAGCATTTGAGGTGCCTTCAGCTAATGGACGTTATTGTTTGGTCGAGAGAGTTGTACACCACTCTGAGATTGTTAATGTTCTTCGCGAGCTTTACCCTAATCTCCAACTTCCTGAAAAGTAAACATCTCTTAACACATATATACTCACTAGTCACTAGTTATGTTTTGTCCTGGTTTCAAAAGCTTTGTTTAATACGCAGATGTGTGGATGAGAATCCTTATGTGCCGACATATGAAGTGTCCAAGGAGAAGACAAAGAGCCTTGGCATAGACTACATACCATTGAAGGTTAGCCTCAAGGAGACCGTCGAGTCTTTGAAGGAGAAAGGTTTCATAAACCTCTGAAGAAGTATTTGAGACAATGGATTCAAACCAAGACTAGTATACTCTCTCGCACCTTATTGTTGGTTCCATCAAATAAGATAACTATCCAGACAATATTAATATTACGAACATCTTCATATAGTACATGGCTGGCTACTAAAAAACATTTCAAGACCATAAATTAAAAGTTATTGTGGGAAAAATATGACAACTTTTCAAAGAATACTACTTTCTTTCTTTTCTTTTTACTTTTCCTTGAGAGATACTGAAACAATAACCTTCACCTCTGTTGATAGACCATCCATGCTTTCTTAGGCCTCGCCTTCTAGTTGCAATGAGCCTTCTCTCATTAGCTTGATGCTCAAACTATTGAATCTTTCCCGAGAATACTGCCTCGACGCTTTCCTCCAGTCAGTCCCAGCTTTCATCATTACTGCAAACTCTTCATAGCTTATTCGTCCATCCTAATTGCCAAGAAGCAAAAAAAGGATCAAGAGAAGACTTGTAAACTGCTATCTACACCTCCAAACTACGAACTTTCCCATGAAAGAACAATTCAGGACCTAACATCTCGGGGTTACCTTGTCAGTGTCAACATCTTGCATGATGGCTGCAATAACTTCCTCACTGCTCGTATCCACCTCATCGTTTAAAGCCTGTCGCAGCTCCTCAATCTCTATGTAATCACTTTGGTTCTGGTCAAAAAAGCTAAAAGCCTTATGCAAGTGTTCATCGTTTGCCATCTTCTTAAGATGCACAGAGACAGCCACAAACTCGCCATAATTCAAAGTCCCGTCCCCATCAACATCAGCCTGCACACCACAATAGATTTCAAGTATACATTGCTTGGAACTCCACAGGAACATAAATTTCAAAGTTTCTGGAAAATTTATTACGGCTTCCATCAAAATTTGTAAATCAGCATCAGGTATCTGCTGTTGTCCAAGTTTATGAAGTCCATGTTTAAGCTCTTCGAGGTTTATCTTGCCCGTCTTTTTACTGTCCATCATCTCAAACGCTTCCTTTATGCCAGCTACTTCCTCCACTGATAAATGCTCGGCTATCACCTGAAAAAAAGTTTCACATTATTTTTTAAATATACGAAATAAGGCCATCAACCAGCAGCAAAGCTGAACGATATCACTACCCGTAGAGCTCGTTTCTTGAGCTTGTTCATAACAGAAAACTGTTTGAGCCTTGCTTTCACAGTCTCCCCGAGTGAAACATTTGGAGCCTTCTTTGCATTCTGTATCCAAGAATGTTCTACAAATAGAAGTCACAGTATATTTGTTCCATAAGTAATACATTTTGGAAACACATAGCTAATTGAAAAACATACCAAGTACTTCTGCAGCAGAAAGACGTTTTTTGGGGTCAGGTTCAAGCATCTTTCTCACAAGGTCTTTGGCAGTTTCAGAAACTATTGGCCATGGATCCCTCTTGAAGTCAATAACCGACCTAATGATCGCATGGGCCACCCCTTGCTCAGTCTCTTTAGAAACAATAAACAAAATCAAGAGACGAACAAGTGATATGATCACAGAAAAATTAGTGGTTCTGCAGTAAATCCTTCTAATCATCTATGGAAACTAAAACCCATCAGATACTTATCTGTACAAAACTTTTACTGTTGAAAAACAAAAAAAAAAAGAGAATAAGATAGATCATAACAAACCAGCCCAAAATGGCGGGACACCACACAGCAGAATATAAAGGATAACTCCAGCACTCCATATATCAACCTCGGGTCCATAATGTCTCCTAAGTACCTCTGGTGCCATGTAATAAGGACTTCCAACAATCTCGTTGAATCCCTCACCTGTTTACAAATTCAAAAAATCAAGTAGATGAAACACAAGAAAGGTATCTTGTGAATATATTATCGATATTTTGTAATCTATACCAGGCTTAAAGAAGACTGATAATCCAAAATCTATGGCTTTAAGGGGTGATGTCTCTTTTTTATTTGCAAAGAGAAAGTTCTCTGGCTTTAGATCCCGATGCATCACTCCATTCTTGTGGCATATCTGCAAAACCCCAAAGGTGTTTAAAACATAAAGGTGGAAGTTAGAATCTTTACATGCATTACACTGTAAAGGCAAATCACTGCACAAAAACAAAAAGGAATCTTAAGCTACTGCGTGAAGACTAACAAGTAACTATGCAACATAATTAGAGAACAAATAAAAATAAACTGTACAAACCTGAACAACTTCAAGAATAGTCTTCATAACAGCAGCAGCAGCTCGCTCAGTATAATGACCTCTTGCAACAATCCGATCAAACAGCTCACCTCCTTCACACAACTCCATCACTATATGCACTGCGTCATCGTCCTCAAAGGCATCCTTGAGCGATACGATATTCGGATGCTTAGGCATATGCCTCATTATCTCAACTTCCCTCCTAACATCCTCTATATCAACTGCTGTTCTAAGCTTCTTCTTCGATATAGACTTGCAAGCATACTTCTCCCCAGTCTTAATATCAGTGCACAAGTACGTAATACCAAACTCTCCTCGACCAACCTCACGCCCCAGATCATACATAAGAGATATATCATGTCCTGTTGGATCTTTTAAAACAGAGAGCTTGAAGCCAGCACCAGATCTATTTGTTGTAGTGTATGCCTCGCTGTAAAAAGGGTTGCTTTTGCTCTTTGGTTTCTCATTTTTACTCCCTGTCTCCGAACCAGGGCTTGCACAGCAATTTCCCATGTGTGATCAAACCCAGAAGAGTCCTGAGATTTACATCAACAAACCAAAAATGACTTGCAAACCCAACAACATGTTCAATTTTCTCCATTCAAAAAAGCTTAACACTTTTATCAATAAAGCTTAAGACTTTATCAATAAAGCTTAAAACTTTATCTATCAGATTGATGAAGAGAACCAGACAAAACAAATGGTCGGTGATACAAATTCGTCAGCTACCAAATAACCCATCTCAAAATTAAGAACCCTAGACTTCGAAGAAGAGATAAGTAAACACTATCAAAGGAGATCAGGTGTGAAAAATCGAAAATTAACAGAAAGGGAAAAAGACAAACCTTGAGACTTGAGAAGGTGAATCAGAGGAAGCAACAGTGAAAGGAGAGGAAGAAGAAGAGTCAAAAAGTCTCTCTCTTTCAAGCTCCTCTAGCGAAAAGACTCTCTCTTTCTTTCTCTATTGTATAATCAGCAGATAACCCATTTGCAATAGACCCACCACACACTCTCTCTCTCTCTCTCTCTCTCTCTCTCTCTCTCTCTCTCTCTAAACTTTCTCAAAATAAACTTCGTTTCCAACGAAATATATGTTTCTTGTTTGGCTTTTTTGTGTATTATTAAAGTTAGATTAACATAATTAACAAATACATACATGTGTTTAGTAGTACTATTTTCACAAACAAAAACCTTTGCGTCTCCTTCATCGATAATAATGGCATCTGGGTTTTGCTCACTGCGACCAACTCTCACCTCCTTACTCTCCTCCCACGCGCTTTCGCCCACTCTCCGGCGTCTTCCAAGCTCTCTTCGTCGCGCTTTATCAGCTCCGGTAAGCTCTTCCTTCACATGGGACAACGTCGTTGAGATAGGTTCTCCTTGCAAATCCACCGATCTCACCGGATTTTTCGAGAAAATCAACCGATGCAATCGCGGATTCGTGAGTCTCATTGATTCGAAATGGGTCATAAGAGAGTGAAATCGAATAAAAATGTTAGCTTTAACTTGTTTGTTTATTGTAAAGTTTGAGTCTTTTTTTGGGTCATATGTTTACAGGAGAAGTTAGCTGAGTTCATACCATTTGTTATAGAGGAAGAAACTATTGGTTATATTCATAAAAGGTTAACTATTTTGTTGCTACTTTGATTCTTAGTTTGTACTTATTGGTCTTTTAATGTATTTATGCTCTCAAGTGGGTTTTGTGTATATACATTGAAACAGATTTGTAGACTACTTGAGGGACTTTGATGATACCTTTACATTTTCAGAAAATGGTAATGTAACGCTTAATCCCATGTTTGAAAAGCCTGAAGATAGAACAAAAGCTGTTGCAGATGTTATCAAAATATTGGGTGATAAAGGAATCATTCCAGGGATACGAAATGAGGTGTAGATTCGATGTTTTTCGATTTGTGTGTGTCTTTTTGCTCTTTGATTGATTGATGCTTTTGATTTGGTTTCTGTGATTTTAACTGTCTTCGTTTTGTTGATATTTTCACCAGATGTATCCTGTCAAAGCATCTTTTAATGCTCCTGTCTTTTTCTCGCTAGAGCGCGCGGCTGCTCCTTATTTCGGATTAAAGGTAAAACCAAACTGCACTGTATTGTATCACCTTGTAGCAATGAACTCAAAATTAGATGCTTTGGCATCAATACATGTGTACCATGTTCTTTTGTCTTATTTTGCTTTGTGTACATGTTTTGATTGAAATATTAGTATGAGTTATCTCATATCTATATATAGGGTTATGGAGTTCATATGAATGGGTATGTAGAAAAAAATGGAGAAAAGTTTCTATGGATAGGTAAGAGAAGTCTCTCAAAAGCCACTTATCCAGGGATGCTTGATCATCTTGTTGCTGGAGGATTGGTAAGATTTCTCTCAAGTCATATACTATTGTCTATGGTTATCTGCTGATGATGATGGTGATTCATTATGATGTGAAAAATCTATATATTATCGAGTATACAATTCTCATTTGAGGGAATCGAAAAATGCACGCTTCCTTTCATCACCATAGCCTCACGGGATTAGCTGCGGTGAGAATCTAGTAAAGGAATGCGAAGAGGAAGCCGGGATTTCCAAAGCCATTGCTGATAGGTATTGCATTCTCATCGTTGTTAGACAAAGTAGTATGAATGTCTCTCTTCATTGTTTCAACATGTTGCGTTTTATTGTTTAATGAAGAGCGATAGCGGTTGGTGCTGTTTCGTATACGGATATCGACCAGTACTGTTTCAAACGAGATGTGCTGTTCTGTTATGATTTGGAACTCCCTGAAGATTTTGTTCCCAAATGTCAAGGTTAGTCGGTCACTAGCAAGGCATAACGAAGAATCTTGAATCGGTTATGCTCTTTCTTTCATACCACTGTTGTGAAAATTACATTGCAGATGGAGAAGTTGAGAGCTTCAAGTTGATTCCAGTGACACAAGTTGCTAATGTGATTCAGAAGACTAGTTTTTTCAAGGCGAATTGTTCCCTTGTCATTATTGACTTCTTGTTTCGGCACGGGTACTACTAATTTACCTATCCTCCCACAGTTTCTACCCTAAAAAGAAACAAACTACACTTGCCTTGGATTTGTTAATGGTGAAGATTGTTGATTGCAGGTTCATCAAACCAGAATCATCTGGTTACTTGGATCTCTACCGTCGCCTAAGGAATGGAGATTGCTCATGAGGATGCTGCTGTCTATTTTCTCTATCTGATGTTTGTAAGTAAAAGCTCACTCAAGAAACAAAATATCACATACTCTGGCTATGTCATAGGGTCATGCGCTGGCTCATCAAAGTTACTTGCTCTTAGGCTTACAATATTTGAAGTTGATCGACTTATATATATGATGATGTAATAGACTGACAAAAGGCATTGATTTCTAATGTTCTGTTTATGTAACTTCTTCATGACTTAACATCCTATTTAATAATAGTCATGGAACATCATTGGCTTGAGATATCCTCCAAGTATAGAAACAACTTAAATCTGCTTCTATGGAATCGTAATTCACAAGCAGTTTACTATAAATCATAAAAGTATGATTTTCTCAAGAGAGTTTTTCCTCCTCATCCTTGATCAAATGTTCAAGAACATCTTTCTTCTATTAACCAATGGAAGCTCAACATAAACATTTCTTTATGTTTTGTTTAATTATTTAAGTAACAAGGTTTATGAAATGGATATAGAATGGTGAATGGACACCGGTTCCACAGTTTGGAGGATGGGACCAAAGAGGAACAGATGACACAAACTACTCTGCTGTGTTCTCCAAAACACGCGCTAACAGGAAGCTGAACAAAGCTGGTTTCAGACATTCAAGCTTTGGAAGCAAACAAGAACTCATGGCAAGTTCTCGTTACCACCACCATCAGCTTCACCTTCCCCGCGAAACTCGAACAAGAACTTGGTAATATCTCTTTCTCTCTCTCCCTCTCTCTCTCTCTCTCTCTGCTTACTGTTTTTTCATGGATGCTTTGGTCCATATATATAAATCACCTTATGATGATCCTTTTCCCCTTAGCCAACGCGCGTGGGTCATTACAAGGTGGAGTTTAGTAGCAATATTATAAAACCTATGTACATAGAGAGTATTAGTCTTGCTTACATTAGTATTTTTGCTTTCCATGCGGAAGAAGAAGAGGATCTTGACTTACATTAACTGCTGTATCAGGCCTAACTAAGGCCTAGTTCAACAATGTCACGACCTTTCTCACATCATTGATGTAGCAAAAATTATGTCTCATTGTGTTGTTAAAACATAGTGCAACGTTTCTGTATAATCTATGTCCATCATCTGTTAAGATACACCTGGTTTGTGTTTCAGTTTTCGAGCAATGTTCGTGTGTCAAAGTTGCAAATAATCGTCTCGTAACAGATGCTAGATCTTACAGAAAATTTCTTCTGTTTCATTTCAAACAACAAAAATATCAATTTCGCTACAAAATTTTTAGTACAGAGAAACAAAACAAAAACATCAAAAACAAACGGAACAGAGCAAACATTCTTTAAACCTTCAAACTCTCTTCTTCCTCACTGCTCTCTTCACCAAAACCAATGGCTAAGAAACAGAACTCTGTTTCTTCATTTTCTTGTGAAGGTCTCTCCTTTGTGCTCACTCCCACCGCAAATTACATAGCCAGCTTCCACCTATACAACAAAATTCGATGTTTTCTTAGTTATTGTAAAGACTTTATTAAAAGCAGCACTGTGTTTTACGAAAACTCAAGGGAGCGACATTTACTTGACAGTCTCTCAGAGAAGCACGCTCTTGAAGCTGCGCGTTGCTGCAAATGACCGAGCCTTGTATTGAACATCCGTCTCCTATTGTGGCATGGTCCATCACGACTGAATTAACCACCTGCAACCCCACATACATACAAGCGGTTCAAGATGTTACAGTTATACCACTTTTATTCGGCTTGGATGGGATTGGGTGAGTAAAAGGCTCTTTTACTACCTTCACATTGGAGCCTATCCTGCAATGTCTCCCAATCACAGATCTTTTAACACTGCATTTATCACCCACTTGAGAGCCTTCTCCAAGCATACAATGCGGTCCAACCTACAACCCATAGACTATTATAGACGATCACTACTACCAAAGAAAATGTCTAATATCTACCAAAATATCTGAGGACGCACTGTGGTTTTTGATCCAAGCTCAGCTGATGGGTGGACAATGTTGTGATGAGAAGAAAAAGAGTATCCAGATAAGTGATTTGCGTCACCAATAACCTGCCATAAGTTAAGCTCAAGATGTCAGCTGAGAAAAAAGTATTATAAAGGGACTCCATGTGTAGAACACATTTTTTGAGAAAATAACTTACATCTCTATTTACGTCCATGAAAGCTTGAATGCTATTCAAGCGGACACAGTACTTGCTTTCATCCGCTATATAAACGCAGCATTTATGGGTTTTTCTGCTATTCAGACCTGATTCATAGACTTGATGAAAGCTTGGCAAAGATGCGTTTGAGAGAATTTGAGACAAAACCGCCTCGTTGTTCTGCATATTGTTCTTTCCATTTCCATTTTCTTCTACAATTTTTTCATCAGAGAAGATATCTGATCTCTGGTTCGAATAGGAGAAAACACAAACAAAGTATCAAAATCTGTGATGAAATAACTGGTATAATCTCATATGCAAGGAGCTTATCAAACTAACCAGCTGCGTACAAACAAGATATGGGAGTACATCCTGTTTCAGGCTCCGGAAAGTAGGTTTTTGATCCAAAACTTGCTGCAGGACTGATCTGTAAGACACAAGATAGAATAACATATTGAGTGTCGAAAGATGAAACTAATTTGTTAGCAAGAAAGCAGATCTGACAACCTCTTGAAGGCATATATATGAGAATCCATGAGATCTGATCGAATTTCCATCTAAATTGAAAATGACAAAATAATAAGACTCTGTAATATCATTTTACTAATCTATGAAATATCATATAATTAGAAGACAAAGAGCACTGTAGGTCAATAAAAGCTTACAAACAGAGAACATTACCTTGCCAGCCGCACAAAGAATGCTTTTTTTAAATCGAGTATCTTTTTTAATCTCAGCCCCTATCACAATTTCAAAAGGTAAATCAACAACTGTTTTAGCATTTTGTTACATCTAAGAAACAAAAAGAAGAATCCAAAGTAGGACCTGTGGCTATGTATAACAAGAATTGTTTTGAGGAGTCAAGCCCTATGATATCATAGCAAGCAGGTTTTTTGGTTTTATCCTTTCCACCAGCACCACCAGATTCTGATGGCCCGCTAACAGGTTCAGCACAAAGCATTGCAGTAACAGATGCATCATGCCTTCTATGAGTGGCGGCGATAGCACCAGGAGAAATATCAGAAACAATGTCTCCACTTACAATCTGCGTCATGGAAAATTAACCAGTAGTTAGCAAAGTTACACAAAGCAAAAGCTGTGAGGAGAAGAACAAAGCTAAGAGATGGCACAACTGTAACTGACCAAAATGTCTTTGGCAGTTAAGTGATGCGCGATTGCCCTGAGGGCTCCAGCAGTTCCGACATTCTCAGCGACAGCAGCAACCTAAAGAAAGATTATCCAGAAAATCATTGTTAAATCCATAACTGCAGGACAAGCAAGATATGCGAAAAAGCCTTCCCGAGTGAGAAAAACCTATCAACCATAAGAGACACGATAATCAAACTACAAAATCCAAATGATTCCTAGCCTTCTAGCTAACTGGTGACTATATTCAGATGGCACAGAGGAGTAAAACACATTGAATGGTGATTGCATCTGCCTTAAAATCGGAAATGCTACGAACAAGTTAACCTTTAGGAATACAAAAGCTACAAGTTCCATAGCTACCAGTTCTATGATATTCACCGTAAATGTGAAGCAATGTGATCGACATCTGAATCATATACAACAATCACATAAGAGTGTATATACCTCAACATGTAAACGATCAACACAAGCAGAAGATATCCATCCACCAACTTTCAGAGCAGCATCTTCTCCTTCAACAACCTGTAAAACAACAAATGTAAATGTATACCTAAGTTTCCATCAAAATCAATGTTGATTTAACCCTAAAACTCGACAAAAAAGCAATCAGCAATTGTGTGAAAGATATAAAGGCGTACAACGATCAAATCCTTGAGATTACTACTCTCGAGCAGATCCAGAACGTACGATAACACCGGACGATTAGCTACAGGGAGTAACGCCTTAGGGACTTCCTAAAGAGTCGAGAAAAAAAAACGAGATTAGACTAAAATTACAGCGAAAGAATGTTCAGGCGATAGTAGAGAGAGAGAGAGAGAGACCTTGGAGACTAAAGGAACGAGGTTAGTGGAGAATCCGCCGGCGAGAATCACGACCTGGAAATCCATTTTTTGCAAACGGCAAGAGAGAGAGAGGTTTCGCGATTTCTGGGGTTTTGATTTTTGAGAACGGTGGTGGAAGACGACGACGACGGGTAACACTAAACCCGCTGGTTTATTTAGAGTCTTTGGAACTGAAGATGTTTTGGATATTTATGGTTTATCATTTTTTAATTGAAATTAAACATTTTTCACTGCAATTAGAGTTATTAGAGTCAACGTGGATTCTATCACCTTGACCTCATCATCAAATAATTGTGTATATAGTTTTAACAAAATTTATGGTAAGACCATCTCCAACACAGAAATCCACAAAATTTCTTAACTATTCAGTGGTGTATGAACAGTTAGTTTAAAACAAAATAAAAAAATAAAAAAAGATATATAAGATCCGGATCATACTATTCAGTGGTGTATGAACATGGGCCGCCACGTATGCATGAATAGTTAAGATCCGGATCTTAAATAAGATATATAAGATTCAGATTTTAACTATTTAGGTGGGCTCCACATGCTAAGATCCCGTTAAGAAACACCATTGGATTTGCTCTAAGCGTAAAGATAATAAATAAAATATTTTGTTTATTTATTTCGAATTTTCGGCTGTATTAGTTTGTTTTAGTAGAAGAGATTTGCACAAATGCCATTGCTTTAAAATCAAATTTGGAAAATATAAATGGAAAAAATAAGACAACCACACATATTAATCTCAAAAGCTAAGCTTCTGTGTAGTCTTGTCACAACCCTTTGGAACTGGATTCTCACTTTCTCAGAGAAACCAGAAAGACTGATCACAGTGTCTGATCTCAGGTATCACATACCAAGACTAAAATAAACATAGGAGATGTTTGTGTCTCCAAGTAACACTTGTCTTCGATCATCTACAGCTTCACTTCCACCAAAACCTCTAGTTATCAATGGAGTTCTCTCTTCTCATGGACCAAGAACTCATTCTCCCTCATGCCGTTTCAGCTTCAAACCAAACCCTTCCTTTAGAGCTCAGGCTCCAAGATTCTTCAAGTGTTTGCCTCTTAGACTATCCAATGAAGGCAGAGAAACACAAGTAACAACAGAAGAAGAAGAAGAAGAAGAAGAGAAGCTGTTCAAATTTGAGAGGCTCTTCTCTAACCTTAACAGATCAACACTGAAACGTGAATCAGGAAGTTTGTCCAGTGCCATTTTCTTGGTTGCTGGCACTACTGTAAGTTTTCTTTCTCATAGCTTCTCTCTCTCTCAAGGTTTTTGTTGCAGAGGTGGAAAAGAAAACAACTTTGTTGATTAGGTAGGTGCAGGGATACTTGCAATTCCAGCAGTAACACAAGAATCAGGTTTTCTTGCCTCTGCAGTGGCTTGCACTCTCTGTTGGGCTTTCATGGTGATGACTTTATGTTTCTTCTTGTCTCTGTTTCTGTTTCTTCTTTCAAGTGATGAATTGGTCATTAGAAACATATGTTGGGTTTTCAGGTTGTGACAGGCTTGCTGGTTGCTGAAGTAAATGTTAATACTATGTCTGAACTAGGCACCGGAGGCGTATCTCTCGTATTATCCCCTCAAATATGATACCTATTTATGCAAGCAGACTTCACTTAGTGATGCTTTAAAGCCTCATCTTTGATTTGATATATTTGGGCAGGTCTCAATGGCGAAACGAACTCTTGGATCTGTTGGAGTTCAAATTGCTTCGTGAGTCATCCTCTCATTTCTTGCTTTCTTTCGTTGACTTCAGTGTTTCTTTTCTTATGTTTATACTTGATGCAAGCGTTTCTTTGTGTAGTTGGTCATACATTCTCATACACTACACGCTCCTCGTTGCCTACATTGCTCGGTCTTCAGGCATTCTTACAAACTTCCTCGGCATTCCTATGTACAAACCCCAACTGATTCTTATATTTACACAGAGAGTTTTGAGTATTCTGCTGGTGTGATTATTTTCCTGAAAGTCTTGTAGATGGGAGAGCGCGACTCTGTTTACAGTGGTTCTCGGAGGCCTTTGCTTCTTTGGAAGGTTAGCTTTTCATTATAGAGCCAATCAATGAGAATCAGAGTAGAATAGTGGTGGAACCAAGAAGTTAATAATGACTTTCTCCATGTTGTTGTAGCCAGCGATTCATCGGTGCAACCAATGGAGTTCTGGTGTTTGGACTAATTGCATCTTTTGCAGCACTTGTGGTAACAATTTGTCGATAAAGACTTTCCTGTGAATTCATGAGAGGAAAAGCCAAACCATATATGACCGTTTTGTTAGACAGTTGCAGGTGGAGACTTGCACTGGGAAGCTCTTCTTCAAGCCAACTTTGAAGCCATTCCCATGAGTATACCCATTATTACCCTATCATTTGTTTATCAGGTAGTGGACCAATCTCCTGATTCAACCTTGAGTTCTTGAGTCCAAGATGAAGAAACTTTCTTAACTGATAGCTTTTCTTGCAGAATGTGGTGCCTGTTCTCTGCACAGATCTTGAAGGAGACTTGCCGAAAGTAAGGTGAAATCATACCCTGCAATAGTGATAGTGAATCTCACTCAATCTGTCTGGATTAACTTGGCTTTCTGATATATTTATCTTCAGAACCGCGATTGTTCTTGGCACAGCCATACCACTTTGTTTGTTTATCGTGTGGAATGCTGTAATTCTTGGATCGTTTCCAGAAACTGGGGCGACTGCGGAGAAGATGATTGATCCTCTGCAGCAACTGCGAACAACCAGTGTCAATGTTGGTGTAAGTTTAGTTGATCTTGCTTATCTAATAAACTCTCACCAATCAAGCTCAAATCTGTTTGGCCTTGATCACACAGCCATATGTGGAAGCATTCTCTCTTATTGCCATTGCAACATCTTATATCGGATTTGTGTTAGGCCTCACTGATTTCCTCTCCGACTGTGAGTATCATCAAACAACCAAACTTTGCTTTTCTTATAAATCTACTACCTCTTTATAACTTCTGCTTTCATGGAAATTTTCAAGTGTTGAAGCTCAGGACAGGGCAGAACAAGCCTTTTCTTTACCTTCTTACACTGGTTCCACCGCTTCTCCTGTCTCTACTGGACCCGGAGATTTTCTTCAAAGCCTTAGATTTTGCTGGAACATATGGAGGTACAACAACTCCTCTTCTTGACCCACCTGAATGAAAAAAGTAGACACATTTAAACCAAAAACAGAACTGACTATTATGGTTTGTGTTCTGTAGTTCTCGTATTGTTCGGATTCCTCCCAGCTGCAATGTCTTGGTCAGATCGGTACTCGGTCTCATCATCAACAGCAACAAGCTTGCCACAACTTGTTCCAGGAGGAAAGCTCACACTTTCTCTGGTGATGGCAGCTTCCGGATACGTGATTCTTTCTGAAGTAGTACAGAATTTTTCGAAGTACCTGAACATTTCTAACAGTTGACACTGCAAAGGAAGACACAGTAATGAACAATAAGCATTGATAGATTATTGTTTCTTGTAACATGAAAGATGGTCTTGTAACTAGAAAATAAACATCTCAATAAACAACACAAAAGAACAAAACTTGGAAGGAGATCAAGTATCTTTTGGTAGGGAGAGGTTATAAAAGTCTCTAAATCTTGAAAGCGACGATGTCAACGCTCTGGATGTATTCGTTGTTAGGCTCTGAGGTTAGAAAGTCTTCAATAAGGTTGTCAGGGGAGACGATGTCATCAACAATGGTGAGCATAATCGTGAGTTTCTTGATACCATAACCAACTGGCACTAGCTTAGCTGAAACAAATCCCAAAGAAAGGCTTAATTAGAAGACTCGTACACATAAAAGAACAAAGCTTACTCTCTTCTTCATTGTTGACTTACAAGCTCCCCATAGAAGACCCGGCATCTCAACACCGCGAACAGCCTCCTCCAGTTTCTTCATGTCTGTCTCATCATCCCATGGCTTTACGTCCATGAGCACAGAAGACTTTCCACCTAACACATAATTCACCAATTTCTCATAAGTCATCACATTGTTAGATACTAACAATTCAAATAACAGAGAGAAGCTTACTTACTCTCTTTAGGCTTCTTGGTATCCTTCTTAGAAGCTTCCCTCTCCTCTGCAGCTTTCTTTTCCTCCTCTGTCTCATCACCAAACAGATCCATGTCATCATCATCATCATCTTCAACAGCTGCAGGTGCCTATTAACAATTAACGTAAAATAACTAAAAAGACACAAGATGTTTCCACTACCAAACACACCTCGTGGATACAGAGATGACACTGTTCAAAGACAGAGACTAAGTTTTTCAACAAGCCAAGCTTATCTTAGCTTGAACAGCACAACCACCGATTCTCACTCCAATGGCTTTTCCAATGAAACTGTAAGAAATCCAAAAACTCGTAATCTAATATCTTTAATGGGTTGATCCAAAAAATCGAAAAAGGAAGAACCTTTTAGCAAGATGGGAAGCTACGGAATCGAACCAATTGGTAGCATTGGGGAAATCGTCACTGGGTTTCTCCAAAACGGCAGCGTATACCTTCACATCATCCACAGAAAATTCATCCCTGCGCAAAAATCAAATCTGTCTTAATCGTCAAAACAATGGTAGGAGGAGGTTAAGAATCGTGAGAAGCTTGCCCGGAGACGTAGGTTTTTATGACGAGATGATCCTCCAAGGATTTGAGACCTTGCTCTGTGTGAAGATCTGTAAAGGTAACCGCCATTGATGATGTTCAAGAGATCAGTAGCGGAGCAGAGCAGAGCAGAGCAGAGCAGAGCAGAGATAGAGACGGAGATTGAATTGTGTGTAATAATAGCCTGAGAGAAACAGTGTTACCGTAAAATTTACTTGTATGGGCTAAAAAAATTATATTTGGGCTTTGTTATTGGGCCTTTAAAATTACTATAAGGAAGAGAGTGGGATTATTTATTTGTCAATCCTATTTTTAGTAATGTTAAAGATTAGGTTAAAATGTTTTAGTCAAACTAAAATGACGAGAAAAAAAATGCTGACTTGGATTTCTTAACGGTAACAAAGGCAAGTTTATATTAAGATCAAGATCTAAATAAAAATATGCTGACTTGGATTTCTCATCGAATTTACCAGATTCGCTGTTATCGATATATATCACATTTGTTAACTAAAAGGACGAGAGAAAAAAAAAATAATAATACATTTTTGAGTCGGAACTCAGAAGCATTGTAAACTGAAATATTCTTGCTGTCGTCTTTTCATTTCAACGATTAATTACATTATTTATTTACTTATATGATTTTGTTTAATTAGATGATCACTTAAGTAGGTATACTAATTACTAAATCTCTGTGGACAATTCCACAGTCATTAGTGTACAAATTGTGGAACACGTTGTAGCCATTGTTGATAGGGATATATCACAAAAAAAAAGATTATTAAAGAGAAAAATATGATTTTTACATTACGTGGAAAACAAAAATACTAAAGGTATGTATACCCATACGCAAGACACGAGAAAAAGATGTCAATAGAATAAAATAAAGACTATATGTATTCAGTTATTTATATACGTTTCAAGATCATACACAGAATCAACTTGTCATCGAACGTATAAACTTTTTATTGGAATCGTCTCTGAAAACCCACGTGACACTCTCTTTATTTAATTGTTTTTTCTCTGTATCTCTCTTCAAAATTGCACTTAAACTTGAGGTTGTAGTTTGCAAAATAAAAACTAAAAGTTTCAAGAACACTCCTTGCTTCGGCTCTCATTCTCCTTTGTACGTTCTTCTTCTCTTTTTCTTCCTTTTAACTTTCTGAAAAGTTGTCTTTCTATACCACCAAAGGTTATATAGTGCCTTACTTGCTCTGTTTTTATCAATGTAGCTTCTTATTTCGTTAGGCTCATTTTCCTCATATGGCTCAATAGCTTAGTTTTATAAGGTCAACTATACATTTGAAATGTTGAAGTTTTTTTCCTCTCCCTCTTTTACAATTTTTTCAAAATATTAATTGTTGGGTATTGAGAAAGTTTCTTGAATATCTCTCTGTTTTAGCCTTGTAGGGTTTAGTGTAGACTCTAGAGTTTAAGGTTTAGTTTAGCTTTCAGAGTTTTCAACAAAGCTAGAGGCTGTCCTAAGGTTTAGTTTAAAGTTTTTAAGGTTTAGCTTTGGTCCTTTTGAACTAAATCATTGATACATGTTGTTTATACTCTTGTGTTCTCAGGAACTGGTCAAGCTTCTAGGCTCTTCTAAGAGCCAGTTGCCTCAAAACCATATCATAAACTTGTTGTCTAGAGAGGTTACTACTTAAAGATGGCAGAGAGAAGAACAAGCAACGGAGGAGAAGTTGTTATCAATGTTTCAGATAAAGAAGTGCCTAAAGATCCATTAGCATCTACTTCATCCAAAGTAGCTGCATTACCAGTGTCAGAGACAGAGATGGCCAAGCTAGATCCTATAAGCATCCTTCCTCCTCCTCCTCCTGAGATCTACAAGTTCTCTGGTAGCACTCACAAGCCACCCAAGATACCAAGTCCCAACGCCGAAGGTTTGGCTCGGAGAAGGTCTCTTTCGAGGTCAGTTTACTCCAAGTCAAACTCAAGATTCGGGCAGCAACAGTCTTATCGATACGATAAGAGTACTATTGTAGAGGAAAGTTGTGGAACTCTTAAGGAACATTTTGGTGCTGCTTCATTTTCAAGAGCTTCACCTAGTAATAGATCCAATAGGAGCGTTGGCTCGGCGGCTTTGAGTAAAGTCGCTGAGGAAGAAACAGATGAAAACGAAGAGATTTATAAGAAGGTGAAGATGCATAGAGGGAAGACTAGTGGAATGAAACCAGTGGCTATTCTCGAGTTGTTAGTGTTTGTGGCTATTCTGTGTACTTTGGTTGTGAGTTTAACCAATGATACGTTGAAAAAGCGTTTCGTTTGGGGCTTGGAAGTGTGGAAATGGTGTGTGCTTGTTATGGTTACGCTTAGCGGCATGTTTGTTACAAACTGGTTCATGCATTTAGCGGTTTTCATCATCGAAAGAAATTATCTACTAAGGAAGAAAGTGTTGTACTTTGTTCATGGTTTGAAGAAGAATGTTCAAGTCTTCATTTGGTTTAGCCTTAACCTTGTTGCTTGGGTGTTTCTTTTCGATGACGACGAGAAGCGTTCTCGTAAGGCCAAGAGGTTTCTAGATTGTATAACTTGGACTATCGTCTCCCTTCTAGTTGGTTCAATCCTTTTCTTGGTTAAGACATTTGCCTTGAAAGTTCTTGCTTCGAAGTTCAACGTTAGAAACTTCTTTGAGAGGATTCAAGAATCTGTTTTCCACCAATACGTTCTTCAAACTCTCTCTGGACCTCCGCTTATAGAAGAGGCAGAGAGCGTTGGGCGCGAGCCAAGCACGGGCCACCTTAGTTTCACGAGCACCAAAGATGGAACAGTGAGAGGCAAGAAAGTTCTTGATATGGGAAAAGTTCACAAGATGAAACAAGAGAAAGTCTCTGCTTGGACAATGCGAGTTTTGATCGAAGCCGTGGGAGCTTCCGGTATATCAACCATATCCAACACTTTAGATGAGTGTAGCAATGGGAAAGAGAAAGCTGATAAAGAGATAACAAACGATATGGAAGCTGTCGCGGCTGCTTATGATATCTTCAACAATGTTGCTCAGCCAAATTCTTGGTTAGTCACTCTCACACAATACAAATACTTTCTTCTATAGTCATACTTTTTTACATTATAACTATTAGGGATAAATGTCCCACATCGGAAACACAAAAAGTTAAACACTAATATATAAAGGATATGGACCTCTCCACTTATAGCCAATTGGTTTTAAGTTGGAAGCCCATAATCCTAACATGGTATCAGAGTCCGATCCGATCACAGGCTTGACCCGACTGGTCTGCCTCTCTTGCCCAAACTATCCGAGATTAATGGTTAACGAGACCCATTATCTCGAGGGGGCGTATTAGGGACAAAATGTCCCACATCGGAAACTCAAAAGGACAAACACTAATATATAAAGGGTATGGGCCAATCCACTTATCGCCAATTGGTTTTAAGTTGGAAGCCCATAATCCTAACAATAACCATATAAACTTGGATTTTTCTTCTTGATTTTTAGTTACATAGAGGAAGATGACTTGTTGAGATTCATGATTAAGGAAGAAGTAGACCTTGTTCTCCCATTAATAGATGGTGGCGAAACTGGAAAAATCACACGCAATGCTTTTACAGAATGGGTGGTATAACATTATTTAAAACCCTATAGTTTTTAGCCTATGCATGCATTATATGTAACATGTGTTGCCATTTTTTTGTGACAGATTAATGTGTACACAAGTAGGAAAGCGTTAGGACATTCATTGAATGACACGAAAACAGCGGTTAAGCAAGTGGATAAACTTATAACCGGAGTCTTGAGCATTGCGACATTGATAATTTGGTTGGTGCTTTTGGATATAGCAACAACCAAGCTTTTGGTTGTCTTCTCTTCACAATTTGTGGGTCTTGCTTTCATGATCGGAAGCACTTGCAAGAACATCTTCGAATCGTTCGTTTTTGTCTTCGTGATGCATCCTTATGATGTAGGTGATCGCTGTGTTGTCGATGGTGTAATGGTAAACTAAATTTTGAACTTTGTTTGCTCAAAATACTCATTAGTAAACCTCTTAACACATCTTGTTTTTGGCTTTGAAGTTGTTGGTTGAAGAAATAGATCTTTTAACGACGGTGTTCCTAAAGATAGACAACGAGAAAGTGTTCTATCCGAACGCGGTTTTAATATCGAAACCGATAAGTAATTACTATAGAAGTCCGGATATGGGAGACGCCGTAGAGTTCTCCATAGCATTCTCAACACCGGCCACGAAAATCGCTACTATCAAGGAAAAAGTGACAGAGTAAGTATTAGTCCCAAAAACATTTAAAAAAACACATTTTTGAAACCATACACTTACTTAAACATTGGTGTGTGTTTGGTTGCAGATACTTGGTGCAGAACCCACAAAATTGGTATCCAGAGCCAATGTTAATGGTCAAGGCCATTGAGAATGTGAACAAGCTGAGATTGAACCTTGTCTTTCAACACACAATGAACTTTCAAAATTTCGGAGAGAAGAACGCGAGGAGAACCGAGCTTGTTATCGCGCTGAAACGAATCCTAGAAGAGCTTGAGATTGATTACACACTTCTTCCTCAACAAGTTCATCTCAAAGATCATAATTGATCATCATTAGTACTTGTTAAGTTGGTCCCGTTTTCGGGTTTTAGACGTTGAACTCGAAAAAAACTCTGTTTTTGGTTTTTATGTTTTCTTTGAGATACCAAACGTTTTAATGTGTGTTTTTCTTTACTAATTAACATTTTTAGTCTCATTATGCAAATTAATTACTATCTAAGTCATGACACTTTTTCAAAATGATAAAATTACACGACGTGACTAAACGATTAAACCATATCAAAAGATGTTACAAATCAGATCTTCTTAATGACTTTTGTAAAAAGTCGGCATTGTCTTACTTGCCCCCAACTAAACTTTGGTTCATCCCTCTTCTTATAAGTTGACTATGAATTATTATAATATTAATCTTAAGATGAAACCTAGAGAAAAGATATTGAAATTAGCAAGTTAATTTTTTGAAAGTGATATATTGACTAAATTTTTGAACAATGAGATAATATTGTTTGTGTCGATGTTTAACTTTGATTTATTTATTTATCAATGCCTAACTTCTGTTATCATCAAAAAGGTGTGCAGGTAAATAAATATACATAATATTATAGTCTAAAATTAGTGACATGATTGTGTACTAATCATGCTTTTCTATTGGTTGTTCCATATGATTTAAGTCTATATTATACTTGCCTAGCCGTTTAGTAGTCTTGATTAGCGCGACACAGACTCTTCTTACATAAGGCATGTTAAGCAACATGATTTAGACCTTTTTAGAAATACTTAAGCCACTAAACCTGATTAGCGTGAGGTAAACTCTATGAATAGTATAAAAAAGATATAATAAACAAAAAAGTCTTATTAATATCTTTAACCGTCTTTCGAATATTTTTGTTTACTTTTGTTCGACAACATGCACCGCACGTTGTCTCTCAAGCCCTAGAAAAACTACATCAATACTTTTTTTTGTTTTCTCATATACACCAACTCAAAAATAAAAAAACATTAAAAAAGTATATAACATAAAGTATTTATTAATTTGCTTCTTTCTGTAAATTGTTGTTTGATTTGGTGGTGAAAGCACATAGACAAAAGGAGAGCGAAAGGACTACTTCTTGTCTTGATATGTACGTTCTCTTTTGCTCTTATTCTCTTCCATTTTTTTTTTTGGATATCATTTGCTTCTTGTTTTTGTTCATATAAAGAGATTAAACAAAAAAAGAGTGTGTGAAAGAGGTATATATATACAATATTGTAAAATTGGGAATGGTGAAGAGATTAGGACGTAAACAAAGTTGGTCAAGATCATTTAGTTTTAGAAAGATGTTTGATGGTCGGAACTCTTGTAGCTCATCTTTCTCTTCTCGTGGCGATGGCAGAAACACACCCGACCACGACTTAGCCATGCACGCCGCCAATATCAACAATTCTCCACATGAGACTCCTCATAGAGTCAACCATAAGACATCAGGTAGGTACACACACATGCTTAATTAATATGTGTCTATTTGCTACATATAACCAAAATATTATATGGCCAAAACAAAGAAAAAAAAATAGAAATAATTAAGCAAAAAGCATGATATCTATGTTATTGGGTAGAAAAATAACATGACATATTGACATTTGTTAAAAAAAAACATATTGCATATTGTCTACTAGTAATCTGCATTAGATGTAATGCATTATATAAAATGATATATTGGTTGGAATTACCCATATTATATTGTTTATAATATATTGTTCTTTTCTTTATAAATGTTGGATTTCTAACATCATAATAATCTGTATTGATATATGTTTTAGAAATGGAAGTTTTGAAGGAAAGATTCGCAAAGCTACTACTTGGAGAGAACATGTCAGGTGGTAGTGAAGGTGTAACCTCTGCTTTAGCTTTATCAAATGCCATCACCAACCTCTCTGGTAAAATATATTTGACAATTACATAACTAGCTAAAACATATATAGACAATACTATATATACATATGTGGCTTTTGTTATTGACAGATTCAATGTTTGGAGAGCATATGAAACTGCAACCAATGTATCCAGAGACAAAGGAGATTTGGAGGAAAGAAATGAATTGGTTATTATCTGTTATTGATCACATTGTCCAGTTTGTTCCTTCTAAACAATTGTCCAAAAATGGCACATTCACTGAGGTGAAATATGCATTACATTATTACACTAGTCATTACATTACATAACATAAGTATTGATCCTAGTAACCATTTTTGCTCAATGTGCTAAATTTTCTCTTTGTGTAGATCATGGTGACTAAACAAAGAGATGATTTGCTTACACACATTCCAGTTTTACGCAAGCTTGACTCCGTTCTTCTTGTGAGTTATGTCTCTTTGTTATAACTTTTATATCGCGGTAACATCCTACTAATACAACTATTTATGTGGCAGGAGACTTTAGACAACTTTAAGGATCAGAAAGACTTTTGGTATGTGCCAAGAGATGTTGATGATGAGACAGAGAAAAATAGTGATAGGAGAAGAGATGAGAACTGGTGGTTACCAGTGGTTAAGGTGTCACAGGATGGTTTATCCGAGGAATCGCGTAGATTGTTACATAGCCAGAGAGATTCTGTGGCACAAGTTCTTAAAGCCGCAACCGCCATCAATGCTTTAGTATTGTCTGAAATGCATATACCTAACAGCTACATTGATTCCTTACCAAAGGTTATATTACTTTAATTTTTCAATGAGTGTTCTTATTTCTTTACATATTTTTACTAAACTAAGCAACTTCATATTGTAGAATGGGAAGACAAGCCTAGGCGATTTTCTTTACAAGAGCATAACAGAGGAATATTTTGATCCTGAGTACTTTCTTTCTTTCTTGGATTTGTCGACGGAACACAAAGTTCTTGATCTAAAGAACAGGATTGAAGCTTCAATGGTTATATGGATGAGGAAGATGAACCAGAAAGACGGGAAATCGCAGTGGGGGTCTTCTGTTAGCTTAGAGAAAAGAGAGCTTTTCGAAGTCCGAGCCGAGACTATTTTGGTTATGCTCAAACAACAATTCCCTAGGATTCCGCAATCCTCACTTGAAGTCTCCAAGATTAAAAACAACAAGGTAACAAAACACAAAGACTACTTAAACACCAGCATGCTAAGTTTTACTTAACACTTGTTAAAAGTTTGTTTTTACGGGGTTTTATAGGACGTGGGACAAGCGATATTGGAGAGCTATTCAAGGGTATTAGAAAGAATAGCTTCAAAGATAATGTCAAGAATTGAAAATGTTCTTGGAGCTGATCAGCTAGTTCAAAGACAAGCAATGTTAGAGGCAGAGGGAAGATACGAAAGCGAGGCGGAATCAGAATATGAAGAAACCGAGAAAGTTGCTGCAGCGGAAACACCAACTTCTAGGAAACTATCAGATTTCATAGGGTGGAGATTGTCATCAGACACAAAGAAGCATAGCTCAATGAGTGATATAGAGTTCTTCAACAAAGTTGAACAAGAGAAGCCAATGATGAAGTCACCAAGAGCTTTACCGAAGAAGCTATCATATTTATCAAAGCTAGAGAACTTGAGAACTCCAAATGAGAGACATTGATAGTCAAAAACATACTTAAGTAGAAGAGAGCATAGAAGAAAACACAAAGAGAGAGCAAGAGAGAGCAAGAGAGAGTAGGTGACTTTGAGAAAAATGTGTACATATACAACAATACCATGGCATTGGTTTAGGATTTGGACATGAGTTTTGTGGTGTTTTGATGGCATTTTGTGGTAGAATTTGTCTTTGTGGTGTTTGATAACTTTTCACATTTGTATCGTAACGCTTTTATTTTGTTAAACAATATTGTTGTAACGTTTATAATAAGTCTCTATAATATTGTTTCCTCATAGATTTTTGAAACCCAAGTCAAGTATATATTTGTCTACTCATAATGGGCCGAAAAAAATAAAGCCCAAATGCTTTGTCTTTATCATAACAAAGCAGAAGAAGAATGTTATAGCAGAGAAGTGTTCGCAATCGGAGGAGACGCCACCGAGACTTCCCCGGAATAGCCTTATACCCGTCACCAAACACTCCCACATTCTCCTCTTTCTCCTACAAGAGAAGAGCGATAGAGCAAAAACTGCTAGATTTGCTATTTGGGTTCTTATCGATTTCCGCCATTGTCGTGCCCTTTGAATCAGAGGATTCGATTTCATTAGCGACAGCGAATTTTGGTCTGATGCAGCTTCTCATATCTTGTGGGGAAGTATCGTCTTCTCAAATCAATCTGCTTCGCTTACTTAACCAAAGCCTTGATTTCGTATGCGACAATGTCGCTAAGATCTTCGCACCTATCTTCACCAATCACCAGAGTAGTCTCTATTGCGTTGAACGGCCTCGATTCACCATCCATGACAATCATTGGAAGGGCTTGTGTGATAAATCAGACCTTCACGAACCAAAGGAAGACCCTGAAGCTATTTTCAACGCACTTGATTCTATCTTGAGAAGTAGCTTGGATCGCTTGGCTTCTTTGAGGTATGATTCGTTTTGTACCCATGTCTTTGTTTTTGCTAGATTCTTATAAAGCTAATAGCTTTTTGGTTTCCTCTATGTAGGGAGAGTGTGTGTTGGACAAAGAGCTTCGTATACGATGATTGTTATGTATCTATGCACGCCTCTATGATGAGAGATCTATGTTCACAAGGGAAGTTGGATGCTGCTCTTTGGCTAAGGAAGAAGATGATGCATAGTGGGTTTGTTATTCCTGGTTTGGTCACACACAATCATCTCTTGAATGGTTTGTGTAAAGCTGGTCTTGTGGACAAGGCGGATGTGCTTCTTAGAGAGATGTGGGAGATGGGTCCTTGTCCTAATTCTGTCTCTTATAACACATTTATCAAGGGTCTTTGCAGTGTTAACAATGTAGACAAAGCTCTCTATCTATTCTCTACTTTGGAGGGTAAGTATGGTATTAAGCCGAATAGAGTGACTTGCAACATAATCGTGCATGCGCTTTGTCAGAAAGGTCTTATAGGAAGCAGCAACAACAGCACAAAGCTTTTTGAAGAGATCTTAGATGGTAGCCAGGGGAAGAGTGCACCGTTGGATATAGTCACGTGTACTATTCTGATGGATCGTTATTTTAAGAATGGCAATGTAGTTCAAGCCCTTGAGTTATGGAAGGAGATGTTGTCGCTAGAAAATTCCCCTCCTGCTGATTCAGTTGTGTATAATGTCATTATTCGTGGTTTATGCTCGAGTCGAAACATGGTAGCTGCTTATGGATTCATCTGTGACATGGTTAAGAGAGGAGTAAATCGTGATGTTTTCACTTACAATACTCTCATAAGCTCCTTGTGCAAGCAGGGAAAGTTTGATGAGGCATGTAATATCCATGGTACCATGCAAAGAGTTGGTGTTGCTCCTGATCACATCTCATACAAAGTTATCATTCAAGGTCTATGCATACACGGAGATGTGGACAGGGCGAACGAGTTCCTTTTAAGCATGCTAAGAAGTTCTCTGCTCCCAGAGGTTCTGCTATGGAATGTGGTTATTGATGGTTATGGAAGATATGGAGATACTAGCAGTGCTTTATCTGTTCGAAATCTAATGCTTTCTTACGGTGTTAAACCAAATATTTACACAAACAATGGTCTGATCCATGGATATGTCAAAGCAGGAAGGTTCATTGATGCATGCCGGCTCAAAGATCAAATGCCACATACCAAAATCTACCCGGATACCACCACCTATAATCTTCTTATAGGTGCTGCATGTACATTTGGTCAATTGCGGTTGGCTTTTCAGTTGTATGATGAAATGCGGCAAAGGGGGTGCCGACCTGATATTATTACTTATACCGAGCTGATTAGAGGGTTATGTTGGAAGGGTCGATTAGAGGAGGCCGAAAACTTTTTGCAGAGAATGCAAGTGTCTGGTATAACAATGGATCATGTTCCATTTCGGATACTTCTAAAGAAATATAGCAGATTGAGGCGACCAGAAGAGGCGTATTTAGTTTACGAAAAGTGGTTAATGACAAGGAACCAAAGAGTTTCTGTCCAAGCAGCCTAAATCACTAATTGGATTGGCGGTTAGCGAGGCCAAAGTATGATTCCTTACTTGTTTGTTACTAATTTTTGCTTGCACGATCCACTCTCCATCTTTAGCTGGTTCCTATGCGGTTTTGCTAACCAAAAGTAGCTTAGTTTGAGATTATACATGAGGATCTGGGTGATTTGTTAGTTTCCCGAAGAAACCTAGTTTGAAGAAATCTCTTTAGAAATTCTGAGGATTTGAGGAAACTGTATCAGGATCTCAACGCTTTATTGCTCTAGTTAGCATCGTGGCCCGTAGTGATAGACTTGGTTTTGTCTGATATTAAGTGAAATATGGGGAACCCTCTGAAACCATTCTCCAGAGACATGAGATTTGGTTGCTCTCTGACAATGTGCACTTGTTATAGCTTCAGGAAGAATTGTAAATTGTGGTGATTCTAAGATGTTATTCTTTTTAAAATGTAAACTGAAAGGTTCAGATTTTAGCTGAATTGGAATCAATATAAATTTATCCTTAATGCTCATCTTGTTTCAAATTAAGAAGTGTGGATTTGCTTTTGTTTGTAGGTACCACTATTATTGTAATTGGAATCTGCCTATACGTTTGGCAGTAATAGTTGGCAGGCAGTAATAGTTGGCAAGTGCTTAAGGAAACATTAGGCGAAAGTGATGATGAAAAAATTTCTCCAGTACAAAATTTTACAAGATTTTAGGATCCACTAATGGGTGACATATACATTATATAGGGAAAATGCTGAATATTACAAGATTTTTGATGCTAAGATGTTATGGCATCAATGAGAAAATCATTCCTCTTTAGACGATCTGAATCCATTCTCCATTGCTTGGAACACCTTTGTAGACTGCATATATAAGATAGTAACCAGGTGGAGCCAAGTTTCCATTGGGCGGTGCCACGGCCTGGATCTCGAAAGAACCAGCACCTGCGGGGTTGACACCAGCGATTCCCAACAGGAGCAACCTCATGTTCATTGAGATACTGTGTGTTGTGAATGGAGGTGCTAACATGGTAACCTTGAGATTCTCCTTTGTCACATCTTTTTGTTGAAGGTCAACCTTTACGTTGAACTTTTGTCCGAATCTGATCTGTTTAGGTGTAGCGGTGTTGATGATCTTTGGCCTCATGTTGGCTAGAGCCGGGTCGAGGTAAGGTGGGGAGAATTTCTCTACGCGAAGCTCTGTTGGGAACTCAACGTTGTACTGGTAACCGTCGTTTGTGTTGCTGCCACCAACAAGAACCTTACCATCAGGGAGAGCGATGGCGATGGAATGGTACATTCGGGGGATGTTGGATGCCGCAAGCTCCTTGAAGCGCTTACCACGGGCAGCACGAGGCTTGTACAAGATGGGAGCAAAGGCAGGGTCTTTACCATAGCCCCAGCCCGAACAACCACGTTTAGCTCCGTTGACTAGAAGTACATCTCCGTTAGGAAGGATGACAGTGTCACTCATGATTCTTGGCATAGGCATCATCTCCGTCTTCCATTGCGGTTTAGCGCTGTTGAGTCTTAACCTTGCACAGTCCTGTAGTGCTGGTTCAAAGACCTTTTTACCAGCACGGAAATACGCGTCCTGTTTGGCTCCACCACAGATTAGAACCTCTGCGGGGATGACTTTGGGGTTTTTCACGTAAAGTTGGATAGGTAGGAGCGCGGATGAACCTGATCCTGGATAGTTACGGGTACCACCTGGGAGCTGAGGGAACTCCTTAATGACTTTGTTAGTTTTGGGGCTTAGAAGGATGGATCGGTTGTTTGCGAAAACAAAGAGGTTACCGTCGGTGTTAAGCCACACGAAAGGGTAAAGGTTGTTCTCTTCCGGGTCATCTGTTTGCCTCAGGAGCAACGAATCATAGAGCTTCTTGTTATTTTGTCCCTCCGCTGGGATGTATTCGTAGTTCAAGGCGTCTCGCCCTCCGACAACGATGAAGTTTCCGTCGGGAAGAGTGGCTTGCGTCGAGTACCATCTCTTTGCAGCCAAAGCCTGAGGGTATTCTACCCACACGCAGTCAACACAATCCGCTAGGTATCTCGCAGTGTTGGCTCCTCCTCCATATCCTCCAGTGCTCACCAATGTCCCGTTTTTGGTCAAACCTCCAGATGAGCACCATGTGTCCGTTGAAAGCTGCCATCCAACAACATGAATGTTAGTTCTAAAGTCCAAATAAATATCAGTACATATGTATGTGGTAAGGGATACATACGGCTAGAGGCTTAATGGCACCAGTATTGACATCAACGAGAACCGAATGAGCCCAACAATCGATCCTATTAGTCTTGGCATCGACAACGTGACATGGCACGCCTGGAGGCAGCTTAATCTTTGAGATTCTCCATATGGTAGCGTCGTAGATTTGGACTTGGTTGATGACTGGCATGAGAATGGCATGCATCGCCGACACACCAGAGTTTTGCAAGAATATCTCCCATTTACCAGCCCAATTTGTCTGAGCTTCTACACCTCCGCCTCGCCTTCCTCCTCCACCTGCTCCTCCCTTAGCGGCTTCCGACATAGCCACCAGCATAAGGACAGACACTGTCCATATGACTCTTGTTGTTGAAGCTCTCATTTTTGAAACTTTTTTCAATTTGTTAAAATATGTTTGCTTCCCCTTTTTCAGTTGGGGAAATTTAGAAATTGAATCCAAAACTTATTTGGTTTATGATGCCTATATAATCAACTTTTTTCTTAACGTGTTTGGTACGCTATTTTACTTGAGTTTATATTTAGCAATTGCTATTTTACATTGTGTGGTAAGAAGATTTCTGCCCAAAACAACTTCTAGTTTTGTTGAGAATCTTTGATACAAATACAAGATTGTTATTTAATATCTGTCTCTTTATGTTACAAATTCTCATTAGCCAAGAAGCAAATATCATATAGTGAAGGTCTCTCTAGTAGAAACTAACTCCATGATTTATTTGAACACACTAACATTACATTAACTCAAAAACACACATTTTTATTAGAACCTTAATAACTAAGAAGATGGTTCAGGTTTGGTCGTGGTAAGATTAAATCGGCATGCTTGAACCGCATCATCGATTGATAAGAACACATACTCCTTTCCTATCTTCTCTACAAAATGTGATAACATCATCTTTTCTAAGACTTCAAATCTTGGATTTATTATCACCATCTGCAAAATTATATATAAAACAAAAACTATATAATAATCGTTTTAAGAACATATGTTAAAAAGTTGACTTTGGTAAGTAAAGTGTAGAAACCTTGATGCCTTTTGATCCAAGAATTCTCCTTACTTCAAGTAGTGTTTCCATACCGGTCATATCAACACTTGAAACTCCTAAAAGACAACAAAAAAATATTAATTAGTTGTTAAACATAAACAAAAATATACTCGCAGACAAAACAAGTAAGTGCAGTTTGGTGACATCGTCGAAAGAATAAGTTAGAATCACCTGATAGATCAAGAAGGAGAAACTCGACGGCTTCAGGCTCATCTCGAACCCATCTCAAGATCCTTTCGCGCACGTAAGTGCTATTAGCGAAAAAGACAGGCGACCCTAATTGAAGAATGACATAACCTAGCATCTCTTCCGCGGCAGGGTACTGTTCAATATCACGAAACATAACAGAGTTTTGTATCCTTCCCAGTTTACAAGTCGAGGGCCTCGCGACGTAAAGCAAGGCTCGCAAGACGGAGAATCCAACGGATATGATTAAGCCGTGGTCCATGCTAAGGAAAGAAACACCGAAAAATGCGGACATGCACACTAGGAAATCGAATTTATCGACTTTGAAGAGATGATACATCTCTTCGTAGTCGATAAGGCCTAACATAGCCGACATAATGATGGCTGATAAACCAACTAGTGGTGTATAGCTAAATAATGGCGCGAGGAAGAGTAGCACAAGCATCATGCATATGCCCATAACTACATTCGACATCGGTGTTTTTGTTCCCGCGTTGTAGTTCACTGCGGTTTTCGAAAATGGTCCTGAAAATATTGTGGCTAAAGATTTAGCATTATAAAACTTATAAAGAATTTCTCAAATAAAATACTAATATTTTGTTATTGTTGTAGATTTTCTCAAAGAAACTCTTGTATATACATATATCTAGTTTTTGATATTTTTGTAATAATATTAATTAAGTTATTAATGTTAATTACCGGTAGTTAAGTAGCAAGAAGTGAAGGAACCAACAATGTTCATAAGACCAAAAGCTATCATCTCTTTGTTCCCATCAGTTTGTTCATTTTTCATTACAGCAAAGCTTCTTCCTATAGCTATTCCTTCCTGAAAAATTACAAATATCATTATTTTTCAAATCAAATATGTATTAGATTATGGTCAAAATATTAGTTAAAAATGGTTAAAAAAATTATTTACAGCCATAGCAATGAGACCAGTGACGATTCCAGCTTTAAGAACCAAAGGTAGATATTTGGAGTCAAAGTTCAAATATTGTATAGAAGAAGGGTTTAGTCCTTTCTTTAATGGACCAACCTATACATGCATAAACATAGTATTAGTAATAGAAACTCTAGTTTATGTTTGTGTGTTTAATTATGTTTTTATATAATTAGTGCATAAAAATCAAAAGTAACTGCTTATTACAGTTTGGATTCCATGTTCTGTTCCTTTAACTAAGTAAGCAATTAAGCAACCTACAAGAACAACCACCATTGGACCCATTGCTGATACCCAAAATAGCTTTGGTTTTATTTTCTTCTGCATTAGTAATCAAACCATATGTCAATATATTATTGTAAAGCGTTTTAGAAAATGTTTCTTTTAACTATTCAAACATATTATTACTAAAATATTTTAATTAGCACATGTGAAAGTATATTGGACGTTATGGTTTGCTATTATTGAATAAAACATGAATAATATATAATATAATATATTTTATTTTTCAAGAAAAAGAAATCAAAGTCAAATTGTGTATGTAAAAAAGGTGAGGAAGAATGATTACAAAAGAAAGAATATAAAAATGGAAGTTTTGATTAACACTTGGTGGATTTTATTGAATAAAAACATGAAAAAATAAAATCAAAATAAAATCAATTTATATATTTCAAGAAAAAGAAATCAAATTCAAATTGGGTATGTAAAAAAGGTGAGGAATGATTACAAAAATGAATAGGAAAGTGGAAGATTTTGTGAGGGTCCAATGATTTTGTCTATAATAAACGGATAAAAAACATATAAACAAATAAAAGAAATAAAGAAAAAGAAAGAAAGTATAATGCATACGATGTATCGAGTAGCTTGAAGGAAAATGAGAAAGCAAATCCCAGCAAGTGCACTTTGCCATTTCCACTGCACCAAATAACACCGTCCCAAGATAAATATAATTAATCAGCCACCAAAACAGTTAATTATTTTTCTTGAATAGTACTATTTTTTTTCTTAATAAAGAAAGAAAATGATTATGATGAAAGTGAGACCTGGTCACGGTGTGAGAAAAGTGAGTGGAGAACCGAAACGACGTCGGTTTTGTGCGTAAAGTGGACTAAACCAAAGACACCTTTAAGCTGTTGAAGAAGAATGATAATAGCTGTGCCTCCCATGAAGCCTGTTATGGTCGAATGTGACAAGAAATCCACCAACATCCCTAACCTATATTTATATATATAATATATACATGCATGCATGTGTTAATAATATAAAGAGAAATTCACAAAACTACACCCTTTCAACTTTCCATTCACAAAACTACACATAATTCAATATTTTCACAAATTTACGCTCTTTCAAAATTTTAAAAGCTTGATTTACCCTTTAAAAAATTACCAAAATTAATATATTTTCATTTGAGTTCACTAACTAGTGTTTAGGATATAGTATTAAGGGATTAGAGTTTTATATGTATGGTTTATTTGGATTTAATTTTGAGTGTTTAGATGTAGTTTTGTGAAATAATTTTGAAATGACGTAGTTTTATGAAATGTAATTCAAATGTTGTAGTTTTGTGATTCTCCCTAATATAAACAAATACACACTACACAAGTAACTAAAAGTTTAAGTATGTTTTAGGAAAACTAAAAGTGCATGATTTTTAACAAAACACATAAAACCCACTAGATCATGTTAGAAGTTATACACAACAAAACCTCTACAAATTTATAATTCGATAAAATAAATATTTTTATGGTCCCAAATAAAGTTTTCAAATATAGTTAATATATCTATCTACTAATAATAACAAAATGAAAAAAGACTCAAGGGATGTGTTGGGGTGTGTTATGTAAATGTGTCTTTATAAAATTGTATTCTTTCGTTGTAAAAGTGTCTTTATAAAGTTGTATTCTTTCGTTTATTTACATAACCGTTTTACAAAAGTCATGTCTTTTAATCGTGACTTTTGATCATGTTTTTTGATTATTATAAATAGAGATTTGTTGAGATTTCTTTGTTGAAATTCCGTAGGGGTGTGTTCCGTAAAGTTGTCTTTACAAACTCGTAAATATGTCTTTACAAACTCGTAAATGTGTCTTTACAAACTCGTAAATGTGTCTTTACAAACTCGTAAAGGTGTCTTTACAAACTCGTAAAAGTGTCTTTACAAACTCGTGTTGTTTCGTCGAAAATGTGTCTTCCAAAAGGTGTCTTTTGATTATTATATATATGTCGTATGACTACTTCCAAATCATTTTTTTTAAGTTTCTAAAATTTTAAAGACGAAGAAGAAAACCTTATGGTATGATCTTAAACCTCATTTAGTATATTTATTTCTCGTTTTTCATTATTGTTTGAAGATTATTATTTATCCCTTTTTTATTTTCTTTATTTCGATTTCTTCATTTATTACTTATCATTATTTTTTTGGTAGTGTGGTGTGTATTTTATTTGTAAGATTTAGTTTTGTGACTTTAGAATTTAGTTTAAGAAATTTTAAGCTAATTTAATATTTATGGTATTTTTGTAACTACTTCCAAATCATTTTTTTTAAGTTTCTAAAATTTTAAAGACGAAGAAGAAAATCTTATGATATGATCTTAAACCTCATTTTGTATATTTATTTTTCGTTTTTCACTATTGTTTGTAGATTATTATTTATCCTTTTTTATTTTCCTTATTTCGATTTTTTGATTTATTACTTATCATTATTTTTTTGGGAGTGTGGTGTGTATTTTATTTGTAAGATTTAGTTTTGAGACTTTAGAATTTAGTTTAAGAAATATTAAGTTAATTTAATATTTATGGTATTTTGTAAAAAGATTTTTTTCAACAGTGTTCAAAGAAAAAAAAAATGAATCACGTTAGTTTATTAGTGAAATAAAATTTGATTACAATTTATTAATTGTCCAACTTTTAATGGGTGTTCCGTTAAATGGTGGTCTAACTTAAGGTAATGAAAAATTAAAACATTTTATCTTAATCAATTCATAACTATTTTTCTTAATCAATTTAGATTAATAAACTAAATTTATTTATATCTCTCTAACATATTAAAAAATTAATCAGATAAATTTTATCGTAAAAAAATTAAAGTAAAATTCCAATAAATTTAACAAAACTTAATAATTTTGATGACAATTACCAAAAGTACCATTAAAAATTATTTTCTATAGATGTATTCACATATAGAGTATTAATATAAAAATGTTTTATTTTAGTTTAAAATCTTAAAAATTAAACCCAAAATCCTCAAAAGTAAATCTTACCTACTTCAAAATTAAATTTTAAACGCTAAATAGTTAAACCAAATGAAAAATGACCGTTGTCTTGTTTGTTTTGTTGAAAACAGAGATTTTTGATATCTTACTAACGCAATTTGATAAAACGATTTATAATATGAGTAAGTGTCGAGTACTCTTAACATATTTATTTGTAGTAAAGAAAAATGATGTAGGATTTTAATTTGTTTTTAAAATTGTTACAACATTTTTGAAGTTAAAAATATTGTTACGAGGTTTGTAAGTTTGTGATTGAGTTTTATTTAAATTTAATTGCAAGTTTTACATTTTAAAAATAACTGATGTATATAGAATATTGAAATTATAATGATTATGGATTAACTTATATATATGAATAAATATACTAATTAGTTTAGATTTATGAATTTAAAAAAAATATTTTACGTATTCTAACTCCATGCGATATCAGCTCCCGTGCGATACCGCACGGTACTTACCTAGTAAAACTAATAACAATATAAATTAATAAATTCCGGCAGTCTCAATATTATTAATTTATAGAAACTTTACTATAGTGTTAGAATATTCCACCATGACAATTGTGATTAAAAAAAGAAATTAATAACCTGAAGAAGCCTAAAGCAAATTGGAATACACCGGTAATGAAAGTGGAGGTGAAGATCAAATGAAGGTAGAGAGTAGGATTTTTGTGCAACATTTCTTCACCAAATGTTTCAGAGATTAGCAACGAACATGCTGCGACTGTCCCGACAGCCAAAGTGTTGGAACTTCCTAGCACGGCGTACACAAATGGCGGCACAAAACTTGAATCTGAAATCCCCATAATTTAAGAAAATATGGAATTGTTATATATATGGTCAATAACCAAAAAAAAAAAAAATCATTTGGTGCAATTTTACAGTCATATTTTGAAAAATATAATAAAACTTAATTAATTATTTGGAAGTGTTATTTATTGTTGTTTTTTAAGAACAAATTAATTAGGAAGAGAAACAAATATATCATTTTTATATTTTAGTATCTATGTTTTTGTTCCTCTACAATTTTAGTTACACATGAAAAACAGTTAAATATGATCAATATGTGGAAATTTGGAAAGTTTCATAAACAATTTTATGTAAAGTCACTTTTTGGATCCAAAAAAATACTTTATAATTTTTTAAGTAACTGTTTAATATTGGTGTTTCATAAAATGAAAAGACACGCTTGAAAAATCAAACTCAAAGTGGTTTTAAACTGTATATCCAGATTCACTATTAACTTTACCATAAACAAAAGTATTTTCTAGTTTGCAAAACAAAAAATTATTGGTACCAATACCATAGTGGCACTGACGACACGCTTTAATAAACATACAGAGCTTTAATAAAAAAAAATATTGTTTTGTATTAAACTGAAAAAAAAACCTATTGCAAAATCGAAATTACACCTTTTCTGCCAAATCACTTTGAGAGAACATAAGCGATATATTCATAGAATAAATGCATGGTTAATATAAAGTATATTTTAAAAAAATTTAATAAAATATATTTCTGCATGATAAATTATAAAAGAACAAGAAAGAGATATCTTACATAGGCCAATGATGGGAGGTATACTAGCCAAATTAGCATAACTTATACCCTGTGGAACAGCAAGGCTTGTGATGGTTATACCCGCAAGCACATCGTACTTTAGCTTTTGTAAATTATACTTTGGTAGCCACTCGAAAATCGGTACAAAATACTCCAATGTCTTTTTTGTTTTCATCAAACCGTTTGGTTCTTGAGAAATCGGTTTAAATGGATCGTCGGGGAAGAAAGTTTCTTTACATTTCGATCTAAATTTACTCAAAAAGCTCCTCGGGGCCGAGAAATTTACTCCTCGGCCCTTCGGTAACGACGAAGAGTTTGGTATTATAGCATTAGCCATAACTAAACGAATACTCACAATAAAGAAGCAAGAGAGAGAGAGAGAGAGAGATGTTATGTAAGATCTTTTTGTCTTTGTGTTATGTTTTTTTGTAGAGAATGTTGAAGAGTTATGGTTGGTTTTTATAAATTATAGAGAGGAGGATGGGCAATAGAAAGTGGGAGATGATGTATGTTATGGATTTATTCAACGTTACGAGTAAATAGGATTTGTCTTTTTTTTGGTAAAGAATCTTGCTAGTCTTATCTTTACAACACTTGATTCGGTATGTATAGTAACTTTGTATATATGTTATTATGACAGTAATTATTTGGATAAGTACATCTTCTAAAACTGTAGTGTAAAATTTAATGGTCATTCAATTTTAAAGAAAATGTTATATTTGTTCCTTTTTGTTGTTGTTTAGTAATGTTGTAGACCAGTTAAAAATATATAGTTTATGTTTCAGAAAATATTTTAAGATATAGATTTAGTTGTAATAAGTAATAACATATATTGCAACTATAGTCGTTAAAAGAAATTATTAATAGAGAAAAAGCAAAAAAATCTAGGACCAAATTAAATAAACAAAGAAACAAAAAACAATTACGAACAAAAAAAATTGCTAACATGTTGAATGAATGGTTTCAGAAAGTCTTTTTTTTAATTATTCAAAATAGAATTTATATTTAATTAATAAATTATGAAGATTATCCAAAAGAAGGTTAATTCCACTATATCATTAAGGAGAAAGATGAAGAGTAGGTTTGATGATAAATATTGAACATGTTTATCATATTCATGATAATCAAAACAAGTCCACAAAAATATAGGTTTCATAAACAAATAAAAACATATCTACTCAAAATTGCACTGTTTATCCAAAAGAAGATTATTACAAAGAATCTTGGTCTTTACTAAAATAAGTCACTCCTATTGGTTGTTATATGTGACTTAAAACTATATATTAAAAAAAAAAAACAGAGAGTCTTATTAATTACATATCTTCATCAGGAAACAACTCATCTTTAAGGTTAGGAGCAATCCATTGAATCTGAATATAAGTAATCTCCCAAAGATCATCATCTTCCTTTTGAACCAATATCTCTTTCTCCTTCATAGTCCCAATCATATTAGTCAATAGCTCAGGCACAACATCTTGTAACTGATTGTCTCCATACTCTCCCAAATCAGCTTTCATACAAGTATCCATCCTCCTCAAGACACCTAACCAAAATGTCCTAAACTCAACACTCCCTACAATCTGTTCCAAGTAGTTCAAAAACACATTGTTAAGCATCCTCATAGCTATCTTCAATGTCCCTTCCATGCTTCTCATCTCTCTTTCCGCGTTCTCTCGCCTCGAGTAATCGAGTAGCTTCTCGTGCAAGTCATCTATCGTCGGGAATATTACGTGGTCTATGCAGTATATGCAGCCTGATGGTGTGAACCCTAGGTCTTCGTGTCCCATTATGAAGCTTTTCTCTAGACAAGTCACCGCTCTGTTCCTTATCTCTTCGCGTCGCGCCAAGGTTGTTTTTCTGAAGGCTTCGGAGAGTTTTAGGAAGAGGTGGTGGACGAAGTTTACGCCTCTCAAGTTGTTCTCTTCTGAAGAAACGCTCGTGCTGCTCGAGGCGGAGGCCGCGAGGCTGTTCGCGTTATCCGTGGAGGCGAGTTTGTACCATTTGACCAAGACGGAAACCGATTCGGTCATTAAGTCGAGAATTTTTAGGTTTTTTTCGACTAAACTGTTTCTTAGCGCGACGAAACTGAACGCGCAGTCTATGCAGTAAGCGTAGCTAGACTGAGAGAGATGCGATGTGTTTGCGGACATTAGGCCTATGAGCGCGTCGACGGCTTGCTCTTTGGTTTCGGGGTGCCTTCCGCACAAAGAAAGCAGCTGCAAAACGCTTTTCCACCCGATTTGCGTGCGGAGATTCGCAGAGTGCTCTGTTACGATCTTGCTTACAAACTCTGTTATCGTGTCGTAACATGTTTCAATGATCTCTTTATCTATCTTCCACATTATCGTTATCGACCTGAAAATAAGCTCTTCGGGTAGATAGTCTTGAGGCTGAGAAGCTAAGATCTTGATGCATACTTTGAACAAACCCGGGATGCCTTTCTCGACGAACGGTATAGGCGAAAAGAGCGGGAAATTCGCTACGTTAAGTAGGTATTCGTGGTAGCTTGGCCAGAACATGTTGAACCGATGAATGTTCGATAATGCGACGACCGTGATCAAATCCCAACAAAATTTAACCGTCTCTTCTTCTTCTACCGCCGTGCTAAACTTTTGTCCTTTACCCGCGGCCGCATAGATTAAAGACCGACCTAGGTTAAGCACCGCGACATCCGGTAACACCGAGCTTTTGCTGAATATTTGACCAATTCTACATTGTTTTATGACTTTGAGGTTTTGATCAAACTCACTCATGCCAAGAGCCACGGAGTCTTCGACACTGTCTAGTGCCAAGAAGTGTGAGAATCTACCCATAAAACCCGAGCCTTGTCTCCGGTTAAACTTCGTGTCTTCGTTCGGATCGTCGTTGTTTAACGGTTCTTCGTTCGTCGTTTCGAACTCTATAGCGGCCTGCGGAAGGAGCTGCAGCTTTCTAAGTTTCAAGAGACACTCCACAATGTTCCTCCACCCTCCTCTTATGGAATCTCCGAAGTTGTTAGCTAGCGTGAAAACCGCGAGAGTAGCCATCCGCGGCTTCATGTCGTGGCTAAACGCGAACAAAGTCTCTTCGGGTGTTGTGTAAGGGTTCAACAAAGTTGTGAATTTGCAAAAAGAAGCTATTAGCTCGTCAAGAATGTCTTCAAGCCCGTATTGTGCTACTCTCGCGATAGATATCAAAGCGTCGACGCACTCGTGAAGCACTTCATCGTCGTCCGAATGCTCGAAGAACGCGGAAATTGCCGCTATCGACGGACCTGCGATGGTAGCAAACATATCCCTTCCTATCCGCCGATCAAATTGGCATAGACTAAAAGGTTGTGTCGTCTTTGTTCGGTTCATAAGCTCGATCCATCGGTTCGGGTTCATTTCGATCGGACCCGAGTGTGTCGATAGAGCGAACGCGTTTGTTGAAATAGACTGAAAAAGCTCCGATAGGTACTCTCTCGGAAGGTCTTTCCCCGCGTTGATTGCTCGGTTGTTACGGATAAACTCATCTTCGGTCATTTTCTTCTTAACTTGAGGGTTATGTTGATCCGTGTTGAGCATTATAAGAGAGTAACACAAGATGTGAACGGTGTCTTTGCTCGCAAAGATCTCGGACGGTTGTTGCTCGTAGAATCTCTCGGAGAAAGCTTCGATCATACGTTCAATCTTTTGAGACTCTCCGGGTAACCGAAACGACTCCAAGAAAGTTCTCAACGCGGTATCAAGATTCATCCCCGAGAACTCGAATGTATGTGTGAAGCTTCTAAGAACACTAAGATGTAACTCATCAGGATCTCCAAGGTAATCACCAATCATGGTCTTATCTAAACCCGGCGTAAACCGAAAAAAAGAAGCTAATGCCATCGGATCAGGAGGATCAGAGACTAAATGGTTATATTTCAAATACTCCAAACCCTTTTTCTCATCTCTATTGAAATGATTCGCCGCGATGGCTAGCTTCCTCTTTTGAGCTTTCCTCACTCTTATATGATCGACCCACGTCTCGAAATCCTCTTTCGGCTTATCTATCCAAAAGGGAATGTACTCGTGGATCTCTACGGGTCCCGGCTTAGTCGCATTGTTGTCTTCTTCTTCGCCTTCCTCTTCTTCTCTATCCATATTATCCGCGATGTTGTGGATCAAGATCACTAGACCTTCAAAGGCTTGGATTTGTAAAGAGGTTAAAGGACCTGAGGTAGGAAATGTATGACGGCAAAGCACTTTACCGGTCTCTTCGAATACATTCCGACACATCGGATCGCAATCGTAGTTAACATATGCTTCGACTATGAACGCGGGTTGTCGACAAAAGTTTATTAGCCCTTCAAGAGCAACTTCTTGTAACTGAAGAAAGCCGGTGAATGATGTAACCCTTAACAACACAAAGGAGAAGAAAGCTTCAAGCTGTAACCTCGCAAACCTAATAACAACAACAAAAATACAACACAAAAAGTATTAAAAACTAGACCCTAATTTTCTAGGGTTTTTAAACATTAACCTAAAAACAGAGTACTTACTTGCGTAGAAAGTGATAGGTATTGAGTATACAACTAGAGATCATAGAGAGAACAAGAGGGCTCGAAGAAGCTCCGTAATGTATCAAATGGTGAAACAAATCGTCTTGCACCATCCTAAGAAGTTTCGGGTGCTGCCCGATGGCGTCTCCGCTCAGCTCGACCGCGCTGTTGATCAGAACCAGCGCGAAAATCTGCACGTCTTCGTCCGCTGTGTGGACGCTCGTCCCTTCCGAATTCTCGACTACTTCGACGACGTTTAGCAACGAACACAAGAAGTGGAAAATGTCGATGCAGCACCTGATTCCGTATCCGCCTCCGCTCATGTCTAGCTCCTCGTCGGATTCAGAATCGTACCTGTCGCCGCCACCGCAGTCGTCTCTTCTGGTATCGAAATCGGGTAGTCTAGAGAAGATGATTTGGATAAGTTCGTGCATTGTGTATCTTCCATTGCGTTGTAGCAAATCTCCTCTATTAGCTGATTGTTGTACAACTTGAAAACATGTGTTTACTATTGTGCAAATCGCTTGGTCTTCTAATAATTCCTGTTGAAAATAACACATCTTGTTATAAGAAAATTTGTTTAACGTTTAGTTGTTATGAATATGCATTCTACTTTTTTGCTTTACACTTTTTAAAAGTGGTATTTTTGAAAATTATCTGAAAAGTGGTATTTTTAAACATTATCTGAAAAGTGGTATTTTTGAACATTGTCTTACTTCAAAAGTATTAATGTATAGACGAATCAAGACAGGATGTTTCATGATTCCAATCAAAACTTGAATGATCTTCATCAAAATTCAAAAACTGGAATTTTCTAAAAGCATCTTAAAAGTGGTATTTTTAAAAAAATTTGTCAGTTTTGAAAAGTATAAAGGTAGCGAAAACGAACAGAGGCAGGATGTTTCATGATTGCAATCAAAACTTGAAGAATCCTCATCATAACAGCGTCTTCCGAAACCGGATCGGTTTTCTCTAAACGGCAACTAGTGATCCCCGACACGATGGAGCTCATACCGTCTTTTGCACCGGGTGTTTTCTCGTCGAAAATCGATATTTTCAAGATTTTCAAGACCGAAGAGAGAGCGACGGCCGTGGCGCTAGCCGGGATCTCGTCGCTCTGTATAACTTCAAGAAAAGGCGAAAGATAAACCGAAGGATCGATCGTCCGCCAATCTTGCTGAGGATTGAATATAAGAGCCCTCAATGATTTCAAAGATTGTTGGACCGACGAATCGCAATAATCTGTTTCTTGCGGCGAAAGGTAGCTTTCGGACAGCGGTCTGCGAATAACCGCTAGTACCGCACCGACTTCTGTGTTGAGCATGCAAGATACTCCTAACTCTTTCCTCTTTGATTTCTTTGTGACTCTCTCCATTGCTTTTTTTTGCTTATACTTAATTGTTTACGACAAAGAAGATAAAGTCATTTAAGCAAATGTGTGTTTTTCTCTTATGGTCTTTAAGATTTATTGTGTCTATGTATGGTCTTGGCTTGATTATCGCAAAGAACAAAAGCTATATTTAGAATTAAGTTTCTAGTGGATGAGAAAGAGTATCATTATATCAAATGATGGAGAGAGATATTTGGATATCTCCAAATATATCTTTATTATTTCCTTTATTTATTATTTAATAATATAATTATTTTCCTTTATTATTTTAAGGCTTTTAGGGTTTTTCTATTGTTATAAATAAGGCGTTTAGACACAGTTTTGTATTCATTGTTTATTTGATTATTAATAAAGCTTTCGCTTTTGAGAGAAAGATTCTCATCCTCGTTTTCGATAGATCTATTAAGAGATCTCAACGAGTTCAAAGGCTGGTTTATTCGGGGATTCTCGATTAAACGAATAACCTTGCGTTTATCCCTAGTTATCCGGGTATTCTCAGAATCAACGGATCTCTAGTTCTATCCTTTTTACGCTTCCGCGCTGCACCACTCTCTGAGCTTGATTTCTACAACCCGATTTCTCCGGATCTTGACCCGACCCGGTTTTGTAATCTAACACCAATCCAAGACAACGACGACGAGTGTTGTAGCAGTAGCAGCAATAGTAACAAGAGGATACGACGAGTAGAGCCTTGGTGTGACTCGTTGAGCGGCGAGTTAACTCGACCTATGGTCGTAGTCGCTGAGGAGACAGGTGTCAGACTCGTCCAGGCTCTAGTGGCCTGCGCAGAGGCGGTTCAGAGAGACGATCTGAGCCTCGCCGACGCGTTGGTGAAGCGAGTGAGCTCACTCGCGGTTTCTCAGGCTGGTGCGATGGGTAAAGTCGCCGCTTACTTCGCCGAAGCACTTGCTCGTAGGATTTATCGGATTCACCCTTCCTCCGCCGCCGCCTACATTGATCCTTCTTTCGATGAGATCTTGCAGATGCATTTCTACGAGTCGTGCCCTTATCTGAAATTCGCGCATTTCACAGCTAATCAAGCGATTCTAGAAGCGGTCGCGACGGCGCGTGGGGTTCATGTAATCGATCTAGGGCTTAATCAGGGGATGCAGTGGCCGGCGTTAATGCAAGCCTTAGCTCTCCGACCCGGCGGACCTCCGTCGTTTCGTCTCACCGGCGTTGGATCTCCGTCCAATCGCGACGCGATTCAACATTTGGGCTGGAAGCTGGCTCAGCTGGCTAGAGCCATCGGCGTCGAATTCGAATTCAATGGTTTAATAACCGGCGAGAGATTAACCGATTTAGAACCGGAAATGTTTGAAACCCGACCCGAATCAGAGACTCTAGTGGTTAATTCGGTTTTTGAGCTCCATCCGGTTTTGGCTGAACCCGGTTCGATCGAAAAGCTTTTGGCTACGGTTAAGGCGGTTAAACCGAGTATCGTAACGGTGGTTGAGCAAGAAGCGAATCACAACGGCGTCGTTTTCTTAGATAGGTTTAACGAGGCGCTTCACTATTACTCGAGCCTGTTCGACTCGCTCGAGGATGGGATCGTGATACCGAGTCAAGACCGAGTCATGTCTGAGATTTACTTAGGGAGACAGATCCTTAACGTTGTGGCTGCGGAAGGAACCGATCGGATCGAGCGGCACGAGACGCTGGCTCAGTGGCGGAAACGGTTCGGATCCGCCGGGTTTGAACCGGTTTATCTCGGATCCGACGCGTTTAAGCAAGCGAGTTTGCTATTGGCGCTGTCCAGCGACGGAGATGGATATAGAGTGGAGGAACGCGACGGAAGCCTTATGCTTGCGTGGCAGATGAAACCGATCATCGCTGCGTCGGCGTGGAAAGTTGGCGCCGGCGCGGCGGAGTAAAAGGCGCAGAGGATTAGGTCAAGGTATCGTCAAAAATAGGAAACTTTTTAAAAATGTATAATTAATAAAATTGCGTAGTAACCCTTTGTGTTTTTTGATTTATTTCGACTTACCCCCGATAGTTTTTAATGTATAACAATTTCGCCCAAATTTTATGTACGTTTTACTATTGGGACCAGATTGTAGTCAACATTAGAAAACGAGGAAAATGTGCGTATGTAAGCACAAGCATGTGTTTACTTTTCAAATCCACATAATTGAAAATTGAAGTTATTAACTTGCAACCTGAAAGATGGATATATTTTGACGCGTGTAGAAATTTTGGACCGACTCGATTATTATATAGAGACTTTAACATATGATGATGATGTAATAAAAAAAGCTAACCTCTCTCGAGACTTTTGCTTAAAATTCGGAGTCCAAACTCTGCTTTTTCGGTTTTATTGAGGTCTTCACTGTCAGCTTTTTTTATCAAGTGGGTGAAACCGTTTTAGCTTAGGAATATGTGAAAACAGAAACTATAAACAAAATCTTGAATTGATGTCAAAAAAAAAAAAAAAAAAAATCTTGAATTTATTACCGTAAGTTTCATTTTTGAGTGAATAGTTTTTTCTTGTTTTTTTTTAATATTTGTTGTTTATAGTATTAATTTATTTGGTTTTTTTACACATAATATTTGTTGTTTATAGTATAAACATTTGATTTAGCTCGTTTTTATAATTTCTTATGTGACGATATTTACATACTTATTTAGTCATCGAACATGTTGTGAGTTGAGTTGGGTCATTGACCCATGTCAATTTTTTAAAATTAGTTTATAGTAAAAACTTTTTTTTGTAGATTGACCATGTTAAAAATAATTATTGACCTATGTGCATTTTAAATTTAGTTACGGCACAATACTATCAAGTTAATTAAAGAAAAAAACCCACTAAAATTAACAAAGAGGAATTCACAAAACTACACCCTTTCAACCCATATTTCACAAAACTACTTCTAATTTAGTTTTTTCACATATTTACATCCTTTCAAAATTTTAAAAGCTTGATTTACCCTTTTAAAAATTACCAAAATTAAAATATTTTCATTTGAGTTCGCTAATTAGTGTTTAGGGTAGAGTATTAAGGGGGTAGGATTGTGTGGGTAGATCTACAAGTCCCGGAGCGTACTTTTTTGAAGTCTATCCCAACCGAATTAGCACTTATTTGAATTTAATTTTGAGTATTTAAGTGTAGTTTTGTGAAATATTTTGGAAATGATATAATTTTTGTGAAATGTAATTCAAATGGTGTAGTTTTGTAATTCTCCATTAACAAAACCTAATAATTTTAATAATACAAAATCAAAAAGTTGTTTCGTCTTCTTCTCTCACAAAAATTTTCACCGAAGTCTTTTTACTTTTTATCTTAAACATTGATATTCTTCAAGTTTTCTCTAGTGAGTTCATACTTTTTATAAATTGTTCTTTTATAAATCAAGAGGTAAATAACATTAATAAAATATTTAGTGAAATCCACACCGCATAATAATATTTATGATGAATTTTTAAATGATTGTCTCGTTTGTTTTATTGAAAATGAGGTATTTGATACCGTGACTAACGAAACAGTGATAACTCGATTTTAAAATATGATTAAACGTCGGATAGTTCTTTGATATACATTTGTAATTTTTTTATTGTTTATGCAAACTTTTAAATTAATAAATTTTTATGACCCGGTGAATTTTAATCCTGCCTCCGCCGCTAAATAGGCCTACACATTTGTCTTTGCTGATGCTTTACATATTTTGTTTTTTAAAAGGGGTACTCAATATGTTAATGGAAATTTTACCATCACCGTTTGCATCAAATTTCTCGAAAATATAATTGTGATCAGCTTTCTCATCTCACTTGCATCAGCCATATTTGTGTTCGATCGATGAATAAAAGAGAATTTGTTGACTGAAAAATACAGTTGAAGTTATATAGGCTTTTAATTAGGGAAAGTTTAATTGGTGGACAAAACTAAACAATTGAACGCTAAATAATGGTCCAAGTTAGTTAAAACTAATTAATTTACCAAAATTAGCATATGACTTTGTCTATCTTTTTTAGTTACCGTAGATAAATGGACTCTTGAGGCCATAAATAAACAATACATAACGGATTACACATGTGAAATAATCCTAATTTAATCTCATTCGATTGATTTTCTTGACTTAAATAGAGACTCGACATAAACTCGTAAGTGTCAAAAATAATTCAATGTCTCTACTATAAATTATAAATTTATAATCATTGCACGTCGATGGTCGACATAGTCATATATATATATATATATATATATAAATCGCTAGTGGAAAGCCTAACGTAAAAGAAAGTTTCACGGACAACCTTCCCAATAAATGATTTTAAGCCACATGTTTAGTAACCTTTGTTCATATCACGACACGTACGTATCTTCTAGACACCTCTTTTGATACTAAAATTAAAAATAACAAGACAGCCGACCTAAAAATCCAAACAAATCACAAATCTCCTACGTGTAAAAGAATAAATATTATTTAAAAAAAAAACAAATCGTCTCTATAAAAAGATCCTTCTATCTAGTTACTCTTTCAAACAAATCACAAATCTCCACTCTTTTCTTTGAATTCCAAATAAACAAATCTCCCTTGTTTTTTCCCAAAACGATGGCGTTTCCTGCGTGTGTACAGTGCGGTACGAGACAAAACCCTTGTCGGTGCAAATTTGTGGGACCGACTTTAGGGTTCGTGGCGTTTCTGGTGACCGGAATAATAGAGTGGCCTGTTGGTGCGGTGGTTTATATATTTAAACACACGAAAGGTCGCCGTATAATGGGCCATCCTTCTCGTGTCGTTTATCCTAAAGTCTCGAGATCTATTCCCATTTGACTTTTTCTCGTCGTTACTTAATTATTATTATTACTACTTTTTTTTTTTTGTCACCCAATTATTATTATTACTACACAACTATGTTTTTGGTTGACAAATGTTTTTTGCTTTTTTTTTTTCTTTTAGTTTTGTAGATAAAATCCCAAATCTACTACAATAACTACTTTTTATCATTGTGTGTTCGTCAAAGGAAGTAAGTTATGTTAAAATCCTATTAATCCAATCGGGTCATTCTACTACTTAGGTTGATTTATTTAAGTTTCTTGTTGTTGTTGTTGTTGTTGTAATGTAATACTAGTGAAAACAAGTAAAAAAGATTGTGTTGGATCCAAAATACTATGTAAGGGCAAATAAAAGGAAGATATTCAAAAATCAAAGCAATAGTAATATCGAAATCTAATGGATATTACGATATTGTCAAAAAAAACATATGAAGAGACATAAAATAACTAAATAAAACTAGTTTTCTTGTTTCCATGACATGACATTTTAGTTTTTCCTTCTAAAGCCTTTTAAATATAATACTACTACTAAACCCAAGAGAGAGAGAGAGGCCTAACTAATACTTAAGACTTGAGAGTACCACGAGAGAGGACACACTCTGTTTCCATCTCAGGATCCTCTTAAAGTTACTTTCCAATATGGGTTTCTTCTATTATGGGCTTGTAAAAAAGGGCCAACATGTTACTCTTCTATATATTTTTGATTAATATATAGATGTATATTTTTTTTATATAATGTCTATGTGAATTTTATATTCTAATTTTGTATTTGGATTCATAACATTTGTGTTTGATTAAAAATTAAAAAAGCCAGCGACTATAATTAGAAAATTCTACATGTCGCATGACAATGTTATAAATTCCGAAACGATGTATTTTTAAAAAAACACACACGAGGATAATTGCCATAATATTAGGTAGAAATAGGAATTAGATAGAAGAAACAAAAACGCATAATTTGCTTATTGTTGTTTTTTGTTGTGGTGAGAGCTCTTTTCGTGCAGCAATGCTTCAATCTCTTTTCTTCATTACGACTTTCAAATATAGCAATCTGTGTTTTGAGTTTTGACACATGAAATAAATGGGTATTTATAATATATTTGTATAATCCAACAACACTTTCATTATTTATTTTTTTTTGGACTAAACTTTCTTTCATTTCTCATTCAACTGGGTTTACAAACCCACTTAGGGCCTTTTTGGCTAGCATATCCGCTAGTACATTCAGAGTTCTAGGAATGAAATTAAATCTAACCGAATTTAAAAGAGAGCTAATAGATAGGATATCCGATACAATGTCAACTAAATCCGATGGCGGATCTGGTGACTTGAGAGACCGGATTAATTGGGAAGAATCCGTGAGGATCTCCAATTTCTTGAATCCAAGTAGCTTGGCTTGGATCAAAGCTGATCGGACCGCTAGAGCTTCAGCTACTAGTGCCGATTTGACAAAGTTCATTGCAGACGAGCCTTCGAATCTCCTTCTTCCATTATTGAAGATCCATCCTAAACCCACAGATTTATTTCCTTTTGTCCACGCTGCATCTGTGTTACAAACTACAAAATCTTCCTGATCCATGGCCCGCAGCCGTATCTCAGGAGAAAGGTTCGGTTTTACTGTCTGAACAGCTTGAGCCTCCTTCCACTCTCTAGCATCTAGAATAGCTTTAAGAATTGTATCCTCAGGAGAGAAATCTCTTTTATTGAAGATCTTCTGATTCCTGGCAATCCAAATAGCCCAACAGATCCAGGAGAATAAGGTACCTGCTTCAAGTCCTACAGGAGGGAGAGTACATAGGGTCATTGCTGTCTTTAGTCCATCCATCACTGAGCTAGCTAATCTGGAGTCCCACGTTCTAGAAAACGGAGCTAGCTTCCAAACATCTTGGGCAAATTTGCAGTGGAACAGGAGGTGAAGCAGTGATTCAATTTCATTGCATCTACAGCATGTGGGGATGATAGGGATCCCCCTTACCATCATTGCTTCTCCGACAGGTAATGCTCCTTGTAAAGCTTTCCAGATGAATAGTTTCAGTTTAGGGGACGTTTTAATGGTCCACACTTGTTTCTTCCGGTCAACGCATTGACTAGGTGAGTTTTCTTCAGTATTTGATATAGAATAAGCAAAACTTGAATAATAACAAAGAAAAAAAAAACTCACCTCTTGAAGAACAACCAGACGAAAATTCTCAAAGTAGACAGCATTTTGTTCAGATTACTTAATTCTTTCCGCAAAATCTATAATGAACAATTGGTAAATAATAGTTAAATTAAAAAGAAAAAGATACCGTTTAATTAAAAAAAACATATGAGAGAGATGTCTAGATTAGACTAATAATACAAACAGTAATAGATGTTACTTTTTTACTAAAAAGGTAGTGTAATTATTTGGCTCATAGTAGACCTCGTCTAGACGGCGTACGTTAGTGTGTTACATAGAATGTTGGTGAGAAGACTCTCCTCTGTGTTCTCTATCCTATCCAAAAGGTTTGGTTCACAGTTATCTCTGTAAATCCCATAAGAGCAACCACAGTTTCGCTTAATGAAAACCCTAAAAAGCTTACGTTTTTCTTCTGTTTTAATTTTAGATCACAAAGCCGCTTGCTTTCGGCTCCAGCGACCTCTCCACAAGACTGGGTATATGCTGAATTTAGCCACAGCTTGCAAGGTTTTGATTTTCTCCAACACTTTCTTAATCTATACAAGTTTTCATGCTATATCTGTATGTTTTTTCGTATCAAGGGTCGTTTAGCTTTTTTTAGTATACAAGGTGTTTGTGGAAATGCCACAAAGAAACTCTTTGTTCATGACTCTTTAAAAGTTTCGATTTTTTTTAATTGTAGAATGATGAAATTGGGTTATACGAGTGAGTAGATCTTTGTCATAGCATAATTATCCCTAAGGATCGTTTCATGATATATATATGTATGTTCATGGCTCTATGTATGTAGCTTGACTCTTGAATAACGATTTAGTTGTGTTTCATTGTTTTCTTGCAGCAACTAGATCATATGCAAGTGGAAGACTTAAAGACTACAATCTATTTGGTGATGTAAAACCAGGTGATGATGACTTTAGAAAAGCCTGGCAGAAACAAATGAAGGATGGTGATGATGATGATACTCTATGGTCAGGAAGCGAAGACGAAGGCGATGATAACACAAAGCAACAAAGTGGAAGAAACCGTCTTGAAAAAGAGGTTAAGAAAGCTAGGCAACAAGCTAAAGACAGCTCTGATCTCATTGATGCAGACGATAGTGATGAACTATACAGTGTTTGGTCCGGAAGTGACGAGGAGAAATCTTTGTGGACTGGAGATGAAGGCGATGACGATGACGATATTCCAACGGAACCACGGCCGAACGAAGCATCAGACAAATACTTAGACAAGTTGTTTGAGTTTGAAGAGAAACCAAAGTACAGGACAATCTCTGAGCTGTTGAAATCCGAAAACGAACCAGAGGAACTTTCGCCGGGTAAAGAGGCGAGGAAGCTTGCTGTTGAGAATGCGCTGAAGAAGCTGAACAAAGGGCCTGACGGGCGTTACACGAACGTGTGGGAAGTAATGAGTGACGTAGACATTTTGATAGGAGCGTTCGAGAACATTGTCTCAGGACCTGAGTATGAAGAGCTAAGGAAAGGTGGACCAAAGAGATTGAACATGAAGTTCTTCAAGGATATACAAACTAGGATGAGAGATCCTAACTTCAAATTCACACCTGAGATAAAGCTGAAGCCTAAGAGTAAACTAGTGCCTAGGAAGAAGTGGCAGAAGGCACAGTCTAGAAGAAGGAAAGCGCAGAAGCGGTGAAAAAGCTCCTCGCCTTGTTCAATGTAATTTCACTTTCATCATTTACAGATTGTTTCTTGTTGATGTGTTGATTCAAAATGGATCTTTGTAGGTTTTGAAACACCAAACTGGTTCTACAATAGTCTTGTGACTGTTTCATATGAAGTTAATCATGTAAAGGATCAGCTTTGCTTAGGAGTGATCTTAGAGTTTATATTCCTTGTTCTAGAGTAAGAAGCTTTGAACGAAAAGCTAAAGATGCTTTGGTCCCTCTTGGACATGTTTTGTGGGGGAAGAATAATATAGCTTTGTACACTTTGTTTCTTTAAAAGTTTTTTTCCCTTTAGTGTTAAAAAGTTGGAACTTGTAATGTGACACATTTTTTAACATTTGAAGCTTATTGTAAACAACATATATGAAATGGAACCAATTTGCTTAACAAATCACAAGATGCTGATTTTTGGCTTAATTATAACCCCCTAAAGTTTAAACTAATTTTGTTTTTTCTCCCCAAACCAAGTAACATCAGGGTTTATTTTTGTATTTTAAAATAGTACAGGGGTTTTGTGTGAACTTTTAAAATGGTAGGTCGATATTTACAAATAAACCATTTTAGAACTTTTGTGTGAACTTTTTTTGGGCTTTATCGCGTTATGTGATTGTGAGCCCATTAAGTGTCCCAAGTAAGAATTTATCTGAAAACCCTAATTTTGATATAAAAACCGTAAAATAATGGTGAGTACTAATAAGTAAATCTTTACTTTGAACATAACAAGTTTAATTTTGAGAAAATCTTTATTTGCTTCTTTTTTTTCCGCTACTAATCATGTTCTTGCAATTCTCATGTGTTTCGGTCTGTGTGTATACGCACGCCAACTTTATCAATCGGTCGATTATAAAGTTTTTTTTATATATATTGACGAATGAAAATGCTTTCTTTTTAACATTAAAAAATAATAAATTAAAAATTTGGGTACGAAAAAGAAAAAAAAAGTTATGAAAAAGGAAGAATGAGATGTCAGTCATGCAAAGGAATGGTAAGTGATGTGGTATGAGAAATACGAGAACTACTCTCGCCCGCTTTAACCGGGAGAGCAAATAAAAAGTGAAAATTCTTGATTTTATTTGTCTTTTCGATATATAAATATTATTATTAAATAATAAAATTGATATGACAATGACACTGTATGGTGCAATTACAATGTGACAATGTTATGGGTTTTTGTACGCAAAGACAGGCTTCTTGCAGACCCCTCTCATCATTTCCACATTCGTATTTACATTACCAATCTAAAGAAATATTATACTTTATATTTTATATGATATATGTGTATTTATTTTATTTTAGTACCAAGTAGAATCATGAAAAGAGTTCGCACACTAATTGGATAAGAGTGTTTAACATTTAATTTGATTGGTCATAAATGTAAATTGGACTTATTTTCTGAATAAATGTCACATACTAATGTGCGTAGTTTTATATATTAATATATAAATGAGTAAAAAATAATGTGCATGCAAATGAACAATGAATGGGCAAATTAAAAGGTATTGGGTAAGGGAATGGTAGAGGAGTAGCAGTTGCATTTATACTGACAAATATATCTCAAAATTGATCCATCTCAATATTTTAAATTTTTTTTTGTCTCTTTACCACTTTAACTTATTATTATTAATTTCTCTTTTTTTACTTACTTTCAGATTTTTTTTTTACTTTTGGTCACACGCTCTTGCCAGTAGTAGAGATATTCATCTACATATATTTCCTTTTATTTTCAGATGGAATCTACAAGTTTATATATATACTAGTATTTTTCCCGTGCTACGCACGGGTTTAATTTTCTTTCACTAAAAATAGTTTGATTTATTTTTGTAAAAAGTAAGGTGTAACTTTATTTCACTAAAAAAGTTATTTTGGTAAAACACTTGAATCAAAACACTAATTCTAAAAAGATAATAATTTTGAAAACTTATCATGATCAATATAAAATTCTTTTTGACAGTAGTTTTTGGATTTTTTTTTTGAAGAAAAATGATTTAATTTAAAATATTGACTTCGAGTAAGACATTTTTCAACAACACCAAAACAACTAAAATAAATATAGGAGATTTGCAACATTGAATTAAAGTTTCGGTACAAATAACTTTGAATTTTAGTTATTTGGAGAAAGAAATCCATAAAAGACAATTGACAATAGTTTTATCATAAAAGTTTTTTCATATGAACTGACCTTTTTTTATGAGCACATGAAAAACACATATTGAAAGAACTTAGTTGAATTTGAGTCTCTCTTCTAGCCAACTGCAACTTTCATGTTTTTTGAAAAATAAGATTGTTGTGAATCTCTTGTTTGACTTTGCGGTGATAGGATTAATTCCATTTTGTTTTCGTTAACATCACAAAACAATGACAAAGCAACACCTGCATCAATAGAGTTACGAAAAATCATGAACGTTATTAGTTAAAAAAGAAAGTTACAAACAGAGTTAGAGAGATTGTCTGAATGAAACTAAAATAATATAAAGTTAAAATAATATAAAGTTAACCCAAACTTAGAATCCTGATACTTAATTTTGTTCAAATTTGCTTGAAAACATTCCTATGAAATCGACAAAACCATAGTCATGGATACCTGCGGTTTTCTGTATTTTTTGAAATTCAAATGAATCTCCATGTATCATTATAATCTATTCTTCACAAAGATTTAAATTTATGAAACATAACAAAGAATGAATATATGATGTAAATTGTTGTGATTAAGATTTTATCAAAAAAAAAAATTGTTGTGATTAAGATTGAAACTATATGAGAGATAAAAGCATCGATAATTGCTCTCGTAATAAATGAAAATTGTAGCAGAGCATTTAGAATAAATAGGAATTTAAGTTAATTACATAGTTTATGTGAAAAGGTGGTGATGAAGATGGGGAAATCGTGGTTTCGTTAAAAGGAATTTCTTTCAGATTTTTTAGGAAGACACGAACTATAAAGCTATTTTATGATTATTTTTTAAAAGAAAATATGGAGCACAAGCCACTTGGCAAAATATGATTGGCCAAGTGACTTGTGCTTTATAATATAAAGATTTCTCACTTCAATAAATTACCCATACGAAAAAATGTACATATCACAATTCACAAGTAATATTGTTTGTATTACACATAACTTTCACGTTTTGAAATAAATCGGGTATCAAGATTTCGTGGTTATAATAACTCTCTCGCATCAAAAGATATGAAGAAAGTTGCTAGGAAAGGATATATTTATATGATTTTGTAGGTACGAGGCATTTTTACAACGTGTGTGTGTTAAATATTGTAGGCACAATAATGGAGCCTGGAGGATATGTGACATTAAACTATTAATCAAATATAGAAAAGAGAATCCATTGAGTCGTGTATATATCTCACCAAAGAAAATCCAAACTTTTTAAAAATTTATTTGAATGATTATAAACGCATGCACGTGCTCGCTCTCGTTTGATTGATCCATGTGTATAACCTATGTATATTTCCTCCCTAATTACTCTAAATCCCCTAAATCATTTCTTAATTAATTCGATGTTATAAATCGGATAAGCTCAATTTATTTATTTTTGATAAACATTTAAGTTTATTCTTACCATTTTTGCTTTTTCACGTAGCGAATGCAGAATAATAGAAATAAAAAATTACATAATTTGATGCGAATACTTCTAAAACGCAATTCGCTCGCGTTTGAAAAAAAACGCTAAACGCAATCGCCCGCTCGTGTCATAGGTCCACACTTAACAAATACACATGTCTCTAAGACACACAACATCGTTGGTCTTAAATGGACAGCGAGTGAGATTTTGTATTTTACTATTGGTTGGTCCTCTTTTGTCTTTTTTTATATACTTTACAAAAAGAAGTGAGAGAGAGAGATTTTAAAAAATGTTTTTGACTGATTAATTAATATGTCATTAAATTAAAGTATTAAACTTGAAGTTACCATTACGAGATTAATCCATATTTGAAATACATTACTACCCCTACCCTTCAAAACCGACCAATACATCTCCACATTTCTCAAGTAAAATTAATTAATTTTTATTTCTAAATTTTTAATTTTAATTACAAAATTCTTTTTTTTTGTGTAAATGCGCATAATATGTCGCCTCGGAAGAAATGAAACATAATGTTTTTTTGACTTTTCTTCTTCTTCTTCTTCTCTCTACATTTAAGACCAAAACCTTTTTCTCCTCTTCTACATGCAATGAACCCTAATTACTAAACTTCTTCTTCTTCTTAATCTCCTTTCTCTTTATCTTTTTCACATTAGATTAATTATTGTTTGAACTCTATGAATAATACTAATTGGTTAGGTTTTTCTCTATCTCCATATAATCAAAACCACCACCGTACGGACATAGACTCTTCCACCACCACAACCACCGTAGATGTCTCCGGAGATTACTTTGATTTGACGGCTGCCTCCGATGAGTCTTCCGCCGTACAAACATCCTTCGCTTCTCCCTTTGGTGTCGTCCTCGATGCTTTCACTAGAGACAATAATAGTCACTCCCGAGGTTATTGTTTTCTATAGAATTTTTATTTGTTTATTTTGTTTTGTGTGTTTTTGGTGGTTTTTTTACTCTTCTTTCAATGCGTAGAGCAAAGACCAGGACTCACGCTCGCACGTAGCCCTAGATTTCGATATTTTTTTTATAGTTTTGCATGTTAGGTTTTTAATGTTATGTGCACATATCTTGAAATGAAAACTATTTAAATTATTTGTAGAAATAAAATTAGACGATCTTTACTCAATAGTATTATATCTTGATCATACATATAGCTATTTTTTATTTGTATTGTTTAGTCCGTATAATCAAAAACCGAATAATTTCGGATATGTATAATATATATATAGATCGCAGTGATTAGTACTAATTAGGGTTTTTCTTTTCATTATAGATTGGGACATTAATGGTGGTGCATGCAATAACATCCACAATACCGATCAAAATGGACCAAAGCTTGAGAATTTCCTTGGCCGAACAACCACTTTTTACAATAGCAACAACAACGGCGGAGATGGAAGTGGTGGTGGTTATGAAGGAGGAGACGGTGGTGGTGGTGGTGGTTCACTTGACCTTTCGATGATAAAAACATGGCCAAGAATCCATTCGGTAGTGGCTAATGTTGATCATAATTATAAAGACAATGGCAATAATGGTGCAAGAGGCTTGTCCCTTTCTATGAACTCTTCTACTACTTGTGATAGCAACAACTACAACAACAATAACAATAACAATAACAATGTTGTTGTCCAAGAGAAGACAATTGTTGATGTTGTAGAAGCAACGCCACCGAAGAAAACTATTGAGAGTTTTGGTCAAAGGACATCTATATACCGTGGTGTTACAAGGTTCTTTTCATTTATATATATAACTTTTGAGTCTTTTTTTATTGGGGGTCAAAATATAACTTTTGAATCTATCTTGGTAAAATTTAGAACATTAGTAAGTGCTATATTCGGAATATTCCTTGATATATTATTGTAGGAGTATAGTTTAGTATTTAATCATCTATGTGTTGTATTGAATGTGTAGGCATAGGTGGACAGGAAGATATGAGGCACATTTGTGGGATAATAGTTGCAAAAGAGAAGGCCAAACTCGTAAAGGAAGACAAGGTTTATTTAATATTAATCCTCTAAAAGTTAATTATATGATTATCAATATACTTTTCCAATTTATTTATTTTTGAACTAATTTAGTTTTATTTCATGTGTTGCAAAAATTGTACCTGGTGGTTTATCTCCTCATCGTCAGTGTATTTGGGTAAGTGCTTTGTTATAAATTGAATACAACCATATAAAGAAACAATATATAATTAGCATAAGTAGGATTATATATATGTATGGTTTAGTTAATTCTGTGATTTGATTACGCAGGAGGTTATGACAAAGAAGATAAAGCAGCTAGGGCTTACGATTTAGCCGCACTTAAGTATTGGGGAACTACCACCACTACTAACTTCCCCGTAAGTTAACACTTTTAAACAATACCATAATATTTTGCACAAAAAAAAAAAAAAAAAAAAAACAATACCATAATATATTAATAAGTTACATTTATTACAATATTAATTTGGTAATGTTGTGTTTTATTATATTAATATTGTAGATGTGCAATTATGATCAAGAGGTAGAAGAGATGAAGAACATGACGAGACAAGAGTACGTTGCCTCTCTTCGCAGGTATATATATGAATGGAACTTTTCAATTTATTTCATATAACATTTATCACACAATTCTTATACATATACCATTTAAAAATAATTTGTAACTTACTAAAGTAACAATCATATATATATATATATATATATATTTAATGATGCAGGAAAAGTAGTGGTTTCTCTCGTGGTGCATCGATTTATCGAGGTGTAACAAGGTAATATATATCAAACGATTACAATATTTAAACCCTTTTTTATATGATTTATAATATTTATATATCATACAAAGTAACACATTTTATAATGGAAATATCTTTTAATGGGTCTAAAAGGCATCACCAACATGGAAGATGGCAAGCAAGGATAGGAAGAGTGGCTGGTAACAAAGACCTCTACTTAGGAACTTTTGGTAATTTTAATCTTCTCTTAATTACTAAACTTCACAATCAAATCTATAACCAATGTATTAATTAACCATATATACACTATGATATTATATGAAGGTACACAAGAAGAGGCTGCAGAGGCATACGACATAGCAGCCATTAAATTTAGAGGACTAACCGCGGTGACTAACTTCGATATGAGCAGATACAACGTCAAAGCAATCCTAGATAGCCCTAATCTCCCTATAGGAAGCGCGGCGAAACGTCTCAAAGAAGCTAACAACAACCTTGTTCCAAGCATAATGGTTAGTAGTAATAACGTGTTAGAGATTGAGAATAACCCTAGCAGCTGGCAAAACGCTGCGTTTCATCAACATCATGGAATAGACTTGAGCTTATTACAACAACAACAACAACAAGAGAGGTACAATGATGGTTATAATAATTACAATGGTGGAAACTTGACGTTAGAGAATGCTAGGGCTTGTTATAAACAAGAGGACGTGGACCAACAACAACAACGTTTCTTGAGCAACACGTCGAGTTTTACGACTAATGTTGATCATCATCATAATCATAGCTCTGTTTCTGATGATTCGGTTACGGTTTGCGGAAACATTGTTGGTTATAGTGGTGGTTACAATCATCAAGGCTATGTAGTACCTGTTGGATCAAGTGATGCTGAGGTTGCGTTCAATGCAAGAAACCTTTACTATTTTGCTCAGCAACAACAGAATCATCATCAGTTGCAAGAAGGAGATTTCAGGGTGGCGAATTCGAACAATGTTGGTGGGTCTAATATGAACTTTCATGGTGAAAGTGGTGGAGAAGGTGCTTCAACGTTTACAGTGTGGAGTGACACTTAAATAAAAATAAAGGGTATTTACTTTTTAGTTGTTGGTTTTGTGTGTTGTGATTTGTGAACAATTTTATTTTGATCTTTTCCTTTTTGGTGAGTTTCTTATGACTTTTTGTAGTAGTTTTTGATTATTTTTGGAATTAAAAAAAAAATCAGATTAAGGATCATTGTTGTTTGTTATGTTAGCCTAATATAGAAATTTTAACGAATTTAGAATGTTAAGACCAATCATTTTGGGTTTGGTTAAGGCCCATATCGTTTTACATTGTTAGGCCCATTTTCATAAGGCAAAGCCCGTTAGGTCAGGGGACTAACTTGACTTGCAATCAACGTCTCTGTCTACTCACCAAATCCTATAATTAATTTTTTAAATTAATATTTTTATGAATATCAGTACAGTATATCCTTGGTCGATTCTATTCACTAAATCGTAGTATAATTGTTGCTAATTTTTAATTATTGTAATCAATAAAAAGGAATGATAATTAGGGTGGGAAAAGAAAGAGAGATTAGGACAATCTGAGGGAAGAGACTTGAGAAAACCGCGACGACGAAAGGAAGACAGACATATAAAGTTTGATAGGATGTTTGTTGTAATGAAAACTTTATTAAATATAAAAATACGAAAGCTTAGCTTGAAGGCAATGGAGACTCTGCAACAAACTATGTACCATACAGAGAGAGAGAGAGAGTGAGAAAAATTAAAAGGGTTTCATCAAAGACTATATATAAGTGAAGACATATTTAAAAATGTCCGATCACTTGTTTTGTTCTTTCACCGTCGATCGCCGCCGCCATGGAAGCCAGTGCCGGTCTAGTCGCCGGTTCGCATAACCGTAATGAACTTGTTGTCATTCACAACCACGAGGAGGTATCTAACTTTTTTAACCATAAATAATGTTAAATTTTTATTTCGTTATAAAACTGCTATTTTTAATTTCTCCTAATTAATCAAATAAATTAAGCAGTTGATGTCACTAACTTAAAATCAGGTTTATATGATAACTCGTAAAAATTAGATAACTGTAGTGTGTTTTAGATTTTAAAGACCGTTCTTGTAATTACAAACAAAAACTGAACCTTTTATTATTGATTATTATTACAGCCAAAGCAACTGAAGAATCTAGACGGACAATTCTGTGAGATATGTGGAGACCAGATCGGTTTAACAGTAGACGGAGACCTATTCGTAGCTTGCAACGAGTGTGGCTTCCCTGCGTGTAGGCCTTGCTATGAGTACGAGAGAAGAGAAGGCACCCAGAATTGTCCTCAATGCAAGACTCGTTACAAGCGTCTTAGAGGTAAAGTAAATTAATCTATGCTCTTAAGTTGTTCGACGAAATGCCTCAATGAAATAAAAAAAAAAGCTAACTTTTTGATTTGGGTACTCAGAGAATGATTTGTGTCTTATGTTTTTTGGTTCGTGAAGGAAGCCCAAGAGTGGAAGGAGATGAGGATGAAGAAGATATTGATGATATTGAGTATGAGTTTAACATCGAAGATGAACATGAGAAGCAGAAGCAATCTGCTGATGCCATGGTTTATGGGAGAATGAGCTATGGAAGAGGACCTGAGGATGATGAGAATGGGAGATTCCCACCTGTTATAGCTGGTGGCCATAGCAGACATGTACAAAAAGAAAAACACTTTACTTGATTCTATGCGATTTACGATTGGCTTTCTATAAGTTTTTTGAAAATCTTTTGGCCTTTCGTAGGTAAGTGGAGAATTTGGAGGAGGGTATGGGAACGGAGGAGAACATGGAGTGTCTTCTACGCTTCATAAGCGTTTGCACCCATATCCATCATCTGAAGCTGGTGAGTCTCTATGCCCATTCTCCTATGTAACTTCTAGTAACACAAAACAGAGCGTTTTTGATAAGCATATACTATTTCCGTTTCTTTTCTTAGGGAGTGAGAGATGGGATGAGAAGAAGGAAGGAGGATGGCGGGAAAGAATGGATGATTGGAAGCTCCAGCAAGGAAATCTTGGGCCAGAACCAGATGATGATGCTGAGATGGGAATGTAATGCCCTCCACTAACACTTGTCTAATACATCAGTTTCGTATGATTCAGTTGATGTTTACATTCTTTTGGATTTTGTTTTGGAAATTGGCTGCAGGATCGACGAGGCGCGGCAGCCACTCTCGCGGAAAGTGCCCATTGCCTCGAGCAAGATCAATCCTTATCGGATGGTCATCGTTGCTAGGCTTGTGATTCTAGCAGTTTTTCTACGGTATAGGCTTTTGAACCCTGTGCACGATGCTTTGGGGTTATGGCTAACCTCTGTGATCTGTGAAATCTGGTTTGCCGTTTCTTGGATTCTTGATCAGTTCCCCAAGTGGTTCCCCATTGATCGTGAGACTTATCTAGATCGGCTCTCCCTCAGGTAAAATCCATAAATTCTCAAGTAAAAAGCTTTCAAGTCAGGTTGGAGTTTGGAATATAGTGTGAGTTTTCTTTGTTTATACAGATACGAGAGAGAAGGTGAACCAAATATGCTTGCCCCGGTAGATGTCTTTGTCAGTACAGTGGACCCAATGAAGGAGCCTCCCCTCGTCACATCTAACACCGTACTGTCAATCCTGGCCATGGACTACCCTGTTGAGAAAATCTCCTGCTACGTTTCTGATGATGGTGCTTCAATGCTCTCATTTGACTCTCTCGCAGAGACTGCTGAGTTTGCAAGAAAATGGGTTCCCTTCTGTAAGAAATTCTCCATAGAGCCACGGGCACCGGAAATGTACTTCACGCTGAAAATTGATTATCTCAAGGATAAAGTCCAGCCAACATTTGTCAAGGAACGCCGAGCAATGAAGGTCAGTTTATCTCACTTGAGATCTTGTTATACCACCACTCATGTTTTCTCTATAATCTAAACTGCAAGTGGTAAATTGATTTCTGGCAGAGGGAGTATGAGGAGTTCAAGGTAAGAATCAATGCTCTTGTGGCGAAAGCCTCAAAAGTTCCTCTAGAAGGCTGGATCATGCCAGATGGAACGCCATGGCCAGGGAACAACACTAAGGACCATCCCGGTATGATCCAGGTCTTCCTCGGCCACAGTGGAGGATTTGATGTTGAAGGCTACGAGCTCCCTCGGCTTGTGTATGTGTCCCGTGAGAAGCGGCCTGGTTTTCAGCATCACAAGAAAGCTGGTGCCATGAATGCTCTGGTACTTTACTTGATTTGCCTTCGACCAAACACGAAGTTTCTCTGTGGATCTTGGGATTTACATGACACCTTTCGTTTAATTCTTGATACTTCTGCCAGGTTCGAGTAGCAGGTGTACTCACAAATGCTCCTTTCATGCTGAATTTGGATTGTGATCACTATGTGAACAACAGCAAGGCTGTGAGGGAAGCAATGTGCTTTTTGATGGATCCTCAGATTGGTAAAAAGGTCTGCTATGTTCAATTCCCTCAAAGATTCGATGGTATTGACAGGCACGATCGTTATGCAAACAGAAACACAGTCTTCTTTGATGTAAGACGCAATCTACATTTCTTCCACTTTTAGCCTATGATATATATGTACTCTATTTCTTACCTACTTGTCTTTGTTACAGATCAATATGAAAGGTCTAGATGGAATCCAAGGTCCAGTTTATGTTGGTACTGGTTGTGTTTTCAAAAGACAAGCTCTGTATGGTTATGAACCGCCAAAGGGCCCTAAACGTCCCAAGATGATGAGTTGTGGTTGCTGTCCTTGCTTTGGACGCCGAAGAAAGAATAAGAAGCATGAGATAAATGGCGACATAACGGCCCTTGGAGGTAAAGTATCCAAAAACTTCAATATCGTCCCTGAAGTAGATTTAGCTTATGTGGGAATGTTACAGACCTGACAGTGTTTGTTTAACAGGAGCAGAGGGTGATAAGGAGCATTTGATGTCTGAGATGAACTTTGAGCAAAAGTTTGGGCAATCATCCATCTTTGTAACCTCGACTTTGATGGAAGATGGTGGTGTTCCTCCATCATCAAGTCCTGCAGTGCTCCTTAAGGAGGCAATTCATGTCATAAGCTGCGGTTATGAAGACAAGACTGAGTGGGGAACTGAGGTAATAGTACTAACCACAAAGTAGCACCTTACTTTTGGATTAGAAACCAACCATTGTAACATATGTACTTGTGTATCTCTGAATGCAGCTGGGTTGGATCTATGGCTCTATCACTGAGGATATTTTGACGGGTTTCAAGATGCATTGCCGTGGCTGGAGATCTATTTACTGTATGCCTAAGAGAGCTGCATTTAAAGGTTCTGCTCCTATTAATCTATCTGACAGGTTAAACCAGGTTCTGCGTTGGGCACTTGGGTCTGTTGAAATATTTTTCAGCCGACACAGCCCTCTCTGGTACGGCTACAAAGGCGGAAAACTCAAGTGGCTTGAGCGTTTCGCTTATGCTAACACAACAATCTACCCGTTCACATCTATACCACTCCTTGCCTACTGTATCCTTCCAGCCATTTGTCTACTTACCGATAAATTCATCATGCCACCTGTTAGTAAATTATTAGAAAACAAAAAGAATTTGAAAAGCTGCATTAACTATGCTAACAATTTGTTTTTACCTTAATCTCTTTCAGATAAGTACATTTGCTAGTCTCTTCTTCATCGCATTGTTTATGTCGATCATTGCAACGGGAATCTTGGAATTGAGATGGAGCGGAGTTAGCATAGAGGAATGGTGGAGAAACGAGCAATTCTGGGTCATTGGAGGAATCTCAGCACATCTCTTTGCGGTTGTCCAAGGTCTCCTCAAAATCTTAGCAGGCATTGACACAAACTTCACAGTCACATCAAAGGCAACAGATGATGATGACTTTGGAGAGCTTTACGCATTTAAATGGACAACACTGCTTATACCTCCAACAACTGTACTGATCATAAACATTGTCGGCGTCGTTGCAGGCATCTCAGATGCTATTAACAACGGATATCAGTCTTGGGGACCTTTATTTGGTAAACTCTTCTTCTCCTTTTGGGTCATTGTTCATCTCTACCCATTCCTCAAAGGTCTGATGGGAAGACAGAACAGAACACCAACCATTGTGGTGATTTGGTCAGTGTTGTTGGCATCTATCTTCTCTTTGCTTTGGGTCAGAATTGATCCTTTTGTGCTCAAGACCAAAGGACCTGACACTTCCATGTGTGGTATAAACTGCTGAAGCAAAATACTTATCTTTTTGGTTCCTAAACTTTTATGTATACAGTGTTTTCGCATCTTTTGGATTTCATTATTGGATTTTGTCAAGGCATTGTAAAACGAAACTCGAACAAAAATATTTTTCTGAGTTACAATGTAAGCGATTAACAAATACTTTTTCTCAAAGAACTTAGTAACTTACTTTAGTTACTGTGAAAACCACACAATGACAAGCTTTAACAGAGAGCCTGGGACTTTTTCTTGTCATGGAACTACACAAAAAAAAACGGCAACAAAAGACTAAACACACATCTGATAACAACTTCAAGCTGAATATCATTTGATAACATTAAGAACTTGAATTCTCAGAATTTCACAAGTAAAAGTCTCAGTCTCATTCTTTCGAAACACCAAGGATCCACTGGGAGAGATGAGTCAAGTATGGCTCAGCCTGAGAGCCTTTACTCAAGACTGGTCCTAAACTCTGTAACTCCGAGTTGAATTCCCTTTCAAAATTGCTGGTAAAACACGTAACCAACGCATTAGAACAAAACCGTTGTATGAAGCTTGAAAATTCTAAACACCAAATACCCTTGTAGAGATGTTGATAAAGAGGATATAAAAACAGTTGTTTGTTAATACTTACAATATGGACTCTGTGACTGTTGCGTCTTTTATCATTTTCTTCTGCGGATGAGACTGGCTATTGATGTCAATAGACGATGATATCATCCACTGCGTGGCTGCAGCGTATTGCAGGCATACTGATTTCAACTTCTCCATTTTCTGCAACATCAGTAAAAATGAGTGCAAATATCGAAAAATATACTATTGCATTCAATGAAGTACACAATTACATTGATCCTGGGAAAACATAACATCGACTTAGGACAGCAACAAACCTTGAACACATCAGGTAAAAGAAGCAAGCATCCTCTCAGACATTTATCAAGAAAGAAGTCGTGATGTTGTATCACCTGTAAGACAATGACACATTGTTCGACGAAGTACATTCTCCCAACAACTATAACAAAGCAGATCTCTACACTTACCTCATCTACACTCCTTGTGGATTGTAGTCTATCGTACATCACATGCCAGTTTGGTTCTAGAACCTGGAGATATACATTAGAGAAGCATCTCATTAAGAGCTATGTATCTTAATAATCCTGGTGTGATTTCTCGCAAAATTAAAAGTTTAATAAACACAACACAGAGAAAGTTCAAGACTTGCCTCGAATGTAAGATAATGTAGAAGGCTACTGATGAACTTAAGCATGCTACGGCAGAGAAGGGATGATCTACGAATAGCTGTACCGTTGGAGTTCATAGATCGAATCCCCTGTAGAATTACACAACAGTTTGTTAGAGAAGCAAATAGACTAAAAACGTTTTGTAAGAAACAAAAATATATTCCCAAGCTATATCAAATCTAATATTAGTACGTACTTGATGTATCTGCCAAGCACCACAAAGCTGGCGTTCCACATGCTTGCAGTGAAAAAGAAAGCGGAAAATTAACTGATACTTTGACAAGGCTTTCTTTGATATGACAATAGAAAGTGGCCATTGAACCTAAAACACAACGATAAACATATCAAACAACCGAGTAGCCAATGTGAAACTACAGACAGGTTGTTGCAGCCAAGGCAAGAAAGGAGCAGACCTTGTAACTCAAGGAAAATGTCTCTAGACCAGTGATGCTCACTGGATCATCTATACTATTGAAATTAGGGTCCTTGTTCATTCCCAAAGTCGTAAGCAATGAAGCTCGATCCTAAGATTATAATTCAAAAATGAGAAAAAATATTATTTACAAACTTTGTGAATGGATCACATCAAGGGAGAGAGAAATTGACAGCTCACCACACAACAAGTCAAGTCCTCGTGGCGAGGATCTGCTGCAGCGGCCGTAGTACGCAGAGCAAGATCTAGCAAAGACTAAATAATACACATACATTAGATTCCAACCAAAAAATTATATAGCCCAAACGATTTAGTAATGGTAGCAAGCTTTCTCTAATCTTTTGATCAAGCTTTAGCGAGGCAAAAAGTACCTGCAACTTTTCAACAGATATTTCAGGGACTTTTTTGTTAAGCTCCTCTCGAGCAATGTCCATAAAATGAACCAAGAAATCACCCTGTAGTCCATTACATTATTGACACAGTATCAATGACAGGAGAAAAAGAAAACTCAAATACAAACTTTTCAGACTGATAAATTTGTGCCTCAAAAAGTTTGATGAACTCTGAAGAAAAGTGTTTATCCATGAATAGAGAACCAGCATACCTGGTCGAGAAGAAGATAGTGCTTTATAGACCGAAGCCTTCCAATTAGGTCATACTGAATCATATACCGATGGTCAGAAAGGCGTAATCACGCAGAATGACATCAAAGAGAACCAGTCATCATAATACAATTTATTACCTTATCCTTGATGAGACTCACAAGCTCTTTACTGGCAAATTCATGAGCAGCCTTAATACATTCAAGATAATGATGATTTGAACCAAATATTGTTAACTTAGATCTCTCTGAGATTGGAACCTGGCAAAAATATCAGCCAATGTCAAGTCACTGTTAATTGTGTTAACTAAAAGAAAAGTTGATCCACAATAATACCTGAACATTGTGCCCACATTCTCTCATAACGTTTAGATATTTCCCTGTGGTCAATATCGTGGCTGCAATGTTAGAAAGGAAGCCAGGAATAGTATCCTTGAGGCTGTATCTTTGGCTCCAATATTTAGCTGTCGAGTCCTGACTGAGGCTCTCCTATATGAAAAAAAACTTGAAATTGTTAGATCAAGCAATTGACAACAATATTAGTACCTTTTTGAGAGACCTGCGTCAGCATGCGAGCTGAGCAAAATTCAATGTACCTTTTTGAGAGACCTGTTCTCAGCAATGAAAAATTCTCCATACGGATCATCAATGATTCCTTCATAGACCCACCTTAATTAAACACTAATTCACGTCAGTTGACACATCTGAGAATACTATGATCTATCTAGCAAACAAGTAACCAATGTACAGATCTGAAAAAACAATAACAAAGGGCAGAGATTGCTACGAGTTTAGTTAGTAGTTACGAGCAAGAAATAAAGAGGCATTGGAAATCAACCTTTCCAATATGCTCAGGTATGCATTGCTTGCACATTCGGTCATTTTCTCTAACAATGACCTCACTGAATTATCACCAGCCATCGCTTTAGCCTAGGCATGACACTCTTCACGATTAGAACATATTATAAGAAAGAAAACTTCCAGCACACAAAAATCCAGAAGGTGTATTTATGACCAAACAAGAACGTACCTGACTCTGCAAAAGGTTAAGCACACCAGAACCCACAAATTGCTTCGCTGAAGCCTGCTGAACTACTGCAGCCAATGCGCGCATGGATCCCATCATGGGCTGAGAGATACGAAAAACAATCACTGAGCATAGTAGTTTTTCCAGAACATGTAGCCCGGATTATCTGAAGAGAGACAGACCTGACAGTAAAACCATAATCCTTGGATAGAAAGTCTTCCGAGTCGAAATTGATGTTCCAATTGTGCCACCATGGCTTGATAATCCTGATAATATGATGGTGGTCACTACTATCAGCATTAGCAAAGGCCAAAGAGTGTTGTCAAATTACTTCATAGACAATAAATGCTAAATCCAAAGAAGAATGCAATTTGACATTGGTCAGACTCAGACATGAAACTCCAAATGTGGAATGGAAAGAAAAGAATCAGGCTATCAATTTAACCAACGGAGAACACTGAGAGATGGATTAAACAGACGGCAAAAACTTGGAGCAAAGAAGGCAACAAGAGCTAACGGCGTCATCCTAGATATCAATATGTATGCATATGTGCACACCCAGAAATGTAAGAAAGACACCAGTGCCTCAACAAAAAATGCATCACAATTACGACAAAAGTAGCAACCTAAATCACATACAAGGAGGAGTGCCCTGAGAGCAGCTGCGAATGCGTGGTTAACTAGCCCGTTCTTGAACTGCGAGCTTGACTCCACAAATTGGTCAATAAGCAGAAAACATTCACATAAAGGGAACATTCTTTTTGCCAATTCCTGCATAGTTATTTACATCAGCCAGATTCTTCAGTTGACAATTGTACGCTATTTTTATTACAATGACTGGTTCAAGAACGAAGATTTATTCTGTTAAGAGCTACTTGCCTGTAGTGCCAAATCCATTGATGGATCAACTTTGAAGGCTATAGTATCCTCTTTCCCATGGAATGTTTTAATCGATATATATCTCCCTTCAATTCCAACCAAAGCAGATAAGAGATCATCAATGACAATAAGTTCCTACATGCCAAAAGGGACAAAAAGTTAACTAAAATGGACATAACAGAAGAGATCACACCGAATCTCAACATAAGCTAGCTCGTAACACAACTATTCGGCTCAGATTAATCAACCTAGCTTATGCCCACAAAGACAAGAAGCCTTCTTTTTTACAATTATTCCAACTTGTAAGAAAACTACACAACTCAAACACAAGCTTCAAGGTTACCTAATAACAACATCACATAATATGAAAAAAAGGGACACATCTTTTGCAAGTTTCGTAACATAACTATACAAGACTAACCTGAACAGGTGTGTCATAGCATCCAATTGCTTGCTCAACTCCAGAACCACTGAAACATAACAAAGAATCAGTGAGAGCTTTTTTTACAGTGTGTCTCATAAGAGGAAGAAAGACAAAAAGCAATTGAATTTCAGAACCTAGAAGAGTCTGAAGGAAACCGCTTAGAAGAATCAGCAAGTTTAGAGCTTGCCCTCGTCTCCTAAAACAACAATAAAAGTAAACCCCATTGTCAAAAAAAACAAAATTTCGATTGCGATTCGATAGTGTTCGTGAACGAAATCGAATACAACGTGTCAGAGACCGACCAACCTGGTGAAAGCGACCAGTGAGGAAAGGTCTGTCTTGGTTCCAACGAGGAGTCGTAGGGCATGAGATCGGCGACATTGATTCCATTGCTTCTTCGCTTCACTGTCTCTCTCTGCAACTAAAAAATTATTTTTTTAGAAGAATAAAAAAGGAAACACAAGCTAATAATCACACCGGTTTACTGTAAACCATAAATTTAAATTCCGGTTTAACTTAACCAGGAATTTATCAGATTCGAGACCCAATTCAAAAAATTCACGGCGGATTCACGAAGAAGATGCAGAACCGTATAAATCGAGATTTTCTGCCAGATTTATCGATTAGAAAATAAATTAAATTAAAAATAGAAAAGGACAAAACTTTATTATTTTTTTTAAGGAATAAAAAACCCATCGTTCCTTTCCTCTCTTGTTTCTGTGTTCCAGCTTTGGATTCACAAAAATGATTATCTGTATTTATAATTTATTAGGTTCTAATAAATCGCCGGGCCTTTCTCTTCACCTGGAATCAATCTTTCGCCGCCGAGTTCTTATTCTCAGGCGGCGAAAACCTCCAGGTTCTTCTCTTCAAAATCCTCTCTTTTCCGTTTGATTTTAGTCTTTGATTCTCGCAAATTAAAGGTTAGTACTTGCTTATCGAATCAGGTGGTGGGTTTGAAAAGAGATGGCTTTGGTAAGAAAACCCGACAAATTCTCTGCGGATTTCGTGATGGGTGGCGCAGCAGCAATTGTCGCGAAATCTGCAGCTGCTCCGATCGAAAGGGTGAAGCTTTTGCTTCAGAACCAAGGCGAGATGATCAAGACAGGACATCTTACAAGACCTTACACTGGTTTGGGTAATTGCTTTGTTAGAATCTTCAGAGAAGAAGGTGTTTCTTCCTTTTGGAGAGGAAACCAAGCCAATGTCATACGCTATTTCCCTACACAAGTATTGTCTCTAATCATCATCCCATTTTTTGTCTGTTGATTGTTTTGTTTGTTTGTTTGTTTGTGTTAGGCTCTTATCGAATTTTGATTGCTTTTAGGCTTCAAACTTTGCCTTTAAAGGTTACTTCAAGAGACATCTTGGATGTTCGAAAGAGAAAGATGGTTACTTGAAGTGGTTTGCTAGTAATGTTGCATCTGGAAGCGCTGCTGGAGCTACAACTTCGTTGTTTCTGTACCATCTTGATTACGCTCGGACCCGTCTAGGCACTGATTCGAAGGAATGTTCGGTTAATGGCAAGAGACAGTTTAAAGGGATGATTGATGTGTATCGGAAAACTTTGTCTAGTGATGGTGTTAAAGGTCTTTACCGCGGGTTTGGTGTGTCGATATTGGGGATCACTCTTTACCGAGGACTGTATTTCGGGATGTATGATACCATCAAACCCATTGTTTTAGTCGGTTCCTTAGAGGTAATATCATCTTTCTATGTTGTTATAATTTGCTGAACTTAGAGCTAACAATGGCTAAAGAATGATTCTTTGGTTCTGTGACAGGGAAACTTCTTGGCTAGCTTTCTATTGGGTTGGAGTATTACTACCTCTGCAGGAGTGATCGCTTACCCTTTTGACACACTTAGGAGGAGAATGATGCTTACATCAGGACAACCTGTAAAATATCGAAATGCTATTCACGCCTTAAGAGAGATAATGAAATCCGAAGGATTCTATGCGCTGTATAGAGGAGTTACTGCGAACATGCTGCTTGGAGTAGCAGGAGCAGGAGTGCTTGCAGGGTACGATCAGCTTCACCGGATTGCTTATAAGCATTGGGTACAGTAGTTTTGAACGAAATCTGAAAGCAATTACAATGGAAACTCAGGTCAAGAAAGAAAAAGATCAGTACTGTGTTGTATTAGTTAACAGAAACTCGGAATCATTAACCGGTTTAAAGAGAAGAAGATGTGGAAAATTGTTGATAATTCTTGTGCAGATACAATTGTTATTTCATTAATCCAAGAAAAGTCTCTTTGCTTTTAGTATTGGAGCAAGTTTATTTCATTAATCAAAGACGAAAGTAAGTGCTTTTTGATGATTCAAACACAAAACAGAGGAAAACTTGCGGTGTTCTTAAGCGAGAAGCCAGAAGTTTTTATGGCGCTTGGTAGTTATTAAGTAACCACCAAGCTTGCGGTTCTTGGGTTTAACCGCTATTGTCATGCAAGAAGCGTTTTCGAGACAGTATTTGAGAACACCACCGTGTCCACGGCGTCTCTTCCAAGCCCATCTCTTCAATAACCTCCATACCGGAGGTTTCTTGTCTTGTCCAACAACTAAAAGACTCACTTGTTGTTTCTTTGATTCTTCGACTATCTTTGCTCCTTTATCATTATCTTTTTCTTCTAGCCTCCTTATCTCCACTTCTATCTGCAACATATATACACAACTCCACTCCTCAACAACATCTCATCCCTCAAAAATATCTGCATTTAAGTAGATTGAGAGTGAACTCACCCCGGGACGTTTTGTTTGACAAAGTTTCTTCAATGTATGGACTAATTCATCGGTCTTCACCTCTCGTTTTCGGTTCTTCCTTTCGCCTAAAACCAAACCCGAAATATGTAAAGAAACCTAACCAAACAAACCTTTAACAAGAATGCTAAAGAAGAAGAAGAACCTTTCCGAAATGGTTTTGCAAAGTATAACAGAAAGAGAGTGTCTTGTGGTTGCAAAGTATGTGTAATAGCCCATTCCAAAGCTCCTGTTGAAGCAAGAGCTTTATCAACAACCACCATTACTCTGTTCCCGCCTTCCACCACCGCCTCCTCTTTAACCGTTTCAACTACTACCACCGCCTTTTTAATCTCTTCTCCGCCTCCTTTGTCAAAGCTCTTACCATCATCTTGTTCTTGTGCCTCTTCTTCTTCTTCTTCTTCAATTATGGCTTTGACTGTTTCTTTTACTTTGTCTTCAATCTCTTCGCTTTGGCTGTTTTCGCCTTTGCTTTCTTCTCCTACGGATCCAGAATCATCGCCATTTTCGGGAAGAAACTCGATTCTTTGGTCTCTTTCAATAGAACTCGAGTCAGGTTTGTACCTAATAGAAGGTGTATTGATCCTGACTCGTCTTAGACTCAACTTGGCTGATTTCTTGAGCGATCTTGCCATGTTTTGTTACACAAAAAAAGGAAAAACTTTCAATCGAATAGTTGATTCTGAAACTCAAGATGAATCGTTAACATTGGTTAGTTCTATAAGAAATGTTTGAGCCTATGAATACTACGTGAGGACAAATTTGAAAGAAGAGGACGTGCGTGCCACTTAAAACATGTTTGATTGTTTATGGTTCCACACGTTGCTCTTATGTTAAGTTTTAATTAAGTCCATTTTGTCAAAATTTGATATTCTATAAAGCCTGTTTGCAAAAGTTGATCCATGTAGTTTAACTTTTTTTTTTTTTTTGTCACTCTATCCATGTAGTTTAACTAAAACTGAAAAAAAATCGTTAGCTTAATAGTTTGTTTTGTTGAATCAAGTGTATATAATAAATAATAAATTAAGGCTTTGGTTTTGTGGTGGTCAAAATCTGCCTCCTTGTAAAGAAGCAGAAATCCAATTTCGAATTGTTTTTCTTTGGTGGCTACAGTTAGTGGCAGACGTAAGTGGCAGACATAAGTGGCAGAACTGTCTTCTTCTAGTTAAAACATTAACCGGACCAAACTTGTGCTAAACAAACTCACTTTAACCAAACCAAACTGACGCTAAAGTATTTATCCAGATTATCCTTTTCTCATTCAAAATTAATTACTGAATGGGTATAGAAAATTCCATTTTAATATATGTCAAGAAAAATACACAAATTCATTTTTTTGTTAATTTAATACTCAAATTTTTGACAATTAACCATTTAAGAAATTTTTTTTTGTTAATTTAATTACGGAAACTTATCATTCGTTAACATTTTATTTTTTAAAAAAGGAAAATATTAATATTTTTTTAAAAAAATCTTAAAATTCAGAAAATGTTAAATATTATGAAAAAATCTTTAAAATTCTAAAAATGTTATAAAAAATATAACCATTGTTAGATATTTTAATTTAGCAATATTTAGTAAAAATTTATATTCAATTCGAAAGAAGTTATTCAATAAAAAAAATAATGAAATTTAAAGAATTTGGTAAATTTTCTTTAAAATTTACCAAATGATTTTTTAACAAAATATATAATTTTAATAAGTATTGTTAAATTAAAACTTTCATATTTTTTAGATTTTTAAAACTTTTCGGGATTTTTAAAGGAATTTTAATATTTTTCTAAATTTTATTGATTTAAAAAAAAAAAATTAACGGAAGTTAAATTTCCGTTAACTGCTTAGCCGTCAAGTTTAAGTATTAAATTGATAAAAAAAAATTGAATTTATGTATATTTACTTAAAATAACTTCGTGTGTTATCAGAATTAATTGGCTTAATAAAATGGAATTTTCTCAAGTCTATATAATAAACTTGAAGTAAACGTGAAAAATTGAGTAATCAAAAACAAACATCTGTAAACAAAAATAATGGCGGACGATTCAGCAGCAGCCACGGCGACTCCACCGTCGATCGACGGCAACGTCCTCGTCGCCAAATCATTAGCTAGTCTCGGCGTCACACACATGTTCGGCGTCGTCGGCATCCCCGTCACGTCTCTAGCTAGCCGAGCCATGGCTCTCGGCATACGCTTCGTCGCCTTCCACAACGAGCAATCCGCCGGATACGCAGCTTCCGCCTACGGTTACCTAACGGGTCGACCCGGGATCCTTCTAACCGTTTCGGGTCCTGGCTGCGTTCACGGTCTCGCCGGTCTATCCAACGCCTGGGCCAACACGTGGCCGATGGTTATGATCTCCGGCTCGTGCGATCAGAGAGACGCGGGACGCGGAGATTTTCAGGAGCTTGATCAGATCGAAGCGGTTAGATCTTTCTCCAAGTTATCGGAGAAAGCGAAAGATGTTCGTGAAATCCCCAATTGTGTAGCTAGGGTTTTGGATCGATCCGTTGCGGGTCGACCCGGTGGGTGCTATCTGGATCTACCTTCTGATGTGTTGCGCCAGAAGATCTCGGAGTCCGAGGCGGAGGATCTGGTGGCCAAAATCGAAATTGAAATCTCTCGTGCTCCGATTCGTGCTTCTTTGAAATCGGAGATCGATTCTGCGGCGTCGCTACTGAGAAAAGCGGAGAGGCCACTGATCGTGTTCGGCAAAGGAGCGGCGTATTCGAGAGCAGAGGACGAGCTGAAGAAGCTTGTCGAAATTACCGGAATACCCTTCTTGCCTACTCCGATGGGTAAAGGTATGTTACCGGACACGCACGAGCTCTCCGCGACGGCGGCTAGGTCGCTTGCTATAGGAAAATGCGACGTCGCTTTAGTGGTTGGAGCTAGGCTTAACTGGCTTCTCCATTTCGGCGAATCGCCAAAATGGGCTAAAGAGGTGAAGTTTGTATTGGTGGATGTCTCTGAAGAAGAGATTGAGCTTAGGAAGCCTCACTTGGGCATCGTTGGAGACGCCAAGACAGTGATTGGATTGTTGAACAAAGAGATAAAAGACGATCCTTTCTGCCTCGGGAAATCGAACCCATGGGTGGAATCGATTTCGAAGAAGGCTAAAGAGAACGGCGAGAAGATGGAGTTGCAGCTTGCTAAAGATGTTGTTCCTTTCAATTTCTTGACTCCCATGAGGATCATCAGAGACGCGATTTTGTCTGTACAAGGACCGAGTCCTGTTGTAGTGTCCGAAGGAGCTAATACGATGGATGTAGGAAGATCGGTTCTGGTTCAGAAAGAGCCAAGGACAAGGCTTGATGCAGGAACTTGGGGTACAATGGGTGTTGGTTTAGGCTATTGTATCGCAGCCGCTGTTGCCTCTCCTGATCGGCTTGTTGTCGCAGTCGAAGGAGACTCTGGTTTTGGATTTAGTGCCATGGAAGTCGAGGTAGTAAAGTAAAACACTAACACATATCAAAAACACCATATTGGCATATTGTGATGTTTGTCTGAATCTTGTCTTTTGATGGTGATGCAGACATTGGTTAGATACAATCTCCCTGTGGTGATTATCGTATTCAACAACGGCGGTGTCTATGGCGGCGATAGAAGGAGCCCTGAAGAAATCTCAGGGCCTCATAAAGAAGATCCAGCACCGACATCTTTTGTGCCTAACGCAGGCTACCACAAGCTTATTGAAGCCTTTGGAGGCAAAGGGTATCTCGTGGAAACGCCCGATGAGCTTAAAGCAGCTCTCGCCGAGTCCTTCGCCGCGAGGAAACCCGCGGTGGTTAACGTTATCGTCGATCCATTCGCTGGTGCTGAGAGTGGGAGATTACAGCACAAGAACTGAAAGAAAAGCATGTTTGAAAGTGTTGTAGTAATTGTGAACAAACATGTTTTAAAGCCTTTATATTGTAAACCGGATTATAACCGGTCCGGTTCGAATAAAAAAATTACGTTTCCGGTTTAATTCCCTAAACCTTGTTCCTTCGTTAACCTAAAAAGCTATTTATACTGCGCATGTTAGCAGTCTACGAAGAAAACAGAGCTTCATAGGAGACAACAACATGAGACCAGGTCTTGTTCAATCATCTTCTTCAGATTATTCTTCAATTTTCGATTGCGAACGTGTTATTGATGTAGAAAGTTTTAAACTTTTGATTTCAGAGCTTCCTGGGTTTTATTACGACGAGGAGAAGAAGAGATATTTCCCAAATAAAGGTCCTATCCCTGGCTCTAAATCATCTTCTAAACCAAAACTAGATCCTGACCCAAAGCCTACACAGGTCAATTACACATCTTCTTACTTCAAATATATTTCGAATTCTTATGTAAAGGTCGAGTCTTGCATAAGCTATTAGAGTTCACGCAACTTCTTTAGGTCTTGTTTAAGTAATTAGTTTATGTGTAAACTTTCATCAGGAGTGTAATTATCAGAAGAGAACAAAACTCAAGGCATTGAAGCTACTTTTTTCAAGAGAGCTAAATGGTAGTGTTGTTCATGTCAATAAGAAGAAGTCTAACTTTAAAGAAGAGATTGAAAAGACACAAGCATCTTATCCTGTGGTATTTACTAAAACGTATCCTTCTAATGATGATTACGTGAGACCTTTTTGTGTGTAATGGTAATGATGACTTAGGTGTGGAGATACGGATCAACGGATAGCATAGGCGACGCGGCTTTGAAACAGCTGCAGCTTGATGTACAAACACCTGAAGGCCTTGTCAGAAGGAACATTCTTGTAGCAGGCAGCACCGGAGGCTGCTTAAGGTATGTACGAGTCGGTTTCTTTGAATTATTAGCTTAGTAGATGTTTCAGGATTGTACCATGAAGATGGAACTCTCTATGTGTTTCGATTTTTATTGTAGAATTTTTGTAAATTATTTTCATTCCAACCTATATGCTTTGGAAGTTTGTTCTTGCAGCATACTGAGAGTTCCCAAATCTGGACATTTACATTTTGATGAGTCCGAAACTCCGAGTTTAATTGGTGGAACCGAGTGCGATCCAGTTTCTGTACTTCCTCGCAAAGTAAACAATTCAGAAGAAAGGGAAGCACCTAGGCTTATATGGAAACCTGCACGCTCTCATTTACAGGCGTTATCTGGTATATCGTCTATCCAGTTAATTGGAAGACATGATGCATCTGAAGATTCTCACAGCGTAAAGCAGGCGTTGTATCCTTTTTGATGTACCTTGAATCTTTTGGCTTTTTCTCTTTTGATTTGTGGTTTGTGAAATCTTGACGGTAGAAAACAGAATAACTACACTGGGATCAACTGGGCGTGGGTCGATCTTGTTCTTAAATATGTCTGAAGAACCGTACTTACTCACTCAGCAAAGCCTACAAGGGAATGTTTCCTCTGAGTGTACTATTTGGACAGCTGATTGCAAGATAAGTGGGACTCATGCTGCTATTGGTAATCTTCTCTTTCTTACTTTTAGTATATTTTTGCCAGACAGTATTTTGCTTTATTACAGTTAATGTTATACCCCTAGAGCAGATTGTCAGTAGAAGGAAATGCAGATATGATTACCGATGCATTTTCGTGTACATGTACTTGGTTCTGTATTTTCAAGAATCACACGAAAACTATTAAAGGATTGTGATAAATTGTAGGGACCAACCTTGGAGCCGCTTTGGTTGATTTGGAAACAGGATCAGGTTCATACTTTCTCCGAAGCAAAAGCGATGTGTTTGCACTACATTTCCATCAGTCGGTAATATGTTTGTTCTGTCCTCCATCTTAATTGACTAGTGACTATATAACTCGAGCTAAGTTGCTGTGAAGGATACGTGTCGTGATGTTGTTTCTAACATCTTTTTTTCTCAGGGAAACATTGTTCAATGCGGGCTCAGAAATGGAGCCATTGTGTCGGTTGATCTGCGTGAGAGACCAGGGAGAACGATTCCAAGGCTAACTAGACACCAGATACGATATCAATCATCCACCGGTCAAACTAATAGAAAGAAAGAATGGTTTGAGGTACTGCTAAGCTATCTTGAGTTTTCATCTCTTTTTCTTGATATATCTTCACAAGATTCTGATGATACTTTTCTTCTGATTATTATTTTTGCAGCTCAGAGGAAACATAAATCCGTCTCATGTAATCTATATGCCTTCATCTCTTACGTGGTTGGTAAACAACTAAAATCGTCTAAATAAATTCTCTTTACTTGTTTGTTTTCGTGACTTTATAACTCTCTCCTTCTTTCTCTAGCCTGAAGACATTGAAAACTTATGATCAACATTTAATGGCAAGCTCCATGGATGGAACAGTGAGTACAACTTTCTAGCTCTAGCTTCTGCATATACCTACGATCATTATCTTAAGAGGCAAACTTTTCTCTTTTTTTAGATCAAGCTATACGATCTACGCATGGTTACGAGAGGTGTCGCTGTACAAACATACGAAGGACATGTAAATTCTCACACTCACATTGAGTTTGGCATCGACCCATCAGAAAGGTTTCTTATGTCAGGTAATAAAAAACCAACCCTTGGTTCCAAAAACATAACCGCTATGTTGCGTCTCGGAAAAGCATCATGTGTTTGATCTTGGCAGTGATATGATTTGAGTTTTTCTCGTCTTTTGTTTTTCATTAGGAGGAGAAGACTGCTACACTCGCATTTGGAGTATCAAATCGGGTCAACTTATGTCTGAAAATAAACTATCCAACACTGTCCCTTCGGTCGTGTGCTGGTCTGCTGTTGAAAGTAGTTACACACTGATCCCTCTTCATGATGCTTCGTGTCTTAAAACCTTGAGAGTGGAATCATTAACTAGTAGTAATGTTTTTGGATTTTTTCAGGGCAAAGCGACCGGAGACACAGCATAGTTCACGGGGCATGGCTTGGATCGCGTGAAGCAATATTCAGCGTGTTTTGAAAGATGTTGAGTGTTTAGCAAAGAAAGTTTTGAAGACAGTTATGGAGAAATCATATTTTGATAGAAATTGTAGTCGAAACCCATGAGCTTGGAAGATAGAAAGTTACTATTTTGTTTAGACAGGAGCATAGCTAGACAACAAACTAAAAAAAAAACTATTGATGTTGGTGTTTTATATGGCGGGAAAGACCACTGATGTTGATAAAAAAAAAAATTAAACACAACAATACACATATGTATAAGACAAAGAAAGAAAGAAAAAAAAACTTGCGAGACAAGACTTGTTTTAAAACATATATGTATATATTTACGGAGAATTATAAAACTACACCATTTGAATTATATTTCAAAACTACACCATTTCTAAAACACTTCACAAAACTACACCTAAAAACTCAAAATTAAATCCAAATAAACCTTACCCAAACAATCCTATCCCCTTAATATTATACCCTAAACACTAATTAGCGAATCCAAATGAAAATATTTTAATTTTGGTAATTTTTAAAAGGGTAAATCAAGCTTTTAAAATTTTTAAAAGGGTGTAAACTTGTGAAAATATTGAATTAGGTGTAGTTTTGTGAAGGGATGATTGAAAGGGCGTAGTTTTGTGAATTTCTCTTAAAACAATTTAGGCAAAATAACATAGGAGTTTAAAGGCCCTTCTTTCCAAAGTGGAAACAATCGCCGATGAGGATACAATTATGCAAGAATAAATTCCCAAAAATACCATTCTTAGAATTTTGATCGTTCGTTTTCTTACTTGAAATTGTCAATTTTAGCATTGATCTAATTAATACCATCATCGTTTATCGTTAAATATTTGCATGGTCCGCATTATTCAGGTTGTTCAACAAAATTTATATAAATCACATATGTATGGAATGAAGTTTTATAGTAAAATATACTCATAAAATTCCAAAAGTAAACGCGTGATTTAACAATTGAAGTTGATAAATAATAATATATCACATTTCACATTTTTTCATGGATTTAACATTTCATATAAATTGTCAAAAACCAAAAAAAAATGATATGTTCATGATTCTCGACTAAATGTCTCTTTTGTGTTCATTAATACCACAAAAGAGAAAATAAAAAAACCACTTGCGAAGAGAAAGATTGAAATAACGTTTGAGGAAAAAAAATAAAGTTTCCATTTTTGTTTGCTTTTTTGTGTATTTATTAAGACAAAGATTCTTCAACAATAGTTTCTAACTTTGGCTTTTTAGATTTCGAAACAGAGATTCTATGCATAAACTCCGCCGCAGAAAACTCTTCAATGCTTTCTAAATCCAGCTTCGATCCCGCCGTTATCATCTTCACTTCACCGTCACCGTCCGGCGATACTTTCCCGTTAAATCCGCCGGAAGATTTAGCACCGACACGGCGTCGTTTTAGTTGTTGTTTCTTAACAGCTACGAATAACCGAGCCATGTCCGAAGCGTTAGCTGCTGACATGGCACGCGTCATAGGAAAAGTAACGTACACGTGGCATCCTCTGATTTGTAGATCGTCGTCCGCGGCTAAAGGGTTGAATTTACGACCGATTTTTAAAGATTTGGAGTCGACGAGGAAGAAGCTTGGAATCTCTAACATGATCTCCGCGGCTTTTGTCGGCGCGTGAATGTCACGCACTTCGCCGTCGGGGAGAATAATTCTTGCCGTTGAAGAAGACGACGACGTTTTGGTTAGTGAATATGAGACGTAGTTTCCCATTTATGTGAAGAAAGATTTAAAGTTCTTTTGTTAATGAAAGAAATTGAGAAAGTTTGTTATGAGAAGATCCAAGAAGACATAAGTGAATATATATACAAGAGAATGTTTTCGAGGGAAAAATTAAAAAATAGTTTAATTGTTTTTTTTTAATAATATATATAAGTGGAGATGGACAGTTGTGCATTATACATGTTGACAATTATATGGTTTCAATGCGCGTTTTTCAATTATATTAAAAATTAATATTGAAAAAATAGTTATAATAAGAGTCACATCACAATATTCAAACTAAAAACTTTGGTTAGCTTTTTTTTTGTCAACGTCTTATATAAATTAAACTTGAATGGTACGGTACTGTAACAATAATATCAGCATTAGCCACGAGTCTACACAATTCGGTCTATTGATAACTTTGACTAAATTAAGATAACTCAAATTATTTTTTGAGTAAACTATAAATCATATACTATAAACACGTAATAAGAGTGGGATATTACCGGACGCTGAAAGTGTGGAAGGAATAAATGATATGATAATAAAATTAGATTAAATCAATTCGGTCTGTTAATTTTGTTATGTCACACGTTTGATTAGATGATTAGTCACTAAACGATAATTAGAAATCAATGATACGATAATAAAATAATAATAAGGTTACCCACATTTATAAGTTGAATGTGGGACCCCTTTCCTAGTTTCCTTCGTACTTTCGATTTTGGTGATTTCTCTCTACGGAACCTTTCTTCTGATTTGGAGGGATCCTTTGCCTTGTAGATGCGACTGTTCCCCTTATCTATGGACTATATATGGGACTCTTTGCTTCTATTTAAATTTTCATTTTCTTTGTATCTCAAGTTTATTGTAACATTTCTAATAATATTAAGAGAGAATTATAAAACTACATATTTTAAATTACGTTTCACCAAATTACATCATTTAATTTTTTTTCACTAAACTACACCTAAAACCTAATATAATTTGAGCATACCCACACAATTCTACCCCTTTAATCATTATAACATAAATATTAATTAGCGAACTTAAATGAAATATTTTAATTTTGGTGAACTTGTAAAGGGTAAATCAACGTTTAAAATTTTGAAAATATGTAATTATGAAAAATTGAATTATGTAAAATTTTAAAAATGGATGAAAGGCTGTAGTTTTATAAATTACTCTAATATTAATATGGTTTACCTTCATTAACTGGATTGAGAAGCATTAACTGCTTATAATTGAATGTTTCATTCTATTGACTCTCTTACATCAAAACTCACTTAAAATACACCTTATTAATTTAACCTTTTTTCTACTGAAGCTACATGGATCATTTTTCGAAACACGATCTCTTTAAAATAGGTACATAATCTTATGAAACAATTCATATCATACTTTGTGAGATTAAGAATGTTTTAATTTTTAAATGTTTTCTATAAAGAGGCAATAATAATAAACGAGATATGTAATAAATATTCTCATCCAACATTTCCCTTGGATATGTGAAAATGTGGGTTTCTCCACTAAGTTTTGTGTGCCAAAATTTCATTTTTTGGTCTCTAGTGAATAATCTTATATATATATTAATTGATGAGACACTTTTCATAATTTGAATTTGAATGAAAATTTTAAAAAACCCATATGATTTGCTCTATCATCATAATTGGCTTTAGCCGATCATAGTTTAAATTTCTCAAAAATAAATTGGCATTGTACCGATTTGAATTATTAATTGGTTGAAAACGGGTAAAAATTGGTCAAATTTGTTCATCAATTTATTTGACACCAAATAAGCGAATATTTTTTATAAGGAAAAAAAGTTATGATACCTTATTCTATGAAATTTTTAATGATATTTTTGAAAATTACCTTAATAAATAATAAAAATGTTTAATTTTTTTAAAAAATTTATTTATATTTTTATATAATATACTTATAATTTATCAAAAATTCTAGTTTAATAGAATTGATGACTATAATATAAGAAAAACAAAAGCTCTAAATTCGGGCCACAAATGTTTACATCTTATATTAAGCCTCTTTAATACGGCCCAAATTAAAATTCCATCATTCTTGTACCTTAATTGCGCTGACGAAGTTAATGCCTTAATTATCATTATTCGCTCGAAATTTTGGAATCTTTGAATGTATTCGCTAACTCGTACAAATATACAACGTCGATATTATTGTTAGAATATTCTTAATTCGCCACAACACAAAATTTAGATTAGTTTCATTTATTTTACCAAGTACCCCTACCCTGTAAAATAGTGTTTAGTTGAGTAAATGACGTCTAAAGGATAAGTTCTAACAACACATATCACAAAATCACAACAAATATCAAGCAAATCACGCCAACATACAAAAATAGACCCATCATATTAGAGAATATTCCAAATAATATACACAATCCGATACTAAATTAAACCCTAAAAAATCATAACCTAAAAACCCCTATATAAACACATACGATCACATTCACTCTAAACCATCAAAAACCTAATCATTTATTTGTTCACTTCACATACTCAACAAAAACCTCCCAAAGAATCCAAATCTCAAAATGAAAAATCTCACACTTCTTGTTGCTACAATACTCATCTCATGTTTCCTCACATCCCAAGTCAAAGCAAGAGACTTAAACTCAATCCCATCGCTAAACGACGAAAAGCTAGCATGGTGGCATTACCATTACTACCCTTTCTACCACCCTAAGCCACACTGGCCGTTCCCTGCCGCCGGTAAAGCCTTCCCGCCGATCCCTTCCACCACCCCTTTCCACCCAATCCCATTCCAACCACCACCGGAAGTCACCAAGTGTTTGTCTGATTGCAAAGATGTAAGGACATGTTTTCAAAACATAGCTAAAGCTTTCTTTACAAGGAAGCCTGTTCTTGGAACCGAGTGTTGCGCTTCGATTCAAAAGATGGATGGAGATTGTGAGAAGACTGTCTTTGGAGCTTATCATAATCCTTTCTTTAATTGTTTTGTTAAGTTGCATTGTTCTGCTAAAGCTGGTTCTACTCCATCTTCTCCTTCTCCTGCTTAGGTTTTTTTTAGTTAGTTGTTAGAATAAAATGTTTTTCATTTGCTAGGGAGTTTTAGTTACGTTGTTTTTTCTCTTTCGCTTTGATGATCTTGCATTATGATGTTTATGTTTAAGTGTTTTCTTTATGATAACACCAATGAATAAAATTTCTTTTACGAAAAATAGAGTTCTTTTGGTTACAATTCTTTGCTATATTGATTACAATTCTTTTAGGCTAAATCACTTTACTAAACGGAATTCTTAGCTTCAAAACCATCCGATTAATTAATAGTATAAAAAACATTTTTCTTCTCATTTTAACAATTTCAAAACTACAAAGAATCCAAGGAAAATGAAGATTTTAACATTTTTTTGTTGCTACGATTCTCTTTACAAGTTGTGTCAGAGCATCTCCATCCCATAAACTGAAGTAGAGTTTTAAATAAATATTTTAATACACATTTTTGTTTAAGAACCGTTAAATTCAGTTTAACATTTGTTTCAACCCAGTGGTAAAACTTTAATCATTTTCTTTAGAAAATGGTAGTACATGATGAGGTGAGAAGAAAAGAGGTACACGATGCGAGAGAAAAAGAAAATTAAAACATTTAATTTATTTTTTAATACTGAAACAATCACAAATTGACACATTAGGGTGTCTTATATGTTTTTTTGTTCCTTTACTAAGATACGGTTATTGATGAATTATACAATTATGATTTATTTTCTGCAGTTTATTAATTAAAAACTTTATTAAGAAATCCTTTAAACAACCCTGATGGAGATGGTCACACATCTCAATTCCTTGACTCAAATGAAGTTTTTCATCATGTGGATTTAAGGCCCATTTAAGTCTATTAAAATGTTAAAACATTCACATTTATTATGGCAAAGTCAAAAGGCATTTATTTCAAAGGATATATACTGCTTCCTTTTATCCCGTTTGGCTATAACACGTGAATACAAAATATAGCTAGCGAGTAAATATGAGCCACACGTGAATACTTGGTTAGCATCTGTGAAAATTTTACGCCTCGTAGTTGTTTAGTAATATTTTAGATTTTAATCGATAATATGATAATTTTAGTAGAGACAATAAATGTAAAATAAACAAACGTTTAAAGTAGACAAAAGCCAGCCACACACCAACCACTTTGAAACCCAAAGTGTTAAGGCACAACGAGAAGGAACACACATGTGGTTGAGATTTTTTTTGCTTAATATCAATAAATCGATTAACGTTTGAAAATAAACAAAAATAAACGAGTGGCTTAGAACTCTCCTTTCCTTTCCTCCACGTTTCAGTTTTCTATTGAACAGACGGCTAAACTAAAAGTCAGTGACATCGGAAAAAGTTCACTCAAGAATAATAATTATCTATATTTTAATCTAAAGTTAAAAGTAAATAATTAATTTTCCACTTCCTGGATGATTTACAATTAACAATTTTTCTCATATTTTATGCTTAACCAATTAAATAAGTTATCTTACACGTTGATTACGACCTAGGCAGTATTGGATAACATATTAAATTGATTAATTAATGATAAAAAGTTTAGAATAATTACAAATAAATATCATGGCGTATCTGAAGTGTATCTAGGCTTTCGTAATGAAGCGACTCACACCAATTATATTTTACTAGGAGGGAACCCGCGATACTCGCGGAATTTTTCAGTATTTGAAATATATATTTTGTAAATATTAATAATTTTATTTTATAAATTATTTTGTTATAGTTTTCTTGATGATTTTAGTATTTTATTGCATTTTCAATATTTATGTTCTTGTACACCTGATAATGATCTGATATTTGTTATTTTCTCAATTCTATATTTTTGTATATTTTCCACTTATCTTAAATAGTTTGTACTTTTTTTTTTGTTCATTTAGATAAAGTTTGCAATATTTTTTTAGTAAATGTCTTTTCTATATCTTAAATATAGTTTGTATATTTTTTGTTTGTATTCTTTTTCTTTATTTTACTTGTCATGTTTTCACTATTTTAATAAATTTTGTATGCATTTTATTTTTTGTGTTATTTTTATTGTGATATTATATAGGATCAAACTATTTTCAATTGTTTAATGTCCAAAAAAATATTGAGAATACACATTTAAAATTTAGACTTAATTGATATTCATGTGTTGATTTTTAAATGTATTTAGTTTTGTAATAATATTTAATAATTTAAGTTAAATAAATTTGATGATTTAAATGAGAATGATGAGGTGTCAACACAAGGAGAGTTCCCTTCATTTTTTATATATATGATGATATGATTTAGATGAAGTTTACAATATTTTTTTAGTAAATGTATATTCTATATCTTAAATATAGTTTGTATATTTTTTGTTTGTATTCTTTTTCTTTATTTTATTTGTCATGTTTTCACTATTTTAATAAATTTTGTATGCCTTTTATTTTATGTGTTATTTTTAATGTGATATTATATAGGATCAAACTATTTTCAATTGTTTAAAGTCAAAAAAATATTGAGAATACACATTTAAAATTTAGACTTAATTGATATTCATGTATTGATTTTTAAATGTATTTAGTTTTGTAATAATATTTAATAATTTAAGTTAAATAAATTTGATGATTTTAAATAAGAATAACGAGGTGTCTAACACAGGGAGAATTTCATTCATCTTTTATATATATGATAAGCACAAATGTTATTGTTATATTACCACATAAACTAGGAACTCGAAGTCTCAAACAAAATGTCATACTTTTTGTTGACAACTAGAGAACAAAAAATTAAGAGTAATATTAATCCTGATATATTTATGCTATTTTCTTATTTTCTCAAGAAGATAAATTGCCTTATCCAAAAGAAGCTCTTGAATTGGAAATAAACCAACGAAAATGGCAAAAGCTATATGATAGCGAGAGTAAACACAGAATATCATACTCGCGCGAGTAAGCCTCGTTTTGCTTAAAGTATCTATCTTTTTTTTTTTTTTTTGACATCTTAAAGTATCTATCTACTTGTGGCACATTTATTTATTTATTTAATTTTTTTATCACCTCTTTTCTATTAGTGCACGAATACCTTAAACGTATCCGAAACCCAAAAAAGAAGCTATGAACTAATATATTGGAAATTGTGTGCCACAATTATTTGTCTACCAAAATTTATATTTTATTGCTTAAAATAACATAAAAAATGTATCTTACAATTTTTTTTGCTCAAATACCATTAAAATATATTTTGAACTAAAATATCATAAACACAAAAATCTAATTTTAATACTTTAAAACTTCATTTTTTATTTGGGTTCACTATATATTGTTTAAGATTTAATATTAAGAGAAATTCACAAAACTACACCCTTTCAACCTCTCCTTCATAAAATTACACCTAATTTAATTTTTTCACATATTTACACCCTTTCAAAATTTCGGGTTAATATTAAAGAAGGTAGGGTTTAGTTTTGAAGATTTCGGGTTAATTTTGAAGGTTTTAAGTTAATTGTAAGTTTATGATATTTTTGTAATTGGTATTTAAAGAAAAAACTTATGATGTTATTTTTGTTCAAAAACAGTTTTTAATGATATTTTTAGAAATTCCCCACATAAATATTTCTTGATACTTTCCTTAATCAAACTAGGAGGAATTCACAAAATTACACAATTTCTTTCTTTCTTTTACAAAACTCTATTTAATTCAATTTTTTACATATTTACACTCTTTCAAAATTTTAAAAGTTTGATTTACCCTTTAAAAAATTACAAAAATTAAAATCTTTTCATTTGGGTTCGTTAATTAGTGTTTATGATATAATATTAAAGGGTATGATTGTGTGGATATGGTTTATTTAAATTTAATTTTGAGTGTTTAGATGTAGTTTTGTGAAATGTAATTCAAATGGTGTAGCTTTGTAATTCTCCCACTAACTAGGGGGAATTACAAAACTACACATTTTGTATTACATTTCACAAAACTACACCATTTAAAAACTTTTTTACAAAACTACACTTAAACACTAAAAATTAAACCTTAATTAAGCCTACCCACACAATCTTAACCCCATTTTCACTAAACCCTAAACATTAATTAGCGAACCCAAATGAAAAATTTAAATTTTGATAAATTTTGAAAAGGTAAATCAATCATTTAAAATTTTAAAAGTGTGTAAATATGAGAAAATATTGAATTAGGTAGAGTTTTGTAAAGTAAAGGATAAAATAGTGTAGTTTTGTGAATTCCTCGTTTAACTATACAAAATAAATATATGGGAAATTAATTTGAATTTTTTACTTATTAAGAAGTCTATATATATTCTATATTTCAGCACAAAATTTAACTATATTCTACAAATTCTATTAATTTTCAAATTAGGTACGATAGTATATATTTTTGGAGATAATAACAATGATAAATGGGTATCCACTAGTGTATTCCTTTATAAAAATATCTGAAAAGTGGATACGAGAGACACGTGGCAATCGTTGGTCAGTGAACGATAGCCACAAGATTTTCATCTGTTTCCCAAGCCAATAATATTTGTTGTAAAAATTAAAAGAAAAAAAAAATTTGAAAAATAAAAAAGCGCATATACTAAAAGCTGACGTGGCAACGCCTATTTTTCTCACCCCCAAACATCTCCTCCTCCTCCACAGACCCTAAACACTCTCCTTCCTCTTCTCTCTCTCTCTCTCCGTCAAAGTTTGATTTTTTTTCTCCGGCGAAAAAAGTTATCGAAGATTCTCTCAAGATTTTATCTATTTTATGAGATCTGTAGATTCGGAAGGATTATAGATGATTATTTGAAGTCTTGATTCCTAATTTAACCTTTTTCGATTTTGATTCTCCAAGTTTGAGTTTTTTTGTTTCTTCCTCCGGCGAGATTTTAAAACAAGGGATATATGGCTTCGTCTTCGTTGACTAGAAATGTTCAGGTATGGACTCGAAATCTTGCTATATTTAGAGATTCTGCTTATTCCTAAATTAGCTAATGAATCTATTAGCTTAGAAGCTTAAGCATAGTTCCCTCTTAAGTGTTTTTTATTTGTAGCTACTTATGTTTAGAATTGTATGCTTAAGAATAAGAAGAAGAAAGAAAGTAGATGATCCCTGTGCCACTTTTCTATAAAGTTGATAGATTTATATAAATAAATGATGTTTCCTAAAGCCCTTTTGGTTGATGAATGTTTCAGGGCACAAAAGCTCCTTCAAAAGATAGAGCTGAAGAAACTTCAGACAAGCAGATACAGTTTAATGAGCAAGTTTTGGACTATGCACTCAAGGTTTTGCTTCTATAAGAATCTAATGTCACATATTGTTCTGTAAAGTGAAGATCTTTTGGTGGCTAAACTCATCATTGATGTTTAGGTACGAAAGCCATACACGATAACTAAAGAAAGAGAAAGATGGAGTGATGAAGAACACAATAAGTTTGTTGATGCCTTGAAATTATTTGGCAGATCTTGGAGACGAATAGAAGGTATAAAACATTGATTGAATGATCTAATAGTATTCACTTGCTACTGAGTTATGTATGGTCTTGCACAAATCTGAACCATCAAACATATGTTTTTGTTTCACTAACAGAACATGTGGGCACAAAGACTGCTGTTCAGATTCGAAGCCATGCTCAGAAGTTTTTCTCTAAGGTTAGTTGCAAGGGCTGCTTAGAAAAAGGGATCATTGTACATACATTGTGTTGAGACTTGTGTTCTGACTTTGCTTTGTTCTGTTATACACAGGTTGCTCGAGAAGCAACAGGAGGTAATGGCTGCTCGGTAGATGCAATTGTGATACCGCCTCCTCGTCCCAAGAGAAAACCAATGCATCCTTACCCACGTAAGCCCAAACTTAAGGCAGATCAAACAAGTAGATCAGTTTCTCCTTCAGAAAGACACAACCAATCTCCGACATCCGTGTTGTCCGCTGTTGGATCGGAAGCCTTTGGTTCCTCTGAACCAAATTCACCAAATCGAAGCTTGTCACCGGTTTCTTCTGCCTCACCACCAGTTGATCTCACAACTACTTCGAATGCACCCGAAGAGCTTGATACACTGGTAGTTAACAAAAACCAAAACTCAACCGCAAATTCATATTTATTCGGACTAACAACACTACCCTGCACTAGATTCTTTGTTCCTAATGTCCATTGTTTGATCAAATTGTACAGAAGCTGGAGTTGTTTCCAAGAGAGAGCTCGATGGCCGAACCAACCAAACAAAGCCTCAAACTCTTTGGAAAGACAGTTCTGGTCTCTGATTCAGGCATGTCGTCTTCTATAACTACTCCAACTTACTCACCAATCCAACCATTACCTCATAAACTCTCCCGATCCGAAACCTTCCCTATGACAACAAACCCGCTAAAAGACTTCTTGAACTGTTGGATACAAGTCACTCCTAAGCAAGAAGAAGTGGAAAATAGATGTTTAGATTCAGGAAAGGCTGTTCAAGACGAAGGATCAGCGTCAGGATCGAACACTGGTTCGGTGGATGATACAGGACACACGGACAAGAACACGGAACAGCAGACAATAGTATGTCAATGGGAGTTTAAACCTAGCGAGAGGTCTGCATTTTATGAGCTCAGAAGAACAAACTCTGAATCAAACTCAAGAGGATTTGGTCCATACAAGAAGAGAAAGATGATTGAACAAGATGAAGAAGAAGAGATATGTCTCCATCTATAAATATAACACATCCCTTAAACTTCTGAAATGTTCATCAAAGTTTTCATTTTTTTAAAAATTTCTGCAAAATTTGTAACTGTAAAACTCTTGTACAATTTTTTCTAAAAATTAATACTTACCAAAAGGTCCAAAACCAAGCTAGACCGGTTACTTAAATCTATGTCAGATTCGGTTTGGTACACGTTAGCCACTAAGGCAATGATCTAACGTACGCCTAATTTAACATAATAAGTATCCGCAAGACGAGATGACGTCACAGCAACGAAACAGCGTCGTTTTGGAAACAGAGGTTTTTTCTTTCCAAAGCCTTCCCTTGAGAAGCTGTGACGAGCCGTAGAAGAGACGACAATGGCGAACGAAGCGGTCAAGCTTATATGGGAAGGAGCGATTCCTTTACAGATTCATCTACACAAATCCGAAGTCGCTTCACATCCTGCTCCTCCTCCTGCTCTTGTAACCACTCTTCTTCTCCAAACCAGAGCTTCTTTTCTTCGATTTTGTTTTTTCCCCTCAAATCGCCATTTTTTGGTGTTGGATCATGCTCAAATTAGGGTTTTTTATAATGGGTTTAGCTTGGAATCATCTGATTTTGATTATCAATTTTGAAGTCTCTCTCTCTCTGTGTTTTGGCGATCTCAGGTGTTAGCACCGAGAATAGGATACTTGCCTCTGCTAGTTAATCTTATAAAGCCTTATTTCAGTGATTCACTTCCTCCTGGTGAAGATTCAATCTGGTTTGACTACAAAGGTCTTCCTTTGAAATGGTACACAACATTGTGTTCTTCTGTTATAAGTAACATAATGTGGTATGTTTATGTTTATGTGAGACTTGAATTGAATCTTGTTTTTGGTTTGTAGGTATATACCGACAGGCGTTCTTTTCGATCTCTTATGCGCAGAGCCAGAAAGGCCTTGGAATCTCACTGTAAATTGAATCTTTTCTCTGAAGCTGATGCAATCTTTTGTTTGAGAGATGAGCATAATTTACTTTCTTTTATCTTTGTAGATACACTTTAGAGGATATCCTAGTAATATACTGATACCTTGTGAAGGAGAAGATTCTGTAAAGTGGAACTTTGTTAATTCTTTGAAAGAGGTTAGTGAACAACATCCTTTGAAAGTTTGTTACTTTATTGTTATGTTGTTAAGTGATTAGTCTAAGTTTCTGATTTATTCCAATGAAACACTGCGTACTATTCCATTGGATTTCACATTGTGGAGCAGTGAAATATTTGTTACTTTCACAAGTGTTGCTCTTCATAGAATAATGTTGTATTGCAGGCAGCATATATCATCAATGGAAATTGCAAGAATGTTATGAATATGTCTCAGAGTGATCAAGAGGATCTGTGGACCTCTGTCATGAATGGTACATGTGGTTCATATTAGGCTTATATAACAATAAATTAGTCGCAAATCCAGTGTAACTTTTGTATCGAGTTTTGAGAACCTATGGTTTTGGCAGGTGATCTTGATGGATACACAAGATTATCACCCAAGCTCAAAATGGGAACTATAGAAGATGAGTTTTCAAGAAAAACAAGTTTGTCATCTCCACAACCTCGACAAGGTGGAACCGAGATGGATGGCGCTGGACAAGCTAAAACAGGTTTGCAAAACTATATACTCAGCTGAGAATGCTATATCTTCAGACCTAGACAGAAACATAGTCAACGTATTAGGTGCAACCGCCTGTTTTCTTGACTTTGAATAATCTTTTTCCAGCAAGGATTCCGGTTCGGTTGTATGTTAGAAGTATAAATCAAGATTTCGAGTATCTCGAAGATGTACCTGAGATTGATACATGGGACGACATCTCTTACCTAAACCGCCCTGTGGAGTTCCTCAGAGAAGAAGGTAACAGTTTCATCATCAAGATCCGTATTGTTCTTCTTACCTCTCTTACATCATCAAGTGTTCTTGAAGCTTTCCTGCATGAAATAACTGATATGCTTTGGTATCTAACAGGAAAATGCTTTACTTTAAGAGATGCTGTTGAAAGTCTCCTCCCGGAGTATGTTGGAGACAGAGCTAAAACAAGTGAAGAGGGGGAAGAAAGAAGCGTGGATGAATCAGAAGGAGCAGATAGCTCGGTGAAGACGGGTAATGAAATCAAACTGGTAAGGATTCAGGGGATTGAAACGAAACTAGAGATACCGTTTTCGTGGGTGGTAAATAACTTGATGAACCCAGAGTTCTATCTCCATATCTTTGTTCTTGTGAGAAGCGCATCAAAGGTAGAGTAAGGCTGTTGTTAAGTGATCAAATTGCTTTCTTGTTTGATCTTATAAGCTAAAAGAAACAATGATTTGTTATATACACAGAATATATTTAATTTTTTTTTTTTGACAATCACAGAATATCTTTAATTTACAACGGTAAATGGTAACAACAACGTCATAGATTCACTTAAATAACCGGTTGAACCACGAACCGGCTAAACCAAGTTTCTAATTTTCTTTTCTTAATGCTCTCTTCTCTCTTTCAAAATGAATTTCTTTTTTTTGGTAACTATTTTTCAGTAAATTAATTAAAAAAACTATTCTGTGATAATTGATCAAGTCTCAACTTGGGAGTTTAATATACATTTTTTGTTATAATAAGTAGGAACAAAATATAATTAATGTATGAATAAGAAAAGAACAAAAAGATGGATTCATGTAAGGGAAAAGTGTAAAGAAGGGTATGTACAATTTGTTAATACGTATATATATATGTGTGTTTTTGTTATATGCTAATTAATTTGGATACATGTGTTATATATAAATGTTTAATTAGATATAGATCTAGAATATGGAATTTGGAATAATGACATAAAAGTTGATGAAGATGATGAGAAAAGTTGAGAGTTGATGCCTATAGGGTTGTCCCATTAATGCCTCCCAAGGATTTCTTCACATGATCACAGATTGGACCCACATGTTAAACCATGTGGACCCTAGCTTTTTCATCTCTTTACGTTTTTGTTATATTTATATTTTTTATTTGTTATATACTCACTGACATATTCATAAATCATGATTCCATTTATACAAAATAAAACAAAAAATGTTAAAAATTGAGATGGTATTATAAAACTAATATTATAATATATGTATATCGTTGATGTTTTTATGAACGAGAGAGAGTGAAGTTTCTTATTATCAACTTGTTAATCTATCTATGTTACAAATGAACGAATCTTCTTTATATAGGGAGCTTATGGCGGTTAGTAAAGAGATAATTACAAAATATTACAAATGGATAATTATAAAGATAATTACAATCGTAATTATCTAACACTCCCCCTTAATTATCCATCATTTGTAACGTATTGCGTATTGTCTCGTTAAAACTTTATCCATGGAAAACCTCGAGGGGATAAAAACCATGGCAAGGGAAAAAGCACAATAACACAATCTTTCTTGAAACAACTGAGTATAATCTCCTTTTATGAATTTTGTATACACCGTATTCCAAATTCTTCTTTTGCGTGTTTTTACTGTTGTTGCCTCGTTAAAAACCTTTTCGTGGAAAAACTCAGTGAGATAAAAACCACGATAAGGGAAAAAGAGTGCAACCACGCATTTCATCATTTCTCCCCCTGAAATCATCATCTTCCGGAATAGACATCTTTTGTAAAGAGATCTTCAGGAAAATATGTTTTCTTCTTCTACAAATGTTTATCTTTTGGCGCGTTCTTGTTGCCTCGTTAAAAACCTTACTATGGAAAAACTCATTGGGACAAAAACCATGATGAGGGAAAAAGAGTGCAACCACGCACATAATCATGACTTCACTTGGAAGTCTTATCTTCACAAATAATCATCTTTGAATAAACGTGTTTCCTTCTATTGCTCCCCCTCAGAGATTCATCTTCTGAAATAAGCATGAAAACACCACGAGATTGTTGTTTTGCGATCTCAGCTTACATGATCTTATAATTTCTTTATCTGCAAAACAACTTATACCAAAATTTGGGAATTCTAATAATCCCAAGTTAATCACATTTAATCTCAACCTAATATATGTGCATAAGGGTTGAGTTATATCTACATGTAGATTATTAGCAAATGCTATGTATAATAGATAAATGCTCAATGGCATATAGTTTTGGTCCTTTATGACCAAATATATATATTTTACTTCTTTTAGAAGTATTTGACATAACATCTATTTCTATAGATGTTTAATACCTTGAGACGCTTTGTCTTTCCAAGGTCTTTTATCATATAAATAACTCTAAAAGAGTTTGATCGATCATTGTTCTCGAGAACATTATTATGATATCATTAATTTTTCAGGAATTTAAACCTTTCATGCATGTTTCTCATGAGACCCAACTCAAGTCTCTTATAAATATTTTACTAACGGGTATTTTAACAAAACCTTATACAACATGCGTTTTGTTTTATATATCATAATACCCTTTTTCGGATTTGGACATTTTGTCCAAACTCTCGTTATTCAAACGAGCTTAATATAGACTTGGTTGTTTCTTTTATTTATTGGCCATAAATTAATCTCTACACTCATTCACAACGTGGAGATTTATGATCCTCATTTATATGACATTGCGCAATATGTCATTGATATTGTCGACATTCATTTTGACTTAGTCTTTGGTTCCATATTTCTTTAATGACATGATCATTTGTGAGATCTCTTTATCACTATCAATGATATCATTCAGATATCTAATTTTATAATAATCATGTCTCATGCTCCTCTTTAAGATATTATTTCTCTTTTCGAGAATTTTCTATATCTTTGGAACCAAAGTAGTCTATCATGTTTCTTACATGTTATAGACTTATTAATAATATGTTGTCCTTTGCTGACACAAATTTTTATTGAAGTATTTTAAGATGAGATATGAGATTTCCATTTTCACTTTGATGAATTATCCTATGAACTTCATGTTCATTTCTTTTGTATGAGGATCTTATAATGATAATTCATTTCATGAAATCTCATCCATCAATCTTTTATACTGATTTGCAATTTTTAGAATAATGATCCTTTGAACTATTGAACTTCACGTTCATAATATTTTGTTCAAGGATTCCAATTATTTCATATTTCTCCCTTAGAGAAATTGTATTATCAAAATAATGATTGCAAATCGTACAATAAGCACATCACCAATGATGACTTTTTAGAGCGGATCTTTATTTTCAGCTCATTCACTTCATCCTCTTTGGATGTTATTTTTATGTGGTGTGGAGGAGCATTCATAATATATATTTCACACCCACAAATTTCCAAACGAGATTTGATCTCAACCATAAATCTTTTATATGGGAGAATTCTTTCTTATTACTCGTTGATTTTCTAATCATTTTCAATCACGAATCAATTTCAAGGGAGAGATAATTTCCATAAATCATTTGACTTATAATCATCTCTAACCATGAAACAATTACATGAGAAAACTGATTATATTTCACCAGAACTTATTTTTATGTTCTTAGGTTAAGCTCATTTCAAGTGTGAACATAATCTTTTAATTGTTCCACTTATTTTATTGTGGATTCTTCAATTTTCCCCCTCGAGATGATAACTCTTTTAGATTATTCATCTCGAACTGAATCTCTTTTAAGGATCGATAACATGTCCATTTTGGATCATATGTATCATTTTAGATCATTTCTAACATTTGATATGAGATTCGTATTACTCTCTCAAGATGATAATTTTTCATTCACATTCATCTTGACCCGATTCTCATTTTTGGATCGGTTATATTATGAGAATAATATTGGGGAATAAAGAAATCAACCAACATATCTAATGAGCTTTTAACCAAAATATGGTGATTCATCCATGATCTTTTTTACATGATGATCTTATTATTATCATTTTGTATAAGACATGCATTAAGTTGAAAAATCTTTTTTTCAACTTACTTTCAATGATCTTCAATCATTGATAAACCCGGATGGCTTAACCGGTTATATTATATTTTGATCAATTAGTAAACTTCATGTTTACTTTCATATATATCTTTTGCCATTTTTATACATATTGCATGTCATCATCATGTTTTCTTTTAGAGCGTTTAGCTCTTTTTTCGCTCGTTTTCAACATTTTTGTTCTTCATGAGCGTTTAAGCTATTCATGAGCGTTTAAACTCTTTGTGAGCATTTCGGTTCTTTAGCATTTTTATTTAATAAAATATTTTACTCTAATAAAATATTTTGCTCTTACAAAGCATTCAATTATTTTGCATTACTTAATATTGCAAAATTTTCATATAATTTGGATAACAAAATTATTTAAAATAAATAATTATTTAGCTTACCGTATAATGAAATAGATATAGTCTTTCATTTAATCAAAGAGACAAAACCTCAATATAATCAAAGAGACCTTATCTTCAATTTGATTTATGACATATATTTTCATATAATCAAAGAGACATAGTCTTCAATTTGATTTATGAATTATAGTCTTCTATTTGATCAAAGAGGCATATTCTATTATAGATTTTTGGAGACTAAATTTTCCATTCAAATATAAAAATTAAATTTATAAATATCGATAATTTTTTATCGACTAAATTTTGACAAAGTTTCTTTTAGATTTTTATTACTATACTAGTTTAAATTTCGCCAGAGTTTCTTTTAAATTTATTAACCTTATACTTTTGGCAAAAATTATTTTGACAGAGTTTCTCTTAAATTTTAAACTATATTAGTTTAAATTTTGCCAGAGTTTCTTTTATATAGTAAAATCATAATTTAAACATTTTATGATATAAATTCTGTCATAGGTATGAAACAGAATTTTTTTCATTATGTTTATAAACATAACGACATAATTTAAAATTACCTGGATAATATTTAACCGGGTATATAGAAGCTCATCCAACGATTACCTCGTATAAACAGAGACGTTCGTGCTGATAACGTATTATAAAACTAATATTATAATATATATATATCGTTGATGTTTTTATGAATGAGAGAGAGTGAAGTTTCTTATTATCAACTTGTTAATCTATCTATGTTACAAATGAACGAATCCTCTTTATATAGGGAGCTTATGGCGGTTAGTAAAGAGATAATTACAAAATATTACAAATGGATAATTATAAAGATAATTACAATCGTAATTATCTAACAGATGGTATATATTGATTGGCGCCAATCGCGAAGTAACTAAAGGATTCGCAAGTGGAAACAGTTTATTTCAGTTATTTTGAAGCGCCGTCAAACAAAAAGATCTGAAAAACCAGTTTCTATTGGTTAACCCCAAGATTCTTTCTACATCCATCCAATGATTTATCGCCACGTGGATATATTCCAAACCGACAACACGTGGAGAAGAATACTTTAGGAGACCATTTAGATGAAGTAATAAGGTTTTGCATTATGCTACCAATTATTTTAAAATATCCAAGCATATTTTAATCAAGACATGTTTATGTATATATAGTTTTATAACCAATAATGAAGTGAAATTAAATCTTCATCATCGCAACATAATTTGCTTATGTTAGTATTATGAACCGGTTTAATTTGAATTAATGATAAAAAAATGTATTTCGTATAAACTAAAATAATGTTGTTGAAATCTTCCAACTTTATCTATCAAACTTGAAGAAAACGATGGTAAGAATCAGAATATGTGTAAGAAAAAACAAAAAGAGAAGAAAAAGATGGGACCAATTGGGTCTTCTTTTTCCCATTTTATATTAATTAGTTCCACATTTTGTTTCTAGGGTGACATTCTTCCACCTTTTACTTTTTTCTGCCATTATTTTAAATAAAATTGTGTCTTCTTCTTCTTTATTTATATAACTCTATACCATTCAAGCCAACAATAAACAAAAAACATTTGTCTTCTCTCTCTTTTTGTTTTCTTCTTCTCTCAAGACTATACTACTCTATCATACCCTCTCCTTTTCTTGCATACATAAAGTTATACGATCGGTCTTGTTAGAGTCATTTCTCATAACAAGACCGTTCGTTAAAACCTTTGTTTGTTCTACAATCATATATTGAGTCCATCACTAGATCTCAATATCATTCACTAGACTATATACATGGCTCCGGTCTCGTTGCCTGCTGGTTTTAGGTTCCATCCAACGGACGAAGAACTCATTACTTACTATCTCAAAAGAAAGATCAACGGTCGAGAAATTGAGCTAGAGATCATCCCTGAGGTAGACCTCTACAAATGTGAACCATGGGATTTGCCAGGTAATAATTATTTTGAAACGGAGGAAGTATATAATTTGGTACGAAAAACCCTTTTTGGTGTAAGATCTTAATAGGCCATAAACATACGTACGTTCAAAAGATAATAGTGAAGAAAAGAATAAGAATATTGCATGTACAAGAAAACCATAATATAAAGTTACCTTGACCAAAACTAATATATACATCTACTTGATGCTATGTATTAACTAAATTGTCATGAAAAAAACTAACTTAACTCATTTGGTAATTAATATTGTCATATTGACAGGGAAGTCATTGATTCCTAGCAAAGACCAAGAATGGTTCTTTTTCAGCCCAAGAGATAGAAAATATCCCAACGGGTCAAGAACAAACCGCGCAACAAAAGGCGGCTATTGGAAAGCCACAGGCAAAGAACGGCGTGTAAGTTGTAGAGACCAAACCATAGGGTCCAAGAAAACATTAGTATACTATCGTGGTCGTGCACCACACGGTACTAGAACCGGTTGGGTCATGCATGAATATCGCCTTGACGAAGCCGAGTGTGAGCCTAGTGCACTAGGCATGCAGGTTCACTAACTAATTAAAACCTAACCAACCAAATCAATCATCTATATTATGTAGTTTTGAAATAGTCTTATGTATATATATTATATGGTATATATTTTACAGGACGCATATGCACTTTGTCGCGTGTTTAAGAAAGTTGTGATTGAAGCAAAACCAAGGGAACAAAATCAATTTAATCAGCCTTACGCCCACACAAGCTCGAATATAAGTGGTAGCTCGAGTTTTGACGTTTGTTCAGATCTTGAAATAAGTTCTAATACACATCAAGTCATGCATTATAATAATAACGCTAGCGTTATTCAACCGCTATTTGGAAACGCAAACGCAATTTGCGAACATGACAATAATTGGTCGCAATACTTGTCACAAGACATGCCTACAAGCTTTCCAAATTATGGATCCCCTTATGATCCATACATTTCTCATTCAAAGGTAACCTTACTTATCACAAATTATCCATATTGTATATAGATATTTTTCTGAGTTATAACCGTATTTTATTATGTTGTTTATATAGGTTAATCAAAACAGCGATCAACGCGGTTACGAAGACTTTACTTTTGTTGCAAGCAACACCGATCAGTTATATAATAGCAACGTTGATGATCATTTGTTGTTGCACACAGAAAATTTTAATGAACATTTGCTGATCAGTGCTCAAAATTCGACATGGATGAGTATGTCTAACGATAACTTAAATCAGGTAATGTAATAACATGTAATAAAGTGACATGATTTTGTTTATATTATATGTTCTAGACCAAAATATGAATTATTTCTTTAATATATTTGAACAGAAATTCATAGAAGAACAAGAGATTTTGCCAAGTTTAGCGGTTGATGATCAAGATCTTGATTATGGTGGGTATGATCTACAAAACTCTAATTTCATAATTGAAATTAAACCATAAAAATGTTTATATATATATATATATATATATGAACATTTATTAATTAGAATATTTCAGGCGTATCTAGGACCAATGCAATCAACAACATAGAGATCGATGATTTTTTCTCGTTTGAGAACCAAGAAATAGAACACAACAACAAGTCAAACACAACACTAATTTCCTCAGGAACCGATGATATTATCGAAGAAGAGATTAGCATAAACCATAAAATGCTGATTTGTACACGTCAAACAACACAAGTTTTATACTATCAAGTGGTACCATCACAAATATTAACAATAAACATAAATTTGGTTCAAGGCATTGATGAAGAGAGGACAATGGTGATGGAAGAAATCAAAGATTCTTGGCTACATAAGGCTGAAAGTGTTGCAAAGATGAAATTGAAGAAGATTAGTTTAGTTGCAAAACATTATTACAAATGTCTTGCAATTATTTTCTGATTTATACATTTTTTTTTTGTTGTTATACATATCATACTTATTATTACACATTGTATAGTATACTCTATAGATTGATTTCATTTGTCATTGTTAATTTTTAATATGAAAAATATTTTGCATGATAAGTAAGCAAATATTTGACGGGTATTGCACCACCTAATAAGAGAATGACACGTGGACAAAGCGTCGTTGTTAAGATGGGAGTATTTATTTTATTGGGCCAATGACCAAAGGCCCAACTAAATAAAAGGGCTTAAAATAAAAACATAGGAGTAAGAGGCACGTGAACAAACACGTGCGTTAGGGTTTCTCGAACACAAGCCTCATCATCGAACCTATAAATACCCTTCTGTCTAAATCTCAAAATTATATTAAAAAAAAAAACAGCCGTCGCCGAGTTCGTTCTCTATTGATTATTCTTCTTGTTCGCTGTGTTATAAGCTTTTGCTAAGTTAATTATCTGTTCTGAAACTTTGCAGCGTAGGACAACGTAAGATCTTAGGGTTTTGCTTGTCTTATTGTGGCTATAATATAAGTTTTTTATATATATATAGAGAATTTGGAAGTGATGACAATTTCCCCAGATGATCGAATATGATTATACTGAGCGATTATAGAATTTCTCTCTTTAATTAGAGGAAGTCAAGCCAATTAGTCTGATCCTTTTTCTATTTTAATTTTACCATAATACTTAATTATATGATTTTTGTAGTCGTTATAATATTGAATTTAAATGGAGATTTGGAAGTGATGACAATTTCCCCAGATGATCGAATCTGATTAAATTGAGCGATTTTAATATTTCCTCTTTAATTAGAGGAAGTCAAGCCTATTTTCTGATCCTTCTCCTATATAACTTTTATATTTTTTTTATATTTTTGTTTATAGTAATGTAATGATTATTTGTTTTTAGATGAGCTTCTTTCTTGTTTTTTTGTTAATATAAAGTTGCAACAATGGAGATTTGGAGGTGATGACAATTTCCCCAAATGATCGAATCTGATTATACTAAGCGAATTATAATTTCCTCTTTCATTAGAGGAAGTCAAGCCAATATTCTGATCCTTCTCCTTTACTTTTTTACCTATCTTCGATTTTTTTCTTGAATTTAGTATATTAAGATGTTTTAATTTGTTGGGTTATAATTTCTTTCTTCGATGTAAACAATACATAACAATATCTATTTAGGAATTAAGTGTTTAATCATCAAAACCATTAATTGTTAAACCATTAATTCACGTGAAAAGTCGTAAAACATAGTACGAGGACCAACAAATTTAGATATATGCCATTGCCTTTTTCTGTAAATTACGAAAATACTCAAGATCGGTGTTTTTCAAAAAACATAACCCGTGGCCTTCACGTGGCACGGACAAGGTCTATTAGTTTGGTTCGATTCGGTAGAATCGAATATTCCAATATTTTTTTTTTTTATTCCAAATACTTTTTCTACTAATAACCTTTAGTTTCGAAAATCCTTTGGAGATATTCTCATATGTTGTGCTCGTAAACCATATATATTATTACAATTTCCAGTAATAGAAATTACATGAAGTTTATATATAGAAAAATGTTATTGAAATTAAAGATATTTATAATCGTTGATTTAACAGACACAAGTACGTTACAAAAGAAGTTAAACAAAAAATAAATGCGTGACAAAAGAAAGTACACAGAATATGCAAACAAATTCAGCTGAAGAATGTGGAAGAAAATGTTGTGTATGCGAATTTATTACAATTCGGCCTAGTATTTCCAGACTTAATATGTTCGTTTAAATTTTTAGCTCGTGTCATAATAATTACTCTAGAATTTAAGTGAATTTAACTATTCTTTTTTTTTTTGTCAGCAACTGAATTTAACTATTCAGTAAGCAGGCCCGGCCCAGGGTGGGGCAGAGGTGCCATTGCCCCTGGGCCAAAAGAAAGATCTGAAAATTTGTTAAGTAAAAGGGCCTATTTTTCTAAAAATTTTATTAACATAGGGGACTAAATTTTTTTTGGGTCCAAAACCAAATTTCTTCAATATTATGAGATGTAAATTTTTTTTTGCCCAAGGGACTTACAAACATTTGGGCCGGGCCTGTGACAGGAAGATACTATTTTGACAAAAGATATATAGGTTAAGTTATGTTGTAAACCCTTTAACAAAAAAAAAACGTTATGTTTCTAGTTGTAAGTAAAATTGTACACATAATCAACTCGTGCGTGCAATAATAATTCGTAAAAAGGTCCAAAACATGTTCTTCGAGAGTTTACGTGGTGGACTCTTTACGCACCACTAACAAATTATATTATCTTTAATATATTACAACTTTGTTTTTGTCTAGATCACTCGAGAAACTAGTCACTAGTTTAGCTACAATTCGTCGTCAAAAATATTTTATACATCTTTAATTTAAAAGAATATTCGGAGGAGGAATAACCTAATAGGAAGAATTACGTGTCGAGCTAGTAACCATGTGAATGGTGACTACGGTCCATTCCTTTGGTACTTTTTTATAATAAAACTCTATTTAATGAAATTATATTTATTTTAGTAACAAAACGTTAAAAATTCCAATCTCGGACTAAAAATTTATAGACCACGAAAGATAACACGATTAACAGGTACACGTTTCCATTATAAAACCCAACCATGTCTCACTCAAATGCCAAACAATTTTAATACGTTTATTGTTTGACGAATTGCACCAAAACTTAGTTACTTTTCAACGACAATGAATTTATGTTTAAAAGAAGTCTTATTTTTCTAATTCGGATGCATATATAAAATTTTAAACCATGAGACCATCTCCAACAGAGAAACCCACAAAATTTCTTAACTATTCAGTGGCGTCCATGAACAGTTGGTTTAAAACAAAATAAAAAAATAAAAAATAAAAACAGACCAATCATGGGCCGCTACGTATGCATGAATAGTTAAGATCTGGATCTTAAATAAGAAATATAAGATTCAGATCTTAACTATTTAGGTGGGCTCCACATGCTAAGATTCCGTTAAGAAACACCATTGGACTTGCTCTGAGTCGTTTTAAAATTCATTTCGTGAAACTATAACATCATCTGAAGTGAAAACTGATGTGTAAAAACACAGTGTCGTGTCAAGGTATACTACTTTTTAGACAACAAAATTATGTAAAATGAAATATAACGTTTTAAATATCGAAAGTCTTTGTTAAAATACAAATTATCTTTACTTTATAATTATTAGGTCATTTGTTTTCATATCGAGTCTTAACACACTACTTCGTATAATTATTGAATCTACTATTTTAATAAAATATGGCCTATTAATTTTGCAAAAAGTGGGTGGTCTAGGAACAAATGCCCATTGATTTGTCCATAGGCACATTACTAATTTTACATAGCGAAATTGTTATAACAAAAAGATTGATTTGTGAATGCTTCTATTTTTATGATGTTAATTACTGTATCAATTAACAAACAAATTATTACAATATTTAAATTAATTAACAAAAAGAATATAAGAAATATATCGAAAAGGGTTTAAATTCGAGATTAAATGAGTGAATTCATGACTCAAACAGTCAAACTACGTTTTGATCATTGTACCGTATATAACTATTTTATCATACATTGTGTATAACTGTTTTAAAAAATAAAAGTTAATATTTTACCATGTAGACAGGCATGTGTATTTCACATAAGATACGGAGGAATATACGAACAAAAATAAGAAAGATACAGAAGAAAAGAAAAAAAAAACAAATGTTTTTTAGAAAAAGACAAACCCTCTGAACACAAGAGAGGTTATATGGGACCCAAAACTGTGTAAGAGGAAATCTAGCTTTTTACACTCTATACCAATGATCTAACGCCACGTGGAAAAGCAACATCGCCCACTTTACCATTCGGTGCGCCCTTGCACTTGATAAGCTTATCGCTCTGTCATTGGCTGGGACTGACACGTGGCATATCTACGATCTCTCTTTCTGCTTTTCATAGACTCACTACCACACTCTCTCTCTCTTGGCCCCGCTTAAACCCGAATGTGTCCTTTCTACCAACAAATACTTATTATAAAGTTATTTGTTATATGCTAAATATATCATATTTTAATTTGGCTAATTAATAGCGATCGATGATCCCATCTAAGTAAATGAATTTTCCCACTTTTTGTTTGACCAAAACAAAGTTTTTCATGATTCTCATTAGCAAAAAATTAAATAAAATTTGAATGGTAATTCATAAAAAGAGAAAATTCAAGTTTCCTACGCAAATCTCATGGAATTGCTGTTAGTCCTCGATTACGACTTCATAAAGTTCTTATATCGCTTATTATTTTATATTTTTTTGTGATAAAATCGCTTGAAATTTGTTAAAAGTGATGATATATATACATGGTCTTATTTATATCACCATTTTAAGGAATTTCTCTTTGATAAATTTGTTTATTTCGGTGACGCATTTCCCATTTGTAATTGAATAATTTCAATCTTTTATAAAATATTTTCCCTTAAACCACATGTTGGTTTTTGAGTTTGGCTATATTTTATCACACATTGGTTTAAATAATTTCATTTTAAAAATAACCTTAATTAAAAATAAATAATTTTGTCTATACAAAAACGAAATAAAAATTTAGAGCTCTAAATCTTGTATATCCAATTTGACACTAAAAATTGGTGAATAAATCAATCAGGGAATAATAAGTTAATAACCGAAGTTTCTAAAATATTAACTTCCAATTAAATAAAATAGATACGAATTTGGCCAAAAAAGGAGAAAACAAATTAAAAAGACAAGTATTTTTTAATTGAGATCTCTAATATTATTTTGTGAAAACTTAAAAGGTTTAGATACATGACACGAGTCATTTTAACTCCACCAGTCAAAATTAAATTAATATATATAGAAAAAAAATAAAAATAACGACTTTTGTATTTATTTGGCTTCTCATTAAATCCCAAAAAAAAACCAAGAGGGAAAAATTTGAGTGGGTGAGGTTTTTTTATGTGATAGAGGAAGAGCCATTATCTATTCATGTCTCTCTGTGTGTATATAATCACAGTAAGAACTTCTTGAGATTTTTCTGACATTAATAAAAGTTCAAAACTTTTTTTCTTTTCTTTTTGATTAATTAATTTGTTTTGAAAATCTCCTCCTCTTTTGCCTTCTTGTCCTCCTTATCATTGCATCTTTCTAGAGAGAGAAAGGTAGGATTCTGTTTCCATCACTTATTTTGTGAAGTTTGGTCAGCTTACTTTCTCATGCTATTTTATTGTTATCCTCCTTTTGGTCTCTGCCTAATACATATAACCTTCAAAATTGTTGAGAATCACATAAAAACGTAATCTTTTGAACTTTGGTGTGATTTTTGAGTAAAAATTAGATGAACCAAGTTGAGTAATTTGGACAAAAGTTTAGGTGGATTTGGTTGTTGTTTGTTTTTCATTTTATGTTCTTAATTTGCTTTCTCAAGATCTTCTTCTTATCTGTTCGTCTCTTTGATATGAAACTGGTTATTTGGTTGAACTGTTGAATCTAAAATTTTGTAACTTTATTCATTTGCAGGAAAGCATAACCATTTACAAGTTTTGATCCAAATCAATAACTGGGTTTCACTATAAAGCTGAGATTTTGATTCTTCTAAGTGAAGAAACAGAGTAAAAGACATAAAGTTGAGATTTTTATCTCTTTCTTTCTCTCAAAGAGCTTAAGTATGTCTTCTGTAGCAGTTTTGTGGGTTGCTGCTTCTTCTCCAAATCCAGACCCATTCAACAATTGTGGGTTGGTAAGGGTTCTTGAATCTTCTAGATTGCTCTCTCATCAGAGAGTAAACAATGGTAGTAGGAGGAAGCAGACAACAAAAACAAAAACAACAACTTGGAGTTCTTCTTCTTCTGTAATTAGATGCATTAGGAGAAGTGGAGTTGTGTCTTCAAGCTTGGTAGCAAGTCATGCAGGAGAGATTGCTCTCTCATCGGAAGAGAAAGTTTACAATGTTGTGTTGAGACAAGCTGCTTTGGTTAACAAGCAACTTAGGTCTACTTCTCCTGATCTTGGTGTTAAGAAACCACAAGATATTGTTCTTCCTGGGAGTTTGAGTTTGTTGAGTGAAGCTTATGATCGGTGTGGTGAAGTTTGCGCTGAATATGCTAAAACATTCTATCTCGGTTAGGATCTTTGTTTGTTTTCTCTTCTTTTGCTTTGGTGTAGTGTTTGTTTTCTGAGTCGTTGTGGTTTTTGGTTGCAGGAACTTTGCTTATGACACCCGAAAGGCGAAAAGCGATTTGGGCTATCTACGGTGAGTTATTGCACTAAACATATGGCTTGGTTTAACAATCTTATGACACAGAACTTATAGCAAATGGATTCCTTGAAACATAAACTTATGACACAGCTTTTCTAGTTGCTTTGTGTGTTTGCTTATGGTTCTTAAGACAAGTACATGAAGCACCAAGCATTCAAATTTGTACCCTTTTGAAGATTAAGACAAGATTGATTTAGTTTAGTTACTAATATGGGTTTTAATTGGGTGTTTTGGGGCCCAATAGTACTATCCTCATGAGATGACTTTTGTTGAACAATGATAGCTCATGACCCTTTGTGATACTATTATCCAAAGAATCTGAGGAGAATTCCAAACTATGATATATCATAAAAGTTGTTTTATTTTATGTTTAACTGTTCTTGATTTGATTGATCTTACTTTTTTTTATGTGCAGTTTGGTGTAGAAGAACTGATGAACTAGTAGATGGGCCTAATGCTTCACATATAACACCCATGGCCTTAGATAGATGGGAAACAAGGCTAGAAGATCTTTTCCGTGGCCGTCCTTTCGATATGCTTGATGCTGCTCTCGCTGATACAGTTGCTAGATACCCTGTCGATATTCAGGTCAGTCAAATTGCATTCGATATACTCCGAAAGGTAAACCATAAATACTCTGTTCTAACTTTGTCTTTGTTTTGCAGCCATTCAGAGACATGATCGAAGGAATGAGAATGGACTTGAGGAAGTCGAGATACAAGAACTTTGATGATCTCTACCTTTACTGCTACTATGTCGCGGGAACCGTTGGTTTGATGAGTGTTCCGGTTATGGGCATTGATCCCAAGTCCAAAGCGACAACAGAGAGTGTTTACAATGCAGCCTTGGCCCTTGGTATAGCCAATCAGCTCACCAACATACTCAGAGACGTAGGCGAAGAGTGAGTCTTTGTAACAAACACTCTCAACATTCGGTTTCTTGGTTTGCATATCTCTCTTATACTTGTTTTTGATCTCTCTCTCTCACAGTGCGAGAAGAGGAAGAGTTTATCTGCCGCAAGACGAATTGGCTCAAGCTGGTCTCTCAGATGAAGACATATTCGCTGGAAAAGTAACCGATAAATGGAGAAACTTCATGAGAATGCAGCTTAAAAGAGCAAGAATGTTCTTCGACGAAGCTGAGAAAGGCGTCACTGAGCTCGACGCAGCTAGTAGATGGCCAGTAAGTGTCTCTAAAACACTCTTCAGCTCTAGTTGAACCGTATACAAACTTTTCTTCGTTTTTTCCTCACAACTTTGTTTTTGATCAATTTAACCCCCAAAACTTGTCTGTGTGAACTTTCAGGTATGGGCATCACTGCTATTGTACAGGAGGATATTGGATGAGATTGAAGCAAATGATTACAACAACTTCACAAAGAGAGCTTATGTTGGAAAAGCCAAGAAAATTGCAGCTCTGCCATTGGCTTATGCTAAATCACTACTAAAGACTCCAAGTTCAAAGATAAAGAAGAAGCAATGAGTAACAACTATCTAAAGAGGGGTTTTGTTATTAAAAAAGAAAAATTTAGGGCCGAATTTAAATTTATGATGTTAACTAATATATACATATAAAATGGGCGGAAGAAAATTCTTATGATACTGTATTCTCTTATTTTTTTCTCTATGTAAAAAAAAAGAAGTAATTTTACTCATCTTGGATGAAGAAGAAATATGAATATTTCGGTTTTGTGATATATAAAAAGTTAACGAGTTAAAGAACGGTAACATTAAGTTCATGGCGTAAGAAAGGACTGTGTACAAACTTGAGCTCTATTAAGGATTTGCTTATAATAAACCTAAACGAAAAGTGAACAAAAGTCTTTTCATTGGTGTAATCAATATTCATTCTTGGTTTACAAACATAAAGCTTTAATCAAGGACTTGTTTGATAAAACATTATAAAATGTCACTGAAGACCATAGACAAGCAAAGCTCCAACACCGGCAAGACCGGCTAATAAGCCAATAATAACACCTATTGGAGGCAATCCTCCTCCTATGGCTTTCCCTGTGTTCACGTCATACCTCGCAAACCTTTTCTTCGGTGCTACACATTGTGGACATACATATGTTTCCGGCTACAAAAACACAAATAAAACAAATCAGAAACTCAACTATAAGATCTGAAATCTATAACCAATATGTAAGTTTATGTAACCAAGAAAGTTGCGGTCTAGAGATGTTTGAAGAAAAAAGTGAAAAGCTTGAGACTCACTTGTTCATCAAAAGATTTGGATAAAGTGTAAATGAATCCACAATCAAGACAAATGTGTGTTGCTCTTGTCTGCACAACGAAAATGTTCAGACAACCAAATTCAAATCTTAGTATACAAACATGTCAACATTATACTATGTATTATACATACTACCAACCTTTTGAGTCTCGGTTAACTTTCTTCCAAACCGAGGAGGAGCCGGTCGCTTAGGTAGTTTTTTCACATCGACTTCTGCACCTCTTTGTTTTATCAAAGACCACAAATATATACAAATCAAGAACCAATCAAAAGCATCAGGAGAAACCTCTGTGTACTATACTTTACAAAGCTTAGTTTCCGCGAAAATTCAACGCGATAAGATAACCAAACTACTAAATGAAATAAAGAGAGGAGTAAGGTAACCACACCTACCTGCTGATAACAAAGTAGACAGAATCAGGTTTGGCCTGAATAGCGGTTTTAGTGAAGCCTAACTTATCTGCAGGCCAAAGCTCATCACCAAAGAAGCTGCTTGTGTACACTACTTGATCTCCAGATTTAAGCCCAGCTTTTGCTGCATTACCTCCTCCTTCCACACCCTATCAAAACATAGAATATAAAACCACCACCATCAGTATTTTTTTTTTTTATATAAAGACAGCGTGTAATTACAAGAATGCCACTCCATTTACAGAGATAAAAACTCTCACAGTGATGATAACTCCACCGCCTTGTTTCTGACCTAGAGTCAGACCAAGAGGCTTGTCTACTTCAACCTCTATTGATTTCGAAGCTGCTGTTCTCGCTTTGATTTCGAATCTTCTTGACCCATTTAACAATCCCATCTTCCTCTCCGACACAGCGAAGATATCTGATACACTCTTCTTCGAATCTTCCAACGAAACTCCCTGAAACCCATTTCTCTAAAACACAGACAGAACAATAAAGATTCTAACTTTTAGATGAAACTAATTAAGTCCAAAACAAACGAGAAAAGAGAAATTCAAATTAGGTTTTGTAAAGAGAAGTGAACAGAGGAGAAAGAGAGAGAGAGAGAGAGAGACCTGTGAGTAGAGAGAGGAAGAGAGATGGAGTTTGGGAGATGGGTTTGAAGTTGAAGCGGTTTTGGTGAATAAGGAAGTGACCGTAGCTCCTGAAATCGAACCAGAAGTTGCCATCTCAAAACTAAGTAAAGCTTAAGTGATTCGAAGATTGTTAAAGTTTCGATCTTTGTTGCATGCGTTTTTGTGAAGAAGTAAGCAAGAGAAAGAAGCTCTGTTTTGTTTTGCTTTTGTGAGATGTCAAAAAAAAAAAGAGCTTGAAAGAGATAAACTTTACGTGGTAATGAAACTATGTTCGTGTGTCACGCACGGTTCACTCTCAAATTTCACCACACCGTTCTCCTCATTACCACAAATATTAAGCAAACGGGTCTAAAAAAGAGTATGGGTAAGAGTTTTTGGGCCTTTAAGTGGAAAGTCCATATGCTATCTGGCCCAAATAATGGGCAAACGCTGCCACGTGTAACGTATCCTAATTTTGTGTGGATATTTATTAAAATTCGAAAAACTTTTGTTCAATTTAGGGTTTGTTAGACGATGACTAGAAATCCCCAAATTAATTGTAAGCCAACATCTTCTAAGATGGATTCGTGGTCGGAAGAAGAGAAGCAGTGGTCTCCCACGAAAAAGTATAAGTTCGATGTAAAGGCATTCTATCGTCCGGAGTTGGTACGAGAGGATTCCGACCAAGAGTGGGATGTGGACAGCTTCGACGGTCGTGAATACGAATCAGATTCGGATATTAAGTCCATTTTCTCCGACGAGGAAGAGTATATGGAATATAGTCGCCAAAAGCGTCACGCTTTTGATTGCAAGGTAATGGGGCAAACTTTGATTGTTTGAAATTGATTAGCCTTTGATAATGTTTTTTTTTTTGTTGGTGTAGGGTTTTGTTTATGAGCCACTTAGCGGACGCTACCCGGTTAAAGATCTAGATGCATTGGTGCATGGTAATATGACACATAGGGAGTACATGATAGATCTTGCTAACTTGTGTGTTGACAAGTATAACAAAGAAAAGGGAAAGACGGTGAAATTGTATGATATTGTGAGAGTTATTGAACGTGGAGGAGGTACAAGAAAGGCTTACATAACGTTCAGGGCTCAGGAGACGACTCTACCTGATGGACCACTTGTTGAGTATCAAGCCAAAGTTGTTACTTTTTCGGCGATACACAACAAACATCCCTTCCCCATCCTATGCAGACCAGCCGCTATTCCCACTATCTAGAACTATTACCTTCATTTTCAGGTATTATTTTCCATGTCTATTTCTCATACGCCTCTTCATTGTTGGGTGTTATTGTTTGATTCTATCTTTCTCTTTGTTATTTTCAGCTTTCACTAGAGTACTAAGCTAGTATTTTAAGCCCCCTATATATATGGCGTGTTTGTTTGTTTGGCGTAATCAAGTGTGTAAAACCTATAACATTATGTGGTGGAACTTCTACTTTTTATTTTATTTTATTTTATTTATAATGGTTTGTGTGTGAATTAATATTATGCATTTTATGTTAGCTTATAAGTTATAACCAAGTTCGCGTTACACGTGCGGGCAGCGGAAGCTTAGCGAAAAAATCGGGGAATAATTTTTGGATAAATTTATATTTTCATATAATTTTAACTTTATATTGATTTTTTATTATCATTGATATTGTTATTAAGTTTTAAAATTAATAACTTATCAAAAATTTAAATGTACGTGATCAAATTAGTCATAAAATAGTGTAAAATTAATTGGATTATGCAAAATTTTAAAGAATTAGACACGGATATAACTAAGGTTGGACTGTTTAAAACCTACAATGAAATTAAACACTAACAAAAAAGAGAAGAAGCGGTGGAAGATATTTTCTTCTCGAAGCCGATAATGTCGATATTGATATGATCTTGTTCTCCTTCGATACACACGAGTTAGACAACAACACAACCCATTAGACATTCAAGATATCTTATTGGGTTTTATGGATGGGCTTAAGCCCAAATACTCTTTTTAAAAATATGAGTTTTTGATTTCATTTTTTTATATATAAATTAATTGTTGTAAGCCAATAATAATTCGTCTAGGGTTTCTTCTTCGAACAATGGCGGAAGAAGAAGAGCAGCAGCAGCAGGAGAATTCTCCGATGAAAAAGCATAATATCGATGCAAAGGCAATCTATAATCCGGACTTTGTTTGTTTGTATTCTGATGTAGAATGGGATGTAGACAGCTACGACGGTCACGAGTACGAATCAGATCCGTATGATAGATCCCTTTTCTCTGACGAGGAAGATTACTTGGGATATTGTCTCCAAAACCGCCATTTTTTCGATTGCAAGGTAATTAATTAACTATTGTTTTTTCTTTTTATTAAAAAATGTATGTATGTCTTATTCTTTTTTTTAATTTTTTTATTAGGGTTTTATTTATGAGCCACTTAGCGGATGCTACCCGGAAAAAGATTTTGAAGCAATGATGTATGATGGTAAGAATCTTCGCGAGTACACGACAGATCTTGCTAACTTGTGTGTTAACAAGTACAACGAAGAAAAGGTTTGTGTCTTTTTTTTTCTGATTTTTTTTTTAAAAAAGCAAGTAAGTTTTGATATATATATATAATACAGTAATTTTGGATTGGATAATATAGGGAAAGACAGTGAAATTGTATGACATAGTGAGACTTATTGTGCGTGGAGGATTTAGAAGAAAGAATTACATAACTTTTAGGGCTCAAGAGTCTCTACCTGATGGACCGCTTGTTGAGTATCAAGCCAAAGTTGTTACTTTTGTAGCGAGATACAAACCTCCCTTCCCCATCTTTTGCAGACCAGCCTCTATTCCCACTATCTAGGAACTATTTTCCAAAGTGTGTTAAACCCTATTATATTATTATTACTGGTATTTGATAGTCTACTATTATAAACTCCACGAATCCACTGTATACCTATAATATTTTAAGAATTTTGCATCTTGAGTTAAATTCTTAATATTTCCATGTTCTAATAACAAGTAAATTTTCAAATATTATTATTGTCAGACGTGTCCATTTTCTATCAATTTGTCAAATAAATTGGTCCTGAATCTCTTAAAAGACAAATACTTATAATAATAATGATAATCAACGAACGACAAGATAATATATATATATATATATATGTATAATTTAACTCCCAAGTGAATACTAATTAACCAACCCAGCAACATAGAAGATTGGGCAGATGGTATCGATGATGAATCTTGCATATCCGTTAAAACCCCAGTCCTTACCCCAAGTGTTTTGCACGATGAAAAACATGTTGTCGTCTTTCATACCATATCCAACAATGATTATAGCGTGTCGCTTCATACCATCCCGATGCGCATATACAATGTGGATTCCTCTGGACTGTTTTTATACAAAACCATAGAAAAACAAATTAATTAGTTGGTACATTTCTTATTTAGCTTTATTTTTTTCAAACACATAATAATTTTCATGATTTACATTTCCAAACGCAATAAACGCTTCATCCATGTCAACACTAATACCAATAGGACACTTGGTAGTGCGTAGTATTCTTAGGATGTCCTCGGGAGTTGCATCGGTTTGGGTGAGAATACTCGCCTTAACTTTGAAGGCCTGCAAAACATTAAAACAATTTTCAATTTAGTACTACTTTGCATAATATATATATATATAAAGAAGCACATAACAGATTGACCTTATATACTAAAAAAGAATAAACATGCATGCATGCATGCATAATAATAATATTATATAAAATTTATAATACCAAAATTTAAACATCTTTTTAGTCTTTTTTAATATATATATATATATATATATATATATATATACCTGTGATCCATCTTGTTTTTCGATTCCTTCGTTGAGAATGTAATGGATTGGTCTTTTTAGTGAAGGCACGGCTAAACTCGTTATGTCTATGTTTTTGTTAAGTTGCATTTGTTTTCTTTCTACAGACACATATTTGATAAGTAATGTCGTTGAGAGTCTAATAATCTCAGCTTCCACAGTAACGTCCTTGTTGTAGAAGAACTCTAAAAGTTTAACCAGAGTAATTGCCCAGCAATCATCTGCAAGTTTAACATTAGATTAACATCATTAATTAATTTTACATATATTTGATTTAATTATATATACAACGTTAAACCTTCTTCTTGATGTATAATTTGTTGTAGTAAATGTGGGTATAAACTTGCCAAATCAAAATCAATGCGACTACCATCTCCGTAATCCTACACAAAAAAAAAAAAAAAAAACATCATTAAAATTTTGGTTTTGGTGAAGCCGAAAAGAAAAATAACATTAGTAAAACTAGTTTGTATCAACATGATGATGTAGTTAAGCCTTTTTAAACATTTGTGGGGGCTTACGTAATCTTTGTTTTAATTTAGCCTTTTATTTGTGCGTTATTTTAAAAGATTAACATATGACTATTCAAAAAATATAGTATTAATTAACCCAAAAGTACAAAGGTTACTTGAGGAAACGGGAAACTCCACGGATGGTTCTCCTTGCTCTCCTTTCTTCTTTTCTTTACGTAGAGCATCAGCGTTTAGTTTTATCTGGTTTGCTATGTTTTTCCCTTTGTTTCTTCCTCCTCCTGCGCCAAAACCCGAACCTTCACCGCTGCTATGTTCCATCTCTGAGCTCTGATATTTATAAAATTATTTAAATTAGTTAGTTTGTGTGCTACTAAATTACAAGTTTAAACCATGTTCAGATTCAACTATTAAGACATGCATGAGAAAAAAACATTACATAAACGACAGTAGATACAAAAAAAAAGTACAAATTTCAAGTTATTATTTTGAAAACTCTTTTTTTGCTTGCTTTTTTTTTTTTTTATCATTGATCATAGTCTTTATTCAAGACAATGTAAGCTCAAAACCCGAAAAAAACTAAGTAAGAAAGAGATATAGGTAGAAACATATTGGCTAAAGATCAACAATAAAGAGTAGACACTTTTGTTTATAAATAAGAATCTAAAAAATAGGGTTTAGATCCAAGCTGTTTCTCATAAAATGGAAGCCAATAATCAATATATAGTGTTTTTAGGAAAAGTTTGTGAATCAAACCCATACCAAGGTCAAGAAGAAGAAATCTTGATAAAACTTATTGAGAAAGATTTCAAGAGCTGGTTGTTTCTTCGATTCCCCTCATTTATATGTGTTAACTATATATTGAGAGTAAAGAAACTCTTTCAGGGCATAAAAATATCGTTTATAAATAAATAAATAAATGATAATAAAATATAAACAATACTTTTTTTTGGTTTGACTGCATGTGGAAAGAGTCCGTACAAGTGTAAAGAAAGAGATTGTCATTTTTTTAATAACAATTGTTATATTATAATTTTAACGAAAAGAAAAGATTTTGAAAAATGTTGTGTGCCCTAACTCCTAATATTTATTTTCTATCTCACCTTATAATAGACTTCTCTAATGAACCAAATAACGAGATAAACATATTCTCTTAAGCTGAAATTATATAAACATTGAAATTGTCCATATTTACTTTTTAACCCGTCTCATATTTTCTCATTTACTATAAATAATGTTCTGGTTGTGTTTTTTTCTGGAAATTTAGTTTCACGAAACTTATTAATTAAATAGAATACAAAATTAGTTCCCAAATAAGATAAACGGAACTTTTTAACAAAAAAAAAGAAATAAGATAAACTTAGCTAATAATATATATATCAACCCAAAAAGTGTACGTAATCGTTTCAGAACACATGCCATGTAAAACTAACAATCGGTTGTCAAATAGTAAAAACTATTTTGACCGGTGTTTATTTATAACCCAATAAAGATTATAGTACGACATATTATAGTTTTATAAAAATTAACTTTAAACTCGTTTTGTTTCAAAAAATACATAATTGTATTGCAATTTTTGACGGTGAAAACTAATACTAATAGAAATTTTAATTAAATGGCTTGAATTGGTTAATCAAAATTAATGATTAAATTTGGTGCGCTGATTAAAATGATTTTTAACCTATATAATTTCCAATTAAATTTGTAATAAAACAAAAATAAATGTGTATGTATCTTGGGATGTTTTTAATTAAAAGAATAAATGATATTGGGATGGACAACAAGTCTCCTGCAGGCTGCAGTTTTGCTCAGAACCAGTCCCTTTCTGTAGGGGAAAGACTAAACCATGTAGTATAACTTTTTTCGCTTGAACGAGAAATTTGTATACAAAATTTAATGCATACAACAATTAATTTATTGAAAATAAGTTTCCTTTTTTTTTGTTGTCAAGTATTGAAAATAAGTTTCCTAAAGCTGGAAATAATGTATATTAAATTTATATTGTGTGTTTTAAATGAAACATCGTACCCTTGCTTAGCAATTGACACACACGAAAAAAAAAAAAAATGAAACATAAATTTTAAAACATAGATAAAATCATACTAGTGGAAGAATTTGATATGACCATTATAGGTAAAGTCAAAAAGATTCTTATAATTTTTTTTTTATTTTTTTTTTTCGAAAATTAAAAAAAAAAAAAAATTTAATTGACCAATCGCGGGCCGCCACGTGTCAGTGGACCCTCGAAATAGTCAGGAATCAGCTCTTAGGGGGAGGTTTCAACATAGGCTTTTAAGAATTTAGTGGGGGCCCACATGTTAAAAGCCCACCTGGAGCCCCTATAAAGATGCTCTATGGGGCCCACAAAATAAATCAAAAACCAATTCTAAAAACTTCATTCTAAGAGGCAGTTTTTCTATTATTTGCGGGCCCCACTGCCACGTGGCGGCCCGCGATAGGTTCTTTTTTTTCTTTTTTAATTTTTCTTAAAAAAATGAAAAAAACTTAAGAGGTTTATTCTCCTTATAAACCGATAACCATGCTCTTATACCTCTTATTTTGAATATTTAATATTCATAAAAAAAACCACAATGAGTCGTGACTGACGACGGGGATATATACTTTATTAGGTTGAAATTAAACCCATGCATGTATTATGTATAATAAACTAATAAACTTAATTATATATCTGAATTTGGGAATGAATTTTGTGTAGATGTTGTGTTTAATGCTTGACCGAATCATTTATAATACAATATGCGTCTATCTCATTTGATTACATAAATATAAATATATATATATATATATATAGCTTAGCCGAATATTATAAATAATTCATTTTAAAATTGGGAGTGACACTACAAGAAAACAGCGAATTGCCGACTACATATAGCGACTAAACAATTAGTCGCCAACTTTGATGACTATTTAACGACTATTATACGACTGTATAACGACTACATAGATATAGTCATATATCGGTCGTTATTTAACGACTACAAACAAGAATCGGTAATGTAGTCGTAATTTAACGACTGATATATGACTAATATCTTTATGAGAAAAATATTTTTGAATGAAGTCGGTAATTAGTCGCTAATTTGTGACTAATTCGAAAAGTCGTAAAATAGTCGGGTTTTTAGCGACTATATAACTACTCTTCCGGCGGGTCATTATATAGTCGGAAATCGCCGTCTTTTTAGGTGCAAAAAACACGTGTTTTGTTGGTAGGTATATCGGTTTTTGGCGACTACATAGTTTTAGTCGCTATGTAGTCGCTTAGTAGTTTCTTTATAAAGAAAGCTCAACCACTTCTCTTCCTCAACAACCCACAAACATCTCCTTCTCCAACATAAACAAAAACGTTTCTTATCATATAATTTGATATCTCAAATTCTCTTTTTCATATGATTGTATAATGTCGAGTCATTATAACAATTCTCGGGAGTGGATGTATCGGCGGATCGATGAAGATACCGGAAATTTTTCGAAGAGTTCGGATTAGGAGTGGAGCGGTTCATGACGTTTGCAAATAGTCGGTCTCTAACACAAGATAACGGGGGTAAGTTTTTCGCCCTTGTAGTGTTTGCAAAAACGAAAAATTTCTCCCCGGACAAGAATTTGGAACCATCTTTATAGTAGAGGGTTTATGCCGCATTATTTTGTTTGGTATAAGCATGGGGAAGAAATCAATATCGATTTAGGAACTAGCTACATTGATCCTACATATATAAGTGGGAGCCATGTAGTTGAAGATAGGTATGTGGATATGGTTAATGATGCATTTCGTGAAAACATGGGCTTTGATGAAAATTATCATCAAGAAGGTAGTTATGCAAATGTAGAAGAACCAATATTTAACCATTCAAAGAAATTTTACAACTTGTTAGAAGGTGCAAAAGATCCACTATATGATGGTTGTCGTGAAGGTCACTCGCAGTTATCCTTAGTCGCTCGAGTCATGCAAAATAAGGCTGAATATAATATGAGTGAAAAGTTAGTAGATTCGGTTTGCGATTTACTGACAGATTATTTACCAGAAGGAAATAAGTCTACCGGTTCTCATTACGAAACTGAGAAACGACTAATCTAGCAGTCGTAAAATGCTAATCTAGCAGTCGTAAAATGCGTGTTTTCTTCTAGTGTGAGATTTCAATGGTGTATTGCTAAGTTAGACACGGTGCTCGATGACCTTTCTTCGAACAAACCCTAATTTGTTATGAAAATTAGGGTTTTAGACTTACGACTATAAACGAATTAGAGAATCTTATGATTAATCAGTAGTAAGCAAAAATGTCATTCCCATTAACTAATGCATGCTAAATTTGAGAATAGATTTTAAAGCAAATAAAGTGGGGTTTAATTTGTGGACAATTCTCTCCTTCATAACCAAGATTATATAGATCGATGCATTGTCCACGTATGAGAGCTGTCCACGTATATGTATTTTGATGTTTAAAACCTTAACCTAAGGACCTATATATATATCAGTGGCGGAGGGAACATCCACCGAGGGTGGTCAATTGACCCACGTGGAATACTAAATTTTGGTTTAGTGTATATCAAATTTTTTTAGGCTCATCCTCCCCTAATTCAATAATTGACCCATATCAATTTTAATTATATTAAAATCCACCAATATATTAAATATTAAAAATATTAATCTAATAAAATCTATTATAAATAATTTTAACACAAAGATAAGTTTACTAAAACTAATAAAATCCTAATAATAATCTCATGAAACCACAAAACATAACTCTTTATCTTTTGTTCTCTTTTTAATTTTTAATATTTGTGAGGATATTTACAATTATTTCACAAAATTATTTAGTTTTTAGATAATTTTTTTTTGACTTTTCGATTTTAAAAAAAATTTGACCCATGTAAAGTAAAATCCTGGCTCCGCCACTATATATATATATATATATATATATATATATATGGTAGGAGTTTTTTGACCTAGCTAGAGAACAACCAAAGTGTGTACTTATGATTTATTGTTTTACGCAAAATTAATACTATATATTAAACAAGTAAGCAAAATTAAAAGTTGACACCTTTAAGAAAATATTACATACATTTTTTTTTTAAAGAGAAATAGGAGGCGATGGTATAAACAAATGCACCCATTCCTAAATGCACCACCCACATATGTATACAAAAATCTGTTTCGGGGATTAAAAGGTAATGTTTTATCCTAAATAATAACAAAAAATAGGATCATATTTTCAGAACACAGTCTTTGTAAAAGTGAAAAGAAGAAAGAAACTTGTAGTATTGAAATATTCCCTGAGTATCTTTGACTTTCGTTTCTCTTTGAATATTTTGTGAAACCAGCTGCAATGTTATGATTTTCATCATTAAATGATTATAAAAAGGTTAATACAAAAAAATAATAATGATGTAATAAAATAAAAAAAAATAATAATAATGAAAAGCGGACAAAGAAATTTATACTCTTTTACCATTCGATGATCTATGACACGTCAGCCACTATTACTATCTATTCCCTAATAGACTAGTTATAATTACCCATTGCTGCATTCCTTTATTGCTACAAAAAAAATCTTTTATGTTTTGAATTTATAATCTCTATGATGTAAGAAAGAAAATGTCATCTGTGTAAACGAATTGAAATTAACTGGCTTGTCTTGTCTTGTGTCACAAGATTTGCTTTAATTTGCAATTTATTTAATTAAGTAATAATCGTTGATCACTAACCAACCTTAAGAAACCTATATATACTCCTTACTCAAGCTGAACAATTTTATGATAGAGCCATAGATCTGATGGTGCAGCGGGTGCTACATGTTGATTCAGTGTCTTCTTTTAATACCACCGAATCAAATGCTATAATACCCTTTGACTAAAAGTCAACAACTATTATACTCTTTGATAATTTTGATTTTTGTTTTGATTTTTATAAATTTCAAAATAAATCAATTTTATAAACCGAAAACGTGATTATTTTTTATTTAATTTTAAGAATTTGATAAAAATATTTTAAATAAAAATAAATAAAAATAAATTGTTTTTAATAAAATCGTCAAAATATGATATAAAAACGATTTTAAAATATTTTTTTTGTTGAATTTAAAGGTTTAGTAGTTTAGGGTTTCGATTTGGTTCGCAATTCCAAATTCAAGACATTTGTGATTAGTTTAGGGTTTAGATTTGAAAATATTTAGTGTTTTGTGTTTTTGGTTAACGAAAGTCAAAAGGTATGAAGACTCGATAAGATATGCACGATTATAATTTTTAGTTAAGGGGTATGCTAGCTTTTGACCCATTTTATTTGGGCTTATGGTTGTAATTTGTTAATAGACAATGGACCTTTTTTTTTTAATATTAAGATTACAAAAGTTAGGAGAAGAGCAAAAAGCCAACAAAGACCGTTTTGGCAAGAGAATCCGCTTCCGCATTGTCTTTGCGGGGTACAATGGACCTTTATTAATACAAATATTATGGCTGCCAAAAATATAATATATATAATATATCTATATATATACACGCACTTTAAGGCACATTTAAAGAGGTAAGGGTTATATTTGACAATAAAAAAGGTCAATTCTTATAAATACCGTTTAACACAATTAACACAGATTTTCGAAAGTTTTAAAAAAACTATTAAAAAGTTTTTTTTTTTATAAATAGCACAAATTTTAAATTTTCAAAATTACACCCAAAAACTTCAAAAAATTAGACCCTACCCCTTCAAAACTATACCCTAAACACTATATACCGAATCCAAATAAAAAAAATTAAAAGTGTTAAAGCTTGTTTTTTGTATTTGTTGATAATATTTTTGTTATAAAAATCATTTTATTGGTATTTTTGTTATAAAAAACTTTGTAAAAATATTTTCAAAACAAAAACTTATTTTGATGGTATTTAAAAGAATTTTTCTAAAAAAAAGAAAAAAAAGTAAGGGTTGATTGTCGATGATTACTAAAAGCCAAGGAAAACCACTACTAATTTAATATTTTAAATTAGGGAAAATCACCATTTAATTCTCGAACTTTCAAATTAAAACCACTTAATCCCCCAACTTCTATTTAAGCCATTTAATTCCTCACATTTTACCCGCGAAACATTTAATCCCCAATTAACGTTGACCAAATCGTTTTAAATCCCGATAAAGTCAACCGTTAAACATCGTTAAATATTAAAACGACTGTGTTTTGTGTGTTTAAAATCATTCATAAAATTGACCCAAAAATCCCCAAATAAGCTAAGAACCCCAAAATTTATGAACGGATGGATGTTAAAAGATAGTTTTGTGAATCCTTTATATTATAAAGCACAAGTCACATGACCAATAAAATTTTGCCAAGTGGTTTGTGCTTCATATTTAAAAAAATAAAAAATAACTAATATATTTTACGATTTGTTTTCTCCTACCAAATATGAAAACAATAAACCATGATCTCCATTTTCTTCGCATAAACGATTCCCACTATGTCACATGAAACAAGTAACCTTAGTTTGTAGAAATTTCTTATTCTAAGTCATTACTTTAGTTTTAATTATCGTTCTTTGTATAATAATTAACTTAGACAAATTTCTTAAACGCATTATTAGTACTAAAACTCAAAGAAATAGTTTTTAAACTCAAAAACCAAGACAAATTTCCAATGTTCAAAACCAATGCAAATATAACTATCAAAAACAGTTTTGTATTGATCATGTTAAGTTTTCAAATTTTCAGAATTATTATCTTTAAAAATTAGTGTTTTGCTTCGATTTGTGAAAAAAAATAAATTTAACTTTTTTAGTGAAATAATTTTTGTATGAAATAATGTTATTCATTCATTTTATACTACACATTGTTTTTACCAATAAATATTTTTTCTATTACGTAAATTTTTATCCCGCGTTTGGCGCGGATAATTTACTAGTACACAAGTTAGACAACAACACCACCCAGTACAGTAGACATTCAAGATATCTTATCTAAACAAAGCCCCCGGGCCAAGAGTACAGTGTCTTATTGGGGTTTTATGGATGGGCTTAAGCCCAACAGTACAGTTTTTGATTTCATTTTTTTTTATATATAAATTAATTGTTGTAAGCCAATAATAATTCGTCTAGGGTTTCTTCTTCGAACAATGGCGGAAGAAGAAGAGCAGCAGCAGGAGAATTCTCCGATGAAAAAGCATAATATCGATGCAAAGGCATGCTATAATCCGGACTTTTTTCGTGAGCATTCTTATGTAGAATGGGATGTAGACAGCTACGACGGTCACGAGTACGAATCAGATCCGGATGATAGACCCCTTTTCTCTGACGAGGAAGATTACTTGGAATATAGTCTCCAAAAGCGCCATTTTTTCGATTGCAAGGTAATTATTTAATTAATTGCCTTGTTTTTTGAATGTATGTATGTCTTATTCTTTTTTAATATTTTATTATTTAGGGTTTTATTTATGAGCCACTTAGCGGATGCTACCCGGAAAAAGATTTTGAAGTAATGATGTATGATGGTAAGAATCTTCGCGAGTACACGACAGATCTTGCTAACTTGTGTGTTAACAAGTACAACGAAGAAAAGGTTTGTGTCTTTTTTTTTCTGATTTTTTTTTTAAAAAAAGCAAGTAAGTTTTGATATATATATATAATACAGTAATTTTGGATTGGATAATATAGGGAAAGACAGTGAAATTGTATGACATAGTGAGACTTATTGTGCGTGGAGGATTTAGAAGAAAGAATTACATAACTTTTAGGGCTCAAGAGTCTCTACCTGATGGACCGCTTGTTGAGTATCAAGCCAAAGTTGTTACTTTTGTAGCGAGATACAAACCTCCCTTCCCCATCTTTTGCAGACCAGCCTCTATTCCCACTATCTAGGAACTATTTTCCAAAGTGTGTTAAACCCTATTATATTATTATTACTGGTATTTGATAGTCTACTATTATAAACTCCACGAATCCACTGTATACCTATAATATTTTAAGAATTTTGCATCTTGAGTTAAATTCTTAATATTTCCATGTTCTAATAACAAGTAAATTTTCAAATATTATTATTGTCAGACGTGTCCATTTTCTATCAATTTGTCAAATAAATTGGTCCTGAATCTCTTAAAAGACAAATACTTATAATAATAATGATAATCAACGAACGACAAGATAATATATATATATATATATATGTATAATTTAACTCCCAAGTGAATACTAATTAACCAACCCAGCAACATAGAAGATTGGGCAGATGGTATCGATGATGAATCTTGCATATCCGTTAAAACCCCAGTCCTTACCCCAAGTGTTTTGCACGATGAAAAACATGTTGTCGTCTTTCATACCATATCCAACAATGATTATAGCGTGTCGCTTCATACCATCCCGATGCGCATATACAATGTGGATTCCTCTGGACTGTTTTTATACAAAACCATAGAAAAACAAATTAATTAGTTGGTACATTTCTTATTTAGCTTTATTTTTTTCAAACACATAATAATTTTCATGATTTACATTTCCAAACGCAATAAACGCTTCATCCATGTCAACACTAATACCAATAGGACACTTGGTAGTGCGTAGTATTCTTAGGATGTCCTCGGGAGTTGCATCGGTTTGGGTGAGAATACTCGCCTTAACTTTGAAGGCCTGCAAAACATTAAAACAATTTTCAATTTAGTACTACTTTGCATAATATATATATATATAAAGAAGCACATAACAGATTGACCTTATATACTAAAAAAGAATAAACATGCATGCATGCATGCATAATAATAATATTATATAAAATTTATAATACCAAAATTTAAACATCTTTTTAGTCTTTTTTAATATATATATATATATATATATATATATATATACCTGTGATCCATCTTGTTTTTCGATTCCTTCGTTGAGAATGTAATGGATTGGTCTTTTTAGTGAAGGCACGGCTAAACTCGTTATGTCTATGTTTTTGTTAAGTTGCATTTGTTTTCTTTCTACAGACACATATTTGATAAGTAATGTCGTTGAGAGTCTAATAATCTCAGCTTCCACAGTAACGTCCTTGTTGTAGAAGAACTCTAAAAGTTTAACCAGAGTAATTGCCCAGCAATCATCTGCAAGTTTAACATTAGATTAACATCATTAATTAATTTTACATATATTTGATTTAATTATATATACAACGTTAAACCTTCTTCTTGATGTATAATTTGTTGTAGTAAATGTGGGTATAAACTTGCCAAATCAAAATCAATGCGACTACCATCTCCGTAATCCTACACAAAAAAAAAAAAAAACATCATTAAAATTTTGGTTTTGGTGAAGCCGAAAAGAAAAATAACATTAGTAAAACTAGTTTGTATCAACATGATGATGTAGTTAAGCCTTTTTAAACATTTGTGGGGGCTTACGTAATCTTTGTTTTAATTTAGCCTTTTATTTGTGCGTTATTTTAAAAGATTAACATATGACTATTCAAAAAATATAGTATTAATTAACCCAAAAGTACAAAGGTTACTTGAGGAAACGGGAAACTCCACGGATGGTTCTCCTTGCTCTCCTTTCTTCTTTTCTTTACGTAGAGCATCAGCGTTTAGTTTTATCTGGTTTGCTATGTTTTTCCCTTTGTTTCTTCCTCCTCCTGCGCCAAAACCCGAACCTTCACCGCGCATGTTCCATCTCTGAGCTCTGATATTTATAAAATTATTTAAATTAGTTAGTTTGTGTGCTACTAAATTACAAGTTTAAACCATGTTCAGATTCAACTATTAAGACATGCATGAGAAAAAAACATTACATAAACGACAGTAGATACAAAAAAAAAGTACAAATTTCAAGTTATTATTTTGAAAACTCTTTTTTTGCTTGCTTTTTTTTTTTTTTTATCATTGATCATAGTCTTTATTCAAGACAATGTAAGCTCAAAACCCGAAAAAAACTAAGTAAGAAAGAGATATAGGTAGAAACATATTGGCTAAAGATCAACAATAAAGAGTAGACACTTTTGTTTATAAATAAGAATCTAAAAAATAGGGTTTAGATCCAAGCTGTTTCTCATAAAATGGAAGCCAATAATCAATATATAGTGTTTTTAGGAAAAGTTTGTGAATCAAACCCATACCAAGGTCAAGAAGAAGAAATCTTGATAAAACTTATTGAGAAAGATTTCAAGAGCTGGTTGTTTCTTCGATTCCCCTCATTTATATGTGTTAACTATATATTGAGAGTAAAGAAACTCTTTCAGGGCATAAAAATATCGTTTATAAATAAATAAATAAATGATAATAAAATATAAACAATACTTTTTTTTGGTTTGACTGCATGTGGAAAGAGTCCGTACAAGTGTAAAGAAAGAGATTGTCATTTTTTTAATAACAATTGTTATATTATAATTTTAACGAAAAGAAAAGATTTTGAAAAATGTTGTGTGCCCTAACTCCTAATATTTATTTTCTATCTCACCTTATAATAGACTTCTCTAATGAACCAAATAACGAGATAAACATATTCTCTTAAGCTGAAATTATATAAACATTGAAATTGTCCATATTTACTTTTTAACCCGTCTCATATTTTCTCATTTACTATAAATAATGTTCTGGTTGTGTTTTTTTCTGGAAATTTAGTTTCACGAAACTTATTAATTAAATAGAATACAAAATTAGTTCCCAAATAAGATAAACGGAACTTTTTAACAAAAAAAAAGAAATAAGATAAACTTAGCTAATAATATATATATCAACCCAAAAAGTGTACGTAATCGTTTCAGAACACATGCCATGTAAAACTAACAATCGGTTGTCAAATAGTAAAAACTATTTTGACCGGTGTTTATTTATAACCCAATAAAGATTATAGTACGACATATTATAGTTTTATAAAAATTAACTTTAAACTCGTTTTGTTTCAAAAAATACATAATTGTATTGCAATTTTTGACGGTGAAAACTAATACTAATAGAAATTTTAATTAAATGGCTTGAATTGGTTAATCAAAATTAATGATTAAATTTGGTGCGCTGATTAAAATGATTTTTAACCTATATAATTTCCAATTAAATTTGTAATAAAACAAAAATAAATGTGTATGTATCTTGGGATGTTTTTAATTAAAAGAATAAATGATATTGGGATGGACAACAAGACTCCTGCAGGCTGCAGTTTTGCTCAGAACCAGTCCCTTTCTGTAGGGGAAAGACTAAACCATGTAGTATAACTTTTTCGCTTGACCGAGAAATTTGTATACAAAATTTAATGCATACAACAAATTATTATTTTTTTATTACATCATGCATACAACAATTAATTTATTGAAAATAAGTTTCCTAAAGCTGGAAATAATGTATATTAAATTTATATTGTGTGTTTTAAATGAAACATCGTACCCTTGCTTAGCAATTGACACACACGAAAAAAAAAACTGAAACATAAAATTTTAAAACATAGATAAAATCATACTAGTGGAAGAATTTGATATGCATTTAATTAAGGGTTGATTATACCTCTTATTTTGAATATTTAATATTCATAAAAAAAAACCACAATGAGTCGTGACTGACGACGGGGATATATACTTTATTAGGTTGAAATTAAACCCATGCATGTATAATAAACTAATAAACTTAATTATATATCTGAATTTGGGAATGAATTTTGTGTAGATGTTGTGGTTTAATGCTTGACCGAATCATTTATAATACAATATGCGTCTATCTCATTTGATTACATAAATATAAATATATATATATATATATATATAGCTTAGCCGAATATTATAAATAATTCATTTTAAAATTGGGAGTGAGATTTCAATGGTGTATTGCTAAGTTAGACACGGTGCTCGATGACCTTTCTTCGAACAAACCCTAATTTGTTATGAAAATTAGGGTTTTAGACTTACGACTATAAACGAATTAGAGAATCTTATGATTAATCAGTAGTAAGCAAAAATGTCATTCCCATTAACTAATGCATGCTAAATTTGAAAATAGATTTTAAAGCAAATAAAGTGGGGTTTAATTTGTGGACAATTCTCTCCTTCATAACCAAGATTATATAGATCGATGCATTGTCCACGTATGAGAGCTGTCCACGTATATGTATTTTGATGTTTTAAACCTTAACCTAAGGACCTATATATATATATATATATATATATGTGGTAGGCGTTTTTTTGACCTAGCTAGAGAACAACCAAAGTGTGTACTTATGATTTATTGTTTTACGCAAAATTAATACTATATATTAAACAAGTAAGCAAAATTAAAAGTTGACATCTTTAAGAAAATATTACATACATATATATATATTTAAAGAGAAATAGGAGGCGATGGTATAAACAAATGCACCCATTCCTAAATGCACCACCCACATATGTATACACAAATCTGTTTCGGGGATTAAAAAGTAATGTTTTATCCTAAATAATAACAAAAAAATAGGATCATATTTTCAGAACACATTCTTTGTAAAAGTGAAAAGAAGAAAGAAACTTGTAGTATTGAAATATTCCCTGAGTATCTTTGACTTTCGTTTCTCTTTGAATATTTTGTGAAACCAGCTGCAATGTTATGATTTTCATCATTAAATGATTATAAAAAGGTTAATACAAAAAATAATAATAATGAAAAGCGGACAAAGAAATTTATACTCTTTTACCATTCGATGATCTATGACACGTCAACCACTACTACTATCTATTCCCTAATAGACTAGTTATAATTACCCATTGCTGCATTCCTTTATTGCTACAAAAAAAATCTTTTATGTTTTGAATTTATAATCTCTATGATGTAAGAAAGAAAATGTCATATGTGTAAACGAATTGAAATTAACTGGCTTGTCTTGTCTTGTGTCACAAGATTTGCTTTAATTTGCAATTTATTTAATTAAATAATAATCGTTGATCACTAACCAACCTTAAGAAACCTATATATACTCCTTACTCAAGCTGAACAATTTTATGATAGAGCCATAGATCTGATGGTGCAGCGGGTGCTACATGTTGATTCAGTGTCTTTTTTTAAAACCACCTGTTAATTTTATTTGGGCTTATGGTTGTAATTTGTTAATAGACAATGGACCTTTTTTTTATATATATTAAGATTACAAGTTAATCTCCATTAGAGGAGAAGAGCAAAAAGCCAACAAGGCCGTTTCTGCAAGAGAATCCGCTTCTGCATTGTCTTTGCGGGGTACAATGGACCTTTATTAATACAAATATTATGGCTGCCAAAAATATAATATATATATATATATATACCCGCACTTTAAGGCACCTTTAAAAAGGTAAGGGTTATCGTTGACAATAAAAAAGGTCAATTCTTATAAATACAATTAAAAAAAGTTTTTTTTAACACAATTAACACAAATTTTAGAAAGTTTTACAAAAACTATTAAAAAGTTTTTTTTTATAAATACCACAAATTTTAAATTTTCAAAATTACACCCAAAAACTTCAAAAAAACTATACCCTACCCCTTCAAAACTATACCCTAAACACTATATACCGAACCCAAATGAAAAAATTTAAAAGTGTTAAAACTTGTTTTTTGTATTTGTTGATAGTATTTTTGTTATAAAAATTATTTTATTGGTATTTTTGTTATAAAAAACTTTGTAAATGTATTTTTAAAACAAAAACTTATTTTGATGGTATTTAAAGGAATTTTTCTAAAAAAAAAAAAGTAAGGGTTGATTGTGGATGATTACTAAAAGCCAAGGAAAACCACTACTAATTTAATATTTTAAATTAGGGAAAATCGCCATTTAATTCTCGAACTTTCAAATTAAAGCCGCTTAATTCCCTAACTTCCATTTAAGCCATTTAATTCTTCACATTTTTCCCGCGAAACATTTAATCCCCAATTAACGTTGACCAAACCGTTTAAAACCCCGATAAAATCAACCGTTAAGTCAACGTTAAACATCGTTAAATATTAAAACGGCCGTGTTTTGTGTGTTTAAAATCATTCATAAAATTGACCCAAAAATCCCCAAATAAGCTAAGAACCCCAAAATTTATGAACGGATGGATGGTTAAAAGAAAGTTTTGTGAATCTTTTATATTATAAAGCACAAGTCACGTGGCCAATAAAATTTTGTCAAGTGGTTTGTGCTTCATATTTTAAAAAATAAAAAATAACAAATATATTTTACGATTTGTTTTCTCTACGAAATATGAAAACAATAAACCATGATCTCTATTTTTTTCGCATAAACGATCCCCACTAAGTCACTATCATCACATGAAACATGTAACCTTAGTTTGTAGAAATTTCTTATTCTAAGTTATTACTTTAGTTTTAATTATCGTTCTTAATTTGTATAATAATTAACTTTGACAAATTTCTTAAACGTTTTATTAGTACTAAAACTCAAAGAAAGAGTTTTTAAACTCAAAAACCAAAACAAGTTTCCAATGTTCAAAACCAATGCAAAGATAACTATAAAAAACAGCTTTGTATTGATCATGTTAAGTTTTCAAATTTTCAGAATTATTATCTTTAAAAATTAGTGTTTTGCTTCAATTTGTGAAAAAAAATAAATTTAACTTTTTTAGTGAAATAATTTTTGTATAAAATAAAGTTATTCATTCTTTCTAAACGATATAACAATTATTAGTAAAAGAAAATGAGAAAATTCCATATTAATACACCAACTAAATTATATTTAGCTTTTTAATATACCAACTTTTTGATTGCCCATAATAATACACCAACTAATTTTATTTGTTCATTTTAAATCACGAACTATTTTACTTACTTATTTTAAATCACAAACTCAAATCATCTATCCATTTAACCAAATTACCGTTAGTTGACCGTATGTTGACCGTTACATATTTTTTGAAACAAAAATAATTTTTTCTATTTTAATAAAAAGATACTTTAAAATTATGTAAAAAATCCAACAAAAATTACAAAATTCGGAAATATACAAGAGGTTCACAATAAAAATTTAAAAAATAAAAAGGAAAATGTTTTCACAAATTAAATTTAAAAATTATTATTTTCCTATCTTTTAATTGTTTACGATTTTAAATTGTGAAAATATTATTTTTTAAAACTTTTATTTTTGTTACAATCTTTTTATATATTCTTAAATTTTCTAAATTTTTTTACATAATTTTAAAGTATTTCTTTATTAAAATAACAAAATTTAGATTTTAAAAAAAAATTAAACTAACGGTCAACTAACGGTGATTTTGTTAAATGGATAAATGATTTGAGTTTGTGATTTAAAATAAGTAAGTAAGTAAAAAGTGTGAGAATCCATAAACCAATTCTTAATATTAAAATTATTTAACCAATAACAAACAATTTTAAAAATACTTAAATCTCTATAAATCCAACTCCCCCATAACACCTCCTGAATAATTTCGAGACTAAAATATTCAGTGAATATTCAAATGATTTCCATTTTCTATAATCATTTATTTATATACTATCTAATATATTTTCTCTTAATATGGAATACTATAAAATCAAATGATGAAGGTTGTCAATGATTTGGGTATACTTCTCTATAGAAAATCAAAATCAATAAAATTTATTCTAACTGAATTGTGATTTACGACTCAAAGAATAGAATAATAATCCATAATAGTTAAGTTTCCAACGTGAAATATGAGAATAGCCATGAACCACGAATTGTACCTAACAAACATCTCTATATTTTTGGTTTACCACACAGTACCATAATTTTGTGTGGGGTAGTTTCGTCAGTATATTGACTTTTACTAAAATAAGATTAAAAAGCATACAAATTTCAACGAAAATGTATCAAAAAACGCTGATGTCCTTTTAAAAGAAAACACGTTAATAAGAAAATATTCTAATCAGTTTCGGAAACTAATTAAAAAAATGTCAAATATACACTTAATTAACGTGTCTTTGTTGTTGGTCAAAAACAAACCAACCACCGATAGGTTTCACGTGGTTTGTACTTGCCCGGTGGTTAATTCTCAGCCATTCGCATCTTCTTAATTATATATATACATACACTCTCTTCGCTGATCGATTTCTTCATTACTCAAAATGGCTAAACACTCTGATCCAACCAGAGATTTCCACGTGGCAGTTCTCGCTTTCCCGTTTGGCACTCACGCCGCTCCTCTCCTCGCCGTCACTCGCCGTCTCGCCTCCGCCTCTCCTTCCACCGTATTCTCCTTCTTCAACACATCTCAATCAAACTCGTCGCTATTCTCATCCGCCGATGCAGATCTTCCCGCGAACGTCCGTGTCCGCGACGTCGCCGACGGTGTTCCCGACGGATACGTGTTCTCCGGGAGACCACAGGAGGCGCTCGAGCTGTTTCTCTCAGCGGCGGCGGAGAATTTCGTTAGAGAGATCGCGGCGGCGGAGATGGAGGTTGGTATGAAAGTGAAATGCATGTTAACCGATGCGTTCTACTGGTTCGCCGCGGATATGGCGGCGGAGATGAATGCGACTTGGCTCGCGTTTTGGACCGCCGGGCCAAATTCGCTCACTGCTCATCTCTACACAGATCTCATCAGAGAATCCATCGGTGTCAAAGGTAAGGGAAAATTACAATTTTGTCCTTTAGCCATTAAAATGGAAAATTATGTTTAAAAGAGGAATGATTTGGTGATTCAAGGAATGTGTAGTGATTATATTTATTTGTGGTAATGATTTTTTTGAAATACAGAAGTCAATGATTGTATGGAGGAGACATTAGTGTTTATCTCAGGAATGGATAAGATAAGAGTTAAAGACACACCAGAAGGAGTTGTGTTTGGTAACTTAGACTCTATTTTCTCAAATACATTGCACCAAATGGGTCTTGCTTTACCTCGCGCTACCGCGGTTTTCATCAATTCGTTCGGTGAATTAGATCCTACGTTGACCAATAACCTCTTAACGGTGTTTAAACGTTACTTTAACATCGGTCCTCTCGCGTTATTATCTTCTACATCGGAAAGTGGTACACTAGTGGATGATCCTCACGGCTGCTTGGCTTGGATGGAGAAGCAAGGGACCGATTCCGTAGCGTATATAAGCTTTGGTACGGTGATGACACCGCCTCCACCAGAGCTTGTGGCGATAGCAGAAGGATTGGAATCGAGCAAAGTACCGTTTGTATGGTCGCTTAAGGAGAAGAACATGGTTCATCTACCAGAAGGGTTTTTGGACCGGACAAGAGAGCAAGGGATGGTTGTTCCATGGGCTCCACAAGTTGCGCTGCTGAAACACGAGGCAACGGGTGTGTTTGTGACGCATTGTGGATGGAACTCTGTGTTGGAGAGTGTGTCGGGAGGTGTACCGATGATATGTAGACCGTTTTTCGGGGATCAGAGACTTAATGGAAGAGCTGTGGAGGTAGTGTGGAAGATTGGGATGACGATCATCGATGGAAAGTTCACAAAAGATGGATTCGACAAGTGTTTGGATAAAGTATTGGTACAAGATGAAGGTAAAAAGATGAAGAGCAATGCTAAGAAGCTGAAAGAACAAGCACACGAAGCTGTCTCTGCTAAAGGAAGCTCTATTGATAATTTCAAAGCATTGTTGGATGCTCTGAAGCTGTGAACATATCCAAATTAGTGTCGATTTTGGATACACAATAAAAGAGACGATTCTCTAGTAATGGTAACGGTATCAGTTAGTAAAAGTTTAAAAGAAGAATATTGGATAAAGAAGAAGAAAGTAACTCTTTCTATTAATGGTAAGATTACTAGAGTTAAACAAATGTATTACAATAAAAAAAAACACGAATTACTGAGTAAGGTAAACAAAAAAAACACCCGAAAAATCAGCCAACCATGTAACTAAGAGAAAAGCCCCTAATGTTTTAAATCCTCAACAATCAACAACCCAGATAATCAATAAAACAAGACACTAGCTTACACCCAAAGGTCTTCTCTATTTTTCTTTGCTTTCCAATTCTCAAAATCAAAATCGGGAAGGCTTTGAAAAAGACAGAGAGATACACTTGGGGGAAATTAATGTCTCTTCTCAACTATTTTTTCATGTTTATGAAAGCATCTTCTCGTTGAATTTAAGAGTCGACCATCTCGTCTTGAATCTCATTAGGAGCAATAAGCCCGGGAATCGAAAGCATTCTTTGACGCTCTTGCTCTCTTTGCGCAGCTGCTTCCTCAGCATACAGATCTTTGTTATCCTGTGTAGTATAGTTTACCATTCACCAAATTGGCTTTGGCCTATTAGTTTTGGGCTCTTATAAACCAAAAAAAAATCAAATGTCTTGGTAAAAGAATGATTAACTTACCTGAGCAGAAAATTCCTTGGATTGCACAAGGAAGTCACGTATATTGTTCTTAAATCCTGACGGGTCTTGTCTAGACTCGTAAAGTCTATTCACAAATTGTGTCACCTGTGTGTTTGTTGACATATTCTATATATCAAATCTGAGAGATGGAAGGAGAGGAAGAATCAACATGAAAACTGTGAACTTACCTCTGCTGCAGTCATGTTTGGGAATGAAGAGCTCAATAGCTTAATGGTGTATTCACGGACAAACGCAGCGTTGTTCGGGTGTGTATAAGTTACGGTTGCAGCATCCCACAAAGGTTCCGTCACAGAACCGCTCTCAACCTGAAATATAAATAACCAATGAATTAATGTCTAAGCGCATATAATTAACTAATTTCCAAGCAAAACGATTAATTAGACCAACAATAAGATCAGATTGGCTTTACCAGGCAGAACAGATGCTGCAGTACCAACACATGCAGCTTGAATCCAGGCTTATGGAAGGTATCAGTCAAAACAGCAAATATTTCTTGCTCAATTTGTGTAAAGTATGACCGGAAGAATTGGTTACAAAACTCAGATTTCTGTTACAATCAGATGGACACTTGTTAGAGACCATGATATGATATATGCACAATCACACAGCTAAAAGAAGGCAAACAAACTCCAAACCTGAAAGTTTTTCAGCATCTCAAGCAAAAGATTAAGCCCAGTTTCAGCTATGTTTCGCTCAGTGTGTCTAAACGCCCAGATAATTGAATCCATTACCAGCTTCAGTTGCTGAGCAGAATGACAATAGAGTAAGGAAGATTTAGTGAAAAATGAGACAAATCTTAGAAATGATAACATGAGATTCTTGTACCACGCGAAGGAAAATAATATGGGAAAACATATTCACCAACCTGAGTTGATAACTTGATCAAGGCAGGGAAACAAAACGTAGCAATCGCACGGAGTAATGAGAAAAACTTGAGACGGTGTTCCGGATAATCTTCAAAGTTCTTAGTTATCATCTGTAGAAGATAGCATCAGCAAACTCACATTAGAAGTAAGTTAATCACATAGTGCACTAATTACCGAACATTAAAGTAAGAAAGGAGCTGTAAAAAATCAATCAAAGAGTCCCACTTCTAGTTAAGAATCAAATCTAAAGTAGGTGAAAACATGATTAACTTCTCAATCTAAACTACTTCCAAATCAACCACAGTGAAAATGCTGAGTCTCCTCAATTACGTTAACAGCTTTAGTGTGGGTGTGATGAGACAACAAAAAACATGGTCAATAAATCGGTTACCTCCAATGTGCATTGGAAAACAGCTTCAAATATGTGAGGCACGTCTTCCAACATTGCTGCCTTGTACCTAAAAGAACAAAGCAAAATCATGTCAGCTTTAAGAGAAGTAAAGTTCTGAACCAAAATAGCTCATGATATGATTAGGAAGAAAACAATCCTTTAGTACTTCGACATGGATCAACCAAATAAGATGCATACTTGTTTATAATAGTTGCAAAAAGCGAAAGTACTTCTGATTCCCTAGCATCAGGCACATTCCTCGCGTAGTCACCGAGTACTGATTCCATCATCGGAGGCACAAATTGTTTCCCTATGTGTGGCTGCCCTTCAGCTTTGTCTAAAAAAGTTTCTATCAACTTAAGGGTTTCCCTCTTAACAGATCTGTACAGCAAAGCATTACGATATTAAATAGAGGCATCACAAATAGCGTGTCCGAGTCTCTGGTACATAAAGCCATCCAAACCTTAGGAGTTTCACAAAAGATGTCCTGGACGCATATGGCCCTCCACCACTAATACTGGTTGACACAAGTTCACTGTACATTCTGATGCAGCCATGGAGAAATATAATGAGTTTCAAAGTAAAATAACAAAAGAAAGAGCGCTATAAAGTTTTAATGATGTATCCTGAGTTCACCTGTATACATTCAACATATCCAAGAATATCAAGGAAATTTGGGAAAAGAAGTATGTTCCCAGGGAAGTAGCAGCACTGGTGTTAGTCTGCATGGAAAAGCGCATGTTAATATTACAGCCGGAATAAAATCATTTATCAAAACATTAGCAGATGCACAAACTCAACTATTGCAATGACATGATTTTATGTGCAAAATATAATGCATTATGAGGATTAGGTAGCAAATCAGACCTGTAGGATATTAAGCACTGTACGTATCACATCTGGATCCTTGAGGAACTCTACACTCTGGCGAGCTTGTCCTATGATTTCTGCCCATTTCTACATTAAAACTAAACAATTTTAGCCAACTACAAAAGCATATAGTAGACAGATTCTTAATTAACATACCTGGTTTGGGAGTGCCATCAACCTCTGTAGATATTCATCTCTCTTCTGAGGATCTGATTCTGCTTGGATCATACAACCAACCTGAAGGGAAAAACCATGAAATCGCAACAGAGAAATAGCTCTGTTGGCAAACCAGAAATGCATCTGAAAAACTTACAGATTCATAAAATGAGTGGATTTGATGAGGCTCAAGATCTTGAACAGTTGTTGCAAGGCCTGATAGAAGTTCAGACACAAATGGTTCATTCTCTCCAACCTGAAAACGCAAAGAACTATATTTAGGATCTCATTCACAAGAAAACAGGTGAATTGAACATATTGATATATACCTGAGTAATAACAAATTTCCGTTTGCACTTCTGTACTATTTTCAAGAACGTATCACAAGCCATGTCCTGAAGGGAAGCATAAGTATTAAGCATCTCTAATTAGAATGATTCAAATTATATTTTTATGCATGAATCAAATATCCGGACCCAAAAAAGGGTCAGACGATAGGCATACATTTTGCTAATATCCACAAACTTATTCAGATCGTACCCACGGAATTTAGCAGCGAATAATACATATTTTAATCTGAGCTTCCACCCAGAAAACTGTATCTCAGAAAACTTCAAGTTTGAGAACGCTACCTGAACACCAGGATGTGTCTCATGCATAAATTCAAACAGCTTATTCACAACTGTCTTGAGAAACTTCCAATGGGCCCTTAAGAACCTCGGATACTGACCAACGACATACCTGCAAGGGAGTCATATCAACACAGAGATAAGATTTAAGCAAAAAGAAGTCTCCTAGATCTTTCAGTTAAGCATAATAGAATATACAACATAATAGAAGAACAGCAACTTAGGCAGAAATTTAGCTGAAGTATATAGTGTCAACGAACAAACTTACATGATGTTGCTAGCAATAACAGCTTTATTGTCTTTCCCCTTGGTAATTTCACATAAATTCAACAAATCACGAATGACCATTACCAAAAATCTGTTTTCCTGAAAACAGAAAACATGGAGCTCAATTCACTGGTTGGCGCAAAATTAACAACACTATCCAATACACAATGAGAGAAAAGGAATTTACCTGATCTTCTGCCATAGATCCAGAAATAGACCCAATAGCCCAGCACAAAGTGTTCAAATCGTTCCATGCCAATTCTCGCCCGTTTAATTGTTTGCTTAGCTTCCTCAACATCTTTTCAAGGGACAATCAGAAGTTCACATAAGCACAAGATCATGAAACAGACTAAACACAGCTTACCAGCAAAACTCATGTCTATGTTTAAATTGTATTTGGATACTAATGATCATTTCCCCCCGAAAAAGTAAAAAACTCATTTCATAAAAACATCATATTTGATCATAACCCTCCCCAACTGTTAATCTTCTATACATTACAAATCAACATGAATAGACTAGTAACATCATGGTCATTCTGTACCTGCTTTTCGGTATCCTCATGATCAAGGTGAGACAGGTAGATTAACGTCTCCCGCATTATCTGCAATAATTGAAACAAGAATGAGTAAAACATCAAAGAGTAGCATTAAAAACAAAACAAAACACCAAAGCGTAGCATTCAAAACAAAACAAAATTTCTTTGAATTCATGGTATTGGTATATAACGTAGTTGAAGAGGAATATGAACTGGAAAGAACTGTTACCTTATACTGAACTAGAACATCATTGTCCTTCAAAGTTTCACGGACTATGTTCCCATTTTCATCTTCAACAATAAGCACTTCTTCAGGCTTCGCCATGCGGTTGATCATTAACCCTCTTAATTGGGACATTGGGTTAGAATAAAGTTGCCGACGCTGCAAGACTTGAGAACCAAGGCCATCAACCATACCAGGAAGGAAAGACATCTGGAAATATGCAAGTCAAAGTCCAAGCTTAGTAACCAAACGAAAGCAAGGAAAGTTTAGCTTCTACAATAACAACCTTATGTAAGAATATTAAAAAAGGATCCATATTAGTAATTAGTCAAGGAATCCAAACTACCTGTAATCCCATGAGGCTTGCATTAACTGCAGGGTTGTCAGAATTATGATGTGCATCAAACAGCTCTAAAACCAAGGTGTTCCAGTAGTCCAAACAAACCTGCTCCATCCACATGCAAACAAAAAGGAAACCAAGTGTTCAGATGACGGACAAAACGCATAAGAGCATTGCCAAGGGAAAAATGAAACCTACAATTGAATAATTGTGTTCACAAAAATGATATAGAAAATGGATATTTACGAACCTTAAATACTTCAGTGTCATCAACAAATGATATATTGATGAGATATTGAAGACCAGCGAGTAATAAAGCGACAACTTCTGGAGCTGATTCCAAGACTCGTATATGAAACTGAATATTAAAACAAATACACATAGATGCAGATGAGTAATAAAACACAATAAATGAAACCATCATCTAAATAAAAAAAAAGAAAAATAATTACCTTGAAAAACGAAGTGAAAAACAGTGCTAGGTTCTGGATAAATGCCTAGGGGTGACAAAAGACACACACGTTATAACCTTGAAAGTGATTCAAATTGATGGGCTACCTAAAAGTGGAAACCAAGTGAACAGAAAATACTTACTTGTTCTTCACCACTTCCGTTTGAATATGCATCAGGGACTTTTGTAACCGGTGGGAGAATTGTCTGCAAACATGAGAATAAGTGTGGGAACCAAGCAAGAAGCCAAAACAAGAATGAACTGGACCAAAAATACTACAATATTTGACTAAAATGAAGCTAGACGAATCAGAGTGTAACAAAAGGCAAGATATATAAATCGAAGCAAGGCAAGAAGACAGCTGATATACCTGCAACTGCCCTATAAATATGGTGTACATGTTGACATATTGGATATTGTAGAAGTCCCCGAAATTCAGAGCTGCAACCTGGCAGGAAAATTCGAGCGAATAGAGAATGAAAAATGCATTCAATTGACGACAATAAAAGCTGAACTAAAACTGTAATACCTCGGTCAGACATTGAAGTGCGAGGTTCCTATATGCTGGAACAGGGAATAATTTAAGGAGGGTCTCAAGCTGTAAACAACCAGAACAGATATAAGAAGAGAGTACTTGTGGTACAAAATAACATCAATCTATATCACATTTGAAGTATATTACCAAAGGAGACTCAAAAATATAGCCCAGTGGTATCCAGGAAAGATAGGCATGCAGCGCAGACAGTGTTGAACGTATAAGGTCCTGTCTTTGAGAAGCTGAGAGGACATATAGGCACAGCTCGTGAATGAGTTTGAACTCGCTGCACAAAGAAACAGCACAACAATATGTGGATAAATAATAGACACAACATCGTTTAACCAACATAGACAAGGTACTTGGTATAGTTCGAAAACTAAACATTTCACAAACTAAATTTCTAGAAAAGTTTGACATGCACGTACCTGTTAAGAGATTGTTTAAGCTCTTTAATCTTCTGCAGAGTCATTTCACCTCTTGAGAAATCAAAAACCTCTTCGCTTAGGAGCTAACAAAGGAAGAAATGTTATTGATTTCACATCAGAACTGGTTATAAAAGCATGTAAACATTCTTACTTTCAAAATGGCCATGCAATTTTCGCAGATAGTTTCACTAGTTTTAGCAGCAGCGACTAGATCAGGAATAAAGCTTGTCCACTTTGCTGGCCAATCATGCTTCACTATCTGTGCATGTATCACAATAAATGTTATGCTGAAGATCAAAAATGTTAATGGTTTCAAATAAATCTATCAGCTGGAACCAAAGCCATAATTTTAAGCTACAGAAATAAAACAAATGAGAGAAACTACAGCTAAGCAAATGCATTGGATATTATCAAGCAGCGCTACAGATACCTGAACCAAGATGACATTTAGCTTGTTGACATAGAGCCTTTCTGATCTGAAAGACGCTTCATTACTTGAGAGCTGCAATGTAAACTCATTGGTAAAGCAGTTAGCCCAGCTTCCTAGTTTTATCCAGAGAACAAGCTAAGGCTTTGAAAAAGATACATACCTGTACAATGACCTCTGAGATGTAATTTTTCATTCCATCTCGTTGTTCGACCGGCAGTGCGTTCCATCTGTACTTTATAACACCTTCTAGAACCTGAAAGGGGACGCCAAAAAAACATTTGTTTGTCAATTAGCTCAAAATAATCGTTGTTAGCTGGCACTTTGGAGAGCACTGGTGATTAATTAAAGAAGGCAAATATATCGAAACATTTCCACCAACACATATGTGAAAGTAACAGCATATAGCACAATGACAGGATAGATAAGGACTAAGGAGATGGAAATCATAAAACAATGCAGAAACTTACCTGAAGGGCAAAGAATTTGGTATCCATGCTCTTTGTGTTTTGTAAGATGTGAACAACTTGAAGCCACATATCAGGATTGGCTTGCAAGTCTCGCAAAATCTGGTCCGCAGCAGCTCTCTGCACATGTTTTAGAGAAGCGAAGACAGTTAATCCAAGGTAAAAACTACTATACGAATAAGGAGGGCGTTGACATTGAAGCAGAAATATGAGATTCAAGTGGTGGTGCTATACTGCTATTAAAGAGATACATCAAGCTATTTCACACAAAAATAATTGCTAAGATAACAAATTCTCAATAAACGAATGAACCCACTTCCAGTAACCCAATGAAGAACTAAAACACTGTAATTCAATACAATACTAAACCCCAATACATGAAATTCAGATTAAACACTCGAATTACTTTGAAAAGCTTCAGAAAACACGATTCAGTTGATCCAAAAACAAGGGTCTTAGGACAGTGTGATAAAACCCTAACAACGAAACAGTCCTAAACCTTACTGATTTGACCTAACCGAGAAGAAGACGACATAAGAACACGCAAATAAGCTAACCCTCGCAAAATCCCTAAACACAATACCGACGAACCCTAAAACGCAAATCCAAGAGCAAAGAAATTGAAGCACCTCTTCTTTAGATCCGGTAACAAAGAAGGCCGCGACGGTGGCATCAAGCACACCGACATCAATCGGCTGGCTCAAGTCGCGTAGTTTCTCAGCCGCCATGGCAGAGAGTTATTCAAAAGTCGCGCGGCGGAATCTACGAAGGCTAAAATAGACTATCCGATAAAGAGTATTAACAGTGAGCGAGAAAGAAAACCCTAGGGGAGAGAGAGACAAAATCCTAGAGAGAGAAAAGATGGAGACAAAATCTGTATTGATTCACGGAGCGAAAAGGGCGGAGTGTGTATATATAGAGGAGGAGCGTTCTCGAAAGACAGCTTAATATTGACGCAGGGTAGAAAAGGTAATGACTTTGGAAAAAATAAAATAATAATTATACTTAATTAATTAGTTCTCTAATTTCTTATTTTTGATAATTAATTTGACTTATTTTACAAGCTTTTTCATGCTATTTTGAGCATTACGTCGAACACTTTGTGTGCGCATCTTCACTTTTCAAGATTGTAACAAACAAAATTAAACGTAGCTTTTTTTTGGGGCTGCATATTTCAGAAAAGAAACAACAATCAACTACGAGTGTAAACATTATCTTCACCAATCTCTAAGTGAATCACTTGTCGAATTCCCAGATGACACCTCCGTCTTCTTTGACTTTTTTGTTGATCCAAGTCTCTAAAAGCATACCTGCACCTATCCCACCAAGTATGAAACTTCCATAGAAGGCAAGAGCTTTAGGCCAAGGCTTTCTTGGCAAAAAGTACGCTTCGTATTTCTCTTCGAGCCCCCTCGGGATCTGTTTCCTCGCTCTCGTCGTCGCCGTTTTAACACCGCCACTTGACTTCTCCTTCTTCTTCTGATTCTGATTATCACTCGTAACCCACTCTTCTCCTTTCCATGGATCCTTAGCCTCTTCACTCGCCATCTCCGATCTCCCCCAAGAAATCTCAAATCCCAATCTAGAAACTGATTAAGATGGTGACCACACAAAAAGTGCACACATGAACCTAATTTAAGCCCAATCAAAGATCTTTAGAAGCCCATTTTAGACCCAATTGCTCCTACGCACGATAGCAATTGGACACGTTTCTTTCTTTGTGCGCACGATAGCAATTGGACACGTTTCTTTCTTTGTGCGCGCACAATGGTCATATGTTTCTTTGCTGATATAAAGTTCCAAAGAAGTAAAAATGTTGAGGAAGTGAGAAAATAAGTACATTGAGAATATAAAACTTCAAATCTTGTTTTTTTTCATAACATAAAAGTCAAAACGAAATCTCCAAACACAGATTACTTACATTGTTAACTGTTGATGCATATGACTAGTTAAAAATAACACCAAATCCATAAAAGAGAGTTCCTTTTTCGACACTAAAGACAAGCTTAGAATCGAATGAGATCGTCGTTTTTTGAAGCAGTCTTCTTCTTCGGGTCACGTCCAGCATCAGTTGAAGAAGAAGAATCAGCATCAGTGCCGCTTTTCTTACCGAAGATCATCTCATCGAGATCATCCATCATGTTATCCCCACTACCACCACCTCCATGTATCCCAGCTCGACCGCTAGATGATTTTCTTACGAGAGATTCTTCTTTTCCGTGAGCAGGAGAATCATCGGGCTCTTCAGATACAGGAATCATGGCTGGTTCCGGTGCGATCAGCGGTGCAGAGGGTTTGTTCATCTCCTCGTACTTAGACAGCGTTTTAACAAGCTCGTCGTTCACATTCAAGGCTTCAAATAGAAGGGCTTCGTTTTCACCCGCTGTTTCGATGATTCTTTGGACAGTGGTTTGAGATCGACGGCATTGTTGCACAAGTGTTGTTGTTAAGTCGTCCTGCACATCCAAACAAATTGAGAATATAAGGGTGATATTAAAATTATAAGAAGTGATGCCTAATCTTTGAAGTCGATTTACTTGTAAAGCATCCTGTTGAGGCGAAGAGGACAGAACCGTGGATAGAAGTTCAATGCTGTTTCTTGCTATATCGAAAGCTTCCTTTGTCTGCTCAGACGTAAAGCTTCTTACAGGAGCATCATACTGAATGCGTGCAGGCTCATGCACATGCTGAGGAAGATCTGCATTCACTTCTGGTGCTGGAGCTGACCGAGCAGGAGTGAAGATAGGTGCCAAGCTCTCATTGTCACGTCCCGGGAAACGGATTCCTCTTGCTTTTAAGCTCTACGGTATTTGGAACAAAAACATAAGACAAAACATCAAGACCTGATCACAATAAATGTTGTACCCTGTATGGTAGAACTGATCATAATAAAAGTTACCTTGTAAGTTTCTTCGAATACTGGTAGGTAGCGGAGTTCACTGGTTGATTCTCCCCAAGCTTCTATCAGTATCAAAGCTTTGTTTCGGTTATTCACAACTGTTTGTGGGTCATCAATAAGCTTAACCATTTCGTCAAGGACTCTCTCTGCTGCCACCTCCGAGAACGCCTTCTCACAGTTCTTAACACACGTCTCAAGCAAAACCAAGGCAAGGTACTGAATCCTCGGCTGCTTCATCATGATCCTCTTCTTGATTCCACGGATCAATTCAACACTATTAATCGTCTCTTGGTTTATCATATCACATATTCCCAAATTCATATCCCAGTCAGGTTCCTCTAGATTTTCGGTGGTAGCATCCTCAACTATTTTATCAGTTGGGCTTGGACCTTGAAAGAGTTCCTTGACTTTGAAACTCATCGAGCTCACACCGGCACTGATTTTGTTACTCACTTCTGAACCTCCAATCTTCAGACGCTCACCTAATGCGGTAACTTTCTCCATAAGATTGTCACTCATCTTTGCTGCTACTCAAAACCCTGTAAATAAAACAAACTCAGCCTACTCATGAGTCATGCCTGAACACAGAAAGAAGCTGGGACTGTGTACATATAGAAAAAGAGAGCCAAAAGCTGAAACATCTACTTGTACATATCGTACTATAACAATAACAACATAATATAATGTTTATCCTATATCTCTTGCACCACATCAAATCGGTTTATGACAAAATTTTACTAAGACCCTGAAGAAACAGGAAACTTTCATCAAAGCTACAACAGTAGTAGATGCATCATTTATGAAACTGGTCTAACACATGAATCTAATCTGAGAGAAACCAAATTCGATAAATATCACCCAAATTCGACAGAAAAAATAACATTAAGCGCAATCATTCACTGATCAAGCAAAAACCAGTAGCTGTTGTAATCGAGCAGGAACTAAAGAAGCAGAGATAACCTTTGCTATGGCCGATCTGGCGAAAAGAAGACGACTAGAGAGGAGAAAACCTTAAACAAGGTCAATACCGTACAATCTCAATTTTCTGATGAAGAAGAAGAAAGACTAAAAACGCGTTTCTTCTTTTAGTGGTTGGTCGCGAGAATAACTTTATCCCTGCTTTACGCTAACATTATACTCTAAAATTATTATATTTTTTTCTTAATTTCATTTACCCCTGTAGTTAGGGGTCGGACGCGGAGCGGATACCGCTAAAATTTACAGTATTTGTGATTTGCTTTGGTATCTACGAATATCTAATTTTGTGATTTGATTTGCTCCGGAAAAATACGGATATCCGGATGCTCGGATATCCGGAAATTTTACGAGTATTTGCGGATATTCGGATCACTCATTTCGATACTACATAAAGCCGAAAATACTAATAAATTTTATACAAAAATACTCTAGCTTTTGTTAGAATGATCAAACACATAAAAAATAAGTAAAATCAACTAATTTTAAACTAAAATAGAAGAAAAAACGTTAAAAATAAGGATAACTAAGATAAAAAAACTCATTCCATTATAATTTAAATTATTTTGTATGTATAAGTTTAACTTATTTTTCTTGACCTGAAAATATGAAAATATATAATAAGTATTATATATTTGTTACCTAATATACATATTTGTAATATATTATGTAATATACGAAGGTACGGAGCGGATCGGATATCCGACCTTCTAATAATTACTATTTGTTATTTGCTTTGTTCTCCGCGGATATTAAATTTTAGTATTTATTTTGCTTTGAATTATCTCGGATATTCGGATTTTACGAATCGGATCGAAGCAAATATCGAATTGAATCGGATATAACGGATAATTTGCCCACCCCTGTAGTTACCGCTTACTAATTTACTACTTATTAATTTACCATTCGTTTCTTTTTTCCCACTTGCTTCTTCACGTCTCTGGCTGAGAAAAAAAAGTCAATCTTTGGAACTCTCTGTAAGCGTCTTCTTCGATTCTTTTGTACAAGATTGATCGCTGTGAATCTCAATTTAATCACTTTGTGTCTTTTTGGGTTACTGTAGGATATAAAAATCGATTCTTTGATCGATGGATTTGACGTGGTTAAGTGCCCTAATTGTTGGAGCTGCACTTGGTTTCTGCATTGGCACTCGTCGCTCTAAGCCCGTCGTGGATATTGATGGAGCTATCGAAACCAAATCAAAGAGTCCTCTCGAAATCGAGAAACTCGCTGACATTCTCGATGATTTCAAAATGGTTACTTAACTCTCTCTCTTCATCTCTTTGTTACTGTAAGAGAAAAACACTCAAAATGTTGATGTATGTGTTTTTGTCTGCAAAGGTTTTGGTTGTGAGGACTGATCTTAAAATGGGTAAAGGGAAGATTGCTGCTCAATGCAGGTGTCTTATATTGAAACTAATTAGTGATCTATCTTTCTTCTATCAAGTGTTGAGTTTCATCTTTAGTGTTTTCTTACGTTTTTTGCAGTCATGCCACTTTAGGATTATACAAAAAGCTAGTTCGTCGTGCGCCAAAAGCATTGGACAGGTGTTTTCCCCAAAAGTCATAATCAAAATTTGTTTGTTACTTGTTAAAAAGATGGATTGAATTAATGAGTTTTTGTGTGATATTGCAGCTGGGAGGAGTGTTCGCAGCCAAAAGTGGTTGTGAAAATCAACACCGAGGACGAGATGCTTGAATTGCAAGTGAGTTTACTTCAAGCAAAATTGTGAAGAAGAATTGTAGATTTCATAGAGCTTATCTTGGCTTTTCCTATTTCTTAGACAATGTCTTGACTCTTCACAAAAATTTGCAGGAAAGAGCTGAATCCCTTAAACTGCCTACCCATATTACCATCGATGCTGGAAGAACGCAGATCGCACCAAGTGAGTTTTTACAGTTCAAGCCCATCTCAAACTTAATTCGTTTGGTCTCTTGAATTGAATCAATCTTCTTCCGTTAGTGTTTAGGAGAAATTCGCGTGAAAATGTGAATCTAACATGTTTCTGTCTATGTTCTGTTCCAGATTCAAGGACAGTTATGGCTATCCTTGGTAAGTGGTTTTTAATCGAAGTCGTGTGTGTGATAGTTAAGACTAAATGTACAAGCTTATTAGCTCAAGACACCTTTGACCGCTTAGTGCCTGTCCTTAACCCTGAATGAAATCAATGTACAAGCTTATTAGCTCAAGACGCCTTTGATATGAAACAAATGTAAACTCTGTTATCAGCTTTACTTTGAATAACATTCTAACACTTAGAGGTGTTACTTCCACAGGACCGGTCCAAGTTGTTGATGAAGTAACAGGTGGACTCAAGCTTCTGTAGCAGCTTTGAATTTCGATGTGACACATCTCTTCTGCAACCAGAAAGGAAAGACAGGTTTTTCTACATTCTCGTTTTTGCACGGTGCATCTGTGAGAAATATGTAATTGTTACATTTACTCATTCCTTATGATGACGAAAAATCCAATTCTTAAGCACTTTTTTCTCAAATTTTCATGCACATCTGGGATCAGATTGATTAACCAATGGAGATGTTAATATTGTACTGGATATTGCCAAAACAGATCTTGTTTATTGAAAATAAGACAATGGTATAGGGTGAAGCCAAAGTTAGGAACTTACAATTTTTGCTTAAATTATACAATCTACATGAGCTGTGTAAAGGCACAATGCTTTCTATACATTTCTTTGTTCCTTAACAGGGGATCATTCTCGAAAACTGCAGTCACCATTTGCAGAACCTAAATATATGGCTCTGCTCAGATCGCTTTTATAACCTGTGTTGTTGAGTATTTGATTCAGGCTCTACACCTATCTGTAAGCTTAATGATTGTTGATGGCTGCCATTGAGATGTGCTTCATCCAGTTAATACGACCTACACACTAAACATTTCAAAACTTAGAAACATTTTTTGAAAGAAATAGCAGCAATGCAGAGAAAATAGATTCATCAAGCAACAATGAGCTTTTGAATGGGATGCGTAGTTATTAAGAACTTTATATCCTCAGAACAGAATATTTGAGTCAAGACTATAGATTATGTTTCAGTGAACAATGAACATACCTCTTTGCATATAGAGAGGATCATCACCAGTAACCCTTGCAGGAACACATTCCTTTCTTGAAATGATGGAAGCGGCTCGAGTCCCTCAGTATAATCTCGTGATCAATGATTCTGGAAATGTATGTGAATGCGGTATGACAATCGCCACACACCCGTAAATTCTTAGTAATCCTGATAGGTGCACCTGGAGGAGTTGTTAGAATACCGTATGCAAGAGCTAACTTCTCACTGTGCTCGAGAAGAAGATCACCCTTCTCTTCATCGTCTACATCATGAAGGGCAAAGTCTGTTTCAGGAGTATAGCCAATGTCCTTGATGCGTTGCATATGATCCGAAAGGATATAGTATATTTCTTTAGCGCGTGGATGCGTTTTATCACCAACGAAGAACGTAGTGGTTCCTTTACTTCCTTCGACCCAACTACAACCAGGTCTCTTTTTAATTCCTTTATGTCTCATCAATGATCTGATTCTAGCCACGTCTTTCCAGCGCCTTGCATTTGCATATAGATTTGAGAGCAATGTATATGATCCATCGTTATTAGATGCTAATTCTGTTATTTTTCTAGCTGCATACTCCCCGAGTTCAACTTTTCCGTGAATTCTACAGCAACTGAGCAAAGCAACCCATACAATAGGTTGAGGCTCCATTGGCATTTCTTCAATGAGACGCAAAGCTGCATCCAACCTTCCTGAACGGCCTAACAAGTCAACCATGCAGGCATAATGCTCCGGGCCAGGACTAACCCCAAAATCGTTTTTCATTCTATCGAAATATTTCATGCCCTGATCGATCATTCCTGAATGGCTGCAAGCATACAGTACAACAAGTAATGTAACACCATCAAGTTTGAAACCCAATTTACACATCTCATCGAAGATTCCAAGTGCTTCTTCTCCATAACCATGCATACCATAACCAGTCATAAGTGATGTCCAAGTAACTTCATTTCTTTCCATCATGTTATCAAATACAAGACGGGCATCATTGATGTCTCCACATTTTGCATACATGTCTATTAGGCAGTTTGATACGAACAGTGGTACTGCATTCTGCTGGTTTCGCAATGCGTAAGCATGGATTTGCTTGCCAATTCTTAATGCAGCCAAACTGGCACATGCCACAAGAGCACATGATATGGTAAAAGCATTTGGTCTGGTTCGGTAATCTTGCTCAAACATCTCAGTGAACAGTTTGAGAGCTTCATTTGCATCCCCATGCTGGGAGTATCCACCGACCATCACAGTCCAAGTCACCACATCCCTTTCCTTGAGGGAAAGTGAATCAAACATAGCACGCGCAATATCAACTTTTTTGCACTTAGAATACATATCAATCAGTTGATTGATGACCATATTATCATCACCATGACCATTTTTGCACAAGTCTAGAGGATGTTTGATGGCATAACAATGAATCTCTTTCCCATGCATCAATGCTCCAACAGAAGCACAACCTGAAAGAGCCGAAATAAGAGTGACTTCATTAGGTTTAATGTTGGAAGAAAACATCTGCCTACACACATCCATAGCTTCGTGTCCAAGCCCTCGTTGAGCATACCCTGAAATAGCAGCACTCCAAGTAACAACATCCATCTTTATCTTTTCTTCCTTCATCTTCTCAAACATCTTAACAACATCATCAAACTTTCCGATTTGTGAATACGCAGAAACCATAGCATTCCAAGACACTACATCCTTCACCAACATGTTCGAAAACACTGTGCGTGCCTCATCCATCATCCCACATTTTGCATACATATCCACCAAACAGTTTCCTACAAACATATTCTCTATAATCGTACTTCTGATTGCAAAGCCGTGCAATTGCTTCCCTTGTGAATGAGCACCAAGGGAAGCACAAGGAGGGATAACATTCACAAGGCTAATATCATCAGGCCTGAATCCAAACTCATTAGTCATCAGACCAAACATCTTAATAGCAATCTTTGGCTTCCCTAACTTCGCATAGCTCTCTATTATAGAGTTCCAAGACACAACATCACAAACACCAATAACAGACATTTCCTCGAACACCTTTCGTGCATTATCCAGCAAACCACAACGAGCATACATAGCGACAAGCGCGTTACCCACAAAGACATTGGATATAAACCCGGTCACCCAGGAAAGCGCGTGGGCAGACGCTCCGAAACAAAAGGAAGAGACCTCGCCGCAAGCCTTGAAGACGAAGGGGAATGTGTAATTATCCGGCGTCCATGACAGAGAATGCATAAGGTGAAACAAAGAGAGACATTCACTAAAGCGGCGATTTTCGCCGCAGACGCGAACGAGAGAATTCCAGTGGTAGACACCAGCGTCGGAAGGAGGAAAGCGACGGAGGAGAGATACGGCGGAAGGTGAGCAGCCGCGAGAAATATAGGTGGAGATGAGGTGGGAAGTGAGATTCAACGTTAAGATTCCGAAAGAGAGAAGCTTACCGTGAATTAGCTTGACTTGGGGAATGGTCTTGCATCTGTGAATGAACGGCGGTGTTATATCCGGCGGCGATGTTGTAAAGTTAGAGACTTTAACGCTTTGGTACGGGTTTGCGGCGGCGTTGGGAATGCGAAGGCGGCGGATCATACTAGAGTTGCGGCGGCGTTGGGAATGCGAAGGCGGGTGGTTTATCCGTTTAAACCAATATTCGGATCGGTTTGATTCGAGTGTTTAAAATTTAAAAACCAAATAAAATTTAAAACCGGATATCGGTTCGGTTTCGGATCGGTTTCCTTCTCGGTTTACGTTCCCACCAATTCTGAAGAAGGTCAAGCGACCTGCGTTTTGCGTTAGCTGGACGCTACAATAGCGTTTGTTGTATCTCTTCTTTAATTTCCTTTTCAGAAACTTTTTCAAAATTTATAGTTCCGAGAACTCATAATTTGTCATCTCCCGCTTCTCCGTTTTTCGAAGCTAGAGAGAAAGGAGGAGGAAGGTGAAATGCCGCGTAAACCTAGACGCGACGTGCCGGAGATTCTATGGAGGTTTTACGGAAACAGAGCCAGGAATTTGAAGGATACAATAGTAGATCTGATTCGTGGCCGGAAAATCAAGCTTGAGCAATGTCGATGCCGTGGTCAAGGCTGTCTTGGTTGTAGCCGCGATAAACCGTCGTTCCTGTTGCGTCACGGTGATCCTGTTCACTATCGTAAGCTACTTCACGGATGCTTCGTCGTAGTTCATGAGCAAAGCCCTCCGATTTTGGGTTTCTCGTCAACGACTTGGTGGTCACAGAGAGAGGTAGGGTTCTGATACACTCTGTACAATCTAATTTCTTTGAGATTTGAGTTTTTTTAGAGATTTCAAGAGCTTTGATGGGTCTTATTTAACTTATTTTGGTATATGATGTTGCTGATTTTTAAACATGATTCTATTAAGTTTTGTTCAGATTGTCGAAAGGATTATCGAAATGATGGAATTTAGATGTGATGGTCAAAATGTGATATGTGCAAGATATGACAAGGTTTTCTCTTCTTCTTTCCTCCTTAAGCTCTTAAGTAGAGTGTATCATATTTGACTGTTAATGGTTGCTTTTCTATCTCATATGTTTGACAGTATGATCAATCGAGCCCGATTATGGAGTTATTGACAAGTTCATCTTGGGAGTTTCTTCTCAACCGGGTTTGTTTAATCCTTTGATGATGTACATGAAAAAATTGAGTTTTCAGTAGCTAATATTCAAGTTCTCTTGTTCGTAGGTTGGTCATGATTTCATGGTTTATCTTCTACAACATACATCTATATACTTACCACTTCTAGGAAAGAAACACCAGCAAGTATCTGGACCTCCTCTATGTATGCAACAAAATGGTGCGTCTTGGTATTAAACTTGTATCTTCAATTGCTTGGCCATTTATTATCAACTTTTGGTTTTTATTTCATATTGACTTGGTAATGTTTCTATTTTCCATGGTATAGAGACCTTATCAGTCGACGGAAACAAAAGAAAGAGGGAAGACAGCCTGCAGCCATCAAAGAAAAAGCCGCGGCTTTCTTCTGATATGAATGACTGTCCTAAGAATATCCCTACGGCTACTACGTCCATAGTTTCCGAGGATTTAGGCCAACGTAGAGAAGAAAAGCCTCGTAAGCGTTTAAGATTGTATCTTAAGCGCCGGCGAAGAGAGAGACAGGTCAATTGCCAAAAGATTGACAATGAGGCACCTTGTGTAACTTCTTGTACAAATGGTAAGGCCTCAAGTGGGAATCTAGCTGATGAAAGGAATATGGACATCAGTATAAACAGAAGTCTCACTAATATTGATAAGGTAATTTTTGTAAAAGATTTGCTCCATCAAGTTTAAGTTGCAGATGCATTATACATACTGACGTTTGACTTCACAGTGTTCTAGAAGACGCCACTTTATTGCTTAATTTGTAGTCATTAATATCTTCCTGCACTTTACCTTCAAACTTGAAACCTGTTACTGCCTTTTGAGAATGTAACCACTTGTTTTTGTAGGCTAAACAGGTGAAGTTTGCCAACTCGGAAACATTTTCAGTTATACCACCAAAGCGTATCCTTCAGCGGTTTGAGCATATTTAATGACTCGTAGTGTCAATAGCTTGATAGGAATTTAAATGTGAGTCTATACTGTTCTTTTTTCATTGTGTATGATTCCTTATGATATACAGACATATTAAAAACATTAAGACCCAACTGCTCTGGTTCAAAGTTCCTAATGAACCATATATTTGGTGAAGTAAATGCTTGGTCAATGGCACCATCTCATGGCAAGGGCAATTGTCCCATTGGAACTATTTGCTTGTAAGTCATTCATTTATTTTCTGAGTTTTTGTTTCCATACCTTGACACACATATATTTGGAGAAGTAAATACTTTGGTTTTAGTTCAGTACAAAAGTATCAATGTATTGTTCCAGAACTTCTAGGAAACTAGTCATATTCTGAAACTTGAGGCATGTATTCAGATAATGAACTATGTAAGTACTCTGAGTCACTAACTTGAAGGGCAATGTCATAATATTTTTTCCCTCTTGTTCTGCAGATATCATTCGCTGCTAAAGTCTCTTAAAAGTCTAATTGGTAAAACAAAGTCTTCTTATTTGAAAAAGTTACTAGATAAACACTGCCCTGTTTCCTTGCTGCAAGAGGATGCAACAAAGTCTGAAAATGCAACTTCCCAGGTTGATATTTCTCCTTAAGAGCTTTTTCCAAGTAAAATTTCTGTTAAGTTTACAAATTTTGAAAAAACATCACAGCTGCTAGACTTGCCTATATTTTGCAAACATGCATAGCAATTCATATCCGTGGAACTTCCAAGTTTTTACTGTTCCTTGGATCGACAAACCTTACGTATCTTCTATTGCAGAGTTCCTGGAAGAAAAATCCAGATAGGCTGCCTCATGGATCAAGTTCAGAGAGGCACAAAACCAATTGTCCCAGTGTTAAAGAAACAAAGATGTATTGCACTAAAGACCAAGTAGTATCCTTTATTTGGGCTATCTGTAGGTACATCATTCCAGAGAGCTTGCTTGGGACCACTCATCAGATGAGGGTGCTTAGGAGCAACATAGCCTGGTTTGTTTCTCGGCGAAGAAATGAGGAATGCACAGTGAAGCAGTTTTTGCACAAAGTGAAACCATCAGATTTCTCATTCTTCGCCAGTAAACAGTTATGTTGTATGGTCAACGGACTTGAACTCCAGAATGAGTCCATCAGAAGTACACAGCAGATGTTGTGCACTAAATGGATTTCTTGGCTTTTCTTAGAGATTGTCAAGAAATTGGTGCCCTTTAACTTCTATGCAACTGAAAGCCAAGAAGGGCGATTAAACATTTATTATTACCGGAAATGCAGCTGGGAAGAGTTAACACGCAAAGAAGGCAGCAAAACCCTTGATGGATATGTCCAAGTAGACACTGCTGAAGCTGAAAGTAGATTGAAAAAGCTGGGATTATCTAAGTTCAGATTTTTGCCGAAGTCAAATGGTGTGAGGATGTTGTTAGATTTTAGTTCCTCTTCAAGGTTGCAATTTCTTCGTGATACACACGCTGTTTTGAAAGACATCCAACTCAAAGAACCAGATATCCTCGGGTCTTCTGTTTTTGACCATGATGATTTCTACAGAAACCTAGGCCCTTACCTTATCAATCTGAGGAGCCAATCTGGACAACTTCCTCCTTTGTTTTTTGTGGTTGCAGATGTGTTGAAAGCGTTTGATTCGATCGACCAGGGTAAGTTGCTCAATGTCATGCAATGTGTCTTGAAAGATGAATACATCTTAAACAAATGCAAGTTGGTCTGCTGTGGGAAGAGTTCACATTGGGTAAACAACATACTAGTCTCTAGTGACAAAAATGCTAAATTTTCAAGATTCACATCAATAGTTCCATTTAATGCTCTGCGTAGTATCATGGTTGATCAGGTATTCCTTTACTTCTTAACTTTAAAATTCCTTTATCTTTTGATACTTGCGATAACCATATATGCTGAATATGTTGATCGTCTATGCAATAATTGTGTGAGCCTAATGTCAATAACACAGTCTGCTGATAAAACAAAATTTGCAGTTCATGGCATCTTATTTATATCAATAGACAGGCTTAGATTTGTGTTCTTTACGTAGTTTCCTAAACAGTGTTATGGTTATTGGTTCAATTTTTAGGGAGAAGACTATCTATTGAAGAAAAAAGATCTCATGCTTTGGATACAAAATGTGCTAAAGAACAACATGCTGAAGATGGATAAAAGCTTCTATGTTCAAATAGCTGGTATACCTCAGGGGCACAGATTATCATCCTTGTTATGTTGTTTTTACTACGGGCATCTCGAGAGGACTTTGATCTACCCGTTCCTAGAGGAAGCTTCTAAAGATGTGTCTACTAAAGAATGCAACCGAAAGAAAGAGCTAATCATCACTCCCATGAGCTACAAGTTACTGAGATTTATTGATGACTACCTGTTTGTGTCAACCTCGAGAGATCAGGCCTCTAATTTCTATCAGAGGTTGAAGAACGGGTTTCCAGATTACAACTGCGTCATGAACGAGAAGAAATTCTGCATAAATTTTGAAGATGAAGAAGAATCTAAGAGTTCTTCGAACAGGATGTATGTGGGTGATAATGGAGTGCCTTTTATAAGATGGACAGGCTTGCTAATTAACTCAAACACATTCGAAGTTCAAGTTGACTACACAAGGTCTACCTTCATCTCGTCTTTTCCTCTCATAAGTATATAGTTGTCTGGTTATTTTGAATGATTTGTTCTTGTCTAATTTTTGCCACTCAAATTCATGGAAACAGGTACTTAAGTGGTCATATAAGCTCAACATTCTCTGTAGCTTGGCAGAACAAACCAGTCAAAAATCTCCGGCAAAAGTTGTGTTACTTCCTGGTCCCTAAATGTCATCCCATTCTCTTTGATTCTAACATCAACTCAGGAGCCATTGTCAGGTTAAACATATATCAGATCTTTCTCTTAGCTGCCATGAAGTTTCACTGTTATGTCCACGAGCTGTCCCGCTTTTGGAAGCTTGATCCCCGACACATGTCCAAATTCATCACACGTTCTATCAGGTATGGAAGAAAAAGACTATACTACATGTTTGGATTCGGTTTAGTGTGTTGTTTGATTTCTTTTCCAATTGATAGGTACATGTTCAGACTCATAACCCGAAGGATGCGCAGAATCAACACTGGTTCTAGTTTCAGACCAGTTCTGAAGCTGCGCAAAGAAGAAGTGATATGGCTTGGTTTACACGCTTATATTCAAGTTCTCAAGAGGAAGAACTCACGGTACCGAACTCTCTTGAACTATTTAAAATATGCATTTACTAAACACAATCTTTCTCTGAGCCTATTGCCAGAACTGGAGTATGCAACGGACAGGTCAAACTCTTCTGCTCTATGGAAACTCAATTACTGATAAGTAAAGATACTTCCTACATATCTGTGTTTAAATGTTCAAATATTGAATTTTATCTTATAAAAGCCAAACTAGTAATAGAGAAGAAGATCCAGTCATATCTTTGATGTTACATTCCTAAAGACCAACACCAAGTTCTCGATTTTTCATATAAAAGAGAAACCAAAAAGAAAGACAAGAACGAAACCCTTTTCATGGAATGATATTAGTTCTTTGAGTGATCAGACGAGTGAATCGGAGTATACCCTTCTGGTAGTTGCTCCTGCGACTGTGACGGTTGTGTTGGTTGCTCAGCTTCAACCTTTTCTTTTGTCATCTGTCCAACCTCTCCAGCCGCTTTAGCCACTCTGTTGAACGCTCCTGCAGCCCAGCTCACACCGGTCAACACATAACGGTTACTCATCACTGCATTTCCTGCGCTGCTCACCGTCTGTTCAGCAGTCGCGTACACAGACTTGGTCCTCTCTGAAACCTGGAAGCTTTGATCAACCTCTTTGATCTTTTCGTTCACCAAGCTTGTACCAGCTGTGAATTTTTGGCTTAGACCGATTTTCTGGTCTAGAGTAGCAACTCCTGCGGTTGCGGTTGAAGTGAATCCGAGTTTCTCATCAAAAGCTTTTGCTTTGCCGACAGCGTCTTTCCCGAGAATGAAACCCTTTGCTAACATCGTACTCACAACATCTTCTGCTTTCTGGACAACAGATTCTGCGCTGCCTACAGCACCGCTCTGTGTTTCCTGAGGAGCAGCAGGTGGAGTATAGTTAAGAGCCATCTCAATGACGACTGATTGACCGGCAATACTCGCTCCCTAGAAAAACATCCTTAGTTGTTAGTATATATGCTACAGTTAGTGTTATCACAAGAGGAGGAATGTGAAGGGGAATAAAAGGGATCCCACTGATAAGAGCACAGCGGTCTCTGCTCCTTGAGGATCTTTGAATGTGACATAAGCACTATGCTCGCTACTGCCATTTTAAACACGAAAGCAAACAAAAAGAGGCACAAGTCGGTGACATTATGAGAATGGTATCTGGAATTTGCTGATACAAAAGCTTCAATCGCAAACCTTTGGATGTCGATGCTTTCGACTTCACCAGAGAAAGAGAAGAACTCTTTGATATCATGATCTGTTGCTCCTGAGGAGAGATTGCCTACTTTCACTGACCTTATCTGCTGCCATCACAAAAAGGGGAAATAATCATCAGTGAAAAACAATCTAATAGAAGAAGTTTGATGAATCTTTATTGGGCTAAACATTCTAAAAAAATCAGACTATTTGCTTCTAAACATTATAAAGCATTGGCTCACTGAAATTAAAAAGTAATTAGGTCAATTACATAGATCAGGATTTGCATTTACAGATCAACACCAAGAAGCAATCTATTCGAGATATATGACAACGTATAAGGGAAAAAAACAAACCAGCATCGAAAATCGCACAATAAGAATATTTAATTTCTGATTCCGTAAGAAGATAGCAAATCAATAACAAATCATCAGAAATCTGACGAGAAACAAAAAATGGATCACAAATCAAAATCTGAAAGGAGAGGAGAAACAATAACAGGCGCGAGAATAAGAAATTAGAACGAACCGCCATGGATATTTGATCTTTCGGGTGGTCGCGGAGGAGATATAAGCGATTGCTTTCTGACGCAGAGACGCGGTTAGAGATTATCGATGCGTAATGGTATGGGAGAGAGAGAGAAAAGGAAGAGTGAATCTTCTCTGTTTTTTTTTATGACACCGCACACACATACGCAACGTGTGGGGGCTTGCTTTACGCTCATTTATCTTGACTCTTTTTTTTTATTAGGAACACAATAAAATTATTTTCACCGCCTGTAAACTTTCCTTTTTTACGCCTCTGTTAAAAATTTGATTTAAAATTAAACAGCATGTGATTGGTCAAAAATATAATTAATCTTTGTCCTTTGGTCTTAAAAATGGTTATGAAATTAGATATTAATTTATCCGGTTTAAACGGACCACGTTTTAGATTTATATTGAAGGGTCGGGTCAACCACGACAGCGTAGAATCTTTCCCGCGCAATGACGTGTCAGCACCGCTAAATAATTTTATTAAATATACCCCGCCACCATCATATTCACGCGGACCACAACATTTAAATTAAATTTTATTCGATTAAAAAAATAACAATAAATTTGGAACAATTCATTACCTAACTCTTTCCCATCTCTTCTTCTTCAAAAAGATAGAGATCTAAGAGATTCGACGAGAGAGAGAGAGAGAGAGAGGGAAATAGAAAGAGAAAGATGAGTTTTCAAGATCTAGAATCTGGTTCTCTATTTCAGGAGATCAATCGTTTTGGCGGCGGCGGCGGCGGGAGGAAGCAGCAGAGAACTTCGTCTCGTGGTGGCGATCCGTCGCAAGAGGTAGCCGCCGGGGTTTTCAGAATCAGCACGGCTGTTAATTCCTTCTTCCGCCTCGTTAATTCCATCGGAACCCCTAAAGATACTCTTGAATTGAGAGATAAGCTGTTAGTATCCATCTCCGAGTTTAATTAGGGTTTTTTGGTTTCAATTATCGATTTTCAACGTCTTTTTTATTTTTGCTCTATAAATATATGATTTTTCATTAGGATTGTCTTGTAAATTGAGCTTTTTAGGGTTTAGGGTTTGGTTTGATTGGTTCTCTGGTGAAGATCTATGATATATGGAACTTGAAATCCTTGTTAATGACTGACAAATTTGCAAACAATCAACTTTTGATTGCAGGCTTTGTGTGTGTGTGTGTGTGTTTAGAAGTTTTAGAGTCTCTTCTTCTATTTTGTTTATGCAACTTTTGTTTTTTAAGTGTTTGGTGTTGTTTTGTTGGCAGGCAAAAGACAAGGTTACAGATATCAGAACTGGTGAAGAATACTTCAGCTAAACTTAAGGAAGCTAGCGAAGCTGACCTCCATGGATCGTCATCTAGTGTATGAAATTTCTTACTTTATTTGTTTGATGTGAAAGATAACTTGTACTGTTGAACCATGTCTGGTGGTGATAGCATTCAAAATTGGATTAGATCTTTCGAAAGTTTCGCCATTTTCTTCATTTTTAGTGGTAGAATTGGTTGCCTAATTTTCATTTGAACTTTGCAGCAAATCAAGAAGATTGCTGATGCAAAACTGGCAAAAGATTTCCAATCAGTTCTCAAGGAGTTTCAGAAAGCTCAGAGACTTGCAGCTGAAAGAGAAATAACTTATACTCCTGCCCTTACAAAAGATATACCTACCAGGTTTGATTTTTACTTTGACCAGTTATGTTTTATTACCTCTAAATAAACAGAGGATCATTGTTTGTAATAACTGAAAGGTTTTGGAATTTGAGTCACACCCTTAAACATTATTTGTTGCTATGCCAGCTATAATGCACAAGAACTGGATCCTGAATCTTTAAGGACCTCCCAGCAGCAAGCTCTTCTTCTGCAATCAAGAAGGTGACAAGTGTATGATTTGATTGTATACTGTGTTAAACTCATATTCTTGCAGCTACACAGCTATCTGAACTTGTTATCATTCTCATATCCAGGCAAGAAGTGGTGTTTTTAGATAACGAGATAACATTCAATGAAGCGATTATCGAGGAAAGAGAACAAGGAATCAGGGAAGTCCAAGAACAGATTGGAGAGGTGAATGAAATCTTCAAAGATCTTGCTGTTCTAGTAAACGGTCAAGGAGTTATGATCGGTAAGTAAAACCAACAAATCAGAGGTTGTAATTTCCTCTGTTTCTTTTTTTACCTCTTACAAATTGTCCGACAAAAAGGTATAATAATGTCTAATTTTGGGCAGATGACATTAGCTCTAACATAGATAACTCACATGTTGCAACTGTACAAGCCACTGATCAACTCAGAAAAGCAGCTCAAACTCAAAGAGCAAACTCATCTTTGGTATTATTACATTCTCATGAAACTCTCTCTGCACAACTATTTTGATTCTGTGTGTGTTTTTTAGCAGCTAAAGACAATTTGTTTACTTGTGTACTTGCAGACATGCCTACTTATTCTCATTTTTGGAATTGTTCTACTCATTGTCATCATCGTTGTCTTGGTCTGAGAGTATCATGGTCAAGCATCAAGATTCAAGCATTGACGTATACAAAGACTCATTAAAAGAAATACATAATATCTATTGTACAAATTCTTTATAATCCATCCTTCTTCTCATGTAGAATTTATGTATCGATAAAGTCTCCCCATCGTGTGATTATATTAAGGGTCATTTACTAAACTAACTCTTTTTTAATTGTTTATTACAGGAGAGACCTACTTATTATGAAACTAAAATATGGCGTTATATTCGCTTACCCATAGTACATGAGTCGGGAAAAAAATAGTTTTCGGTTTTGCATCGATTTTGGTAAATCTGCATAATTAATCAACTATATAAATCTACCTTTGTAATGTATGCAGATTTAATATTGTTGCAGATTTTTAATGTAAAGTTTATGGAAAAACAATTTATCTTGCAGACTTTTATAAAAGTAGATTTATGTTGCATGTTTTTCTTCATTGGTGCGATTTATTTGCAAAAGTAGATTTATAATGCAAATTTATTGAATATAGATTTGTTTTGCAAATTTATTGAAAAACGCAAGTTTATTTTGCAGACTTAACAGAATTGCAGATTTGTTTAGTTGACTTATTTTCTTTGATTGCGGACATTTTAAAAAATATAGATTTGTTTTGCAAATTTTTCGTCTTGCGAGTTGTTATGCGGACATTTAAACAAAAATAGATTTGTTTTTGCTTAACGAAATGCTTGATTTGTTTAGTTGACTTGTTTGCTTTGATTGCAGACATTGTTAAAAATGTAGATTTGTTTTGCAAATTTTTCGTCTTGCAGATTTGTTATGCAAATTTATTAGTTTTGGTAGATTTGTTTTGCAGAACTTTGGAGAGGAAAAATTTTACATTCATTTTTGACTAATTTCTTACATTTGTCTTTGGTAGATTTGTTTTGCAGATTTTTTTGGCGGAAGAATATTTAGGTAAAACTTCTTTGTAGCTGATTTAATCCTTGAAAGTTAAAAATTAGATGACAATAACGTAACAAGAAAAACATATTATTACAAAAATTTGGAGATGGCTTACCGTGGAAATATTACAAAACCGAATATTACATGGAAAAAATTTTAAACCGTGACAACCAAAAAAATGTTACGTTTCTGAGTAGTAAAGAAAAAACACAACGTAGTGAAAGCATTTTTTACAAATATTAGACAAAACAAACCATTATTGTGTTCTTAACACATTCCGGTGAAGTAGATGACGTAGGCTCCACGCGAAGCAATGAAAACAAATATCAAGCTCGTGACGTGGTTTAGGCCACAAATTGGTCGAAGCGATGAAGTTCATAAAAACAATACTTACCGAAAAGTCCATGGCCGGGAGTCCCCATGCGGGCGATACGGTTTTGCACTTCATTGGCTATGTTAACGGACTCTTGAATGTCTCCGACCTTGTGTAAAAACACGGTTGTACCCATGACCCCTTCGTCTAACTTGCCGCAACAAATAAGAAAAATTTCGGCTGCGACACGAGAATGTAGGCTCTCTCGCGCTGATAAACATAACATTTCTATGCCTGTTTGAGAAGGGCCAGTTTGAGCTAAAAGTCGTAGTCCTTCGATGTATCGTGCCGTGTTGTTATTGTAACGTACACAGTCAAGAAAGAAATGACGATAGTTTGAACCTTCGTTGGCAAGCTCGGTTTATCGAAAAACTCTTGAAGATCAACGACGCTTAAAACCTCCTCCGAGAAGACAATGTCTTTAAAGAATTTCCCCGCGGCGATGAATGGACCAAGGTTTCGAAAACTGTTTCGACCAATGGCTTGAACAATGTCAACAATTAGAGGGTATGGTATGTGAGCCATTGTTGTTATGGAAAAAAATTAGAAATTGAGTGGTGAACAAAGGCAAACGAAAAAGTGAGAGGATGTTTTGTTTGCGATTTGAGGTGTATAAAAATGATGAGGGTGGTAGGTTAAGATGTATTAAATTGAAATGACGGTCATTAATGAGATGCACAATTATAAAAACACAACCTAAAAAAGTACGCAACGTTGTATAACAAATCGCAAAGTTGAAATAACAAATCGCAAAAAATCTAAGTAAAATAACATATCTATGTTTCGTCTTCTTATCTCTCCTCATTGCGACGTTGCATCTTCCTATCTCTCTATCAATATATAACCCTTCTCATAAAACCTAATCTCAATAAAACATACATCATGTCTATTGTCCCACCATATACATCCAATTTCGCGAGCATGGTCAATGCCATACACAACATGCAAGATCGGGATAACCTCCCGCTTCTAAACCCCAGTCCGAATGTATGGTGTGACAAAACCACTATTACGTGGTTTAGGTTTTTACATGATCTCTCCCAGGCGATCCGGATATTCTTCGAGAGGGATGGGTCCATGCGTGGCCGACTTACCGCTTCATTCCCGATGATGTCAAGGGACGATGGTTTCTTAAACTAACGTAAGCATAACCGATAATGTAATCTTATCAAATTTATCTTTTTGTTTCTCTAGCACTAATAAAATTTTTTTCTTCTTTTTATAGCGAAAATACAAATGGGATCCGAGGCATAATTTGACGGTTTGGACACGGTTTAATCGTTTGGCTAGAACGATTTTTCGTGATCATATGCGCACGTTGAAGAGGATATGGTTTCATGGCGGCGAGAAGCCCGAAGGAATGACTACTAGGGTTTGGCTTGCTGCGGTCGAACTTGTTTGATGAGTTAGGACACGATAATTTTCGGTATGGACAATGTAACTTTAGATAAATGTTTTCATAAGTAACATCTAGGCGGTTCATAAGTAACATCCGTGTTTCATCATGTAATCTATTTTGTATGACACATTTATGGAAATTTCGTGGATGTAAACAAGTACGCAATTGTACAACCCTACAAAACAAATCAACCAACCCGGTAACATAAATACGCAACCCTATAAATTAATCAACCCTACAAAACAAATCTGCAAAAGGATAAACAAATCTACAACCCTATAAATGAAATCAATAATACAAATCTACGGATGTTAACAAGCCCGCAACCATAGTAAACAAATCTACAACCCTACATAACAAATCTACCAACCTTCTAAATCAAATCGCAATTGTCCCACCATATACATCCAATTTCGCGAGCATGGTCAATGCCATACACAACATGCCATAAAAGCCCTAATTTTTGCAGATCCCCTTTTTGATTTAGCGTGAAGCATTAAACGCAACGTTTTATTTAATAAATTATAACAAATCGCAACGTTGTATAACAAATCTGCAAAGTTGAAATAACAAATACGCAAAAAATCTAAGTAAAATAACATATCTATGTTTCGTCTTCTTATCTCTCCTCATTGCGACGTTGCATCTTCCTATCTCTCTATCAATATATAACCCTTCTCATAAAACCTAATCTCAATAAAACATACATCATGTCTATTGTCCCACCATATACATCCAATTTCGCGAGCATGGTCAATGCCATACACAACATGCAAGATCGGGATAACCTCCCGCTTCTAAACCCCGGTCCGAATGTATGGTGTGACAAAACCACCGTTACGTGGTTTAGGTTTTTACATGATCTCTCCCGAGGCGATCCCGGATATTCTTCGAGAGGATGGGTCCATGCGTGGCCGACTTACCGCTTCATTCCCGATGATGTCAAGGACGATGGTTTCTTAAACTAGCTGTAAGCATAACCGATAATGTAATCTTATCAAATTTATCTTTTTGTTTCTCTAGCACTAATAAAATTTTTTTCTTCTTTTTATAGCGAAAATACAAATGGGATCCGAGGCATAATTTGACGGTTTGGACACGGTTTAATCATTGGCTAGAACGATTTTTCGTGATCATATGCGCACGTTGAAGAGGATATGGTTTCATGGCGGCGAGAAGCCTGAAGGAATGACTACTAGGGTTTGGCTTGCTGCGGTCGAACTTGTTTGATGAGTTAGGACTCGATAATTTTCGTATGGACAATGTAACTTTAGATAAATGTTTTCATAAGTAACATCTAGGCGATTCATAAGTAACATACGTGTTTCATCTGTAATCTATTTTGTATGACACATTTATGGAAATTTCGTGGATGTAAACAAGTCGCAATTGTACAACCCTACAAAACAAATCAACCAACCCAGTAACATAAATACGCAACCCTATAAATTAATCAACCCTACAAAACAAATCGCAAAAGGATAAACAAATCTACAACCCTATAAATGAAATCAATAATACAAATCTACGGATGTTAACAAGCACGCAACCATAGTAAACAAATCTACAACCCTACATAACAAATCTACCAACCTTCTAAATCAAATCCGCAATTGTCCCACCATATACATCCAATTTCGCGAGCATGGTCAATGCCATACACAACATGCCATAAAAGCCCTAATTTTTGCAGATCCTTTTTGATTTAATCGTGAAGCATTAAACGCAACGTTTTATTTAATAAATTATAACAAATACGCAACGTTGTATAACAAATCGCAAAGTTGAAATAACAAATCGCAAAAAATCTAAGTAAAATAACATATCTATGTTTCGTCTTCTTATCTCTCCTCATTGCGACGTTGCATCTTCCTATCTCTCTATCAATATATAACCCTTCTCATAAAACCTAATCTCAATAAAACATACATCATGTCTATTGTCCCACCATATACATCCAATTTCGCGAGCATGGTCAATGCCATACACAACATGCAAGATCGGGATAACCTCCCGCTTCTAAACCCCGGTCCGAATGTATGGTGTGACAAAACCACCGTTACGTGGTTTAGGTTTTTACATGATCTCTCCCGGCGATCCCGGATATTCTTCGAGAGGGATGGGTCCATGCGTGGCCGACTTACCGCTTCATTCCCGATGATGTCAAGGGACGATGGTTTCTTAAACTAGTAAGCATAACCGATAATGTAATCTTATCAAATTTATCTTTTTGTTTCTCTAGCACTAATAAAATTTTTTTCTTCTTTTTATAGCGAAAATACGAGATGGGATCCGAGGCATAATTTGACGGTTTGGACACGGTTTAATACGGTGGCTAGAACGATTTTTCGTGATCATATGCGCACGTTGAAGAGGATATGGTTTCATGGCGGCGAAGCTGAAGGAATGACTACTAGGGTTTGGCTTGCTCGGTCGAACTTGTTTGATGAGTTAGGTCCCGATAATTTTCGTATGGACAATGTAACTTTAGATAAATGTTTTCATAAGTAACATCTAGGCGATTCATAAGTAACATCCGTGTTTCATATGTAATCTATTTTGTATGACACATTTATGGAAATTTCGTGGATGTAAACAAGTTTGCAATTGTACAACCCTACAAAACAAATCAACCAACCCAAGTAACATAAATCCGCAACCCTATAAATTAATCAACCCTACAAAACAAATCGCAAAAGGATAAACAAATCTACAACCCTATAAATGAAATCAATAATACAAATCTACGGATGTTAACAAGCCGCAACCATAGTAAACAAATCTACAACCCTACATAACAAATCTACCAACCTTCTAAATCAAATCTGCAACCCTATAAATTAATCAACCCTACAAAACAAATCTGCAAAAAGAAAAAACAAATCTACAACCCTATAAATGAAATCATCAATACAAATCTACAGATGTTAACAAGCCTGCAACCATAGTAAACAAATCTACAACCCTACATAACAAATCTACCAACCTTCTATAACAAATCTGCAACCCAATAAATTATGAAGTGTTGATTTGTTTTTACGAATGCAGAGTTAATTAAATGCAAGCAGATTTATTAAATCTACAAAACGTTAAAAGATTCCAATATCAGAACTAGACTACCTTCTACGTGATGCAGACTTTCTTCACTGTATTGTAGATTAATGTCATTGATGCAGATTTATTTGCGGTGGCTCTTCTCCATTTGTCTCTTAGTGCGTGCCTTTATACCTAAAAACTCAAAATCCATTGGTGAAATCGCCATTGTAGATCGAATATCAACTTTTTGTGAGCTTCCTCATCACTTCTCATCTTCGTATTTCTCTTTTTTTTGTGAGCTTCCTCATCACTCTCATCTTCGATTTTGGCGGACTTTTTTGTTTTGTGGGCTTCGTGGTCGTAGATCCGCGCCGCGCCGCCGTGTTTCTTTACGTCGGCGTCTTCACCTTCGTCTTTCGTTTTCGTGTTCGACTTCGTTGGTTTTTTGTCATCGTATTTGTCTTTCGTATTGTCTTCGTCTTCATCTTCATCTTCGCCGTCGTCATCGCCGTCGTCGTCGTGTTCGGGATCTCCGCTTAAAAGTCTCGCAGCAGATTTAATTGTGTTTTTGCGAGATATTTCTTACGCAATGGAACAAGTTGTGCTTGTTTGTGGTCTATGGAAGATTCAAAAGAAGAGATGGGTGTTTGAAGTTGACAATAAAAGAGGATCTCGTATTCTAGGAGTTAACGAATATATGCGTTATGATGATTTCATTCGTATGGTGTACGAGGATTACGGTTTAAACGATGAGTTGCATGATGTAAGGTTAACCTATTTGTATGCTTCTAAATTTGAGAAATTGCCTCAAGATACTCCTCCGTCGTAGTTTTCAATTCACGACAATTGCAAGTGTTTGTCAATCTTTCCAAGGTTGAAATGCTCCGTTTATGTGTAGAAGTTACAAAGAAGGATATTGTTGTGTGAGTTAAATGAAGAATCTGTTAATGACAAGAAGGATAGTGGTTGTAAGTTAAATGAAGAATCTGTTAACGAGGAGGTCAACTATGAAGACACAATGGAGAAAGAAGATGTCGAAGAAGTAGTTGAAGAACGTTTGTGTAGAAGAAGATCTTGATGAACATTTTGTAGAAGAAGATGTTAAAGATTTTGAAGAAGAAAAAGTCCAAGAAGATTTTGAATTTAGTGTTGAAGATGATGTAGATGTTGAAGATGATGCAGGTGTAGATGTTGGATATGATGACGATGATCTTGACGCATCGAGATTCGATTATTGTGACGACTCCGATGGGACGGATTCCGATGATGAAAATTTTGTTAAGTACGGATCTATTCATACGGAGGAAGAATCTAAAGAAGAAGACGAAGAAGAAGAGGATAAAAAAGCACCAAAGCCAATGGATTCTTCGGTATATGTAATTGATACCGATGTTGATTATGATTTGTATGACATGAGTTCGGTGGATTTGAAAGAAGGTGAATCATTTTGCACGAAAGAGCATTTGGAAACACGACTGAAGATGCTTAGTGTTATTCATCAATTTGATTTTGATGTGTACAAATCAACACCGACGCTGCTCTCGGTGAGATGTTGGGTTAAAGGATGTGCGTGGAAGGTAAGAGCCACATCCGTCGATGATTTTACAAAGTTTTATGTGAAGACATATGATTCGAGCATACTTGTTCGGTGATCGAACGTTCAACAAGATCACGACAAGCTACACCAGAGATCCTTGGATTATTATACAAAGATTTTGTTGGTGGTGTAGGACCAAAAGTTTTGCCAATGCATGTGGCCGATGCTTTGAATAAGCGATTCAAAATTAAGGTATGTTTTGCGTATTTGTAATGAAGAATTGCAGATTTTTTTTGTCCGTCCGTTTGCGTTTGTAGATTTTATTGCCATGTTTGTCGTGATTTTTTAATGATGATTTGTAGATTTGTTAGCTTGATTGTAGATTTGTTAACTTGTTCGCAGATTTGTTTATTCTAACGTATTAACACTATTGGTGGTATGTAGATTGCGTATTGGAAAGCATATCGAACGCTAAGGCATGCAAGATATCTGGTTAGAGGTACTCGGAAAGTGGATATGAGAAATTGCCTGCTTATCTATACATGATAAAGAAAGCAAATCCGGGCACTTATGCGAGACTAGTCGTTGATCCTGAACAAAGATTCAAGTATATGTTCATAGCATTTGGGGCAAGCATCGGTGGGTTTCACTATATGAGGAAAGTTGTGGTTGTAGATGGGACATTTCTACAGGGAAAATACAGAGGAACACTTTTGACCGCGACAACGCAAGACGGTAATTTCCAGATATTCCCTCTAGCTTTCGCAATTGTTGACACTGAAAATGACGAATCATGGGAATGGTTTTTCAAGCAACTGAGTAATGTGATACCGGATGATGATGAACTTGCTATTATATCGGATAGACACCTTTTCGATTGGGAAAGCTATTGCGACAGTTTATCCTAAGTCCGCACGCGGAATATGCACTTATCACCTTTACAAGAACATATTGGTTCGTTTTAAGGGTAAAGAAGCGTTTCGACTTGTTAAAAAAGCCGCAAATGCGTTTAGGCTCGTTGATTTTGAAACCACTTTCGCACAGATTGAGTTATTGAACCCGCACTTCATTTTTATCTTCAAAGAGCTGATGTTTGCTTGTGGACACGCGTCCACTTTCCTGGAGATAGATACAATCTCACTACGAGTAACATTGCGGAGTCCCTGAATAAGGTTATATCAACGGCACGGAGCTTGCCAATTGTGCATTTACTTGAAGTAGTGCGATCTATGATGACGAGATGGTTTGCGAAAAGGAGAAACGATGCAAAGAAAATGTCTACATCACTAACTCGTGGAGTGGAGAAGCTGTTGGAGGTTTTTATTCCCTTAGTGTAGATTTTTTATACTTGTGAAATAAATCTGCAGAGTGTGCTTGTAGGTTAACTTGTTTTCTTGTTCTTTTAGGGTCGAGTAGAGCGGGCGAAGACGTATACCGTACAAGAAATTTGATGAGCAACAAATGCACGTCTCAAGCCCGACCTCATCATATGTAGTGAACTTGAGAGAGAGAACTTGTTCTTGTCGTAGGTTTGATTTGGAGAAATTGCCTGTTCTCATGCCGTAGCTGCAGCGAGAGAGTTTAAATCTCTCTCGGATATCTTGTTGTCATCCCTATTATTTCAGCGAAAACTTGTACCAGGGATACGCGGACATAATTATGCCGAGAGATATAACATTACCAATTCCGAGAGGTAGTTGATTCAAAGGTCTTTTTACCTCTCGGTTCGGAACCAACCAGGAAGGCCAAAAAAGAGTAGAATCAAATCAGCATTGGAGAAGGCATTGGCCAAGAAAAGGCCAAGGAAACAACACAAATGCGGCACTGTGGAGAAGAAGGGCATAATCGAAAGACTTGCAACACATAAGTTTATCTATTTCAAATGTAACAGAATACATAAATTTTCATCTTTTTATGGTTTGTTTGCATAAAAAATGTACGACTTTCATGGATTACAAATACATCTCGCACACACTATAACAAATCCGCAAACACCGTGAAACTCTGCGAACCTCTATAATAAATCTGCAATACTATATAAAAACTCTACAATACATAGTATAAACTATACAACACTGTTTTCATGTTTAAGGTTAATGTTTCAACCATTTTTGGGGCTTAGGGTTCATGTTTCAACAATTTTAAGGGTTAAGGATTCATGTTTCATTTCAACCATTTTTGTCTTCGAAAAACTCTACATAATAACTCTGCATTACCATTTAGACAAATCTACAAGACTATAAAAATAAATCTGCAATATTTTACAGAAAATACATCATTGCTAGTTTGCTACAACCAATTTTACATGTTTCATACATTACTTGAACAAAGAAACGACAACAACAGCTACAACCAATGTAATGACAACAACGAACAACTTGTTCATCAAATTCTTGAGCTCAACCATGTCGGTTTTTGTTTTCTTCGCCATGTCATCAACGCTTGCAAATTTTTCGAACTGTTCTTTTATGTCTTCCATCATAACCTCGTCCCACCACTCCCGCATATGTGCTCCTCCATCCTACAACACCATGTAACTCACTTATGCACATTTACAATAAATTAAGAAAGAACAAAAACCTGAGAACAAACTTACGTTTCGAGAAGTACAAGTGTAGTATAACCTTCCGGTATCTTTTAGAGGACGACGCCTCTAGGATAACATCCTCGCCACAAAAACAGATCTTTTGATGACCAAAATGAACTGGATCTGCATCATGGTTGTAACTACGTACCTCGTCATCGTCGTCGTATACGTATTCAGGAGCTTCGGTTGGATCGCTAAGACTGTAACTGAATGTTCTTCCCATCGTCGTTTTTCTTTTATTCTCGCCGCCGTCGATGAGAGTGAATGCATGTGAAAAAACCCTAATTTTTCTCTTAAATAGGGTAATAAATGTAAAACGTTGCGTTTTGAGAAAGTGGGAAACAAATCTACAAAACAGTTAAATAAATCTGCGACATTCAGTTAAAAATCTTCAACATAGAAACTTATAATTTGCAACACGTGAACTAAAAATCTGCAATACTAATAACATTAAAAGTTGCTGAAAAAGATGAAGAGTTCTACATAAGAAAAAAAATTAAAACAACAATAACAACAGAGAAATTAAAACATTGTTTCATTTTATGAAGTAAAGACCATGCGTAAGCCAGTCAATTGGTTCCGGAGTGCTCTCATCAATCTCCTTCTTAACATTTTCTTTCTTGGCTTCAAGGATCTGCATCTTTGTTTTCAAACAGAGATCAGGGTTATCAATCATGGCTTCAATCATCGCCATCTTTCCAGTGATCATAGCCCACTTGAACTCCAACTTATTCTTCTTCGCGATTTGTTCCTTCTCTGCCTTTGCTAATCGCAAGAGAGCATGGTAGCGCTGTTTCGACTCTTTCTTTGCCATCCTGACCTCGTATTCAACAATTTCATCCATCGTTGCATCGAATTTCCTTTTCAAACCAGTGATGTTTCTGTTAGAACTTCCTTCTCCTTCCATTTCTACAATAACAAAGCTATATATTTACGTTGAACTATAACAAGAAGAGATTGTATTTATACAAAGATTTTGGACGATGGGATACAAGAAAGTGGAGAAGTGGAGAAAAGAGTGGGCGATTGGATATAAGAAAGTGGAGAAGTGGAATACGTAGGAAGTGGAAGAGTCGAAGGGGAGAAGTGGAAGAGTCGAAGTAGAGAAGTGGAAGAGTCGAAAGGACACGAATTTTATTTATTTTTTCATAATACTAAACAAATCAGAAGAAATAGAAAACAAATCTGCAACGCATATAAATTTACTCTCCAACACGTGATAACATAAATCTGCGAACCCCTAAACAAATCATAATTTCACTATTGTACATTGCCTCATCCACGAAAAACACCTAAACAAACCACAAATTGTCAACAAACAAAAATAAACCCTAAAAAATCCACAGTAGATTACCCATAAGCAAATCATACATAGATTAACCCTAAATTAACCTAAAATAGAGTAACATTAAACAAACCCTAAATAAGTCCGCAAACCGTGAATTAAGTACGCAAGACCGAAATTATAAATCTGCGAACCCCTAAATAAATCTACTATATGGCAAATAAATCGCAACACGTGATAGTATAAATTACGCGTTATTTATGATTCGGTGGCGCGTACTTTGTCGGTCACGCTATATGATTCTTTACTGTATACTGATATCAGTGAATTGTCAAATCAGTTAAATTAGTATTGTCATATCGTTATGTATTGTCATAACACAATACATATCCCATAAAACAAAATGTTCTCCCTATAAAAGTCTGAGTTACTCAACACAAAATCACAACACAAAAAGCAAATTTTCTCATGGCAAGCCCTCCATACGATAACTTATGCGTTATCGATGCTGAACCGATAATTTCACTACAACCAACACAACGCTCCGAAATTCCAACGGGGCTAATTTTGGGACCTCGCGCAGCCCATACAACGAGGATTGTTCCGCAAGAGGGCTCACGATCGAAAGGTGTTGCGCGGTGAAAGTTCCGAAACACGCCCAACTCAAGATTTCATTCGTGAGGTCATCAATGAGCCACAACAGGCGACCATGATTTTAGTAGTCCTCGTTGGATTTCTACTATCGATTACATGCTACGGGAAGGTATACAAGAAAAATGAATTCCGTTATCATTATAATCGAGTTGTAGATTACAAAAACTAACTCAAGCATTCATAAATATAGGTACTCATAACAATAGGACCACACCATTATGGACCCAGGTTGGAGAAATACAATGCCCTCATTCACGCTTTGTGAAAGTGAAAAAGGTTTCCTTCTCAACGAGTATTATTACAATTTTTATATACAATGTATCATACTAGCTAGTAAATTTTATCTCATTATCGCCTAGTCGCTATGCTATCCAATTCGACACCAAACGGCCGGGGAGACCTTCTAGTAACCTTAAAGGATCCGTCCGGTGTAATCGAGGGAACCATGCATCATAACATCTTCAACAATGACGAAAACAGAGTACAAACCGGTATAGGTGCGGTCGTTATTCTACAAAATGTGTCCGTAGGCCGTTTTAACATGATGTCCAAGTACATCAACATCACCGCGCGTAACATTGTTAAGGTACGTTTTCCTTGATTTTGTCATTATTACTAATAACTACACACTAATATCATGTTTTGAACGGATAATTGGGGTTAATTCGATGATTGCCGGTTACGAACCTACCGTAGCAGCTACTACGGATGAAAAAAAAGAAGAAGGAACACCTAGTTACGAACATGAAATAGTTCCCGAATCAGATGATGAATAAACATCCGAGCCGTTAATGTTTACGAATATCTTTGTTAAACCCTAGACTCTTTACCATCAATTGTACCCGCCCCGTTTCTAATAATGTTATTGTGATATTTCATGTTAATATTGGTTTTTATTGAGCTACCATTCAAATAAACAAACCATACATAGATTAACTCAAAATTAACACAAAATAGAGTAACCCTAAACAAATCTACTAAACCTAAATAAGTCGCAAAACTCGTGAATTTAGTCCGCATCACATAAAAGTATAACTCTACGAAACCCTAATTTGACCGTAAACAAATATGCTAACCCTTAATTTGATCGTAAACAAATGCGCAAACAAATCGAAATAAACATGCAATACATAAACTTGTTTCGAATAAGTACACAAAGGATAAAAGTTCCCATGATTAATCTCCAAATAAGTTTAACACAAATGATTAAAGTTTCATCTTGAAGACACAAATAAATAACACATAAAATACGTAACCATGATAACGAAATCAATCGATTCATCTTTTGATCGGGAATTGATATCTCAACACGTTGAGTCGGCGGGCCGACCGGTCTAGGGAGGGATATGGTTCCACCCGATGCCTCTGGAACTTCATGGTAGATATCAGTCGCATATCTCTCTCGAATTTCTTGAATGGTTGCATCACTCAGACCGTCGAAACTCGTCCCCAACGCTAGGCACTCAATGTATTTTACAGCGAAGACACCACAATCACCTGCTTTATAGTTCCTCGGAACCCCGTTCACTTTTCTAAACACTTCGAACATCTCGGTAGAAGGTTCACGGTCTTCTGCAAGTACATAATGGTTAAGAATTATCGGGAGTAACTTCCTCGGGAACATGCATTCTTCAACCATCTTCTCATCCTTGCGGTGATTTGGAATGGAGTCGTAGATATAAATCTTAGACTTCTTCAAATTAACATCAAGGGCAACCCGGTGATCCTTCGTAACATTCGGGACCATGTAGACATTGTCAATGTCATACCACCATCTTCTGTGTGTTTTGGAATCTTCAGGAAGGAGACCATTGAAAATATCCTCGTAGACCTTATCAAGTGTCCAGTGATTTTGTTGCGTACGTTTGCAAGCGCCATATAATCATTTTTCCACGTTGACGGTATGATAGGACACAAGAATGCAACACGTGGTCTATAAGGTGAATTAGGCAGCATAGATCTCCTACGGAACAATGTCATAATTATATCCATATGCTGCAAGTTTGAAAACATAAACGTCAAACAAATCTTTAAACAACTCTGCAAATCATTAAACAACTTTACAACACTAACATAAAATCTACAAACCATTAAAACAAATCTACCACACCTACTGAGACAATCTACAAGACTAAAAAACAACTCTTCTTCACCATTAAACAACTCTGCAAATTATTAAACAACTCTACAACAACTACACAAAAATCTACAAACCTACAAAACAACTCTACCACACCATTAAACAAATCTTCAAACCATTAAAACAAATCTACCACACCTACTGAGACAATCTACAAGACTAAAACAAAACTCTACTTCACCATTAAACAACTCTGCAACACCATTAAACAAATCTACAAACCATTAAAACAAATCTCTACCTACAAAACACCTACCACACCATTAAACAAATCTTCAAACCATCTAAAACAAACTAAAAACAAATCTACAAGACCACACCACAATTAAACAAATCTACAAAAAACCTCACAAAGACGGTTCATGGTTGGGCCGACCAATTCCTAAAAACAAAGCATATGTTAATTACCTTGAATATGTTAATTACCTTGCATTTAAGATTTTCATACTTACTCTAGGATCCAATCAGAAAGTATCTGCCATTTCCTCTTGTCCTTTGGTTCAAAAGGATCATAACCATGGACGGATGCCATGATCCGTTTCACTGTAGAGTTTCCCTCGTAAGGGAATTTCGGGATGCCGATAGATGTGAGGTTCTTTTAGGACGTACAGGAGATTCGGCTTCCTTAATTATGAGTTCTACAAGAGAATCCAACCTAACAGTACCTTCAACTTCGTCTTCATCATCAGAAGGAGGAGCCATTTGAAGTTCTTTCTTCCTTGTTTCCTCGGTTACGTCTTCAACATCACCTTCTTTTTTTTTTCTTTTCTTTCTTTCTTCTTCCTTTCTTTCTTCTGCTTGCTCTTCTTCTTCTTTTTCTTCTTCTTTCTGTTCTTTTTCTTCAGCAAGTTTAGGCCGAGGATATCTTGTACGAACATGACCTTTTCTTTTCTTGTACACTCTAAGAGCAGGAGCTATTATATCTGGTTTTGCTTTTTTCACGTTCTTAAACCCACTCCTTCTCTCTCGCCTTGCCAATCTGGTTTTGACACCTTCTTTTGTTTCTTTCTTCTCATTTAGTTTTTTCTCGGCTTCGGGTTTTGAAACCCTCTTTCCGTTGAGGGTTTTGACACCTTCTTTTCGGTTGGGGTTTTGGCCCCTTCTTTTCGTTTGGGGTTTTGGCCCCTTCTTTTCGCCTTGGGGTTTTGGCCCCTTCTTTTCGTTTGGGGTTTTGCCCCCTTCTTTTCGTTTCATGTATTGGAACCCTCTTTTCACTGAGGGTTTTGATACCTTCTTTTCAATTTGGGGTTTTGGCCCTTCTTTTCGCCGGGTTTTGAAACCCTCTTTTCAACCTTCTTTTCAACCTTCTCTTCAACCATTCCTTCTTTCTTCTCGTTTCCATCCAGGACTGCAAGAAATACATAAAAATACAACTATAAAACAAATCAACAATGCAAAAATAACTCTACAACATATAGAGTAAATAATCTACAAAGCGAGATGAAATAAATCTACAAGTCGATTGAAACAAATCTACAAAATGTCTAAATCTACAAAGATCTACGTAAATCTACAATTCTATCACACAAATCTACAAGACCATAATCAAATTCTACATTAGCATGAAATGTACGTTACTAACCAGATCATCACCGGTTTTGTCTTCCTCACGTTTTCTACTAGACTTGGGGGTAACATTACCAACGTTTGCACCGTCGTTCTTGAAAAATTGACGTTTACCCGTCAATTCTACCTCCGCTTTATCAATTCTATCATCAACTTTCTTTACCACATCAACAAAGGCCTCTCTTACCGCAACGAGACCGCTCTAGAGATCATCTCCTGCACTGAAGACAAAGAAAACATCGACTCTGATTCATCTTCTCTTTCACACTTTTTCTCTTTAGAAGCTTTACCTTCAGCTTCAACTACTCTCTCACTTTTCCTCTTCTTATCTTTACCTTCACTTTCACCTTCACCTTGTTCTTTTTCTTCTTTTCTCTTCTTAGAAGCGTGACCTCCAGCTTCATGTACTTTGTCACCCTTTCTCTTCTTCTTTTTCTCCACTTTTGGCCAAAGCTTAGGATCAAATTGTTCTTTAATGATGTCCTCCAACAACTTGTCTAGACTATCATCTAACTCCTTCTTGTTGCCGGCCAATCGGGATACTTATCCTCCAAAGAAACAGGACACATATGCCTCATTCGAACCTATACATAAACATAAACAAATATGCAAATAAGACAAACAAATCGGCGAAACAAACAACAAATCTGCAACGCATATAAACAAATCAACATAACAGATAAACAAATCTACAAACCTCTTTATGCTTGGCTTTCTCATCTTCTAAAAACTTTTTCATGTCTATTCTGTTCCGGCCTCCTCTCCACAAAAAAGTCCGTGGCCATCTACTCCTTCCCTCTTATTCCCTTGTAATTCTCCAATACCGGAACGATTCATAAATCCAAATTAGGAGTGCGTGAACACATCCATGTACCGAATAGGTGTTATTCACAAACGAACCTAATCTAATTGAATTTACAGAGCAGAAAACCCTTCTCTACCCCATGGATAACTCTCAAACCGCTCTTCATCAAAAACTCTCACAAGACAGAATAGGACATTCTTGATCCCGCATGTAGCCCATATATTCCTACATGCGGGAGAATCAAATTAAGTATGAGCTTCTTCTTCTCTCGCGCTCTCTCCAACTCTACCACTTTCCAAAGTTTTTAACAACTCATCATATGAAGGAGCTTGGTTTTCAGCAATACCAATATCATTCCATAGCTCTGTTTTAAGAGCCGAGGCGGAGAGGGTTAGCCACCTGGGTTGATCGGATCACGCTTAACCCCGTAATTTCTGCAAACTCGTAGAGAGAAAACCTTAGTGGTAGGCCATCAATAACGTACCAAAACTCATGCTTGTTCTTCACTTGTAGTTGATTTGTCGGGAAATAATGGACCGTCTTTGCACACCACGTGAACGACGTGTCATTAAGCTTTAGAAACACTCCGAGACAGATTCCTTCATGGATTCCCACACATCAACTCCTATGAACTTTTTAGCGTTTTCTATTCTCTTAAGATAACAACAATGACCGATGCTTTTTACTTCAAACGGAGATAACCCTTCCTCATAACGCCTAGGTGGATAAGACGCCATTCCTATTTGCCAAAAAGAAACAAATCTACAAATTAGATATAACCCGAACAAGTATGCAAAGCAGATGAAACAAGTATACAACACAAAACAAGTCTGCAAAGTAGATAAAACGAAACAAATCTACAAATCATTTGAAAGAACACTACAAGCAGATATAAAACTCTACAAAGCAGATCCAAACTATACAAAGCGATGCAAAAACTCTACACATGAATGAAGTGAAGAAAACCAAATCAACGTTGACATGCAACATCAAACAACGAAACACTAAACACTAAACACTGAACAACAACGAAACACTAAACAAAACAGTCAATAATTTACAAACTACGAAACCCTAAAACAGAGATATAACCTTCGAAGTGAAATAAGATGGGAAAATGAGAGAATGCGAAGCCAAGGAAGACGAAGAAGAAGGAGAAACGACAAGAAAAACGAAAAAGAAGCGAAGACGACGACGGCGACGAAGAAGCGAGACGACGACGACGACGGCGACGAAGAGAGAACGAATAAATAACGAAGACGAGAACACGACGAAGGCGAAGAAGACGACGGTTGACGGCGACAATGAGGAAGAAGAAGACGGCGACGAAGAAGACGACGGTTTCCAAAATCGCACGGGAGAGAGGATGAGAGGAAGTTTTTAACGAATAATATTAAATGCTAAATTTCCGTTTTTTTTTTAAATATATAATGGCATTTAGTAACTGGGTTGTAGAATTGTTTCATCTATTTGTTGATTTGTTTCACCAGATATCATCTTTTTGTGTCTGCTTTGTAGATATATTTGTGTTTGTTTTGTAGTTTAGTAATAACCAACTTATTAGGGTCATTCTAGTGTATTTTCACTAAAACAAATCGCACACCCTACAAAACAAATCGCAAAATGATAAACAAATCTACAACCCTATAAATGAAATCAATAATACAAATCTACAGATGTTAACAAGTCTGCAACCATAGTAAACAAATCTACAACCCTACATAACAAATCTACCAACCTTCTAAATCAAATCGCAACCCTATAAATTAATCAACCCTACAAAACAAATCGCAAACGGATAAACAAATCTACAACCCTATAAATGAAATCATCAATACAAATCTACAGATGTTAACAAGCCCGCAACCATAGTAAACAAATCTACAACCCTACATAACAAATCTACCAACTTTCTAAAACAAATCGCAACCCAATAAATTAATCAACCCTTCAAAACAAATCGCAAACCCTACAAAACAAATCTGCAACAATAGTAAAAAATCTGCGAACATAAACTTGTTTAAAGATGAAATGTAGTACATAATCTGTTTAAAGGCCCATATGTAATTTTGTAGTACATAATGTGTACATAATGTGTTTTGAGGCCCATATGTAATTTTGTATGTGGTCGCATATTTATTTAGTGTATTTTTTTTGCAGAGTTTTTTCTGCAAAAAGTTGGTTGGAAGAATTGAATGTTTTTCCCACTTTATGGCTGGGTGGGTGTGAGTTCATAATTACGTCCTTAAAAACCACCATAACCATATGCTCTCAACCAAGCTAAATTTTTATTATTCAAACAATGGAGAACAATAACAAGATCGTTCAAATCATTGTGATGACCGGTGAATGGCGTTTTGATAAGAAAAGGTGGTTATTTTTCGTTGACGATCGACGTGGTAGTAGGCTTATAGGTGCTAATGTCGGGATGAGGTATGTCGATTTCGTGGGTTTGATTAATGACGAATATGGGTTCGACGACGTTGAAGAAATTATTGAGTTAAGTTATATGTTGTCTAAGAGGATGTTAGAAGCTTTACCCCAAGATACACCTTCGGTGATTATAGGAAATGATCGGCGCTTTCAAGCATATTTACAACAATGCGAAGATAGTTCTTTACGGTTATGTGTATCGGTGAAGAAAGCTCGAAAAATACCAACCGAGGACATGAACGGTTGGTTTTATGAAGAAGTACCTACGGCGAGTGTAATTCATGATGCAAGATCGAAGATTGGTGAAAACGAAGAGGATGCGGATGACGATGAGGTCGACGACGAAGGGCCTATATTCGATCGTTGCGACGACGAAGACGGTGTAACTTCGGATGATGAAGATTACACAGTTTACGGTATGTCTGAAGTTTTATTTAATGACCAACCTAAATTGCCTTTGAAGAAAAGAGGTTCCCAAATGCATTTTCTTATCCACGAGGATTTAGAAAGACTAGAATCTCCGGCTATTACCATTGCGGTTGGGCAACGCTACGAAAATAAAAAGGAATTAGAATCAAAGTTGAAAATTTTGTCCGTAATAAACAATTTTGATTATGACGTTGTGAAATCTACCACTAATCTATATGTGGTTAAGTGTTGGGTGAACGGTTGTTCGTGGAGGGTTAGAGCCTCGCCCGTGGGAATTAGTTCTCAATTTTATATCGAAAATACGTTGAAAATCACACGTGTTCCGTTACCGTGCGATCAGCCCGTTCACGAAAAGCAACTCCTGAAATATTAGGAAAACTTTACAAAGATTTTGTGGGGGGTGTGGGTCCAGGTATATTACCTGAACATTTGGCCGATGCTATAAGGATTCGCTTTCGTATTAAGGTAATAATTATAAAAACAATACAATAACATCTAATATCTTAAATTACACGTCAAGTAATGACCCTTTGTGTATTAGGTCGATTATTGGAAAGCACACCGTGCACTTGCACACGCTCGAAGTTTACTCACTGGATCACCGGAGAGTGGATACGAAGATTTGCCTACATACTTATTTCAAATACGACATGCTAATCCGGGTACATACACCGGACTCGAAGTCGATGAAGAGAAAAGGTTCAAGTATGTTTTTATCTCGTTTGGAGCTAGTATTTTTGGGTTTCAATACATGCGCAAAGTGTTAGTCGTCGACGGTACTATCTTGAAAGGCAAATATAAAGGGACGTTGCTTATAGCCACGACACAAGACGGAAATTTTCAAATATTTCCCATAGCTTTCGGCATTGTTGATACGGAAAATGACAAGTCTTGGGAGTGGTTCTTCACACAATTAGCCAAAGTTATTCCGGATGATAGAGATTTGGCTATAATTTCCGATCGGCACAAATCTATAAGTAACGCTATTCAGCTTGTATATCCTCTCGGTGCTAGAGGAATATGCACTTATCATTTATACAAGAACGTCTTAGTTAGGTTCAAAGGCGGTGAAGTTTTTGGTGTTGTGAAGAAGGCGGCAAATGCTTTTAGAATTGATGAGTTTGAGGAATATTTTCAAGAAATACATAATCGTAATCCCGCACTCCATGATTATTTGATACGCGCCGATGTAAAACAGTGGGCAAGAGTTCATTTTCCTGGTCATCGCTACAACATGACAACAACAAACATCGCCGAGTCTTTAAACAACGTAATACGAAAAAAGCGCGATCTCCCAATAGTGATCCTAATCGATGAGATTCGGTTGATTTTAACGCGATGGTTTGCGGACCGCCGTAACGATGCCACGAAAACGATGACAAGTACTTACTCGGGGTGTTGAAAAACTCTTGCAGTGTATATCAAAACATTTGCATTTTAAACTATTTATCTATTACAATTTATTAAAAATAAAATTTTAGGCTCGGGTTCATGTGGCAAAGGACATTCATGTCCAACAGATCGACGAAGATTTGTATGAAATCACTAACGGGGCGTTCGTTAACGTCGTAAATATAACGTTACGAAAATGTACTTGCCGTATGTACGATTTGGAGAAGATACCGTGTGTCCATGCGATCGCGGCTATCGAAAGAAACAAACTTTCTATCATACATTATTCTCATCCGTACTACCGCACGAGCTATTTGGTTCACGGATATTCACGACCCGTGATCCCCCGCGATAGAGCCTTGATTGTACCCAATGACGTGGAATCTCAATTGTGTTTACCTCCTGATGTACGTCAACAACCCGGGAGACCGAAAAAAGTGCGATTCAAATCGGCACTCGAAGTGGCAACAGAAAAAAAAGGGTGCGTAAAAATAACTCATGTTCTCGATGTGGTGCTTTCGGCCACAACTCACGGACGTGCAAAAGGTAGTACCGTTTTCGATTCACCGTAACGAAGAATGAATCGAGCGATCCTTTTCATTTCTAGAAATGTGAAAAACTATATTTGTTTCCATGGCAAGAACTTTGTTTGTTTTCATGCCAAGAACTTTGTTTGTTTTCATGCCAAGAACTTTGTTTGTTTCTTTACTTTCAATGTTAAGTTTGCAAATCAAATTTGCAATACATGTTCCAAAAAATGCCGTACAATAGTTATAAGTCCGCAAAAACTAAAAACCCATCTCGCCGCATTTGTTACTAACCATTTGTTTTGAAGAGTTTTAAAATAAACACAAAAAATTGGAAATCATATTCCACATCTCCTAAACAACAACAACAGAAACAAAAACTATGTCCATTCATAATAATAAAAACATCCTACTTCAAAGAGTCAGTCATCAGCAACAACTTATCCTCCTTAGAGCGCGGTAACGGATTCGACATCTCGTTATAGTCATCGGGTACCTCATCGTAGATCTCAACGCCCGTTTTCTTCCGGATAAACGGTATGTTCTCGTCGCACAAACCTTCAAAGCTAATCCCAAGTGCAAGACACTCAATATATTTCATCGAATACACACCACAATCGCCTCCTTGGATATTCTCGTGGTATGGATTTTTTCCGATAGATCGTATACTTCTTCAAAGCAATGTCCTTTTTTCCGAAGGAGGGACAATAGAGCGTACCATGTATGGAATCATCCGCGCGTAAGGTGTGATCTCCGCAACCATTTGCTTGTCGCTTGTTGACCAAATAATACCGTCGTATACGTCAATGTGGTGTCGAACTAGGTTCACATGAAGACCAACCCAATGCGCAGCATTAATGTTATGACAAAAGAACACGTGATCCACATCCTTAACCCACTCTTTGTTTGTTGGTGCAACAACTGGATATCGCCCCATCATCACCTCCTTGTATGCATCGCCAAATAAGAATTTCTTCGGGTTAATAGCAAATTGTTTGTAGTCTTGAAGCCAACAAATGACCCATGACTGATCTAGGAATGCTATACGCGACGATGTAAATGGTGTGGGTTGCGCCAAAGATCTTTTCCTAAGCATATGCATGAATGAGTTGATGTGCTGCGGATTGAAGAAACAAATATTATTTATTCGTACATGTAACAAAATTGTAAGGACATATATATATATATATATATATAAATTAGCTTACACATTCTCCAATCCAACCGAAGTTATCCTTCTCACTAAGAGGCCAATCTTGTTTTCGAGTCATCAACCTCGCGAAAAATTGGGTCCGCGGAACAAAGGAACCTATAGGCGTCGACCTATAAATAAAACAAATTATTGTCAAAAATAAGTATATTATTGAGCTTTAAAAACAAAGGAGAATACTTACTCTTCCTCAGTGATACGGTCTAAGAGTTCTTTCGCTTTGACCTCTTTGTAAGGTCCAAAAGGATCATACACCGTTGGAGAAGGCACCACTCCTTGCATCACCCGTTTCATTGGTGAATCTCCTTGAAAAGGAGATTTTTGGGTTGTTGCCATGAAAAGCCTCTTTTTCCCAATAGTTTTGTTTTCGTCAAGACACTTGGATAAGGCCTCCACTCTTTCCCGATGATATGAAACAGATAATGTGTCTTCGGAGTTAGGCTTGCGCATTTCACATGCCGCCTTCGCCACCGCCAATGTAACATCCTCCACATGATCATTCCAATCTTCTTCTGCAGTGCGTTTCTTATTCACAACAAAATTAACCGGGGTACCATCTTTGGAGGAAGGCTTAGACATGACCAGCCAAGACTGTATTAAAGGAAAAAAATTAGGAAAAAAGTTAGATTCAACAATGACATTTGATTGCACAAATATGACAAACAATTCTACATAAAAAATCTGCAACGCAAAAATAAATTCGTTAAAAATGGTTCATTTTTCAAAATCAGGATTTTTTTTTGTTTTTTAACTACATTGCTACGTTCATAAAGTAAGATATTTGTAAACAAATTTACGGATAACTTTGAATACCAAATTATTGTTTCAAAACGTAAATTCCAAACAACAAATCATACTAACACAAATCAAACAAAGTTGCAAAATGTTTGTTTATAACACTCCATAAATTGATCCACTATATTTTCCTGTGCAAATAAATCATATTTGATCATTAAGTTATAAAATCTATTTCATCAACTATTTGGAAAAAATCTAAGACAAAGATCAGTACTAACCGGCAGTTTGCTCTCAGCACCATCTTCCGCATTGTGCTTAACTCGCTTCTTGCTCTCTGCAAAATCCTCCGCAACGTGGTTTGTAGATTGGACTACTTCTTTTTCCACAAGTTTCTCAAAACCCTTTGCCTTCTCAACTTTGTTTCCCAATTTGTCAATCTTCTCATCCAATTTACTTTGTATGCTACTCATCCTCTTCTCCATATCCCCTTGGAAAGAAGTCAACTTTTCGTCCAACTTTTTCTCTAACCCTTGCATGTTGGTAGCCAAAGTCTCAAACAAAGAAAAAAGCCCTTTCATGTCCATTCCTAAATTTTGTTGCCTCTCCTCCTTACAAACATTAACAAAATTAAACATAATTCATTAAAAAGTAACCATAAGTCTTACCATAAACATAATAATAAAGAAATCATAACCATAAAATTACTATGATACCTTCTCGGGGACTTGTTTTTCGGACAATTTCTTTGGAGACTCTTTCGCTATCTCTTCCCGAAAGTCATCATCATTTCGTGCTTCATAGTCGCTTTGTTTTTTCCCTTCGACACATTCTTCTTTGGTACAACTTTCTTCTTATGTTGGACAAAATCATCGTCACTGTGTGCTTCCACCACCTCAGCAACTTTTCTCTTTTTAACCATCTTCTTCTTCGTCTTATTAACCGTGTCCCAAAAACCACTATCAAAAACACCATCAAGGATATCTTTCAAAAGTTTGTCTACATCCTCATCTTCCTCTTCATTCGTCCATGTTGGAATGACCTCTTCTTCATAGGTTGATAACATGTGTCTCACCCTCACCTACAAATATGAAAACAAAAAAATAACGTTATAAGAAACATCGTATTTAAATTACCCTTATATAACACCACATAAAATTATTATATAATTACACTTTACCTTGCCATGTTTATTCTTGTCATGAAAAAGAATATCTTCAATCTTAGTTCTTCCTCTAGAACCAGACCAACACAAAAGTGGAACATCATGTTTCTTACGTCCTATTTTTTCACCGATAATAGGTATGGCCTCATAGGCCCATATCTCGAAGTACATGAATGAACCCCGTCATACAATAAGAATCACCAACAAATTGAGCAACTTTAACACCCTCCACCAAATTCTCGCAAGCCTTTCTACCCCACGGAAACCTTTCAAAAGTCTCCACATCAATTACCCTTCGAGCTAGGTCTAGGGGAATTTCGCTACCCCGATGCAGCCGAGAACACCAATAGCAATAACGCATAAACAACCTATCATTCTCCGCTTCTCAAATGGCCATAACTCGCATACAGCCAATACCTCCAACAGTTGGTCCCAAGTTGGACCTTCGGATATAGGAACATTCATGTCACACCACAACCCCTTATGGTCACCCTCGCTAACACCTCCAACCACATAAGGGTCTATGTTCATACCTGTGATGTAACCAAACTCAAGTAATGAAAATCTTATTGGTTGATCATCAATCAAACACCACAATTCTTTACACTTCTTCGTCACTAGCTGATGAGTGAGAAGATAGTGGACCGTCTTAGCTGACCATATAAAAGAACTTGTTGCAAGTTTAACGATGCAACCAACCGGAGAACTTTCGAGATAACTCCAAACATCATCACCTAATTTTTCTTTCAAGGACCCAATGTTAGCCAACACACAGTAGTGGTTAATGCTTTTAACTTGCGCAGGAGATCTACCATCAGCATAAAGACGAGGAGGATAACCCATCAACACCAATCTGCAATGTTCACATAACCACAATTGAATCAATAAGTCTGGTCATCCAATAACATTTAATAAGTCTGCAAAATATATAAACAACTCTGCAACTTCATAATTCATGCCTAACTCTGCAACTTAAATCTACACTAGATCAACAACATAAACCCCTATACAATTTGAACATAAACTCATTTCAATAAGTCTGCATCAACTCCACTCAAATAAATTAGTCTGAAATTACTTATATAAGTCTGCACAATAAGTCTTCATACATATAAGTCTGCAAAGATATACATAACTCTCTACCCACAGAGTTTCATACATTCATAAAAAAATTCGCAACTTAAATCTACACTAGATCTACAAATTAAAACAAACTACACAATAAGTCCGCATTAACATCACTCAAATATATAAGTCCGCAAAATATACACTACATCACCCAATAGCAGATTTGCGGAAAGGGAGGAAGAACAAAAAAAAAACGACGAACTCCCAAATAATCAAAAATACTGCATCGAATCGAACCTGAAACTCAAGTGGAGCGATTACTAACAACAATGGTTAAGTGGTGAATATCAAGAACGTAAAGGTCAAACAACGGTGAAACAGTAAAGCGGCGAAGATGGAGAACATAAACGAGAAGGACAAGCAGCAGTGGTGGAGGAGGCGAAGGCAAAGCGGCGGAGGAGAATGTGAAGTCGTTAACGCCGGTGGTTAGGTTTACGGGGGGAAACAACGGAGAAGAGAAGGGAAAAAAAAGCCGCGACTTTTTTTGTGGGACGGGAAATGAGAACAAAAATTAGAACAAAAATTACCCTTTTTTCTTGTTTGCTAGTCCCTTATATTCTTTAAATTTACAAAATAAACCAAACAACATGATAATAAAGAGTTAAATCAATAAGTCAACAAAATAAGTCGACAATGACACCAGTGAAATATATAAGTCTGCAATTAAAAGAATATGTCTGCAAAATTTAACAAACAAGTCTGCAATAATACAACTTTGCACACATATATGGAGAGAGACAACGACGACGACAATGATACAACTGTATTTAGTTGACTACATGAATCAACTACATTGCGATGTAGTCGACTATATGTATTAACTACCTTGGTATAGTCACTTCAATATTTAGTGTATGTGGTTGCGGATTTATTTAGTGTATTTTTTCCGGAAAAAAAAAACCCAACTTATGCAGATATTTCCTAACCATTTGTTTTGCAAAGTTTTAAAATAAACACAAAAACAAATGAATGTAAACTAAATACAATCTACATGTTCTGCAATATCAATTAATTTCTACAATTTCGAATCTCTCGGTGGAGGCTCAAACATTGCCATTTTCTCAATAAACACAGGATCAAATGCCGCTTCCAAAAGATCAAAAACTATTTTATGACGTGCACACTTAATGTTCTCATCTTCCAACATTTTTAAAGGCAGATCCAACATATGACATTCCATATACTTAAGGGCATACACACCACAATCACCTTGGGATTTGTTAAGACCAAGTGGAACCGGTGTATGAACGATTGTATAGGGAGAAAGAGACATTTTTCCCCCATCTACCTTTCCAAGAAGTGTTCCACATATCCGAGGGATGGCGGTTGCAAACGTCTCCACGTCCCTCTTGTGGTGCAATCCAGCACAATCAAAAACCTCAACTATTTTAAGAGGAAAGTTAACACAACATGAGATCCAAGTGATTACCATTGATATTGAGCGGAAAGTAAATTCTATCATAGTGTTCAATCCATTTTTTTCTTGTCTTCCCATGAGACGGTAAGTCGCCATTTGCATAAGATATGATTTGATTACTCCACTTGTGGTTTTGTTTATTGCCCAAATACCTCTTGAATTCGACTTGAAGCTTCATGCCAAACAAACAATCCATGAAACCAACTCGAGGAAAATTCAAGTAACCCTAAAGATATTTTCTCCCGAATAAATACATTGTGGCATCCATATCCTGAAAAATAAACTAAAAAGTTAGATCATGAACATAATCACTTATACCAAATTTATTTATAAACGAGATTACTCACCTCGTTGCAAAGCCATTTACCTTGAGTCATTATTCGATCAAGCATTGTCAAATTAAGAATGCTTGGACCGATTTGTATTTGTCTGAAATTGTAAAACCATGTCTTTTTAAAAAGATTGTCAAAGCATAAAATATAATGAAGAGTAAAACTTACTCTTCTTCGGTGATACGATCCAACAATTCTTTCGCTTTCATCTCGTTGTAAGGTCCAAAAGGATCATATTTCGCGTTCAACACTTGCGCCGGTTCGCGGATCGTTTGTTGTTGACAACAAAATCAACCGGGATCCCATCTTGAGAAGAAGCCTTAGTCATTATCATCGAAGACTATAAAACAATGAAATCTTTAGAAATGATAATCACATTACGGAGCAAAAATATGAGAAATAATTCAACAAAACAAATCGCACAAATTGAATTTTTGAAATCATTTCTGTTTATTTTTTAAAAACTCGCAAAATTAACTTCTTCTTTTTAAAAAAATACGATAACTTGTAATCCCTTTTTTATTAAAAACTCGAAAACAAAAAAAAAGTATTAACATACAAAATTCAAACACATTATTTTCAAATGAATGACACAAAATTGCTAGAAGTTGCTAGTGAATACCAACTATCGAAATTAAATGAGACGAAGATCGTACTAACCGGTCGCTTGCCATCTTCTCGCCATGTGGTTTGTAGATTGCACAACTTCTTTCTCCACACATTTCTCAAAAGTCTTCCCTTTTTCAACTTCTTTGCCTAAATTTTCAATCTTTCTATCCATTTTACTTTCAATGGAAGTCATCTTCTTCTCCATATCCCCTTTTAAATCAGTTATTTGTGATACAATCTTCGTCTCCAAATTATTAATGTTGGTCGCAAGAGTTTCAAACAACGAAAACAATCCTTTCATGTCCTTTTGTAGTTGTACATCACTGCTACCCTTACCAACCTTAAACATAACACATTAATAAACAAACATTAAGGGAATTTGTTTTCTTAAAATACATATGCTTATTTTATATGATACCTTAGTTGTTGTCTCCGATTCTGTCTCCAATTCCTTTTCTTTATTTTTTGGAGACTCTCTTGACATTTGCTCCTCAAAGTCATCTCCACTTCCTCCATTATCAACTCTTCTCATTTTTTTATTCTTTGGTGAATCTCTTGCCATCTCCTCCTCCAAGTCATCTTCACTTCCTCCTTTACCAACTCTTGTTTTTATAACTTCGCTCCCTTTTTTTTCGTGGAAATTTCTTCTCCTTTTCTACAAAATCTTCATCACTTCTACCTTGTACAACCTCATCAACGTTTCTCTTTTTCCCCATCTTCTTTTCCGTCTTAGGAACTACCTTCCAAAAATCACTATCCAAAGTTTCTTCTAGTATATCACTAAGAAGCTTGTCCACTTTCTCATCTTCCTCTTCATCCGTCCAACTTGAAATAATCTCTTCTTCAGAGATTGAGAATATATGTTTCACTCTCACCTACACAAAATACAACAAACATTAAAGAGTAATGAAAAATTGGAAATTATATTAAACGTTTTAGAATAAAACACCACTTAAAAGCATTAATAAGTTTAACTTTACCTTCCCATGTTTCTTTTTGTCTTCAAAAAGAAGATCTTCAAGCTTTGTTCTTCCCCTAGAACCACGCCAAGCCAAGAGTGGAATATCTTCTTTCTTACCTCCCACTTTCTCACCAAGAATAGTTATGGCCTCATAAGCCCATATCCGAAGAACATGAACAAACCCCGTGACACAATATGAATCACCAACAAATGCAGAACCTTTTATCCCCTCTACCAAGTTCTCACAAGCTTTCCTACCCCACGGATACCTTTCAAAAGTGTCAACATCAATTACTCTTTTCGCCAAGTCAAGAGGAATTCTACTACCGCGATGCAACCCAAGAATACCCACGGCTATAACAGACAAACTACCAACCATTCTCCGCTTATCAAATGACCATGTCCGACATACGGCCAATACCTTCCTTAGCCGGTCCCAAGTTGGACCTTCCGAAATAGGAACTTCCATGTCACACCACAAATCCTTATGGTCACCCTCACAATCACCCGCAACCTCATAAGGATCTATGTTCATACCTGTGATGAAACCAAACTCAAGCAAAGACAATCTTATTGGTTGATCATCAACCAAACACCACATTTCTTTCGACTTATTAGTCACTAGCCGGTGTGTGAGGAGGTAGTGGACCGTCTTAGTTGACCATATAAAGTTGCTTTCGCTAGTTTCACAATGCAACCAAGCGGAGAGGTTTCTAGATAAGCCCAAACATCATCACCTAAATTCTCTTTCAACGACCCTATGTTAGCAAGCACACAATAGTGATTCATGCTTCTAACTTGCGCAGTGATTTACCATCAAGCATAGAGACGTGGAGGATAAGCCATCATAAATATCCTGCATCATAGAAAAACAATTTTAAGTTTGCAATTACATCACAAAAAGTCTGCAAAAACATATTATATCAAGTCATAAGTCTGCAATAACATCATACAAAGTCTGCAATAACATAACATGTCATAAGTCCGCAATAACTTTACCAAAATATTTTTCAACACAAAGTTTGCACTAACATAAAGTCATAAATCCGCAATAACATCACAAAAAGTCCGCAATAACATAACATGTCATAAGTCCGCAATAACTTCACAAATATATTTTTCAACACAAAGTCCGCACTAACATACTACAACAAGTCATAAGTCCGCAATAACATCACAAAAAGTCCGCAATAACATAGCATGTCATAAGTCCGCAATAACTTCAATAAAAAGTCCGCAATAACATATATTCACATGAAGAACCATAAGTCGGCAAAGGAATTATTAACTCTGCACCAACAATACATCAATCATATTAATATCTAATTTTAAGAATTGTCAATAAATGTGCTATTATCACTTAACAAGTAATCACATATAATCAAGTAAGTATTAACACATAAATAACCTTGCAAACACCACTTAACAACGAACATAAACAATAACGTCAATAGTCCTTCACAACTAAATAACTCGCAACCACGACACAATAAGTCTGCACTAACATATAAATTTTTTGCCTTTAACGTTAAAAACAAGTCTGCAAACACTAAACAATAAGTCTGCACTCACATGAAGAACCATAAGTCTGCAAATGAATTATTAACTCTGCACCAACAATACATCAATCATATTAAAACTACAACTTATATCTACTTAATATATGGCAACAATGAACCTGCAAACATCACTTTTAACAACAGTACATTAACACCGTAACACATTTAAATAAATCGCAAACACTAAACAATAAGTCCGCACCCACTATTGCCAAATTCATAATTATGCAAACATGAAGAACAATAAGTCTGCAAATGAATTATTAACTCTGCACCAACAATACATCAATCATATTAAAACTACAACTTATATCTACTTAATATATGCAACAATTAACCCGCAAACATCACTTTTAACAACAGTTCATTAACACCAGAACACATTTAAATAAGTCGCAAACAAGTAAATAATAAGTCTGCACTCACTATCGCCAAATTCATAATTATGCAAACATGAAGAACCATAAGTCTGCAAAAGAATTATTAAATTTGCACCAACAATACATCAATCATATTAAAACTACAACTTATATCTACTGAATATATGCAACAATCATAGGCATTATAAACACGATAACATGCACACTTAACCGCATGGACAAAATTCATATCAAAATACTCTAACCTTACAAGATAAATACCAATAACGAACCAAATACATATAAACCACTACAGAAATTGTTTGCACATCTTCAAATCAAACGAATCTGAAACGCATTTGTGTAAAAACCGAAACTTTTAACGATATGACTAACAAAACCTTGACCAAAAAATTGAAACTAACTAGTCAATATACGAGTACAAATCGGAGGAAATAGAGAGACCTACAACACGGAAGAGAGAGAGATCCGACGGAGGAGGAGGAGAGACACGCCCTAGGGAGAGAAAGAGCAACGACGGAGGGAGAGAGAGATACACGACGCCGTCTTTAGGACCAAGACAAGGACGACGACGGAGCCAAGAGAGGGAGAGTAACGTCGGCGGAGGAGCGAGACTAACGGTGGTGGCGGTGGTTGTCGGAGATGGGAGATCGAGTCCGCCGGTTTCGTATGAGGTGGAGAGAGAGAGTTAGAGAGAAATAAATGTCGCGACTTTTTTTGGGACGGAAAGGAGAAGAAAACTATATGTTTATTGTTTACTAGTCCCTCATATTCTTTAAATTTACAAAATAAACCAATCAACATGATAAAGAGTTTACTCAATAAGTCTACAAAATAAGTCGACAATAACAACAATCAAATTTATAAGTCCGCAATTATAAGAATATGTCCGCAAAATTTAACAAACAAGTCCGCAATACTACAACCGTGCACACATATATGGACAGAGACAACGACGACGGCGGAGGACGTACAACGACCACGGCGGAGGACGGAGATTTTGACGTCCAACGAATCTGTGTAACGAGAGATCGAGAGAGAACAAGGATTTAGACCGACAAGACGACGAACTTTCGGCGAGAAGACGACGGATTTACGGCGAGAAGACGATTCGGTGAGAGAGACGACGATTTCCGCGTGAGACTATGAATTCTCGGCAAGAGAGACCGGGGATTTTCCTATACATATACGACGTCGAGAGAAACGACTTCGAGAGACACGACGACGACGATACGACGGCGACGACACTACGGCGAGAGAGACGACGTCGAGAGACACGACGGCGAGAGACACGACGGCAAAGAGACACTACGGCGAGAGAGATAACGGCGAGACACCACGAGAGACGAAGTTTAGGTTTTGTAGTTAGGTAGACTTATTTTGTAGATTAATTTCCTTTGAAAAAAATAAATTCAATGGCAATTACGTAATAAAATGTTGTACCCTTGTGATAGACGTCTTTTAACACAAAGTTTACCCAAGAAAAGATTTGTAAGTCATTTGAGTAATAAACAAATAAAAAGAGGTTAGTTTGAGTAATTTCTCTTATATTAATGTACTAATACATTTATTATTAAAACTCTTTTATGAGCAAAAGAAAAGACTGCTCAAGAAAGCAGGCATGGGGATGGATATTTCGGTTCTATTGATACTAAACCGAGTTTCATTTCGATTTGGTTCGCTTTCAAGTCGGTTTACAACTACACGTGGCAACGATAACAGCTTTTCCTTTTCTTTTAGGTTTTTGTTTACTTTTGAGTTTCGTACGTGGCGTATTGTGAACCGTTAAATAATAAGATTATTTATTACGGTGCCCGAATCTATTATCTTATATATTAACACGTAGGACGCGGAGAAAGCTTTCGTGGCTCTTATCGGATTTGAAGTGAAGCGACGACGAAACACAAAACCAAAAATCGATGAATCTTGTCGCTGTTCATCGCGTTTCCTTCGAGTGCGTTTCGCGCTTCTCTTTGATCCGTCGAGAATCATGCGATGGATTCTCCGGTCGTCGGATTGTGGATTCGCGTGGACGGAATCGGCGGCTGCATGCGGTGACGGCGAGTTTGATCACCAGCGCTGATTCGTTTGAGGTTGGGCGGCTTATCGGTAGCTATGGCTTCATGAATGTTACTAGGTCTGTTTCACTTTGATTTTTATTCTACCTCTTTTAGTTAGAGATTATGTGTTGCTTCTGCGTCTTCGTGTAGAGAAATCTCAAATTTATCTCGAAATTAGGTTATACTATGTTCCACTTACTTGTTGCCTGCATACGAATATGTTTATATAAGCATATTGTATAGAAATATATGTGTATGTGAATGTGATTGTGTCTGTACTTGCCACATATTTACATTGAAGGGTCATATTCTATTTCGTTTCCTAAGCTCAGCGTTTTGGTACTCCTAGTTACTCAGGGTTACAGTCAGGATCTGACTTTGAATATACATCTGCTGATATTGGGAAGTTAAAAGCTCAAGACATTGGAGAAGGCGGTGTTAAGATCAGGTGCGCTTTTGGCGTTATGTAGACAAAAGTAGTATACAGTGATATAACTGGTAAAGTTAAAAAAATGTATTAGCCACGGCAGTTTGTCTGCAGACTATATGAAGGAAGAATATCTCAGGGTCCATTTCGAGGAACACCTATTACCTTTAAGGTGATTTGCTTGCTCTGTTGAACTTACTTACAGTATTACAAGTCTATACATCAAAAAACTTCATCTTTTCGATCTTAAGTTGCTTTGTGTTTGTAATTTGTCACGCATACTTGTGTGTCTGTAAAGGTTTATCCTGGACAGCGTGCTGGTGGAATTGAGGCTGACATGATGGCAGCAAACGAGTTGAATGCACATTCTTTTCTCCAGGTTGGATAAATTGCCATGCAAGATTGTTAAATGGATTCTTAGAAATTTCATATCTTTGACGGATAATAGTGTAATCACCTTGTTGTTTTGATGGTGTATGCAGACAAGTAAGAACCTGCCTGCTAACATGCTTATACTTGTTGGCGGCTTTGAGACACAATTTGGGGAACAGGTCAGGCTTACACTTTGAAAAGTGTTGAGCTTTGTTTTATTTGTGGATATTTTGGCATAACTTATGGAACATAGGTTCAATTGATTCATACATATAGTGGCTGGCTTTTCGTGATGGTGGGAAAGATAGTGCAGCCGACTACGCAAGAATTGCGAGTGAAAAAACATCAAGAGCTCGCTCCCAAGGAGTATGGAATCCTTATGAAAAAGAGCTGACGATGAAACGGAGGAGAAACTATGTCATTAAGATCCTACAGGGTGCAATGAAAGGTCTAGCCTTTATGCATGGTAAAGACAGGTTACACCAAAGCCTTGGGCCATCCTCAATTGTTCTCAAGTATGCACACGAGTATCTGAAAGTGCTAGCCACATCTCTCTCGATATAATTGTGTCATCTCACCGCTAATTTAGTTGATTGTTTCTTTCTGACAAAATAATCTATAGTACACCAGCTGAGAGAGAAGCCATCTATTTAATACCGCGGCTGCGAGACCTAGCCTTTTCTGTTGACATAAGGTTTCATTTCTTTCTCCTTTTCTCTCCCTGATTGATAGTTTATCCTCAGCAGTTGAAATTTTCGGTCTTGCTGTTTATAAACTCTTTGTTAATATACTTAGCTTACCTTACAGACCATCATGCTTGGAAGAAGGAGCGATTTCTGGTTCACTATCAGAGCAACTTTGGCGAAGGGCAACTGCATCTGGTGCCTTCACAGTTTTTGAGAAGAGAGCTTTTGGGATTGCAGATGACATGTAATGCTTTTGCTTTCTAATCTGCGAATGTTATCCGATAAAGATATAACACCTTTTCATTGTTTACAGATACGAAGCCGGTCTTCTTTTTGCCTACTTAGCCTTTGTTCCGTTCTGTGAAACAGGCGTGATGGATTCTCTATCTCTTCAGGCAAGAATACCATAGTATTGGATACAACGCAAACAATATAAATAGCTCTGTTTTGCTCATCTTAACACAATATCTCTTTATGTATATCTGCTCTCATCTGTGTATGTTGATCATAGCTTACTCTGATGAAGTGCAGAGACTACTGGAAAACACATTCCGGCTGGATATAGAGGCAGTTAGAGAGTAAGCATTTAGTTAAGAGGAGACCGGCTTATCGTAACTGTTAAAGTTTAGCACTCTAAGTGGTCTATATGTATCTATCTATCCAGGTATTGTTTAGCAGATGACCGTCTTGACGAAGCTGTGAAGTTTTTGGACTTTGGTGATAGAGCTGGTTGGGAGTTACTCCAGGTATTATATAGGAATAATAATTATCTTATATTCAGCCATAAAATCTTAAATCCCCCAAACGAGATTGTACTGCTATGTGTGTTTTGGGTAGGTAATGTTGAACGCTGACTACAGGAAACGTCCGGTTGCAGAAGCTGTTCTTGGTCACCGATTTTTGAACGGAGTTTTTAATTGACTAGTAGAGATAACGATTGTGTAGTTACACTTTGTTTTCTCAAAATATAATAATTATAATATTTGGTTGATGCATTGATAAGATTTCTTTCTTTGTTTTTGACATATACCCATATATATAACCAGAAAAAGTTTTCGATTAATTATGGAAAAAGTTTAATAATGAAACTCTCAAGTCTCAAAATAAAATATAAACTGTGGTATCATGAGAATTAAGCATAGATGCAATTCTCCAAACAACGTTTCACACAAGACTGGTAATTTTCCATTGACATTTACGTTTTTATTTGGTAATTTGATTTGCAATCTCTTTTTGAATGTTTCTTCCCTCTAAACGCCACATAATATGTTTCAGGAAAAAAATGACTAATATGTTTATAAAAAAAACATAATACATTAATAGTAACACTAACCAAAACAAAAGATTAATAATTCATTAGCTCATTAAGGAGTAATAAAATTCGTAAAAGTCTCTTTTATTGTGTAAACGAAGATGCACGTGATTGTTTTGTAACAACGCACGTGCGGCGATCCCAAGTAACCAAAGACGCTTCCTTTCAAGCCACACCGATGGGGAAAGTCACGGCAAAGCAAAAGCAACTAATAAGTACCTTTCTCTCTGTCTTCTTCTTCTCCAAAAGTCGTTTCTTTCGATTTCATTTTTTGACTCTACGAAAGCTTCACCCATATTCGGATTCTGAATCCGTGATCCACCCGGATCCGTATTCTAAGAAACGGGTCAGAGATCTATTCGATCTCGATTCGTGCTCGCTAGCTGATTTCGTTTCCCTTCATCAATGAGTTATTGCGACAATGTCGCGTTTTGCGCGTGGGTTCAAATTCAATGAGAATTCATCATCAATGGAGGAGAAGGAACAACCCAAAATCCCTGTTCGTCCGAATATCTGCTTCAGACCAATAAACCCTTTTGATTTAGAGCGTTTAGAGCAAATCCATCGTGACATATTCCCAATAAGGTAATAATTTTTGTATCTCTTTGTCGGATCTGACTTTCCATTTTAAGTAAGTCTCATCATCAATAACGGATATTATATTTTCAGGTATGAGTCTGAGTTTTTCCAAAATGTTGTGAACGGAGGTGATATCATATCTTGGGCTGCTGTTGATAAGAGCCGTCCTGATGCTCTTTCTGATGAGCTTATTGGTTTTGTTACTGCCAAAATTGTGCTTGCCAGAGACACCGAAGTGAGTTTCTTCTTAAAAATCGAAACTTTCTACAGTTTCTGCAGTGTTTTGTAAGGTTTTTTGATAGAAGCTTGTTTTGTGGTATGTTTAAGTTTTAAGCATTGCCTCTTCGTTTGAATCTTTTTTGAAACATTTCATTATGTCCTGTGAAGTGTAAACAAGTAGGAACTTTTAAGCCGTGTTGATGAGTTGATCAGATGGGTTTCTTACACAAGTTCTTAAAAATCATATGAAGCCACTTTTTAACATCTTGATTATGATCAAACTTGTTATGTACTTGTTCTCTTATTGTAACAAGATAAGGGCTATCTTTCTACAGTTTCTGGGTTGATAGTTTTTATGTCTTTTGTGTAGATATCAGGTTTAATAAGTTATGACTCGTCCAAGGGAGATGAGACATTAGTGTATATCCTAACACTTGGAGTTGTAGAAACCTACAGAAAACGCGGTATAGGTATATATTGATTATGTACTAAACCATTTGACATGGGTTTCTTTATTGATTCTACACTATTCTCTTGCTTGGTTATCATTAGTTAATATGAAGTTCTGCTGCAACTTTCTTTATTGTGGCAGCTAAATTGCTTATTAACAAGGTCATCAAATACGCGTCTAGTATCCCTGTGTGTCGTGGTGTTTACCTTCACGTGATTGCACATAACAACCCTGCAATCCGATTGTACAAAAGAATCTCCTTCAGATGTGTTGGGAGGTTACACGGATTCTACTTAATCAACGGCCAGCATTTCGATTCTTACTTGTTCGTCTACTTTATCAACGGCTCCCGCTCTCCTTGCTCGCCCTTGTAAGTATCTTTAGCATTGTACTTAACTCTTTGTCATGTGATGTTTTTTGCGGTTTTGTCATATATGGTTGAACCATGGTTGCATTGCAGAGATCTTGCGGTATTGGTTCTGAATTATATAAGGAACAAAATCAAATCAGTAGCATCAAAGCTTACCAAGCATGAAGAGAAAAGCTTGAAATGTGTTAAAAGCAGAGACAACACGCGGTATCTCTTGCCCACGCAGACCAAACGAAATTCTGCCTCGGAAAGATTATCATCCGCATACGATTATGTGTAGTGTTTGTATCAGATTATTCACAGACATTGTAAAAACTGTTTCATCTCCATGTCTTAATTAAGCTCTGGTTATGATCCTACTGTGTGGTCTAACAATGTAAATATTATGATAGTTAGACAAAAATTTCTCTTTGGGAAAGAAGGTTTCAATCCATTAGCTAGCTTGTAGGAAAATTGCTTAAGCTCGCATACAATACTTAGAAATTACAAAAGCAACTCCCATCTTTTCTACATTGTATGCTAAACCATAAACCAAATTGTGCTTAAACTGCTAAAAGTTAGTTGGTTTGTTTTGTATTTTTAAAGAAAATTAGGGACTAGTAAACAATAAAATGAAAGTCTAATTGCGATTTCAGACTAGTAAACCAGTATTTTTTTTAAACGTCGAAGATATTATTAGGAAAAATAACCGGACCACAATAATACCGGTTAAGATTGTATTCACCGTATCAATTGGTTTGCCTTTAAACCGGAGTATTATATATACACATGTATATCTTCTTTTCTTCTTATTTTTATTTCACAATCGTTTCTCTTTCGTCAATCAGAGAATCGCCGTCTCTTTCCGCGGCGAGCTTTCGATCCTCCGGTGTGTGCTGTTAGCCGTCGTCTCTCTGGCTTGAAGTAATTTCTTCTCACTTTCTCCGCCTTTATTAGAGGTTTGTTCTCTTAATCTGCGCAATTTGTCGCTAAAACCCTAGATTTTTTATTTGCTCTATTTTTCTTTTCTGACCTAATTTTCTTCACCTTGGAACATCAAAAATCTGGTTTTGATGATTTTAATCAAAATCTAGCTTCTGTTTTTTCGATTATATGGGTTCGTGGGTGTTTTTTGTTCTTCGTCCCTTTCCGCGAATCTGGTTCTGTGTGATGTTGTTTTGTTACTCTACTTGCTCTATGTAATATGTGATCACTTTAGTTGTTGTTTCTAAGTTGATCCATTTTTTGTTATTAGGTCTTGGATTGAAATTGTTGGTATATCATCTTGGCACTTGATAATGGAAGTGGACAAGTCAAAGTCAAGGCATGAGAGCAGGGAAGAGAAGTCTGACAACAAGGGGTCACCTTCTAGAGAACACAGAGATGGAAGGAGGAGAGAAAAGGAACATAGGAGCAAAGATAAAGATAAAGACTACGATCGAGAAAAATACAGGGAAAAGGACCACTATCGAAGGGATAAGGAGAAAGAGAGAGACCGAAAAAGAGATAGAGAAGGAGACACTGAGAAGGAGATCTCTAGAGGTAGAGACAAAGAGAGGGAGAAAGAAAAGAGCAGAGATGTCAAGGACAAGGACAAAGAAAAAGATCGGGTGAAAGAAAAGGAGAGGGAAAAAGAAAGAGAACATAAAGAGAGAGAGAAGGAGAAATTGAAAGACAAGTCTAAGGAAAAAGACAAGGAAGCATACAAAGACAAGGATAGGTCAAGAGTGAAGGACAGAGCAAGTAAGAAAAGCCATGAAGATGTTGATGATGTAGAAAGACATGACCATTATGACAACATAGGTTCTAATGAAGGTGAGGATAACGTTGATGTTGCATCTAATGGAAAAAGGGGATCTGCATCAGAACTTCAGGATCGCATTTCTAAGTATGTGATTCTTTCTTTGTACCGTTAAGGCGTTAACTAATTCAACTGTTGAAATTCTTTTTCAAGTATTTTAACATTTGTGTTTTCTTCTTCAGGATGAAAGAGGAAAGAAAGAAGAAAGCTGAAGATGCTTCTGATGCTCTATCATGGGTTGCAAGGAGCCGTAAGATTGAGGAAAAACGAAATGCTGAGAAGCAAAGAGCTCATCAGCGCTCAAGAGTTTTTGAGGAGCAGGTATTTCCTCCATTCCTTGGTCATATGACTCATATTTGTATTCTTTTACTTCTCCATAATTTCCTTTTTGACATTTTGATAATCTATCTTACTTCATATTTATTCAGGACAATCTTAATCAAGGTGAAAGTGAAGACGGCGAGGATGGTGGTAAGTTTTCTTTTGCTCGAAGTTATAAAAATGTAGGATATAAATGTGCCTAGCCGTTTACAGTGGGATGAGAGATATGTATAATGATTCAATTGTCCCATCTTACAATAGAATGATATTCTCTTTCATTCTTTTTAAAGCAAGTTTTCATATTTTGTGTTATTTTGTGTTACAGAGCATCTATCGGGTGTTAAAGTTCTACATGGTTTGGAGAAGGTGGTGGAAGGTGGAGCAGTTATCTTGACACTAAAAGACCAGAGTGTCCTTGCTGATGGAGATGTTAACAACGGTTAGTATTTTTATGCTCTCTTCTTTTTTAACGTTATCAACAGTTTGACGTGAGGGTGTATCGTAAACCAGATTTGCAACTATTCTGGCAGAGATTGACATGCTAGAAAATGTGGAAATTGGAGAACAGAAGCGTCGGAATGAAGCTTATAACGCTGCCAAGAAGAAAAAGGGAACATATGATGATCAGTAAGTTAAAACAGATTTCAATAGCATTTAGATAAGCATTTTGTAATATTTAAGACTGAAACATGCCAATGGTATTGATTTTTAGGTTTAATGATGACCCTGGGGCAGAAAAGAAGATGCTTCCGCAGTACGATGATCCGGTTAAGGATGAGGTAAGTTAGGTCTTTTCAAATACTAGAACTATAGACACTCCTTCGGGTTAAAAATAACATTGCTGCTTTCATCTTTAGGGGGTATTTTTGGATGCAAAGGGACGCTTTACTGGTGAAGCAGAGAAGAAGCTGGAAGAGGTATCTTCCTTTCTAACATTTTTAATGATTAGTGGTCTGAAGTCATTGTTCGCTAATGTATTTTATTGTCCTTCATGTTCTGCCTAATCAGCTGCGCAAGAGGATTCAGGGTCAAACCACAAATACTTTTGAAGACCTTAACTCAACATCAAAGGTCTCATCAGATTACTTCTCTCATGAAGAAATGCTAGGATTCAAAAAACCTAAGAAGAAGAAATCATTGCGGAGAAAGGACAAATTGGACGTTAGTGCGCTTGAAGCAGAAGCTGTTGCATCAGGATTGGGAGCTGAGGATCTTGGTTCTCGCAAAGACGGCAAAAGGCAGGCCATGAAAGAGGAGAAAGAGAGGTCTGAGAATGAAAAACGTAGCAATGCCTATCAGACGGCCCTTGGTAAAGCTGATGAGGCATCCAGACTACTCAGAATGGAACAAGTTCAGCCTATTCAAAGAGAAGAAGACGAGACTATGGTGTTGGCTGATGATGCGGAAGATCTTTATAAATCGTTAGAGAGAGCTAGGAAGTTAGCTTTCACAAAGAAAGTGGAAGCTGGATCTGGTCCTCAAGGACTTGCGCATCTTCTGGCTGCCAGTACCAACCAAACGACAGATGATAATAGTTCCGACGTGACTGAGGCACAAGAAAATACAATGGTTTTCACAGAGATGGGAGATTTTGTCTGGGGGCTCCAGCGCGAAGAAGGTAGAATTTAATTGATTCTGCTACCTGGGGATCTTTTTAAAGAAAACGATGCTATTAGTAAGTGATATGGAGATTTTGATTTTGATATTTTGTGTTGCAGATGTGCCGGAATCAGAGAGAGACGATGATGTTTTCATGGATGAAGATAAAGCACCCAAAGCTCCTGAAGAAGTAAAAGAAGAGCAACCTGATGGGTGGGCAGAAGTTAAAGACACAGAGATGGATTCAGCGGAGATTTCATCAGATACAAAAGAGATAACTCCTGATGATACCATACACGAGGTTGCTGTGGGGAAAGGATTATCTGGTGCATTGAGACTTCTGAAAGAGCGAGGAACCCTAAAAGAGAAAGTCGAGTGGGGTGGTAGAAATATGGACAAGAAAAAGAGCAAGCTTGTGGGTATCGTGGATGAGGATGAAGGAGGAGGAGGTAGTAGTGAGAAGTACCATAAGGAAATCCGGATTGAGAGGACAGACGAGTTTGGTAGAACTGTAAGTTTTCTTAAGCTCTCTGCTTCGCAGTCTTATATTATGAGTACAAGTCTTTACATAATAACAACTCGCATGTTGTTGTTTTTTTAACAGTTAACTCCAAAAGAAGCTTTTCGAATACTCTCCCACAAATTCCATGGGAAGGGACCTGGGAAAATGAAGGAAGAGAAAAAGATGAAACAGTACATGGAAGAGCAAAAGTTGAAGAAAATGAAAAGCTCAGACACACCATCTCTCACTGTTCAAAGAATGAGAGAAGCTCAAGCGCAATTGAGAACTCCTTACCTTGTCCTCAGTGGCAATGTCAAACCAGGGTATAACATTTGCTTTTCATTACACAGTTTTGGATGGACACTCGGTTTTTTTCACTAACACATGTTTGTTGCAATTTTGTCAGACAAAGTAGTGATCCCCAGAACGGGTTTGCGACTGTTGAGAAGGATGTTCCAGGAAGCTTAACACCAATGCTTGGTGACAGAAAGGTATCTCAGAATTTAGATAAAATAAAAATCTCTACTACAACAACATATATATATTTTGGACTAGTGTTGATATATATATATATATATAATTTGCATTGAAACGATTTTCAGGTGGAGCATTTCTTGGGAATAAAAAGGAAGTCAGAGCCTGGAAACTCGAGTACACCACCGAAGAGACCAAAGCATTGAGCTTGAACCAAGGACAACTTTTGAACAATAAAGAGCTCTTGCTTGCTTGCTTGCTTGCTTGCTTGCTTCACAAGGATTAGTGTCTGGTAAACTCTTTCTTGTTTTAAGGATTACAATGACATCTCTGGTCTTTTGTTACAATCTTTAAAAGAAGACAGCTTCAATATAGATTCATGCCGACACTGTTGAACGAAGAAACTTGACTCTATTCTGATGAAGTGGGCATGATCGGTGTTGGTTTGGTTTGTTTTTGCTTTTGTAATAAAATGGAGATTAGACAAGTATATCAAATTTTTCAAGAATCATCTTTATCAGCTTCATCCAAGTTGCTAAAGCATAAGAAATTCTCAAGAAATTCGTAGATTCATTTTGTCTTATCATGTTTTAAGCAACTCAAAAGATATTCTGCAAATCATCTCCATGTTTGCCTAAGAAACAGAAGCCATAAGAGCTTGGCAAAGAAATCACACTTCACGCTACAACCAACAATCAAGAACACATGAAAATGGCCAAGAATTTAGAAATCTAATTATGCTTTTCGAGAGTAGCAACCAACAATTAAACCCTGCAAGTATACGAGAGAGTGAAACAACTAAAAAAAAAAAAATAACACAAGTTCAAGAATCCAAATGAAAATCAGCAGAGCAGCTTAGGCAAGAACCTCTTGAGATATATGCTCGACAATGGCAGATGCAAATTGCAACAACACATCCCAATGATACTAATCCCAGAAGAAGTCGGTCAATATAGGCTCATAAGAGAAGTCATCTTTGACATTATCTCAGACTTGATTCTTCTTCTTGTTTGTGACCATGTCCCAGAAGAAGTCGGTCAATATAGGCTCATAAGAGGGCATCTTAGCATATCCAGGAAAGTAGTTAATATCAATAACAAGGTACCTATCATCATCACTAGCATCCCTAATCACATCAAAGTTAAACAGACTCAAACCCATCGATTCCCTCATCGCCTTTGCTAGTCCCGTCAAGAAACTCAACGGAGGCAACTCCACTTCCTCACCATACTCTTTCTCCTCCTCCTTCTTCTTCTTGTCTTCTTCTTGATAAGCATTCAGATTCGATATCTGCGAAAACGGTAGAGAACCCCCAGTCACCATCTTCTCCTGAGAGATATCGGGTAAAGACTTTCTCTTTACACATTGCACATAGTCTCCAACAACATAGACCTTGAATATCACACCACCGTGATTCACAAACTCCTGCAACACAATCGGTGCTTTCACTATCTTCTTCATACCTTCTTCATCGTAGATCAAAAACATCTCGTGAGATTTCGCGCTTCCGTCTGCTTCCAACGGCTTAGCTATCACCGGAAACTTGAGCTCCCCTCCTAAAGCTCCTCCGCCGCTCAAAACCTCCGGATCCGTAACAACGACCTGCTTAGGAACTCCGAATCGAGGAAACCCCAATTGAGTTATAACCTCGAGCATAGAAACCCTATTGCGAAGCCTCTCTATAGATTCCGGCGAATCTACGACTGGAACGCCGGGAAATTTCTCGCGAAACTCGCGCAGATTCTCCTTCCACGCCACATCGTATAGCTTGTGGATTATGCAATCGATCTTATTGCCTTGATCCAGCAACGATTTCGATGGATCTAGCTTGATTAGATCGATGCCTCGTTGCCTTGAGTGTTCGATCAGAGAAGTCTGCATGAAACTAAGCTGTTTCTTCTCCGCGAGAGCGTATCCAACTACATATCTCTCCTTGCTTGAATCTGACATAGAGATTAGATCGAAGAAGATGATACAGAGGAGAAACTATGGCGAATCGATGATAAAACAGAGAGAGAGAGAGAAAGAAAGATCGAAAAAGGATTGTTTCTAGAGAGAGAGAGTGTGTGTGTGAAGGGAATGTTTAGCACGTGTAAGCGTGTGAAAGTGTATGATGCTTTCTTTTGTTGTGGGCCCATTGTTTTTGTTAATGGGCTTTAGATCACGTGGAAAACGTTTGTGAGCAGAAACGCGAACGCAGACGCATAAAAATTGCGACAGTCTTAAAAAGGAAAACACCAAGCCTTTACATTAGAAAAAAAAGATGGAGACAGACACAAATGTTGTTTAAAAATCCAAAAGAAGAAAAGAATCAAGAACAAACAAAGATATATATTTATATAAGTGAACACTTGCGAAAATCAAAATGGTATACAAATACATATATTTTATATTTATGAGACTTTTTTTATTTAGTTTCTTACTTACCTGATAAAGAGTGTTTGTTATTTGTGGTTTACAGGTGCTTTCTTCTTGAGGAGATTCCCAACTTTGCCAAGCAAAGTCTTCTTCTTCTTCATCTTCTTCTCCATTGCAAGCTGATCTTCTGCGGTTAAAGCTTTTCCGGTTTCTTCAATGTTCTCTGTTGAGGTTTTGTCGCTTTCATCGATCTTGCTTGAATCTTCTTCTTCTTCTTCATCTTGAGTCTTTAGCTCTGATTTCTTCTCAGGAAAAGCTTCTTTCTTCTCTATTTGACAACTTTCCCACATTTTGAATATAACTTCAACAGAATCATCCTTGTCATCATCTTTAGACTCTTCTTTCTTCTCCTTCTTCTCTGTTTCCGCCTCGGGTTTTCCTTCTTTCTCCTCTGTACCATTGCCATTGCCATTGCTGATATGTTCTTGTGGAGGTTCTTGTTCAATGGTTTCAACTTTAAGAGGCTTCTCTTCTACACTACTATGACCGTTCTCAGAAGAAAACTCAACCACTTTCGGTAGCAAATCGTAGTCTTTCTCGCTTTCACTGAGCTCTACGCTCTCCTCTTCGGCTTTCTTCTTGGCCAACATTGCTTCCTCGAGTAGCTTCGATAACTCCTCGATCTTCTTCTGAGAAACATCCTCTTTTGCTCTTAGATCCTCGTTTTCGTTATTAACGCTTTGGAACTCGGTTTCTTTGTCCAACAGATTCTCTTTAAGTTTCATGCTTTCGGCTTTGGCTTCTCCGAGAGTGTCCTGAAGATAAACAACTTCGTTCTCCACTTCTTTTAGACTCTCTTTCGTCTGTGCTTCTTTCTTCCAAGCTGCATCGGCTTCTTCCTCAGTTCTCTTGAGCAAATTATCCAACCGATTCATTTCTTTCCCCATCGAAGCAACTTCTTCTTCCATTTTCTTCACGTTGTTCACCAAACTGCCTTCTTTCATCTCCCAATCTTTCTTTGAACTCTCAAAATGTTTCTTGGTCTGTTCCACAGCGCTCACAAGAACATCGATCTCATGTCTCGCCTCGTCAAGCATATTCTCGTACTTCTCGTTCGTCGCTTTTATGACCAGCTTCAAGTCATCTATTTGTGTTTCGTACTCGTGATCGCCTTGACTCAACAACTTCTCTTTCAGCTCCCTTCCTTCACTTGAAACTTCGTGTAATGCCGAAGCTAAACTCTCCATTGCTTTCTTACTCTTCTCCTCTTCCTCCTTTGAGCTTTCCAGGTCTGATAAGAGCTTCTTTTTCTGCTCCACGAGCCTTTGAACACTTAAAGAAGCATCTTTCTCCTTATTGAATGCTCGATACTTCTCCTCTTCGGCAGTTTCAAGCTCATTCTTCAAATTCTCTACTTCTTTTTCAATCTTAGACAGTTCTTCTTCTGTGATTCCCAATCGTTTCTCAGATTCCTCAAGATCCTCCTTTTGCTTAGCAATCGTTGTCTCCAACGTCACGATTTTCTCCTTAAGATCAGTGATTTCAGATTCTGTCTCATGCAACTTGTCATTTCTTCCTTCGAGTTGTTTCATCACAGATTCCAAAGATACAGACGCTGATCTCTCCAACTTTTTAGCTTCTTCTAGCTGTTCCTCGAGTTCTCTGGCTTTGCTTTTCCACTCGTCAGAAGAGCTGTGTGCACAAGATTCTGCCATCTTCGCAGCTTCTAAGTCAATATTAAGCTTCTCGATGATCATCTTTTGTTCTTTGACCTCTGCCTCATAACTTCTAGCTAGCTCAAGATCTCTTTTCAAAACCATAATTTCGTCTTCTAGTTTGGTCACCACTTCGCTGCCTGAAATCGCCTTCTTTTCACGGGTTGAATCAAGCAAAGCTTTTAACCGTGTCAACTCCGAAGACAAAATATCGACTTTCTCTGCATGAATTTCAGCGGTCTTGCTAGAATCATCTGCTTGGCTCAAGGCCTTACTCTTGGCGTCAACGGCTGCAGCAAGTTCTTCATTGACTTTCTCAAGCTCATGTGTTAACGAAACAAGAGCAGCAGAATCAGAAGCATGTTGGTTCTTGACGTTCTCGAGCTCTTTCTTCAGTTCTTCTTCTTTCTTCTGAACTGCCTCGATCCCCGCCTCAACAGCCTCGAACTTCTCAACCTCGGAACTCTCCTGAGCATTTTTCTGAGCTTTTAATGCATCATCCAGCTTCACAGTCGCTTCTTCGACCTCTTTTTTAGCTTCATTGAGTTCATCGAGCGCTTTAGCTTTTTCCTTCTCCAAAGATGATATCCGCTCATTCGCTTTCTTCAGATCTTCCTTGATTTGACTCAACCGGGTCAATGGTTCTGTTCCTTTCGCTAATACACGCGCTTGTGTTTTCTGTGAACCATTACAAAGCAAGATTCATATCAATTGTCATGTTAACAGAAGAAAGAAACCACATAAACAATGAATGACACATAAAAAAAGTAAGTCTTTTTTACTTGAACAATATCACTATCCAAAACCCATAGAGACCATTAATTGAATGGATAACTTACATCTGGTGTGGTAGGAACCTTTGGTGATCGTCTCTCAACAACAAAAGGCTTTGAGTTTGGTGAAGAACGATCAAGAGAGAGACGTGAATTCGGAGTAGGTGATGGAGAATTAGTCTCTGATTTAGTTACTGCCCTGCTTAACCTTGCTGCTCTTGGTGTTGCCGGAGATGATTTTCCGACAACAGTAGTTTCTGGTGAACTAGTTCTGTTCCCAACAACAACAACAACAACAACAACAAAGGGACTTAGATCTGTGACTTGATCATTGACAATTTTTCTCAAAATAGTAACTTTTAATCATAGATCTAAAAAGAAAACTCATCAGAGGATAAAAATAGAGTAAAGAGTCTTACTTAGTCTTAGAAGCCATATAGCCACCGTCACAGCCACCACCACCAACACCGAAGAGCACAAGTCAGAAGCTGATCGATTACAAAACAAATGTTAAATCTCAAAGATTCGAACTTGTGGAAACTGAGTCTTGAGATCTCAAGAGAGAGAGAAGGAGACAATGATTGGTAATCGGTGGAGAGAGAGAGAGAGAGAGAGAGAGAGAGAGAGAGAAGAATGATAGAAGCAGGTGGTGGTGTAGCTGTCTCCAGAGTGGCCACACACTCCATTACGAGGATATTATGGTCATTTGCTCTATTAATTAAAATTAAAAATGTTTTATCAAGAAGAAACCAACCACTAGTAATTAATTACTTTATTAATTAAAAAAGAACGTGAAGGTTGGTAAAATGACGAAAAGGACATCGAGTTTGTTCTTTTAATATCTCAAACTCAAAAGCTGAGATAGGGAACAAACTATCACTCTTGTTTGTGTTTCTACAAAGATCAACGGCTGCGATTGTTTCAGCAAATTTTAAATTTATTATTCGCAATTGGATTTATTCTCTTGACGTTTGGTAAGTATATAAATGTATGAAAAAATAAAGCAAAATAATAAGTTCACTATGGTGAGAAATTGGTTAGGAAACTATTGAATTCAAATTAATCATGTATTCTTATAATAAACCAATCAAACATATATGTTTTTAGGTTCAATCATAACCCCCAAAGAATGTCATCAATTTTTACTAAAATCATATATACAAGATTTTTATATAATTATATTAGAAGTGCAAAACAAAAATGGGCGTGTGATATTGGTACATAACACATGAGATGAGACTATTAATCCCTTTTTCTGCTAAAAGTAGAAATCATGTGATCTATGCAAATCAAACATTATTAAAGCAAATTACACATTTATAAGCCAACTCCAAAGTATTACTTTGAGGTTTCGAATATCTTGTATACTGGTTTAGTCATGTTTAATAAAATTATTATTTTGTTCATCCAAATTTAATAATTTATAAGATTTAATTGCCAAACATAAAACTCTCTTAAGCTACAAGAAAACACACAAACACACAATTTACATGACAAATACAAAATCCAAAGACTAGTGTGAAACCCTTTTGTTCCTTCAAATCAAACAAGCACAAAACAAGAAACATCTAAAGAACTTTTGTAATTCTCAGATCCTCCATTTAAACAATGCACAGACATTGGTTCCAGTTCTTGAAAACCTGTCTGAACAATGGTGAAAGACTTCTTACAAAACAAAAATCCACGCACCACTAGTCATGAACGCCTAACTTGGATAGAAGATACTCAAATGTTGGTCTTGGTAATGCCTTTGTAAACATGTCAGCAACTTGTTCAGTCGTTGATAGATGAATTGTCTCTATAAGACTGCCGAACCGCATCACGAACTCGATGACAATCGGATTCAATATGTTTAGTTCTTTCATGAAAAATCGAATTTTTGGCGATATGTATCGTCGACCGTCACAATGCAATGTCATAGTTTTAATGTTCATAACCAAATGTACGTAGCAATGCCTTTGTCCATTGGAGTTCCTTTAAAGCGTAAGCCATAGCTCGATATTCCGCTTCACGACGAACAAGATACGGTTTGTTGTTTCTTCGTTTTCCATGATATAGGTGAATCGCCAATATACACAATGTAAGCCGAAAGAGATCGCCTTGTGATAGACAAGAGTTCCAATCGAGTCACAATATGCCGTGATATGAAGATTACTATCGGACCGTAGTAAAACCCCCTGTGAAGGTGTTCCTTTGAGATAGCGAACCACCCTAAGAGCTGCGTTCCAATGTGCCACAAGTGGCTTTTGCATAAATTGTGATAGAATATGAACAATATATGTGAGATCAGGTCGCGTAATAGTGAGATAGATGAAACGGCCAACCAAACGTCGATATTCTTCCGTTTATCAAATAAGGGGCTACTAACTAAGCAAGTTTGTGGTTTAGCTCAACAGAACAAATGGTAGGTTTTGTGTCAAGGAGGCCTAACTCTTTTATAATATCTAGCGCGTACTTGCGTTGAGAGAGAACAAATCCATTCGGTCCACGAGAAACCTCAATGCCCAAGAAATACTTCAGTTTTCCAAGGTCTTTCATGTGAAAACACGTCTTGAGATAGTCCTTGAAACTGTCTACATGCTTCAGGTCGTTACCAGCAATGACGAAATCGTCCACATAGACAAGAATGTGTAGTATTTTTCCTTTCTTAACTAGCGAAAACAACGAAGAATCCTCGTAGCTTTGTTTGAAACCAAATTTCAGTAAAGCTGCCGAGAGCTTAGCAAACCAACATCTGGGAGCTTGACGAAGACCATAAAGTGATTTCTTGAGACGACATACCTTATTCGGGTTTGCTGATTTGTAACCTGGTGGAAGCTTCATATAAACTTCCTCCTCGAGATCTCCATGTAAAAAGGCGTTATGAACATCCATCTGGTGGACTTCCCAATCCTTAGCCGCAGCAACTGCGAGGAGATAGTGAACAGTAGTCATCTTTGCAACCGGGGCAAACGTTTCTTTAAAGTCGGACCCTTCTTTTTGATGATTACCCATTGCCACAAGACGAGCTTTGTGGCGTTCTAAAGTACCGTCAGCATGAAATTTCAGCTTGTACACCCACTTACTAGCTATGGCCTTTTTACCCGCTGGAAGATCAGTGATATCCCATGTATGATTGTCTTCAAGAGCTTGAATTTCTTTGTTCATAGCTTCACACCATTCCTTAATAAGAACAGCATCTTTGAAATGTTTTGGTTCATGACTATCAAGGATTGCGGCCATGTATGAGATATGATGTGCAGACATACCTGATTCAACCAAAATTTGAGTCAATGGGTCAAGAAGCTTACTTGGAACCGAAGACGAGGATGTTGAGTTGGAGAAACCAGGTGAGAGAGCGTGAGAGTGAGTGGAGTCGGAGTGTACGTGTTGAGTGACATAGTCTTTGAGCAAAACCGATGGTTTTCGTGACCGATGACCTCGGCCAAGAAGTTCTTCTTCAGGCGGAGATGTGTTATTAATTTCAACAGTGAACGATGGTGAGATACTAGGTTCAATGGTCTCTACATCGTCAGTTGTCGTGATATGAGAACCATCAACGATCGTCGCATGCGGATTTTGTGTAACAATGCATGGCGTCTCTGTAGAACCATGAGCAGGAAGTTCCCAATCGTCATCAAAAGGTTCTGTTGTAGCAACCGGAGGGATGGGAGATGGTATAATTGGAGATATTTCTCCGTAGGGGAATTTATCCTCTTGAAACTGAACATCACGACTTACAAAAAACTTCTCATTCTCTATATCATACAACCTCCAACCTTTTTGTCCGTAAGGGTAGCCAACAAAGATGCATTTCCGACTACGCATACCAAACTTGTCTTTGTCGCGACTGCGATTATGCGAGTAACAAAGAGAACCGAACACTCGCAGCATGTCATATGAGGGCCGCTCACCATGAAGAATTTCGTATGGTGATTTCCCTCTTAAGATTGATGATGGAGTCCGATTAATTAAATGTGTAGCGACAAGTATGCTTTCTCCCCAAAATTTGATAGGTAGTTGAGCTTGAAAGAGACATGCTCGAGCTACGTTCAAGATGTGTCTGTGTTTACGTTCGACACGGCCATTCTGTTGGGGAGTGTCTACGCATGACGTTTGATGTATGATGCCTTGTTCTTGAAAATATGAGGCTAAACACATGAATTCAGTGCCGTTGTCGCTACGGAAGACTTGAACAGATTTCCCAAATTGGCGTTGAGTCATGGCGCAGAAATTGCGTATTAATCTAGGAACTTCAGACTTAGCATTCATTAGAAACGTCCAGACCGAACGAGAGTGGTCGTCCACTAGTGTTAGAAAATAGCTTGCGCCACTCGTCGATGGTGTTCGGTAAGGACCCCACACGTCTCCATGAATCAATGAGAAACATTCAAATGCTTTACTAGTACTATCGGTAAAAATCTCGCGTGTTTGTTTAGCACGAAAACAAGTATCACAACTCTTGATTTCTCCCAAAACACTAGGAGTTTTATTACATTCCGGAAAAGAAAACAAAACACTTGCAGAAGGATGACCGAGTCGACGATGCAACAGAGTTCCTGACAATGTTGATTCAGCACTAACTTTGTTGGATCGAACAGCCTAAGACTCCTGAAAAATAGTACACTCCCTCACGCTCTTCACCCGCTCCAATCAAAGTCCTCGTAAAACGGTCCCGTAAGAAACACAAAGTATCAAAAAATAGCTATACACCCGCTTGTCTCAAGAGCTTAGAGACGGAGATGAGAGTGCAATTGAAATCCGAACAAACAACACATCCGCGAGTAAGTAATCGAGTTTAATACAAGAGTCCTCGCTTGGTGGCACGCGACGCGTTACCATCCGGGAACGTCACGCCGCGCGGTATGATGTCTACGACATCCACTAATAAAGAGCTATCACCACCATGTGGTGAGAAGCTCCAAGTGTCAATTATAACATCGGTTAAGAGAGTTTTACCCGATAAACGCTCGAGCCAATGTTCGACCGTCGAGCTTGAAGAAGGTTTATGAGTCGACCAATTCGATCTTGTCCGTTACCCGTTGTTGATGATGCAACACGGACATGTGATGCTCTACCACGTCCACGACTTGAACCACGAGCAGGACGACCACCACGTTGAACCGAACGCGAGTCTTGGCTGGTTTTAGGTGTATTCTCACGCGGATCAAAAACAGAGTTTCTTGATGCGGATCCTTGACGATTTTGTTCATACCACCATTCGGGATACCCATGAATCAAGAAACATTCTCAAACATCATGACCTTGTCGCGCACGCGGAGTACACGTAGCTGCACCGGCCGCGACGTTGGCTCGATGCGCCGCGACCGTAATGCAGTTCTCTCGTTTTAACATTAAACCCCACCGTTTCGATTTAGTCACGTCTTCGAGTTTGTGCAACACTCAAGTTCGCTCTTCTCGAACGAGGCGAGAATACACTTGGTCGAGAGGCGGAAGCGTATCAGAATCAGTAATGGTTGAGCGGATGTTACTGAATTTAGGGAGATCAAGTCCAAATAGAAACTGATGCACTTTGTCTTCCTCGCGTTCCTTCGCGATATCAACGGCGGCAAGACAGGTACATACTTTGCTCGATCTGTAATTATCAAGTTCCTCCCATAACTTTGCGAGGCGTCCATAATATTCCAATATTGTGTGTCCTCCTTGCTTGCAACCGGAGATTGCGTCTTTGAGAACTTGTTTTCTCACACCATTCCCTACTGAAAACCGAGCCTTGAGACTCTCCCAGAGAATTTTTGCTTCTGGTACAAAGGAAACAGTTGATCTAATCTTCGGATCAATGGATGTTCTCATCCATCCGATTATCATTGAATTTGCGTTGCACCACTTAGCCAAATCAGATTCGTAGTTGGTTTCTCGATGGTTCCGTCGATGAAGCCTAGTTTTTGTTTTGCTTGTAGTGAGTTTTGAAACTCGTTGACCATTCAGATAGTTATCTTCCTCGAGGATTACCGCACATATGAGAGCTCCAGGATTGTCTGATGAATGAAGATAATACGGTGAGGAAGTTCCGGTGAGAAGAGATGTTTGATCAGTCATTGCAGCGGCGGTCAGATTGTGACGGCGGCGGCTGTTTTAGAAGATTTTTTTAGGTTTATTAGGTTAAAGAGACTGCTCTGATACCATGAAATCAACTCACAATCCTCGGTTTATTATTGCTTATTAAGACGTATATATACATTGTAAGTTTCCATATCTTCTTATCTAAAATATCTACCCGTATATTTCATAATAACTCCCAATAGTCTGGTTTTCAATAGTGTCGGTGAGTTCAATAGTTCTGAGATCACGAAGATGCTTCAATATATCTTGAAGAAGATCTGTTCCTTTGTCACCTTTCTTAACCGAACTCATACAGTTTTTCAAGAAATCACCATCTGTTTCCATCACTTGCAACCTCTCGTACACACTATCTACTTGTTTGATGATATCTAGCTTCTCACTTTCTGAACCAAAGTACTTTTCTTCTGCGGTTTCGGCTAGTTCTTGATACCCTTCTTCTGATTCATTCTCTGCTGCATCTAGAAGAGGAAGTAGGCTCTTTGCCATTGATGACATTGTTAGTCCTTCATGTTCATAGCTATTGCTGAACTCTCCTTGAAGTTTTGATTCCTCTGCAGATTCATTGTCTTGCATTGTTAATAGCCTGTCTTCTAACACCTTAAGCTGATCAAGAATCACTAACCTCTCTTCTTCAAACTCCGATAAAGACTCATCAAGCATGCTCATATGTTTTACACAGTCCAACGTTATCTTCTCCAAATCAACATCCTTCTCTGAAGAACCATCCTCTTCATCTCCTACATACTCCTTGTTATAGTCATTATCATCGCTATTCGTAACTGTGATTTTGTTCTTGTTTCGATAAACATCGAGTTCTCTCTCGAGTTCTTCCTTCTCTTTCTCTCTTTTAACCATCAAATGATTCAATAGCTGCAAGGCTTCTTGATCGTATTCGGCTTGTTCCTCCATCATTCTCTGATACTGCAAAGCCTCCATCTGAACTTTAGCTTTCTCTTCTTGTAGTCTTGTGATCATAGCCATAGTTTGGTTAGCTGCTATTGCCGATGCACTTCTTTCTTCTTCGAGATCTGCGTATAAACCTCTCAATGCTTCTTGTTCTGCTCTCACGGTCTCTCTCAGCCGTTCAATAGTCTTTAAAGGATCATCATCACCGTCCATCTCACTCATTACTATACTCTCATCTCTTGCAAGAAGTTTCTTGTGAAAGAAAGTATTGCTTGAAGTTGGAGTTTCCGGTAACTCATTAGTCTTTTCTTCTTCTTGATCATCTTCTACTTTTTCTTGATCTTCTTCATTTTGGCTACCTATGAAAGTAAACAACTATGTTCAGGCTTAAAGGGCTTAACAAATATATACAAACCAAACCAAATAAGCATATATATGTGGCCAAGACCTGTTAGGAGAGGATCATAACTAACAGAGAGGTTTTCGATTACGAAAGCTTCACTCTTGCTCCTAAATTGATCATCCAACAAATCATCTCTTTCTTCTTCTTCCACAGGCACTGTGTTTAATAACAATTCAGAAATCTACAAAACTTATGAAACAAAAAAGAAACAAACTTTCAGACTTTGAGTTTATGTCCTGTCTCTACCTGAAATGTTATCAAGATTGCACGTGTCATCATCATCTCTTTGTTCATCCACTGGAACTCTTGAAATTTTAGCTTCTATGATTTCATCTTCATGCCCAAGAAAGTGATTATTGCTGTTGATAGATCTTAACCCATCTTCTTCAGACACTTCTCTCAGGCTTAAACCATAGCTATCAACATCTGAAATCACTTCATCATTCTGATTATGATGATGGTCTTCTCTCTTCCTTTCTTCAGCTAAGCTATCAGATTCGCTCTCTACATCAAACCCATCTCCAAATTTATCATCATCTATCATCTCTAAGATCAATCCTCTGTTTTCTCTGTCACAAAGAGATTTCCCCCAAATAGGTGACTTGATAAGCAAGTAACTAGGGTAAGGCTTTTCAGCCAAACTCTTCTGACAACAAGTGCAAAACCCTAAACCAATGTTGCTCCTTTCTTCACGGTCTGAACAATCCGTACATAAGCTCTCCGATTCAGACAATTTACCGTGAGCTCTGCAAAAACTCAGAGTAGAAAGCTCTGCGATGTGGGTTTTGCATAATAGCTCCTTGTAAGTGACTCTATTCTCTGGGTTTCGCTCGAAGATTCGATCTAGGTTTAAGCAGAGTAGACATACTTGCTTGAGACCGAAGAAAGATGCGAACTTTACGATGAAGTAAGTGAAAAGAGAATTGACGAAGATGAAGAGCATGAGAAGCCATTCTAGGAACGCGTAGACCAATATTACTGTGATTCTATTTGTCTTTCTGCTTAATTTCGTCGCGAATTTGTTGGTCGCCATTGATATTTTTGGGCTCTCTGCTTCCTATCCTGAAAGTGAGAGAAGAGAGAGAGAGAAGAGTCACTAAGAGAGAGAGAGAGAGAGAGAGAGAGAGAGAGAATGATGTTGTCGGGTAACAATGCATAAACACACGCTGTCTTTTGTCTAATTTTAAATTGGTTTATAACTAAACCGGGATTAAATTTTAATAAGCTTTCCAGCTTAAAAATTTCGATGAAAAGAGTTAGAAATCTCTCAAGATTTCAGTGGAGTAATCTCCGGAAAAGCAAAACTGTGTTTAGTATATATTACAAATAATTATCATTAGTATTATAATATTATTATGTTATTGACTTGTTTCAGAGATATCATGTGTTATGTGAGTAATGATTTTTTTTTTTTTTTTTGGTCAACAAAATTTTTATTAAGCTTACAGAGAAGCATTGTTCAGAGCAACTAAGGCTCGCTTAGCAATCGAATCGGCCAAACAATTTGCCGTTCGTGGAATAAAATCAAATTTAATTGAACCAAAAGAGTTCGCAAGTAGGCGAATTTCGCAGAGGGTATTGTAGAGGTCAATGTGTTCTTCTCCCTTGTTTAGCAAGTTAACTAATACCTGAGAATCAGAAAAAACTTGGAGCTCTTCAAACCCCCTGTTATTGGCTTTTAGTAACGCTGCAAGTACAGCTTCCGCCTCCGCCGCTAGAGCCGAAGGGATATCCCTTTTACCCTCTAAAAATTCCTCCGAGGAGGTGTCTGTATGATCACAGAAAAAGTAGCCAATTCCACATGCTCGCGAAACCTTATCCCAAGCAGCATCCACAAAGCACGAAGGTTTTAAACTGACCTGGCTTTGTTCCTGATATTGTGGTGTTCGCGGCTTTGGAAGGAGATGTTGTGCCACTTGCCATGCTCGTGCATCATTTATGGCCTTAGTTAATACCTCGTCCTCTGAAAACTCTAGTGAGTTAAAGATTTGTTGGTTCCTTGCTGTCCATAGATTCCATAGGATCCACACATAAAGGTCTGCATTATAGATACCTGTTGGCGGTAAGTTTTTAACTTTTCTCATCTCTTTTAGTACTATGTGCAGATTTGTGGCCTCCAAAGGAATCAGAGGGGTAAACGGCGTTTTGTCCCAAACACGCCTTGCAAATGGGCAAGAGAGAAGAACATGATCTGTTGTCTCTATATGTCCACATCTTATGCAATGTTGGTCTACTTCCACTCCTCTCGTTCCTTAAATTGCTTCCCACTAGGAGGGATCCCGTCATAGCTTTCCATAAGAACGTTTTCATTTTAGGTGGAGCTTTAGTTCTCCAAATGTTCTTTACCCAATTGAAGTTATTGTCTTCATTTGTAGCAATGTTACTCCTCTCAAGATGGTAACCTGTCTTTGTGGTATACTTTCCATTCTTTGCTGGTAGCCACGCAAGAACATCATTCCTAGCTCTGCGGCCAATCGAGATGCTTCTAATATACGTTTCATAATCCGGTAGTATCTCTCTTATACGAACCCAATCCCACTCGTTCGTTTGCTGGTTAATCAAATCCGAGACTCGAAGATCTTTACTCTCAAGTGTTGGTGGTCCCATTGGCCGGAGTGGTATCTCCGTTGAGAGCCATGGGTCTGTCCAAACTTTAATTTCTTCTCCATTGCTTACCAGCCAACCCAAACCTTTAATTAGAACATCTCTTCCCGCCATGATGCCTCTCCATCCGTGAGAAATATTTGTCGAGGGTTCACACTCCATGAAGGATGATGAATGAAAGTATTTACCTTTGAGTATTCTTGCTACCATGGAGTTAGGATTTGAAAGGATTCTCCAGCTTAGCTTAGCCAAGAGAGAGTCATTGAAAGCCGTTATCTCTCTAAAGCCAATGTGAGTAATGATTATTTTTGAAAATTAAAATTCGAAAATTGGAGAGAAAAAGTGTGGAAAAGCAAAAAAAAGAGAGTGTGATGATGAATATTAGGTTGTCAAAAGAAACATATAAAAAAAAGAAAAGAAACATTAAAGTGAGTGAATTTCTGATTGCATCTTTTGCTTTTTAGGTGTGTGGATTTAACTATTTTCTCATGTCATTAGCCTTTCTAATATTCTCTAATTAATAATACACACATATTTTGCCTAGCTGGTACACAAAAATATCCACTTTTTGTTTGAAAACTATTCATAAAAGAGCATTATTACGAAGCCGACAATAGAACACTGGTAATAAAAGTTGACAATTTTGTAAAATTGTTTTGGGCCCATAAGGGTCTATATGGGCCAGGCTTGTCTAGACTGTGAGAGAGCTGCTTTGAGTTTACTGAGACACTAAAGAAGTGGACTTGAGAAAATCAAGTCTAGCTTTGGTCAGCTTTATCTTTTCTTCTGCTTCTTCTACTTTCTCCTTCACACCTCTTACCACTTCCTCTGGAGCTTTCTCCACAAACTAACACAAGTTTGGTATTTTCAAATTTTGTTAAACAAGAAATCGATTTACGTCTGTTAAAATAAGTGTTTCCGAAAAATATTATTGTGATGGGTAAATGGTAGAGTATACCTTTGGTGACTTGAGTCGATTAATGAGAGCGTCGTATTCAGTTTGCATCTTGGAGAGACGTTTCGAAATGCGTTGGACTTCGGAAGATATATCAACCATCGCGGCAAGAGGTAAATACGCCTCTAGTCCTTCACTTGCTACAAGGTGTACTGAGAGATTTGCATCACCTAAAAGACCAACACAAAGAAGAGTTTTATTGTTGCTACTAGTTGAAAATCGGCGTAAATGTAAGCAACTGAGAGTAAGAGAGCATAATGTGATAAAAGATTAGTATACCAGGAGGGGAGTTGGTGAAATGGACGTTGTTTAGATCAAGCCTTGATAGAAGAGCCAACACTTCTTTTTCTTTCTGCACAGAGGCAAGGTATCGATTTTATTAAGGAAAGACAAGGCAAATCAGTAGACCTTTTTGGTAAGAATGTCATGCTATCCAAGGCAAAAGTTACTGACCGAAATATATTCAACAACCTCTGCACTCCCAACAACTGAGGCAGATATACGCTTTACCGGTTCCACTGAATACTCTGCTCGTGCATTTCGGATTGCTCTAGTCTGTGATTTTAACAGGAAAGGTGTCGACATTTAGTGGATTATTAATATCGAATAGTTTACGTATGGTTCTGTTGTATGTTTTCAGAATATATTTAAGGCAGAAATTCATACTGACCAGTGCTTGTAAGTTTTCAAATCTTTTTATTGATTCAACATTCCTTGGAAGTGAGTTATGTGGCCATGGAGACACAATGAGCGCTTCTTTCCTGTAGGGAAGAGCCTGCAAATACAAATGAAACAAGAACGTTTTGTGAAGCTTAGATTATTTTTTGGTTACTGTTCGAAAAACTGAAAAAGTAATAAATATGGAAATGAAAGGGCCTAGATAGCATAACCTAGAGCATGTTACCTGCCATAGATCCTCGGTAACAAACGGCATAAATGGATGCAACAGCTTAAGTATATTCTCAAAGACATATAACAGAACTGCCTGAGAAACTAGAGAATCTGAATTTCCTCCAGATCCATACAGTCGAGATTTGCTGGCTTCAATATACCTTAATAGTAGAGATTAAGAAAGTCAGTCTCTTAAGTGCAAGAAACATGTATTTGGTTGTTAAGAGTTCAGGTGAAGATACCAATCAGCAAAGTCACACCAAAAGAAGTCATATGTTTCTCTTCCTACATCCCCAAAGAACAACTTCTCATAGCTTGTTGTGACGGAATCAATGAGAATATGGAGTTTTGACACCTGAAAATAAGACAAAAGGAATATAAGGTGGTAGGCAGATTCATACTATTTGATAACTCGGGGGTTGAAATATTATACCGCCCAACATTCAGGTAATGGTAAACTGAGAAGTGTTTCTTCTTTGTCAAACTGAAACAAAAACAAGCAAAATGTTTAGATAAAATGAGTTTTTTCTTCTGAACTTTTACGGTCCATGAACCCATCTTGATACAAAGATAGTCTTAGACAAATCAAATGAGTTAAGATTTTACTTCATACTTAGTCTGCCACTAAAAGATGAAAGGGATACCACAGTTCTCTCATAATTTCTAGTGTAAAAGGAAATGCAAGCAAACCTTGAGGGTCAGCAAATTCTCCCAAGCACATGTATCGCTTAGACTAGGCAAACTCTGCAGCACAAACTTTCCAGCATTCCATAGCTTGTTGGTGAATGCTTTATTTGCAGTTAACCTCTCAGTTGATAAGTTTAGATCCTAACAAATGGTAATGGGGGAAAGATAGAAAGCAAAATTAACATAAATCCACATTAATGCAACCTTATAAAAGGAAAAATATGGTTCTGCTGCCTAAACAAATTAGAGAGCAAACCTGACCAGCAGTTCCTAGTGCAATCGAAAATCTCAGAGCATCAGTGCCAAAATCTTTGATGGTGTCAAGTGGATCAATCACATTCCCAAGAGTTTTTGACATTTTTCTGCCCTGAAAAGTCCAAATAAAATGGTTAACTACATGAAGATATACACAGCGAGAATACCAGTTTCCCTTTAATTAGAATCCTAGAGGTACCTTAACCTTCAATAGCATAAAAAGAAAAAAGTGCGAGAATGATATGAAAAGCCTTAGTAATGAAAACTTGAGTATTATCACGCCCCAAAGCAAAGTGACTAGAACAAGCAAAAAAACTGGAACTTACTTGAGAGTCTCGTATAAGTCCGTGAAGGTAGACATGAGAAAATGGAACGGTTCCTGTGAATTCTATTCCCATCATAACCATTCTTGCTACCCAGAAAAACAGTATGTCATGCCTGTCCAAACAAAAGGACAACAATATTTGAAGGAAGTACTGGAATTTCAAAGAAGCAATCTGCAAAAGCGCAGTTTCTTTCTGAGTTTTACTTTAATTTAAAACATCAGTTCTTGGTAATAGACAAATTTTGTTGGTCATAAAAGATTTCCTTACAAGTGAAGGATCGAGCATTAACGTTAGCCTTGATAGTTGCAAACAATATTTTCCTGAAAGAAAGAAATATACCCTGTTTCTAACATATTTGTCGGGTAGAAGTTATTGAAATCTTTTGCTGATACGTCAGGCCATCCAAGAGTGCTGAATGGCCACAATGAGCTGCAGAAAGAATAACAGTTTAGGTAAATTACATAGGAAGTTCTTGCAAAATCAGTGGCAGTGACAGATATTTTGAAGGAGAAGCACTAACCTAGAAAACCAAGTATCAAGGACATCTGGATCCTGATATATTTCAACATCGTTTCCATACTTCTCATGGGCTTTCTTAAGGGCCTCTTCAGAATTTCTGGCAACTATGTAGTCCTCCTCGCAATCCTTTCCAACCACATACCAAACTGGTATACGATGCCCCCACCACAGCTGCCTGCTTATGCACCAATCCTTAATATTTGTCAGCCAGTGATTGTATATCTGCGAAAGGAAAATTATGCAGTGTAAATATCAAAAATTGAAACCTTGCAATGAATTTGCCAAACTGACTCGAGAAGAAAACAGAAAACTAGTTCAGCAACTAACAAGTAAGAACAAAACACAAAAGCAGTCCCTTGCATACCTTCTCAAACCTCTCAGGTATGATGGTAAGTTCTTTTTTTTCAACAGCAAGAAGAGCCTTCTCAGCTAAAGGCTCCATATGGACAAACCATTGTTTGCTTACCAGTGGCTCGATAACCTAAAACCAGTTAAACCATGCATGAGAAAATATATGAACTTCTAAAGAACTACTACATTGATACTGGGCCAGCAGAAAAATACTTCTCCACCACGCTGAGACCTTGGAACTCGTAAAGTATGAGGCTCCTTTTTAATAGCTAAACCTGTCTCCTCAAGATCTGCCCATAGTTTCTCCCTCACCACAAACCGGTCCAGGCCACTGAAAATATGATGTATATTAGGCTCCATGGACGTTAAGTAATCTAAGTGTCTCCCAATTCATAATGTTGAAACTTGAAACTATGCAGCTAACATATAAGTTCAAAACATAATATTACCAAAACAAGCCAGCAACGTCATTTAGTGTTCCATCCTTGTTCATCACATTCAGAATTGGGAGACCTAGCTTCCTTGCAAGAAGATAATCATTGTGATCATGCCCAGGACTTATCTTCAGAACACCAGTCCCAAAATCCTTATCAACATACTGCCACAGTACACAGAAAATACTTGTGAGAAATGCACAAAAACAACAAAAAATCATCATAAAAAACATCATAAAGAGTGCATAGGCAGTTGGTCTGAGTTCACCTTATCGGAAATGATTGGGACATGACGACCATATGTCATAGGTACAATTGCTGTCTCACCAACATACTTTGAATAACGATCATCCTGCCAGATCCAAATACATTGCACAGCATTAATCTTCAATATGCTAGAGAAAGGCATCTATTATGGTAAATGCTTAGAGACATCCGTAACTGAAAACACATGAAACTGACTTTGAGCGTCATTTATTAGTCCTGATATCCTATTATAAAAATATTGCCACCTACCTCAGGATGCACAGCAATTGCCACATCACCAAACAATGTCTCTGGACGAGTCGTTGCTATAGTAAGAAAATCAGGACTATACAAGGAAAGACTGCATTAGCCATTTTCATGAAAAAGGCAAGAGTAGAAAGTTCGACAATACCTTCCAGCTACACGATATTTAATATGGTAGAGAAATCCAGGTTCCTCTGAATATTCTACTTCCTGGTAAGAACAAGACACATTCACCTCTAGAAAGAAAAAAGTAATCAAACAACAAAGTGTAAGATAAAAGGCATCACACACCAAATCCGAAACAGCAGTCTGTAGGTTAGGGGACCAGTTGACCATGTAAGATCCTGGAAAACATGATGCCAAATTCACCCAACTTCGTATAGAACTTATTATGCATACATCATATCACTGCTTAAAGCAAATACAGTAGAAACCAATATATGTTAGAGCTCACCTTGATATATCAATCCCTTGTCATGAAGCTTCACAAAAGCCTCAACCACAGCTCCTAATTCGAGGTACAGGAGAATCAAGGAATACAAAGAATTAATTCAAGATGTAAGTACTTATGGTTTGAAACTAAGAGCAATGAGAAACTTTAAGAACGAGCCTAAAACTGCATGATAATTACTTTGCCAAAGTTTATGGGTTCTAATAATACACACAAAATCATATGCAGTTTCAACACCACACATATTTTGCGTCTACAATCATCAGCTACAAAAATATAGAAAATACAGAAAGAAGCCTTACGACTCAATTGCTCATCAAGAGTGAAGCGCTCCCTACTCCAATCACAAGAAGCACCCAGTCTCTTAATCTGATTTGTGATGGTTCCGCCATACCTGAGATAAAGCACACAAACTATAACTCCAGTCTTACCCTTAACATATAAGGTACAAATACAGTGGATATCTCTTCTAATGAAACTGGCTTTTGCAATAATAAAATACTATCAAATTAATCAATTAAAAAGAAGGCTACAGGAACCTTCTCCTACAAAGGATACTACATATTTTCCAGAAGATCTATAACATATAACTTGTTTGATATTTCAAAATAGATATTTTGAAGTACGCAGTGATTAGATAGCATACTTCTCCTTCCATTCCCAGACTCTTTTGGTAAACTCATCCCTACCTAACTCCACTCTCTTAATGCCTTCTGATGCTAGCATCTTTTCTACAACCAACTGCAAAGATATGTAGTAGCTTCTATAAAATACTTCAAGAAACATTGACCCAACAATGCAAATATTATCTATACAAAATATAGTCTACAAGAATGGAAAACTTTAAAATTTGAGCGGGAAAGGTACCTGGGTAGCAATACCAGCATGATCAGTTCCAGGAAGCCACAGTGTTGGCCTCCCTTTCATCCTATTGTATCGAACCATAATATCCTGTAAAAAGGTAATGAAAATAGTTGAAACATAGCGTAAGACAGCTAATGCACAAAAATAAGACCTTACTAAATAACCTTTCAAGCCAACTTAAGAACTGGAGAGGCTCAATACAGAAAACAAAAATAAAGCAGATTCTTATATTTCAAGTATCCATTATGTTCATCAACATATTACTTTTTTCTGTCACAGACACGGAAGCACTCATGGAAGGAAAGGACTTCTCAAAAGGAGAGGACTCTATCATGCGGATATATACATGCATATATCTAAACAGATAAGCAATACCACGAGCTAAAGCTACAGAACAAACCAAGAAGCTTAAAAGAAAACAGAAACATAAACTGAATACCCAAATGACTGTCAATTATGTCAATATCGAGTCGACAACCTCAAGAGTGACAAACATGGCATGCCCCATGTGCAGAGAACCAGTAACATTAGGAGGCGGCATTGGTATCACAAAAGGGCTGCCTCCCCGGTCAAATCTTGGTTTAAAGTACCCTTGCGACTCCCACCTAAAATACCCCCAAATGAAAGAAAAAAAAATCAACATATCAGCAAAGTCAGAATGTTACATAGCTATATATATCCAAACTCATAAATTCCAATACATAAGCAGAAAGTTTACCATTTGTATATTTTCTCCTCAGATGAAAAATCAAAGGTCTTGGATGTCTCAGGAGAAGTAAAGACACTATCTCCTCCTGACGCAGCAACTGTAGATACAAAAAAAGTTATGCACATCAATACATGATAATTTAGAGAATCTTGTACATGAAATATCAATTTATAAGGTAATCATGAAGAACAAAGCTTATAGAGATAAACATAAGCAAACAAAGGCCCTAGGAAACTAGATTCGAAACCAAGCGGGGATATAAAATAACAATACCAGACATGGAAAATCTACGATTCGAGGAACGTGAATCGAAGCGGGATTGAGGAAATAATCGACGGCGACGGTGAACGAAGAAGAGAGTGTTGAGACGGTGAGGACAGCAAGGAGACAATAGAGTGGTACTGCCTGTGGGTAAAGAGAAAGCCGTTTGTAGAATCATGGCTGATTTTTGAGGAGATTTAACGGCAGATTCCCGGGAAAATCTGGAGCGAGAAAGTGTTTGAAAATCTCCAGGAAAAGATAAGCCGCTCTCAAGAACATGGGGTTTAGAGGAGATGGGTCACTGAAAAACAAATAGTGGAATTAAATAGATGATGGAAGGGTAATTTTGTAATTAGCCCTTTCTAATGTTCTTCTCGCGGGTAATTAATTAGCGGATTGTTAGGGAGGCTTTTAAACAGTGAATTCATACAGAAACAGATTTAAACTATGGTTTATAGGCAAGTTGCTCTTCACTTTATAAGTAACATTTTTTTGGTTATATTATGATGTTACATTAAGCACAAGGCCAAGAATATGATGATCTCTTGAGGCCAACATATAAATATACATTACTCTTTTTAAGTCTTAACCCATCACCTTTGATCTCCAACCAGCAATTACATCCTCTGTTTGTGCCTGTGTGTTTGCGAATGATTCCCTCGAGAAAACACTCTGTAAAATAGTAGACAATCTAAAAGTGCATAAAGTTGGATAGAACAGCATCTGTAAGGACTTGGCTAGGATTTCAGAGACTTACCTCCATGTAGGATCTAAGGAAAGAAAGCGAATCTGGAACAGACCAGTTCTTGTAATGTCCCAATGCAATCTTCATGTGGTATAGCTTTGGTGCTAAGGACAAATCTGCTGCTGAGATCTTCTCTCCGTTTATGAAAGGGCCCTTTAGAGTAAAGAAGCAAAGAGAGGTAGATATAAGTTTCCCTTCAACATCATAACAATCTACTAAAAGATCTGCATAACGGTTAACACGTACGTTATGGAGGATATCAAGACTAAAAGGACTTACGTTTTCTTTGATATAGTCATTGAATGTACTAAGCTCATCCAAGAAAACTTGCTCAGTTCCATCTCCTGAATCTTTGCTCTTAAGAAAACCGATAAACGTGGAGAAGATCTTCGAGCCACTACATAAACAAATCACATCCACACACATATAATTCTTAACTAGAAGTATCCAAAATTTTAAGATGAAAGAAGCAAACACACAACATCATAAGACCAAGAAAAAGTAAGACAAAATGCTTACACTGAAGCTTTCTCGGATGGTGTTGCTAGAGGAGGCTCAGGATACTTATCTTCCAAAGACTGAGTTATCACATCAGAATCAGGAACCCATTTCTCATCAAACTTCACCACAGGGACTTTACCTTCAGGGCTTATCTTCAAGAACCTAGAGAAACAATAACACTAAATCATTGTGAAACTAAAAAAATGAAATCAAAATCAAAGCCATGATTAATCACAAACATGTCTACTTCAAATACATAAAAGAGATCCAAAGCATTCACCATTCTGGTTTGTTAGCCAAATCAACCATTTTCATGTCATAAGGAACATTCTTTTCTTCCATAGTCAGCAACACCCTTTGACAAAAAGGGCCTATCAACAAAAAAAAAAACATTCACATAATCAAACCTCATGAAAGATAAAATTATACATAACATCTACCACATATCAAAGTTTCCGTCGAGAAAGAGAGAAAGCTAACAGTCTCCGAGCTTGTTAGGTGTGGTGATGGAAGCTTTGACGCAGATTTCGAGAGGACTAGCCGCCGCCATCGCCATGGTTCTCACCGGTTTAAACGAACCGCACTGCTTGATTAAACCGGCGCTTCTGAACGACGCCGATAAAACACCGACGGAGCTTGGCTGAAACCTAAGGCTTACGCTTATCATTTTTTTTATCTGTCGTTATATTCCAATTTTATCCTTTTAAAAATCTTGAGACTAATCAAAGGCTAACATGACTGACACGTGGATAATTGGCCATCTTGGGCCTTAGTTTCTTCAATAATCGGCCCATCTTTCTATTAAAGGCAGTAACCCACTATAAGAAGTTACCGGGCACTTGTATCTTGTTTCTTGTTGGTCTTGGTGAAAATAGAGAAACTCCAAAAGCATATATTATAAAAACTTGTGTGTATGTAATGTATGATTTAGAGTAGAACTTACAAACAATACAATGGCAAGTATTTGAAACTATTTGGTTAGGAACTAAAGGCGACTCTTTGCACAAAATCTGGACGTCTTTTAGAAGGCATGCGAATAAGTCCTGCAATCTGAAGCTCCATTACTCCTCTGCAAAATCGCGCTCTGTTGGAATCAAATGTTTAAGGAAATATCCAAAAAAATTCATCAAAGAATATAAAATATTGTCCTGCAAAAAATGATGAACATTGGTGTATCACACCAGAAAAAAGGATACTGAATTAAGGATTCGGAAGGTGCTTCAGGTTCTTCTTCTTCGCATCTATCTTTTCGTTTCTTTGATTTTGAAGATGTCTTTGGTTTTTGTTTGGCTTTGCTAATCCGGGGTATAAGTATTGTCTTGAAAGATTGATACCAGTCATGGAGGTTAATAACATCGGCGTGCTCTTGCGCCAGCTTGTACCTAAATTAACCAGTCATCACAAACATTTTCATTGTAACACGTTTAAGCAAAGAAAAGAGAAAGAAACCAGTTTGTGTTCATGTTTGTTCATAGATGGTTTGTAATGATGGGAGTCAGAAAGGTAATACCATAACAGTTGTTTCAAGAAAGAAAACGTGTGGATGGAATTGTATATAAATGAAGGAAGACTCACAAAATCGACGTATCGTGCATGGAAGGCAATAGAGTTGTGCCTCTCTGGCTGCAGCACATACATTGGAGGATACTGTGAGATTCCAGTAGATCTGACTGGATCCTGGCTCTCGGATCTCCAAGTAAAGCCTAAACATCATATCAAGGAGAAAGAAAGAAAAAGCCATGAGTGAAGTCATAAGCACCAAGAGAAGCAACAACAGACCGTAAATCATTTTACGAATCAGTTAAAAAAATTACGCTCAGACTCTCTCTCTCTCAGAACTTAGCCTGTAACCACTTTGCTTTAAGTTAATGAGAATGATACAACAGGAACAGCATACAATAATTGATTATTTATCATGAAAGTTTCCAACTAATGAAAGTATAAGTGAATTGTAGAGGAATAATGATGCTGAAGACTTACAGATTGAAGTTTATCGACATTCTTGAAACACAAAATCTCATTGAAAGGAACACTCTCAACTGGCTTCATATATTCCCTGCTCAATACAATGGACACAATTAATTCACAAGACGAGTATAAATCTTCTTAAGCGATAATGTTCTCAGTTACAACAGTCAAATTAAAGCAAGTCCTGCAAACTAAACATCAACAAGTAGACCTCAAAAATAAGTTATTTCCTCAGAGGTAAAAAGATTCTATGGCAAAGTAGAGTTCACCTTAGCATGAATTCTATGACTGAGGTAACCTTATCAGTCATGGCTTTAAGCTCTTTTTCAAGCTTTGAAATGCTCCTGGATGCGTGCTTTCTGCCACATCAGAATAACATAAACTGATGAGTAGAGCTAGTTAAGTATCTAGAAAAGATAAATATCACCAGAATATGTCAATAAGTTTCGTCATCTATTTTTTCGCGTTCAGTTTGTATAGACATAATCTAGAGACTTACTTTGGGCTGGTGGGAAGTCCTTGTCTCTGACCAGCAGCTTCCACAGATCTCATTAGTGGATGAAGTTCCATTACTTTTTCATTGATCTAAAAGCAGAGAACAAACTAATTAGTAAATAGCTCATTTCCAACAACCATGAATTTAGAATTAAGGATGGACAAATGTATATCACAGAAACGCACAAAAGTTATCCACAAAGATACTTAGTGATTCACTTATTCACAATCTTTCAAGTGATATCTCTAATTCAAGCTACAATTTTCAGATGAACAGATTATAATCATAAAATATCCTCCACGGTCCTCACAAAGGGATATTAGAAACATATAGTTAGTAAGTACCTCACTGAAATCCGAAGTGAGGCTTTCCCATCTTTTCAACAAGCTAGACAGCTGTAAAGGTGAAAGATCCCTGAAAAACAAATCAAGAACATCAGAACTTTTGAGTCAAGCTCCTTCAGGAGGTTATTACATAAGATTTTTCAGGCCTACTAATTCAAGAACATAAATATTTATTAACCAATCTAATATGATTTCCTGAACTAATCCTCAAAAGTTGGCAGCATAGCATAAGTATACAATGGTGGAATCTAAACAGATACACAGGATAAAGTACATGCGCCTCATAAGTTTAAGTGGTATATTATTTGGTTTTAAAACTTTAAAAAATACTTGGCTACAACTTTGTGAGAAGGAAAGTTCACGTTTCCTCATTACAGCACAACTTACCTAACCTTGCGCAGAACCCGTCTGATAACACTACTATGTCCTGAAATGTGACTCTGACAGTTGGAAACTGCTGCAAGTGAAAAGTATTTCAAATAACGTGCTTCTGGGTCAAGTGTCTCGCAGAATACGTCGAGCAATCGAAGTTTATCAAACTTTGCAGCTTCATATATGCACTACAGAAAAAATTATACAAACAAATCTGCTTATTAATTATCCAGCAAGCAGAAACATTCTAATCAGATGAAAACAACATCCATAACTCATACTCCCTCTGTCCTAGTTTAATTGATGTTTTAGCTCTTCCTATGATGATGGAACGGTAAAAAAAAGAGTCAACTCACCAAAACTACTATGCTCCACCGATTTGGCATCCTTTGCAAGTCCAGCAAAAATTGAGGCAGCACTTCACAAGTACTCCGAGTAATTTTATTCCTAGTCAAATGTTAATGAGCAGAATTAGTACATCTAGCTTTCTATTTACCACAAACCTTCCCATCCGTTCTTCCCACATAAAACTAAGGAAATTAAAATAATATGAGATGGTGAATTATTTGAGTTACCTCGTCACAGATGGCAAGTCAAAAGCATTCTTCATTGTTGCTTCTGTCAATAGCCCATTACCTTCACCTGACAGCTTTACGGGGAAACATTCATTTGTGTCATTTGGGAAAAGATCTACAGAAAAGGCCTACTTCTCGCAAAACATGAACTAAAGTTCTTAATTTTCAGTTACACTATTTCAGATATGCCAGAACCAACTTAAGCAAAAATTAAATATGACATCTGAAAAAGCTGAAGGTATGTTTAAAAAAGATAGAAGTAGTGGACATCATCAAGCATACCTGATCTATACCATCTCGACAAAAGTGCTCAAGCATGATGCTTAAAGGCTCTACTGAGAAGTGCTGAAGACAAGCTATCTGAAAAAAGAACGTAAAGTCGAATGAGCAACAAATAGTTAGCAATCTGAAACAAGTTGAAACCTAATACAGGCATTTAGTATAAAGCTACAAACCTTGAGAGTTCTAACAAATGATGTTAGTGTGCCATCTTGACACAAAAAGTAACTTCTCATAAAAAGCGCCACCTTATGGCTAACAGTGAACCCAGAACATGGCTTTAGAAAAACAGCCTCGAGAACTGCATCCATCCGTTCGGCTGGAGAACTCAGGGTGAACCTACTAGCACTAAGTCTCTGCAGCGCGTTCATCGACAGTATCTTTCTAGGTGCATCATGTGCTGTGGATACACCCATTATTAAATAAATTGGAACTTTGAGTGCACATTCACTGGAGAAAAAAAGTGTAAGAGAAGGTCACTACACTTTGGTATGGTAATGAAGTAGAAAAAAACATTTTTAGTCCAGTAAGCATAAAGACAACCTCATACCTCAATATAAGAATTAAATCCGACAGTACAGACCCGCAGCATCTCTCTGTATCATCCACAATTATAACCACAGGATTCTTGTGATTTTCGTTCTCTCTGTACCATGACGCGAGAATAGTTACATCAGCCACCTGTTCACAATTCGTGTTACAAAGAAAGAAAAAGACTCAGTAGATATACTAATCGTATAAGCTGGCTACAAAAAAGTAAATGATATGTTAAGGGTATGCAGATTTACTAACATCTATGGTTGGCATCACAAACTGGCGTAACAAACCTTTAAGGCAACCTCCTACGCCGCTCTTCGCTGAGAAGTCCATTGATGAAAGCTTAGCCACATGACATCTCTGTGACTTCAAGTACAAACCCAGTTCTTCAAATGTCAATAAATCATCAACCATTTCCAAATTCCCTGACATCCAACATCCAGATGTTACATTCTTTCTTAGTATTAATATCGAGTACATGTTGAACTTAGAACACACTACAAGATACAACTGGTAGTAAACTCTAGACAAAGCACTTAAAGTGTAAAGACTTACTTGTGAGGACCAAAGCAGTAAACAATTGCTTGGAAGAAGCCTGAGTTAAAACAGGGTAAGACCGAACTGCTTCAGACAACTTCAGAGATCCAGATGATCTGACTGTTTCAAAAGATTCCATTATCCAATCATGAATCCCACTAAATATTTTAGAGTTCGAATCTCTCAAAACATTCTGCAGTTGAAAAAAAAATCCAAATCCAAGTATTAGTTCATGAAAAGAGCAAAATCAAAGTATCAACACACAAAGGAAGAAGTTTTAAAGAGTACAAAGATAGAAACAAACTTCGATTTTCTTCTCAATTTTTGACCAGACAGCGTCGAATACTTTCAATCTCAGTGTCGAGAAAAATTGCCCGTCTTCCTCTTCTACGATTTCAGATTTCTTCGCAATTTTAGGCGAAGGTGACTCGATCCTCCTTTTACTTCTCGCCGTCACCGTCGATTTCCCCTGGAGATTCCCCGAAGAAGCCTTGTGGAGTACAAAAAATGGCTGCAGTGAAAAAGGGGAAAAAGTATTATGAAGAGTACGAAACAACAAAAATTCGACGGAGAGAGAGAGGACCCGAGTATCATTCTCTGACGTGGCGGCGGAATTGAATGAATCGGAGATTGAAGAAGACGGCGGATCAGCGACGGTTCCAGAAGGCGGCGCCATGGAAGATTGTCGTTGATTGAGAAGAGGAGTAATCGGAAGAAGAAAAAAAAGACTATTCCTTTTAGGGTTTTAATAGCGCGCCTTCAAGTCGTGCCTCTCTTTTTGGCGGGAAAATATTGCACCGACCACCACACAAAAAAAAAGGAAAATATCACATTAAACCGGATTTGATTGTAACGGAAAAGTAATTAATTTGGTTTAATAAATCGGTTTATTTTGGTCCGAAATAAATTGAGGAAAATGAGAAAAAAAAGACAAAAGAGAGAGATAAACATTGGCCGGTGGCCTCGTCACAAATCCAAAATATCCAAAAAAAAAAGGAACCCAATAAAGCCTAATCCTTTCTTCTTCTACCGAATCGTAACACAGAGAGCAATCCACGAGATTCGATTCAACTTTTTTACTCAAAAAGCTTCGTTTTTTTTTGATGATTTACGAGGAGATTCTTCCTCTGCTCGATGGAAGATCTTGATGATAAGTCTCCTCCACCTTCTCCCAAGGTATAATAATCATGGATTCATGGGTCAATGCATGAGATGATGATGATGATGATGATGATGATGATGATGATGATGATGGTGATGGTTCAAGCTAATAGTTATGAAGATCTGATACTGTTCTTGTTCGTTGTGTATTGTTCTTTGTTTAGCTCTTAAGGATTGTTTGTTTACTCATGGGTTCTAAAAGTTGTCTACTTTTAGGCAAGTGCATGTTTTTTCTTGTGTAATATTGTAACTTTTTTTTAGTTTGATTTGATTTTTTTTGTAGGATTACTATAAGATTCTACAAGTTGATTACGACGCAACCGAGGAATTGATCAGAATCAATTATAGGAAGCTTGCATTGGTTAGTCCACTCTATAAACCTTCTCTGTTAAAAAATGTTTTAAGTGTTTATAGATTCAAAGAAAGGTGACGTTTTTTTCGCGGTTTGGTCTCATCTACAGAAATGGCATCCTGATAAGCACAAAGGTGATATTGCAGCTACAGAAAAGTTTCAAGAGATAAATGAAGCTTATAGTGGTAAGTCTTTTTGTAACATATACTCTTGTCTCTGTGAGTTTTTGAACATAAGAAATAATCCATGGTAGTACATAGTCTCCTAACTAGTCCATAATCATTTTTGATTTTCTAATGTTACATAGCTTTTGTCTTTCTATATGACAGTGCTAATGGACCCTGCTACACGTTTTGAGTACGATTTAACCGGTATTTATGAGATCCACAAGTATACTTTACGGGTATGTGACATACTTTTCAACAACATTTGAAAAGATAAAACCGTCTTATCTAGGTTTTGACTGGTTTTGGAGATATACAAATGTTTTTATACGCAGGAATATCTCGCAAGATTTAAGGGAATGATACTCACTTGCAATGGCTTAGGCATCAGCCAGTCCTCATCACCATGGTCATATCCTCTAAGATTTCACTTTTGTGTCCCATATCATGAAACCGTACATATATCATATACATATTAGCTTATCTTCAATATAAGTAAAACTTTTGGTTACAGGACACATCAATTGTCTGAGACCACCAACAAAACAGCAGACTAGCAAGGTTGGTTTCTTTTTAACCTCTTCTTGGCACTGCGCATTATAAACCTTCTTCATTGGAATCCATTTCTGAATCACAAAGAACCCTCATTTATATTCACAGGATACTGTGTAAACTATGAACTGAAAGCGGAATAGAGGAGAGCTTGTAAAACTGTGTAAGATTCTCAAACTCTGTCCTGTCTCACCGGCGTTTTATCAGGTGTGTTGGAGGCCGTAGAGCTAAAGCATTGATGATGATGGTATATTGAAATGCTTTATTTAGAAGAATGTTGTATTGTTGTACATTCACCACCTGTGACATTGTTGATGATGATTCAAGACTTGTACTACTTCTCGTATACAATGTATGAAATGAAGTTTCAAATCTTGGTGATTATTAACAATCAAACTTAGTCATTTAATGTTTTAAATGTAATGTAAAACTCTGTTTTCATATTTGTCATCACTTGACCATATTTTGGTCTTACAAGGGAACATACCAGTATTCCAATATATAGAGGTTTAGATAGGATAAATTTTGTTTTCACATTACAATACATGCGTCTCTCTGGACTCTGATCTGAGCAAAACTGAAGTATCTTTGATAATTTAAAGAAAAACATGTTTTCTTCTCCTACAAAGCTAAAGAAAGACATGAGATTGAGTTTGTTTTTTCAACCAGTCATTCCTGGGAAGAGCTGTGAAATCTTGTTAAACACATCCATCACCTGCAATCAAACAACAAAACCCTCCAAATTGATACAGAAGTGACTTACTCAAGACTTTTCAGTGCAGAAGAGTGTTTACCTCTTTGTCATTTTGGTACTTCATGATATTCATTGGATTCTCTGAACACTGCAACAACAACAACAAGAATCATACTGAGTGGGGATTGAAATCAAAAGAGTATGTTTATTCATTCTAAGTTAATAAAGAAAACGCACTTCCATTAACGCAGCTTGGACTCTAGGATTCTGGAATGCCATTGCAACATCAGGGTTCTCCATAATCTTAGAGATGACTTCTTCTGGAGTTAGTCCTATTTGATCTGCAATTTTGTTTCAATCCATCATTACTGAGCCTATGTCACAAGAGACAAAACGTTAATAGTATATGATTCCTTTTTGCTTACCGAATTGTTGCTTCACTTCAGGACTGTTCAGGTCAAAATTCTTTAAGGTGTCCATCATTCTCTTGTCCCATTCACCACTCCCGCTCATATTATTCCTAAATCCATCAAAAACAACAAGGTTTCTTAAGATATAGTTTGGAGATTCTCAAAAAGCAATGGAAAGGAACATATTGTAAATGGTGCTTACAACATGTCTTGTAGTTGTTGACGGTATTGAGGATTTTTAAGCATCCCTACAAAATCAGTATTGGATCAACCTCTAATGGGTGGGTAATCAAGACTAGTTCATGGTTTGGTTTCTATTAAAAAGATGGCCAACGCTTAAACCCTTGAGAAGTGATATTGGGAAAAAGGATACCAATAACATGACTAAACATTAACAGACTTACATTTGAATGTTTCTGGATTCCTCATCTCCTCAGGCAAATGTCTGAACTCATACATGCAATGTTACCAAATGACCACTTAGCCACCAATTATGAGAAATAAACTTGAAAGAAGCATTGAAACATAATGAGGTGGGGAAAGATTAGTTACGGGTAAACCATCTTCTGAACTGTTGGATCTTCCATCATTTTCTCTAAAGCTTCTACAGACAAACCAGGCCCTCCTTTACCAGCGCCTGTGTAAACAATGGACAGAGTAAGGGTTCAACTGAAAAAACTTTAAAAAATGAAAGAGAAAGAGATATGAAATAGACAGCTAGTCTAATAGTGATATGCAAACGATGAATTCATTAACTAACCCAAAGACTGGAAAACTTCAGAAGCAGTGGCACCATTCCCCGAAGCATTCCCATTTTGTAAAACCTTTTCAGCCAAAGATCAATAGCGAGGTTAGAGTTTTTAAATCACCACTCGGAGAGCTGTGCATTATACAAAGCAAAAAAGAAACTTACATCCTCAAATATGCGAGTTTCATTGGAGGCACTAGTTTCAGAGACTTCAGCATAGTTGCTAAATGGACTTTCCTTAGTGGTATCCTCAGGAGAAACGTCTTCGAAGGCTGAAACCAAAGATAAAATCAGTTTTTCGATTAGATTCTAGATAGTGAGATAGGAAGAAGCTCAAAATAGAGGATACAAAGAATCTACCGTAGTTTTTTTCTTCTTTCTTTGCTTTATTTTCCTCGAAAACAACACTTGGCTTGTCCACTTCTATATTCTTCACCGGGGTAGGCTGTGGTTTAGTCGAAGGTGTATCTACTTTCGTCGCTGTCACATCAACAGTAGCACCTGAAGACTGGGATTGAGATTGGAATGGTGACGAAGTAGGACTTGATTGAGGAGGAAATGGAAACGGAAAAGGTGATGCTGATCCTGATCCTGTCGGGAATCCAGGGCTATTAAACTGGCTATTTTGCGTATTCATCTGGTTCATCATTGTCTTCATAGCTGTTTGCATTGCATATTTCTGAAACCAAAACAAAAATATCAAAGAAAGCAACCAGCCAGTTAGACAATAATGAGACAAAGCATTGAGAACTTGTGAAATTTATTGTAGTCAAAAACCTAAATTGCGCCACTAAAACCCCAAAGGAATGTAGATTATCTCAAAACTCTCATCTAAGAATCAAGTAACTCCCCATCACAAAAGAGAAGGAAATGTTTTCATGCTTATCTATATAAACATTTACTTCTCTTAGAGAACTAGAATCAGTATAGTGAAAACTATTTTAGATACATAGGCACTATACACTAGAGAATATAGAGATAGTAACGTGATGCTGATGCATAAACTGCGGTTCTGCCAAAGAATAGAGAGCAAAAGTCCTGTAAAACCACAAGGCCTAGCATCTGGTACCTTTAAGTTTGAAGTTACCTGTAATTCCATCAGAAAGAAATAATCAGGCACGTATTTGCTGAAGCAAGAAAGAATATGTGTAGGAAAAATCTTTACCAATGAGAACAAAGCTGATAAACCAACACCAACACCAATCCAGAAAAGTGGTGACCCTCTACAAAAGAAAAAACAGATTCAAAAACATAACATATGCTTTTAACTACCAAGAATCAAACACATTGTCCCAAAAAACAAAAGCTTCAAAATTTGATGTAAACGATGATAATAGTTTCACAAAAGTTACATGGTTGATGAAGATGGTGGTGGTGGTGGCACTGCTACACTAGGGGAAGCAACAGAAGTTGTCTGTTTATCACGGTTCGACCAAAATATACTCGCAAAAGCTTTGCTCCTATGTTTCACAACCACTGCAAAAGAAAAGCAAAAAAAAAGTCAATAGCTTAACATCAATTCACAAGTCATGAGGAGAAAGGGTTTTATAATTCGCAATTCGCATGAGAGGAAGTGAAAAGCTAACCAATTTCTTCAGATTTCTCGGGAGGCGAGGAAGAAGATTGAGATTTCGCGGAGGCGGAGATTCTGGAGGAGCAACGGAGAGCGATTTTAGGACTCCGATGCGAAAACCCTACAGGGGTTTTAAGCGAGGAAGCGAAATTGCTTCCGATTAAAAGCTTAGGAGAAGAAGCTGAGCAAGAAACTAGGGTTAGGTTCTCCATTAACGAAGACCCCAAAAACAATTCTGACGAAGAAAGATAAACGAGGAAGACGAAGAAGAAGAAGCAAGAGAGACTGTTGTTGTATTGTATCCTTGAAGAACGAGGTTAGAGTTAATATTGGTTTTTTGATCCACTGTGACTATATACACCGAAACCTATCTGGAATATACACGTGGAGAGAACTAAACCGTTGAGATCGTTGAATTTAGGTATAATCCAACGGTAAAAATAACTCTTACGTAATTACACTGAAAGTCACCCTCTTTCTTTAGTTACATTATAAGCCCGTTTTTATTTGTAATGAAACATTTAGCCCAATAGCCTATTTAAACAAAAAATGGCCCATTTAAATAAAATAGTTGATATGCTTAGAAAATGGCCTATGGTAAATTTAAGTATTGTTGGGCCGGCCTGATAAGTTTTGCAGTTTTAAATCATTTAACGAAATTAAAAAAAAAAAAAAAACAGCTCACAGTGAAACAAAAAACGATAAGAAAATCTCATAACTGTGAAATCCAAAGAAACTTGTAACTCTATAAATTTGTTTTGCAGTTTTCGACTGAAATTTATGTAAATAAAGAATGTAACATGTAACAAAGATTAAAGGTAACTTTGATCATACTTTTTACTGTTTTTTTATTTATGGCTAAACATGTTATTACATTAATCGTTAGGATAATTATTGGGCGTTGGAGAGAAACCGCGTCCAATCCTGTCTAGATGAGGTGGCCATGTTGTCAGAGCCGTGCCACCAATATTTTCTTTCATAAGCGATTAAAAAAATTATGCCCAATTAATTAAAGTATCTTGAAGATTGTTGAAAGATAATCGAAATTTTTTTTTTGTTAAATAGAATCTTAGAAAGACATCGGGATTGATTGGTTAGGTTGTAACTTTGATTTTTTTCATTGTAGGATTTTGGTTGTAGATTTTTTGGTCGTAGATTTTTTTGCGCTGAATTTTAGAAATACGAAAGCTTTTTTTTCTTTTTAAAAACTCACTATGCAAAGCTAAAATAAATTAAAAATAAAATAAAATATCTCTAAAAATTATTTTAAAGACAAATCATAATTAGTTTCTTTACGTGGTTGTAGAAAAATTAATGACTTTACAAAATTTCTAAAGTCTCTACCACGAAGTAGAAAACAAACAATTCCCTTTATATTTTACCCTAATTTTTTCAATTTTCAATTTTATGATTCTTTGTTGATTAATTTTTTAAGTAATAAATTATGCCATATGGTACATATTTAGACTTCCAAGATATATATATACTAGATTCTTACCCGTGCGTCCCGCACGAGAGTAATATTTACAAAATATTAATTTGATATTATTTTTAAATTACTTTTTTTGTTGGTGCATGTTAAATAAATTTATATCATATATATATATATATGTTATAATATTATAAATATTTTTTATAAATCATAAATTATGTATGATATATTTTGACCCGTCGCAAATTTGCGCATGACGTCACGCAAAAGTATCTAAAAGTATTAAAAATTTAAATTTTTTAAATATTTTCGGATGCTTTTTTATTTATTTACATCACCGATTTGAATACCCTAAAAAAATGAAAATATGAAAATATACAATTAATTAATATTGTACGATGGATTATCATGCATTGAAATATTTATAATATTTTATTTTTTTCATTATGTTACCTATTTATTTTTATTTTTTGTTTTCTTAATTTTAACCCAATTAGTTAGGAATAATTTTTTATATTTATATGTTTTAATTTCGTTTTTCTTTTAATCCTATTAAATAGGAATGTTTTTTTTATTTTTTTAATCAAAAATTACCTTATATTAAAATTTATACAATGACATTACATATAAATAAAAGAAAATTTTAAGGGTTTCTCAAAATTTATCATTCTCAATTAATAGTATAGATATCATATATTATTACTAATATTATTAATATTAATAATAGAAATATAGACTATTAATTATTTTTAGAAATTGGATGCCATAGGCGAAGGTTTCTTTTACCTAAACTGAAGCACGGCTCTGCATGTTGTGTATCATGCCGGTTTCAAACAAACTTATCATAATAATCTCATAATAATTAAATATTTTTTCTTTTTTTTTGTGCAAAAATTAAATATTTTTTCTTATACATGTTTTATGCATATATGTTGACGCAATAAAATATTTATTTTTTGTTTAATCTTCTTTATGCTAAAACTAAATTTCTATTTGGACTATGTGTGTACCTTTTGTGTGAATCAAATTTTTTGCAGCGCATCCATTAATTAACTTTCCAGCTTATGTACATTATTAGTATGCATAATATAATTAAGGTGGGGTTAGAGGAATTCACAAATCTACACCCTTTCAACCCCTTCTTCACAAAACTACTCCTAATTTAATATTTTCACATATTTACACCCTTTCAAAATTTTAAAAGCTTGATTTAACCTTCAAAAAATTACCAAAATTAAAAAAATTTCATTTGGGTTCTCTAATTAGTGTTTAGGGTATAGTATTAAGGGGGTAGGATTGTTTGGGTAGAGTTTATTTGGATTTAATTTTGAATGTTTAGGTGTAGTTTTGTGAAGTATTTTGGAAATGGTGTAGTTTTGTGAAATGTAATTCAAATGGTGTAGTTTTGTGATTCTCCCGGTTAGAGATATTCAAAATACATTATAGTTGTTCTTAGTCTAAAAAATATATTATAAATCATATTCGGACCACCATGTTCAAATTAACTGTGTACTTAGAAACACAATGAATAAAATGGTTGATTGATGAATTTTTATGAGCTGGCTAAAAGTTATATATTATGATTTTAATGGAAAATGAACTACAAGTTGTAAAAGCTTAAATATTATAAAATGGATTTAACAGAGTAAGCCTAAGATAAAGATATGTGGCATTTTCTTGGGCAAAGGCATTTGTCTCAATTTAAATTAAATAAAATAAATACACTTACTTATATTTATATATATACAGATGCATGTGAACCCACATGGTTATGAGCTTGAACAAGAGAAAAGCTGTTGTGTTCAAAGACTGGGTGTAAAAATGATTTATGCCACCTGATTAACAAGTAGCACATTCATATAAATAATGTTTTAACACATAGTACTAAGTTCGTAACTCTTAAAAAATAAAATTCTTATTCGAAATTTCCATATAAGAAATATACAAATAATAAATTCTGCATCATTTATCTAACGAATTACTCGATATCGCAAATATTTAGTAAGCGTTAAAAGTAGAGTAATGACGAAATAAATTTCAAAAAACAAACTATATTATAAATGATATACATGGATAATGAGACCATTTGTCAACAAGTGGAGAGTAACAAAGAAGATATCGATCTAAATCTTTTAATATAATAATATAAAAGAGAAAGATATCGATCCCTAGCTAACAACAAGTAAGTGTAATCATTATGTTTAACAAATTTAGTTACGTTTAGTTGATTATAATAATTTGATGTAACTTTATTTATATAATATTTAACAAGAGATCATGACCAAACACTTTAAGTGTTCTAGTGGGGGAATCATCACCATTCTCATCGATTTCTCTTAAACTTCCAAACTAAACCATGATCAACAATAACTAATCCATAACAAACATATTTTATTTACACCTCCAACCAATACAAACTTTAAATATAAATGGACCATGGTCCTTACATTGGTCCTAAAATGTTTGTATGTCTATGTCAATATACTATAGTTTATAAATAAATTATTTCTTCAGTTTTTATTATTTTTTGTTAAAAATGTATTTATTTTTAAAGAGAGTCATTTGAAACTTACTTTAAATATTAAAAAGATAGATGAAGAAACCTTTTTTATAATGGCTTTACCAAATCATATGATTTTTGAAATTTGAAAGGTGTGGGAGGGTAACTTGGCAGATTCAACTAAGAAACATGAATAGACCCGTTACCTAAAATTATATTTATTTCATGGATTTCGTAACATGTATTTAGATACTCACCTATAAAAATATAAATATAAAACTTGAAACTGAAGAAAAGACATAAATTATGTGTCGTTGACTTTTTATGATTGGTCGGATTTGGAAGAAACAAACCAAACTACTATTTATATCGTATTTTCCACCATTATTTTTTTGGACAGCCTATAGAAAAACCAGATGTATATTTTAGTCCACTCAAAACAATGAAATATTTAAACAATTCTTCAAATCTATAAACCATTTAACAAACAAGTAACACAAGTAAAAAAAAAAATTCAACATATCTCTCACTTGATTTCAACAATCACCGAACAAACTATATAAAGAAATTCAAATTTAGACCAAACAATTTTGAAATCAATCATTTTAACCCTCAGAAAGAAAAAAAATCAATCAGACACAGGACCTGGTGAACCATGTGAATGAGAAACCTCTTCAATAAGCCTTGTAACTTCAGACATTGAAGGTCTACTATCTGGATACTGAGCCGTACAACTCACACCAATCTTTAATAGCCTGATCATGTTCTCGTTACCGTTCGATTCATACCTTGTTAGCTCAGGATCAAACACATCTGATGGTGATTGTTGTTCTGTTATCGACGAAACCCATCTCGGTAAATCTACTCCTTCTTCGTTTAGCTGCTGATGCGTCGGAGATTTCCCTGCGAAACACACAACAACAACCAAAAGAATCAAACCACATTTCGACTGATGAGTTAGTACATCGAAAAAGTGGACTCCTTTCTTGTGTTGTTACCTGTGAGTAATTCGAGAAGCAGAACACCGAAGCTGTAAACATCAGCCTTTTGAGAGATTTTACGAGCATCGGTTACTTCAGGAGCGCGGTAGCCATCAATGCGGTTAGGTGTAGATTGAGGACTAATCATAGGAGCTAGACAGTAGTCAGAGACTTTAGCCTCATAGGATTCAGACAAGAGAACGTTGGAAGACTTAATGTTGCCGTGTGATGTTGTGGCGTCACGCGAATGGAGGTAGCTAATGGCTCTCGCGGCTCCTAAAGCGATACTGGCTCTTGTTTCCCAATTCAATGGACTTCTACCACTTCCTTTGTTCCCTGTGAACCCACAAAAGAACTGATTTTTAACTATCTATGAACCGAAATTTGCAGATAATCAGAAACATTATAAAGGAGAGTTCTTTTGTTTACCATGTAAAAGAGCAGACAAGCTTCCTCTAGACATGTATTCGAAAACAACAAGCTTTTCGTCGCGGCTGAAGTAGTAAGCTATCAATGTCACAAGATTGGCATGGTTTATTGATCCAAGGACTTGAAGTTTCTCTCTAAACTCTTTCTCAGGCACCACAATGTCTCTCAATCGTTTCACAGCCACAATCAATCCATTCTCGAAACCCGCTTTATACGATGATCCCAATGTTCCTTTACCAAGAACTTCAGCTGATGCCTTTAACAAACCGTCAAGATCGAATTCGCCGAAAGTTTTCACGAAAAAGGTCAGATCTTTACTCACTGCAGGGTTCTTTGATGCACCGTTAGCCACCGGAGGAGGAGCATTAGCCACCGCTGAATCTTTAGCTACGGCGGCTGATGAGGTGGAGACAGGAGCTGCTTCGATGTTTCTGGACTGGACATTGTCTTGTGTCTTCTTCTTCTTCTTTCTGCAGAGACAGAACAAGATCAAACAGAGCAAGAGAAGCCCCAAGACACAAGCGATCACTATTCCGGCGATAGCTCCGGCGGATAGCTTGTCCTTCTTCCCTTTTCCCGTTATCACCGTGCCGTTTCCGGTGACGGAGCAAGCGTCTAACGGCTTCCCACACAGAGAGTTACCTTCAAAAACGGATTTGGGCAAACCCGATAACGGATCCGGTATCGACCCGTTTAGCTGATTCGAAGAGACATTGAATTGCTGAAGCTTAATCTTAAACTCCGGGATCGAACCGGTAAGCTGATTATCCTGCAAGTAGAGAGTAGCTAACCGGGTCGCCGAATCCACATTATCCGGGATCCGACCCGAGAACTTGTTCTGGGCAAGATTGATTCGGATCACGTTGGGTAAATCGAAGAGAAACGAAGGGATCTCGCCGGAAAAGGCGTTGCCTTGGAGATACAAGTAACGGAGAAGCGTTAGGTTAGAGATATCCGGCGGGATTGGACCGGAGAGTGTGTTGAATCGGAGAGATAAAGTTTCGAGCTTTGTTAGGTTTCCGATTGCGATTGGTAACGGACCCGATAAACCCACGCCGGGTAATCGGAGTGCCGTGACTCGATCGCCATTGCATTGTACTCCGCCCCAAGTACACGGCGGAGCAGTTAGGTTCCACAGCAGAGGACGGCCGTGGACGCCGTCGCGGAGAGCGATTAGTGCTCTTCTATCAGCTGCTAGATCTGATGTAACGGCGACGAGGCTGAAGAAGAGGAAGAAGATGGTGAGACCTGATTTGGTCTTGTTCTTCATCTTCTTTGTCGTAAAGTTTAATCCTTTCGAACAGTGAATGATTCTCTCTCTGTGTGTCTGAGATCTGTTCACAAGAGGGTTTTTGTGAGATTTTGTCTATAAATCTTTGTAATTTTCGACTAATGTGTAGAATAGTGTTTAAGAAAGAGAGAAAAAGATCCCTCTCACGAGAATTCCAGCTCTTTCTCTGTGTTTCTCTCTCTCTCCGGATATATGAGAAGAAGAAGATGATGATGAAGAAGGAGAGAGAGACGATAATTGCAGACAGCAGTGGTGAATGAAGTTAAAAAGTTAAAAAGTTAAAAAGTTAATAGTTGAATTTTACCTTTTTTACAGAAACCTATAGAATCTTTCTTCTTTTTTTTTTTTTTGTCAACATTTGGGCCACAAATGGCCGGCCCATTAGCCAAACCTACACTATCGTAGCGCGGGAATCGATCCGGGTGGGGGTACCCGCCTCCCTGCGACTTATGATCGCCACTGTATCAAGGTCACTTCCCCAACCTATAGAATCTTTCTATTTTAATATTCATGACTTTGTTTTAATTTTACTTTTACACCTATTCATTATTTTTATTTAAAGCAATAAAATAATCAATAAAATGCTTTATTTCCTTTTTTGTATATTGTAATTTTAGGTAACTAGGATAGAACCCGCGCATTGCGCGGGATATCTTTCAATATTTTATGGTAATTTCAAAAAAACATTTATATTTTGTTAATGATAGTTGATTTTGTAATATATTTTATTATTGTAATATGTATTTGGTTTGATATTGAATATAACTAACTCATTTTATTTTACCAAATTAATGAAAATAAAATTGTTTATTTCTACTTTTGAAAGGATATTTTAGTTTATTATTATAAAACGATTAGAATATCAATATTGTATTGAAACCTAATTTTACAAAAATATAAATTAAAGAGAAGTAAAGATTGTTGTGTATTCTTTTAATTTATTTACTATTAATAATTTATTTTTGTGCACAGTACCTTTATTTCAGTTTTACGTGGAGATTTTACTCTGTTTTTTTAAACTGCATCATATTTTTTTAATGTTATTAGAATCTTTATATGTATTTTTGTTTATTTTATATGACGGTAATGTTTTCGTTTGATATTTGTACTGATTTTTTTTTTTTGGTCCAAATTTGTACTGATTATTAACATTTAGTTTAAGAAGATTATTGATAATAATTTATATATTATTTTAATTATATTACAAAATTGCATTATAGTTTGTTTTTTATTTATTTTGCATTATAAAATTTAATATTTTAATTTTATTATAAAATTGCATCATAGTATTTTTTTTTCTTTAATGTTATTAGAAACTTTATACGACGTCTATGTTTTTTGTGGATATTTTTTGTGATTATTAACATTTAGTTTAAGAAGATTATCGAAAATTAATGTATTAGTTATATGTATGACTATGCAGTATTTGAATCTAAAATTTATAATGTTTAAACTTTATTTATCTATATATATATATTTAAGTTTAAATATTTTTTATATTTGTTAATGTATATAATGTAGTGCTTTATTTTATTATTAAATGAGTTTATGTCTTTAATGATTTCTTATTTGATTTTTATTACTATTAAATGAAATTTATCAAATTTTTAATTTTAATTATGTATTTAATATTTTTATTTGCAAATGTCTTTTATATGGAGAGAGTTCTTCTTCTTTTATTGTATAGATTATTTCCTAACCTTTTGTTTCTAAAAGTAAAGATTTTATTGTGATATTAAATGTGATATTATTTTGGGAGAATCACAAAACTACACCATTTGAATTACATTTCACAAAACTACACCATTTCCAAAATACTTCACAAAACTACACCTAAGCACTCAAAATTAAATCCAAATAAACTCTACCCAAACAATCATTCCCCCTTAATACTATACCCTAAACACTAATTAGCGAACCCAAATGAAAAAAATTTAATTTTGGTAATTTTTTAAAGGTTAAATCAAGATTTTAAAATTTTGAAAGGGTGTAAATATGTGAAAATATTAAATTAAGAGTAGTTTTGTGAAGAAGGGGTCGGAAGGGTGTAGATTTGTGAATTCCTCTATTATATTTTTCCTAATTTATTGTGAAATTATTGTTTCTAAAAGTAAAGATTTTACAATAATGCGATTGTGAGTATTAAATTGTGATATTATTGTGATATCACTATTGCCAAATTGTGATATTATGTTTCCAAAAGTAAATATTTTTTGCAGATGAGCAAGTGGTCCGGGGTTCGAACCTCGCCGTTCTCAGTTGCGAGACAACTACTTAGACACTACGATACAATGAAAAAAAAGTAAAGATTTTATTGCCAAATCTATGATCCGATTTAAGGGGGAATGCTGATTATTAGGATTATTAAAAATGCTACTGAACTTTTATTAGATTGAGCCTCTCCCATAGGCTTGTTTATTAAAAACACATCGAGCTTAATATGTGTACTAACGATGTCGTTTTCGTTACCATATGTTATAAAGTAAAAAATTCAGTGGCATGTCATCGTAATTTGAATTTTTTTTTGTCCTTTTTCCAAAAATGTTTTCCGATTAATAGTTAAGATAACTAAAATAATAAACAATTTGTTATAAATTGTTCTATATTATTATAAGACTAACTTTCTATAAATATAGTTTAGTTTAACAATTAAATAAATATTAACCCCGCTTACATCGCGGGTCAAATCCTAGTCATTAATTGAAATCACCCACAAAAAAATGGAAGTTTAAGATTTTGCACGCTAAGGAAAAGAAACTAAAGATTTCCAAAAAGATTATAGTGTATATATCATATATCAAAAAATAATAGGAAAAGTTCTTTTCTATAAACACAAAATTATATGCTTTTTTGATAAAACACAAGCTCCCCATTATCACAATAGTAAAAATTTACCATGAAAAATTCGTTGAAGGAATCATCAATTTCATCAACGAATGCAAGTAATACCACAAAGACTACCATCTCCAACGATCTCATCGTCGAGATATTCTCAAGATTACCCCCGAAATCGATCGCAATATGTCGTTGTTTATCAAAGTCATGGGATACATTATTTCACAGTCAATATTTCACAGAATCTTTCTTGGCGACGTCATCAACTCGGCCGCGTCTCTCGATCTCCTTAAAAAATAATGGTAAGTGGCACTTCTTCTCATGCCTGATGGCTCAAAATCTTGATGATAAGGACATAACTCATGTAGTAGATTATCATATGAGTTTCTCCGGAGATTGGCACGATCATACTTGTCTATCCGCAAACGGATTTGTTTGTTTGTATGATAGACAATTGGTAAAAGATCGTTTAGCTGGGATTGCTGTGATATGTAACCCTAGTACGGGCCAACGTTTAAATTTACCTAGAGTGAAAGGCAATAATAATGATATGAAAATCTTTTTAGTGTTTGATCCGGTAACGAAAGAAGTCAAGGTTTTGTGCATAACCGTGCCTATATATAGGAAACAAGCCAACTCAAGAGATTATCAAGTTCTTACATTATGTCGAGGAAAATTACCGGTTTGGAGAAAGATTGAATGTTTGTTTCAGCATTCTCCCAGAAGTAAAAAAAACGGGATATGCATCAACGGGGTTTTGTATTACATTGCTCGTTCCGACACGACTAAATTGATAGCGTGTTTTGATGTTAGGTATGAGACATTTAGTTTTATAGAGATTGCAAAGACTAAGTTTGGTTACATTAGTTATCTTCTCAACTACAAGGGGAAGTTAGGTGTCCTAATGTATGATTTTGATAGCCTCGGTACCGAGTTATGGGTTCATAACAACGATACCGAGAAAGAGAAATGGACAAAGCATGAAATTTCTTTGCCAAATTCTTTTAATCATGCCATACGAAATTTGATAGGGACTAGTGATAATGGTGACATTGTGTGGGTACTAGGTTGTTGGACCAAACTCTTCTACGTTTACTACTACAACATAGAGAGAAAGATTGAAAGAAGAGTTGAGATTAAAGGCATTGACGAAAAGATAGGGATTGGTCGAGATTGCCATATGGAACACTTCGCCTTCATAGACTATGTTGAAAATGTGACGTTTCTGTAATAGTTAACCTTGAGGCTTGGTCTTGAGTTAGGTTATGTATTTCTACTTCTACATTGATATTTGGTTATGGATCTTTTTATAACTTATGAGGATATTTGTTTTGTTAATCTTCTTAATACTATTTATATAGCTTTCTTTTTTGATAATTCTACTCCTACTGAATTTCTAAAGTATATATGTATACATACATATCATTTAAAGATTCACCAAGAAGCAAGAATACTCGAAGCTACCAAGTTGCAATAGATTCTACCAAAAAAGTGCAACAAGTGTCTTGATCCCATATTTGAGGTCAAATAATTAACAGAAAATTAATTTACATCAACCTAGGAAACGTAAAAAACAAACCTCCAAACTATGCCGTTGTAAAACAAAAATGGTCGAAGATTATCGGATCAAATGCTATGATACCCTTTGACTAAAAGTCAAGAGCTATTATACTTTTACATAATTTTTATTTTTGTTTTGATTTTTATAAATTTTAAAATAAATCGATTCTATAAACCGAAAACGTGATTATTTTATATTTAATTTAAAGAATTTGATAAAAATATTTTAAAACTAAAAAAATAAAACTAAAATGTTTTTAACAAAATCATCATAATATGATATAAAAACGATTTTAAAATATTTTTATTGTTGAATTTAAATGCTTAGAAGTTAATTATTTTCATTTGGATCCGCAATTCCAAATCCAATACACTAATGATAAGTTTATGGTTTAGATTTGAAAATATTTAGTGTTTTAGATTTTTAACTATTTTGGTCATACATACACAAGGGAGTCTAATTCCAATTTAGTACGAGTCATTTTGTGGTGATACACAATAAGAAAGTTGTGCGGACCTTTAGGCCAAAAGTTAACAAACCGACCGCTGGGACAAGGATGGGGCTCATGGGCTGGAAAAATAGGACCACTGACGGTGACGGGTCGGGGTTGTTACACATATTATTCTCTAGGCTTTTATATCAGTCTACCTTAAGTTGTTTTTTGTCTTGTGTTATGAAGCTTTGGTGGATTCCAAACTTTTACTAAGACCAAATGTTAAAATAGTAAATAATAAAATGCATATGGCGTTAAATGGTTGACCTAAACTTTAACAATGATTACAAAACCAAAGACCAATGAAAAGTTGGAATAAGAGTACCAATGCAATTGGCTTTTGTGATATTAACTATTGGGTTTGGTGAAGATAGCTATTGTAAAGCTAATTTTAGATTTTACTTTTTTGTGTTTAGACCATCTCCAACAAAGAAACCGACAAAGTTTTTAAACTATTCAATGAAATTTATGAACAGTTTAATTTAAAAAATAAAAATAAAAAAATTCAATAACGCACCAATCATGTGCCACCACGTATTCAGTGGGTCCATGAATAGTGCAAGATCCCTTTAAGATCAGATCTTAGATAAAGAATTTAAGAGTCGTTTTCTTAACTATTTTGTGGATCCTACCGGCTAAGATCTATCTAAGAAACTCCATTGGAGATGCTCTTAGCAATCTACATTTTAAAAAAAATTAGGCTATTTTAAGTTTATATAGTTTGCTATATCAAACTATTAAATGGTTAATTAGTACTAACTTAAACATAATGGTAAATGAGTATTTAATATTGTCTTTTGATTAACAAGATTTTTTTTCTCTTTTTTATTTATACTAGTGAGATTTGATATTCCTAAATAGGCTTTGCAAAATGTTTATATACCATCATTGAGGATTCCAACAAAAGGACATATTATAGTAAAAAGAAAACAAAACATAGAGAAAAATGGTGAGAGACTATACTATCATTTACATGTTCATGTTAACATTGTTAGTGCAGAGAACAATATCATTAGAGATTAATAATGATGATTGTAGTAAGCAACAAATTCATGAGGATTTAGTTTTTTGTAGCACTTCTCTTCTTCTTCGCGCTCCATGGTATCCTCCATATAAAATTTGTTGCGATAATATTCAAAAGAGCAAAATGAAATGTCTATGCGAAAACGTAACAAACGATTTCATAACTAACTATGATGGAAGTAAACTTCCTAGACTCTCCAAAGCTTGCGGCGATATTTTAGCCCCTGGCTCTATTTGCGGAGGTAAGTGTCATTGAACTCATATTTTTGTCGATTAGGCGATTCCGAAAATACCATCTTTTAATTTGTAATTCAATCTAATTTATATATATATGTTAATGTCTCAGTCTATCAATTTCCTGGCGGTGCATGAGATCAGAAGAACAAATTTGCATACTTAATTTCGCTTTCGCGTTGTACAATTGTTACAAACAAACTAATATTATAAATTGCGTTGTTCTTTAATATCAATTATGAATAAAATTGTTTATCTTATACTTATATAATTTGGACTAAAGTATGTTGCAAAGCCAAAACTTCATCACATTCACACTTCAACAATTAACTTAACCACAAACTGAATTATCGGAAAAAGCGTAATTAAACTAACACTTGAAAATTTAAAGATTTCCCTAATTATCTGTCAAGGGTGCATCATAGTGGTCTTGAACTCGCAACATCCATTATCGAACTAATAACATTCCCAAAAATCATAAATTTTCGACTCAAAACTAATTGGCAATAACCGAAGAGGCACATGAACTTTTGCATTTCATTCCACAAAGCTCTTAATATACTTTTATTTTCATGGAAAAAAACACATAGTAATATACTTTCGCATAGATGCTTGGGATGTGGAAAGCTTAATGATGATATTTAATCCAAAGAGTACCAAAGAAAATTTACAAAAGAAAAATAGTACCAATGCAATTTGGCTTTGGTGATATTAACTATTGGGTTTGGTGATTTTAGCTATTGTAAAGTTATTTTTAGATTTGTTTCTTTATATGTGCTTAGCAATCTACATATTTTGAAAAAATAAGCTATTATTAGATTATAGTATATTTTAAAATATCAATATGTTAAATGTTAATTGATATTGACTTTAACAAAATTGTAATGAGTATTTAATATTATCTTTTGTTTTTTTATTCTAGTGAGATTTGATATTCTTAAATAGGCTTTTCAAAATGTTTATAATACCAAAGAATCAATGAGAATTTCCAACGACAAAAAACAACATAGAAAAAATGGTGAGAGCTTATACTATCATTTACATGTTTATGTTAACATTGTTAGTGAAGAAATCAATATCATTAGAGATTAAAAATGCTAATTGTAGTAAGAAACAAGTTCATGACGATTTACTATTTTGTAGCCCTTCTCTTCTTCTTGGCACTCCATGGGGTCCTCCTTTAAAAATTTGTTGCGATAATATTAGAAAGAACAAAATGCAATGTTTATGCGAAAACGTAACAAATGATTTTCTAAATGATTATGATGTATATAAAATTCCTAAAGTCTCTGAAGCTTGTGGCAATCTTTTAGCCCATGGCACTACTTGCGGAAGTAAGTGTCATTGAACTCTTTTTTTTTTTTTTTTTTTTTTTTTTAATTAGGCAATTCCCAAAATTACCATTTTTTAAGTTTTAATTCGAATTTGTTGATTTTTATTTTCATCTAATTTATATTTTTATTGATGTATCAGTTTTTATAGTTCCTGCTGCAGCATGAGATCAGATGAACATATTGGCTTACTTTATTTCGCTTTTAGGCGTTGTATAACCTTATAATCTATTGCTACAAACAAACTATTATTATAAATTATGTTCTTATTTAATATTAATTATGGTTATAATTCTTTACTAGAATTTTGTTATTCATTGTATTTGCTTAACCAAATCTTGATCACAATTCAACAATGAAATGAACCACAAATTGAACTATGGAAAAACATAAAACCAACACTTCCATCATGGGGTGTCTTGGACTCAAAACTATTAAAAGAATTAGGGGTGGGCACGGGTCGGTACCCTTGATTTTCGAGGTACCAGTTACCCGACTCGACCCGTACGAAAGCTCAGTTTTAATACCCGTATTCGACTTGAAAAATACAGGTACCCGACTATACGGATACTCTATAGAAAAAAGAATACATGTGAGTTACCCGACCCGATTTGTTACACGATTTTTGCAACAAAGAATTTACATTTTATTCAATATCATAATTATTAAAAGTTGAAAAAATTGTGTAACTATATTATCTAAAACCAAAATTACTAAAATACAATATTTAAAGATAATAATTATATTAATACATTATAAATTGATGGGTGAATCACAAAACTACACCATGTAAATTACATTTCACAAAACTACACCATTTCAAAATTATTTCACAAAACTACACTTAAACATTCAAAATTAAATCCAAATAAACCCTACCCACACAATCCTACCCCTTAAGATTATACCATAAACACTAATTAGCGAACCCAAATGAAAATATTTTAATTTTGGTAATTTTTAAAAGGGTAAATCAAGCTTTTAAAATTTTGAAAGGGTGTAAATTTGTGAAAATATTGAATTAGGTGTAGTTTTGTGAAGAGAGGGTTGGAAGGGTGTAGTTTTGTGAATTTCTCTAAATTGATTTGTTAATGAAAATAAAGTTATATTATGTACTAATTTTCAAAGTTTTATATACAATTAAATATAATTATATAGTAAATAACAATTTATATATATAATTTAATACGGTAGTTACGAGTCTGTTAATTTTGCGGATATCGAGACGGATAGTTGAAAAAAATGATATCCGTTACCCGACCCAACTCACGGGTAGTAAAATATTGATACCCATTATCTAACCCGAATGATACAGGTTCCGGAATGGGTGGACGACGGCTCAGGAATCGGTCGGAGGCGGGTAACGGTATTAGTGCTTAACCCTAAAGAGAACCACCAAAAAGCTCATTATAAGATCATCATTATCGGATGGTTCTAAAGGAACTCTTAGAGTGGGTCCTACCATAATTTTTAAAACTCGCCTCTTTTGCCTCTTCGGTAAGAGGCAACTCTTCTTTTTTTTACGGGTCCACGTAGCGGCCCGCGATTGATCCCTTCTATTTATTTATTTTTTGTAAATCATAAAAATAATTATAAAACTTAAAAATCTTCCCCAACCGATAAAGATGCTCAAAGCCCACTAGTCTATCGCAATAGGATTTCTATCAAGTTTAGATTCATATATATATTGTTATAAACACTAGGTAAGTACCCGTGCGGTATCGCACGGGAGCTGATATCGCATGTGAATTAGAATACGTAAAATAATACCGCACGGGAGCTGATATCGCATGTGAGCTAGAATACATAAAATATTTTTAAAAAATTCATAAATCTAAACTAATTAGTATATTTATTCATATATATTAGATAATCCATAATCATTATAATTTCAATATTCTATATACATCAGTTATTTTAAAAGTGTAAAACTTGCAATTAAATTTAAATAAAACTCAATCACAAACATACAAACCTCGTAACAATATTTTTAACTTCAAAAATGTTGTCACAATTTTTTTAAAAAAAAATCTTACATCATTTTTCTTTACTACAAATAAATATGTTAAGAATACTCGACACTTACTCATATTTTAAATCGTTTTATCAAATTGCGTTAGTAAGATATCAAAAATCTATGTTTTTAACAAAACAAACAAGACGACAGTCATTTTTCATTTGGTTTAACTATTTAGCGTTTAAAATTTAATTTTGAAGTAGGTAAAATTTACTTTTGAGGATTTAGGGTTTAATTTTCAAGATTTTAAACTAAAATAAAACCTTTTTATATTAATACTCTATATGTGAATACATCTATAGAAAATAATTTTTAATGGTATTTTTGGTAATTGTCATCAAAATTATTAAGTTTTGTTAAATTTATTGGAATTTTACTTTAACTTTTTTATGATAAAATTTATCTGATTAATTTTTTTAATATGTTAGAGAGGTATAAATAAATTTAGTTTATTAGTCTAAATTGATAAAGAAAAATAGTTATGAATTGATTAAGATAAATTTTTAAATTTTTCATTACCTTAAGTTAGACCACCATTTAACGGAACACACATTAAAAGTTGGGCAATTAATAAATTGTAATCAAATTTTATTTCACTAATAAACTAACATGATTCATTGTTTTTTTCTTTGAACACTGTTGAAAAAACTCTTTTTACAAAAATACCTTAAATATTAAATTAACTTAATATTTCTTAAACTAAATTCTAAAGTTTCAAAACTAAATCTTACAAATAAAATACACACCACACTCCCAAAAAAATAATGATAAGTAACAAATCAAGAAATCGAAATAAGGAAAATAAAAAAGGATAAATAATAATCTACAAACAATAGTGAAAAACGAAAAATAAATATACAAAATGAGGTTTAAGATCATATCATAAGGTTTTCTTTTTCGTCTTTAAAATTTTAGAAACTTAAAAAAAATGATTTGGAAATAGTTACAAAAATACCATAAATATTGAATTAGCTTAAAATTTCTTAAACTAAATTCTAAAGTCGCAAAACTAAATCTTACAAATAAAATACAAACCACACTACCAAATAAATAATGATAAGTAATAAATCAAGAAATAGAAATAAAGAAAATAAAAAGGATAAATAATAATCTACAAAAAATAATGAAAAACGAGAAATAAATATACTAAATGAGGTTTAAGATCATACCTTAAGGTTTTCTTCTTCGTCTTTAAAATTTTAGAAACTTAAAAAAAATGATTTGGAATTAGTCATACGACATATATATAATAATCAAAAGACACCTTTTCGACGAAACAACACGAGTTTGTAAAGACACTTTTACGAGTTTGTAAAAACACCTTTACGAGTTTGTAAAGACACATTTACGAGTTTATAAAGACACATTTACGAGTTTGTAAAGACACATTTACGAATTTGTAAAGATATATTTACGAGTTTGTAAAGACAACTTTACGGAACACACCCCTACGAAATTTCAACAAAGAAATCTCAACAAATCTCTATTTATAATAATCAAAAGACATGATCAAAAGTCACGATTAAAAGACATGACTTTTGTAAAACGGTTACGTAAATAAACGAAAGAATACAACTTTATAAAGACACCTTTACAACGAAAGAATACAATTTTATAAAGACACTTTTACATAACACACTCCAACACACCCCTTGAGTCTTTTTTTCATTTTGTTATTATTAGTAGATAAATCATCTTGTTTAGGTTTACATATTCTTTCAGCTGATTTTTTTCATGTAAAATGAAATCTTGAGAGATTTATATGTAATGAAGGTTATAAAATTAATGTAATATCTATTGAGAGTAATGAAAATGTTACAAAAAAATACTTTTAACTAAAGTAAAAAATCTCCATTTTCTTGGTAACGCAATAACGACAAAATATATCCTTGTCAATTCTGCATAATACGTTATGTATGTTATTACATAACTCAAATCTCAGTTTTGGATAAGCCGGGGCCCAATTTGAAATGAAATTTAGATATCAAAATACAAATTTTGCAAATACTTTAAATAAACTTCTCCATTTATCAGAAGCCTACCCAAAAAAAATTTAAGCCCAAATTGGGCCCATTACACTCAATTCATAGGTTGGTTTGCTCGAAGTCAGACTCCAAGCCCAACAATATCAAGCTTCAAATAAAGATCAAAACTTTGTTTGTATCATTTAAAATTGTGTATCCTATAGTAATTTAAACAAGAACTACACCAAAATTTAACATTATAAACTATTCTTGAATGCTTTGCGAAGTTAATGCATGTGGGTTTAAAAGAGAATAAGGAGAAGTAAATGCTTTAACTTCTAAAGGTTGAAAAATAAGTCAACAAAAATTAGAAAGAAAAAAAGTCACTGTGGTAAATGTTGTGTATATATATATAGGACAAGGCTAATGCATGCATGCATTCGTTAACTATCATTTAGTCATTATAACTTCAATATCTTTTGCAGCTTTTTCTTTTGTTGTTTTAACTTTTGCTTTTTTCTACCCTTGACTTTATCTTTTATATTTATTCGTATTTGTCAGAAGCAAATAATACATTAATATAACTAAGTGTAAACGCACAAGAGAGAAAAAAGGCTTTGGGAAAAGCACTTTGTTTATTGAATGGAGTATTTACTTCTTTTTTTTATTTTCTCTCTTCTACTTTTTATCAAATTCAAAGCCAATAATAACTTGTTATTAAATGCAATTTCTCTATTTTTTTAAAAAATATATATAAAGAAAAAAAAGGAAGAAGCAATCATAAAGCAATCGATTACAAAATGATTTCATCACCTTTCACATCAGGCTATCTTTTCTGCAATGGGCAGAAAAGTCCTGTGCCCTTCTGTCTCTTCACATTTATCACTCTTTTTCATTCAATTTCTCCTTTTCCTTCTCTCTCTCTATATATATATATGTGAATATATATATATATATATATCAACCTTAAACATACATCAATTAATTAAGCTTTTTTATACATTTATGCTGACTTTGCAATTTGGAGTTTGAGATATTCCTACACTTATCACTTATGTCAATTTATTTTATTTTGTGTCTATTTTTTTTTAACATCTTGTGATTTAGATTTCACACCTACTTAGAAAAACCAATATCAAACATACCCATAAATGTGATGGGTTTATAGATAAAGTTTGAAATAAAAACTCATATTAATATGATGTGTCTTATAGGTTGTGATTATTATTACCTTTCTTATTCTTTCATTTAATATTAGACGGTCCATAATATATCTTACCAATTTATCAAGATTTCTAACCACATGAAACATAACCGTTAATTTATAACGAAATCAAAAGTTTAAATAGGAAAATTAAAAATGATTACAAATTGACCTGAAATAATCATAGAGGGTATCTAATGAGCTACGTTTTCACACCTAAAATCAAAACTAATTTTTAAAAAACGATACTGTAGAGAATATCACACCTCTATATTGAAACCTTCTTTCTCAATTAGAGTGTTTATCTTCTTCAAGTTTAATCACATCCTAACATATACAAAAGGTCGAAATAAAAAGAGACAAGAATAAATGTGATAATCTGGTCGGTATAGTAAGTACAATTTATATATGTATTAATAAGTTACGAGATGTTGGTGGGTGTCACAGTACATTCTTTGGTGTTGTGTGCTCTTTCACCCTCATAATATTCTAACTTTATTTATTAATATCATAATAAACTATATGTAAATAGACATAGAGAATTTAACGTTACATATATATATATATATTGAACCAAAATTAAATATAAAGATATAGTAATATATATATATATGGACCCCCTTCATGAACAATGTACATCACATCTCTCTTTTTCTCTCTATAAGACTGTTGTTGGTTAATGAGACAACTACAACACATTCATGCCACATCTCATTCTTCCCCAATCTTTGGTCTTGTCCATTGCATTCGAACCCAACCCGTGGTACAATTTGCCATTTTTCATTGGCCCCATAAAGAGAAATCAATTAGTATTAAATTTTTTAAAATTTTATATAAATATTTGGATTAACATTTTTAGTTGGTTAGCTAGCCGTGCAACTTCATTATGTGATATGAAATAGTATATAATAGTTTATAGCTTTATATATAACTTTATAAAATCTAAAAGGAGGTAATAATGTCAACCTTTTTCTTGGTTTTTCCTTCTTTTTTTTGATATTGGAAGGGAATGAAATAATTTAATTCACAACTCTAGAAATTTTGCTATTTGCATATCATAAAGTTGTGGGTCCAAAATAACCATAAGATTATATTTCAAGATATGTAAAGCTTAAAAGTAGATTTTGGGTGTTTCTTTATTCAAAGATGTGGAAGATTTTTATTCTTCAACTAGAATATGGCCACTTGAAAATTAAGAAGAATATTGAAAATAATGAAATAGAAGTGGAAAAGGACATTATATATAATTGTTAATTAGGCGCTGATGGAAAAATTATGTTGGGCTATTCACATGTAAATACACAAAAAAACAATTAATGCCTGAGATAAAAGAATAATAAAGATGGATGCATAAAACAAAACAAGAATTATCACCATGCTTTTAATCTATTCAGACTAATACTAGTAGTACTTGGAAATAAAGTATATATGAGATATATAAAACCAACATTTTTCGAAATAAATTATATTTAAGTTTTTACACAAAAGTGGGTTGTGTGAACTTATACTACGTACCATCATATATATAATCGACCAAATCACATAGATTTTTAATCACCTATATATGCTTTTAATTATATAACAAATAGAGTTTATGCTCTTAATTTCTAATCTCAAAATATAGTTATTTGGTAAGGGAATAATCAATACCAGAATTCTTATAATCATATGATCATATTATTTACTAAGCATTAATTTTGTAGCTACCGCACAAGAAAACACTTTTGGAAATAGCTCCAATGGGGTCGATTATTTCTCTTACATTCCTTAATTGTCAATACATATTTCCCTCACTCGATAAGAAAAGTGAATTTTTTTTTTTTTAGTCCAAAGCTTTGTTCTCTAATTTATAGGACAAATTTTCCATAATTCAAGAAACAGGTGGGTCTATTACAATAAAATTAAAACTAATATTCAACATTCATATTGACAGAGGATGACAGCTGTTTTATTAGGCATCTGTGACTCTTTAACTTTTTGCCCTACTTGAATAATTTTCACTAAACACACATTCTTCTTTATTTATTTTTAATAACTAGGAATCAAAATTATATCTGGATAAATTCATAAAACTACACCATTTCAATCATTCCTTCACAAAATTATATATAATTCAATTTTTTCCTACTTCTACACCCTTTTCAAATTTTAAATGATTCAATTATGCTCTAAAAATTACCAAAACTAAAATATTTTCATTTTGGTTCGCTAATTAGTGTTTATGATATAATATTGAAGGTGTAAAGTTTTGTGGATAATGCTAATTTCGATTTAATTTTTAGTAATTAAGTGTAGTTTTGTGAAGTGATTTTTAAAAATGTGTAGTTTTGTGAAATACAATTTAAAATGTGTAGTTTTGTAATTCTCCCTTATATCTATCATCAACGTCCAACGACTATAATTTTTTTAAATGGTTCAAAAATTTAAAATCAAAATACATAATTTATATTATATTCAGTGTCATACATGCAAACTCTTAAAACTTAACGGTAACCAATAATTAATTAAGGAAAGATTTGAATTAAAATAGAGAAGAATATGAAAAAATAGAATGTGTGACAAAGAGATAATATATGTGAACGTCAACGAGTTGGTAGAATCAACGGAGACTTTCATTCTCCGAAATATTCCAAAAAGTTGTAAATTATTAATTTTAGACAATATGGAACCTCACGTTCTGTTGGATCCATTTAATGCGTGCAGTGATTTTTTATTTCTATAAATAATTAAATTAGTAATTTTAAAACAAAGCAGCATTATTAGCTGTTTTAATTACTTATATATACTGAATCTCACTCACCGACATACGTTCGTGTCCATGCATTATTAATTAAACCAGTATTTAGTTTTTTTTTTTGATAATCCTGGTGTCCTGATCCTCACCGAAGTGAGTTCAGACTATTTCCAGGAACGCTGCAGCCCGCATGTTAATTCCGCAGTGGCCGAGGTTCGAACCCAGGAGGCGGAACTCACAGCTGTGAGCCCTTTACCGCCTGAGCTAGAAGCCCCGGTTAAACCAGTATTTAGTTTGTTTTTTTTTGTTGTTAAAGAACATTATATTTAGTTTCTAATTTGCGAATCACATTTTTTACACAACAACTATTATGAATTAATCCTAGTGATAATAAAGGAAAATTTCAGTATAATACTATCCTACTGACAATAGTAAAAAAATCCATTAATTTGATGCGAAATGCATGTAGCAAAAAGCATAATGAAACATGTAATAATCTTATAAAGACATACATGCAATATGATGGACCAACATTAATTATATATCTAAAATTAGCAACTAATCAATGAAAGACACGTGGGCATTAATTTGGTAGGAAAATAATAGAGTTCCTGCTATTAATAAATGGATTGTTTTTGTAGAGAAAGTTAAACTAAGCATTTTCCGTCAATTTCATATACGACCATTCATTGTGGCCTAGTTCCATATATAATACAAATATTTGGCATATATATGCCATTTATATATGGAAATTTATTTTAACATTTTCTTAGACATCTTCATAAAAAATATCTTTCTTGGTCAAGTTGTCTACAACTATACTCAATTGTTTTTGTATCTTGCTAGTAGTCTTAGGAGACTAATTATATGTTTTATACAGCTTAAATAATAGTATTCTTTACAAAATTAGTATATATATAATGATACTAGTGTGTTTAACCAAGTCTCGAAGCATGACTTTCTTAATAAAAATTACTCCACCAACAACATTTATTATATGGTGTGACAACAATATTTTTAACTGTCATAGCCACTCAAAACAATTGTTTCCGTTAAAACGACATTTTTTATTACAGTAATTTGTATTTATCCGGCTGTTTAAATTAAATGATATTTGGATTTTTCTAGACATTTAGATTTATTTATTTTGTTGTAAAGGAAAGAATAAAACATAAGAGCAAAAGGGAAGCTAATGTCCTTCCGAGTAATTAATGTGGCACAGAAGTCGATCCAACGTTAATAACTAAGCCAAAAATCAAGCTTCGTTACTCTCTAGTTTCAATGAATGTTCCATTAATTAAACAGAAAAAAGTGTTTAGTTCCCAATACAATATAAACAAGAATCTATTTTATTGGTAATCTTTTGGGGTGAGCCTAGGGGTTTAAAAGCAAAAATTTTGAAATCATAAATGTAGCTAGTTGATAGAAAAATATATATAAATTAAGTAATATGTATCATATGGGATTTAATTTATAACCTAATTCAAAATTAGAATTGGATCTCATTAATTAGGAAAAATATATAGCTCTGGGTTGTACTCATTTAACTCGCAACAATAAGTCTATAAAAATGTAATTAAGCATACTAGCTAGTACAAGCTTTATTATTCTTTTTTTTTTTTTTTTGGTCACATACAAGCTTTATTATTCAATATTTATTTTTATTCATATAAAATAATATAATTAACACAAGATATCTCGTTTTTTTGGCATATTTTACAATTTATCAGTACTATTATTTTATGCATTTATGATCTATGGAGATGGTCATGTGAGGAGAGCATAGTTATATTTTTTCTTAGAAGACAACTCAACAAAATTATGAAAGAGGGAATATTTGGGAGAATGAAAAGGGAATTAGAAGCAATTATGTAGGTTCTTTAGAGTTTACTTTGTTTTTGTTTAGTGAAGGAAACAAACAAAATATGCTTTCTGGCTGAATTATTGTTCTTATATATATGTTTTTTATATATTCCATTTATATTAACCTAACACTATTATATACGGTATATTAATGATTATTATTTTATAACATATATACATAACATACACACACACGAATGTATGTATGCATTTGAAGAGAAATGTACTTTTTGTAATGCGTTACTTTCCCCTACACAAAGTATATATTCCAAATCAAAAGTGGAAGAAAATTAACAAAGTTTATTGGATGAAAAAGATGATCGAATAATAATAAAATACTAGTTAAAGTGTGTACCTTGGCTTGTAAATAATGTAATTACATATTACGACTTTGTATTTATAATTAGTAAAACAAAAATAATTAGCCCATAGGGTAAACTCAACAATATTTAGTAATTTTTTTTTTTTTTTAAATGCAAAATTACAAACAACTCATGAAAAGACTTCATAAATTGGTCAAACAAGTAACCGGTCGATTTTGTAGTCTACATCAATGTCTATATATAAAAAAATTTATACGAATTAGTTATTCATAAAATGCAAGAACGTACTGATATTAAATATATATATATCTATCTCTTTCGGTGTAGTTGAACAATCTACGGTCGGAAACTTGAATATGTTAGATTCCAAAATCGTATAACAATTATAATAAAAATAATTACAAAAAAATAAATTAAAAAAATGTGAATTAATAGAGAGTGAAGTGATAAGCGAAGAGAGTGGGGGAGAAAATTAAAAAAAAAGGAGTCAGAGTAAAGACAGTCTCTCTCTCATAACATATGTATCCCGTCCTCTACGGGGTACAAAAATCAAAGCACTTAAATTTTAATTTTATTTATTTTGTTTATGTGTTTGTTTTTTTCTTCTTGTATTTTTTATTTATTTATTTGTAACTTTGGCTTTGACTATAGATTTAGATAGGACAGAAGAGAACGACCCTTTATTCTCTCTCCTCTTTGTACTCTTCTCCTACATTTTTTTATTTAATTATTATTCTAGTATATGATAATCTGTGAACATCTTTATGTGTCAAAGGGAGATTTTGATTTAATTATTTCTCAAATTGTTAAGGTTTATTATAAATCAAAATTAGTTATTATTGTATGTTTGTACAGCCATAGCAGTAAGTATAGACATTGTTACAATGCGTATGAACATGATTAATTAGAAATAAATAGTTTATGTTTTAAATATCGTCCTTTATTAATATGTAAAAACGAAAATTCCTTGTTAATTACTAATCTTTCATTTTTTATTATTACAACACTATCATTTCATTTGTTTTAGTTAAAAACTAAAGTCTGAATAATAATGAATAAAATGAATAAAGTTAATCAAATAATGACTTGCTAATTACTTTAGAGAATATTTTAACCTAATTACTGTTAAACATTAATGTACATGACTTGCGAAAAGGACAATAATATAGAAATATATCAACTCTAAATCTATATTAGTATTTTTGAAGTACTAATTTGAAATTTTCCAAAAAATCACACTAAATTACACATTATGCCTTTGGGCATAAAATGAAATATTTTGGAACATTTAATTACGAAAAATCAAATAAGGAAATATTATAATTCTCTCCAAAAATAAATAAAAAATATTAAAGAAATTATGTAAAAAATATTTGAAAAACAAAATAAACATATGTAATTCACATAAATACATTATTACATAGTTTTTTTTATAAAAACTACCATTAAAATTTTATTTAAATCAAAACAAACGGAGTTTAATTAATATTATTAAGAATTTAAAAACGATTTGAATTTTTTTTTGTTAAAAATATCAAACAATAAAAACAAAATAGTTTGTTAACGAGTTTGATTTCCGGTTCGATTATAAACAAAAAAGAAGAAATTGCAATTCTACTAAAATTTAAATCTTATATTACATATTTAGAATATGTTTACAACAATTATTTATATATATAATCAAAATAATTATAATTTTAAATAAATTTGGGTAAATCGCATAATATGATTTGTGTATTTTGATTCGGTTTGTATTTTGAATTCGGGTATTTTCGAATCCTAAATATAATAAATAATAAATTATTGGTCTAATCAACTTATAAATTATATTAATTTTTTGCTATACGAAATATATAATAAAAATATATATATTATTATTATTTTTGAAGTACTTTTTTGAATTTTTCCAAAAAAACTCACTTAACTACATACTATGTCATTGGTTTTAAACTCACTTAAAGAGTTATGTGAAACTTACACACAAACATATCTCATTCTATATATATATATATACTTTTTAAAATTGACTTAAATATCAACAAAAACAATAAAACCGATTTTAACATAAAATCAACCACTAATTTCATATTTATGATATTTTTGATATAATCTTTTTATTTTTCTTACGGAGGTCTATAAAAAATTTCGGAATATAAATATTTTTTAAAAAGTATATAGTTTAGTTTTTATATATAATCATTGTCCATATTATAATTTTCTATTTATATTAATATTTTAGATGTTAATAAACATCTATATTGAACATAGATAAAGTTTGTTTAAATCAATTAACACTAAGCATAACAATTATTTATTAACGGGTTCGGTTTAGAAAAATTCTAGATAAATGACAAGAAGTTTGAAAATAATGATTAAACTTTATCATAAACAAATTTCGGGTAATTCGGGTTCAAATCTAGAAATTTGTTTTGGCTTCGGGTTTTCAGTAGTAAATTTCTCAATTCGTTCGGGTTATTTATTTTTGGAACGGTTTCGGTTCTTTAATTTCGGTTTGGTTCCAATTATGTACTTCAAATATAATTATAACTATTATTATTTTAAATAATTTTTGGGTAGTTAGAGTAGTTTAGTTTAGTTCTACAAAATTGAGTTCGGTTCAGATTCGATTTCGGGTATTATGGTAGTAAATTTCCCTATACATTCGAGTTATTTGTTTTTAGAATCGGTATTGATTTGGGGATTTCGGTTTGGTTTGGGTTCGGTATTTCGGATCCGGAAGTTTTGTTCATCCCTAATTTTTATAGTTTATAATAGTTTGGAATAAACACACTTACAAATTATATTAAGATTTTTTATATAAAATATAATTCTCATTATATATTTATGGGAGAATCACAAAACTACACCATTTGAATTACATTTCACAAAACTACACCATTTCAAAAATATTTCACAAAACTACACCTAAACACTCAAAATTAAATTCAAATAAACCCTATTCACACAATCATACCCCTTAATACTATTTTTAAACACTAATTAGCGAACACAAATGAAAATATTTTAATTTTGGTACTTTTTAAAAGGGTAAATCAAGCTTTTAAAATTTTGAAAGGGTGTAAATTTGTGAAAATATTGAATTAGGTGTAATTTTGTGAATGAATGATTGAAAGGGTGTAGTTTTGTGAATTTCTCTATATTTATTTGCATAAACAATAAAAAAACAAAATACTCTTTAGAAATTCTGAATATTTTTATTTATTTTACAAAATCAGAAAAATATTACAAACTTCTAAATTAAATGTATATATATAAAATTATTTATAAAAAACATAAACCCGTGGTACACCACGGGTTAAATCCTAGTAAATAAATAAAAGCTTACACTATTTGGAATATACAAAATTACATTTTTATCCTTACTCAACTATCGTTTTCCAAGATATACTCTCGAGGAACATCCCATACACACATACATACATACATATGTACATACACATACTCACACATCCCTCTCATACTTTTCTATGGAATTTGTTTAATTCCTTTCTCTCTCTCTCTCTTCCTTTGCTTCACAACACATATACCTCTCTCTCTCTCTCTCTCTGCGTTTTACTTTGAGCATGTTTGTTTCTTCAAGAATTATCATTAGTACTTAACTTCTCTCTCTCTCTCTCTTATTCTTCCTCAAAGCTCTTCTTTAACTTCATCTCTCTCTCTCTTTCTCTCTCACTTTTCTCTTATCTTTTTGAGATATAGAGAGAGAAACATAGAAGAAAACTAAATCTTTCAGAAACCCTTTTGACTTATCTCCTCAAAGAATCTCTCTCTTTTTATTTTTCACTTAAGCAAACAAAATCATTTTTATATGCACAAACCTAATCAGTAGTATCAGCAACAAAAACAAAGAAGTCATCAAGTTTTGTGTGTTTCTTAAAGGTGTGTGTGTTTTAATTAGTTTAATCATATCCATATGGAAGGAGTTTTCTTAGAGAAACCAAAATCAAACACAAATAATCTCCCTGATCTTTCTCTCAACATCAGCCTCCCAAATATTCATCATCATCATCATAATGAATCTTTTAAAGAAGCTTACAAAAACAATCTCATAAACAGATCATTATCATCAAACTTTGAACTCTCTTTATCTCAACAACAAAGTTCAAATCCAAACTCCAAGTTCCTTCATTGTACTCAGCATTTCAATAATGAATCAGAGATTAATAATAATAATAATCTTAACCGTCCGATTAGAGGCATACCCGTCTATCACAACCGTTCATTCCCTTTCCATCACCAAATTTCTTCTTCTTCTTCTTTGCCTTCTACTCTTGGAGGAGGAGGAGGAGGAGAAATGGATCAAATCTCAATATTGAACTCTTATAGATCGTTACAATCATCTTCTCCTAGGCTTAAAGGTGTTCCTTTACATCATCATAGTCACTATGGAATCATTGGCTCTTCAGATTCTTCTTCTCAACAACATCATCATCATCATCATGGGATGATTAATAATAGATCAAGATTCTTGCCTAAGATGCCTACAAAGAGAAGCATGAGAGCTCCTAGGATGCGTTGGACTAGTAGCCTCCACGCGCGGTTTGTTCACGCCGTTGAGCTTCTAGGCGGCCATGAAAGTACATATCTATTACACAAAAACATTTTGCATCATTCAAAAGATTTTAATTATATTGCTCTAAAAGTATGAATGTTTTTGGTTGTTGTTGTTGTTTGTGCATATAGGAGCGACACCAAAGTCGGTTCTTGAGCTTATGGATGTAAAAGACTTAACTTTGGCTCATGTCAAGAGCCATTTGCAGGTAAAAATCTAAATTCTACGTTCTAGCTCAGGCGGTAAAGGGCTCACAGCTGTGAGTTCCGCCTCCTGGGTTCGAATCTCGGCCACTGCGGAATTAACATGCGGGCTGCAGCGTTCCTGGAAATAGTCTGAACTCACTTCGGTGAGGATCAGGACACCAGGATTATCAAAAAAAAAAAAAAATTTGACCTAAACAAATTAAGGATTTGTTATTAATTTGTGTTCTCACACATACTTGAACAATATAGTTTTTTTTGTTTGTTCTTTAACAATCAAGAGATTATCTAATTAATTAGGGGTATTTCATAGTTTTCCTCACCACCATGTCTCTTTCTCTCTCTCTCTCATCACCTTTCCTTTGCAAAAAAGATTAATCAAGAAACTAGATTTTTGTGTACAACTCTAAAATTATAATGTCTTGTTTTGGCTTTGATTTTAAGTTTAGTTGTTTTTTTTTTGTCAAAGAGAGGGCACAAATGCCAAGAAATTGAAGCAGTTGAATGAATTTAAAGGGGGAGAGAGTAGTTATAGCTTTAAGAGACTGATGAAACCTTTCAGAGAATTATTTAAACAATTGAAAATTTTATTTAAAAAATAAATAAATTAGGAAAAAGGAGACAAAAGTAGTCATCATTACTCAATGATAAATAGTATTGCAATTACTCAACCTTCTTTTCAGACATCAGCCTCGTGGTCTTTAAAAATTATAATTAAATAATTAAATGTACAACACTAGTTCCAAGACGAACCCAGAAAACCACACATATTTATTAATTTATTTAGCTATGTAAAAAGTTCATATATGTCTGCATATATGTCTCCAAATTGTCATTTGTAGGAGTACATTATATTCAAAATAACTTAAGTATTTAGTTAATCAGAATATTTTATTCTTTAATTTTTTGTTTTTTATGTTGATGTATCCTTAATTAGATTTTACGTTTTCATTCATTAGTTTTATAGGTTTAATTAATGCCTTTTACTTTATTTTGCAGATGTATCGAACTGTTAAAACCACTAACAAACCTGCTGCTTCCTCAGGTACGAATTATTCAATTCCATATTCACATTTCTTTAATATTAGCTTTTTCAGCTTTATATTTATGCTAAAAGATGGCACTGGTTTTTATTATAAAAATATATACTCTAAAACTTTGGATTCGCCAACGATTTACAATCAGATTTAAGGTCCAATGTATTTTAACCTATAGTTTTATACTAATATCATCATATTATGTGATCATTGAAAACCAAAGGTAAAGTCAATCTCAAGGCTTTGTCTTTTATTTTTGAACGAAACCCTAAAGTCAAAGCGGTCAAGGTTTTAAAACTCAAAGAAAACCAAATAAACATTTATCCCAAATATTGATTGTTATTCTATAAGAAAACCAACAAAACAAATCCAAATCAATATTCATACACTCATTAAAGGAATAACGTATAATTATTTTATATTCATATGTATTTTGTATGTTTAGGGCATATATTATATTCGTTTTAAGGCAAAAGATGAAAAACATTTCAATAAATTAAAGCATTTCTTCACTGCATTGTCTTTTTTACCAAAAGCTTATAGTAGTTGTATACTTTTAAACAAGAACCCTTGAATGGTAAAAAAGAAGGGAAATAAGAAGAAATTTAACAAAAAATTAAAATAAAATTTCAGAAGGGTCAGGAGAAGAAGAAATAGACATAAATGGAAATGAAGTTCAAAATCAACAAATATCGACAGATCAAAGGACACAATCTGATGAAACTTCTTGTCTTCAACATCAAGATATTGACTTTCCTTCTACACAACCTCGTTGGAGTAACTCCTCACGGTACGTTTCTCTTTAATTACCTCTTTTCTTTTACTTGCCGTTTAATTATGAGGAATTCATAAAACTACACCCTTTTATCTATTTTTTCACAAAACTACACATAATTCAATATTTTTACATAATTACACTCTTTCAAAATTTTAAAAGCTTGATTTACCCTTTAAAAAATCACCAAAATTAAAAAAAATTCATTTGGGTTCGCTAATTAGTATTTAGGGTATATTATTAAGGGGTAGAATTGTGTGGGTAAGATTTATTTGGATTTAATTTTGAGTGTTTAGGTGTAGTTTTGTGTAGTAATTTTGAAATGGTGTAGTTTTGTGAAATGTAATTCAAATGGTGTAGTTTTGTAATTCTCCCTATAATTATTAGTTTACATATTATAATCTTATTTTTTATACATGTAATCATACACTTACTTTGTTTATATACGTAAACATGATTTTGAGCTAATTTATGTTAGATTGAAGAAATTGATTATTAGGGTTAAAGCAAAAAAAAATTAATTTGGTTTAAGTTACCTCATGTATATATTTGGTTTAATTTACCTCATGTATATATATTTGAAAAAGTTACATTAGTATTTCCAAAAAACAATAGTTTTTGGATGCAACATTTTGTTTGTATTGTTCAATAAAAGTGATTAAATTAAATTGATAATTTTGGTTACAAGAAGATGAAAAAATTGAGGATTTAAGTGTTTTGTAGTTGATGATCTAATTATTATTTGGTTTAGGTCTTAATATTTATTTTTGAACAAGCTTTTTAGGTCTTTATAATTCGTCAATCTAGAATAAAAGAACTTAAGTCATATATATGTATGAAAATGTAGACCGTGGTCATAATTAGTAACATGTAAAAACATAAGTTATGATAACTAACACTTTTGATAAAATAACAGAGAGGCATGGCCATCAAGTAATAATAACTGCTCAAGTGACATGGATACTATGATGATCAGAACTTCATCAACGACATCAATGATCTCTAACCATCAAAGATCCAATTATGATCAAGCAAAGAGATGTGGAGATCATCTTAGTTGTAACAATCCAAGCTTGGAGTTTACATTAGGCAGACCAGATTGGCATGAGAAATGATGACTTTCTTGATCCATATACTTTGACTTTGATATATATATATTTTGGAATGTGTATGCAAGTTATATTGTTGTGATGATGAATTTCTCATCCGAAAAGAAGAAGAAAACACGGTAGAGAAGCCGCGAAGTCAAGAGTGTCTATTTTTGTGAGTATAGATGAGAAAAAAAATGTATGATGTTTTGTTTTTTTGTTGTTATGATCACAAGTTGCATGATTTTGAAGATCATCAATATTTGTTGAAAGTTTCTATTGTTTTTTTTTTGCTTGAAAGCCCTCTTGGTGGAATAGAGGGTTTCCGAGTTATCTTCGAAGCTGAAGTTGTAAAAGATTTTATATTTACACTGATCACTTTATAAGTTCATAATATCCGGTCACTAATCTTTGTGTTGTGAACGGCTTAGACTGTTACCTAACTTACCTAAAAGCTTTCTTTCTCTTGTTCCAAACCACACAACATAGAGAAACCCACTCCAACCTTAAATTTTCCAAAGCTGTTTCTTTTTTTTGCAAATTTCATATCAAGATTTCAAAGAGAAAAAAAAAACAGAATCAGAGCAGAGCAGAGCTCTGAAGCAACTAGGACTAAAACTGATATCGGGAGAGATGACAAACGCGGTAAGCAATAAGGCACCAATGTAGATAGCAGTCGAGGAGAGCTAAAAATCCACCATCAACAGCAAGTGAAGAAAAAATATATGAACTAAAAAAGATATTTGTACAACATGAAGAATATTACCAAATATCATTGTAATACCGGAGTTTGTTGCTTCAAGGATCATTGTAATAGGGTTCACTCCTTTTATTAATATCATCGTATTCCAGTGAAAAAAAGAAAGGAGACTATTACCAAATAATTGATCAGCTTGACAATATGCTAGGAGGAGGAGGAAGAGCACTCTTCTTGTACTCTCGAATCAATATGCTTCTAAACCTGAGACATAGTCACATAGAGATAAAAATTGGACACTAGTATCAAAATGCAATATGTTAACACTATTGTTCCAACTTACTCTTTTTCGCGGTTTCCCTGAACCAAGAATATTACCTGATATTATTGAATGAAGCATATCACTCAAGGACATTACATTTCATATAAGAGTCACTCTCGATACTCTTCTTGATCTCTCTGAAAGATTTTACCTATCACTTATAAGATCTTCCTCTCTGAAACTACCAATTTTATTGTGTTACACATCTGTGCAAATCTTGCAGTCTTCTTTCACTTTGTTAACATGTACCTGATGAAGTAAATATTTAGTACAAAAAACTAATAAGAAACAACAGTTTACTGGGTTCAACTAACCTTATTCTTTGTAAAGTTATGAGATAAAAAGTTGCACTTATTAATCCCTTCTTCCTTTGCTGGTTCTTTGCATCCTGAGGCAGTGATTCAAAGCCATGATCTAAGCATTGCCAGTGTACGAATCTGTAACAACTGAAAAAGTTACAGATTTAGAGTTCATCAATGACAAGAAGGGTTACCTCAAGGTTAAAAGTCAGATTATTTATAAACAGCATACCTCTACAAGTAATGTCGAAAACATAGCATATTCTAAATTTGACTATCCATAATGTTATAACTATACCCTGTCATTAGTATCACCATTCTGTAGCTAGACCTCTCAAAGAAACCAACATAGCAGAGGGAAAAGAAACAGGACCACGAGCGCAAAGCATATTAAGCTACAAATATGCTCGAATGATACTTTTTGGACTTCCCACTTCTTGCTCCTTTGAGCTTTCCTGTCGATTGTAAGATTACATAAGTAAAAAAAACAGTAACAAGCAAGGGAAATGCTGAAATCAGAAAGAAAAGTCCAACATTATTTAAAGCCATACCATAGGAGTCACAACTTTCCTCAAGAAAGGATCTTCCTAGCCTCCAAAAGCTGGCTTCACATTTTACACAGACAGCATACCATAGAGTTAAATTGTCATATGAAAAACCATGAAATAGAGCAGGAAAAAATCACACTCATGAAACTCATACCAGGAAAATATATGCGTTATATAAAAAAAGCAAGCATGTTACCGTCACTGTATTATACCAGAAATTTGTGTAGAATCAAGGATATGTGTCTAAGATTCTCTTACCAAAGACAACTCTTTCGACCAAGGTATTTGCAACCGTATAGTTCTTGAAGAGCTTCTTCAACACTTATATCATTGCTTGATAATCTAACTGTATGAGGAGAACAAGTTGTCATTATGAGAACAGAACAAAAGAAAAACAAAACTAGAAACAGGAAGATTACCTGAAATCCAAACATTTCCTGAACCCGGTCAAACATGTCTTCTTATGACCTTTTGGCCAAGGAAGATATCTAGTGTTGCAAAGAGCAAGAAACAACAGCTTGGATCTGCAGTAAGCATTACATTACCCGCTTATAACATGTTATATAACAGTACCCAAAGTTGAGAAAATGAGGACTAACCTCTGGATATCTCATAATAGCTTGATCCACACTATCAGTACTGAGAGGTAGGATATTATAGCGAACATATATCAACGTCTTTTCTGCAATCAAGAATCTAGAAACATTAAACTTTAGTTGCAGAACGGATGGAAAATGATAAATGAATCAAGGGCGAAATACTAAACAGAGACATGATTAAAAAGTCGAAAAATGCCTTACCTCCTCCTTGTCAACCTCGATAGTCTGTGTCAGATTAACAGCTTTCAACACCTAAAACAAAACACATCGGCAGTTTGGCATGCCTTTGTGAGCTGAACTACAGTTAGGTATTTTGGTGCTCTCAAACACTGAGATAACAAAAAAATGGCATCTTAAAAGTAAAATAAAGTAAAAACTCTACATCTCACGGGCATCACTTTTCTTAGCCCTTGCCCATCAGTGTTGGATCATGTTCCTGCAAAAACAAAGAAAGGGTCAATTTTGTTGAAGTGGAGCACTAAAACCAAGAGGTTTAGTAACAGACATACAATAGCTATCCAAATATGTCCCATTTGTACATGTTAGCTCCCTGATGCCACTCGTTAGCTGTGAAATGATAGAGACATATTGGTCAGAAACATTGCTGCAGGTAGTACATTGAACCTGCAAAGGAGAGGGGAGAAAAATACAAAACAGAGAGGGCGAAAAATTAGGATAATTACATCACAAACTACTAAAGCAAGTTTCAAACAAACCAGCTAGGAAGGAAAGAGTGCAAGATTCATTTCCATCAAACTCAAAAGAACAAATTTGGTACCGTAGAAATCAGCCAAGCATTCATTCACAGAAAAAGCCACCACCTATCAAACAAAACAGAGGAGCAGAGAGTTAAAGCGCATACATCAAAATCAAATTCAAAAGTTGTTAAGCATTAACTTACATTCTGTCTTGTGGCTTATCTGCAGTAGCTATTGCGACAAGAGGGGGGCGTCCAAGAAAGAAATCGTAGAATGACATTAGCATAACAACTGAAACTAAAATTGGCATAAAAGCAAAACAAAGTCAGACAAAAAAACCGAAACAAGATTTGCTAGTAACAAAGATGAGAGCAAAAAACCTGTTTCCACAAGTGATGAGCCCAAAAGGAGACAATGTTTGGTCTGTCCCACAATGATTCATCATCATCATCATCATCTTCCAGGCTGCTTGCCATTGCTTGTAATATGTACTAGTCTCATCAAAACAGCTCCTTGATTACCTACAAGAGTGATTTGCAGAAGAAATTACCCGTTTTGATCGACAATTCCTACTCCGGTAAGGATATCAACAAAGAAAGCCATGAAGAATCCTATCATCGCAGCACAACGTATAAGATCAAGTAGTAACAACAACATCTTAAAAAAAAAAATCTCAACCAAACCGAAAAACCCGAATTTTAACACACCAAACAAGCCATTGAGTATCTCAGCTTCGGATATTCGATGTATCAAAAAGATCAAAGTTTCGTCGTTGCTAGTCATTCACAGAAAAAGCCACCAAATAAATGTGTGTGCCTATCTGTCAAGCATAACATAGGAACAGAGAAGGTGAAGCGCATATACATAAAATCAAAAAGAGTTGTTAAGCATTAACTTACATTATGTAGAAGAAGCATTGTAAAAGGACATTATAGCATAGAAACTGAAATCAAAATTGACATTAAAAACAAAAACAAATTCAGACAAAAACTGAAATAAGATTTTGACATAATAAGATGTGACAGGAACAAGAAGAACCATTTCGGTTTAGTTTAATTTTAATAACTCGGTTTGTTGGTTAAGCTGTTGGTACGATCAAACACTATATGTAAGCTATTAGCCTCTTTGGGCAAATCAACCAAAAATAATATCAATATTCTCTAATCCCTAAATCTCTCTATCATCATCATCATTGATTATCAACGATGATCATCATCAATCATTGAATCTCAGTTTTCGGGTTGATCCTTCTTCCTTAGTGATCTTCCTCTAAGCTTTGATTTACCGATTTTCGGGTTCTCGGTGAGCTCTTACGTCGGATCTATCTACGGTTACGGATTTCCCGTCTCATTGGTATCAGAGCTACTCGATCTTCGGAATCCAGAATCATGTCAGAAGAAGAAGAACCGCCGCTGACTGAAGAAGAACAACAACTCATAAACGATATGTGCAAGCGCTTGGACGAGATGCGTATGCAAAGCATAAGGCACGAAGAGGAGCAGACTAAACGATTTGCTGCTATACAAGACAATCTCGGTTCTATCCATGTCAATCTCGACGGTATGTTAAAAAATCTGGAGTCCATGGTTTCTAAGCTCTTCTCTCACGACTCAATATCATCGATTCAAGCTCATGGATACATGCCATCCTCGTCGATCACTCCAGTGAAGTCAGTTCCTCTTTCATCGCTCTTCGATCCTCCAGATCTCAACGGAGTAGAGATATATCAAGAGGCAGAATCAGTAACAAAATCAGTTGCAAATGTGGAGATACATGGTTCTATTCAAGAACATGAATCACACGAAGTCCTTGAATCAATCATCATGGGAGATTGTGTTCCACAATTTCAAGTACCGATCTCTGTCCTAGAACCTAGCCATAGGGTTTGCGATAAGTCTTGTGATGTCTTTGAGAAATTGCCATATGTAATCAATCAAGTTCAATCTCGGTTTGATTTAAAATGTGTGGATAGCAAAGACAATGCATATCAGATGTTTGACAAAATGCCAATTAGGAAAAAGAGAAAGCAACAGAGGAGAAAGTTGAGTTTATCTCCTAAGGCATGGAAATTCAAGTACAAACGAGTGGACTTGCTACAAGTTTTTCCACAAGGGACTATTAAGAAGCTTCATGAGATGTGTTCTGGTTATGATCTAAGAGCATGTTCTGGGTTAGAGTTATGTGGACGAGAGTATAATGAGCAAATGAGTGTGCTCGTTAGTCATGGTTCAAAGGTACAAAGCAATTCTTCACTCATTTCATCTTGTGCTCACCAAATTTGGGAACCTGGTGGACCATTGAATGAACTTGATAAGTGGAAAGGGTTGAAACTTGGTATATGTGGATATCTAACAAAGCTTATTGGATGTCATCGTACAAAACTCCCTACACTTGGTAAAGAAACCAATTTCGGCTATAGAGTTGAGCTTATTGATGTTCAAAAGCAAACAAGGACATTTGCTTATGATGGTGATGTCTTTCTTGCTCCCAAAACTCGTGCTCATGAGTGGTTATTCGGTTCAGAGAAAAGACAATAACATATTGTCGAAACTTCTAAGCTCACACATCTCATAATGATTTTTCTCGACAATAGCTATAGTGATGCCAACTTGGAAGGTGTTCAAATTGATTTATTCTCCATGAGTAGAAAAGTTTTTAAGTGGAACCACACATCACTTGAGTTTGTCTATGGATCATTGCCACGTCCACCTGAAGCAAGAGTTGTTGCTAGACATTCGAGAGGAAGGCTGCGGGGTTAAAATATACTATCTCGACCAGAAACTTGAAGAAGAGAAAGGCATTCATTGCTCACAAATTCCCTACTTGTCCAAAGTTACAATATGGAGCTAAAACACAAGAGAAACTTGGTTTTGTACAAGAATATGAAGATGCTGGCAAAGAAATCAAATCTTCCATCTCAAGCCTTTGTCATGATGAGAACACATTTGTTATGTTTTGTGTTTACGAGTTGTTCCACCTTCAAAGACCACCCGAACTCATTGAACCTCAAGGATACATAGATGGGCATTTGGAATCAGTCATTAACAAAGTTGATTCGTCTCCAGCTGGTACGGTACATGATATCTTCCAACCTATGCAACATAATGAAAGCAAGCTGCTTGTGGTTGACAATGGTATAGAACTTGAATCCGCGTTTGACAACAACAAAGTGGTGACCAAAGATGGCAATGAAGTAGTTATGTTCCACAACCATGCTGTCACCAAATTCCTTGTTCAGTGGAAAGAGAATCCTCCCCCTCTAAGAAAAGCTACTTTGAGAATGTTTATGCTGATCAAGGTAAAGGAAAAGAGATACGACCTCTTAAAGCTCCATTCATTCCAAATAAACAACCTTGGCTATACTTTCAAGATTATATCCTTGAGGACAAGGATTTTCTCAAGAGGGAAGTATTGTGACAGGAACAAGAAGAACCATTTCGGTTTAGTTTAATTTTAATAACTCGGTTTGTTGGTTAAGCTGTTGGTACGATCAAACACTATATGTAAGCTATTAGCCTCTTTGGGCAAATCAACCAAAAATAAACATTTATCTTCTTCCTAATCTCTCTCTACTATCATCATCATGATCATCATCCATCAATGAATCTTAGCTCTTCGGGTTGATCCTTCTTCCTTCGTGATCATCTCCTAGGCTGATTTTCTCCTTTCTTAGGCTTTCGGTAAGCACTAGATCGGATTCTATTCTCGTTACGGTAAATCATGTCTCATAAGATTGCTTAATAATAAAAGATGATTAAAAAAACATGTTTACACAATTGACGAGCCGACAAGGAGACAATGTTTGGTCTATCCAAGTTAGTATAATCACGAACCTTTTATAAGCGCTTTGTTTAATTGGAAAAAAGGAAATTATATGAAAAAAGGAAATTATACGAAAAAGGAAATTTGATTAACAAACGGCTATTTCTTTTGTTTAATTACGATAATACCAAATGTTTGAACACTTTTTAGTGGGTATTTGTGTAATTTCACAAGAAGTCAAGATTGCGAAAAAAGGAAATGTTAGCCGTTGACCTCATATTGACTTAGTCAACATTATTTGTATTGACTTAGTCAACATTATTTTTACCGTTTTCTAGCCGGAGGCAACGTCTCCACAGGTCGTTTTGGAGGAGAGGTAATCTAATTAAGTCGCTTGTTTTTTACTTAGTGGAAAAGACCTAATTATTTCATTGACTTTCGTTATTTACAGGTCAAACCCCGTAAAATCGACCCGACCCGTATTACCCGACCGAAATTAAATTATTGTTTAATTTAATTGGTTAAACCGAACCGAACCAATATCTCAACCAAACCGAACCAATATCTCACCAATATACCTAGGTATAATTTAGTTTTACCTCTTTCTCCTCTTTTTCTTATTTTTTTCCTTTTGTCGACGACGAACCCTAACTCCTCTTCTTTCCCGACGAACACTCGAATCTCGAATCTCCCCTAATTCTTCATCTAAATTTCAAAATCGAAATCAGTGAAATATGGTGAAAACTCGATTGGGTGAGAAGAAGGAGAAAGATGAAGAAGATACACTATTAACTCATTACTGATAGGAGTTTGGAAAAGAAAAAATCCAAGCTCACGGAGATGTTCAGAATCTTCGAAGCCACATTTTTTCTCCTTCGCGACCGCCGCGACGGGGACCGCGACGACGGCGACGGGGACCGCGGCGACGGGGACCGCGGCGACGGGGACCGCAGCGACGGGGACCGCGGCGACGGGGACCGCGGCGACGAGGACCGCGGCGACGATGACCGCGACGACGGAGTCGGGGACGCAACGACCACGACGACGGCTACGCAAAGGAGAATACTAGTATTTCGGCGACGATGAGTCGGAGAAAACAATGTCCGATGCGGTGAAGAACAAGAAGAAGAAGACGAAGAACAAGACGAAGAAGGAGAAGAAGAAGACGGTGAAAAAGAAAATGAATTAGAGGACGAGGAAGAAGGAGAAGAAAATGATGGTGATGCGAGAGAAAGTGATTGCTAACGAGGAGGTACAAAATTCATCTGGTTCAGACAATGAAGAAGTAAGAAATTAACAATTTACTTTGTTTTATTGTCAGTTGTTGTCAAACTAGTAAAACTTAGGATTACTAGATAACATATTTGGTAACAGACCATGTAATACTAGGAAAACTAATGAATATTGGTAATAAATTTGGTAACGTTTGGTTTAACAATAATAAAACTTAGGATTACTGAATAAAACATTTGGTAACATTACGAGTAATACTAGAAAAACTAATGAATACTAGTTAATACAATTAGTAAGTTTTGGTTTATTGTTATGAAATGGTTGAAAGTTTTTATTATTGTTTTGCAGGAAGTCGAGCCAATAAAACCTTTGGAAATGTTCTTTCCTCCATCTGAATACAAGAAACAAATTAAGTTAGGGACAAGGTGTTCTATAGGAGACGCAATTACGACGCTAACAGAAGGTCTGACCCCGAAGTTGTCTAACACAGAGAAGAAGTGGTTTGAAGAGCATCCTCAGTTCCGACACATTTTCCACATGAAAAGAGAGAAGAACCACAAAGTTCAGGGAATGTGGATGTTGTTGTTGAGGACTGCAAAAACTAACAAGCGGAAAGAAGCGTGGTTTATTGTCAATGGTGTTCCCATCCGCTATGGATTGAGGGAACACGCATTGTTATCAGGACTGAATTGTTGCAACTATCCGTTGAATTACAAGCAATGTGGTGGTACAAAGTTTGTGGATCGTCATTTCAAGAAAGGAGAACTTAGAAGGTTGGAGGATGTGAAAGAGAAGCTAGTTAAGATGGGACCCCATAAAGACAGATTGAAGATGGCTGTTCTATTCTTCTTAGGAAGTGTCGTTTGCGCGCAAACGAAGGTTGGAAGAGGCGCGAAGAATATTATGGAATTTTTCCAGAGAGCGATAGATGATCTTGACTTCGCAAGACCTTTCCATGGGGGAGATACTCATACGAGTATATGTTGAAGGAGATCTCTCACACCATGAAGCATTTTGGAGGTATGGTCCCGGCGAAAGAGAATACCTTATGGCCTCTTCCGGGTTTTTGTGTGCCTTTAGAGGTAAGTTATAAAATAATGACATTGTTGAATAATGATGTTATTTCATAATGTTGGAGCTGATGTATTTTGGTGTTTTGTAGATTCTTCCATTTGAGGCAATCTGTAAACTGGGAAATGCGTTTAGAGAACCGGTTGAAGGAGCCGATGTCAAGTGTCCGAGGATGTGCAAGTCCTCGTTCAAACGAGTGGAATGACGGGGATGTCACTTTCGGAGATAAACAAGGAACTTGCTCATGAGACCGTAAGTTTTCTAAGGTAGAAGTAAGGTAGTATTATTGGAGAAATGAGGTAGAACTAAGGTGGTATTGAAGTATAATTGTGTTAAGTTTATAAAACTATATTGATTTTTGCAGTAGAACTAAAGTAGAATTATGGTAGAATTAGGGTAGAATTAATGTAGAAACGAGGTAGAAGAATGGTAAAACTAAGGTGGTATTGATGTATAACTGGAGATAAGCGTGCTAAGTTTATAAAACTATATTGATTTTGCGGGATATTGACACCATCATCCGAGTCCACAATGCCGATGAAGATGACCTGTTGGGTGAAATTTTCGAGGTGGACGATGATGAAGATGATTTTGATCTAGCCGTCAATAGTTGGGATAAGATGGAGAAAAAAGGATTAGCAATCTTTTTCCAAGACATGTTTGAAGAAGATGTTGCTGCGCGAGAGAAAGAGGAAGAAGAGGCAGAAGTCACGGCGGAGGGAGTTGCGGGAGCTGAGGGAGTCGACAAAGTTGGCGATGTTTTGAAGAGCCTGAAAAAAGTGATAAGAGTGATGAACAAATTTGAGCAAAAGTTTGATTCATTGGAGAAAAAGGTTGATGCATTGGGTGAAAAGGTTGATGCATTGGTCAATGAAGCGGAGTTGTTCGGGTACATCTAAAAAAAGAAAGAAATGAAGAACTTTATGTGGTGGTATTGTGTTTGAAAAACTTGTTCGGATGTTGAACTTTATAAGTGGTTCTTTTGAATTTTAATGGTACTTTTGGTTTTTTTTTATGTTATTTTCGGATATTTATGGCATTTTCGGATATTTAAGGTATTTTCAGATATTTATGGTACTTTTGGAATATTTATTTATGTTATTTTTGTTTTCAAGACAAAAACTATAAAAAGTAATAAACAACATAGCATAAGTTATAAAAACTTATAAAAACATAGCATAAGTTATAAAAGCGAAAATCTCTCACGGACGGGGATCAACAATAAGCTCCTTAAGCTTTGCAATTTCTTCGGCCATAACATCCACCCTCCTAGTTAACTTGTCAACTTCCTCCTCAACACCGAAAACCCATGGCGACGGAAGTGCAACCCATCGTCCTAAAAATCAACACGGATTTACGAAGTTATACTCGAGTTTTACGCATAATAGTTTGACATTGTTATACGCGGTTATACGCATTTAGTTTCGCATAGTTTCACACGGTTATACGCGGTTATACGAAGTTAGTTTCACAAAGTTTCACACGGTTCTACGCAGTTATACACAGACGTGGTTTTAAAACTAACAATTACCTTGTAGGTCTTGCAAGTGAAGTACCTACTCCCGGGTAAAGTATCAAAATCGATCTATACTTTGGATTTGGAGTAGCATCTGAATGATTTCTCCTCCACATGGACAACGAGTTGGAATTCCGTTTTGCGCGTCGGCAACGAACGTTTGCATGTCGAGGTGTTGCTTTGCCTTCTTCATCTCACGCCTCTCTTGTTTCTCAACCCAAGGATCCATGAAAGGAAGCAACAGAGAGAAAGGAGGAAAGGAAAGGAAAGTGTAGTAAAGAAAAGGAAATAGATTTGTTTGATTTTTTTGTGAAAGAATGAATGAGAGGAAAGAGGAGAGAAGTTCTTTTTTTATAGGACAACAAAACACGAAATCGAGGGTGAAAAGATGTGTGTCGGAATCTGTTTTTTTGCAACAAAATTATTATGTTTTTTATTCTTTTCGTTTAGGCGCCAAATATATTTTCGGTTTCCCGCCCAAATTATTACACATAGTTTTACATAAGGTTATGGTTTTACCAATGTTGTTCATAGTTCTATTTTTGCTGATTTCAAAAGTTTTTAGTTTTACCTATAATTTAAATTTGTTTATGGAGTTTTACTTTTCACATTTCGTTTTTAATATGTACGTAAACATGATTTTTGCAATAATACATTCGAAATCATCGTTTTATAGAAATGTCCTTTTATAAGTTGTGGTTAAGTAGAAAGTGTTCTTCAAAAGTGCTTGAACGTTAAAGAGTTTTTCGTAAACAATGTGTAATTTGTTTGAACATATTTTTTTTGTTGACCTAACATATATAAAAACAATGTTTAAATTGTTGATTAACATAAATAAATATCAAACACATAAATAAATACCAAACACATAAATAAATACCAAACACATAAATAAATAAGAAACCCAATAGTAATCCTTAGTTTTACACAATCATAGTTTTACATAAGTTGACGATACGAAGTTCAACACGGTTAAAGAAGTTCAATCGGTCGGATAACGATGCGTTCCAAAAAGCAACCAATTGAAACCAAAATTTTGCCTCCTTCGCCTAGTGTTTTGTGTCCTTTTACGCCGTTCTCCAGCAGATGGCTTTCTCTTATCGGGTTTTCTCCTTTCTTTTTCACGCGATCTTTTGGTAGCACCTGTCTTTCTTTGATGTGGTCTGGTACATTCCAATCGCCCATATCTGCCACAGAATAAATGCTTGTGAAATAAGCTGCCCCCATAGTTCTACCCGGTAATACTTAGAACACAACTCATGATGATATACTATTTGGCCTTCTCCGTGATGACTGGGATCAGTATCAAGCCTAAATAAATAAGCTGCAAGTCCGTGCACACAAGGATACTTTTCATAATCATACACTTTGCATGAACAACTCTTCACTCTCAAGTTCACCAAATAAAATTTACCATCGTCGACGTCTGTTACTTCGAATTCGGACTCATAACCGTTTACCTCACGCACGGTGTTTTACCGGCTTTGTCCCATATGTTGTGTAGGTGGTTCTCGACAAAAGGAACCAATTTAGTATCAATCGATGCAGTTACAACGTCCTTCCGATTTTGGTTAAACCACTCTGAGAACTTTTGGATGATTGTATCTAACATTGGTATTAAGGAATACCTCCTCGCGTCCTTAAACAAGCCATTCATTGACTCCACACTATTGCTAGTGTCCAAGTTGTATCTGTCACGTGGGAAAAATACCCTTGCCCAAGTGTCTTTCTCAGTCTGCTCCTCCACGTACTTGTATGCCGAAGGATATCGCGTCTTGAATGATGCGTATGCAGTTTCGAACTCAGCCATCGTGTAGCACCTAGCTAACTCCATAAATCTCCATCCGACAACGGCTTTGTTAGTGTTACTAGCATGACTTCTTACGTTCTGGGACAAATGCCATATACAATGACCGTGGTGAGCTTCCGGAAACACACTAGCTACAGCCGCGATGAGGCTCTGGTTTCTGTCGCTCATAAAAACTAATTCTGAGGAGTCGGATATAACACTTCTTAGCATTTCGAAAAACCAAGTCCAACTAGCTTTATTCTCACCGTCGAGAACACCAATAGCGAGGGGATAATGATGACGATTAGGATCTTGAGCTTTAGCAAATACTAATACACCACCATATCCATTCGTCAAAAATGTGGCATCAACAACAATAACTTTCCTCATGACCGCAAACCCTTCAATACAAGCTCCCAACGCTATAAAGAGGTACTTGAATTTACCTGACTCATCAACCTCCACACTTGTTTTTGTTCCCGGGTTCGCTTCCTCTAACATGTACAAGTAGCTAGGAAGCATCTTGTAGTTGTCTTCTGCATTTCCACGCAAATGACTAATAGCTAAATTTTTGCCTCTCAATGCTGTAGAGTATGATACTTTTACCCCAAGTTTTACCTGAATGAGATCCATGATATCTCTTGCAGAAGGTGTTTTCAGTTTTCCTGGGTATTCCTCATTCAAAAAAGAAGCTACCAATTCTGCTGACCCTCTTCTTTTGCTCTTGTTTATTTGGCTTTGATTAGTCCGAGAACATGTATGCAGACTCGTGTATCTCCTAATAGAAAATAAATTGGTGTTTGTAATCCTTGAAGCTCGCAAACCCCATTGACAGCTTTCCACACAACATTTAATCAACAATCGTTTAGGATCAGACCTTTTGGTTACATAACGAAAGCATTTATCAAATGCGGCTCTATCCACCACGTCTTGAATTGCTTTCTTGCTTGGGAACTCCTGAAGTATAATTAGACCCAATCCATCTTCCCATTCCTCTATGACCTGGCTACATTGTTCTACGGATGGTTGCTCTGCACCCATATCCGCACCCATATCTGCACCCATATCCGCACCCATATTCGCACCCATATCCGCACCCATATCCGCACCCATATCCGCATCCATATTCGCACCCATATACGCACCCATATCCGCACCCATATCCGCACCCATATCCGCATCCATATTCGCACCCATATCCGCACCCATAGAACCATCTCCTCTTCTATCATCACCAATCTCGATTCTTTAAAGTCTTTATCCCCTTTTGGTGCTTCAACATCTTCTACGTAAAGAGTTATTGCATTATATCCTATTTCATCATCATTTCCCTCCAACATTTCATAATTCATACCAATCGAACTTATGCCCACTCTTGACAGCTTCTCTAACTCGTCTGATCTACTAGTCTCCTCCACTAACAAAATAGATCTACGGTTCTTACTATCCATGGATGTTAGGTAAACAAACAAATCCTCATCATCACAAATAGTTAGTTGTTCCTCACATACAACGACCAAGGGTATGTATCTCAATGACAATTTCACTTTATTTTCATCCAACCCAAGCTTCTTATACAACCTTTTTTCTAACACATCCAAACTTATATCCTCAACTGTTGTCTTCAATGTTACACTATACATGCATCCTTTGAATTTGAAAAAAATGCTTACGTATTTTGCCATTGTATCCGCAAAAACAACAACAAAAAATCAATTTTACCGAAGTATCAACAGTTATACCGATTTTACGTAGAATATAACAAATATCGATTCTACTAGTTATACTAAGTTTTACATGGTAAACTACCACCAGTTCTACTAGTTATACAAAGTTCTACATTGTATAACTACATATCGATTTTACTAATTATACAAAGTTTTACACATGCGATTTTGAAAGTTTTTCGGTTTCGCGATACCACGATTGATTGATAGATTTTGGTCTATTGCATAATAAAGAGTAATACAATTATGAGAATATCAAACAATCAACCAATTCCTTAAATATTGTATAGCAATCATCAATGTGCAACAAATCAAAAGATATTCATCAAATCTCATTGTGAACCACTAATACTATTTCAAAAACAATTGTGGATGAATTAACCCGCTCTCCAACTTGCAGACTGTTGTCGGAGAAATCTTCTAGTGGAGGAGGTTGCGATGCGTCTGGTCGGAGAAGACGAGGTTGTCCGTCGCGCCGGAGAAGACGATTTTCGTCCTCGTCGTCGCCGAAGAAAGAGGAAGAAACGAGGCGCGGTGAATTTTTTTTTCTCCAAACCAAACCAGCCGAAAACCAACCGAAAAAAACTCAACCGAAAACCAAACCAATGTTTTTTTTTTAGGGGTAAAATCGTCAGTTCACGTAGAATTAATGAAATATGGGTATAGGGGATTTTAGGTGGGTATAGGAGAATTCATTTCCTCCAAAACGACCCTTTTAGACGTTGCCTCTTTCTAGCCGTTAATCATTATCTTTATAGCCTTTTATTGTATCAAATGTTTTATTGTAACTTTTCTTCCTTATCTTATACCAAAAATAAACTTTTTTTTGTTGTGGAACAAAATGGTGATCGTAAAATTACTTCAATATTATGGCCGAATAAAAAACATAAATTCGTTTATAGTGAATGACCCCATATATAAATGATGTGAGAAATAATTATGTTAAAGATGGGGGAAAATTATTGTCCCACCTAATTATGTTTCACACTTACAGAAAAATGACTATACTTATGTTTTCAACAATAATTAGTCAAAAAATCCCCGCTTAAAAGGAAAAACAAACATATATTTTTTCCCCTAGATGAGTGTGAGTTCCGGTTTCGGTTTTTAATCGGTTCACAACATAAATGAAAAGGGGGCAAAATTTTCATAGACCAAGCATAAAGTGGATTAGTAAATATAAGATAAAAGACATAAAAAGACCAAGATGGTTAAGATGAAATCCTTAGATTTGAATATAGATTTAAGTAGAAAATGTATTTCAATACAAAGAATAAAGTAAAGAGAAAATATATGTTTATATGAATAATGTTTGTTATGATACAAGTGTAGTAATGAGCTATATTTAGGAGGTGGTGGTGAAGATGGTTCTCTTGGAGTTTTCTCTTCTCTTTTATAGTATCTTCCTTTGTCATTAAGTTGAGGATTAAGCTCTCACATTGATTAAGGCAATTAGTCATAGTCTTGATCTTGGTATGCAAGAACTTCAACTTTCACCATATTAATTTATGAATTAAACCATAAATTAATGTTAAAATAGATCTTTTGGCAATGTACTATGATGGACTTACGGTGAATTATAGGTACTAAAAGTACCGATTCATACACCAACAATGAGTATAAAAGAGAAAATTTGTCAAAGATACACAATTGATATAAAATCAAATTTCTCAAATTTTAATTAATGAATAAACTCCAAAGCTGCATAGTATCCCACGAGGATAGGTAAAGAGACCAACATACCAAATATCACCCTACAATTATCACAGTGTAAAATTAAATTATATATATAGCCAAAAAAATATTTTAAGAAAAAAGTTGTTATAAAATTGGGCTTACGCTGTGCTTAAAACATCTGCATGCAATCCATATTCTTTTGCGAAAATGAAAGAAGTGATTGATTGTGGCAAAGCAGCCTATAATTAATTACAACAATAATTACTCAATTTTTTCTCTAAAGTTTTCAAAAATATATAATAAACAAAATTTGATTAAATAAAACTATAATTTAAAAATACCAAAAAATATAATTAAAGACCTGAATGATGGCGACGCGGAGGACATCGCCGTGTAGACCAACGGCGATAGAGCCAATGGCCATGGCGGCAGGACCAGCAATAAACTTTAAAACCATTCCCATCACAGTCAAGCTTGTTCCACATACTATCAACTTCTCTTGTAGTGCCATAAATATCCCTATCATATATATATAGACATTAATTATCATCTTAATGGTGTGTCTTAACTATTAATTACATAGAAATGTATTTGAACATTTATAAAAAAAAACATACCCATACTAAACATAGCAGTTCCTGTTCCTGCTTTTGACATTATAAGAATCGATCCCTCCATTATGCCCGGCATCTCCAAATGCCATCTATTAAAAATATGTTAATTAAGTGAATATATTTGCATTTCATGTTGATCATTTATATATTGTTTATAAATGTACTTAATTATCATAACCCTGACAAAAGGTTTAGTTAATAATCTAAATTATGGCCATGCATTGTGTGCATTTATGTTACTTAGTTATAATATCTATATATTGTATACTTTTAATGAATGATTGTTACCTATTAGAAATAAAAGCCCATGCAATCCCAATAACACAAGAATAACAATTCGGATTCGTTGCAAGCTTTAACCACACGAAGGACATAACTTCAAGAAACGACTTCTCTTCTCCCACAACAACAACAACCAAAGTTTCACTTCTACCACTTTCCATATCAATATTATCAACCTTACCATTACTACTACTAAACCCGGCTCTTCTAAACTCCAAAACAAACAACAAAAGCGTGAGCCACACTATCGCTTGAAACACCGATGATTGAACCACTAGGTCAACACCCTTTTGACCATACATGGCCTTAGCCAATGGCACACCAACAACAAGAGAGTTTGTAAGTGTGCATAGAGAGAAGCTAGTAATGGACCAACAATAACTTCCTTTGTTACTATATTTAGCCCAAAGCGCTAAGACCGTGACTATAATGACCTTAGATATGATATCAGCCGCTATGAACCGATAGTTCATGTCGAATGGATCGACATGAGCCGTGAACTCGATGGTGAATAGTGGTAAGGTGAAATAGCAAACGAGACGGTTTATTGCATCGCATTGGTCACGTGTGAATATTTTCCACCATTTCACCGAACCATAGCCTAAAATTAAGGCTACATAGAGTGGTACCATTGCTTCTATTACTTTGTAAACATCTCCACCACTTATCATTGTTTTGATAGAAAAAGAAAAAAGTTAAAAAAATTTATTAGAAATTTTAGTTTTTGGGACTTGTGTTAAGGGAAGGGAAAGAAAATGGAACTTATTTAAGTTCTTTGTGGATAGTGAATGTGGTAAGACATAACCTACATGTTCATATTTATAGATACATTTTTTATTTATTTATTTCCAATAAGAAACAAATACAGAAATTTATAACATAATATACAAATAAAATGTATTTTTTTTTGGTGTAACATTTTAAATGATGATTACAATTTACAAGAATTTGTAACTGATATGGCAAAAAATCATATATATATAATATATAGTTGAAAGCATTGTACTTTCAGTATCTTTAATAATGTTGAACTCTAAATTAGAATTAACCTTGTAAAATATTGTTGTGGTTAAGCAACTAACCTTAGTTTAGTTAAGACTTAAGAATAACAAGAGTGATCATTATCAGTATAATTGACCAGACCCTGCCATGGCATATGATTCTATTCCAAATGTTTCTTCTATATACTGAGTAGTCTGAGTTTAATATTTGTTTATAACGTAAACATTTCTTTCTATATTTGACTATTTTTATACAAATATATTCATCAATATTAAATTAAACAATTGATAATGACGCATATAAAGAAAAAATCAAAAAAGGTTACACTTTAGGTTAAGAATCTTTATGATGGAATCTAAATCAATATATCAACTAATTGTAATTGGCATTTTTATGAATATTAGCATGTAACTCGATATAGTTTTCAATACACTACTAAAAAAAATTCATATAGCCACGGCCGTATCGGTGGCTATAGCGTTAAATCCGTGGCTATACGTTCGTGGCTAAAAAATTTCGTGGCAAACCGTGACTAAATAGCCACGGATTTTTGCTATAGCCACCGATACGGTCGTGACTATATGACTTTATTTTAGTAGTGATACATTATTTGAACACTCTTAGTCGGCAGAAATATTATAAAGCATATGCTATATATTGGATGTAATATATATGAAAAGTGCATGGAATAGTTTGATATGCAAATGCCAAATTGCGTATTTTTGCCCTACGTACCCATGCGATAACCAATTTGGAAATTTCATATCCGACAAAGTGGGATTTGTTAAAAATGGACTTCACTAATCACTTGCTATTAGTAAAGATGTAAAATTTAAATAAGCATTTTTTGTAAATAGTATTTTTATTATTCTGAAAATAGCATTTCATGGTTTTAAAATGAAAAAGAAAATATTCGTCTTTCCCAATGATTTAGAACAAACAACCAAACAAATAAACATATTGTCGTGTATGATTTATATACACATACACGACAATGTGAAATTAAAAAAAAATGGATTTTGACTGATGGAACAAGAATTAAAAATTAGTGGATATTAGAGAAACGTGAAAACGTGGAGGATTCTACTTCACTGGTGAAATTGATGGATCAAATATATAATAACAATGGTATTAGAATAAATTCTATTTATATATATCACCTGATGAACATAATCTATAATATGCTTTTGATATAGAAAAGTTTTTTATTTTATTTTCGTTCGTTCATATTTTCTTTTATTCTTCTTTGATAAAAACGAAATAGCTAGCTAGTATGATTTGAAAGTTTATTCTAAATAAAATCTTATTTTTTTAGACTTTCGACGTCATAATGTTTTGTTTTCTACCAAACCATAAACTTGAAGAAGGTTTTGATTACGTATAATATTGTAAATACTTAGGAATAAATCATGTTGTTAAAAGTTAGAAAATCAAATCAAAATTAAAAAAAGATGGGATGTTTTTGATATTGGACTTAAAGATATACACTTTAAATCATTAAAAAACAGGATATAAATAGTAGATTATAGAATCATATAAGATTTTAAACGAATTTTCAATATAATTAACAATAATCTTTCCTTGATAAAAACAAAGACAAAAGCATTTGTTCTTTAGACTTGCTACAAGTGCAGGCAGAACATATCCTCTATTTGAAACGACTTCACTTCTGTCTTATTTTATAATTTTATTTATTTTTAAAAATATTTGTTTTGTGGCTCACGTAAAATCTGCTTCTTCATTGCTTCATCACTCAAAAATACAGTATATGCTACAACACCTACTACCTGCACTCCTCTTGCTTCACATCATGTTTTTATTCTGGGAACATTTGTTTTCATAAGAGAAGAGATCTCAAGGGGGGAAAAAACAAATCTTAGATAATCTCTGAAACATCATCATTCAAGGTTTACATTATTGAAAAAGTCTCAAAAACATGTTCATAATTAGATTAGAAGAGAAACCAAACATGATGATATAGAGTCCTTAAGACATATGATAATAAGCTTAAAAAAGGAACCTAACCTTTCATGAGATAGATTCATTTGATTCAACTTTAACCGCTGCTCGAGTTAACCGAACCCCAGAGCTGGATCCACTTAACCATAGCATCAGCTGCCTGCGTGAAGGCAGCATCTTCTGAACCTAACTGCTCTTTAACCGCTTTAGCTAGCTCAATCACACAATCTTCAACTTTAACCGCGGTCTCTGGCAGTTTCAGCGACTCGAAAAAGGGAACACTTTTCTCCATCAGCTTCATTCCTTCCCATTTCTTCCTCAAGCTCTCCACCGCGTCTCCTCTCTCGTTTCTCCACACGTAAGGCAGTCCGGTTTTCACGCCATAGCCCAAATGATCAGAGATGTGTTTCAGACACATCCCACACCAGACATCTTCGAGTGTTTCCCATCTCACTTTCCCTTCTCCAGCCAACCTAAGAGCAGGCACCAAAGCTGGACCAATCAACTCACGGTTAAAAGCGATGTTGATTCCGCTTATGGGCAGCATAGCCTTGAGCGGGACAGTCATAACCGCGTCAACATATGAAGTGTTACGTTGCTCTGTCTTGAGAGCTTGTGTTGGAGCATCGAGATCAGCTAGGTTAAGCCAAAGCCCACAAGACGCAGAGCAAGGGACACCGCTTCTAAGGCTGAAAGGGTATCCACGGACAAAATCAGCTCCCTCGGTATAAGGATCGTAAAGGGTATTGAAGAAGAGAGGCGTGGCTGGATTCTCGAGGTTGTTCACATGCTGAGAAACAGCATCCACTAGGAAACCCTTTGGATCCTTAGCCGGGACACAGTCATCATCAATCGAGACAATGTACTTCTTTTTAGACATGAGATAACCGAAATATCTGCAAGAATAGCCAGAGAACATCGAGGAATTGGATGCACCCACGACTTTGTCCATGTCGGTCTTTGAGTAGACATCGACATAAAAGCCTTGCGGTATGCTGAGTTCGTCCTTGAGCTCAGGATCTTTGACAACAATGAGATGGTATCCGGAGAAGAAGGGTCTCCAGCTTTCCAAGAATTGTGTTAGGTCAGCATTGAGAGCTCCAATGACAATATCAACCTCGTTCTTGTTTATCTCAGTCATCTTTGGTGTTTCAATAAGCAAGTATGAGATAACTTTAGTCTTCAAGTAGCTATTTTTCCTGTAGAAACATCAAAGTCTGAAACTTTGTTAGAAACCCATTACATATGATCAAAAACTTTCCGTAGTTTTAAGCTTCAAGTAAACTACAAAACAGTCGCAATGAAGATCAATATGTACAAATAAGTTACAGGGATCAAATAACAAAATAAGGGCAAAAGTATCAGCCTTTTTAGATCACAACAGTAAATTATCAGAGACTATTAGACAAATAGAAAGTAATCACAAACCCACGATCCACATAAGCCTAATAAGAACCTAATAAAGACCGTCTTCTCAGGATTCGATCTATTGAGATCTATGTACTGGATACCAATAGAACAACAAGTCTCGCACTTTATTTGTTCAAAAGAATCAGCAGATCAAACAAAGCAATACCCACAACCTAAAAAGCGAACAAGAGACGATAAAGGTTTAGATTTGAGAGAGAGAGAGATGGACCTGACTCGAGAGCTCTGGAGATAATAATGCAAGACAGATCCGATGGGTTCGTCTTCTTTGTTTAAGATGTAATGATAAACACACAAAATTTGGATTTGGATTTAAGACGTTTCTGTAGAATTGGTCTAAAAACGTCTCGCGCATTTGCTGCTCTTTTTTTCCGCAGTTTCCTCTTTGATCGTGCTCGTGCGTGTCAAGGTGCTGACTTTAAACCGGTTTTGGTTTGGTTTTAACCGGGAGTGTAGTAAATCTCTCTAAAACCATAACAAAACCGAACCAGATCAAGAACTTGATGAATTTATTATACTCAAAACCCGGTTAAGGTCTAACATAAACTCTTTTTTTTTTATCACAGTGAAGACAAGTCTCTAAAAAAACATCAAAGCTTAAACATTACAAGTTACATTCAAGACAAAAACAAGAAGAGGAAGAAGACAGTGAAAAAGAGTTGGTATCAAATAGGCTGTGTGCATTTCTTCTGAGAGTGTCCAAGCAAATGGCACCTTCCACATTGCACAATCCTCTTTGGTCTCTTGAGATTCTCGGCTCGGACCACTTTCTTCTTCGGTCTACCCGGTGGTCTCCTCGTCTTCGGCGGTCTTATCATCAACTCTTCTCCTTCGTCCTTCCACACGCTCCTATCCGGAACTTCTTCGATCACCTGCGAATACGTCTGCTGATAACTCGACACTGTGAAACACGGCTCAGCGAACAGCTGCACGTTCCTACCGCACGAGATCAGCGCTGCAGCCGCGTGGGCACAGGGTAAGCCGTACAGCTGCCAGCGTCTGCATGAGCAGATCCGTGTCCTTATATCGACGATGTTTGTTCTCTCTGTGGAAACAATCTCAAACTCGATCTCGTTCGCGCGCAACACTTGGTAACACCTAGCATCCGAAACAGCTTCCGTGATCCGTCTCTCTGCGGAAGGCACCAGTATCGAGTTCCATATCATGCTCATGTCACGGCGTGAATCGAACCAAGACGATATCTTATGACGGATGTGCTCCATCATCTGTACGATAGGGAGATCGTGGCACTCGAGAGCCCAGTTGTATAGTTCCTCTGTGATACCTAAACCGAAATGCCCGTACCGCACGCCTTGGAAATACGCTACAGCCCAGAGATGTGGATGAAAGACTTCAAACCATTGGCCGACATCTTGCGATATCTCAACCATTTCGGTTACTTTGGATTCGAACTCGACCGATGTGAGGGCATAGACCGCACTCCAGAAGATATTAACAAGCTTCGTGTTCTTGAACGTGTCTCGGAAGTTCTCGCTCACATAACGGAGACAAAACCCGTGGAAGGCGGTTGGGAAATGAGTTTCCACGGCTTCCACGACACCGCTCTGTCTCTCCGAGAGTATAGTGAGCCTCGGCATGCTGTCTGTATTCATCCCAAGAAGCTTCCTTATCTCCGAAAGAAACCAAGACCAGTTTTCATCGCTTTCGTTATCAACAATAGCAATAGCCAAAGGAAACAAACCGTCGTCCGCATCAACAGCGGCTGCACATAGGATCACACCCATGTACTTCCCCTTCAAGTGAGCTCTATCCAGCTCGAGAAGAGGCCTACAAGAACTGAAAAACCCGGAGATACATGCTCGATACGCAATAAACAGCCGCTGGAAACAATTATCCGGCCCCGAAGCAGAAACAGATGCGAAACTCCCGGGATTGACTAGTTTAATCTGCTCACAATACGAAGGAAGAAACCGATACCCTTCCTCATAGGTCCCGTGTAGCGCAGCCATGCTCCGCTCTTTCCCACGCCAAGCCTGCATATAAGAAACCGCAACACCATGCTCGTCTCTTATGTCCTGCAATATCTCCTTCGGTTTATACTGCGGATTATCTCTAATCCTCGCCTCTACCGATCTAGCAACCCATCCAACAGATGCTTGCTGATGATGGAGATCGCGTACACCTTCACAAGTATGCTCACCGTTAAGCGTCCTAACCGAGAATTTCGAAACCCCGGGGCATTTAGCAGCATGGATACGCCACGGACAACCTTCTTTAGAGCATTTGGCTATGAATCGACTACGGTCTGATTTCACGATACGGAGATCGAAATGAAGAGCTATAGCCAAATCTTTCAAAGTTCTTCTGCAAGTTTCGACATCGGGGAACTCTTTACCGACAGCTAAAGTATGCTCCGTCGTCAAAATGTCGTCAGAATCTAGAGTGATTAAAGCTCCATCAGCCATTAGGCATTGCATCTGATTAAAAAAAAGGGTTTCTTCGTCTTCTTGATTTCAATGCTAAACACTTGTCATCATCACCTACTACAAACAAAAACAAAGAGAACAAATCTCACTAAATTTTACCAGACCAAACAAAACCCTAAACTTCATGGTTGGATCATAAGCTCGATTAATGAAAAAAAATCCATCTTTTATGACATTATAAGAGACCCATTTCGAAATCGATAACATTACAAAGATTCAAGAGAAGTAATTAAGAGGATCGATCAAAGTGAAAACAACACACAGAGAAGCTGAAATCACATACCCAGAAATTGATAATGGGGATCTTCGTTTGGGTGTATCTCGCGGCTGAGACAGAGTCACGCTCGCTTCAAAGTTTGGGGACCTAATATCGGCGTTAAGCCACCGTGATTTCGGGCCGTTAGGTTTTGTCAGCTTGGAGAGAAAAAATTGCAGATGGCGACGCGAGAAATGAAAAAACAACGAAAGAGAAAAGGGAAAGTTGAAGGTTAAACTAATAAGATTCTGCCACGCGTCATGTTCTTAATGGTGTGATTGTAATATCATTTTTCATTTAGTAAAGGATAATAAGGTTTGTGTGAGAAGACAAAGTATGGATAATGATGTAAAAAAAAAATAATAATTTATTTCATTTTTGTTCTTGTGTTATTCCTTAAATAAATGGTGTTTTAGAAGAAAAAAAATTGTTTCTCTTTAAATGTAATTTTAAGTATTTTTACATGTTTTTTTCTATTATACCCTTAATTTCATGATATATCCTAACATTAATCTCAATGTAATTCAAAATAAGATCAATAAAGTCATTTGATAAACTTTTTCAAATTGATGAAAAACTCTAAAACACCATTTATTAAGGAAGGGAGTATAATCATACAAGTCATATGTGTTTGTTAGAATGTTAAAAAATATCCAATTGCAAAATCTATAAATGTAACTCTTAACATTTGGTAAGAAAAAGGTTTATTGCTTTTGGAATTGTGCTTATGGAAAGATGAAAGACTTTGGTTCTCTTAAAGGACCATCTCTATGGTATATTCAACTTCTGTGATTATGCATAATCTTGTTAAGACGAAGATGAGTATCACTTTACCCTAAATCTTGTGCTTGTGCATAATCTAAAGCCCAGGCAAGTTATAACTTGTGAGATCATACAAAGAAACACAAGGAACACATGTAAACTAGTCTAGATGCTGTGAAAAGCTTGAAACAAGCAAAAGCAAGTTTCTGCAATCTAAAACCATACACAATTGCTTCTCTGAGTTTTTAAGACATGAAAACCAAAGTACTATCTAATCCCTTGTCTGATTTAAGCATAAGCTACATAAACTCTAACCAAGAATTAGCTTTAACTAACATGCCTAATCATAGATTACAGAAAGATAAAACAGAGAGATTTAAACCACAAGAATCAAAAGCCACAAACTTTATTTGTAAGAGATAATCATTATTATCATCAGTTAATTCATATGATAAAAACAGTTTTTAAGAAAACCCCATTAAAAAGACAACAACTTTATAAGTAATCCGACACAAACACAATAATCACTTCTTCAAGCTTCCTCTAATACCAGGTTTTGGTTTAGAAGAAGATTCAGGATCAGCCAAAACCTCGTGGAGATTCTTGGGCTCCTCGTAAGTAAGCTTAGGATGCTTAGATTCGTGATGGATCTGCATAGTTTTTAGATCCGGTGCCGTGATTTTGCAGTGTGGACACTCGTATTTCGCGTGACCACCTTTCTCCTTGCCGGTTCTATCGGCGAGACCAGCTTTTCCTCCGCCTCTGTTGGTCAACGCCGCCGCGGCTTTGGCTTGGAGCTCCTTCGCCGTGTGCTTCTTCGGCTTCGCCTTCCCTGTCATCGTTGATTGGCGGCGGTGATAACCCTAACCCTAGTTTCTTTTGATTTTGGGGGTCACGAGAATTGTTCGATGCGAAGATTATTATTTATCGAAAATGATTTTATTTATAAGGAAAATAAAAAAGGGTATTTATCCTCTTTTGTCAAAAAGGTGTTTTATTAAGTGTATGAAGGTGCACAATAAGACTTTTGCTACCATTATTTTAGCAGATTTTGATATTCACATAGTAGTTTTTACTTTTTAGTAATAAAAAGGTCCAATTCATGTAAAGTTTGAAAATAAGTATATGATTATACTCTATAGTAGTTGTTATATATTTTTATTTTATATTTACATGAGATTAATCTATATTCATCCAACACAAAAAATGATGAAAACCCAAAAATGAAACTCAAGATCTCAATTTATGACATTTTCAACAATATCTCAAGCAATGTGATTCATAAGTTTGATACATAAAACAACAGAGAAAGAAACACACACACAAACCAAGTTTGTTGTTTTTTGTTTTAAATCAAAATGCAACACAAAGAAAGAAAGAACATTAACTTATTAAACAGATAACTCAATGTGAGAGACAAGAATGCCATCAGTATCTGCATAAACCCATTCTCCATCGCAAATCCGAGTCCCTGCGATATGAACCGGAACTCTTTGTTCACCAAGTCCCTTCTTACTAGCTTTTATTGGATGAGAAGCTAATGCTCTCACTCCTATATCGCAACCGTTGATCTCATCAACGTCTCTGATGCATCCGTTCACTATGATCCCTGCCCATCCGTTGTTCTGAGCTTGAACCACTGGATTACCTCCGAGAATCGCACATCTTTGACTCCCTCCTCCATCCACCACGAGAACTCTACCGTTTCCTATGAGCATACGAAGAATGTTAGGTGTTAGAATATGGAAAATAGCAAAAGAGATGATCGGCGAAACTACTATCTAACTAGCATATAGCTTAAGAACTATGAATCATTCTCTTTCTCTTTCTCAACTGTTTCATCATAAAACTATCCATTAGCAAATTGATATGAGGAATGTGAAGGGTTACTTTACTTCTAAATCGAAAGATCTTGTTTCGTCTCTAGTTTAGAAGTTAAAAGTATCAACCTTTTCATCACAAAACATCATATATCACACTAAGAGATCTTAAACATAAGAATATGAACAATCTTGAACGCATAAAAAGGATTTAAAAACTGCGATATTTCATAAAAACCAGCTCCAAGACCTATCTCCTCTCTAGCTACAGAGGTACAAAGTATTAAACTTTCCATAATAAGGAAGAATCTATTTGCAAAGTGATAGATTACACACTAAACAAATTAACAACTATGTGTGTTGTGTAATCAAAAGCATGTCAAAGTTCATATCATTATATCTCCACAAGCCCCTCTCTCTCTCTCTCTATCTCTTGCAAGTAAGTGAAGTTACAAACCAAGTTTAGAACTTTTTGATTTGTACAGAATCAAATCAATTTACCTTTCTCCTCGATGAATTGGCGGATCAAGCCATTGTCTTCAAAGACTTTGACAGTAACAGCTGGTCCTGAGAATATCTGTCTACGCCCATAAATCTGAAAAATTGGTTGCAAAGCACGAAGCTGACCACTACGAATCAGCTCTTGATTCGCGTCACATACTTCAGCAGTTGTCACAAAAGCCATTTCTCTCTTCTTCTTCTTCTTCTAAGCTACGGATCAAAACTATTAAGATTTGAGATGTATATATATAAATTCCTTCTTATGGACACAATCAATCAAACCCAGAAGAAAAAGTTACAAACTTTTTGACACTTTAGAGCTAAGTAATATGATTCGTCAAAGACCCAGAAGCCAAGAATCGAATTTTAGATAGCTTAGAGTATGATCAACGAGTTTTATTCCTATTTCCACGTAAAATCAAACAAACCCACAAGGAAAAATACAAACTTTTTGGATATATGTCTACGAATCAGTACATGAGAAGCTAGCTAGATAAAGTCTTGTTTACCTTGGATCAGGCAAAATTTACAAGCTGAAAAATTGTTTCTTGTCTTGTTTAGTTATTTCCGAGAAGAAACTATAGATCAAGTGAGATCATATCAAAATGGTAGTAAAGGGAGAAACCGAATTTTTGGTGTTAAATCAGATCAAAATGGATTAGTAATCATGTGATTAGTTAGTAATCATGTGATTAATTAGTAATCATGTGATTACTTGACAATATTTAATTTTAGTTTTAATTATTTTTATTTATAAAGGTTAGTCCTTTTGTGAATCGTCAATTCTTGGCCTTACATTATAAGGACAAAACCGTCATTTTCTTAAAGATTAGACGAATATACAAACCAAACGTAATTTCTCCGACGATTATGACCTTTGAAAAATACGTAGATACCCCCGAATATCTCTTTTTCTTCTTCATTAATATAAGGGTATTATTGACTTTCTACACACAAAACTTGAAACGTTTGTAAAAAATTACTAAAAGTCTCGGCTTACTTTTGAAGATCACATTCTAACCCCAAACAATTTCAGTGTATTTTTGGACTGTCTCTTTTTACAATGCTTCTCTCTCTCCGAATCGCTCCATCGCCGATCAATTACTTCCCGTCTCCGGCTACCTCCGCCGTCGGATTCGGTCCTCCAAATCAGCACCGCCGCTGGATCTCGAATCGCGGCGTCGCGACGAAAATCGGATTGAATCCTGTTTTAGATTCCGGGAAGAGGAACGGTTCCTATGCGGCCAAGTGTAGCTCAGAGACAGTGAATGTAAGTGTCGGAAAAGTGACGGAGGTTGATAAAGACACGTTCTGGCCAATCGTTAAAGCGGCAGGTGATATGATCGTCGTGCTCGACATGTATACTCAGTGGTAAGTTATGTTCGAATCACTTTTCATAGTAAAGCATGAATCTTTTTAGATGTAGAACACACTTTTAGATTGTTGATTTGTTTTTGGATCAAATCGTTGTAAAGTTACTTGCTTTTTCTTGCTATGAGTCAATGAACATGCTTAGATTGTTGCTTCTCTTATTAGCCATTATGAAAGAAGAAGAAAAGTGTCTTATCTTTAGCTTGTCCTGTGTCTATGAAACTCTGGTTTGCTTACCGTATTGTGTAACTTGTATAGCTTTTTTAAGGATACTATTTGATCACCTTGATAACTTTGTATTCACGAGTTTTAGGATCATCTTTTGATGGGTACAAAAGGATATGAAATAGTAACACTTTCAAGAGAATTAGAGAATAGGAATTGAGTACATATAAGCCTAAACGCTGTTCGAGTATGCATCATTGTGTATCTTTGCGATGAGTTTCCTGAAAAATGCTTTTGTTTCGGTGTTTAAGAGTAACCAAAGCTTGATTTTTTTTTTTGTATTTTGATACTTATCGGGTTCCATGTAGGTGTGGTCCTTGTAAAGTGATTGCTCCTCATTACAAAGAGCTATCGGAAAAGTATCAGGACATGGTGTTTCTTAAACTTGACTGCAACGAGGACAACAAGGTTCCTTCTCGTTTTTCTGTGATGAATGTGGCTTTTACTCTTATGTCACACTTGTTTCTTAAAACACTCTTGCTTGTAGCCGTTGGCGAAGGAGCTAGGAATTAGAGTGGTTCCAACTTTTAAGATATTGAAGGACAACAAGGTGGTTAAGGAAGTGACCGGTGCAAAATATAAAGACTTACTTGCAGCCATTGAAACAGCAAGGTCAGGCTGATTTTCTCTCTATCTCTCCATCTTCATGTAATTGGTTTGGTTTAATGTATACAATTCTATGGTGTTCTCTTAAACCGTAATTGGTTTTAATGTAACAAATGTGTGTGTGTAAAGTCATGAATTATATATATATATATATATATATATATGATGAGCTAAATGTTTTATGTATATTCACAAGTTCATAACCAAGTGGTTAATTAGGATATTGTTGAAAAAGATGCAACCTTGTTCATGTTTTTTTGGCTTTGTGTGTTTTCAATGGATGTTCCAACTAGATGATCTTTCACAAGTCATCACCTTGTTTTTAGTTGTTCACCAAATCCAACCTGTCTTAATAATTCAATTTATTAGGCTAATGTCTTTTGACTTATTCACACAAAATTTTATAGATTTTGGGAATAATGACACCATTTTATGATTTTATTGTTTGGATGTAACCTCTTAATCGTTGAAAATACTTTAAAGAATTATTCTAATTAAAAAAAAAGTATTAATTTAATTATTTTCACTAAACATTAATTATTTTACAGTATATTTTTATTTATGAATAGATGAAAAAATAGCCGACAAAAAATTAGATTAAAAAAAAAAAAGAGTAAACCAAAATGAGAGAGTGACACGTGTTGAAATCTGGAAGCGAGTTATAAACACGATCCGAGTCTCACCTATCTCTCTCTCTCTGTAGTGAAGAAGTGTTGTGTAAGCTCTCTTTGGTTTCATCGAGAGAACCTAATCCCCGATCTGCACATTGAAGAAGAAGAAGAAGAAGACAACAATGGCGTCATCTTCTTTCTCGCTCACGTCTCCGGCTACTCCTTCCTTATACGCAGTCACACAAACCTCTTCGCGCTTACCTCTCCCAAGCCGATCTCGTCTCCCTCGCCGAGTTTCTTTCCGTCTCTCCTCCAAGCCTAAGCTTCGCTTTCTCTCCAAGGTAAACCCCCCTTTCCTTCTCATATTCTCGTGCAATGAATACTTTTTTCCCGAGAAGAACAACATTAATGTGATTTTTCCCAGATTTGTGGACACCTCGTGAATTTTGCCTTCTTCCTTCGAAAATTCGATAGATTTCTGAAGGATTCGTCCTGGTTTCACATAATTGGTTCTATTCTATAGTTTTGTGGGTTGCTTTGTAGTTGAATTTTAGAGTAATTGTTTTTGAGGTTATGTCTCTTTGCAAGGACTTAAAGCAAGATATGTATAGAGATACACATTAGTGAATGATACGGTTTTGTTGTTTAACTGTTTTGAATCTGTAATTGCAGCCTAGTCGCAGTAGCTACCCTGTGGTTAAAGCTCAATCTAACAAGGTAAAGCCTTTTAAAAAAAACAAGTGTTTTCTCCACAAGTTTGTTTCATTTCTTGAGACTATCCTCCATTTTTCTGTATAGGTTGGTACCGGTGTATCGACAAATGCTTCAGCTCCTGTGAAAACTGATGGGCTATCAGCTCAAGGAAAGGATAAAGACTCTTCTTTCTCGTCTTCTTCTTCGCCTGATTTAGCTACTGAAGAGTCTATCTCTGAGTTCCTTACCCAAGTAACAACTCTTGTCAAGTAAGTATAATCTCTCTTGTTTCTTTTACGTAAACGTGTAAAACCATGATTGAAATACTCACCTCCGTTTATGCAGGCTTGTGGATTCTAGAGACATTGTCGAGTTGCAGCTGAAACAACTCGATTGTGAACTTGTCATTCGGAAAAAGGAAGCTTTACCTCAACCTCCATCCCCTGCACCATATGTTATGATGCAGCAACCCAACCAACCGTCTTATGTGCAATCAATGGCTCCTCCCTCTGCACCTGCTGCCTCGCCGGCACCTTCTACTCCAGCCTCCCTGCCTCCACCATCCCCACCTACTCCAGCCAAATCATCGCTTCCCACTGTTAAAAGCCCCATGGCAGGCACATTCTACCGTAGTCCAGGACCTGGTGAACCACCCTTTATTAAGGTTAGCATATTAGCTCATAACTGTACAGAGACTATAAGTATGTGTTCATTTGTAAATAGCTTGGACCGTATTTGCAAAAACGTAAAAATGTTAAATTCTTTTCTAAAGTTAAGACATATGCTTCTAGGTTTGAGGTTAATATCAGTATGTGCTTCTTTAGGTTGGAGATAAAGTGCAGAAGGGGCAAGTTCTATGCATCGTTGAAGCCATGAAGTTAATGAATGAAATAGAGGTGAGTTCCTAAGTCTTCTGAATTTGAACTAACATCTTTTGTCTCTCTCTCTCTATATATATATATATACCCTAACTACTTCAAATCATCTCTTACCAAATTGTTTTCCACCTATGGGTAATATATCTGTTCTAGTCTCTGTTTGTCTATATCCTCCATATGGTTACCCTCTACATATACTTTAACGCTACATTCTCTAAGCTTTGTTAGTCACTGAAACTTGAACGTGTTACCCTCAGTCTGACCAAACTGGAACCGTAGTCGATATCGTTGCGGAAGATGGCAAGCCTGTTAGCCTCGACACCGTAAGTTTTCTCTTGGTCATTTCAATTCAAAGGTTATGTTGTATTTGAAAGAAATTTCGACTGATGATGTTAATCCTCTGGTTTTACAGCCTCTGTTTGTGGTTCAACCGTAGAATCAGCACAATGAGGAGAAATGGAGAAAGAAGAAGGCTATCAAATATAGTCTCTGTGTCTTTGGTAAAACAATTTGTTGAGACTCTTTAAGAATGTTTCCCCTATCATCTTTACTTTATTGTTAAAGTTCTGTTTTTTTTTCCACCTTCTACTGTTTAGGTTACTAGTTTGGTGAAGAAGAATGAGTTTTTAGTTCTGTTTTATTTCTTTCTTATAAATTTATTTATACACGATTTCTTGGTTATCTTATATATATTTTTCGTTGCATTATATTCATTACACAAAAATAGGAGACACAAACATGTGCCATATGTGTGTCGTTATTCATCAGAGAGTGTTTTGTCTTGCTATCACACTGTAACCCTTTTTCCCTTTGATTTACATAATGCGTGTTTTTAGTGGGACAAACAAAGGGAACATGACTTGTAAAGATAACAACATATGAAGAGAATGCGATAGCTGACTAAGACCATGATTATTGGTGTAGCTTAACCTTAAAAATAAGAGTGCTTAGCATTAAAAATAATTAGAAGTAAATAATATTATGTAAGCATTGATGCTTAGGGAAGCAACTTTTCTCTCCTTTAGGAGCGGACACGTGTCAGCACCCCAGGAAAATATATGAGTATAATTTTTTTTTTTGTATTTTCTTTTCATTTGGTCAATGTTTTAAAAAAAAGAGGAGAGTTGTATTGTGTATTTTTCATTTTCTATTAATGAATAAGTTTTCAAATATGTTTATAATTTTTAATTTTTTAATATTAAATTTTAATTTTAAAGACTTCTAACTAAACAACGCCAATAATCGTCAAAAAACAAACTAAAGAACTATAGTTTTTTACATCAAAAATTAATTACAATTAAATACAAAAAATTACCTAAGCAACTTAACTAAGCATCACCAATAATGATGCTCTAAGTCTCAAGTAAAAATATCTTAATAATAAATAAAAGCGTGAAAGGCAGGATTCGAACCTGCGCGGGCAAAGCCCACATGATTTCTAGTCATGCCCGATAACCACTCCGGCACGTCCACTTTATGTTACCTAATCAGCCAGTGCAAGATTTGACTTGTCTATAATCAGTAAACACACAACTTTCCTTTTAAATAATCAAACAAGTGATGGTCAACTTATTTTATTTTAATAATAATTTTTTCCAAATATAAATAGTGAGTGAATTTGTGCGTATATAGTAATATATCGCGGGAGTAGATTTGATCAAAGACTAATTGCTTACGTAGTCAAATATCATCTCATTCAATTTTCACATATATTATTATAAAGGTGCCAATTGGGCGTTAACATCTATAACCTTATCTCCATTGTCGTCACTAAAGTGTCCTTGATTATCACGAAAACTCTCTTTACTTTAAGTTTATGTGTTAAAACTAAAAAAGGGAGAAGAGAATTAAGACAAAAGTACAAAACAAAAATTGAAGCTTACCACACGAAAACAGAAAGCCAAGCTATGGAAGAAATGAAGCCATGCCCCGCGAACTCTCCGCCGTTGACACCGTTAGGATTCTTGGAGAGAGCAGCCACTGTCTACGGTGATTGCACTTCCATCGTTTACGGCAAAAACACTGTTTACACGTGGCGGGAGACGAACCTCCGTTGCCTCCGCGTGGCGTCGTTTCTGTCTTTGATCGGAATAGGCAGATCCGACGTCGTCTCCGTCCTCTCTCCCAATACTCCGGCCATGTACGAGCTCCAATTCGCGGTTCCTATGTCCGGCGCAATACTCAACAACATCAACACGCGTCTCGACGCGCGCACGGTCTCTGTTCTTCTCCGTCACTGTGAATCTAAGCTTCTCTTCGTCGACGTCTTCTCTCGCGATCTCGCCGTCGAAGCGATCAAGTCGTTGACCGATCCGCCGATCCTCGTTTTAATCGCCGATAAGGAAGAGGAAGGAGGTGATGACGTGGCTTATCACAACAAACAGTTTAATTACTCTTACGATGAAATTATTGAGAGAGGCGACCCGGATTTTAAATGGATCCGACCCGAAAGCGAGTGGGACCCGATTGTGCTGAATTATACTTCCGGTACGACTTCGGCACCTAAAGGAGTGGTGCACTGTCACAGAGGAATCTTTGTAATGTCAGTAGATTCTTTAATCGATTGGACCGTACCGAAAAACCCGGTTTACTTGTGGACACTACCGATATTCCATGCTAACGGATGGACTTATCCATGGGGAATCGCAGCCGTTGGTGGAACTAACGTCTGTTTGCGTAAATTCGACGCGCTTCTCATCTACCGTTTAATCCGTGATCACGGCGTTACGCATATGTGCGGAGCTCCGGTGGTGCTTAATATGTTGTCGGCGACTCAGGAATCTCGGCCTCTTAACCATCCCGTCAATATCTTAACCGCCGGTGCTCCTCCACCAGCCGCCGTTCTCCTCCGCGCCGAATCGATCGGATTCAAAATCAGCCACGGATACGGATTAACTGAAACCGGCGGATTAAACGTCTCCTGCGCGTGGAAGCCGCAGTGGAATCGATTACCGGCGACGGATCAAGCGAGGCTGAAGGCGAGGCAAGGAGTGAGAACCGTAGGGTTTACTGAGATCGACGTGGTGGATCCTGGATCTGGTCGCGGCGTTGAGAGAAACGGAGAATCAGTCGGAGAAATCGTGATGAGAGGAAGCTCGATCATGCTTGGGTACTTGAAGGATCGGATCGGAACGGAGAAAGCTCTGAAGAACGGGTGGTTTTTCACCGGAGATGTAGGTGTGATTCACTCCGATGGATATTTAGAGATTAAGGATAGATCTAAAGATATAATCATAACGGGAGGAGAAAATGTGAGTAGCGTGGAGGTAGAGGCGGTTCTGTACACGAATCCGGCGGTTAACGAAGTGGCGGTGGTGGCTAGACCCGACGAGTTTTGGGGAGAGACGCCGTGTGCGTTCGTGAGCTTGAAAGCTGGGTTGAATCCGAAACCAACAGAAGAGGAGATAATAGAGTATTGCAGGAAAAAGATGCCAAGGTATATGGTTCCTAAAACGGTGTCGTTTAAAGATGAGCTGCCTAAAACTTCTACAGGGAAAGTTATGAAGTTTGTGCTTAGGGATATTGCGAAGAATATGGGTTCGACTAGGATGAGTCGAATGTGAAAATTCAAAATTGTGATTGTTACATGTACGAAAAGCAATATTATAAAAACTTATTTTAAATAAACAAATGGTTATATAATATATATATATATATATTTGATATATTACAATTAGAAATTAATCTAATTACTTTTATTATATAAAATATATTTCTTGTATTATATAATCCATGTTATTGTTGATTCATTAACAATTATTGTCAAGAAAACCTATAACATAGACGACTAACCGTTTTTTACAATAATAGTATCAAAAATATTTACAAAAATAAATGGTTATAATAATAGATTAAATACGTATTTTGTTATAGTAAAATTAGAAATTAATCAAACTATTTTTATTATATAAGTATTGTAATAAAAATATTGTATTATATATCCCGTGTTAGTATTGATTTTGTAAAAATTATTGTCAAGAAAAATTCACATGGGTTAAAATTCTTGTTAACGCATATAATATAGATGGTTGGTTTAATTCGTAAGTATCTTAAAATAATTTATTGAATAGTATTTTAAAAAAATATACCACCAAAATTTAGTAAAATAATTTACTTTGTTGTAAATTAATTTTAAATTTTATTAAATTAATTTTAAGTTGTTAAATTTATATTCTATAAGAGTTCCAATATTATTTTGTGTATGTTTTATTTTATCAATGAAATAAAAACGAATTTAAGAAATAGTTCAGTTGTATTAGACCAAAATTTGTGTAATTGCTTAGAAAAGTGTCAATGAGGTTTGGTTACGGGAATGGATTGTTGGCCTCCAGTTTAAAGAAACATGATCTGAGTGTTTCACAAAACCAACATTATTTCTAGTGATAACCGCTCCGGCACGTCCACTTTTTGTTACCTAACCAGTATGGGTGCAAGTTTGTTTCTCTATAATGAGTAAATCACACTTGTTCCTCACTAAACCAAATGAGCACCGGCGGAGGCAGGATATTTAGTTATGATGGTCAAAAAATATTTTTAAGAAAAATTGCATAATAAAAAATAACCAAAAATAAACCACAACAATGAAATATTTGATTTTGATACGAATAATAAAAAATTAAATCACTTTACGTATTTCTATAATATCATATATATATATATATAAAAAAATGATTATAATTTTAAATATTTTGAATATGATTAACTCTTTTAAACAATATTGATTTGAGAAAAAAGTAAAAAAAGCAAAAAAAAAGCAAAAAAAGAGAAAGAAGAAAATAAGAAGAAATAACATAATTAGGTTTTGTGTTAATTAGGTTTTAGATTATCATACTTTAGTAAATCTAAATTTAAATTTTCATATTTTGATAAATTTAACTGGGCTAGTAAAGATAATGTTGTAAAATAGATAAATATTTCAAAAATATTTTTTAAAAGGTGTCAATTATAAAATATTTATAAAATTTGACCAAAAAAGAGTTTAATGGGTGTCAATTAACACCCCTTCCCACACATTACCTCCGGCCTCCGCCATTGCAAACACGTTATGGTTCAAAACTTAATGGGTGACAGGGTGAGTCTGACGTTTATCTTAATTTTTTACCAAAAATAGTAGCTGAGTGAATTTATTGCATATATAGTAATGATTGGTGAGTGTTCTATAAGAGAATTAGGGCAAAATTGTAGTTTACCACTCCAAAGGCGATCGACCAAGAGATGGAGGAAATGAAGCCATGTGCCGCTAACTCGCCGCCTTTGACGCCGTTAGGATTCTTGGAGAGAGCAGCCACCGTGTACGATGATTGCATTTCCATCGTTTACGGTAAAAACTCTGTTTACACTTGGCGGGAAACAAACCTTCGTTGCCTCCGCGTGGCGTCGTCTCTAACTTCGATCGGAATAAACAGATCCGACGTCGTCTCTGTTCTCTCTCCCAATACTCCGGCGATGTACGAGCTCCAGTTTGCAGTTCCAATGTCCGGTGCGATACTCAACAACATCAACACGCGCCTCGACGCGCGCACGGTCTCCGTTTTTCTCGGTCACTGCGAATCTAAGCTTCTCTTCGTCGACGTTTTCTCTCGCGATCTCGCCGTCGAAGCTATCGCGATGTTGACCGATCCGCCCATACTCGTTTTAATAGACGATAAAGAAGAAGGAGGAGGAGGTGATGATGTGGCTTATCAGAACCAGCAATTCCGTTACTCTTACGATGAACTTATCGAGAGAGGCGACCCGGATTTTGAATGGATCCGACCCGAAAGCGAATGGGACCCGATTGTGCTAAATTACACTTCCGGTACGACTTTGGCTCCTAAAGGAGTGGTACACTGCCACAGAGGGCTTTTCGTGATGTCACTTGATTCTTTAATCGATTGGACCGTACCGAAAAACCCGGTTTACTTGTGGACACTACCGATATTCCATGCTAACGGTTGGACTTATCCATGGGGAATCGCAGCCGTTGGTGGAACTAACGTCTGTGTGCGTAAGTTCGACGCGCCACAGATCTACCGTTTGATCCGTGATCACGGCGTTACACATATGTGCGGAGCTCCGGTGGTGCTCAATATGTTGTCAGCGACTCAGGAGTCTCAGCCACTTAACCATCCTGTTAACGTTTTAACCGCCGGTGCTCCTCCACCAGCCGCAGTTCTCCTCCGCGCCGAATCGATCGGATTCATCATCAGTCACGGATACGGATTAACTGAAACCGGCGGATTAAACGTCTCCTGCGCGTGGAAACCGCAGTGGAATCGTTTACCGGCGAGCGATAGAGCGAGGCTAAAGGCGAGGCAAGGAGTGAGAACCGTAGGGTTTACAGAGATAGACGTGTTGGATCCTGTATCTGGTCTTAGCGTGGAGAGAAACGGCGAATCCGTCGGAGAAATCGTGATGAGAGGAAGCTCGATCATGCTCGGATATCTAAAAGATCGGATCGGAACGGAGAACGCTCTGAAGAACGGGTGGTTTTTCACCGGAGATTTAGGTGTGATTCACTCCGATGGTTACCTAGAGATTAAAGATAGATCGAAAGATATAATCATCACCGGAGGAGAAAACGTGAGCAGCGTGGAGGTTGAGGCGGTTCTGTACACGAATCCGGCGGTTAACGAAGTGGCGGTGGTGGCTAGACCCGACGAGTTTTGGGGAGAGACGCCGTGTGCGTTCGTGAGCTTGAAATCTGGATTGAATTTAAAACCAACAGAAGAGGAGATAATAGAGTATTGCAGGAAGAAGATGCCAAAGTTTATGGTTCCTAAAACGGTGTCGTTTACGGAGGAGCTGCCTAAAACTTCTACAGGGAAAGTTATGAAGTTTGTGCTTAGAGAGATTGCAAAAAATATGGCTTGAATGTGAAAATTTTGATTATTGTATGAGAATAATTAAAATATGGTTATGGATTAATTAAAGTCAGCCTTAAACACGTAAAATTGATTAAAAGTTTGTTGATAGCCATTATTTATTTATGTGTGTGGTTTATTTCCATAGTCACATTATTTAAAAACTCTCTTTAATTATAGTTCCACATCTCTACCATGGATCCAGCTAAATGAAACAGAGGCTTTTGACCGAACTTTGACTCTATCATTAGCTCTTTCCTCTAACCTCTTAATCCTCTGCGGTAAGGTGCACAGATACTCCTGTGCTCTCCTCCCTTCTCCTGATAACCCTAATCCCAAACTCTCCACTTTCCACCGCCGCAACAGAAACTCGAGTATCCCAGCGTAATCCGCCGCCGTGTAAACCCCGATCCGCTGCGCGACGGCAGAGTAATGATCGAACAGATCGTTGTCTCTTCCGTCGTGCATAAGATGTGCCGGCATCGTGATCCGTTTCTTCATCATGCTCGCTAACGCCTGAACCGTTCCGTCTGGATCTATCTCGAATAGCTTCTCCACGATCTTCGTGTAAGCCATCTCGTGCCGCTTCTCGTCGGCGGCGATCGTCCCGCAGATCTTCGCGAGCGTTGCGTCGCCGTAAGACGTCGCTAGCCTCGCCGTGTTGCCGTGTGAGATGAAAGTCGCTCTCTCTTGGAACGATGTGTAGATGAATCCATTGTATGGATTATTCTCAAACTTCGAATCCTACAAAAAAAATTCTAATAAATATTTTATAAAAACAAAAGCAATTAATATACTAAAAATATAGTATATTGTTAAAAATTAAATTACTTACCATACCAGAACCAATAAGATATTGTATAGTTTTCTCCACGTGTCGCATATCAACACGGCCAGTTAAATAAAGATATTTATTAAGCAAATCGCCGTGACGGTTTTCCTCCGCCGTCCAAGCTCTGATCCAAACCGCCCACGGAGATAAACTACCACCGGTTTCGTCTTTAACGCCGTCAAGTGTGTTTAACGTCGTTTGATAAGTAGGAAGTGCTTCTTCAGTGATCATGTCTCCGACAAGAACCACAAAGTAATCGTCAGGCATCTCTTTGGCTCGAGCTCTTATCTCTTTGACTTGGTCGTAGAACTCGTCGTCTGTCTCCGGCGCCGGCAAGAAATCTTGTGGCTGCCAAGAATCTTCGACGGGTTTTAGATAAGGTAAGAGTTTGTGTTCTGCCCAAGACTCCATTGATTTGAAAATCTCGAGCTTTTCTTGTGAGATTGTGTGTGTTATTTGGTTGTTTATTTCTTTTATTGGTCGAAATTTATTGTATGATTCGTTTTTATTCCTGTGAAATAAATTGAAATAATTGTAATTAATTAATTACCAACAGAAAAATGGGTCCTTTGTACGTTTTCAAAAAGATTTGTGATATCTTTTGGAGTACAAAAAGCTATAAATGGGTAAATATTACAATTAAAGAAAATTATATAAAAATATATTTTTATATATAGAGACTATAGAGTTATTCCTCTGTTTTTATGTTAACAATACTAACATGCAAAATAAACATAATGATTTGTTTTTCTTTTAGAAGATTTATCATATATTCTTTTTTTCTTGAAAATATGATTCTTGTTTACTTTATGTTAAGAGTGGAGACGTTATTAGGTACTGTTTCACGATTATAGATTATGGATTTTGATTAGTTTGCTAATGTTTAAAATTTAAAATGCGACAGGACATATAATCATCCTAGCAAAAATGAATAATGATACTTCGTATTATAAAATAGTTTTTCAAGAGAATCAATCAACACTTATCTCTATAGTCTTAAGTTTATGTACTGTCGTGATCTGTGTGAAACCAAACACCAAGTTATGCATGTGTACACACATGTAAAGTATAATGTTTTCTGCATTATAAAAAGAAGTTTTTGAGGTGGACCAAAAATAATAATAAAAAGTTGACATGATGATTTGATTATAGTGGGATTAACGAAGATACATGGAATCCAATGTGATTTTAAACCATATTCTAGTCCCCATTTGAAATAATCAATCAATAAACGTTAAATGTTTAATTATGCTCATCGATCTTATTATAAGTTACTTAATTATAGATTTAAAACATCAATACCTTGAAGCACTAGTAAGAAAAATCATGAAACATAAAAAATAAGAAATAAACATCAAGTAATAAATAATTAAATAAAAAAACAACTAGATCGAGAATGATATTCATGTTACCCTAAAGACCCTACGTAATTTATGTGTTCATGTATAATATCTAAAAAAATATTTTTTTAGAAAAACGTAAAATCGAAGATCTAAAATAATTATACAAAAATAACAAAAAAAATTAGGAATAAATTGTACCTAGAAGGGTTGGTGGCGACACATGAAACTCGAAGACGATGAGAAGAGGAGCAAGATCCTAAGCCACGGCGAGGAGAAGTTATCGCCGCCGGCTTTTGATTTATCGCCGGTGAAGTCAAAAGCAAAGCTATGGACATCTTCACCCTCTCTCTCTCTCTTTCTTTCTTTCTTTCTCTCTCTTATCTCTCTTGTGCTTGGTCGTGTGTTACTAAGGAGGAATAACTCTCTTTATATATACAACAAGAATAGTTGACTTTACTTGGAGTGTTATGTCTTCTTATTCATTGTTTAATTTATTTGATTAATTATATATTACTACTTTACTACTATACTATCTCCGTAAGCAATGGACAACTGTAATTATATTAATCAAAGATTTAATCAAGTCGTTTTAAAATGTTTATATTTGAAAGTTCAACAAACTTTCATAAACAGTTTTTCTATGAGAAATTCACAAAACTACACCCTTTCAACTCTCCCTTCACAAAACTACATATAATTCAATATTTTCACAAGTACTTTACACCCTTTCAAAATTTTAAAAACTTGATTTACCCTTTTAAAAATTACCAAAATTAAAATCTTTTTATTTGGATTCGCTAATTAGTGTTTAGGGTATAGTATTAAGGGGGTATAATTGTTTGGGTAGAGTTTATTTGGATTTAATTTTGAGTGTTTAGATGTAGTTTTGTGAAGTATTTTGGAAATGGTGTAGTCTTGTGAAATGTAATTCAAATGGTGTAGTTTTATAATTCTCCATTTTTCTATTTATAGTTGCCTAAAATATGCCATGTTTCTGTCATACGAATAAAAATACTTTATGGAATTTATAAACTAAAAAACCTTTGTAAAAATTATAGATACTTCCCTAAAATTTAATCACATAATAAAAATACTCAGATGAATATTATTATTGTCTCGTTTATAATATTGTTTTTCTGATATTTTAGTGGCGAAATGAAATGAGTTCTCCATTGTATTGTACAATATAGTTGTTAAAAAAAAAATAGACATCTTGATCAAAACGAAAAAATAGACATTTAAAACAAAACCATGCAAAAGTAGTCCTCGTGACAAGTAGATACGTAGTAAAAACAAATTAGTATTTATTATCATCACTATAAGTGTAATACTATTCAATAAAAACCGCAATAAAATAATATTACAATCATACAAAGTAAGTGAGTACTAATAAAATAACCGACGGTCTATATAGGATGTTGCTCGAAATTAAAGTAAAGTTTGGTTTTGTGTACCATTTTGCTGATCGAATTATAAAAAATAAAAAAGTACAAACCCAAATTTGATTAGTCACCATATGACAAATACCACAACTTAACGTTATTGACTGATTCAACATTCCATCATCATCGGTCTTTGTAGTCTATAACTCTATATATTATTTCTTTTTATAAAGAATCTTTTATACTCTACTAAAGACCTTACTAAGTAATGCCATCATATATAAATTTATTTTCTATTGTTAATTTCCAATACGGTATCATGATATTTTAGGTAACTAGGGATTTTTAGTAAAGTTTATTTTTATTCTATAACGTGTAACTGTTACATAAGTTTATATTAAAAAATCTGTGACGTAACTTTTTTAATATATATATATATCGATTTTTTGGAAGTATATCGGCATGTAGAGCGTTAGACCATCAATATCGGAGTTTCTTAGGGAAAATTTTCTTAGGGAAAATTTAGTGGTGCTTAGCTATTAAATTAATTAGAAACAATTAAGTTAACGTAAGTATCGAAAGCTTTTGGGGCTACTTTTTGATAATGCTAGGAACGAACGGTGTCGGACCAGAATAAAAGTGGGTGGATTTAATTTTTTTTTGCCTTTTCTTTTCATTTTGTCGAGAAAAAATGCAGAGAGAAGAGAGTGAAGTTATAAAAAGAAACATAAAATCTTGATTTGGTTAGATCGTGTGAAAATGAGATGAAAAGTTTAAAGTAAAGACGAATCAAGAACCATCCTTTGTTGTTTGATTTGAAATCTAAAGCATTCGTTGTTGTTGTTGTCGTCGTTCGAAGAATAAAAGAGTTATAACACATAAAGTGATGAACTTTAATTTCACCATAATAATTGGTGAACGCAGTAATCACGAGGAGAGTGAATGCGAAGGCAATAGAAAATAGACAAGTAAAGATTATAAATTGAAGAAATGGGATTTATTAAATTCGAAAACTTTTTGAAGGAAACAAAAATTATATTGGAGAAGATAAAATAATCTTACTTACTAAGAACATCAATAATTGTCAAAAAAACTTTTAAGCAATTTTAGTTTCTTAGACAAAAAAATAATTATAACAAATACAAATTAAATTACTAAGCACCAAACTTAAGGAACACCAATAATGATGCTCTTATAAAAGTTTAACACATATTTACGAAAGTTCGCCTGAAGATGACTCGAATCTTTCTTTTTATCACATTGTGATGATTGTTAACTTGAAAATTATTTTGGATTTTTTTTTTTTTTTGACATCTGTTATTTTGGATTTTGGGCTGAATTTTCTCGATTATTAAAAAAAGATTAAACGAAAGACACCGAAAATATCTCACGTGGGAAAATGCCAAATGTTAAGTTAGTCATCAATTCTTGTGTAGAAAAGTAATCAAGTCAATAAATTTGTACGCGAATAAAGTAAGCTTGAATTTCTTGTGCATAGGAAGACAAATAAATCTTAATACTGTATTTATTTACAAGAAAATTACTTGTTCTCAATAACTACATACATAAACATAGCGAGCGGTCTTTAACAAAAAAAAAAAAAAAAACATAGCGAGCGTTACCGCAAAATCAGCTGTAATTTTGCTGATATTCTTCCTTTACAAATAAAGAGAGAAGACAAGTTTTTTTGTTGGTAGGACAAGTTTAACAAATTCAAAATTTATATAAATTATAAAATTAATTATCGTTAGAGAACGTTTTTTCATGACTTTTCATGTTTGATGATCCATCTAAACTTTGTTGTAATTAACTACTCACTCTGTTTTTTAATGTAGGATTTTCTAACATAATTGACACATATTTTCATATTATGTCATTACTTATACATTTATGGTTTATCATGTTTATATTTTATTAATCATATTAGCAACAATAAATAAGATTATAAAAGTTATTTTAAACAACTTGTTAATTTGTGATTTTTTTATAGAAAATCCTACATTAAAAAAAACGTAGGAGTATTTATAATAAATGTTTTTTCAGAATAAAGTTAGGAGTTAAATCATATGATTTTTTGCAACACTGAAAAACTGCACACGTGTGCCTTTTTGTCTAATTTCAGTCAAAGTAAATCTTGTTTAAGCTTAGTTCAGTTCTTGTCATGACTTGTTTTTATGTCTTTTCCTAATGGATATTTAAGTATTTGCAAAATAATTTTATAGATAAAATTTGTAATATGACTACTTTTTTCTTTTCTGCTGTTGAAAATTATCAAAATAAAAAGTGGACCCAATGCTTATCCTATAACAAAATTAATTTTTACTATATATACACATTATAATGGTATTTACAACAAATTTGGGCCCTTGGTTGCAATTATTATTAGAAAAATTGAGCCCTAATATCTATAAAATATAGTTGAAAATATCATGGGCCCTAACACAGCCCAAAAATAGGGCCTAATAAGTAAAATCCTGTTAAAACAATTTTTGTATTTTTATACCGTTGACTTTTCTTACTCTAAATACTTGAGATCTGGACCGTCCACGTGTCTCTAATAGATCAGAAATACAGATCGTTGCATCTGAATCCCACCACTGCCACGATCTGGGTGAATCGAAGCCGATCGTGAATCAGATCGTATCGCGAGAGAGAAAAGCTTTAGGTATGCTCGGCGATACTGTAACCAAGGAGAAGGAGGTGTTTCCTCTGATTAGGTTTTAGTTATTTAAGAAGAAGAAGAAGACATGGATGCGGAGAGATCGTCGCTGTGCAACTTTGTTGTGAACTTTCTGATGGAGGAGAACTACCTCTTGACGGCGTTTGAGCTTCTTCACGAGCTTCTCGACGATGGACGCGACGCGCAAGCGATTCGTCTCAAGGAGTTTTTCTCTGATCCTTCGCGTTTTCCTCCTGATCAGATTTCTCGGTATAATTCGATTCGAGGTTCGCAGATTCTTCGCCTTGCAATTGTTTTTTGAATAGTACTCATTGGTGAAATTTTTGATGAACGTTGTTATTAGTATTGTTTTGCTGCTTAGTTTTTTGAAATAGTCCTGTGTTTTGTTTTAGTGATCTTTTTTTGGGGATTTGTTGTATAGCGTAAAGACAGTTAGCCTTCTTGTTGTTAGTACAAGGTGAACATGTTTTTCTTGCGGTTTTTTGAAAAGGGATTGTTCAATTTGTTGAACCGAGGTGATGTTATGAACAAGAATGTCCAATGTGGTATCTTATGTTGCATTCTTAGGTTTTTTCATTTATGTAGTTTTGTTTTGGTTTAGCTTCAGGCTTTCTTAAACACAACATGGTTGGTAGCTAGTAATTGTTACCCTGCAATGCAGTTGCGGACCCGCAAAGTTTGTTGGAGGAGAAAGAAGCATTATCGGAGAAGCTGGCTATCAGTGAATACGAACTTCGACTTGCACAAGAGGATATTACAAGGTTGAAAACTGAAGGCCAGAAGAAATCTGATTGTTCTATTGACAAGTTGAAAGGTATTTTATACTGAAACTTTTATTATACGCTATATTTTCATAGTAAATCCTCTATGTAGATAAACATGTGTGTACAAACAATCAGTTCATGCTTCGAGCCATGAAGCTGGTAACTAGAAGTTACTAGTTGTTAATCTACCTTTCAGTTCCCGTTTGTTTGTTTGTTTCGTTGTTATTTCGTCGTTCCCCGGAATGGTAGCAACAAAATCACTAAACTATGCCCTGTACTGTTTGCTATTTCTCAGAGATGGACACAGATGAGTTTGGAGACAACCGGCCAGAAATTCAACGGAAAAAGAAAGATTTTTCCTTCACTGATATAGGGCCTTTGAAGAACAATGAACGCCAGGACTTAAATTGTGCAGTGAAAGAATATCTTCTTCTTGCAGGTTACAGACTTACTGCAATGACATTTTACGAGGAGGTATCTTAATCTTATGCCAATATATTTACTGTGCTGATATCGTATTTGAAATAACTCGATAAATATTCTCTATAATCTGTTTATTTCAGGTGACAGACCAGAACTTGGACGTTTGGCAGGATAGTCCAGCGCACGTGCCTGATGCCTTGCGCTATTACTACTATCAATACCTTTCATCAACTTCAGAGGCAGCTGAGGTTATATCATGATAGCTTAATTGCATGTACACACTTCAAATTAAACTGATGCTCTCAGATAGATCAATACTTTAGAGTTAGATCTTTGGCGTCATACTCATTGCTCTCTTCTTTTCCATATGCATTTGTGTGACTTATTTTCTATTGATACTGTGATTGTGGAGTGAATAGAATGGGTTCTTACTCGTAAGTATTACTTTTTGTATTTGGGAATCATATTTATGTTGCATTTTGAGGATCTGCGGGAACAAAAAATCCACCAAAATGTTATATGTGAATTTGAATTTCTCATAGTTCATACCTTTTTGGATGCAGGAGAAAATAGCCTTGCTTCAAGAGAGTGAATCATTGAAAAAAGAGATTGAGAGGCTAAGCAAAGAAAAAGATGGGCTACTTAAGAGCAAAGAAAATTTTGAAGAGCAAATCGATTCTTTAAACAAGTCTACTGAATCGCTTCTGAAGGATCTTAAGGACAGAGAAAAACAGGTAGTCTTTTTTATACAGACTGGACTTTTTAAAGATGTAGGCACTTTCATATCTGGAAATGTAAACCCCTGATATGACGCTGATAGTATTCAGGTGCAAAGTTTGAAGCAATCCTCAGAGCATCAGAGGAGGAATCTCAATGACTGCAGAGCTGAGATCACATCTCTTAAAATGCATATTGAAGGGTCTCGTGCTAGTCAATATGTGCCAGCTAGTGAAGGTGGTGCTGTGCAATCCCAGTCCGGGGAAAATTCCGTGAAACAAATAAGCTCTCTGCCAGAGGAAGTGGAGAAACCAACAACGGAGACGGATGCTGGTTTGAATACTGAGAGTTCTATATCTGTTGAGAAAGAACACCCGCACACGGAAGAAGCTCTGGTGGAGAAAGAGACCAGCAATGTGTCTTCTAAAGCCTTAAATAGTACTTTGGAGAATCAGAAAGAAGTATCAAACTATTTGTTAAGTCATTCAAATGGTAATTTTTCACCAAGAGACCTTGAAAGCATCTTGAAATTGGATTCTGGAATGGGTCATGGTTCTAATTTAAAATTGGAAAATGGAAATGGTGAAGCTGCTTCTGAGGAAACGGTAAGTCCTGCTCATGCTTTGGAGTATTTCCTATTCCATCGTGAATGCTCTGTTAGTTTCATCTTTCTCTTAATGATCTAGAATACTTTTGCTTATCTGGTCATTGTAAATATTGGTAGAGGTTCATGTAGCAGTCTGCTTTCCTTATAACTATGCTAATACTGTTTTTGTGTTAACAGAATGTAATATGGGCTGTTTGAATATTCTATTTTCCATTCCGATACAGGGTTTAGGAACGATTCAGATACTTGCAGATGCTTTGCCGAAGATTGTTCCGTATGTTCTAATAAACCATCGAGAGGTTTGAGTGCTTTTTTCAATTTTACCATTCAGTATGGTGAATGGAACATTACTGATCTGGTTTGTTTGCCTGATAGGAACTTCTTCCCCTGATGATGTGTGCAATAGAGCGGCATCCAGTTAGCAATACGAGAGACTCCTTGACCCATACACTGTTCAACCTGATCAAACGTCCAGATGAGCAGCAAAGGCGGGTTATTATGGATGTAGGTTACTGTTTTAGTTTAGAAGCTTTCTTTTAAATAACCAAGACTGGTAAGGTTTTGAGTTGAGGCCTTTTACTGTTTATCTCAGGCATGTGTTAGCCTATCGAGGAATGTTGGGGAAATGAGAACAGAAACAGAATTGCTTCCACAGTGCTGGGAACAGGTAAAATGCTACTCTTGCTTTTACAAGTTGTCTGTCTCTGAATTTTTTTTGTGTTATTTTCTTGATCGGAGTGATTATATTCTGCTTGTGTCTATTTTAGATAAATCATACATATGAAGAACGCAGGCTGTTAGTTGCCCAATCATGTGGGGAACTTGCAGAGTATGTCCGCCATGAGATACGCGACTCGCTTATTTTGTCAATCATACAACAACTTATAGAAGATTCTGCAACCGTTGTTCGAGAGGCTGCTGCTCATAATCTGGCATTGTTGCTTCCTTTATTTCCCAACACAGACAAATACTTCAAGGTCAGCTTCACTAAGTTTACATTAATAGTAAGAAAATCGAAATGCTATAATACCAGTTTTCTGTATGTTTATTAGGTTGAGGAGATGATGTTTCAGTTGATATGTGATCCATCTGGCCTGGTGGTTGAAACCACATTGAAAGAACTACTTCCTGCAGTGATGAAGTGGGGTAACAGGCTGGATCATATCTTGAGGGCTCTTCTCTCTCACACATTAAGCTCTGCTCAGGTATAGACTCAGTATATTTCCCACTTTAATTGAGAGTGGTTATTTGTTATAGCGCTATTAAAGTCCTTGTCATTTGTAGCACTGCCCACCCCTCTCTGGAGTTGAAGGGTCATTGGAGTCTCATTTACGAGTCCTAGGTGAACGGGAGCGATGGAACATTGATGTCCTACTAAGAATGCTCATGGAGTTGCTTCCATCTGTACATCAAAAGGCAATGGAAACATGTCCTTTTTCTTCTATCTCAAAGGCAGAGGAATCCACATTTTCTGTTTCCTTGCTTGAGACCTATGCCGAGTAAGCTTCTTCAGCCTCTCAACAACTCTTGACAATTATATCTGACTGGAAATTCTGACCAGGGGACGTTCGGAGTGGCCTATGTTTGAATGGATGCATGTCGATTGCTTTGCTAACTTGTTACAATTGGCATGCATGCTGCCTCAGAAAGAAGACCATTTGAGAAATCGGATAACAAAGGTCTGGATTGTGTTTGCACCCTCTCTCTCATCTGTTATTGATCTGAGGAGTATTAACACTAAGTTTTGCAATATTTCTGCCCTGTTTTGTAGTTTCTCTTGGCCGTGTCTGAACGTTTTGGAGGTTTCTACCTAACCCACATTGAGTTACCCGTGTTTTTAGTAGCCGTTGGAGATGATGAGGCTGATCTTCAGCTTTTACCTTCTGCAATCCATCCAAGGATAAAAGGTTACCTACCTGCTGGATACATAGCGACACAGAAATATCTAAATCAGAGTCTAACATAGATTCTTGTTTCTTTTCTCCAGGCCTGAAACCAAGAACTGTTGTGGCCAATAGACTCGCCACTCTATGTATTCTACCGCTTCTTTTGGCAGGAGTTCTTGGTGCTCCGAGTAAACGTGAAGAGCTAACAAACTTCTTAAGACAAATCTTAGTCGAGAACAAAACAAAGGAAAGCCAGTCATCAAAGCACACTACAGAGGTTTTGGATGCGGTTCGCTTCCTCTGGTGCGTCTTCCTAAGCTTCCATTGTTTATTATGCTTTCCTGAAACTACTGCTTCTTCTTACTTATGAATTCCTCGAACATTACAGCACATTTGAAGAACACCATAACATGATATTCGGGATTTTGTGGGAAATGGTCGTTGATTCCACTGCAGAACTCAAAATCAACGCTGCTAAGTTGTTGAAGACCATCGTAAGCTTCTCAGCAACACAAACTTGCTCTGTTTTATCAACTCTTTTTTATAGGAGCCTTGCTAATAACTTGCACAACAGGTTCCATATGTTGACGCAAAAGTTGCTTCCAGCAATGTTTTACCTGCCTTGATCACTCTCGGCTCAGACCAAAACCTAAAAGTGAAGTACGCAAGCATCGATGCATTTGGATCGGTCGCACAGCATTTCAAAGTCAACATGGTAATGTACTATTGCATAACAAGTTCTCGAAATTATCTGAAGATATTTTCTTGTCTGCGCTAACCAAATCGTATATGATGCAGATTGTTGATAAAATCCTAGTCCAGATGGATGCTTTCCTCGAAGATGGTTCTCATGAAGCTATAATCGCAGTCATCCGTGCCCTCATAGTCGCTATTCCACACACAACAGAGCGGCTTCGAGATTATCTCATGTCCAAGATATTCCAACTTTCAGCAAGTCCAAGCTCTTCAACAGACGTAACACGTCGCCGTGAAAGAGCCAACGCTTTCTGCGAAGCCATTCGTGCACTCGATGCAACCGGTAAGTGAATCAAAATCAAAACTTTCTTACATGTTTTAATGTTCCACAATTAACTCTGTTTTTGTTTTGAAAACATGATTATCCTGAAGATCTGTCTCAAACAAGTGTACGAGAATACCTCCTTACAGCGATTCAAAACCTATTGAAAGATCAAGACGCGCTTGATCCGGCTCACAAGGAAGCTTTAGAGATCATACTAAAGGAGAGATCAGGTGGGACACTTGAAGCAATAGGCAAAGCCATGGGTGCTCACTTGGGGATTGCATCATCTGTCACAAGCTTGTTTGGAGAAGGTGGCTTGTTAGGCAAGAAAGAAGCAACCGAGACCACCACCGCGATTGCACCTTCATCACCTACCCTTCAGGGACCTGATTCACCAAAAGCGGCCGCGGCTGCCATCGAAGACACAAGATTCAGGCGTATCATGAGAGGCAATTTCACTGAGATGCTAAGGAGTAAAGCCAAGAACCAAGATGAGACATAGCCACAAAATCACGAAGCCTATATATAGACCAGTTTTTTTTATTGTTTTAATGTATTTCTAACATATATTTTTGTCTGATAAACGCATAAATAAATTCATTTTTTTTTCCTTTTTTGCTTGTTGATTTTTTTCTTCTTCTCTTTCAAATTATTTTTTAGTTAGGAAGAAGAGTGAAACTACATTATTCATAAAAAATTGTGTTCAGGCTTGTCCGATTTTGAACCGGGCTAACCAGTTTAGTCTCCTATTGATTTTAGCGCGTGGTTTATCACCGCGCTTGACTATAGTTGACATTTCTGCCACTTGTTTCTGAATGAGACAAAAGTCAAGTGGCATTTTTTGGTAATAATAATAAAAAAGGTTAGTATCTAGGCTTTTGTCTAGATTTTTATCACTGGTGATTAAAATAGTAACAAGTGGTAATAAAACTGTTAAAGACAAAAACATTTAGGTTATAAAAATGAAACATAGAAGTTTGTACCTTTTTATTTTATTGTTTGCAATTTTTTATGATGAAGAAAATTCAATGCAATACGTACACCTCTCAAATCAGTCGGTCACTAATAATAATAAAACTTGTATCTTTTAGTAAATTTTGATTTTCTAGATTTTTCACATATATTAATATATTAGAAAGTGAAATAATGATCGATATTAAATATATGATTTTTTGTATTTCAATCAATCGGTAACCTCACTTATTATATGTATAATTTATTATTTTCAATAAACTAAAAATATTTAAAAAACAAAAAATCAATCTTTAAGAAACAAAAAAGAATTCTAAAAATCCATAAGTACTGAATAGTATTTGACTCGTACAAAAGCAACTGTTTGGTTGTTTTTTTTTGGTAAGTACTTTTTGGTTGTTTTTTTTGGTAAGTACTTTTTGGTTGTTTTTTTTGGTAAGTACTTTTTGGTTGTTAATGACGTACAAAAAATCTCAAGTAAGACCTCGGTTGCCATTAAATTTTTATCTCTTGCTGTTATCAAAATTATCGTATTGCCGGAAAAACTGATTTCATACATCAATAATAATATATGAAAATTATACTCAATTTTGATAGTATGGAAATTCATATTTGCAATCAAATTTAGTTTCAATTACATATATTAATTGATCAAAATCGTTTAAAACCCATTTTCCGTTTTTGAATTTAAATCTCCGTTAGTTATGTCTAGGTAACTGGTAGGGGTCCACGTGACTTTTGTGTGTCAAACACATTTTACTTATTTTTAAAAAATAAAACCACCAAAATTGTTAAAAATTCAGAAATTAGGAAAATAAATTAAAGAAAATTAACAACATATGGAAAAAAATTAAATTATTTATCTTTACATTTATTAAGTTTACGGTCAATTCCTTGGAATATAGTAAGAACTAAAATTCAAATTATGAAAATAAATAAAATTTTGGAAATTACCTATATTTTAAACATTACTTTAATAGAATATTCATTTTTTCAAATATACCCAATTTGAAATGTTTAATAATTAAATTATCCTTAAAAGTTAATTATCAAAAATGATGTGTAAAGAAAAATTGAAGATTTTTTTTTTAAAAAATGTCATATGGTAAAGGGAGAATTACAAAACCACACCATTTGAATTACATTTCACAAAATTACACCATTTCAAAAATACTTTCTAAAATTACACATAAATACTCAAAATTGAATCCAAATAAACTCTACCCATACAATCATATCCCTTAATATTATACCCTAAACACTAATTAGTCAACCTAAATGAAAATATTTTAATTTTTGTAATTTATAAAAGGGTAAATCAAGCTTTTAAAATTTTGAAAGGGTGTAAATATGTGAAAAAAATAAATTAGGTGTAGTTTTGTGAAGGAAGGATTGAAAGGGTGTAGTTTTGTAAATTCCTCTATGGTAAATAATTTTAGAACTTTAAAACTAACTCCCACTTTACAATAAACATTCGATAATTCATAAAATAATGTAAAAAATAATGGAAGTATGAAAATAACTAGAAAAGGTTACGAAAATCTAACTAATTGACAAAACTTATTAAATAGTAAGAATTTATTTATTTTCATAATATTTGAATTCTTACTATTTTCTGAAGAATTGATTGTTAACTTAATAATGGTAAAGATTAATAATTTTTCAAAAAAATATTATTTTTCATATGTTGTTAGTTTTATTTTATAATTTTCTGGTAAACATAATTAACGGAGATTTAACTTCACGAACGGAAAACGAATTTTAGACGAGTTTGATCAATTAATGTATGTATTTGGAATTAAAGTTGACTGCATTTATGAATTCGCACACTATATATTGATATTATTCGGATATAAAAAAGGCATTTTTTCCTTATTTTGATGTTGGTTTTTTTAATTCAAATGAGATTTACCGTTACCATAAAAAAATTGAATTTAATTATTGTAACATCGATAAAAAAAATAACAAGTGCTCTTGGTCTAGTGGTTTCCACTTGTGTGGAGGAGTCGCCCTGTTGGTCTAGGCCAGGGATCGATTACCCGCGAGTGCGAAATTGTTAGATTATTCACAGCGCGTGGATATGGTAGCTTCTTTCGGTCCATTTGAATGCGGAGAGAGTCTATCAGTGGGGCATCTCTCCTCGGGATTAGTCTGAACCCTTCCATAGGTCCGGGATACCCAAGTTTTTAAAAAAAAAAAAAAAAACATCGATAAAAAAAATACCACGTGAAAATTATGATTAAAAACAGCCAGACTTCGTTACAAAACTTTTGTTTGGTCCTTACCATCCTTTTCTTATTTTTCGTTGTTGCTCCCACTAGCTATGATACAATATATGGTCCACATAATCAGATAATACGACGACGAATAATAAAAACAATAATTATTTTCCACTAAATATAAATTATTTAACTCAAGAAAAAAAAAAAAGAGAATCTCTCTCTCAAGTAATGGCACATGTTATTAAAAAAACATTTATAAAACCTCATCCTCTTCACATAAAATTCTATCTCACTCCCATATCTTAAATCCTATAAAATAATAATTGTAACAACTTCCATGAAAGAAGATACGAAGACTTAACTTCGGCTTGATGCATATATATAATAGTGTCATGAAGAGAATACATATAAGCATGAAAGTTATGTGGTTCATCATGAGAGAAATGAGAAGTCTACTTATAGTTCCATTATTCAAGATTTTGGTGTCTATATGTTTAGTAATCTCATTGTTAGTTTTCATAGAAAGTGCTTACATGAACATTGTAGTAATCTACGTTAAGTTGTTTAAACGCAAACCAGAGAAGATTTACAAATGGGAGGCAATGCAAGAGGACGACATTGAACTCGGAGCTCAAAACTTCCCTTTGGTTCTTGTTCAAATCCCAATGTACAATGAAAGAGAGGTAATTTAATTAATTAATATATAGTTTTTATTAACTTATAAATTATTCATATAGGATTTAAACTTGTTATTTATTTTGAATTTAATTATACAGGTTTTTCAATTATCGATAGGTGCTGCTTGTAGACTCATATGGCCATTGGATCGACTTATTGTTCAAGTTTTAGATGATTCCACTGATCCCACCATCATGGTACACAATTAATTATATATTGTATTTCAATAATTATTACTAATTAAAATTGTGTTAAGAATTGTATATTATTTGGAGACCGTGAAAAATAGTATTTACATTTAATAAATAATAAAAAAAAATATTACTAAATTAGTTGTTTATCTCTTTTAATTCTTAAAAGTTAAAAACACTTATGTTGTATGGTTTTCTAATAATCAATATTGATATTAATTATACGATATTGTTTTTGGATGTGTTTTAATTGTAGGAAATGGTGAGTATGGAGTGTGTGAAATGGGCAAGCAAAGGAATAAACATAAAATGCGAGAGAAGAGATAATAGAAATGGATACAAAGCAGGAGCTCTTAAACAAGGCATGAGACATAGCTATGTTAAACAATGCAACTACATTGTCATATTCGACGCCGATTTTCAGCCAGAGCCCGATTACCTCCAACGCGCTGTCCCATTTCTCATCCACAATCCCGAGCTTGCTCTAGTTCAAGCACGTTGGGTATTTGGTATTATACAATATTCAAACAACACTACTATTTGTTACGTTTTTCTTTGTTATAAATTTATTAATTAAGCAATATACTACTATATAGTATGTTTGTTATATAGAAGTATGTTAAAATAAGTGTATACTTTTGAATAATTGGTGTAGTGAACGCAAACAAGTGCTTGATGACAAGGATGCAAGAGATGTCACTCAATTACCATTTTACGGCAGAGCAAGAATCTGGATCCACTAGACATGCCTTCTTTGGCTTTAATGGTACCATTTTTTTTTATCAACATGCATGTTTTTATTTAAAATAATTTATCTTGTGGTTAGATGATTTCTCATATCTTCTAATTTTATATTCCATGTTGTTGTTGTTGTTTTGGCTTCTATCTAATAACTACTAATACAAGCCAAACCACATTTGTTTCTTTCTATATACGTATAATTTTTTATAAAAAAAATTTGTTTTGAAATGTAAGATTTTCTAGTATAATTAACACATATTTTTTATTATTTTCTTATACCTTTACGGTTTATCACGTTTATTTTTATCAATCATAATAGCAATAATAAATGAGGTTATAAAAATCATTTTAAATAATTTGTTAGTTTTTAATTTTTTTTCTAGAAAATCCTAAATTAAAAAACGGAGAGAGCATTATTTTTATTTGTTTTATAAATCACTCTCGTTTTATAAAAAATACTATAAACCATACATTTCAACCCCAAAAAAAAACTATTTAATCTAATTAAGTAATGAAAATTGGAGTTTTTAATGCAGGGACGGCGGGTGTATGGAGACTTGCGGCGATGGAAGAAGCCGGTGGATGGAAAGACCGGACCACCGTAGAAGACATGGACTTGGCCGTTCGTGTCGGTTTACACGGTTGGAAATTTGTCTTCGTCCACGACATTCAGGTACTTAGTACTTTTCAATATTTTGGACTATTATGTAATTAATGAATTAATTGAATGTGTACGTCCAACTTGTAATTAAAAAAGAACAAATCGTAACTCGTACATATAATTAAACAGTCCAAATCTTAAATTAATATTCGTCACATGTCTTGTTTCTCTGCACACACTTTTATAGAAAGTTGAGCATGACTTTTCAAAGAATAATACTTTATATAGTACTATAACTCTTTATGGGGGTATATATATATCCTTATTTATCATAAATATTGCATAATGCGATAATATTATAACATTTATAATAAAAAAAAGTTGGTGTTTTTTTTTGTAGGTGAAAAGTGAGCTACCAAGCCAATTCAAAGCTTTTAGATTCCAACAACATCGTTGGTCATGCGGTCCAGCTAATTTATTCAGAAAAATGTCTATCGAAATTATTCACAATAAGGTAATTATATATTAACATTCTCCACTTCATTTATATATTTCACTTTCTAATAAACACACGTGCCCAAAAACTTTTATTCAACGTGCTAACCACTTTTGCACTTGATGAGAGACAAGGCATATCTAACGTTTTGGTTATGAATATTTTGAACAGAGAGTGAATATATGGAAGAAAATTTATGTGATATATAGCTTCTTCTTTGTACGGAAGATCATAGTTCATTTCTTCACTTTCTTCTTCTACTGTCTTATTCTTCCCACGAGTGTTTTCTTTCAAGAAGTCAACATTCCGACATGGTCAACGATCTACGTTCCTTTTATGATAACACTCTTCAATGCCATTGCTACACCAAGGTTACTACTTTTCTATAACCTTAATTACATTTTAGTTGTTTAATTGCACTTATGTTTACTACACTATGTATATATATGTTTATATTGTGGTTTATTTGTATGGATGTTAGATCATTTTATCTAGTGGTTCCTTGGGTCTTGTTCGAGAATGTAATGGCTATGCATAGAACCAAAGGAACATTCATTGGTTTACTTGAAGGAGGAAGAGTCAACGAATGGGTCGTTACAGAGAAATTAGGAGATGGTCTTGAGACTAAGTTACTTCCCCATGTTAAAAACCCTCACAATGGGATTCTCCAAAGGTATGTGGTACAAAATACAAAATTAATTAGTGATATTAATTAGTTTGAGAATGGATTTGTTTTGTTTTTTTTGGTTGCTGTTGCAGAGTAAACTCAAAGGAGATGATAGTGGGGATATACATATTGTGTTGTGCCTCCTATGACTTTGTCTATGGGAATACATTGTTATATATTTATCTTTTCATGCAGGCTCTTGCATTCATTATTTCTGGATTTGGTTTTGTAGGAACTTAAAATGTTCTATATCTAGATATTTTTGAAGTTCATAATCAATAATTTATGATTATCATTTTATTAGTAACAACTTCAAATATTAATTGTGCTGTTTGCTTTAGATATTAGAGCATAGAGTTATCTCGTGGTACAAAAAAATAAACAATGTATTGTCGTAGAATTCATGGACGACTCTGAATTTGTTTCAAAATAGAAAAGAACAGAAAGTAGTCATTGTAAAAATAGAACATTAAATAAAGTGAATAAAGAACTGAAACAAAAGAGAGTTTCCTTCAACATCCTAAAACACCACAAAAACAGAATCATAAGGTCTCTTCTCTATCATCAATGTCTTCTTCTTCCTTCAAGCTTCGACAGGGTACTCGAAAGTAACATCTTTTCCAGTGAGTTTTCGGTACACACCGACCATAGTTTCAAGCTTGTACTCAGTGTTGTTCCTCTCCTTTGCATCCAAATAGACCTATAACAATATAGCCAAAGAAAATTTGTAAAGCCAAGCTCAAAGAGCATTCACATGTATATTACTATATATGATATGATATGATGATGATACCTTCATGATCTTGGAACCATCAAGACGGTATCTAGTACGTTTTCCTACAATCTCAGCAGGGTAAGCAACATCCTCGAGCATTGCTTCGTGAACAGAGGTAAGAGTTCTGTTACGTGGCCTCTGGACAGCGGCTCCCTTCTTGGGAGGACGCATGATCCTTCTTGTGGTAACAAAGACAACATCCTACAGGAAACACAGTCACAAAGTGTTAAAGAGACATTACACTACTCTTTCATGTCTTTACTAAAGAGGAAGTGTTTTGTTATATAATTTACCTTTCCACTAAACTTCTTCTCAAGCTCCCTAGAGAGACGAAGGTGGACCTTGCGGAAAGCATTCCTCAATCTGAATGGAATGTAAATCACAACGGCTTTACGGTTTCCTGCAATGTCCATGTTACTGCACAAAAAAATGAAAACTAATCGAATTAGTTCCTTCAATAAAAGGGCAATGCAAAGCAACAATGTAAAGTGACGCAAAAGAAAGACAATTCAGTGACATACACAGCTTGGTTGATGTAGAGATCTTTCAACTCGCTTTTCAACTCTTGGTTCGTGTTCTCCAAATCAAACAAAGCCTGTCGAAAATAGTAAAAATACAATCGTTATCGACGAGATAATTCAACAAGAAGACTATTTTAAAGACAAATACACATGCAATGAGTTGCGATTATTGATTATTACCTGAGCAACTTGCTCGTCGCATTCTGTTGTAGCGGCATTCTTGTCCTTCTTGATCTTATTCTGTGCGGAGAACATCTTCACAGATCTTTAACAACAAAAAAGTCAATACTTTAGACACATTATCATACCATCAAACACAACCATGAATTAAAAGCTTTCAGAAACTGATAAAATTCACTATGAACAGAAACTGATTAAGTTACATATAAAGAACAATACACACTCATATTCTAAATGATAAAAGAAAAATAAGCTCGTCTTCTAAAAATGAAGAGTAACATATATAATAAACAAACATGTCCTAATCGATCATTACACATATAATAAACAAACTTCTACAGTAGTTTTATCCTAAAGCATAGTACCCTCTCTCACAAAACACACAAAATATGAAAATTTGCAACCAATTCTACACTGATATTTCTCTACCACCATTGCCCTCTAGAGAGAAACAGAGCATGACCCATTCAGCGAAACGGAGAGAAACAGAGCATGACCCATTCAGCGAAACGGAGAGAACACAGAGGAAACGAAAGAGATAAACTTTGCTACGTACCTGATTGATAAATCTGCAAGGAAGAAGAAGAGCTCTCTTGGATTGAGTAATATGAAAAAAATGTGGCGGCTTCTTAGAAAACTGTACTTCTAAATGTTTTTAAGGGTTTTCAAGGTTGCCCTATTTTTTATTTGTGCTCTTATATGGGCCGTTAAAAGGCCTTTAAAGCCCATTTACTTCTTATGTTTAATTTTAAAATATTAGTTTTTATGTTTATCTATATAAAAAAAGATTATACTAGGTTCACATTTATGCCCAAAATTAGATATACATTCACCCAAGTTTCTAATCAAAAGATAGAATACGAAAAATTCATTCAAAAATGAACAAAATAAAGTGATTTGTTTAACCCAAATTTATTGCAAGGTAATTTTATTTTGTTAAAATACAGCAAATAATGATCATTTATTACTAATCCACTGAAAACAAAAAAAAAATACTCTCCAATAGGTAAATTAAAAGAAATTAATTTGACTGATAAGGAAACAAATGTTTCATAAGCTGCATAGTAGTAGTGACTAATGGTCTCTCTCAGCTTCCAAGCTATGTTCATTGAGCCATGATATAATATCAGACAAGACACGAAGGATCATCTCGTCTGGTTCACCTTCAAGCAGAGCATGATAAGCCTCTTTATACAAAACTATCTTCTTGTCTTCACTTTTCGCTTTCTCGTATAGCTCTTTGCTCACTGATGGATCTGTCACTGTATCATCCTCTCCATGTAGTATCAGTATAGGCAATGACACCTACAGAACATATCAAAAAAATCACCAACAAAATAGATTTCATTCTCATTCTGCCTTTTTTTATAGCTTCGGTTTTTCTGCATTACCTTTTGTAGTTTTTGTTCAATCTCCTGAGTTGCTCTAAGCATTTCTACTGCAGTCCGTAACCGCGGTTTCCCGCTGTAACATATGATGTTGTATGGTGTCTGCATATTTGAAACACAACAAGACATGTTTAGTCAAGAAATCGAAAGACGACAAGTTCTTGAATCTGTAGCTTATGTTTTGTTCTTTTACCATATTCCTCTTCCTGATGTCTCTAAAGGCTGCTTCTGCTAAATCCTTTTGTGGAACCAGCTTGTGTCTTGGTAGGACACTGGCTAGACCGATCAAAATCTGTTTTAATACCGGTGGTGGAGTCATATCATCCGCAATCTACAAAGGATCGATATTTCAGGTCAATGTTGTTATGATTGAGAAAGTACTTAATGGTGATGCAAATAAGGAAGAAAGAAGTCTTTACTTTGCACATTGGTGCTACCAAGACTGCGCCGGTCCAAGCATCTGGTTGTTTGAAATGTATTTTGAGCGACACGGCTCCACCCATTGACTGTCCAAATAGAAAGCTCGGTAGTGAACTAAACTCAGGATTCTCTACAACCAAAACACGAACCTTATAAGTTTTACCTATTCGATTTATCACGGATGTGATTTCAAAGCTTGTACCTTTTATGTTGGAGTAATGCTCAATGACATCGTCAACAAGAAGATCAAAGCTAGGGATATAACCGTGCAAGCCATCCGATAAGCCAAATCCCGGATAATCCATAGCGAAAACACCGTATCCCGATAATGCTAATCTCCTTGCAATCCCTGCAAGAAAAAACAAGCTTGTAAGCAACCAAACATTCGACCACTTTCACAAGCAAACCATTGGCTATATAAAAGACCAAACATACCTTCGAAGAAGAATGTACAAGTATCTCCATAACCATGGCAGAAACAAACCAAAGCTCTAGGCTTAGATTCTTCAGGAAGCCAGCTTTTGGAGAAGATCTCAATTCCTCTTGAGTTCACCTCAAAACACTTAAAACATATATCATCACAAGCAATCAATAACATATTAGATTCATGCAAAAACATAAAACAGTTGCTTCTTAAATTTACCTCTTTTGTCTTAATTCCATCTTCAGGTGTCTACAACATCACGAAAAAAAAACAAAACTTTTAATCAAAAACACCACACAGTACAAAAATTTGAAGCAGAATTGTCTTAAAGTCTCGACCTTTCTTATACCCAATTACTCATTTAGGCTAAAAAAGATTGAATTTTTGAGATGTTAAAATTTTGGGTTTTACCTTGAAAAGGATATGATCGAGATTAAGCTGAATATCTTTCAAGGAATCGCGAACTTGACGGCGCGCCGGAGCTTCGTCGATATTAACCTCCTTGAGTCGCCGGAGCTCCTCGCCGTCTAGATTCGCCGTCGGAGCCATCGATCTCCTCCTCCTCCTTTGACTCACTGATCTTCCCTTATCCACAAACCCTTTTATCAAAAACTGTCCCTTTTGTAATTTGAATAAAATAATTACAAATATATATAAATCTCCTCGAAAAACTCAATTTGCAAAATACCCACTAAGAAAAAAGGCTTTTAAATTAAAAATAAATTTCAAGATTGATTTTAAAGAGAATTAATGGATAGTTATTAAATTAGTGATGACAAATGGTACCGTGTAAAGGACTAAAAAGCAAAAGCTTTGCTGATCTCAGAGCCATAATAATAAATCAATTTTCGTAAAAGAATCGTGTTCAAATTCGTTTATATTTAAATAAAAAGAATTAAAAACAATATAAAAAATATTGTTAGTTTCCATCTTTTTATTTTTTGGAAGGATAAGATAACACGAAAGTGATGAGGGAATGAAATGTTTTAAGAAATCAATAGAGTTACGTAATAATTATTATTACATCAAATTGTGAGTTTCTCTCTGTTGATTGTCTTATCTCTCTGTCTTTAGTAATGCTTTCATCGTGTGAACAATATTGTCGGAAGAGTAATATTTATTAAAGATTTTAGATCCTATTAAAATATTAATATGACGATATGTTAACGAGTTTGTGTCGTTGGATAAACGACAATCCATTAATGCGATGCCACGTGTATATTTATAATCAGTCACATCACGTGTATTTATTTAGGTTAGGAACTTGGAAACCTCCTCGTGAGATTTCAACAAAACTTTATTTCTATATTTTATTTTATAGTCTCATCAATTTTAATAATAATAATAATAATAATACACACATACATACACCATATTGTATTCATAAATCATCGGCGAAATAAAATTAAAGTAGGTCAAATGAATATACACATCTACAAAATAAAATTTACTTTCTCGTTCATATTTTGTATTTTTGTATATATAACTTGCCGGTGATTCCCATCTTTTATTTTGGGTAAGTCTTACTAATACGAATCTACTAATAATAACAAAATGAAAAAAGACTCAAGGGTGTGTTGGGGTGTGTTATGTAAAGGTGTCTTTATAAAATTGTATTCTTTCGTTGTAAAAGTGTCTTTATAAAGTTGTATTCTTTCGTTTATTTACATAACCGTTTTACAAAAGTCATGTCTTTTAATCGTGACTTTTGATCATGTCTTTTGATTATTATAAATAGAGATTTGTTGAGATTTCTTTGGTTAAATTTCGTAGGGGTGTGTTCTGTAAAGTTGTCTTTACAAACTCGTAAATATGTCTTTACAAACTCGTAAATGTGTCTTTACAAACCCGTAAATGTGTCTTTACAAACTCGTAAATGTGTCTTTACAAACTCGTAAAAGTGTTTTTATTACAAACTCGTGTTGTTTCGTCGAAAAGGTGTCTTTTGATTATTATATATATGTCGTATGACTACTTCTAAATCATTTTTTTTAAGTTTCTAAAATTTTAAAGACGAAGAAGAAAACCTTATGGTATGATCTTAAACCTCATTTAGTATATTTATTTCTCGTTTTTCATTATTGTTTGGAGATTATTATTTATCCCTTTTTTATTTTCTTTATTTCGATTTCTTGATTTATTACTTATCATTATTTTTTTGGTAGTGTGGTGTGTATTTTATTTGTAAGATTTAGTTTTGTGACTTTAGAATTTAGTTTAAGAAATTTTAAGCTAATTTATTATTTATGGTATTTTTGTAACTACTTCCAAATCATTTTTTTTAAGTTTCTAAAATTTGAAAGACGAAGAAGAAAACCTTATGATATGATCTTAAACCTCATTTTGTATATTTATTTTTCGTTTTTCACTATTGTTTTTAGATTATTATCTATCCTTTTTTATTTTCCTTATTTCGATTTCTTGATTTATTACTTATCATTATTTTTTTGGGAGTGTGGTGTGTATTTTATTTGTAAGATTTAGTTTTGAGACTTTAGAATTTAGTTTAAGAAATATTAAGTTAATTTAATATTTATGGTATTTTGTAAAAAGATTTTTTTCAACAGTGTTCAAAGAAAAAAAAAGAATGAATCACGTTAGTTTATTAGTGAAATAAAATTTGATTACAATTTATTAATTGTCCAACTTTTAATGTGTGTTCCGTTAAATGGTGGTCTAACTTAAGGTAATGAAAAATTAAAACATTTTATCTTAATCAATTCATAACTATTTTTTAATCAATTTAGACTAATAAACTAAATTTATTTATACCTCTCTAACATATCAAAAAATTAATCAGATAAATTTTATCGTAAAAAATTTAAAGTAAAATTCCAATAAATTTAACAAAACTTAATAATTTTGATGACAATTACCAAAAGTACCATTAAAAATTATTTTCTATAGATGTATTCACATATAGAGTATTAATATAAAAATGTTTTATTTTAGTTTAAAATCTTAAAAATTAAACCCAAATTAAATCCTCAAAAGTAAATCTTACATACTTCAAAATTAAATTTTAAACGCTAAATAGTTAAACCAAATGAAAAATGACCGTTGTCTTGTTTGTTTTGTTGAAAACAGAGATTTTTGATATCTTACTAACACAATTTGATAAAACGATTTATAATATGAGTAAGTGTCGAGTATTCTTAACATATTTATTTGTAGTAAAAAAAAATGATGTAGGATTTTAATTTGTTTTTAAAATTGTTACAACATTTTTGAAGTTAAAAATATTGTTACGAGGTTTGTAAGTTTGTGATTGAGTTTTATTTAAATTTAATTGCAAGTTTTACATTTTTAAAATAACTGATGTATATAGAATATTGAAATTATAATGATTATGAATTATCTAATATATATGAATAAATATACTAATTAGTTTAGATTTATGAATTTAAAAAAAAAAACTTTACGTATTCTAGCTCCATGCGATATCAGGGTATCGCACGGTACCTACCTAGTTCTAATAAAAGCAATAATATCTTATAAACATTTTACTTAACACCCTTATTTGGTATTTTGTTTTTTTGACTTATTACTTTTGCTTCGATGTTTAACTCTTTTTTTGAATGGTTCAAACTTCAAAAGGTGAATTGTAAACAACAACAATTCAACGGATTCAGAGAATATGCTTTAAAAATATTTAATTAATTTGTTTTCCATTAACCCATATTTAGCTATCTTACTTTTCTTTTTCTCAATTATTTCGCATAGTTACGATTAGATTCATATTTTAATGATTTTTAACAATATGAAAAATGATAATATGTTAAAAATTCCCGGAAATGAATGGTTAACTTATGTTCTTTTAGTTTTTTAACGTATACAGATCCTTGAAAAAATGAAAAGCATTTCTTTTCGATTTTTATTACTTAAAATTTAATAAAATATCATAAATCGACAAGTTAGGTGTTTACGATTTTTTTTGGCACATTTTAGTAGTTAACAAAACTCCTGATGGATACAAAAACGTATTTAAGATACAACCACTGATTGAGTCAGATTTTTATATATAATATAACCCCACCATGCACTTGGTTTATGCCCTTAATATTTTTATAAAAGGGTATAATGAATAATATAAAAATTCAAATAATGACATTAGCTTTTATTCTTCCTTTGTTCAATGCGTAAATGGCTCGCATGTCTTCTTCTCATTGTCCCTTCTTTTCCCTAAACAAACAAAACAAAACAAAACATGTATCTCTCTCCACAATTATTATTCTCTTTTATTTTATTTTATATCATCACATCTTCGCAATTTGTATGTAGTTAACTTTTGCTCAAAATATGCGAAATAATGTAATTAAGAAAAACTAAAATCAAAACTTACTTGAATTATACTCTTTCACGTAACAAAATAATAATCTGATATTTAATGTATATAACTGCAATCAATCTTTATTTTTTAACTCGGCTGACGTGGACACGTTAATTATGGAAGCCAGCAAAATTTTGAAATAAGTAAAAATAAATAAATAACAATAGGATCTGGTCAAAATGTCAAACTTCACAAATAAGATTTGCCACACAAGCATGCGTTTTTAATATAATTGTACATCAAATAAAAAAACAAAAAAAAAGTAAAAGAGAATCTAAAAGTTATTATATTGAGATCTACTAAAACATAAATAAAGTAAACTCTAGATACCTATGTGAATGTAGTTTTTATAAACTACACAACTCATAGATACTAGGAGATGGTAATAAACTAATGTATGTTGACAAAAAAAAAACCTATATGTATGTGTATATTAGCAATGTTTCCATAGCTTCAATATTTTTTTTTGTTACCATTTACTTCATATCATATTCTCAGTGAAAGTAAAGTATAATTTATCCAAAGAGGAAACTATCATATATCAATTTGTCTATATTCCTTTTCTTTGTTAATTTACATTTCATGATTCAAATAATGATTATATCTTACCAAAAAAAACAAATGTTAATCCTCCAAAAGCAATAAAAAGAATGATATATTTATAACTTAATTAATTTATGCTTTTAGAAAAACAAACAAAATCATTAGTTATGTTGACCAAATAGATAAAAATAAAAATAATTAGTTACAAAACCCAATTATAAACGCATGAAAATAGGAAGAATATTAAAGCTGTCCACAAACTTCACTATTACGACGGCGATAAAACGCAAAACTTTAAACATAAAAACGACGTCGTTTCGCGTTGTCTTCAACCTCACCCACACTTTTGGTTCTCATCATCCTTTTATAAAATCCTTAGTTTCCTCTGTCGATTTTTCGCCTCTCTCTCTCCACCATCTTCGTGCTTTCTCTCTCATCTCTCAGGGATTATACTAAGGTATCTCTTTCTCTCTCTTCTTTTCTCCAACCTATTTCCATGGCGGATTTTACAGATCTTTAAAAGCTTCTTTTTGTGTGTTTTCATTCACAATAATAGATCTATGGTTTTTTCTTCTTTAAAGTTATGTTAATTTAGAGTCAAAAAGTTATGGGTTCGTTTAAATTTTTGATTTTTCTTATGAATTTTCAAGGATCCAGATCCGCTCTGTATAATTCCTCAGATCTTACAAAGTATCAAACTTTATTACATGTTTGTTGTATATTTTTGTTTAGATCAGTTTCAAATACATAAAGTATGTCTCTTTTATAACCTTACATGAGTTTTCCGATGGGATCTGATCTAATTTTGATTTTGATTTTGATTTAGGCGTTCTTCTAGGTTAAGATGAATCATTACAACCTTCAGCAGAACGCCTTCATGTCTCGTGAGGAGATGATTGGATTTGATCGCAAAGATGTTGTTGTTGTTTGTCCTAAGCCAAGACGTGTCGGCTTACTCTCTAACAACGTTATTCGCCCTCTTAGATTACACATGAGGTATATACTCAAAAGCTTAAAGCTTCCTCCTTTATCTCATTTTCTTCTCAGATTTTGCAGTGATTATAACCAAACATATACTAAACATGTGTTCTTGGGTCTGTATTTGTAGTCAAGCTGCTTCTGATTTGTGTGATTCTAAAGCTGGTGCAGAGCTTTTCGACATCATTCGTAGAAAGGTAGAGATTTAAGCTGTGATATGTTGTTTCATTCGTTTACAAGAGAATGTTTTGTTGAGTTCATAATCATTGTCTTTGTGTTTGTTTTGTGTGCAGGAGGATAATGGAACAATAGGGCAATTACTATCATCATCGCCACCGTATTTTCCAGGATCACCTCCAAGCAGAGCAATGAACCCATTAGCACAAGATGCACGCTTTCGAGATGAGAAACTCGACCAAACCTCGCCAAACTCTCCTTTCCTTCATCCCAATTCATCATCAACCGGTTTTCCATCTCCATCGCCATCTTCTTCGTCGTCGGCTCGTGGTTGTGCAAGGATGAAGTTTGGACTCAAACCACCAGCTGTTAGAGTAGAAGGGTTTGATTGCTTGAACCGTGACCGTCAAAACTCAAGCATCCCTGCCATGGCTTAGTAAACACAAAGAGGAAAGAACAAAGTGTACATAGAGATTCCACCAATGCCTAACAGAGGAGAGAGGATTTGATTATTATCTACTACTACCATTTTTGAAGCAAGTGCATATGTATTAGTGTTTGAGAGAGAGAGAGAGAGAGAGAGAAGAAGATGAAGATCTCACACAGGTCACTTATTTGAATGTTTGTATATATAAGTATGAAGTAAGTTTTAAAAAGAGTCAAGCTGGGTGTTTTTTTGTTATATATATAAACTAAGGGAGAAGATTAGAAGAAGTTGTCAAAATTTTCTTGGCCAAAAACTATGGTTTGTTATGTTCTTTTTTATGAGTTTCTATGTAATAATTTAGACTTATCTTACCCATTTTGTGTATATAATAATGTCTCTTTTTTTAACTTCTTGGTCTGTGTGTGTTTAATTTAACTTTTTGGTGATTCAATATAATCAGTATATTAATATTATCAATGCATCTTATTGTAATGTTATAATTTTCAGATGCTATTTTGTGTCTTAGAAAATATGAGGAAAAAAAACTAAAATAAGACAGTTATTTCTAGCGCCAAGAGACACTTAGCAAAAACAAAAGACATTTGTTAAATTATCAAAATAAACTGACTATAACGACTAGTAAAACTAGGGCAACGAATGTAGAAGCTAGGGCAAAAGCTGAACAAGAGATTGAGAAACTAGAGAAAAAGATTAGTGAGATCTTTAATGAATCACTTAAGAACTTCAAATAATAATTAAATGATGAAATTTGTTGTATCTAATTATAAAATTTTGATACAGTACCATTATTTTAAAAAGGGATGATAATGGGTGCAAAATCCTAAGTATTCTATAATGTGGGGGTAAAATCTGCAATTTTCGTTTTAACTTTAAAAGTCTCTAAATCGTCTAGAGTCTCTCTTTTCTCAAAATTTTAAAACCCAGAAAAAGACCTAATTAAAAGCTCTTTCTCTCTCGCCATCTCTCTTCTGCTTCTTCTTCTTCTTCATCTTCAGTAGCTAACTCTCAAGCTCTTCTCTAATCGATCTCTGTATCCCAAAGTTTTTCGAAAATGTCTGTGAGAGTTTTGAATCCAAATGCAGAGGTTCTCAACAAATCGGCGGCGCTTCACATGACAATCAACGCCGCCAAGGGTTTGCAAGATGTGCTCAAGTCGAATCTCGGTCCTAAAGGCACAATCAAGATGTATTCTCTCTTCTGATTCTGTTTTATATATAACCCATTATCATCTTTATTTTCTTGATCTGTTTTTGTTGCTCACACGATGTAGGCTTGTTGGTGGTTCTGGGGATATTAAGCTTACCAAAGATGGGAACACGCTCCTTAAGGAAATGGTTAGTCTCATTAAAAAGGAATATAGATCTATAAGATTTGAGCTTTGTATTGCTTTTTAGCAGTAAAGGGTGCTCAAAAGTTTGTAACTTGTTTAGGATTAGATTTTGGGCTTGTGCTTGTTTGTTGTGGTTTGGATTGGTTTGAGATTGAATGTGTTATGGTCCAGAGAACTTAGTATGATTTGATTGCTTTCATTAGGTTGTAAAAATGAAATTTTTTAACTGTTGTTGTTCACACGACCAGTGAGTGTTAAGTAAAGGTTTCCATGGTAACCTTCTTAACTGTTGCAGCAAATTCAAAACCCAACGGCCATTATGATTGCGAGGACAGCTGTTGCGCAAGATGACATAAGTGGCGACGGTACTACTTCCACTGTCATCTTCATTGGTGAGCTCATGAAACAGTCCGAGCGCTGCATCGATGAAGGTGAGTCGCTATGTTAGCTTGGAATTAGGTATCTCATCTTACTTTAGTTTCTACACGAGCATTTTTCTTGATAAACGATTATACGTGTATTAGGAATGCATCCGCGTGTCTTAGTTGATGGTTTTGAGATTGCGAAGAAAGCTACTCTTCAGTTTCTTGAGAATTTCAAGACCCCTGTGGTTATGGGTGATGAACCTGATAAAGAGATCCTAAAAATGGTGGCAAGAACGACACTTCGAACAAAGGTATTCTTAATTCTATAATTTTGCTGTTTTTCATCTTGATTGATTCTTCTTTTTTGCTAATGTTTACTCGTGTGACTTATGTAGTTGTACGAAGGCTTGGCCGATCAATTGACTGACATTGTAGTTAATTCAGTAAGTTAATAGATCTTGAATGGAATCTTATTGATACTTTTTTTCACACAGATGAAGAATCATCTATTTGGGAGTACTTGTTATTAAGCCTGTTTGTCTTAACTGTCTTCTTTCCACACATAACAGGTTCTCTGCATTCGGAAGCCTGAGGAAGGTATTGATCTGTTTATGGTGGAGATAATGCACATGCGCCACAAATTCGATGTTGACACACGATTGGTATGTTTTTTATACTTTCGTGGTTTACTGTAAAACTGTTTCATCCAGATGGTTTTATAGTTTTGAAAATTTTGAAAAATACTTGCTTGTATGGAATCACTGTCTGCTTGTTATGGTTATATGCTATCATAAGTTTTGGACGTGTTGCAAGTACCATATTGATTCGCTCCTGATTCAGGTTGAGGGGCTTGTTCTAGATCATGGTTCGAGACACCCTGATATGAAACGACGCGCAGAGAATTGCCATATCCTAACCTGCAATGTGTCTCTTGAGTATGAGAAGAGGTGTGCATCATAATTCTTTGGTCAATTCTGTGAATGGAAATAAGAGTGTAGATGTTGGTGGTGATGTAGACTAATATTTCTATTTATCTATCAGCGAAATCAATGCAGGTTTTTTCTACTCTAATGCGGAGCAGAGGGAATCCATGGTTACTGCTGAGAGGAGGTCTGTTGATGAAAGAGTTCGGAAAATTATTGAGCTGAAGAACAAGGTGTGACTAAGACCATTTATCCCTGTCGTATTTTTAAATTCTTTGGCGTTTATTAAATGTTTAATTGCTTGTGTAGGTTTGTGCTGATAATGATAACAACTTTGTTATCATAAATCAAAAGGGTATTGACCCACCGTCATTGGATCTTCTTGCTAGAGAAGGGGTAAGCTATAACCACTTCCACAAAGCTTGTCTTCGGACCTCATTTCTCTTGTTTAGAGGCCCTTGTATAATTACCTTTCCTCATATTTCCAGATTATTGCCCTTAGAAGAGCAAAGAGGAGGAACATGGAACGTTTGGTCTTGGCATGTGGTGGTGAAGCTGTGAATTCTGTTGATGACTTGACCCCTGAGTCGCTTGGATGGGCTGGGCTTGTCTATGAGCATGTTCTTGGGGAGGAAAAGTACACCTTTGTGGAGCAAGTGAAGAATCCTACTTCATGTACCATCCTCATTAAAGGTATTAGTCCAGCTTCTCTCCCTTCATTATGTTTTGAGTTATATATTCTTGTATTCACTTTGATGGTCATTCATGATTTATATTGGGGTTTTAGGGCCTAATGACCACACCATTGCTCAAATTAAGGATGCTGTTCGTGATGGTCTAAGATCGGTCAAGAACACTATAGAAGACGAGTGTATTGTGCTAGTAAGTACCGTAGTATTTTGTGATTTCTTGCTTTCTATTTCTCTGCAATGTCAAAAGAGATTGTTCATTTGTGTTGAAAACCTTGGTAAAGTAAGTTACATAGACCTGTTGTGCGCTATATTTTTTTACGATTGTATCTCTATATAGGGAGCAGGAGCTTTTGAAGTTGCAGCAAGACAACACCTTATCAATGAAGTCAAGAAAACTGTTCAAGGGGTAAACTAATATCATCACTTATACTTCTTAGTCCTTAACGTTTGCCTATTCTAGACCGCTAAAGATTATCATCAACGTTGCAGCGTGCTCAACTTGGTGTTGAAGCTTTTGCTAATGCCCTGCTCGTGGTGCCTAAGACACTTGCAGAAAACGCAGGTCTTGACACTCAAGACGTGATCATCTCTCTTACGGTATGCATCCCTCTCACCCCGCAAACTGAAATCAATTGTGTAAAAGACAAAACATTAAACTGCTCAATGTGGTGCGCTTTGTGCAGAGTGAGCATGATAGAGGAAACGTCGTGGGACTGAACCTACAGGATGGTGAACCAATTGACCCGCAGCTGGCTGGTATTTTCGACAATTACTCGGTGAAACGTCAGCTTATCAATTCAGGGTAATGTTAACCATCTGATTCTAATAAAGTTGTGGGTATCGGTTATAGCCATGTTAAATAACAAAGCTATTTGTCTGTGATGCAGGCCAGTGATTGCGTCGCAGTTGCTTTTGGTGGACGAAGTGATTAGAGCAGGGAGGAATATGAGGAAGCCTACTGCTTGATGTCCTTTGCTTTTAGTACTATTTCCAAGTTTTTGGTTTAAACCTGAAAGTTTGTGTGAAACTTATGTTTTTTGGTTAGAATCTTTTGCATCAAATTTCTAGATTTTGGGGTTTGAAATACAAATTACTTTTTTTTTTTATTGTACTGGATAACCAAACCCATAGCAAAGAAAGGCCATAGTTTAGTAGTTATAAGTTATAACAATTATTATCAAGGATCTATTTGTGTCCATAAACAAACAAGAAACATAAGTAACAATGTTTTATGCTCTACTCTGTTCTTGAAGCATATACTACTCTCTCTTCATCTCCTCCAAAACAACATCATTGGTGCTGCATAGAATCAACAAAGCTCAAAACTTTAAATGATCTTAAACCTAAAGTTAAGGTCTAAAGCTAGCTTACGACAGAGAATTCTCTCCCTGTAGGGCATTGACCATACTTTGACATGTACTTATCACAGATTTTTGATGTTGTTACCTTCTTCGACGTCTTTCTTCATGTGAATCTCAAGAGCTTTCTCCACATTATGCAAGAAAAGTGTGAGAATATGGTTCAGGACGAAGGGTAAATCCGTAACTTATCTTGGAGAAGACTTATTACACTTTCTATTGACAGTTTATCCCCCTTTTAGTTATAAACCTTACAGATAAATCTTATAACTTTTGTTTTGTTAGAATTCACCCTCTTCATGGAAATGTATCTGAAAAGTTGGATTAAGTTAAAAAAAAAGAGTTTAATTACACATGGCAGGGTAATAATTAATTAATGCGTCCAAAACTATTAATTAATTACAAAAAATGACACAACGCATAGTCACATCCCTCTTCTAAGTTTGCCCTGCTTTTCTCTGTCTTTCCACTCACTTTCTTTCTCTCTTTTTATAATATATACTCAGAGTCTCTCTCTTTCTCTTCCTGTCTCTCTCTCTCTCTCTCACTTTCGTCTCAATGTCTTTAGCTACTTCCGTCATAGCTTGGTCAGCTCTCTAACCTTCCTTGTTTCTTTCACCTCTCTGTTTTTCTCCATTACTGTCTCCTGACTTCTTCTGTGTGTAGGGGCTCTGGAGAAGATGGGCAACTAGGATTTGGAACATACCAAGAAAAGGAATGGGCTTGCGTCGTCGAGGCTCTTGAGCCTTATACCGTTCGCTCTGTTGTTGGTGGTAGTCGCAATTCCTTAGCCATTTGTGACGATGGCAAGGTAACAACTTCATCGATTTCACTCCTCTTTTTTGAGTTTAAATCGTTCTTCTGTTTGGTGGGTTTTGCTCAGAAGTTACTAAAGTTTAATGCTTTGGCTTGATTTGCGATTTGATACAAAAGAGAGGGGTTTATTGAGATTTGTTAGACTAATTAAGAGGGTTTAAATCTGGTTGTTATAGGGATTTCGGTTATCTAAACCGATTTAGTGATTTTCGGTTTAGTTTTATTTTAGTAATTCGGTTTGTTGGTTAAGAAAACACTATATGTAATCTTTTAGCCATTTTGGGCAAATTAACCAAAAATAACATTTATCTTCTTCAATTCCTAATCTCTCTATCATCATCATCATCATCGATGATCAACATCAATCATTAAATCTCTGTTTTCGGGTTGATCCTTCTTCCTTAGTGATCTTCCTCTAAGCTTTGATTTACCGACTTTCGGGTTCTCGGTGAGCTCCTACGTCGGATCTATCTACGGTTACGGATTTCCCGTCTCACTGGTCCTTGTTTTGGCTATGTTCTCATAGAGTAGTTTATGATTTGGTTTGCTATGTCTGAAAGCTTTTTTGTAATCTCTTTCAATGGTTTTGCAGCTGTTTACATGGGGTTGGAATCAAAGGGGTACATTAGGACACCCACCAGAGAAAAAAACAGAAAGCATCCCTAGTCTTGTTAAGTCTCTTGCCAATGTCAAGATTACACAGGTGCAAAAAACTGTCTTTTTTATATATCTTGTAGACTATTTGCTCGCTGTTGTTTACTCGGTATGCATTGTCTGCGATGGATGATCATATAGGCGGCTATTGGTGGTTGGCATTGTTTAGCTGTAGATGATCAAGGCCGAGCATATGCTTGGGGTATGCATTTGTTCTTCCAACTTCTTTTATTTGATTTTTGACCTTATAGATCTTGTAAGGGGTAATTATGCAACTTTTTCTATGGAACTTGTAGGGGGAAACGAATATGGGCAGTGTGGTGAAGAGCCTTCCAAAGACGAGACAGGTAGGCCTGTCAGGAGAGATATCGTAATCCCTAAACGTTGTGCCCCGAAACTTACAGTCCGACAGGTACTTTCCATGCTTTAAACCTCTCTGCACTTACCTCAAGTCGTGACGCTTTTATGTCTAAACAGTTTGTTTACTCGGGTTTCTATGGTTTAAATAACAGGTAGCTGCAGGGGGTACTCACTCTGTGGTTTTAACACGTGAAGGTTCTGTGTGGACTTGGGGTCAACCGTGGCCTCCTGGTGACATGTACTAACACAATTTTTCTTTCACTTATCGATATAGCATTTGGAGTTTCTTGTCTACTGTTACTAAATTTGTATATTTTGGTTCAATCAATCTCAGAAAACAGATATCTGTTCCTGTAAGAGTTCAAGGTCTTGAAAATGTTCGCCTGATAGCTGTTGGAGCATTTCATAATTTGGCTTTGAAAGAAGATGGGACTTTGTGGGCTTGGGGTAACAATGAATATGGACAACTTGGAACAGGCGATACCCAACCGAGATCTCAACCTATCCCAGTCCAAGGCCTTGATGATCTCACTTTGGTATGTGGCCTTGAGTTTCTTGTTTTAAGCATTCAAATCGAAACCAAGTGTTTACAATATAAACTTAACTGTTTTCCTCCTCGTAAAACAAATGTGTTAGGTTGATATCGCTGTGGGTGGATGGCATTCAACAGCTTTAACTGAAGAAGGAGAGGTATTAGAACTCATGTAGTCTCCATGTTACTCTAACGTCTAAGCTTGATGATGTAGATATTAACACTAGATATTGGTTTGTATCCAATCATTAGGTGTATGGTTGGGGAAGAGGAGAACATGGAAGGCTCGGGTTTGGGGACAATGACAAGAGCAGCAAAATGCTTCCACAGAAAGTTAATCTATTATCTGGAGAAGACATAGTTCAGGTTAAAAAAGATAAAACTCATCAGTTTCTCTTCTCTTCTCGTAACTTTTGAAAGCTCTTCTTATCGATTTTTTTCGTCCTTAGGTCTCTTGTGGTGGAACTCACTCTGTTGCTTTAACAAGAGACGGTAGGATCTTCTCGGTAAGTCCTCTTAGAGAAAAAACATTGTTAAGTTAGACCAAAAATTTAATCTCTAAACCCTGTTTTATATTTGATTCTTGTGACTAGTTTGGCCGAGGAGACCATGGTAGACTCGGTTACGGAAGAAAAGTGACTACAGGACAACCATTAGAGCTTCCTATAAACATTCCACCACCAGAAGGACAGTTTAACCACACCGATGAAGAAGAAGATGGCAAATGGTCAGCCAAGTTTGTGGCTTGTGGCGGCCGACACACTTTAGCTATTGTGGAATGGAAGTTTGATCAGGAGGAGGAAACATAATAAACCAACCATAATAAACCAACCAAAACACTCAGAAGAAGACTCTTGAAAGAAGCATTTGTTATAGAGAGAAAAAGGGAAGCAAAAGTAGTGTTAAGCCTTTGTCTTTTGCTTGTCCCATAAATAATAAATTAGCGGAAAGACTAATATAAAATAATAACATCGTGCCGTTTTAGTAACTTAAGATATAAACTTCATGCCGTTTTTTGTATTATTTGGGCTTCAAAATAATGTAATTTGTTTTTATTTCAGACACTAAAAAACAAAACAAAAAGTGGTAAAAGTGAATATTATATCTCTAGAACACAAAAGGAATCAGAGCCTTGACATGTTTTGGGAAATCATCAAATTTCGAAAGATACCATCTTCTCGTAGCGAAACTCCTACCGACAAGGTAAAAAGTGGTACCCATGGCGAAAGAAAGCGAATAAATTGTCTGAGAAACCATGAAGAAGCCCCAAAACACAATTATCTCGAAAAGGTAATGAGGGCATATGATGGTATCAAAGAGACCTCCTTTTGGTATCTTATACTCTTTCTTCTTCTCCTTACCATCTTCGTTTCTCAGCTTAGCTAGCAAACAATGGTGATAGAGATTCCCGACAATACCCACCACGAAGACGATGATCCCTGGGAGTTTTAGATCGAGATTTGGCTCGGAGAGTCCAAGTGTTAAGCTTTGGCTGTATAACATCAATACCGTTGATGAGAAATAGCTGCTTGTTATGGTGAAAGCTGAGTCTGTAGCCATTTCTCCACTGTATTTGTGAATGAACATAACCTGTTCGATGAAATGCGTCAGAGAGAAGAAAGTTACAAAAAAGGAACTTGAACAACTTCTAATCAAACCCAAACGATGACTATAAGTCGATTATGTGAAGCAAAGTTTTGTACTTTATGAAATGAACACAAGTTGTTCGACGAAATGCGTCACAGAAATTGAGAAAGATGAAATTTTTTTGGTTTACCTCGAAGATCCTCTTGAAGAAATGAAGGGCAAGTACGGATTTGAGAAGAAGAAACCTGAGATCATCAGAAGGCAAGACGAAGAAAGAAGAAGCCACCGCTAGAAACGCAGGTGTGTATAGCCAAAGCATTCCGACACGGCTTGAGATGCTTCCGAATCGTTGTTTTGTCGGCGATGATGATGTGTTGTTGAATTTGGAGTATTTGAGATGTTTTCCTCTAATTTCAGACCAACCGATATTGGCAAGAGCGGCTACACCAAGGACGCTCATAGTATTGAGCAATATCGATGGAGGCGGTGGATATAGAAAACTTGTCACCATTTCCATTTTCTTTTGAGAGAAGAGAAAGGCTATTTGGTTTTTGTGAATTTGTATGATTTTGTTGTTCTATGCAATTATCTTTGTATTTATAACCACGAGATATTAAAATGAATAAAGGATATATACCGACATGAAACTAAATGCAACTATGTGGATATTTCTTCACTTCACACTAGCTTTTCACATTTTCATGTGTACACAAAGTTGCAACTAGTCCAAAAAGTTTCAATATTTGTGGGCAAGACGTAATCAATATATACCTAGTATAAGTTTTTTTCGTCATTTAACAGCAAAGTATATAAATTTATTTTGCATTACAATATTTGTGGGCAAGACGTAATCGATATAAACAAGTATTTCATGTATTTCATCTTTCTTTTTCATTTCCTCCTTACAATTAATAATATTTCACAAATATCTTTATTAACTTTTTAATTTCACCATTTTAGTATATAAAAAATTATATTTTGTAAATATAAACTTAGTTTTCACTTGTTAAACTAAAAGAAATACTTTAAATTAAAATAAAAAATATTAATTTCGAAATAATATATTGATTTAATAATTATTTGAGGTATATCTTATATTATCTACAAAAGTTAAGAAATTTATTTAATTGTGAAAAATAGTAAGAACTTAAATGCAATATGTAAAATTAAGTTTGATGTTTTTAAGTTTGAGGTTTTTAAGTTTGAGAAAAACACATAAACTGATATAAAACTAATATAATAAACTATATATATCGTATGATTTTGGAGAGATGAGAAAAGAACTTCTTGTTCTTATTAAGATGATGTTGTGTACTTCTCATTAATGATGAACACGACTACTCCCTTATATAGAGGTTGTAAGTCGGTTAAAATTTAACTAGATAAACACAAACATTATCATCTATAATAATATATGGATAATTATATGGATAATTTCAAAGGTAATTATCTAACATAAACCTCAAATTTGATGTTTTTTCATTAGATTCTCTTAGTACAGTAAAATAACTCGTTACATAACAAAGCCTATACAATTAGAGAGGCACAAAAACAACATTCCCACAAAAAAAACTCTATTATACAAACCAAAGAAGAACGCAAGAAGATTCAAGAAACAGAACATGTCCTACTTTTTCTTCTTCTTCTTCTTGACATTCATGTATAGATATCATCTAGGACCAGAGAGTTCCATAGCTTGTGCAAGTAAAGTAGAGTCATCAGTGAGATCAGAGTATCTGTCTGAAGATGACATCATCAGCTCATTGATCCTATAGCTACATTTTGAAACACTGTCTGATCTCTGAGAAGCTTCCCATCTCTCTGCAAGCCCATCTCCTTCAAGCATTCTAACAACTTCCGACATTTTCGGTCTATGTCCAGGCAAGTTCTGTGTGCACAACAAAGCCACTCTCACCATTTCATCTAACTCAATCTCATCATATCTCTTCTTCTTAAGCAACTCTTTGTCCACAAGCACTTCAAGATTCTTCTCTTGATGTATCTTTTTAACCCAGTCGAGCATTACGCCTTTCTGGTTAGCCGCTTTTCCAAACTCGAAAGCTCTTTGTCCTGTCACAAGCTCGAGGAGTAGGATACCGAACCCGAAGACGTCGGTTTTTTCCGAGGATTGTCCTGTTGAGAGATATTCAGGAGCAATGTGACCTACCGTGCCTCTAACCGCGGTCGTGACATGTGAATCTTGGTGATCCAAGAGTTTGGCTAAACCGAAATCTCCAACAACGGCTTCACAATAGTCGTCAAGAAGTATATTCGCTGCTTTGACATCGCGGTGTATAATCTTGGGGTCACATTGCTCATGGAGATACACAAGCCCTCTCGCGGCTCCTATAGCTATCCTCTTCCTTATGCTCCAATCAAGAACCGGTTTTGCTTTCATCCGAGACGCTACGCTTCCATTAGACATGTAAGGATAAACAAGAAGCTTCTCGGCTTGCGTGATGCAGAAACCAAAGAGTCTCAATAGGTTTCGATGAACAGCTAAACTGATCATTTCCACTTCTGTCTGAAACTGAATCTCTCCTCCTAATGCATTACCATCTTTAAGCCTTTTCACCGCGACCACGGTGTTGTCTCCGAGTGTTCCTTTGTATACATTCCCATATCCTCCTTTCCCCAATAAGTTCTTACTGCTGAAGTTATTCGTCGCGACCTGAAGCTCCCTGAAACTGAATCTCCTCAAGTTTCCAAGTGAGACATCCTCATGGTAATGCCCATCTAACGAAAACATAGTAAAGTAACTCTAAGAATAAAGAATCTATAAAGAATGTTTGATGCAAGTAAGAAAGAGACAAACCTTTAACATCAAAGAATGTGTTTTGGTTATGTCTTTGCCTCCACCAAAGAAACAAACCAACAACAATGAAGATCAATGAGACAACCCCAACAGTGAAACCAACTGCTATTGCCATTTTGCGATTCTTCAATCTACCATTGTATAAAGGAGCTTAAACAAAGAAAATAGTTAGTTAGATAGTTAGTTATCTGGTTAGTATTTTCAAGTACATTAGTTAGTTTGTTAGTTACCTCTAGTTTCATTCAAGTTCATAGACATTGGTATCAATGTAGTTCCATTGCAGTCTGGTTCATTACCCGTGGGACAGATCAGCGGGTTCCCAACGACGCTGTAAACAAAAAGGAAGCATCAAAAGTTGATCATAGAGGTAAAGAGAGAGTGGAAGAGTGTGAGATATTTTGAAGAGAGAATCAATCACCTAAAGGTCTTTGCGGCAAATCTTGGGACAGGACCACTTAGATTGTTGTAAGATAAATCACTGAAAAAACATAACATAAATCAAATCTCAACACTATTTAAGTCTCTTTAGATGAGTAGCTTATAGGTTAATGTGAAATGAAATATTAGTTAAGCTTACAGAAAGGCAAGTTGACTCATATTAGATAGTGACAGAGGAAAAACTCCAGAGAGAGAATTGTTGTTTAGCCTCCTAATGACACACAATATCACAAATCAAGATCACAAAACTAAGAAAAACCATAAAAGAAAACTATAATGTATATATTCTTACAGGTATTGCAAGCTTTGAAGATAGCCTAACGAAGAAGGAAGTTCACCGCGAAAGAAGTTATCAGAGAGATCAAGAGTCTCAAGCCTTGTAAGCCTACCAATCTCTGAAGGTATTTTCCCTGTTATGTTGTTGTTTTGCAACAGCCTGACACAAGAGAAATCATCAAGAACACACAATGTAACTAATCAAAGTTTATAATGACTTTGTTAACAGTAAGTTACTCACACAATCCTAAGATTTGTTAAATTTGTAATGCTTGGAGACAATGTACCAGATAAATTCTGACTAGGTGTGCCCCTAAAATGACAAAATCCAAAGCATTAGTATATAAACTTCACATTTACCATTAAAGAAGAAAGTGAACTTACAAGCCAATGACAAAGTTGTCTGAAGAACAAGTAACCATAGTCCAACTACAAGGATCAACAGCATCTCTATCCCAATTATCAAGAACACCATGTGGATCATGTAATGAAGCTTTTATATCCATTAAAGCTTGCACTAAACAAAAATCGCTTCTTCACATTAGTTTTTACATCAAGAAACTACAAAAAAGTGACTGAAATTTTCTAAAACTTTTTTGATGAATTTTTTTTACCTTCAAAGTTAACACCTTTAGAAGAAATCAAACCATTTACTGAGCAGAGAAGGCATAGAGATCCCATGAAATAAACTAAAAATCTTCTCATCATCATCTTCATTGTTGAAACAGAGAGAAGAGAATGAGCAGAAAACAAGATGTACTTTGTTTTTTTGATAGAGAGAGAGAGAAGAATTAATAAACCAAAATTCTTATGTTTATTTTAATTTTTGGGGGAAAAAGTTTAAAACATTTCAATATCAAGAAAAATTGCTTTATATGGCAGAAGAATCCACTTCACCAAAAAGCATAATCTTTATTTAAAAAATTATTTTTTGTGTGTCAGAAATGAGAAAAAAAATAATAGAAAGAAAGAAAGAAAAAGAAAAAAAGATTCATTGATAGTGTAAAGTAAAGTTGATAATAGCATGCTTGTCGATAAAGCTTTTGTGTGTGGGGAGACCGTTAAAAAAGTAATAAAATTTTATATTAATAAAGTGTAAAATTAAAAATATTAATATTTGCCCATATTCTTGTAAATGGACAATAATCCAAGAATAGTCAGTAGAACAAATCCAATTTCTATTTCAAAAATTAAAAAGGGTAAAACAGGGATTTAGAATACTGTTCTTTTGCTAGCTGCCACTCTGTCATGTTTTTGTCTATAATTTTTAGTTTTGTTTTAAAATTACTTTTCATATATTACCCTTCTTGATTTTTTCACATATGTTTTGAGAATATAATGTGAGTAAATGTATATATAAAAAGAGAATGTGAGAAGTTCGATGAGAAGATTAGATTTAAAAATAAACTAGGTTTTTATCCTTGTTGATTTTGTTGCTTATTCATTTTTTAGCATCTTTGTCTTCTCGAGATATATGAAATGCGAAATATATTGTAATTATTTGTTATATAGATTTAAAGTTAGTTAGTAATTAAGATAACATAGAGGACAAGTACAAGACATTAAAATGTAAACCTTACATTTTGTCCAAACTAGTTGTCGTTTTCATTAGGTTTTGGCTATGTGTGATTTGGCATTTTTATATTATGACATGCATTTGCAAAAAAAAAAATTAAAGTATAGCAATAAACTATATTTCGAAACTCGCTTTGTGTTATATCATTCCTATTAGGGACAAATGTCCCACATCGGAAACTCAAAGGTTTATAAACTAATATATAAGGGATACTTAGGATATAGGCCTCTCCACTTATCGCCAATTGGTTTTAAGTTGGAAACTCATAATCGTAACATGGTATCAGTGCACGATCCGATCTTAGGTCTGACCCGACTGGTCCGCCTCTCTTGCCCAAACTACCCGAGATTAATGGTTAACGAGACCCATTATCTCGAGGGGCGTATTAGGGACAAATGTCCCACATCGGGAACTCAAAGGGTTATAAACTAATATATAAGGGATATAGGCCTCTCCACTTATCGCCAATTGATTTTAAGTTGGAAGCCCATAATCCTAACAATTCTTTGGAATTTTGCCGTTTGTTTTAAGATTATGTTATAATTTCAAGAATCGATTTTGTGGAGAAAAATTAAAGTTTTAAGAATCTGTTTCACATAGTATTTCAATTTATTCGACTAACTAATTAGACAATGTTCATTTAAATAGTTTTTAACATTCGAATATCATTTAGATATGTACCGACTTGTAAACCAAAAAGAAAGAAACAAAAAATTATTCTAAATTTGTGGTGAACAATATTATTATATTTTTATATACTTGAAGAATTACTTTATCAAGTGTCAATCTTAGTCAAGTTTCAGTCCACGTGACACGGTTTCTTAAAACTCGATTTATGCGAAAAACAATCATTAATAATATTTAGTTTTATTTTCTCGTTCGATTTGACGTTTGATGGAAAATAGGTTCTGTGAATTTCAGAGGAAACAAAAATATAAATCATAACACTATATTACAATATAAGATTACAAAACCACATGACATGAAATATTGTGCATAATGCAATTATGCAAATAGGGAAAATATAAGTTCCCAACTTTGTGTAGATCTCAAAGCTTTAGTAATTGAAAGGATACTTTATTAACTTAGCAAAGGTGACTTTAAATAAATTCTTTACACACGACTCAAAAGAAGAACAAACTAAAGCCTACAAAATAGGAACTAACAAATTCCATGAGGCTTGGACTCTTTGATCATACAAACAGAACAAAGACTTATTTGACTAACTAATGACTTATTCAAACCTCAACATACCCTCCCTTAAGCTAATTCCTCCGAATTCGACTTACTACGTACATATGAACCACTCCGAGCAATGCGCGCAACTTCTCAAACTGCTCCAACTTCAGCGGTTTGGTAAAGATGTCAGCTACTTGATCTTCGGTCGGACAATGCTCTAATTTAACCATATTACCACTTACCAGCTCTCCGAGATAATGAAACCTTACCTCAATATGCTGCTGCTCTTCCCATGAAAGACCGGATGCTTTGAAAGTTGAATGGTTGAACTGTTGTCACACCGATCACCGTTGCGTACGTTTCCTCGGCTCCAACTTTTTCTAACACTCTTCTCGCCCACACGCATTGACAAGCACATAATGCCGCGGCTATATACTCACTCCGTGGTGGAAAGTGCAACAATTGATCGCTTCTTTGATGCCCACGAAATTGCCCCCGAAGCCATTAAAAAAACAAAACCCGATGTGCTTTTTCGATCGTCCAAATCGCCGGCGTAATCACTATCCGCGAACGCCAAAAGCCGCAAGTCTTCGCTCTCATCTCGCTTGTAAAGAATTCCGAACTCCACCGTACCTCTTAGATATCTTAGTATTCTTTGTCGCTAGCCAATGTGACATTCTTGGATTAGCCATGTATCTACCGATAAGACACACTCCGTACATAAGATCGTGCCTTGTCACCGTCAAATACATGAGACACCCAACCAACTTGTTTGAACAATGTTTCATCGACTCTCTCGCCGCTCTCATCCTTATGCAGCCTTTATTCCCGAACAATGGGATTCTTCACCGCATTACTCTCCCACATTCCAAACCTCTCAGAACTTCTCGAGCATATCTTCTTTGGCATATGAAGATTCCATCTTGACTCGTTTACTTCTATCCCCAAAAAATGTTTCATTTTTCCAAGATCGAACATCTCAAACTCCAACATCATTGACATCTTAAACTCATCACACATAGCTTTATCACTTCCAAGTAAATATTAAATCATCAACATATAAGCTGACAATTAAAATATTACCTTCTCTTGTCTTCGTAAACAGAGTATGTTCGCTGGGACATTTCTCGAAGCCTTCTTTCATAAAATAAGCTTCAATTCGGCTAAACCAAGCTCGTGGAGCTTGCTTAAGGCCGTACAATGCCTTTCTTAGTTTGTAGACCTTTTCTTCTTCCCCTTTCTTTATGAATCCTTTCGGTTGATAAACATACACATCTTCCTTGAGTTCTCCATGTAGAAAAGCACTTTTCACATCTAACTGAAAGATCTCCCAATTCAGTTTAGCTGCTATGGCAAGTATGGTTCGAATAGTATCAAGCCTTGCTACTGGAGCAAAAACCTCAGTGTAGTCAACACCGTAACACCGCGCATAACCCTTGGCTACTAACCTCGCTTTGTGCTTATCAACTTCTCCATTTTCGTTTAGCTTGGTCTTATATACCCACTTGACTCCTATTGGTGTAAAACCTTCGTGTAATATAGTAAGCTCCCAAGTATTGTTTTTCACAATGGACTCGATTTCTTGCTCCATGCTTCTCTCCATACCTTGTTCCTTATCGCCTCATCAAACCGGATAGGATCACTCTCTCGCCATAGTCATCATCAACAAGATTGCAGACAAGTTCGCTTCGGCTTCTCTTCCTTCTCCCGTGTCATAGTCAGCCATCCACCCAGGCGCTCTCCTTTCACGCACGCTCTTCCTTCGGTTGCTCTTTCTATATCATGGTTAGGCGGTGTCAAATTTTCCGGACCGCCGTCACCGTTTATCTCCTCCGCACAATTTCTTTCTTCTTCGTCTTCACTCTCCAACATTGCTTCTTGTGTTCCCGAATCGCTTGACCCCGGTCCCAACTTTTGCTTTCATCAAAAACGACGTCTTTGCTTATCACTATCTTTTTTGTCACTGGGTCATACAACCTCCAAGCCTTTGATTCCTCGCTGACCCCTAAGAACACACATCTCTTACTCTTATCATCTAGCTTACTTCTTCTCTGGTCCGAATGTGCACGTACCCTATGCACCCAAAAATACGGAAGTATCCCACCGCCGGTTTTACACCACTCCAAGCTTCTTCAGGCGTTTTATCTTCTAATGCCGCTTGTTGGTGATCGGTTTTGAATATGCACACTCCATTTAGTGGCTTCAGACCAGAATTCTTTAGGAACATGTCTCTCACTAAGCATAGAACGAACAACATTCATGATTGTCCTGTTCTTCCTTTCGGCGACGCCGTTTTGCTGAGGAGTGAATGCTGCAGTTAATTGTCGAGTGATTCCATGTGATTTACAAAACTCTCCAAACTCATTGGACGTAAATTCTCCACCTCGATCAGTCCTTAAGCAGGTAATAAAAGCACCAATCTCTTTTTCTACGCTTGCTTTAAACTTCTTGAATGTATTGTAAGCTTCAGACTTTTCTTTTAGGAAGTAGACCCATGTCTTTCTAGTACAATCATCAATGAAAGTCAATATGTACCTATTGTCACTGTGTGAAATAGGAGTGATTGGTCCGCATATATCCGAGTGCACAAGCTGAAGAGGTCTTGAAGCCCTCCATGAACTTTTCTTTGACATTGACTCCCTGTGTTGTTTTCCCGTTAAACAAACAGCACAAATTTCCTTTGTGGGTTTTAGAGTGGGTAAACCGAAAACCATCTCCTTGCGTGTGAGCAACTTCAGTCCTTCTTGGTTTAAATGACCGAAGCGACAATGCCATAAGTAGTTTTCCTTCTCCATCACTTCTTCTGTCTGCAAACATAGCGAGTTCTTCGGTATCTTATTGGCTAACAAAAAGAACATTCTGTTTCCACTCATGCTTGTTTGCATAACTACTCCTCTACTCGGATGAAACACCTTGCGGCCTTCCGTCTCGTATCAAGACAGCCCAAGCCTCTCTCTTGTAGTTGTCCCAAACTCAACAAGTTATTCCTTAGCTCGGAACATAGTAAACTTCAGATATTACTTGGACAATACCATTTACTTGCAATTTCACACTCCCTTTGCCAACCACAGCCATCTTCATGTCATTTCCGAGTTTAACCGTGCGATTCATTCCTTCCTCTAACTCGGAGAACCATTCCTTATCACCAGTCATATGGTTACTGCAACCGGAGTCGAGAAACCATACTTCCTCTCTGGTTGTCTTGTGTTCCTCTACGTATGCCATTAGAAGCAGCTCTTCTTCCTCTTCTAACTCTGCATAGTTCGCTTTCTTCTCCCATTCTCGGACACTCGTCTTGAAAGTGTCCCAATTTGTGACATTTATAACACTCTATCACAAAGCACGGGAAAAAGTGTTTCTTTCTCTTCCCCTTCCGCGACCTCCTCGTAACGTTCCGCGACCTCTTCCTCTACTTGGTCTCTCTTCCCGAGAAACTTTCAAAGCCGCGCTCCTCTTGCGGATTTCCGTTCATTCTCTGCTCATGAACAAGAAGACTTCCATGAAGCTCGTCAATGCTCATCATACTCAGATCATTTGACTCCTCGATCGAGCACACCACATAATTAAACTTCATAGTCAAGGATCTGAGTATCTTAGCTACGATGGTGCTTTGTTCCATGGCTTCTCCATTTGTCTTCATCTTGTTAACCGGGGTTAGGGTTCTTCCTAGAAAAGTATCAACCTTTTCTCCTTCTTTCATGGTTAACATCTCAAACTCTTTTCTCGAGTGCTTGTAATCGCGCCCTCTTCACCTTTGTGGAGCCTTGATATTTCGTCTCATGGATTCCCAAATCCCTTTTGAGGTGCTTTTGTCAAGAATTGTCTCCGGGATTTCTCTATCAATCGCCCGGAATAGAAAATTCTTCACTCTCAAGTCCTCGAGATTGGCTTCTTCCATGGCCTTCCCGTGTTCACTTCTCTCGTTCACCGGTTTGTGTTCCAACGACGTTGTTGGATATCCTTCCTCCACCGTACTCCACGCTTCTCGACTTCTCGTAAAATTCTCCATGGTCATAGACCAAAAATCATAGTGGCCATCGAACCTTGGTATGGACGCCTTGACAAACTTATCGAGTTCGACATCTCTCTCTCTTTGATTCTCTCTCTCACACTAGTTTTGCTCGATACCAAATGTAGATCTCAAAGCTTTAGTAATTGAAAGGATACTTTATTAACTTAGAAAGGCGACTTTAAATAAGCCTTTACACACGACTCAAAGAAGAACAAACTAAAGCTACAAAATAGAACTAACAAATTCCATGAGACTTCGACTTTCGATCATACAAATGAACAAAGACTTATTTGACTAACGGCTAATGACTTATTCAAACCTCAACACTTTGAGTCCTATGCATATGTCTCAACTTCAAAAATGTTAGTGAGTAGTGACATTATATTATATGTTTATATTACATATTTTTAAATATATATTTAATACAACATGTAATATTATACTTTATAATTCCTGAAATTTAAGCATAATGTTCACTGCGAGAGTCATCCAAGAAGACAGTAACAAATAAGTTATAATCATATTGTTTCTTATAAATCATGAAGTTTTGAAACTAGTCTTTGTGTTCATTGGAATAAAGTTTTTTTTATTAATATTGGATTTTGCATGGTTTATTTAAAATAGAATGATTATAATCATGTCGTGTCGGTCCATAAAAAGTGAATATTCGAAGCCAACTTATCATCATTTACCTTATCTATGTGATTATTGCATCAAATCGTGGTTTTCTTTGTTAAATTTCTATTAGAAAAAAGAAAGTAAAAACTTGTTCAAATTATACGTGGCATTCATTATTAGAAATGTTTGATATTACTACATTCCAAAACTATAAAAAATCATATGATAACGATCTGTTTTAGTCCCCTCCATTTATAATTTGTAAAAGCTTATATTTCGAAGCTAACAAATTCATATACAAATCTGAATATCTTTTTAATAAAAACATGAATATTAATACAAAAGCAAATAATTAATCTGTTACATGCGTAAATATATGTCTTTTTACATTTTTTAGTCACGAGCAAAGCAAGTATGTAACAAAGACACAAAGCATGCTTAGTGCTTGTAGAATCGATTTCTTTCTTTCTTCTTTCATATTTTACTTTTTAAAGTTATTTCCCGGGAAAGTGATAGAATATTTTTGTCTCCTCTTTGAAAATGTGAAACCTGCTTCTTTACCTTTTCTTCTTCTTATTAAAAAAAAGCATATAGGCTTTGGTCAGAAACCCACCGAATGATTCCAAAGGTTTTAAAACGGTCCCCTTTTTTTTTTAAATCTAAAACAGCAACTAATCATAAAGAAATGATGACACATCGTCTCTCTTATCTTTCTTTCACTCTTTTTTTTTGTCTCATATCTTGTAAGAACATTAATCAAAGCCTTTTTGTCTTTTTTATACATTGCTACGTCTCTCTCTCGCCGCTCTGTTCTTTCCTCGTTAAGTCCTTATACTACTCCACACTCTCTGCATAAGAAACCAAAACATGCAGAGAATATGATGCTATTGACAATGAGAATGAAAACGGTGCAAGCATTGAAATGTTTTACATCTATACATATCCAAGATTATGATCTATCTATGAATTCGATACAGAACGCGACAAAGACCAGCATTACATTACATACAATTAGATTGTGGTCATGGTGTTGTGGTGGTCCTGTTTCTATTATCAATAACCAGAAAAGAACAAATACTATTATGGAGAAACTAGCCTTGAGTCTCCTTCTGTTTTCTTCTGCTAGTTTAGCTTCATTCTCTATAGTTAAGACTTAAGAGTCAAGTTTCTTTTGGGGGTTTGGTACATCATGTACCTTTCAAGTTCCAACTTAACTAAACAGATACATTGTAGCTTTTCATAAACAATACCTTATCCTCAAGGTTCATACAATAAACTCACCAATGTCTCACAAAAGTATTCTGATCAATAGGTAATATATGGTACAAGAAAGACAGATCTTGTTGATAGATACTCAGAACAATCATGTGTTTATAAGGCAGAACCAAGAAGCTAAAGATAATGAGCAAAAATGAACAATAAAAGAACAGAGTACCTTGAAAATTATTATGCCAAAGCATAGACAAATGCGCATAAACAAAAGAAGACTTGAAGTGATTTAAACTAAAGCTGGAGCTAAGCAGAAGCAGCCAAAGGGTTTTCTATTGCAGATTCATTAGGCTTCATGGCGTTGAAGAGTTCTAGAACGTCTGGATGGTTACGGATATAGTTTGGGCACATCGAGAGTAAATCCTGTGCCTCGCTGTGCCTTGCAGACTTGAACATAGTTTCGAATAGACGCAGAACCATTGAGGTAGATGGGAAATTCTTTGATGTCATAGCCTTCAGAAAACCGAGAGCTTCAGTGCTTTCTCCAATTGTCGAGAAGTAAATCATGAAAGGGTCGATGAAAGGAGGGAACCCGTGATCTTTCATTATCGGCAAAAGACTTAAAGCTTCTTCAAACCCACCATCTCTTGCAGTCTTTTTCGTCAACAGATTCCTCACCAAGATTTTGTAAGTGCTATGACGAGGCTTCAGCTGATTTTGCTTCACTTGTTCACTCAAAAGCTTGTACGCATTCCTCGCCTGATTCTTGTTGCAGTAAGCATGAACCAACTTCTCTAACGCATGATCAGCATAGGAGACTCCCGGTTTCTCAACCATTTTCTTCAAACTCACTAAAGCTTCCTCAAGATCCCCGGAATCACAGTACCCTTCAACGAGGGAAGCCATGGCCTTATCATCTAGATTACTTCCTGATGATTCCATAAAGTCTACAAGTTCACTGGCTTCGTCTTTCTTTCCCTTACGACTAAGCTCTGATGCGATCATACTCTGCAGATCACTACTTGGAACATAACCTCCTTCCTTCATTGCTTTCAAAACCTCATTGCTCTGGTCAATCCTATCCACGCTTCTTAAAGACTTTAAAACTGAACTTAGCATAGCATCAGTCAAAACCTTACCATTGCTTGTATAAGCTTTCACAGCTCTTGAAAACAAATCCATATCTAGATTCTTGGCAGTGATGATTTTCTTGAGCAACAGACAGAAGCAGTGTGTGGTTGGTTTGTTACTACTACTACCCGTAAGTGCAACCTCGAACAAGTCAACAGCTTCCTTGATCAATTTGGTCTGACAGAACCTCGTCGAAACTCTATCATAAGTCTCTATCTCCACGTCATAACCAGCACTCCTCATTTCTTCGACGATGTTCTGAAACCTATCGAGAAACTTCTCTTTCCCCAAAACCTTGGCCATAGCGTTATAGGTCTTCTCATCATGCTTAAAGAGACCAGCCTCATCAATCCACCTGAAGAACAACAAAGCTTTCCTCGGTTCAACATCAAGACTTTCGATAATCATCTTCACTAAATCACTCTGAAACTCAACATTCAAATCTTTCACCCGTTTCTCGACATCATCACACCACTCTTCCTTCATCACAATCTTACACACTCTATTGCAAACCTTCTCGGCCGAGTTATCTAAACAATCAGAAGAGAAAAGACTTTTCAGCCTCACAAAATCACTCTCAAGCCCATCTTTCTGAAACTTTTCACCTACTTTATCTCTAACATTAGCTGATAAGCCATGTCCTTTCTTCTTCATAGCATCAACCAACACCCAAAACTCATCAACGAGCCCATTACCACCAAGGATACGAAGCATCATGTTATAGTTTTTCGAGCTAAGCTCCTCAGGAAAAGCCTCTAAAATCCACTCGAAAAACCTTTTCGCAACATCGACGTTAGATTCAAGCTTTCTAAGAGTCTTCAAAGCCAAATCTTGGCTAATCACTACATCACTAGACTCTAATTCTCTCCTGATATCATCTTCACCATTCAATCTGCTAAATATATTAATCACGATAGACTCACCAGAAGACTTCTTTTCAACGGCAGAATCAGACGAGAAGCTTCTACACACTGATTTCATCAGGCTTGCAGAGCTCGCCATTGGAGATCTTAAGGGCTGCAAAGCTCCGATCCCAGAACGTAGGTGAAGGAAAAAAGATACAGATCGGGTCGAACAAGGAGATGGGTAAGCAAGATGAGACCCATGGTAGCTTCGAAGAAGCAACAATCTCCATTGTTGGTATCTCATTCTCCGAAAATAATAAAAGGGTTTAGTGTAATGGATGTGATCTGAATCAAAGTTTGATCCTTTTTGTAAGAAACGCGACGGAGGAGGAACAGCGAATCGCTAAGCTCTGGGAAACGAATGTTAGGGATTTAGTGAAGATTTTGACTTTATTGATGAAAGGAAACATAGCTAAGTTAAAGAGAAGGTCCCATTAAAACGACGACGCATAAGGAAACAAACATGATAAGACCACAAGTCAAGAGCTAGTTTAGAACATGTATAAAAAACAACATAAAACATAGATTCTTTGTGCCATTATCAGATACATAATCTTCAAGTGAGTTCTTGACATTAGTTGTTGTTGTTGTGATGAAGAAGATTTAACTCATTGAACAGATCTGAAGAAGTCTCCCAGAGTTGTCTAGTAAGTGTGTGGTCTCTAGAGACTTGTGATGATTCAATGGTCCTTCCCTTTCCACCAAAATAGTAAGCACCTGATGTTTCCTGCCAAAACAGAACAGAGATCAAGAACTTGACAAATCAAGATTCATATAAAGTTAAGTTTTTTTTGTCAGAGAAAGTTATCTACTAACAGGTGTAGCTAAAGCCGCATCGACGATAGATTCAGCTCCTTTATCTGGAGACTGAAGGAGCCCAATAATCTTGAAACAAACAAAAGTTATGGCAGTTACATATGAAGGATACTCGTGCATGATATTCGTTTTCGCGAATCCGGGATCCGCAGCTCTGCATTCAACAAGACAAAAAAACTCACAAGTCTAAAACATTATTTTTTAAAGAATTAAGAGACCAATGAAGTGATAGGACATACATAACAGATACATGGTTTGAATCGTCTGTGAAGCGAAGCTGTCTATGCAATTCATATGAGAAAAGTAGAAGGCATACTATTCAAGAACATCAAGTTATTTAGTCACAAGAAAGAATAAAACTATCTAAATATGTTTTGTAACTAAATTTGAGAGGTTTTGACTTACGTTTAGAATACTCGTAGGCCTTAGGATAAGGATATCGTTTTAATGTCGAAAGATACGCTCCGGTTACAGAATCCTTGCCAAACTTTTGAAGAGAAGCTACATAGAAATAGCAATGATATAAGTTTCACTTAGCTTTATTCTCATTAGACTTTTGACAATATATTAGATACCATAATGATGTGTGAAAGATACAACGTTCACGATCCGTGAAGGCACAGAGCTGTGTTTCAGAAGTGGTAAGAGAAGTTTGGTTAAACAGAATGGGCCAATGTAGTTTGTAGCCATCATCCTAACCAAGAAGAAGACTTGGGATTAGTTTTAAAATTATCAAATCAAAGTGTAATACATGAACTAATGACACATTAAGTTCCTTCTTTCGATGTTAAAGTGATGGAAGAAAAGACTTACATGTCATAACCTTCGATGTTTGGTCGGCTAGAAGTTGCCATTATACCGGCATTGTTCACCAGAAGCTGAATCGATGGATGTAGTTCTGCGTCCGAGAGCCATTGATCTAGTGAGTCTTTGAAATTCAAGATTGATTGAAAAGAAGATATGTCGACTTCGAAAGATTTGAGTTGTGCTTCTTTGTTCTTGCTCTTTATTTCCTTCAAAGTCTGTTACAATAAAGCCATTAATATGGTCTCTGCATCAAAGAAGTATGTGAAAGAGAACATACTTATTTCGATAATGCGAAAACAAAAGGATCTTAAATAACCTCTGAAAGAAGATGAGAGGACCGCCCAACTGAAAACAAAACAAATCAAGAAAGATTTCATCCCATTAGACCACTGTAAAATTAATATGTAATGCTAATCTTTGTGATCAAAAACTACACTGATACAATATCAGTTTAAGAAGCAATGCATCATAGATTTGTTTACCAAGAACGACGAAGAAACCCTTCTCTGCAAGAGCAAATGCAGTGGCCTTACCAAGCCCTGAAGTAGCCTGCAACCAAGTGAGCCATGACAACATTATATAGGCTAGGAAGTGATTCAGACAACATTAACTCATAAGCAAAAATAAGTCTCAGTGAGCCATTTGCTAGAAGCTAAAGGTCCTCTGTTCTAAGCAAATTATAATTAAAAGAGGATACACCATTTTACTTTACTTACACCAGTGATAACACAAATGGGTCTTAAAGATCCATTATGAGGATATATGGAGACAGATTTGGGAGTTGATTTTGAGCCAAAGATCCTTGCTTTAAGCAGTTGCAAGTAAGAAGAAACAAGAGCAATACTCCAAAGACACATTGTCCACAAATCTGATGAACATAAAAAACGAAAAGCCTCCTTCACCTCTTTCATCATCTTCTCAAAGAACAAAAAACACTCAAAACCGATCGTTTATCAGAAAAAAACTCACAGAAGACTTGAAACAGAAAAGAATCTCCAAAAGTTGAATCAAGTAAAGGTTTTTTCCTTGAAGCATAAGTTTATCTTTGCCTCGAGAAAATAAACCAGACTGGCCAAACCACTAGTGAGTTATGATTCAAAGTGGGAGATAGAGTAAGATTTGGATTTTGAAATTACACATCATCGCCATGAATTGATAACAGCGGTTTCTGCGGGTCGTGAAAAATTGTTTTTAAAACTTAATAAATAGAGAAAGAAAACTGTTTTTTATTAGAGAAACTGTTTTATCATAAAACTTTGACAAAGATATAAATACGTTTTGACTTACAAAAGCATGAAAAATAACAACAATTATGTCAGAAAAAACAGAAACTTGATTTTACAAAAAGAATGAAAACTAGTATTCTTTCTCCACACATGAGTTTTACAAAAAAAAAAGAATGAGAGAAAAATAACTCCATAAGAGTCTTGACCAAGATGATGAAAAGGTTAAAAGATCCCTAACCATTTATTTAGGCTCCCGGTTTGGTTCGGCTCAAGATTATCAAACTCTATAGTTGAACCGGGTTGGTTGATTGAGCCGGTTTAGCTGTCTCCTTCTCACAGTCCTGCTTCATTTCTTCCAAACGCTTTGATACCTTGAGACATACATAAGTCACAACAAGAACAATCAAAGATCAAGAAGAGATTATTTTGGGTTTATACAAGCCATTAAGTCACAACTTGTTCATTCATAAAGGATATAGCTTTTTAGTCTATGAGTAATAAAGAGAGAACCTTTATGGAGTAAGCCAATGGAAGCAAAGTATCAGGATCCATTGCATCTTCAGGGAAATTCCTCAAAGAATGCATGAGTTCCTCAAATGGCAGTTTCACCAAATCATCATGGCAATACTTCAACAATGCTAAACCGACTTTGAACACAATGTTCACACCCTAATACCAACAATAAACAAATGATACAGAGTTGTAGAAAAGAAAAGAGACTTTTTTGTTAAATTTGATTTACCTCGGCTAGAAAAACATCCCAGATTCGTAGAGCCGAAGGGAAAGGAAACGAGTACGAAAAGACAGTTATGAACCATTGACTTGCATACATACTCGGATTGATCATTTCTTGAGTGAAATGTTCTCCTAGTTTTGGCATTAGCTCTCTTACCAACTGATCTAACTGTAACAGATATTGCTGTACAAGAGGAAGCCCTGCCTACATTTTCAATCATCAAAATCATGTTCAATCAGTCATATCACCAAGGAATTAAATATTATGTTTTCAAGCATAATGTTCCAAACAGCAACTGTATCATAACTTCAGGGAGAAGAGAGACTTAAAACGAAAATCATGAAGATACAAGAGAATAAAAAGTCTCTGCAGGATAGTTGACAGAATCTAAAAAGCAGTCATAAACCAATACATGAAGGAAAGGATATTTTATTTGACTTTTTAAGTCACTTTCTTACTATCCTTTTATAAATTAAAGCGGCTCTATCGTTTTCAAACTCGCGTAATTGAAGAGGCAAGTAGCCATAATATTGGTATCTTTTAGAATATGGAAAGCCTTACCTGATACAATCCTTCCATTGGAGAGTGAACAGCTCCTTTGAGTAATGCAACTAATAACCAGAATGCATCTTCTTCGCTCATATAAAGAAGCAACAATCCGGCTACAAAACCCATTCCCTGCAACAACAAAAAATTAGAACCATGACTTTTTAGTACCAAATCAAGGACATAAGAACAAGGGGGGAAATATCTCTGGATAGACCTGAACATATCCAACATCTCTGTCATAGACAGAGTATGCTTTTAGAACATTGTATAATGATCTTTGGCCTGGTCCATGTCTCTTCTGGAAGAACACATGTGATGGAAAAGTACGGGATATATCCCGGATGATATCAAGTTCTGATGCTGATGTCTCATAAACCACCAGTTGCTACAATGGAACCGAGAGAATTATCAGTTCTTCTTCCGCAATGAAGCCAAACATATCAGGATCAGAAACAAAAACACACAAAGGAGATTATAGGTTACCTCATAAACACCAGGATTCATAAGCAAAAGGTCTCGACTTCCAGAGATCAATTGCCAGACTAGACCCCTTAAGCAATCAGGGATCCCTTTTCGAATTCGCCTTTTGACCACATGAGGTTTTCTCCTAACGTAATGCTTCCAATCACTACCACCAGCTCCAATCATCTTCCTCCATTTTGTCACTCTTCTCTCCTCCCTAGAGAATACTGAATCTCAACAACAACCAAAAAGAACAAAACTATCACATTGTGCACATTGTTTAATTAAGACATACTTCTCATAGTTACTAGAAGATCTAGTCTTGGTGAAAGTGAAACGTTGAGGAGAATTGCCATGTTCCTGCTTAAGAAAACCGAATCTATCGACCGGTACAAGGAGAGGGACATGTGCTTGTTCACTGTCATCTTTTCTTTTCCTATCCATTTAACTAACCTGACAAAAAAAAAACACTAAAAATGGTTACATCACACACAAAAAAATACTGTGATCAAGCAGCCAAATAGCAATCACATACACAAAATAAGTAAACACAAACACAGACCAAACAGACTTCAAAAATCTTGAAGCTTTGACGTTAAAAAGGTATTTACAGAAGGAAAAAAGAAAAATATAAACGAAACCCACCAACATTCCGATCTCAGATCAAAAGGGTCGTATTTAAAATCTCGACTTTTCGGGATCTCAAAAGGAGTTTGCGGCCTCTGATTTCTGGGTTTTACCAAACGAAACTGATATCTGAAGAACAATGGAGAAGATGACTTAAAAGGAAAGAACCTTTAAAGGAGAAAGGAGACGTTGGAGATCACATCGATAAACTCATACGCGTATTAGAGAATAGAGATTATAACAAAAAAATAAGCTTCAGAATTTATCCCTATGGAAGAAAGTTTTTTACTTTTTTTTCCCGAGAAAACGAGCATCACGTTTAAAACCCGGTTCTGTTAAACCGACTCGTTAAAATAGCAGAAAATATTTAGATTACATTTGTTCTTCCAAAAACAGAAGAAGGCAAGTCAAGAACATTGACTAGCACCGGCTCGTCTAATGAGATTTCCCCAGCTATCACCAGAGCCCCAAGCTTGTGAAGGCTGTTCTATCCATGGACCGTTCACTATGTTCAGGATACTACAAGCTTCACTGTACTCTAGCTCAGGTAAGAGCTTTGGTGTTAGTAAGAAGCACCTACAAGACAAACACCAACACATTGTTCATACTTACCCGACATAAATTCCAGAAAAACAGACATAGAGCACAGATAAACTTACTGTGGTGTGTTTGGTTGGCTAGCAGCTCTAACCAGTTGTTGAAACATCTTCCTTTCGTTTATAGGATCCATACCTGCATAAGCAATTTCAGATTCTTATATATAAGCTTTGATGGTGTTTTCGTGAAGGTTTTGGGATAAGCTTTACGGTTTTTACCTTGATTAATCTCATCAACAACCCTGAAAGGACAGTTTGTGAGATCTTGAAGAGAGACGAGGTAAAGGATCGTTGAGACAGAACGCTCTCCTCCGGATTGGTGGTGAGAACTTAGAACCTGGAGTTGCGCGGACTCCCTGAATTTCACTTTGATATGTACACCGTACTGATCAAAGTCAGTGCCGCGTTCATCCAGTGAAACTTCTCCCGCAACTGCCATTTCTTGGAAGTTGTGGCTGAAAGTTTCGTTTATTTGAACAACGAGCCGTCTTAGTGTTGGAAGCCATTTCTCCTTCAGCGATTCGATTTCTTTCAAGGATCTGCTCAGGTCTCTTTTATCAGCTTCGAGCTTTGTGCTGATGGATTCTATCTGACTTTGGCGATGTTCATACTCTTGGAGTATGTTCTGGTTTACAAAAAGGATCGAATTGGCTTGAGAGATATTGTCTTGTATAGCAGCTTCAAGTTCTTCTATCGTGGTAGGCATCTCCATAAATTCCTTTTTAAGTTCTGGCGTGATGACTGCGATAGATTCTGCATCTCTCTTGGCAGTTGCTAGCTGCAGTTGCTTTCCTTCTACTTCTTTCTTACAGTACTCAACGTTGACGGATGTATGCTGCGCCACCTTCTCAAATTGTTTGATATTGATTTCTGTCTCTCTAATCTTTCTTTCCAATTCAATAGAAGCCATATGCTTCTCAGCGTAGCTCCACTTATATGCAGCAGCCTCCACAAGCAGTTTCTTGAGATTGATCGCATATGCATAGCGATCAGAGTTAGCTCTAGAAGCCTGATCAATCAGCTTAGCAACTGAAGCATCCATGTCTTTTTCTTGCTCCAGAGATTCTAGCTTTGTCTTCCTTTGTTGATAACGGGATTCCAACTCACGACGTTTCTTTTTCTCCAGATGTGAAACATTAATAATCTCCTCCCTCTCTTTGTGAAGTTTAGCTGCTTCTTCTTCTAAAAATCTTTGCTCTGTTTGAAGACTTTTGCAAGTTTCCTCTACAGATAATACAGAGTCTTCTAATTCCTCCTTTCTTGCTCTCAGTTTATCAAGTTCTCCAACGTCCACACCACATAATAGAAGACGTGATGGATATACAGAATCTACACTTGCAGAGGAATGACCACCATACCTTGAGGAAGACCACCTGTAGTGATTATCTGGAGTCCAAAAATCAGTAATACCTAATTTGGAGACTTCTTCAGCCCTCTGATCTGTAATCTTCGATCCAATGTACGAGCCATCCAGACCAAACTGGGAAGTTAAAACCTCCTTAATGGCGTCAGGAGCATCAAATATTTGATCAAGCCGAGCATGAATACCAAGAGAACGCATCTGATCAGAAATATGAAAGGGGGCATTCTGATTACCACCATCTCCCACATAGTTCAGAACAGGAACATCAAATCGTTTTAGATTTCTAACCAACAAATCGCGGTCATCAGAATCCTGAGTGACAAAAGACTTCCAGACATAATTAGGAACATGACACTCCAAATAGCAGGCGTTCTCTCGACTTGGGACGTTAACCTCTACCAAAACAGGACCATATACTTCCTTCTTAAACTGATGACGATTCTGTTGCACCCATTGATATGCGTCATAAATCCTTTCAACTCCAGATTTACATAGCGCATTCAAGAGTTTGTTATTTGCATTCTCCATGTCCTTCAACTTATCTACGCATTGCCTCAGGGTGTATCTTTTCTGAGACAAAAGCTTCTCGTTCTCTACCTTCTGATTCTTCTTCCGGTTAATGTTGTGATGCAGCTCTGTAACCTGAGACTTCAATTCTTCAAGTTTGGCTACAGGATGTTCATATAGAGGAAGGTTTTGGAGTTCTCGTTCCGCAGTAACCAGATCCTCAGTAGCTTTCAGAATCCTTTCTTGACGATGCTCTTCTTGTTTCTTCAATTCCTCCAGTTCTTTGTATGTTGCCACTATACGTGCTTCAGCCTCGTTTTCTTTCTCGAGCAAGTCAGAACGCTTATTGCCATTTGCATCCAAGAGATTCTTAACCTTTTTGCATTTTGAATCTATCTCGGCTTTCTTCTTCTTTTGCTTTTCAACAGGTTCCTTCATGATGTTCAAGTTCCTTGCAGCTTCATCCAATTTTTTTGTGGCTTCCTTCATTTTCTTCTTAGCATCCATGTACTCGGCCTTTTTCATATCATACTTAAGCCATGGCAATTTCTTTTTCATGGAATCGACCTTTGTCAGAAATAACTCTCTCTGCCTAACACGCTCCACATCCTTCTCTTGCTCATCAACAAGAGCTTTAAGCTGAGTCAGCGTCTTTCCGTTTGTCTCCACAGCTCTCTCAAGCTGCTTCAGTTCACGGCTTTTCTCAACAAGATCGCGATGATGGACAGGTAGTTGAGGATCACCAACAGCTTTTTCCGTCTCTTCCAAGAGTTGCACAGGCGATAACTTGGCAAACTCACAAACTCTATCTTGTGGCAGGAATTGAGTGAGATTGTTAACTTGGATGTTGAATTTCTGGATTATCTCAACTACATCTTTCTTACTAACTGAATTTCCGTTGAACATCCACTCTGACTTGTTACGTGTATCAATCTTACGGGAAACCGTAATTTTTTCTTCCTTGGTGTTCCCTCGCAGAGAGATCTTGACGTAGCCAGAATCTTCTCCGCGCTTAACATATGCACCAACACTAGTTGCCCTCCCAAGAAGCTGAGGCTCACCACCAAGACAAAGCGCAATGGCACAGACAAGAGAGCTTTTACCTGATCCGTTTGGTCCAATCACAAGGTTCAAGCGTGATCCAGGTTTGCATACCACGTGATTAAAAGTCATGAAGTTGTGAAGCTCGATTTCGATTATATTTCCAGGCAAAAAGTCATCTTCTCCTCTGGAGGTTTTGAGACGCTTAGGATTGCGCTCAGACATGGTCCTTCACCAGATCAGCACCTGATAAAGTTCAAATTTTGCGTATAAAATCCGCTTATACAAAAATTAGAAACTTCAAAATTCTTAAAAACTTAGAATTTGGACAATGCAACAGAAAAGCAAAAACCCTAAAATCCAAATTGAAATCTAGAATCCGATAACATAGGAAATTTCTGGTTCCAATCAAAAATCACAAGCAAATCATCAGCCTCACACTATCACTTCTCTCCAACATAACAACCTAGTGACCTAAAACGAACAGTGAATTACAAAACGAAAACTGAAGCAAAAAGGCAACTTTATAAATAAAAACAAAAACGAATAATGAAATCCATCCCTAAGAAACGAACCCAAGAATAGACAAGATTCAATTCGCTAAACCCAAAAATAAACTCACAAAATACGAAAAAAAACTCAGATTTTTCAACATTCCAAAATCGAAAGGTTAAACTTTACCTGAACAAGTAAAACCTAGCCAAAACCGAAGATTCACGAGGCCACGATGTTACCATACGAGAAAGAAAAAAACCCTAGCTTCTCTGAGTCGCAAATCCCCACGCTACAGTGTCTTCGCGAGACCTTAAAGTGAAACCAATGGTAAGCGAAAACCCGGGAAAATAAATTAACACAAGACGATAATAAAAAAAAAAAGGACTCTAGGTTAAGCCTTTAAATGCCTTTTACACGGTTTTGGTTTAATCCGGTTATTATAAAAGCCCAAAGGCTAATGAAAATTAAAATATTGGGCCCAATAACAATTTATTATAGAATAATTATTAAAGCCCAAAAAGAAGAAGGTATGTTCTAGTGGTTGGTGGGGTCCACGTGATCTTGATTGGTGAAAAAGATTGGATTTTCTATAACGTTCTGAAATATTCCGTCACAAGTGGGATCCACGTGTTTTTTATACTCCCTCCAATCAAATTCGTTAACAAAATTACTAAATAATTGCATACTATATAGTATATACCAAATAAAACACTTAAATTTCATTATTAAATCATATTTTTTTATATTCAAGAACAGGTGTTTTTGACAAAAAAAAAGAAAGAACAGGTGTTATATTTTGGCATGTGGCTACTTTAACGGGTGTAATATAAATATCTTCTCACTTTTGGACATATATTCTCTTTATTAATCACATCATCATATAATTAGGGGAAATAAGCAAAGGGAATAAAACGTCGTCGTATTAAGTTACTTGAGATTATATATCGATCTGTTTCCTCGGTGACTAGAACGAAGAGCGCACGAAATCGAAAGATACAACGAGTTTTGAAAAAAAATTCGAGAGCGAAGAGAAATAAGCATCACTGAGACTAACACAACAAAGAGAGAAGACGATTCTTCAGATCTAGGCGGATATTTCACGGCGAAGATGCATTCTCCGATGGAAACTCAGCAGCCAGAACGGTGTCGTCCAATGACCTCGACGACGACGGTATCGGAGATCGAGGAGGTTATGCATGAAGATTCCGATAGAACAACTCTTCTCAACAGCGGTTTGATTTCACCCGATCCGGTGCGGCGTCGAGTCTCCGGGAGGTTTCAAGTGGACGGAGGATCTCGTCGGATTGGCCGGCAACAGTCGTTCGGACGCGAATTCGGCCACGCTGCGGCTGAGACTTACCTGATTACTGGACTTAGCTTCAAGCTTCTTCGATACCTAGGGTACTGATCTTGATCTTCCTGGTTTGTGATGTGTATTTTGATTGATTACGATGAATAACGAGTTTGTGATTGTGTTAGAGAGAATATTAGATGGCTTTTGATTATTTTGCAAGTTGCGTAAGATATTTGAAACTTTAGTTCTAATTAGGAAAAGTTGCTCCATGTTCTTCTGGTTGATTAGTTCAGCAAGGATTTGTTTTATTGGTTTAGTCTGTTACAGGGTAGGCTATCGATGGATGACTAAGTTACTTGCCCTTACATGTTATGCTATGCTGCTTATGCCTGGCTTTCTTCAAGGTTTGATTTTTTTTGTTTTTCTTTGCTGATAAAGATTATGTCTTTTGGATAATTAGTCTTTTGATTTATCATCCCAAGTTTGTTTTTATCTTTTTGCAGTTGCGTATATTTATTTTTTCTCATCACAAGTCCGGAGGAGTGTGGTGTATGGAGATCAGCCGAGGAATAGGTTTGAACTGAGTACAATCTTACTTTTTACTGTGACCTAAAGCTGTATGTTGATGTATTGCATGTGTGAATTGTGATTCTCTAGGCTGGATCTGTATCTACCGAGCAACGATGATGGCTTGAAGCCGGTTGTGGTTTTCGTGACTGGTGGAGCTTGGATTATTGGGTGAGCCTGATTTACAACATTCTCTTCTGCATAAGATTGAAGTTTGTTTGTTTTTCACTTTCTGTGCATGTAGTTTGGTCTTCTCGAATCTTATAACACTAGATGAATGTTGTGTGTTAAGTGGTTCGTTGTTTCTTCTCTTGAGCTAATATTTAGGTACAAAGCTTGGGGCTCGCTCTTGGGAATGCAGCTAGCAGAAAGGGATATCATTGTAGCATGCGTTGACTACAGGTAACTAAAGCAGACACTTCAAAACTAGAGTCTTACTCTGGATTTTACTTGGGTGGTATAATCCACACAGAATCGAAATTTGTAGCTCTGTTTAGAGCTTTTTAGGAAGATTACTTAAAATCGATGGTTATTTCATTTATTTACCAAGCAATACCTTCCTTTTGGTCCAGAAACTTTCCTCAGGGTACAATTAGTGATATGGTGACGGATGTTTCTCAAGGGATATCATTTGTTTGCAATAACATATCTGCATTTGGAGGTGACCCCAACAGGTTTTAACTCATTGGCTTTGATTTTGTTTACCATTTAATCTTGTAACTTGGTCTTGGAATATTGAACTGCATGTGCTTGTTTCTGTAGGATCTACCTAATGGGGCAATCAGCTGGTGCCCATATAGCCGCTTGTGCTCTATTGGAACAAGCTACTAAAGAAACAAAAGGAGAGACCATATCCTGGAGGGTTTCTCAGATAAAAGCTTATTTCGGATTATCTGGAGGGTACTATTTTCTGCACTTTGCTTTCTGGATTTCACGTTTGTTTCTATCTGTATTTTGGTGTACATGAATTGATCTGCTTTGTCGTTTTGAACTTAAACAGGTACAATCTTTACAACTTGGTTGATCACTTCCATAATCGGGGTCTGTATCGCTCGATTTTCCTCAGGTATATCCTCGGTTTCACATCATAAATTCATTGTGATTAGTTATATATTTCTGATATTCAACTCCAACTTGTAGCATAATGGAAGGAGAAGAGTCCTTCGAAAAATTCTCTCCAGAAGTAAGATTGAAAGACCCAGTTGTTGGAAAAGCCGCTTCTCTTTTGCCTCCTATTATGCTTTTCCACGGATCCTCAGATTGTTCCATCCCATCCGATGCAAGGTAGATATATTCATCATCTCAAATACATTGCTAATTAAACAATTGTTTTACTAAAACCACCTACCTCTTTTGCAGCAAAACTTTTACAGACGCTCTCCAAGCTGTCGGAGCCAAAGCCGAGCTTATTTTATACAGCGGAAAAACTCATACTGATTTATTTCTTCAGGTAAGCCACATAAACTACCTTACATTGTCTTACAAACTCAGATGTAGCTCAGTGTCTGTATAATAAGCAGATGAGAGTAATTGTTTACAGGATCCTTTAAGAGGTGGTAAAGACGAACTCTTTGATGACATAGTCTCTGTGATACACGCGGATGACAATGATGCGTTGACCAAAGACTCGTTGGCTCCTCCCCGAAAACGCCTTGTCCCAGAGTTGTTGCTGAAACTGGCTCGCGAGGTTAGCCCATTCTGACCGCAGAAAAAAAAAAACAAAAAAGAATCGTGTATAGTTGTGTTGATCCTCGGTATTATATCACCTGTTATGTTGTTGAAGCTGAAAGCTATTCCTTGTTCAAAAGTGCTTATGCTTATCTATCTAACTTAGAAGTGTTCTTCGTATTAGAATATGTTGGGATTCAAGATCCAAAAGTACGTGTGTAGTTTCTAAACACATTACCAATATGATTACATCCACAAGTTTGGATGCTAAAAAAAGATAAAACTGATAATATCCAGTTTTATCACATTCTCAAAAGGTGATAGAGATGTGTCAACAGTCAACACCCATGGACTGTTGCATGTTTTGTTACTATGAAATTGACGGTGATCATATGCAAATTGGATTTGTATAAAGAGACTCATAGGTGATTTTAAACCTGTTCACATTTGGACCCACCATTTGCTTCAACTTGTGGCTCATGTTTCTTCCTAATCTTTAGACTTAAAGAGACTTGGCAGATTTCAATTGGCTCCTTGGATCTCTCCACCGTTTGCCATGTCAGCTTGACCGACCTCATCAGGAAGCAAACAAAGTCAGGACAGGACATATTATCTCCTACATATCACCGAGAAAGACAGCATCATACAAAGGTAACAAATGGTTAAAGATTCTTCACTTTCTTAAACAAGAATACCATTTAGGAGTTTTTACCAAAATAGTAATAGAGAATCTGAAAATAGTGAAAAGTTGCCACCTTGATGCTTTGTATCTGTGGCATCATATTGTGTCACGGGTCAAAACTTAGACAACATGTTGATGGGTCCCGTGTAGAGAGAGAGAGATTAGTAACTCTTGGTGTAGCTTTCTCTTCACCATTGTTAGGATAGAAGAAGACTAATAGTTTTCACTTTTGTCCTGGATGATTCCAAAAGCCAATGTAAGCATCTATAGACTTGGACCCCCCTCTTCTTAGAAACTCAGCCAGCCACAAGATAATCAAAGCCACTAACTTTGCGCCACGTATCACCACTCAGGACTCCTATCCTTCCTTTTGTCTTACTAGTCTCTCTGCTTTCATATACAATCTCCCTCACAAACCAAACCACTACAACAACAACAACAACATCTGAACTCAATATGTTGAAACAAGAGAGTAACTGGGCACAAACCTGTGACACATGCCGGTCAGCAGCTTGCACCGTGTACTGCCATGCCGATTCAGCCTACTTGTGCAACAACTGTGATGCTCAGATACATGCAGCTAATCGTCTTGCCTCTCGCCACGAACGTGTTCGTGTATGCGAGTCATGTGAGAGAGCCCCTGCTGCTTTCTTCTGCAAGGCAGACGCTGCATCTCTATGCACAGCCTGTGACTCGCAGATTCATTCCGCAAACCCACTTGCTAGACGCCATCAGCGAGTTCCGATTCTGCCCATCTCTGGAAACTCTTCAAGCGAGACAACTGTGATGACAGATGCAGAGAACAGGCTTGTGGTTGCTCAAGATGAAGATGAAGCAGAGGCTGCTTCTTGGTTGTTGCCTAGTTCAGAGAAAAACAGTGGCAACAACAACAATGGTTTCTCCATTGGTGATGAGTATCTAGACCTTGTTGATTACGGTTTGAGTCTAGATAAGCAATACACAAACCAAACCAACGTAGCTCACAGAAGCTATGGAGGAGATGGAGTTGTTCCACTACAAGTTAAAGAATCATCAAACTGTCACATACACCACCACCATGAGCCGCACAACTTTCAGTTTGGTTTCACCGATGTCTCATCAGAAACTCATCAAATTCATACAGAAGCTGTGCAAGAATCAACAGCAAGTGACACAACGGTGTCACCACACTCAGTGCTTGCACAGATGCTAAGTCCAATAGACAGAGAAGCTAGAGTGTTGAGATACAGAGAGAAGAAGAAGACAAGGAAGTTCGAGAAGACTATAAGATATGCTTCAAGGAAAGCTTATGCAGAGACAAGACCAAGAATCAAAGGAAGGTTTGCAAAGAGAAAAGAAGTTGATGCAGAGGAGGCAGAACAAGCTTTCTCCACAATGATCATGTTTGACACAGGATATGGTGTTGTGCCTTCTTTTTGATAATATTATATACTCCATATATGATCAAAACTAGATTGCATATACTTGTATAAATTACTTACTGGTTTTGTATACCTGCAAGTTTTTTACCATATGTAGTTCTGTGTTTTTGTCTAACTACATTAGATATGTAATATTCATATTACATTATTACCCTTTGTTCTTGTTCCAAAATGATTCAATACAGAGATATATGGTAAGTAGTTAAAACAGTTGTTGTCAAAAAAAAAAAGTTAAAACAGTTAAAAAGGGTAATATTTTAACGGACCTAAAAATACATTAAAATCCGTTATTAGTCTCGGCCCAATAGATATAAATGGGCCTGAATTTCGCGGATATATCAAAAAGACAAAAAAAAGAAAGAAAGATAATATTAGAGGAAAGAAACTTAAAAAAGATTAAATCATAACAAAACAAAAGCAACTCATGATAAGTGATGATGAGTTCTTGAATCATCTGTAATAGAAGAGAAGTCATGATCCAAGTCATGTTCATAATAAGAAGAGCTATATCTTCCATGTATGCTTTTGCTTCCACCTTCTTCTTCTTCTCCAAGCTTCTTCTTCATGGTTGTGATAACTTCACGAAGCTCAAAGTTTTCTTCTTTAATTCTCAAGTTCTCTTCAAGAACAAGATCTTTGCTATCAGAGGCTTGGTTAAGCTTATCAAGAAGCTGATGGTTTTCTTTTCTAAGCCAAGAGACTTGCGAGAGAAGCTCATCTAAGTGTCTTTGCTTTCTCATTCTTGATCTTCTTGCTGATTCTCTGTTAGATACCATACGTCTTTGCTTTCTCTCGTTGATGATGAAGATATCTTCATTTGCTTCATCTGATGTTGTTGAGTTGTTGCTTAGAGGAGATTGTAGATTGAGTTCTTGATGATGATGATTATGATGAATTTGAGGGTATGGGACAAGAATATTGTGATTAGGGTTTAAGCTATTGTTGTTGTTGTTGTTGTTGTTGTAGTAGTGGTTTAAGTGGAAGTAGTCTTGTTGTTGTTGCATGTTGTTAAGACTAATTGAGTTATCATAATTAGGTTGCATGGTTAATTATCTCTCTCTCTCTCTCTCTTTAGTTATAGCTTGAGGAGTGTGTGTGTGTGTGTGTTAATGGTGGAGATTGGATGATAAGTAGTGTTTTTATATTGCATAGAAAGGCATATTAATTAAAAGTGGACCACAACTTTTTTTTTCTACAAATTAGATGGCTTTTGTGACATATGCTTATAAGGTTTTGCTTTTCATACAAAATCATTTAGATTATGTGTCTTCTACATGACCCATTGCCATGTTTTATAATTTGACTCAAATCTATTGAGAAGAAGACTATTTTCTTAAATGTACATGTTGATAATAAATCTAAATACATTGGATACTAAAGAGAATGTTAATGAGAAAAAAAACATGTTGATTAATTAGGTTTAATTTGTCCCATTGAGTTTTGTTTATTCATCGATCCTTTAATGCATGAGAATTATGGAGTTTTTTTATAATTTCGGGTACCGAATCCGAACCAAACCCGAAAGAAACCGAACCGAATCCGAACCAAACCCGAACCGAACCCGAAAAAATTATCGAAATACCCAAACGGATCCTATAATCCTCCACCCGAAAACCCGAAACCCGACCCGAACCCGAACGCCCACCCCTACTATAGAGCATGCTTTATATTTATCATTTTCATATAGAACTTAGCACTTTGTTGTTAAACTATGAGAGGGTGCATGTCATGGCTATGTAGTGACTTTAAACTAGTGCACATACATGATCATCATGATGTTCATGCATGATTGAACGGGTCCATATCATGGTCCATGCATTATGATGATAATGACACATGAAAACTTAAGTAGAGTATGTATATATTGTGGATAAAATCAAGTTTTGGATCAGTGTTATATGCTTACATCAGAGAGAAAGTTTGTATTTTTTTAGTTGTGGGGTTTAACTTTGGAAACAATGCTTTTTGCTAGCCAACATATAAAGTTGGGATGATGACAAATAAGTCAATTTATAAAGCTTTTTATATTATTTATTTAATTCTTACATCTACACAATTCGCCAATTTCTCTTATTTTCTCTCTTAGAAAATAGTAAGAAGATTATCTCTTGGATAATTTACTTCTCTTCTTTAATTAACATAAATTATTATATGGTTTCTTGCATAGACTTTTGTAGGTCTCTTTACCAATCAACACCAAAATCTTTTAATGTGTTATTCTTCATTACAATAATTGGAAGATTCCGGACAAATTTAACTAATTTTTCTTCTCATTTAAAATATATTAAATGCTAACCATAATCAAATCGTAATGGAATGAATCAAATTTTCATACTTCATGCAACATTATTAATCTCATTAAATCAAAGTGATATATATATAGAAGATCATGTTGATAGTTGATAAAAGAACTTAATTTTTACTCCAACTATTCTCATATTAATATACTCAAAGACCAGTACTATTAACAAAAACCAAACAAAATAAACTCCTTATAAATTTGCACTAGCTAGGAAAGCAAGATTTGTTAGGCAGGCTTTGGCTTGTCGTTTTATGATGTTAGTTCATTATATTACAAAGCCTAAGGCAAAGGCTATAATACATTTTTGATGACTCAACAAACCACTTAAAGCCACACACACTTGCAAAAACGATTACCAATATTTTAATCAAGTTTATGTTAATTATATGAGTGTTATCTCTTACCTGGTCAAAGGGTAAATGATCAATAATTGTAGAACTATTTGACTTTTTAATATGACGTAATCAAAAATTAGGAGATCATTTGGGATTTGTCCTATAGCTTCCTTTCTTAGATTTGTTAAACTAAATGTAAAACAATAGAAACAAAATATAATAAATAATCTTAAGGAAAACAGTTTAAAAAATTGGATAATTGAACAAATCTTCTTTTGACCCTTTTGTATTTCTTGCTTCTATTATATTTTTTAGAACGTATCTTTCTTTAAATAACCAAAAACTTAAGCATGCATGCATGCATGGCTTATATAATAATCCATTTTGTAAAAAGGCATTGTTAAACTAAAATATTTGCATGTTGATATTGGTCCTCTCCATAGACTTTTAGGGTGTGACCGAAAATAAATTAACTAATGAAAAAATATTCATCAAAATTCTTTTACCGACTTAAACTCTCAAATTGCATAATTTAGAAATTTCAATGAGTACTGTGTTGGTCAAAGAAAAGGCAAAGGCACACACACAATCATCAAGTCATATCAATATTCAGACAAAAGTCTATTTCTTCTTTAATCTCACTCTAATGTCCTTTTGCACGGTTTGTTCTTCTTCCACAGCCTCAAACACACAATTTCTATCTCATATCTTTTTGTATACTTTTCTTGATCAATAATTTGCTTTTCCTTAGTGTTGCCTTTTATCTAATATTCTTTGTATTATAATACCAATCTTATACTTTGTATTATAATTTATTATTTTGCCACGGATACGTAGTCCAACTTTCTTCTAGTTTAATTTCAAGAAAAAGATATGGATAAGGGCCAAATTAAATAATGTGGTGAGGTACTTAAATTTTGATTAAGGGTCCACTATCACACTACCAATTTGTATTATAATCAACGGTCATAATCATAATTAGAGTAACGATTGTGCTATTATTTTTACTATGGACAGCAAAAAGTTTGAAAATTTTCAAAATAACCCACTTAATTATCATTGCCTAATTATCTTGTATTCTTATTAAAGCTTGACATGCATTTTGGTCTTAAGAAGCTTAATGTCCCTTAATGAAAAGAGAGAGATCATGCATATAGAATCCAAAGAGACAAGAAAACAAAGTGGGAGAACGTCACGAAAAACTTGAGCTCAAGTTTCAATGACATAATGATTGGGGTAATAATTAATTACTAATCAAATTAATGAATATCATTTCAAAATGGTGTGTGATAAATTGAATTTTTGATGTGATGTTTATTCACCCACCCCAACTACAAATACGTTTTTTAATGATTTTGTATATAACAACTTAAATGGGAAAATCTTCACCTATCTCTTCTATTATCGCAACGGTGGATAGGACGTTGAGAAATCGGTTATTATCTTACCCGGCCACTATCAAAAATCCTAATTCTCTCCTTGAATTGTATTTCGGATGTATGTCTACGCATATTGGCTCTCCGCCAAGCTTGATTTAAGTTTCTTTTTGTAAAGTTGTAACAAACCTTAAGTTTTAATATTAACAAGAAAACCAAAAAAAAAACAACTTAAATGGTTAAAAGGGTAGATTTCATAGAGGAGAGCTTATAATATGTAGCATAGAACGAGACAAAAGATAAATAATTATTGAAAATGATGATAGCAAATAGTGTTGAGCCAATTGGGTATCCAAGAGCCACAAATAAGATTCTCGATGACATTTTAAAAAATAGAAAAAATTTGAAATAAAAAAATCGACACTAAATCTTACTTATAAGTTTGGCTCTTTAGATATGAAGAGTCACTATAAAGAAAAGTTGCTAGCCACTCCCTATTTCGAAAACGACTATTATTAACTTTAGTTTCCTTTTATTATAAGTTCGAAAATGGGCTCTGATCATATTGAAGTAGTAATTAATCAGGCATATAAATATAAATTTTTAGGAAATTATAAAATTGCTAATGAAGAATCTTTCATATAAATATTCTGTTACTAAACAAAATGGCCTATTAGCTCAGTTGGATAGTTTAAAATTAATAAAAAAAAAGAGAGACATAGTTGAAACTTAAGCCTAGGAACCCCCAAAATCAAAAGCTTTGCTTATATTTTCGGGGATGGAATTGATCATATAAAAACATATGGGGTCAAATCGTAAGTTATGAAAAATAGAAGGGGAAAACGAAAATAAAAAGATGAAAAAGAGAATGGCCTATACAGGGATCGAACCTGTGACCTTCGCGTTATTAGCACGACGCTCTAACCAACTGAGCTAATAGGCCATTTTGTTTAGGAACATACTATTTTTAGAGTTATTATAATTAGTAATAGTGTAGGATATGGTTATCAAGCTAAAGAATATGAACGGAGAGAAGAAGAAGAAGAAGAAGAAGAGCAGAGGAAGGAAGACGATGCAGAGCTTAACATCAAACGAAGTAGCTGGTCTCGCAGTTGGTGCTCTTCTTCTCGGAGCCACCATTGCTGCTCCAAAAGTCGATGCTTTCATCGCCTCTGCTCAAAGAAGGTTTCTTTTAGTCTCACCACACAGATTTTTCTGAAAAATCGCAACTTTTTTTGTCTACTTTCATGTCTTATTTGAAAACCCATGTCGTATAATCTTCTAATTTTGTATGAACATGCTTAGAACGGTTTTGCTGATTGTATGTGTTAATGGCCTATGAGATGATAATTTGATTGGTTATAATTTGTGATGTTTTAAATCTTAGCCCAAAGCATAGATTCTGAGCTCAAAAGTCTCTATATGTGAAGCTTATGTGTCTCTCACTCTCCTATTGAAACATGTTTCTTCTTAAGTTCTGGCCTTTGTCAAAGGATTAGTAATATTTGATTGTCTTCTCACAATGTTGAGATTCTTGATTGTTGAAAATCTTACCTTTGAAATGAGTGAGAGAATGTGTATGCATGGTCTTAACATACAAGAAAATGTTCTAAGAGTGGTCGTTTATGGCCTAAATGAAGTTAGACTTGTTCTTGAATCTATTCTAAAGACTATAGCTTTTGTTTGTAGATCTCTTGGAATGTGCAAGAAATGCGGAGATCTCAAGAGTGTTGCGTGTGGTCGATGCAAAGGAACAGGATCGATCAAATCGGGAGGAATGCTTGGATTCGGCGATTCAACAAACGCAAGATCAGCCGCGTGCGATTCTTGCCAAGCCAAAGGCTGTTTCCCCTGTCCCGAATGCTTGAAATCTTGAACTCTCTCCAATGTTACTATACAGCATAAACCTCAAAATTGAAACTACTTTGTCTCATCTTCTTGAATCTTTTATGATAAATTGTAATCAGTCCATTAGTAATGTTGAAAGTTGAAAGCATATGTCTTATGATGAAAACATGATTTAGTGATAAATAAGTAATGTAGGATGTTATTGACCGAAACAAAGTATTTAGGGTGGTTTATGTATTTAAAGGAAAGTAAAAGGGTTAAAATATGTGAATATGTAACATAGACAAGTCACTGTTAGAAAGGAGGCTTTAGCTCAGCAAACACGTTTACTACAAATTATAATCGAATAAATAATCGACACGTGTCTTTGAATCCACATCGTCCATCTTGTCTTTATAGCTTCACTGTTTAAAGATCTCTGTAAAAATCCGTACGGACACTTTCCCACGTCACCTGAATGTTTTTTTTTTTAGCTTTGGTTTAGATTCTTCTATGCCTCAATAAAATAGTTATTTTAAAAACATTTTTAGTGGCGTGATTTTATTATCCTTGCTAAAACAAAACCATATAGTAAATTGGAATTATAAAATTACACCGTTTTACGAAAATACTCAAAATAAATCTCAATAAATCTTAATTTTTAAAATAAAAATTAAACATTCAAAATAAATCTCAATAAATCGTACCCACACAATTTTACTGTTTTAATATTATACCTTAAACATTATTAATTACCGAACACAAAAGATTTTTTTTTTAATTTTAGTAGTTTTTTAAAGGATAAATCAATAATTTAAAATTTTGAAAATGTGTAAATATATAAAAATATTAAATTAATTGTATTTTTGTAAAGTAAGGGTTGAAAGTGTGTAGTTTTGTGAATTCGTAAAAAAAAATCCATTATATATTAATGTAATAATTCTCAAAAATAAAAAATTATTTTGCATTAAAATTTGAAACCACGCGCTTAGGGAGAGAGTGGGGATGGGTTTTTTTGTAATCAAAGAGGAGATGCCTTGAAATGAGAAAACACACCAAACCCTAACTTCACTTTCATAAATTTCTTATCTTTATGCTTACCAAGAAATTCTACAACCACAAAAGTTATTCATTTAAAAAAAAAGATCAGATCTTTAAGATACCCAAAGTCATGTTTTGGTCTGTCTGTATATAGATAAAAACATTACATAATCAAATCTGCTTTGTGTGTGTCTGTATAAATAGAAAAGGAAGAAGAAGAAGATGGGAAGGGGAAGAGTAGAGCTTAAGAGGATAGAGAACAAAATAAACAGACAAGTAACGTTTGCTAAACGTAGGAACGGAGTTTTGAAGAAAGCTTATGAATTGTCTGTTCTTTGTGAAGCTGAGGTTGCTCTCATCATCTTCTCTAACCGTGGCAAGCTCTTTGAGTTTTGCAGCTCCCCAAAGTAATTTATCACTAATTAATCATATCATATAATAATTACTCTCTTTCTCTCTCTCAAGATATATATATATATATATATATATATATATGTTTATATTTGATAGATCTCATGATGAACATATAGTTATAGATCTTTTGTCTCATCAAGAAAGTACTTGTTTTTGTTAGATCACAAGATCTTCATTTTTTTATATATGATCTTAATTTTTTGATTTCTTGATTTAGATTTCTTGATTTAGATTTCTTGATTTGATTTTCTTATTTTTTTCTATGTAGTACTTATTTTGTTTCGAGTTCTTGAAATTTCAGATCTAGCTACTTTCCTTTTTTTAGAGCTGAGAGGTTTATTAATGAGAATTTTTTTTTAGTTTTGTTTAATAATATATAGATGGATTTCAAAGTAAATCAAAATCCAGGATATGCAAACCTGAAAAGTTTTAAATAATGAGTGATTTGGAGATTTAAAAGTAAGAGATTATACACAGATATCTATAGAAATAAAAACTCAACGTAGAATGATATTATTATATGGTTCTCCATGCATTAACCACCTGTTAGTTTCATACTATATGGTGGTTAACACTTAAATACGTCTGTATATCTGTGCAGCTTTTGATTCTTTCTATATTTTCATTTTTTGTGTGTGTTATTTTTATGTATGTGAATATAGTTTGCTTGCATTCAATATATATATATAGAAAACTTGATTCTTTTGTGAATCATAAAACTCAAAACGAAAATAGAGATCAGGCTATAGCAAATAACTATTTTATTACATGTATACATATATAAGTGAATGACTAATATGAGAGTAATCTTCAAATTTATTAAGAAAACACTTTACTAAATTACTTGAAGATCTCAAGTATATAGATAGAGTCAAACTAATTACTTGTCATATAACATTATAAGATGAGTTAATTAGGTTTGTGTCCTAAAATGATCTTCTTGGTTAATATGTGGTTTTATTTCAGCATACTCAAGACATTGGATAGGTACCAGAAATGCAGCTATGGCTCCATTGAAGTCAACAACAAACCTGCCAAAGAACTTGAGGTGCCAATCTTCACATTCTATATTTACATTCATATATATATATACAATCTCAAGAAACATATCTTTTAAAGAAGACTGTTTTTTTCTTGGAATTTCAGAACAGCTACAGAGAGTATCTTAAGCTTAAAGGTAGATATGAGAACCTTCAACGTCAACAAAGGTATTTATATATAACATTTAATTCTCAATATATCATTATGTATGTAACAACTATACACTTATATGCATTTATCTTTTGTGTGTATGTGTCTATGTTTGGTGCAGAAATCTACTTGGAGAGGATTTAGGACCACTGAATTCAAAGGAGTTAGAACAGTTTGAGAGACAACTAGATGGTTCTCTCAAGCAAGTTCGCTCCATTAAGGTCTTATCATTAGCTATATATATACTTAAGACATTGAATGATTCAAATGATGTTAATGTGTGAATATGATGATGAAATGTTTGCAGACACAATACATGCTTGACCAGCTCTCTGATCTTCAAACCAAAGAGCAAATGTTGCTTGAAACCAATAGATCCCTGGCTATGAAGGTATGTAATCTTCATATAGACAGTAGATTAAAGAAATCTCCAGCTTTCTTGTTTCTAATGAATAGTCTTGTTTGGTGAAAAAAATGTAATTGTTTAGCTGGATGATATGATTGGTGTGAGAAGCCATCATATGGGAGGAGGAGGATGGGAAGGCAATGAACATAACGTTTCCTACGCGCATAATCAAGATCAGTCTCAGGGACTATACCAGCCTCTTGAATGCAATCCAACTCTGCAAATGGGGTAAATAGTTTAAGATCTTTGCCTTAGAAAAAATCATCTGCAGACAAGCTTTTGTACTTCACTACTAAGCTTGTCTTTGTGAGTGCACCTTTTAAGTTATTGTTGGTCTTTTGTTGATGATGACTAACTAGGTATGAAAATCCGGTGTGCTCAGAGCATATACCTGCAACAACACAAGCTCAGGCGCAGCACGGAAACGGTTACATCCCAGGATGGATGCTCTGAGATTCATGTGATAGTTCCAATGTTGTGAACAATCTCACCAACAAAAGACCTTTTAGACATAATTAAGTGTGCTATATGTAATAATGTCTTGAGGATCTTCAGGATATTTGTGTTTTATTTGCTATATAAAGTGTGCTGAAATGTGTGGAACTTGGTTTACCATTGAAACCTAATAACATAATTGACAAAAGTACTACTACACCAAAGGCATGTAATGAGAAGTATATAAGCATCACATATCAATAAAAGGGTTAAGTTGTTCATACAAGATGATGTAAAAAAGTTTCATGCTTTGTATAAAACATTGCACCATAGAGGCATATCATGAGAAAGATCAGGTTCCTGTGTGTTCAGCTATTGTTGTGAGGGAAATATCTCCACATTTCTCCAGCATATATACACCCATATACTAAATATTCACAGATCAAAGTGATTTCCACATCTCTCTGTTAACAATAATCAGTCACGGTGTTTCGTTGAACTCCATCACCTGAGAATGAAACAACAAGCAGCAGAAACTAATAAACTCTATCTTTCACAGAACATAAGTTACTAGCAGAGATTTTGCTTTTCTTATGTCACTTATCTAGAATCTGAATCACTACCAGTGTATGAAAAACCGAGAAATGGCTTAGAAAGAACATGTGAAATGTTACCTTTCCACACACAGGACAGTTTTCGCTTCTCTCCATCCATTCATAAATACAACCGAGATGGAAATGGTGAAAACACTTTGTAACAATCTTCGGATTCTCTGATGTGTATTCTACAAAACACCCAATATTGGTACTTGGCTTCCCTCAAATGCATTGTCCAAAGAAAAAAAAAGATGAAAATCAATACCTTCAAGACATGTTGGACATACATCTTCATCATCAGACATAACATACACGCCTCCATTACAAGCATCCATTGACTTCGACTTAAGAATTCTCCGAGCAGATTTAGAGAATTCTTCTTTAGAAACTTCACCAGAAACAATAAGCTTATTAGCCCATCTGCTTCCTTCCACTGATAAACACTCAGAATCCAAATCACTATCGCTTCTCAAAGGCTCAGCTTCCTCATGTGAATGACTAGAACCTTTATCGCGTCTAGAGACAAGCGAATCACGCCTTGACCGGAAGTATCCTGGATCAGCATCATAAGGGAGAGGCCTTGGCGTAGAGTTGAATGAGTTAGTCATAAAGTTATCATACGAAGTAGAGGAAGTTATCGATACAGTAGTAGTAGCTTGTAAAGAGGATGGTAGAGAACGGGTTTCGCCTCTTCTGAATATAGAGATATACTGCAAAAAGAAAAGGAAATCAAATTTAGCAGTTCTAAAAGAGAGCAATGAGAAGAGAGCATCATTACCAGGTTAAGTAAGTTATTAACAAGGCATCTCGGGCATGGACGGTTTCTATTAACAGAAGTGTTTGTGTAATCTTCAAAGTCTTCGACCCGGAAGCAAGAAGAAACACATCCCATATCTTCTTTCTCTTCTCTATTCTTGATGTTTCTTTGTCTCAAGGAACTTTTTTGGAAACTCCGTAACCTTCACCAAGAATGACAAAATCCAAGGTTTCTATTTACAGAAACTTTCTCTAAAGATATCACAAACAATCTGATTTAGTCTTTACTCTTCAAACCTCTCTTCAGATACTATCCAAAAGCTAATCAAAACCAAAAAAAAAGTCAATACATATAAAAATTTAGCAAAAACTGATGAGTTTTTTTTCAAGCATTGACAATAAGTAAATGGATTCTAAGAAAGAGACATGAAACATTCACCAAACTCAGCCACCTAATTTAGGTAAATCCCTAACAGACGCAATAATAAAACAAACACAGAGAAGCTTATAATAGAATATTTATATAAACCCACTTGAGAATTAAACCCAAAAAAAACCCCACAAAAGCTAATCAAAGAAATCAACTAAACAGACATAAAGCAACAACCTTTAGACATTGTTACTGATCAAAGACTATACCTTTCATGAGGAACTAGACTGGGTTTTTCTCAGAGAAAAATAAAAGCTATTTGATGAGTTCAATAGCTTTATATTTGCAGATTCCCAGGGAAAGTTATAAGCTTTGGAGGAATTTTTGTAGGCTTTATGTTAATTAAAGTTAAGTAAGAGAGAAGAGAGATTGAAAAGAGAAAAAAGAGAAAGAGGGAGAGAGTGTGATGATGAAGTTGGTGTGAAAGTGGTTGTGCGTTGTTGCTGGATGCCATTTGGAGGAGCTTTACAATATTACCACTAAATTCAACTTTACCATTAAATTTAGTCAAGGGCTTGTTTTGAATTGGTCTACTCTTTGCTAATAAAGAGTCAGGCTTTTATTAATAAGCCCATATTAAGAAACGGTAAAGCGACCATCTTCAACAGAGAAACCCACAAAATTTCTTAACTATTCATTGGGACCCATGAACAGTTCGTTTAAAAAAAAGAAAAATAAAATAATTAAAAACGCATCAATAATAGGTCGCCACGTATTCAAAGGACCCACTAAATAGTTAAGATCCGGATCTTAAATAGGATATATAAGATCCAGATCTTAACTATTTAATGGGTCCCACCTGTTAAGATCTCTTTAAGAAACACCAATGAATATGCTCTAAGTTTTAAGTATATCTCGGCCCATTTTATTATATCTATATATTATTTTTGAAATAGTAATTTGAAGATGTCCAAAAAATCATTCAAAATTACTCATTGTGCCATTATGCATAAAAGAAAATATATTTATCCATTTAATTGTAAAACTAATATAAGGAAACATTAAAATTTTCTAAATATAGGATTCAATTATTAAAATATTTATGTACAAATAAATTGAGAAATTCAAATAAGAAAATATGTAATTCACTTATATACATTATTACATAGTTTTTAGAACAAAAATATCATTAAAATTTTATTTAACATCACAAAACCATTAGAAAATGTTTTTAACAAAAAATAGATTGTTTTAACAAAAATAACCCAAAATTTAAAAATATGTTTAACTAATATTTAATTTTATTTTGGGAGAATTACAAAACTACACCATTTGAATTACATTTGACAAAACTACACCATTTCAAAATTACTTCACAAAACTACACCTAAACACTCAAAATTAAATCCAAATAAACCATACCCACACAATCCTACCCCCTTAATATTATACCCTAAATACTAATTAGCGAACCCAAATGAAAATATTTTAATTTTGGTAATTTTTCAAAGGGTAAATCAAGCTTTTAAAATTTTGAAAGGGTGTAAATATGTGAAAATATTAAATTAGATGTAGTTTTGTGAAGGAAGGGTTGAAAGAGTGTAGTTTTGTGAATTCCTCTTTTATTTTAGATTACAAATTTTTTATTTGATTTCGTTATTTAGTGTATAAAGATTTAGTTTAAAAGTTTTAAACTAATTTCATATTTCTTATAATTTAACTTGGTTTCACTATCATAATAGTTATTTGTTAACGGGTAGTGACTAAAATATATATATATATATATATATATATATTAACGGGTCGTTTCTAAAAAAACACAAAAAACTTAAAATATTAATAATATGTTATTCTAATATTATATATTTTAAATATATCTATAATATTCTATAAAAAAAAATTTAGAAAAAATTCTAAATTAAATATAAAAATATATAAACTTTAAAGAAATCATAAATCCGTGGTATACCACGAGTTAAATCCTAGTAGTCTTATATTTTATTTAATTATCATTGGAATTTTCATGTTTTATCTTTCTAAAATTTCAAATGATTTTTTTGACAATTTTGGATTATATAGTTCTTATTTTTTGGGAATAGCATAAAATTTCGGATCGAATTTCATAATTTTGTAGACCCTAATTTCCAACGTTTATACAACATAAATTACTAGTCTATCACCAATATAATAATTTTTTACATAAAAGAGGAATTCACAAAACTACACCCTTTCTTCACAAAACTACACATAATTCAATATTTTCACAAGTTTACACCCTTTCAAAATTTTAAATGCTTGATTTACTTTTTAAAAAATTATCAAAATTAAAATATTTTCATTTGGGTTCGCTAATTAGTGTTTAGGGTATAGTATTAAGGGGGTAGAATTGTGTGGGTAGGATTTATTTGAATTTAATTTTTAGTGTTTAGGTGTAATTTTGCGAAGTATTTTGGAAATGGTGCAGTTTTGTGAAATGTAATTCAAATGGTGTAGTTTTGTGATTCTCCCTGCATAAAATATATTCTTTTTGATTAAAAAAAAGTAGAATTAGTTTTCTATCAAATGTTGACACTTGTCAACACACTGATTAATTCACAATTTTGGTGTCGATCTATTAATCAAATAGTGTAATGTTGATACTCCTGAATTTTTGTGATGTTTTTATACGGCGTCATGTGAAGAAAAGCAAACTAATTAGATGAGAGAATGTTAAAAAGAAAATTCGAGAAGAATATTCACATTCTTTTGTTGTATATTTAATTAATTTTTTTATTGTCCTTATGTTTATGAAGAATGATTATTATGTATAAGAAGACATAAATTATAAATGATTTGTGTGGACATCCTTAGTGTCTCGTGAATCGACAGAGACTCTACAATCCCATTCTCGTTCGTGTAAGGCTCTCTCTCTACTTTTATAAATTTCATGTCTTGTTTCCTCTGTTAAAGGAAACAAAATTACAAATAATTTAAACATGTGAATTTATTACCTTTTGGTATGTATGGTACATACTTTTCTATGTTTAAAGGTAGCGAAAAAATACATAATAATATATACCTTTGAGCACATTTCACTACAAACAAAAAAAATAAACTAAAAAGGAATTATTTACAATGAATAAAATATTTGGCTCTGAGTTTTTCTTTTGTTAAGATACAAACTAACACATTTCTTATAAATAAATTATATTTTAAGGAGTTTTATACTTTTAGGCTTTTAGCTATTACAATAATTATGATATTTCTACAAATAATTATATTATATGGTTTTTTAAGAAAATAGGTATGTCGGCAATACACAAACTACCAAAACATGAAATACAGCGATTCACAATTTGGATATGAGAAATAATGTAACTTTTATTATTTTTAGCCACCCCTCAAATCAAGGTAACAATGAAAACAAATTTGATTTTTTACTTTTTTACCATTGTAAGGAACACTCTTATCGACAAGCGAACATGAATCCAATTTTTTGTGTTGTCTTTTTCTCACCTCTTACTATATTTTTTGTCTCAATAATATTAAGCTTTTTGAGCTGTAGAAAAGACAATCACAAGACATTATATTAGGCTCTGTAGTTTAGAACAAGTTACACTTGTATTTTTCCTCATGATTCACATTAACAAAGTAAAAAGAGATAAGCTTCTTTTGTTACCATTTCTTTCTTTGCACCACAACTTCTTTTATATATATATATATATATCTTCTCTTTATTCGATAACTTAAGTGTTTCATAAGATAAGAGTCAGATAACTATGAAGAGAACAAACACCTTCTTGGTTTGGTTTACTCTTTTGTGTATCTTTATGAATGGATGTTTCTCTCAAAGACATCAACATCTTGTGAAGAAGACACGTTCTTCTGCTGTTGTGGTCGGTACTGTTTACTGTGACACTTGTTTTAACAGTGCCTTTTCAAAATCACCTAAACACTTAGTCTCAGGTTTGCTTCTTTCTTGGTTCATGTTACAATACAGAGTACTCTGTTTTTACCAAAACTTGACTTGTTAAGTTTGTTTTAACGGTTCTTGTTCAAGGTTTTGATTGTTTAAGACCCAAGTAATTGAACCTATTTGTTGGATTTTGTTGTAGGTGCTATAGTGGCAGTGGAATGCATTGACGAAATCTCGAAACCGAGTTTCAGACAAGAAGTAAAAACAGACGAGCACGGCGAGTTTAAAGCTAAGCTACCTTTCTCTGTGAGCAAACATGTGAAGCAGATCAAGAGATGTTCTGTGAAGCTGTTAAGTAGCTCGCAGCCTTACTGTTCTGTAGCCGCTTCCGCGACTTCTTCATCGTCTCTAAAACGTCTTAAATCGAGCAAACACGGAGACAACACTCGCGTTTTCTCTGCGGGTTTCTTCACTTTTAAACCTGAAAACACCCCAGAGATATGTAGCCAGAAACCGACCAATCTCCGCGCGACTAAGCCTATGTTACCTGATCCAGCTTTCCCGAAACCGATCAAAGATCCGGTGCCTAACCCGTCTCCACTCCCGAATCTTCCGGTTATTCCTCCGCTTCCGGAGTTACCTCTTCCTCAACTTCCTCCTCTTCTACCACCAGGAGGGCCTCAAGAAACAACTTCCTTGTATCACAAGAAAGATGCTTCCTTGGGAAACAAGAAAACCGAAGTACTAAAACCCGATTTCTTCTTTCCACCAAACCCGGTAACGCCTCTCCTCCCTCCGACCCCGTTAAACCCGCCTCTCCTCCCACCTAATCCGCTAAACCCGCCGTCTCTCATCCCTCCAGTTCCGCTTATTCCTTCTCCTCCAACTCTCCCGCTGATCCCGTCTCCTCCAACTCTCCCGCTACCGTTTCAACCGCCTCCCGCCACGTTAATCCCTCCTATTCCGACAGTTCCAACAATTCCGACAATTCCCACGGTACCCACGATTCCGACAATTCCTAAAGTTCCGGTCATAACTCCACCTTCGCCGCCACCGCCTTCTTTCCCTATTCCATTGCCTCCCATCTTCCCTGGAGTCCCTCCGGCTTCATCTTCCTTTTCTACTCACAATCAACCCTAAATTTATTAAGCCCTTACCACTTTCAATTATGTAATCTATATCTATCATCTTTGTTTTTTTCCCCACTTGTTTGGCTTGTTGTAATTTTCAATAAATATTGTTACTAAAAGAGTTTCATTATCTTGTTTTCTATCATTGTCTAATAATCAATGACTAACATACAACCAAACACCATTGAAAAAAGGCCAATTAAATGGACTCGTGAAGCTTAATTAAAAGATACGGCAATTTTTTGTAATTATCAGAAACTATAAGTATCTTTACGCAATTAATAGTTTCTTCGTGCTTGATCTATTGAGCGAAGATAATCCGATCATCGGCTATGGCGGAAGAGAATCAGAGATTCAAGATCCGGAGACTAGAGATCTCCGATAAGAGAAAAGGTTACATAGAGCTTCTAAGTCAGCTCACCGTCACCGGAACAGTCACCGACGAAGAATTCGATCGGCGATTCACGTGATCTGCGTCGTCGAGGAAGAATCTTCTAATAGAATCGCCGCAACGGGGAGCGTGATGATAGAGAAGAAGTTTCTCAGAAACTGCGGTAAAGCAGGGCACATAGAAGACGTCGTCGTGGATTCGGAGTTTCGTGGGAAACATCATTTGGGGAAGAAAGTGATAGACTTTCTTATGGATACAAATGAGAAATGTGGTTTGATTCATAAAGGGATTCAAATGTCTTAAGTACTTTGTTTGATACCTAAAGGTTTTAGATTTCATGATCCATTACAAGATGATTTTCGACATTCGAAAGGTTTAAACTTTGAGAGTGAGAGATGGAATCAAGAAAAATCTCCACCACTTTATTGCCATAGATTGATGATGTCTGTAGCTTGGTTTAGTAGGAAGACGCGATGAAGCTCAGAGATCCAAGGCTTGCTCTCTAGCAAAGCTTTGAGCTCTTCCCAAGCATCTTTCCTAGGCCAGAAGTAGTATGGACTAAGTGGTATTGTTCCAAATCCTGGAATCTTTTGGTCTAACCCAACTCCTATGTCCTTTTGCATCCACACAAACTTTAGTACCACTTTCGGTTTCTCTAGCGGTTTCACTAGCATTCGCAGCTTCTTCTGCAAACAGAGACATTAAAACTCTCACATACAAATAAGAATAACGAAGAGATACGACAATGAATCAACATAAGGGAGGTTATGTATGTATGCAACTATGCATCTATAGACTCAGGACATGGAGATGTGTACTACATACACATGTATCTATGGAGATTTGTTGTGTTCAGACATGGTTTCAATGAAACAGGATCTGGGTTAGTTAAAAATTAAACCTTTTTTGTCTACATTGTAAATTTTGTCTAACTAGCAAAAAACCTAATTTTTGGGTTACCAAGTAACTATTGTGGACGATGACTAACCTTTCCGAGAGAAGGAGATTCAGATTCTGGTGGTTCATGGGAGAAGGTAGAATCAGAGGAGGAGGAGGAGGAAGAAGATGAGAATATTCCGGGACCAAGACCGGAGAGTCTCGCTGGAATATGACATGGATTCCAAGTAGAGCACGAAATCGAATGAGAAGAGGATTTAAGCTTCGTAGGTAGCGAGATGATACGATGTACAGAGCTCCGAGAGAGTTTCTGAGGAGGTGAAGCTAATTGGATCCCAAAAGATGCATTATTATGACTCCACTGGACCGCCATTACAGTCGCTGCTTTGAAGCTGCTGCTTTCTATTAGAGAAAGAGAGAGAAAAAAGAGGTTTTTTTACAATTTTCGTCTCGGTGAGTTCTGATCGGTTCAGACCTAAACCGGCTTCTATGGGTCGAATATTTTAGAACACAATGTTAAATTTTCTTTTCTTTTTCAAGTTTTCACAAATAAAACATGTTGTGGGACTATCTATTACCTTGCAAGATGAAAACAAAAGTGTATAACTAATCCATACTTAACAAGTGCCATATGTCAAACAACATTACCGAAAAATCGAAGTCTTAGGCATTTTAAAAAGCATAGAAACTTATCTTAGTTTTTACACAAAACAAGAAAACATCATAGTAATCTTTTGAACTCCTTTTAAGTTTTAAGCAATCATGTCATAATCATCCAATTTGTCATTGTACTGAAGCACCTTTCTCTTAATCTTTGAAGAATCAACCCAAGTGATGAAATCTTCCATGTTCCTTGTTACCAAGAAAGCTGGATCAGTAATAGTGTCTGGTCCTACTCGGATGTGTCCTTGCTCTATGTATGTCACCGCTTCTGTCAAGTGCTCTGCAAACCTCAGCTGATGCAGCACAGTCGATAGCCTACGCCTGCGAAAGATTCAAAAAACAACATTAAGCAAAACCGAAACGGGACCTTTGCCTTAAGGGAGGGAAAAACCGCTTGTACAAGCTTCTGCGTAAACTTTTACCTAGCGAAGGACGAAGCCGTTAGCCTATCAGTTAAAGCCAAGCTTTTCCTGGTCGGTATAACACCCATGTTGTATCTGCAATTTCAGAATACAAAGAAGAAACATAAGCACAAAGGAAACAACTTATATCAATGCAGAGTAACAAACAATTAGTATGGCCTTAGATCCATACAGTAACTTAGCTTCTATATAGAAGCTAATGACACTGGATCACACACTTACCACAATGATATTCAATCTCACAATACTAAAACTTAATTAGATGTAAAATTTGAATACAATGGTTAGACTCTCTTGTTCAATGACTTAAAAGCTATAGACAACAAAGAAGCTCTATGATTGCATACACACACACAAAGAGAGAGAGAGAGAGAGAGAGAGAGAGAGAGAGAGAGAGAGAGAGAGAGAGAGAGAGATAATCATAAAACTCACAGCTTCTCCAAAAGAGAATCAGTCATCTGAATCCTAAAAGGATCTGATTGATCCATCTGTTTGATTACATTCGTGAGCTTCTGCACCGTCCTACACAACCCTGAATATCTGTTTACAAAAACACAGTAACCATTCTTCATCATCACATAAGAACAACACTGAAAACTAAGCACTGAGAGAGAGAGAAAAAAAGGTACGAACTTTTTGTAATCGTCACGACCTTGCATGTGGTAACGATGCATAATGAGAGTCTCACGATGCCCACCTTCTCTTTTCCATACCAAGAAATTGACTTTCTTGATAAGCTTCTTCTCATGGGGTTTAAGCTTCCTCATCGGAGATGGTTTCTCAGAGTATAGAAACTACACTAACGATAACAACAATCGTAAGCCTATGTACTAATGGTCTAATAGCGAAGAAAACAGAAGAGAGCTTACCTGATTAGCGAGAGAGAATTTCGGCGGTTAGGTTTTGGAGCAGAGAGGATTTATCAAAAGCCCTAATCGAGGAAGAAGACGAAGTTGCATCGTTTTATTTAATCGTACGGCTTTTAAAGGCCCAAATTATAAAATTTGGGATTTCTTGTTCTTTTATTATTTTCTGTGTCTATAAGCCCAACATTTGTCAGACAACTTATAAATGCTAAATAATTTTTTAAAAAACATATAATCTATTAAATGCTTAAATAATTTAAATAAATAAATAATAATAATAAAAATCCATAACTTGGATTTGAGTATATACGACACGCATAGGCTTCTTGTAAGTTGAGACACCAACACAGAGTTTTGTATGTTAATTTACTTATTTAAATTTCATACATGGTTATTGGTTTCTTTACAAAACTGATTAGTTCTATTTAAGTAAAGCGTAGAAACGTTTACTAAATTTTTTAATTAAACCTAAATACTTATGTTAGTTTTAGATATCGTTAAGAAACCGTTAATGCTATATACTATGTTAAAACAGGGTTCGGGTAAGATACCGAACTGAGATGATTGTTATAGAAGTGGGGTCGGAAAACTCGTTAAGTGATAATGGGGACGAACGAGATAATGCGAAGTCGATGTAAAGATAAATGCGAAAAAGTATAAAGTGCGAACGAGAGAATATGATTAAGAACTCGGAGTTCGTTTGTTTATTGATTGAATGATTGTTTGATACAATGTCGAAGTGAAAGTATGTATTTCTATTTGTTTCTCATAGATTCTCTCTCAAAATTCGGATCCTTTGCTTATGAGCCGAACCTCTATTTATAGTGAAAGCCTCGGTCCTTGGCGGGATTTTGCCCTTTTGGCGGGATCTCTTCGGCGCATGCCGACATACGGAAAGTTTGTTTTGTCGAACGCGGCTTTGCATTTAATGCGGGTGTCGAGCATGCTCCCGCATTTAATGCCGTTCGGTCGACTTCGTGCTCTGCGGGTCCGTACCGACACTTCGTCGGCCGTGCGCATCGCCGTACGGACGTCACCGTGTCGGTCTTGGCGAGTCCGTACCGATGTCCGTCGTCGCATGCATGCTCCTTCGGTTGGGCTTTTGGCTTCGGTGGGCCTTGACTTCGGCGGGCCTTTGGGCCGAACTCGGATAAGGCGATGAATTCTCCGGTGACTTCGGAATGGGCGGGGCAGTGGCTGGGCCCCCCTTAACATTAGTCCTCCCGGTTCGGCTTTTTAGGAGGCGAACTAAAGAGATCGGCCTTAGGCGCATTCTAGGAGTTACCATCGGTGGTTTGATGTCTTCGGCGATCGATCTCTTCGGTAAATGCCACGTCACGGGGTGCCACGTCGATTTGTTGAATGCTTATGTCATAAAGGTGCACCATTTTTTGCCGAATTAAAGGTTGCCACGTCACCGAATCGTGTAATTATTTAAAGTTTCTTGGCGGCACATTGGGGGGCGCGTGCGCCCTTTGGCGAATCGGCGGATGCCACGTCATCGTGATGATGGGTTTCGTCGCTTCGTATCTTGGAGTCGTGTCGTCGAAGCCCGCGCCATTTTTTGGACGAATAACGAGGTGCCACGTCATCGCGATGATGAAAGTTCGTTTCGCGCCCTTCGATGGTGCCCTTCGTTTTCCACATTTCTCTATAAAAAGGCCTTCCTCAGGCTTGCTTTCTTCATTTCATTCTCTCGCGCAAACTTAAGGTATTTTCTCTCTCTAGATTTTTGCTTTCAGCCTCTCTCTAGATTTTTAGATATCTGTCATGTCTGCTGTGAACAAAACGAGTTCGGCCCCTTCTGGTTCGGCATCGCGCCCTGCTATCAAGAAGACGAAACGTTCGGCTGTTCCGAACGAGCGGACATCTCCCGCCTTGGGTTCGGCAACCGATCGTACGACCGACCACGTGGTTCGTTCGAGATCCGGATCGTCTACTCGGCGCCCGGGTCCTCCTCTAAGTCGAATAGGGTCAAGGTATCGGCCAAGAGTGTTGTGATTCTCGCTTCGGCATCTGAGTCCACTACCAAGCCGAAGGCAAAGAAGATAAAGAGGGTTACTCACGTCTTCGGTCCATCTAAGAGTAAGCTCTCGGGGACTCTTAGCAGGATTCAAGCTCCTTCCGGGACTAGCGATCCGTTGGAGCTGCGGGTGCGGAGCCGAGTCAAAGGCCATGGGGCGTCCGCGGGTATATCTGTTTATACGAACGGATGTTCACCTCGGGGGGTTGTGGTTTCCTCTTCCTCGGCTTCTTATAAACTACGTCGAGGAGCGGAGGATCGGCGTGTCTCGGTGACCGCTCCGTGCGTTCGGAATTTCGTGGCTGCGATGGTGGCTTCGGAGGATGCGGGGGTTGAGATGACCCTTCGGCTATTCGACGAGATCACGCGGGTCGGCAAAAATCATTCGCTCCCGGTACTTGGTCGATCTGCGGAGGCCGGGTTTAGGCGACGTCGGATACGTCGGTCAAATTCGCCGGTGGTGGGACAAATACTTCTTCGTCCGTGTCAACTCGGCGTCGTCTTGGATGTCGACGGGGTGTATCGGGCCAAGTGGTCGCCTTGTATTGGTAGGTCTTCGGATTTTTCTTTGATTTTAGATTTCTCTAGCGATCTTTCCTTGTCTTTTTCGGCTCTATTCCCGCCGTTTTATCCTTTCCCTCCGGAATACGAACCTTTCAAGGAAGCCTTTCGGAGTCGTACCGAGGTGTTGTGGACCGAAGTTCTCCGGCAACAAAAAGTTTACTTCGCATCATTAGGCGGTTGGTTTTTTTTTTTTTTTTTTTTTTTTTTTTTTTTTAACGCTCTTGATTTGTTTGATCTGTTCCTCAGGTTCGTACAAGCTCAAACCGCAGAGGAGGGAAGACGTGGACGCGATGCTTTCTCTTGCCGACTTTCCAAGTGTTTTTGATGACGAGCTCGCCGAAGAGTTTCGTCTCGAAGAAGAGGAGGAGGCACGGAGTGACTCCGAGGGGGTTCGGCGCGGGGCACGCCGAACGCGCCGATGCCCGAGGGTTCGCCTCTGCGGCGAATGAGCCGCCACTTCCGTCGAGGATCCTCCCGCGGACTTCATTCCGGACCCGCCGGTGGTAGATGATTCTCAATCCCTTCGGCTTCGGTATCGACTCCTTTGCGCCAAGGGTCGGGGAAAAAGAGGTCGCGAAGTGGACGCGACGACTTCGGCGAGCTTCCCCCCTCTCGAGGCCTCGTACCGAAGCCGAGTTGGACGAGGTGAGATCGAACGTAGCGCCCGACGGTCGGACCGTTCCCGACGTGGAGGGTGGTCAAGCTGCCGGGCTTGGGAGCGAGGAGGCGGATCGGTACGCGGAGGGAGCCGATCCTTCAAGCCGGGTCGATGAGGAGGGCGACCCCGTTCGGTTGGAGGCGATGGATTCGCTCATGCGCTTGAGGAGGGCAACGAGCATGGCTTCTACTTCGCCTACAACGGCGCGGTCCCCTTCCTTAATCATAAGGGGCGAGTGCGGGTTTTCGGCGGGCCGTTTACGAGGCTATCACGGCGAAGGGGGTCTGCCGAGTTGGTGCTGGCCGACGAGGTAGCCGGTTGGCTAGGTTGGAGCAAAGGGTATGGTTTTTTTTTTTTTTTTTTTTGTTCATTCTCGCCGTGTTCGATTTTGGTTGTGATCTTCGTTCTGTGTTTTTTTTTTTAGGTTGCTTTCAAGAGGACCCACCTCTGTTTCACTACGAAACTCTCCTTGTCAAGGAGAAAAAGCTGGCCGAAGATCGTCTTCGCGCTGTGGAAAGGGAGAAGGACGCGGCCTTGGCAAAGGTGAAGGAGCTTGAGGCGGGCCTGGCTTCGGCGAAAAGGTCGAAGAAGGCGAGCGAGGCTTGAGAAGGCGGATGCCGAAAATGCCGACCTCCGCAAACGGCTTCGAGAAGCGAGGAGTTCGAAAGCGATCTCCGAGAAGGCGCTTGATGCGAGGTTGAGTCGTCCAAAGCCCGCGACTTGGTTCTTCGGTCGGCTCGTAAGGCGAAGAGGTGAGTGCCAAGGAGCTTGCCGAGCCGAGGGCGGACTATGACCGGCTTTCCGAAGTTGGTCGTGGAAGTGAAGCTTCTTCGCGATCGCCTCTTTGCGTGAGAGAGCGATTTCGTGATCTCCGCGCGGCTTCGGAGGCTCGGGCGGGCAAATTGAAGGCCTATCTCGATGAACGGGAGTTCGTCGAGGAGAAGTACCTTCTATTCAACCAGATGAAGGGTATCTTTGGCACCATTGAGAGGTTGAAGACTCTGCATGCGATCGACACGCCTCCCATTTTTGAACGTCGAATGCGCGAGAAGGAGGGTAAGCTTGAGCGTTGGTTGGGAGATCGGCCTCAACTTTCGTATGAGGCCTCGATTTTGAGCTTCTCGCCGAGGGAGGTTGATTCTATCCTCGCGTTCTTGGGAGAAAACGCGGATGATGACTCCGAGAAAGTTTTAGGAGGGGCGGTCGATGAAGGCGAGGAGGCGATGATGACGACACAGGCGAGGGTGATGTTGCGGAGATAGAGGGGCGGAGATGCTAACTCGCCGAAGAATAGGGCGAAGACTTTTTGGGCCGATCGTTGTGATCGGTCTCCTTTTGTTGTTTCCTTTTCTTTTTTTTTTTTTATTTGTAATCTTCGTTAGGCCGATTGTTGGGATCGGCTTTGTTGTTATCTCCATTAATATAATACACCTTTTTCTTCCTTCTTCTATCGTACTTCTTTTGTTCATACGTCCTTTGTTCTTTCGGACCGGTTTTGGGATCGGCTTCCTTGACACTCGATGTATGAAAGTTATGTTGTTGGTTCGTCTTTGTACTCCTTCGTGTGTCGAACTTATTTAGTCTCTTAAAAAAAAAAAAAAAAATCTTCTTTCATAGTTCGCAGATGATACGAACCGTTTTTCGAGATTGCGAGGTACTCGGCTTTCGTGGTTTCGGATTGGGCCACTGCAAGTGTTGAACATGAGTTCGTAGATATCTTCCTTGCAAAATAGTGGGTGATCAGTCCACTGCACTTTAAGATAGTGGCTAATTAGTTTGCGGAATAGACCGGCTTAAAAATGAGAGCGCGGAGCCCGTTTTAGTATAAGCGAAGAGCTTGTGTGACCGAACTCGGAGTTCGTTTTTGTCTGAGCGCGGAGCTCGTGTTTCCTGAGTTCGGGACTCGTATTAAGGAAAAATTTTTTTTTATTATCATAGGCTTGCGCTTTTGGAAGGCTGCCTACGTACCCAATAAGGGATCAAGCCATTCGTAGTTCGGTTTACATTTTGTTTTTTTTTGAATAATAACTCGGAGTTCGTTATTTTTTTTTTTTGAAGCCGTTGTGGTCGATCTTCGGCTTTTGTTGTCTTCTATGTTGATTGACTTCGGCATTTATAGTCTTTGGCGCTTTATAGGCTTCGGTGCTGACGATCTTCGGTGTTATTTCTTCTAGTGGTAGAATCTTTTGAGGTGCATCGCGTTCCAGGACCTTGGGATCGGTTTGCCGCACATCTCCATTAGTTCGAAGACGCCGGGCCGAACGACTTTTGAGACGAGGTATGGACCCTCCCACTTTGCTCCGAGTTTCGTGATAGGCCTTTCTCTTGTGTTTTCGAACACTTTTCGGAGGACCGATCGCCTTCTTCGAAATGCCTTCCCTTTACCTTCTTGTTGTAATATCTTGCCTTTGGTGTTGATAATTTTGAATGCGGAGTAGGGCGTGATGCCGTTGCTCTTCGGCATGATCTAGTTGATCGATGATCATCTGTTCGTTCGTCGGTGGGTCGGGTCGGCATCGTTCGCGTATGCGGGGACGTTGACTTCGGCGAGGAGACATGGCCTCCATTCCATGGGAAAGGGAGAAAGGTGTTCGCCGTCGAGCTGCGTGGGCTTGTTCGGTGTGACCGGAGGACGCCTTCTAGTTCGTCGACCCGAATCCTTTCTTCTCTTCCGGTCGTTTTTTGATACCGTCGATGATCGTCTTGTTTGTTGCTTCGGCTTGTCCGTTCCTTGTGGGTATCTCGGGGTTGATTTGTTCAAACGGATGTTCCATCTTGCGCGAACCCTTCGAATTTAGCCGAAGTGAACTGGGTTCCGTTGTCAGTGACGATTTCATATGGGAGTCCGTGGCGGCAAATGATGTATTTCCAGACGAAATTCTGGACCTTCGTTGCATCGATCTTCGCGTATGCCTTCGCTTCTACCCATTTCGTGAAGTAATCGGTGACGATCAAGAGGTATTTCCGCTGTCTTGACGATGGCAAAGGTCCGACGATGTCCATGGCCCATCTCATGAAAGGATAAGGCGCGGTTGCCGAACTCGGCGGTTGTGTTGGAGCGTTGATGAAGTCTCCGTGTCTTTGGCACTTTTCGCATTTTTGGGCGAAGTCGGCGCGATCCTTTTGCATCGTCGGCCAATAGAAGCCGTGGTTTTTCACTTGAAGGACTAGTGCGCGTCCTCCGGAATGATTACCCGCAGCTCCTTCATGGGCTTCTCGCATAACCCGGTCGACTTCGTCGCCCATTATGCGAATAGGAGGGCTCCGATGCGCTCCAACGATAGAGCGATCGTCGAGGAGGGTATAGCGGGCCGCTGCGCACTTGAGTCTTCGGCCTTCCCACTTTCCTTCGGGTAACTCGCCGGTCCGCGGATATCGAATTATTTCCTGCCGCCAATCGTCCGGTCCCTCGGGGGTTTGAGTGCAACGGTCTTCTCTTAGTGGTGAGTCGGCGTACGAAGGTCTTCGTCGAACTCGTCCGTTTCTTCGACGTCTCGATTGATTACGCATACGCCTTTTGGAAGGGCTATGCTCGGATTCTCGATGCACTCAATGGGGATCGTCCTCCGAAGGGTCGGGTCGACGTCGAAGCTAAGGCTGCGAGTGCGTCCGCCGAGGTGTTTTCTGCCATCGGTATTTTGGTGATGGTGAAGTGCGGAGTTTTTGGCCGGTTCCTTGACGACTTGGAGGTATGCCTCCATCCTTTCGTTTTTAGCGTCGAACTCGCCGCCCGAAGGCGGTGACGAGCCGAGAGTCGCGAGAATGCGTCGAGCTCCTTTGCTCCGAGTTCGATCGCGAGGCGCATGCGGCTATCATTGCTTCGTACTCGCCTCGTTGTTGGAGGCCTTGAAGCCCGGTGCGAACGATTGTTCGAGGACTTCGTCGGTTGGCGATTTGAGCGTGATGCCGATGCCGGACCCGTGTTGGCTAGAAGACCCGTCGGCGTGAAGTGTCCAAGTGTTCTTCTCGAAGCCGTTGTCATTTCGGTGGTAGTTCGATCAGGAAGTCGGCAAGGACTTGTGATTTCGCGCTGGTTCTCGCTTTGTATTCGATGTCGTACTCGGCGAGTTCGACCGCCCACTTGGCGATTCGGCCGGCCGTGTTGGACTGTGCAGGATGGTTCGCAGCGGCTGATTCGTGAGGATGACTATGGAGTGGGATTGGAAGTATGGTCGGAGCTTTCGTGCCGAACTGACTACTGCCAAGGCCAACTTCTCCAAGGTTGGGTACCTGCTCTCCGCACCGTCGAGGGCTTTGCTCGTATAAAAGATAGGCTGCTGATCACCGCGATCTTCTTTGACCAGTACGCTGCTTACTGCCGAAGTTGATACGGCGATGTAGAGGTATAGGGTCTCTTGGTCGACTGGTTTGGCGAGGATCGGTGATGTGGAGAGGTACTCTTTGAGCTGTGCGAATGCCTCTTCGCATTTTTCATCCCACTCGAAGCGTTTGTTACCCTTTAGGAGCTGGTAGAAGGGTAAACATTTGTCCGAAGATCGCGATATGAACCGGTTGAGTGCGGCAATTCTTCCCGTCAGTCTTTGGACTTCCCTAGTTGTTCGGGGCGAGGAAGGTCCCCGATGGCTGCGATCGCCGGGTTTGCTTCGATGCCCCGTTGAGTGACAATATACCCAAGAAATTCGCCGAAGTCACGCCGAACGTGCACTTCGCGGGATTCAACTTCATCCCGTCTTGATTGAGTGTTGCGAAGCGGGTGGCGAGGTGATCGACATGGTCTTTGGCGGCTAATGACTTGACCGGCATGTCGTCGATGTATACTTCCATCGTCTCGCCTAGTTGGTCGGCGAACATGCGGTTCACCAGTCGTTGGTATGTTGCCCCCGCGTTCTTTAGGCGAACGGCATGACCTTATAGCGATAGGTACCCCGATCGTGATGAACGAAGTCTTTTCTCTGTCTTCGGCATGCATCATGATCGATTGTAGCCGAGAAGGCGTCCATGAAGGATAAGAGCTCGTTCCCCGCCGTTGCTTCGACGATTCGGTCGATGTGGGGTAACGGGTAGCTATCTTTCGGACAAGCTTTGTTGAGATCGGTGAAGTCGACGCAGACTCTCCACTTGCCGTTCTTCTTCTTCACGACCACGGGGTTGGCCAACCGGTCTGGATATCTCACTTCGTCGATTGATCCGGCATTTACGAGTCGTTCGACTTCGTCATTTACGGCTTGGCGCGCTCGGGTCCCAACTTTCTTCTCTTCGCTTGATCGGCTTGAAAGTTGGGTCCACGTTGAGTTCGTGGCGGTGATGTTCGGGTCGATGCCGGGCATGTCTTCGGTACACCATGCGAACGTTTTATAGTTCTCCTTTAAGAACTCGATCGGCTTGTCCCGCAACGTTTGCTCGAGGTTGGCGCCGATGCCGACACATCGCGTGATATCGCTTAAGTCGATGTTGACTTGCAATATCTTGTCCAACTTCGGGGCTTCTTCGTTCGTTGTTTCTTCGTATTGCGTCGCCGAAGTGGATGTTGAAGGATCGGAGGGCGCGATGTTTACCTTCGGCGAAAGGCTTCGGCCATTTCTTCGTCTTCGGCCCGAGTTATCGCGCGGGACTTTCGATTTTGAGTTCGGCGATAAAGCGGCTTCGCGCTATGCGGCGATTTCCTCGGACCGTTACCGTTCGGTTGGGCCTGGAAACTTCGGGCATTGGTGGTAGGTGGATGGGATGGCTTCCATCGCATGGATCCATGGAGTTCCCATGATGGCGTTGTAGATAGCCGGAGTGTCGATGACATCGAATTTGACCAGCCTGGTCACTCCTCCGATGTGCCTTTGGGAGTTTGATGGTTCCCGGTGACATGGTCGTCTCGCCGTTGAATGCGGTCGAGGGCTTCGATTCTCGCTTAATCGTGTAGTCCTTCAACTCCATTCGGCCGTAGTGTCTTTGTAGAAAATAAGATCGACCGAACTACCGGTGTCGATCATAACCTTGGCTACTTCGCGGTCGGCGATGAGTAGCTCCAAGACCAAAGGGTCGTTGTGGGGGAAGGCGACGCGGTCGTGTCGCGTTCGGTGAAGGTTATCTCTTTCGCCGCGTTTGCCGGTACGTCGGCCGTGGGTGCCCATTTGACCGCGGCTACGGCTCCGCGTTCGGCCCTCTTGATTGACCGGATCGAGTCGTTGCAGGTCGACGAGGCCTCCCATGATCATCCCGATCTTTTTGCGAGCGACTTTTGGTGGGCCGGGAAGTTCTTCCCGTTCTCTTTTGTCGGACGAGTCTTGGTTTCGCGTCGATTGCGTTCGGCTTGCCCGTTTGCCGGCTGGTTGGGTTCGGTTGTACGTGTATGCGGCTTTTATTTCTTCCGCCGTTGGCAATTTGACCTGTCCGGCCATGTATTCGCGCATGAGCGGGCTCTTAGATGTCTACACTCTTCGTTAGAGTGGCCATCTTGACCGTGGAAGCTGCAATGTTTTGACGCATCGTGTCTTCCCTGCTGGTCGTTGTTTTGGTGGCTCGATGAGCCTCGTTCGGGTTGTCACCCTGCGGCTGCTGCGATATCCTCCCGAACTACTCCTTTCTTGGTAGTTCCCTCGCTCGGATATCCCGAACCGTTTCCCGTCCGATTATATTCGGGGCGGTTGACGTTGTAAACTTGTTTGCTCTTCGGCATCCTCGATTGAGTGGACTCGGGATGTCGGCCTTTGTATTCCGCGTCGTAGTCTTGTCGCGGTTCCCGGTGTTCCTCTTGTTTCTCCTTTTCTTTTGGGACGGTCTTCGCCGTTCGTTTTTCTTAAAGCGGCAATGTCTTCCTCCGGTTTAATATACGCCGTCGCCTTATGCAACGCGTCTTCTAAGGTCTTCGGCAAATTCGTTGTGAGTTCGCGGAAGAATTGGGATTCGGTCCGGACCCCATTGCGCGGTGCTTCGATGGCGACATCATCGGGCACTTTTATTTTGGAGGCGACCTCCTTGAATCTTTCGACGTACGGCCGAAGCGATTCTCCTTCCGCTGCGTCATCTTCCACGGTCGGCGATGGACAACTCCTTGTGGATGTACATGGAGTAGTGTTTGAGGAAGACGGTTTGGAGCTCGTGAAAGTTCCCGATGGAGTTCGGCATGAGCCTCGTTGAACCATCGTTGTGCTCCTCTGTCGGGTTTTCGACGAAGAGGCGACGAAGAATCGGCATCTCTCGGTTCGGGTGCGAATCGTGCCCTTCCCATTGATATGGTGAATGAGGTAACGTGTTGCACGGGATCCTTCGTCCCATCATACTTCGGGATAGTGATTTTCCCGGGGTGCGGAATACGGAAACGCGTGATGTCCGATGTGAAGGGGACATTTTGTGCTTCTCTTAGGACGCGGCCGATCTCAGGTGCCGCGCTTGTCGCCTCGTGGACTCGGGAGTTCATCTCGGCCAGCTCTTGGCGCATTCTTTCTAGCTCGTAATCCCTCCCGGTTTGGGCGAATGTTGGTGCGTCTTGGAAGAGATGGTTGTTCGCGGCAACCTGGGGGTTAGCGAACGGCGGGGTTCGCTGATGAGTGTTAGGTCCGGCAGTCTGGTGAGCGAACTGCGGAGTGTTGTAGATTGACATCGGGTCATGAGTCCCGTAAAGATGTCCCGTCGGCGGCCGCCGAGAAACCGATGGTTTTGATTTTGCCGTGTCGCGAATTGAGTCGCATCGTTGAAGGTCCTCCGAACAAGTTTCTCGAATGTTCGGCGAAAAGTTGGCGGTGGTCTTGGGTTTTGAGATCTTTCGCTTGAGAGCGCCTCGAATCGTTCGTTTGTGGACTTGGTGAGGGTGTCCACCTTGTCCATTAAGCCGATGAGGAGTTCGGCGATTTCTGATCGGCCGTCTTGGCTGTTGCGACTAGCTTCGGCGGCTAATGTCGGCTCGGCACTCGGTATGGCTATGGTGACTCTTGGTTCGCGGGTTGGTTCGACAAGAGATGTACGAACCGGCGTCGGCGTGTGGAGCTCGATTCCGCGACTATTGGTGTGTGATCGGCGGGATCGCCGATGTACGTGCTTCGGCTAGTGCGGCTTGTAGGACGATTGGTACGTGTGAAGCGTTCTCTGTTTGGTTTGTCATTGTAGGCGGAAATGTTGATGTTCTTCTTGACTTCGGGCGTTCGTGAATTATCGTAAGCGTGAGAGTTTTTCCCGAAGTTTCCCCTCGGACGGCGCCAAATGTTAAAACGGGGTTCGGGTAAGATACCGAACCCGAGATGATTGTTATAGAAGTGGGGTCGGAAAACTCGTTAAGTGATAATGGGGACGAACGGATAATGCGAAGTCGATGTAAAGATAAATGCCGAACGAAAGTATAAAGTGCCGAACGAGAGAATATGATTAAGAACTCGGAGTTCGTTTGTTTATTGATTGAATGATTGTTTGATACAATGTCGAAGTGAAAGTATGTATTTCTAGTTTGTTTCTCTATAGATTCTCTCTCAAAATTCCGGATCCTTTGCTTATGAGCCAGAACCCTCTATTTATAGTGAAAGCCTCTGGTCCTTGGCGGGATTTTGCCCTTTTGGCGGGATCTCTTCGGCGCATGCCCGACATACGGAAAGCTGTTTTGTCGAACGCGGCTTTGCATTTAATGCGGGTGTCGAGCATGCTCCTGCATTTAATGCCCGTTCGGCTGACTTCTGTGCTCTGCGGGTCCGTACTGACACTTCGTCGACCGCGTGCGCATCGCCGTACGGACGTCACCGTGTCGGTCTTGGCGAGTCCGTACCGATGTCATCGTCGCGCATGCCTCCTTCGGTTGGGCTTTTGGCTTCGGGCCGGCCTTGACTTCGGCGGGCCTGGGCCGAACTCGGATAAGGGCGATGAATTCTCCCGTGACACCGGAATGGGCGGGCAGCTGAGTGGGCTGGCGCCACCCTTAACATACTACTACAACTTATAAACTACTCACCTTCCTAGTTTTTCCTTTTATAGAAATCTGTGAAAAGGATGTCCATAATATGATATTATTTTAAAAGTTAAAATTTGTAATTAACATATATACATATCTAAATTAATCTAAAATATTATTACTCGAACCAAAATGACGTAAATTAACTGAACACACTAAAATTTAATTATGTCAATGTAATGTATAGTGTCGGTGGAATCAATGTATGTAATAGTCATAGAAAATATATAACATGTAGTATTATTTTCATGTTATTAATCATATAATATAGTTCGTCGATTTTTTAAAGTTATTTCAAATTGTCATAACAAAAAAAAGTTATTTCAAAAACATCGCATCCTCATTGTTAATGAAACTATACTGAAAGTTTCTGATATTATTGATTCTTAAACCTTACAATCATTGATTACAAGATAGTGTTTTTATACCCAAAATACAGGATTCAGCTCTTAACCTAATCTTATTCATCTTCTGACACTTGGCAAGATCTGGCGTTGGTGAGAGATCCTAGAAGATCAAAACGGTTTCTAATCTCGATTATCTCACCTTGACTGCTTTTTGTACGGTTCATCAAAGGGGCGTGAAAGGCAGCTTTGTCTTCTACTGATGCAGACGACCGTTGTGAAGAAGAAGCCTTGATGTTGAGTTTATTGGGCTTGACTTCTTCTTTAGTAATGGGCTTCGGATGGTCCAGATTAGTCTTTATCAAACCCTCTTCTTGTACTGGAGGCTTAACCTCAATAGTCCCCCTCAAACTTGGCGTGGGGGGGCACGTGAACGCCAAGTTTGAACCTGAGATCTGTGAATGGTGCAGCCGGTAAGGATTTTGTAAAAATATCTGCTAGCTGTTGCTCAGCCGGAACATGTTTTACTATCAACGACCCAAGAGCCACTTTCTCTCTCACATAATGATAATCCAACTCAAAATGCTTTGTTCTTTTGTGATAGGAGGGATTAGCTGACAGTTGAACAGAGGATTTATTATCACCATATAGCTCCGGTGTTTGATGCAGCGGTATCCCAATTTCTTTCAGCACATTGCTTATCCATTTTATTTCAGACGCAGCCTCCGATAGAGCTCTATATTCAGCCTCTGTACTACTCCGTGAGACTGTAGGTTGTTTTGTTGAAGACCATGAGATGATAATTCTGCCCAGGAAAGTGCAATAACCACCTGTAGACCTTCGTGTTGTTCCACAGCCTGCAAAGTCACTGTCACTATAGGCTCTAAGTGTGCAATCTGTATCTTTCACAAAGGAGATACCCAACTCAGTAGTACCCTTTATGTATCTGATGATTCTCTTTAACAATGTGAAATCTGACATTGTTGGAGCATGCATTTTTTGACAAACATAATTCACTGCATATTGGATGTCGAGTCTTGTCAATGTGAGATACTTGAAGTTTCCCGGCCAAGCTCCTGAAGTAAGAGGGATTAGAGAATAGTTCGGGCTCCTGCGAATTCTGTTTAGCCGCAATGGAAGTGGTGTTGCAAGCGGTGTACGATTAGTCATGGCAGCCACAGCAAGGAGGTCCTCTGCATATTTTTGCTGAGACAGGAATAAACCTTGGTCTGTAAACTGAGCTTGTATTCCCAAGAAATAGTGAAGCTTGCCAAGATCTTTCATCCGAAACTGTGTGTGCAGCTTTTTATATAGATTTTCCAATGTCACAGAATTGTTGCCGGTGATGAGCATATCATCCACATATAATAAGAGCATGATTATGTCTTTTCCTTTTTGATAAACGAATAGTGAAGGATCTGATTTGTTGCAAATGAAACCATATTCCAACAAAAAGGTGCTGAACTTATCAAACCAGGCTCTTGGTGACTGTTTCAGACCATAGAGTGCTTTGTGTAGGCGACACACATAGTCTGGTTTAGCTGGATCAACAAACCCAGCCGGTTGTCTCATATACACAGTTTCTGTCAAATCTCCATGGAGAAACGCATTCTTAACATCCATTTGTTTGATGTTCCACTCCATGATGGTAGCAACATGAAGAATCATTCTTACAGTTGTTGTTCTTACAACTGGGCTATATGTCTCCAGGTAATCAATTCCTTCGGACTGATCATACCCCTTTGCCACTATTCTGGCTTTTAACCTCTCTAGTGAACCATCAGCATGAAGTTTAGGTGTAAAGACCCACCTATTTCCCAGTACATGCATATCAGCCGTATATGGTACTAATGACCATATGTTTGCTTCTTTGCAATTACTAAATTCCTCTTTCATTGCATTGGTCCAACCCTCATGTTTCAATGCTGCGGAAACTGTCCGAGGAAGAGGGTAGGCAATTCTCTGGATGTGAAGGTTGTATCTAGGATTAGGTTTGAATATCCCTAATTGGGATCGTGTAATCATTTTATGACCAGGAAGAGAGACTTGTGGAACTGGTGCTTGAGAACTTGGAGCTTGATTCTGTGGCAGAGTATCTGTTTGAATCTGTGTGGAGGACGGAGTTGTAGCAGGTAAAGCTGTAGATAATGTCGGAGAACCAGAAACATCCAGAGTATCTGTCCGAACTGGGGAAGAAGGTAAGATGTTGCCTATAGGAACAGAATCAAGGTCTGCCGTACACTCAGGACTTACCTCTACCTCAATCGTAGACACTGGTGTTGTTTTTTGTGTTGTTTCCGCACTTCGTATTGGGCTGAAATCTGTTCTTGTATTCATAGAGTTTGTAGATTGTACAGGAGAGGACCAGCTTTGTTGCCACAGAGAGTATGTTGAAGTAGATAAACTGGAATCAGCTTGTCGATAAGTGTCGGCAAAGGGAAAGCTATGTTCATCGAAGATGACGTGTCTGCTAATATATACTCTTCCATTGGTAGGCAGATAACATCGATAACCTTTATATTTATCATTGTATCCAAGGAAAATGCACTTGAGAGACCTCGGGTCAAGCTTATTTGACGTATAATCTCGCAATGTCGGAAAGCAAGCACATCCAAAAACCCGAAGAGATTGATAGTCTGGTGGTTTCCCCATCAATTTCTGATATGGACTGTGACGATCATCATCAGTAGAAGCTGGTAAAAGATTAATAAAAAAATTAGCAGTATAAAAAGCTTCTACCCAGAATTTTTGTGGTATTTTTGCTTGAAACATCATGGATAAGCCAAGCTCAGTAATATGCCTGTGTTTGCGCTCATCCAAACCATTTTGTTGCGGCGTGTAAGGACACGAAATTTGTTGTTGTATCCCACACTTTTGTAGGTGTTGAACAAATTTGTTGCTTGTAAATTCACCTCCTCCATCACATTGAAAAGAACCAATCTTGCTTTGAAATTGATTTTCAACTAGTGCTTGAAAAGTGATGAATACAGAAAAGAAATCAGACTTTGCCTTCAATGGATAGAACCAGCAAAAACGAGAGTAGTGGTCAATCAACACAACATAGAACCGAAAACTTTGATTAGACATTATTGGTGAAGGTCCCCACAAATCACAATGAATCTTTTCTAAGGGCCTAGTTGCAACAAAGAGAGAAGGAGAAAATGGTAGTCCTGAGCTTTTTCCAAGTTGACATGACTCACAAAAGCTCTTGACACTTTTATTGACTGTGATAGCTCTGCTAGATACTAACTGTTGAAGAACTTTTGAATGTGGATGACCTAACCTCCTATGCCACACCTCATCAGATGTTGAAGCTTGGCGAGAAGTATAGAACACCTTGAAGTCCGGATTCTCCAACAGATATAGCCCATCACGGTTGGTTCCCAGAACCAGTAACTTCTTGGTTTCCTTATCATTCACACGAACCCCATCACAATCAAACTCAAAAGAGCATGGATAGTCCTTAGTGAGTTTTGAAACAGACAATAAAGACTTTGCAATCTGAGGACAAACTAGCACATCTTTTAAAGGAAGCATACCTGATGATGATGGCAGTGTGGTTGAACCAGTATGTGTGATAGGAAGAAAGTTTCCATCACCTACCATGACTGCATCGTTACCTGAATAGGGTTGAGATCTTTGCAGATTGTGGTGGGAACTGGTTACATGTGCTGATGCGCCTGTATCTGGATACCACTCTTGGCCAGCATGTTCTGTGATATCCGTGATCCGCATGGCTGTGAGGGCACTAGGCAAGTCTTCAGGCTGATAGTTGTTGTTGAACCGATGCCAGCAGCGTAGTGCAGGATGTCCAGGCTTACCACAGATTTGGCATGTTGGTCTGTTTTCATTGCCATTTGCTGAGTTAGAAGGAGAGGAAATCTGTTGATGAAAACCTCTGCCTCTTGTTGAGTAACCTGTCCTGCCTCTTGTGTAACCCCCTCTGCCATATGTGTGGCCTCTACCTCTATTGTTATAGTATGAAAATGGTGGCTCAGACCTCATAGTATTAAAGGCTAGATGTGGTGACACTGTAGTATCCGTTGTGTATCCTTGGATTCTGTCCTCATAGCTAGTTAGTCTAGGTATTACCTCTTCAAAGGTGGGAGATGGGGATAAGTCCATAGAGCCTTCGATGCTTGTTTTGATTGGCTCATACTCCTTACCGAGACCATGTAAGGCCGCAAAGATTTTCATTTTCTCACTTACAGGACTTCCAATGGATGTGAGCAAGTCACAGACATTCTTAATATCTCTTAGATATTCTGTCATCTGTTTGTCCCCTTTGGAAATTGTCTGAAGCCTTCTCTGGAGTTCAAAAAGACGAGCTTGATGAGACTCTATTGAAGTGTTTGGCTAGACTTGTCCACACTTCTTGAGATGTTGCAGCAGCTCCAACAACACTGAGAATATCTTCTGAAAAAGAGCCAAGTAGCCATGATTTTACCACTTGGTCATACCGTAGCCAATGTTGAAAATCTGGATTTGGTGTCTCTTCTGTGGTACCGTTGATGGTGGGAACTGGTAGAGAAGTCGCCGGCGGTAGTATGGTACCGTTGATATGACCCAGAAGCCCTTGTCCAGCAAGAAAACTCTCAAATTGATTTTTCCACAAAAGGTAGTTTCGATCTGTAAGTTTAATGGTAACGCAGTTACTGATGTTTAGTTTCGGACCAGAATAAGGTTCCATGGATGCATCCATGGCTCTGATACCATGAACGTAAGCACTATACTGAAAGTTTCTGATATTATTGATTCTTAAACCTTACAATCATTGATTACAAGATAGTGTTTTTATACCCAAAATACAGGATTCAGCTCTTAACCTAATCTTATTCATCTTCTGACACTTGGCAAGATCTGGCGTTGGTGAGAGATCCTAGAAGATCAAAACGGTTTCTAATCTCGATTATCTCACCTTGACTGCTTTTTGTACGGTTCATCAAATGGGCGTGAAAGGCAGCTTTGTCTTCTACTGATGCAGACGACCGTTGTGAAGAAAAAGCCTTGATGTTGAGTTTATTGGGCTTGACTTCTTCTTTAGTAATGGGCTTCGGATGGTCCAGATTAGTCTTTATCAAACCCTCTTCTTGTACTGGAGGCTTAACCTCAATAACTTCGACGTTAGCTACAAAGCTGAATTCAACAACTTATTAAATTTCATGTCATTTCATAACCATTTAATAAAGTCTTTTTTTTGTTAAACAAACCATTTAATAAGTTGATTGTATTTGTACCATTTAATAGTGTATGATTTAGTATTTCGTTTATGTATCTTCGCAAATATTTGTTTCTACACGTAAATGTAACTCAAGTTTTAAAAGTAGTTAAAAACAAACATAAATTTGAACATTAAATATTTCAAGATTTGAATATAAGATTATATATTTTCTTTTTATCAAAGAGATTCTTGACGGTTTGTTAAAATATATATATGAAGCTTATTTTATAACATTAATTGAACACAACGAACTTTCAATTATAACTTAAATATAACATTAAAATCATCCGATGTAAGACAAAATGGTGCTTAAATTTCTAAATCAAAGAAAATTTACGTTCCAACAAACCATTTTTAAAAAGTTTATAATGTATATATTTATGTTTGCTAAAAAACAAAACATATTAATTCATTCTCATACGTTCATCTATTTTGTTTCCTATAAATACCTTCACAAATAATTATTTTTGGTTATGAACAAAAAAAAAGCTGTTCCATTATTTTTTCTCTCAAAATTATAATATATACTATGTTTCTACATTATACATATATGTTTTCCGAATATAAACTGAATATTGTTTGAAAATGATAATTCGTTGGTCCCGGGCCCAGATTTATACCATGCTTCATTTGAAATCAAGGTAACAATGTTGTATATGAAGTATAAGACTTTTATATGATTTTTATGGAATTTTAAAAAGTTGGAAGTTTCTTATATGAATTCTCGTGACATAATATACTGCCATATTTTTTTGATATTTATTTTGGATTGACAAATGACAACCGTGAACAATGAATATATATAGTTGGTCCATCTATATATTTTTAAAATTAATTATACATACCGTAGTCCGTAGACCTACTTTTATTTAATTATATGTTTGCCAAATATCAATATTTTATTTGGACCTCTCTTTGTTTATGGCTGTCACGATACGAGAGATCCACAAGTCTATAATATGCCATTTTCGAACAATTATATATATATATATATATATTTACAATTAAATAACCGACATAATATCAATTCGCATTTTGGTTTGATTTACCTTTGATTATAAGATGAGACAAAATGTAGAAAATACAAAGCCAAACAAGCATCATAACTATAAGAAATAAGAAATTTAATTTAACTTCTCTTAATATACATATCTTTATCTGTAATGATAAAGAAAACCAGTTTTGAGGGATTCTTCTGAGAACACGGACTCCCTTTTGTGGGCAAAATCTAAAGCAATTTAAGAGTATTTGGTTTTGAAACCGTGACTTTTACTGCTTGTGTTCTTTCGATCTTTCTTTAAGAAAAAACACATTTTTTGCTTTAATCTTCTTCAAAATTAGGGTTTCTCCTTAAACTTTGTCTCGAGCCTGTGCTTTTTTCTTGTCTTCTTCCTTCCTTCGAAGCTTTCGCAAGAAATTTCGAGTTAATCCCAGTGAATGTCTCCTGATATCAACAAAGCACTCATGGACCTATACATTGAAGAAGAAGAGGTCCCTTTTGATCTTCCTGATCTACCTGAGTATTGTTCCAACGATAGAAACGCCATGAGCATCATCGGTCGTCTCCTTAACCCTGAGTGTCAAAGTATGAAGAAGCTCATCTGACATGCACAGGAAATGGCAGATCTACGATAGAGTAAAAGGGAAAGCGTTGGGAAAAGACAGGTTCCAGTTCTTCTTCCAGTTTCAACAAGATCTAGATGGTGTTTTAAACAAAGGTGTATGGTCGTTCGATGAATGGTCCATTGTGTTAGAGAAATGGTCTGAGTTCCCTCCCGACTATTTGAAGTTTATTACGGTTTGGGTGCGTTTGCGCACATTCCCGAAAACTACTCGACTCTTGCCTCCATCAAAGCTCTTGCTGAGATTATTGGTGAAGTCAAAGAGGTAGCTTTCGACCCTACAAAAGAACAAAGTCAAGACTATGTCAGAGTAAGAGTTCGTGTCGATGTTTCTAAGCCGCTAAGAAGATCTAAAGAAGTAAACTTACCTAATGGTGAAAAAACCTCGGTTTTTTATGACTACGAAAGGATCCAAAAGAGATGTTATGCTTGTCAAAGGCTGACCCACGACAAAGATAAGTGTCCGTATTTAATCAAGCAAAGACAAGATAGAGCCTTGGAGAGAAGACAAAAAGTGATTGTGGAGAAACAGAAGCTTGAGGCTGCTATGGCCACGGTTCTGAAAGAATCTGACCCCCTGTTTGGTGTTCTCAATGAACATCAGGTAGGGATTGATCCTGTCTCTGGAAAACCCAATATAGCCACAGAAGTCTTTGGATACTTATGAGACTTTACCTCATTTCTGTGAGGGCCACGAAAGGAAGATAAGAGAAGAAAGGGTAAAGAGTTACATTTGCGAGGTTGAAAAAGATCTGTCCTAAAGAAGATGGTTCTAAGACTGGAAGCTCCTCCTCTGGTTACTAAGGAGCTTGACAAAGGGAAAGGCTTAGTGTTTGATTTTGAAGGATCCAACTTTTCATCGGCAAGTGAAAATAATCAAAGTTCGTTCCAAAGGCGATGGGTGATGCAATAAAATGCGGAGGCAAACCTGGTGGGGAATACGGTCAATTCAGCGATGGAGTGTGGGAGGAAAAAGGGCTCGATTCTGGTTCTTCCTTCTTGGAAGGTTACGGTATTTAGAGCTGGTTCATTTGAACTAGTTCTTCGGGACCTTTCGAAGAGAAGAAGATAAGGAAAAGACCTTACAAAAGTAGAAGAAAGCGAGAGCTTCCATCCTCATTTGTTAGACAAGTCGAGCTAGAAGTTACCCCAAGGTTAAATGCGAGTCAAAACAAAAGAAAGAGTGAAGGTGTCGAGAGTCCTCCTCTCAAAACAGCAAGGATGGACTTGCAAGAGGTGGTCCCAAAGGGGGGACTGCCCAATCTTTAAATGAGCATCCTCTCGTGGAATTGTCAGGGCTTGGGGCGGCCTCAAGACTTGACTCTTCCAAGGCTCAGGGATTTGCGTAAAAACCATTTCCCGAGGTTATGTTCTTGATGGAAACAAAGAATAGTAGAGACATGGTAGTTGACTTGCAAGTTTGGTTGGGTTATGACAATGTATATACAGTTGATCCGGTTGGGCTGAGTGGTGGCTTGGCTCTGTTATGGAAGAATAGCGTAGAAGTAGAAGTAGTGTTTGCAGACAGAAACCTCATTGATGTTCAAGTATCTATGGGGAGTGAAGTTTTCTTTTTATCTTGTATATATGGTGACCCGGTAATCAAGAAGAGGAGTAGGGTATGGGAGCGTCTCATAAGAATTTCCCTTGGTAGAAAGATTAGTTGGGCCATGATAGGAGATTTCAATGAAATCTGTCACAATGGGGAGAAGCTTGGTGGTCCAAGAAGAGCTGACTCCACTTTTACAGATTTCAACAATATGCTGGCTATTTGTGGTATGGAAGAACTTTCTAGTCATGGTAAGAGTTTCACTTGGAGAGGTAAAAGGTGGGATCATTGGGTCCACTGTAAACTTGACAGATGTTTTGGTAACAAAAAATGGGTCTCATCCTTTCCTTCCTCCAACCAAACTTTCATGGAGAAAAGAGGATCAGATCATAGACCAGTCCTTGTTCAACTAAGAGCCTCTAGTGACAGTTATAGGGGTAAGTTCAGATTTGATAAGAGATTTTTGTTCAAACCCATGGTGAAGGAAACTATAGAAAAGGCGTGGAAAGGTATTGGGCAAAAGCAGCAAGCTAGGTACGTCTCGAAAGGCGAGGAGTTTGTAGAAGAGAATTAAGTAAGTGGAGGAAGAAAAATAATCTTAATTCAGGAGAAAAAATTCACCATTTGGAGGAAGCTCAGAGTTAGAAGCGATCTGCTATCATTCCTTCATCTCTCAAGGAGTTTACACTTAAAAAGATGCGGCTCTAGCTTACAAAGAAGAAGAGTCTTTTTGGAAACAAAAAAGTAGACGAGAAATGGTTGAAAGAAGGAGACTCAAACACAAAATTCTTCCATGCCTCCGTTAAAGCTAACGGATCTAGAGTTAGCATTCGAGTGTTGAAGGATGTTAATGGTATCCCCGGAGATCCGAAGCTTCAAAGGGAGAAGTGGGCGTAGCCTACTTTAAAGATCTTTTTCAGTCATCCAACCCTGATAACTTTCAGATTCTGTTTCATGACTTCCCTAGGAAGGTGTCTGACTCAATGAATGAAGATCTGATCAGAAATGTCTCGTGTGAAGAAGTGCGGGTTGCTGTCTTCGCAATAAAAGCTTTCAGTGCACAGTGCGACGGGATGACAGGGTTTTTCTTTCAGCAGTATTGGAACACTGTTGGGGTGCAAGTGACTCAAGAAATTCAACAATTCTTCATCTCAAGTGAGTTTCCAAAGGAGTGGAACTTTACTCAGTTATGCTTATTGCCTAAAACTCCCAAACCAAATCGGATGGGGAACTTAAGGCTATCGGTTTGTGTTCGGTGATGTACAAGATCATAGCCAACATTCTAGTCGCTAGGCTAAAGCCATTACTTCCTTCCATTGTGTACGAAAATCAAACGGCCTTTGTGGCGAAGGCTCATTTCGGACAACATCATAGTGGCTCATGAGTTAGTTCATAGCACGAGAACTCATCCTAGAATCTCTCGAGAGAGTCTATGGCTATCAAGACCGATATGGCAAAAGCATTTGATAAGGTAGAATGGAGTTATTTGAGAGCTTTGTTCACGGCATTGGGATTCCATAACAAATGGATAGAATGGGTTATGTATTGCATTTCCACGGTATCTTTTTCAGTGCTTCTCAACGGCCAAGAGTTTGGATGCATCTACCCTCAAAGAGGTATAAGGCAGGGTGATCCTTTGTCTCCTTTCTTATTTGACCTATGCCTTTGAAGGTTTGTCTCACATCATGAACAAAGGCGAGAGGGAGGAACATCTCGGAATTTTCTTTTCGAGGAGGTCCTTCGGTGAATCACTTACTATTTGCCGATGACGACCTCTTCACTGTAAGGCCTCTGTTTTACAAGCCTCGGCTTGCAAGCGCCCTTCAAACATACGGTGAAGCGACGGGTCAAACCATCAACAAATCAAAGTCCTCCATTACGTTTGGGAGTAAAGTGGACCACGAAAGGAAAGAGAGAATCCAAACTATTCTTGGCATAACTAATGAAGGTGGAGCTTCTAAATATTTGGGTCTACCAGAGTGTTTTAGTGGGTCTAAAGTTCAGATGTTCTCCTTCCTAAAAGATAGGTTAAAGGATAGACTTTACGGTTGGTTTGAGAGATCTTTATCTCAAGGTGGTAAGGAAGTATTACTCAAGTCTGTTGCTACTGCTATGTCAACCTACGCCATGTCATGTTTCAGGCTTCCTATATCGGTTTGTAACAACTTTGAAAAGTGCAATGGCAAATTTCGGTGGAGAGTCGAAGAGCACAAACAGAAAATTCACTGGATAAGTTGGGAGAAATGTTGTTTGTCTAAAGACAAAGGGGAATGGGTTTCAAAGACTTGGAGTGTTTTAATCAAGCTATGCTCGCTAAGCAAGCCTGGAGACTTCTTAATGACCCCTTAAGCCTCTTTTCCGGTTTAATGAAGAGTAGATATTATCACTCCTCTGATTTTTTGAATGCAAATATAGGAGCAAGACCATCATACGCTTGGAGGAGCATTATCTACGGTAGAGAAGCTTCGAAAGGACTCAAACTTCGGGTGGGTAATGGAAAAAATATCAGTGTGTGGATGGACAAATGGCTAGAAGATGGAACTATGAGAGCCCCTTTTCGTAAAAATTCCCTGTTTGATTTGGAATTAAAGGTTTCTGACCTAATTGAGGAGAATGGGAGAAGATGGGATATGGCTAAGTGGAAGAACATTGTGTTTCAGGGGATATCCCCTTGATCCTGAAACTTAAGCCTATTCCTAACCAGAAAGATTTTTGGGTTTGGGAGCATGTTAAAAGTGGAGAATTCTCAGTTAAGACCGGTTATGAAGTCGTAGCAATGGAAAGTTACGTGAGGCGATACGAAGCTTTGGTAAAACCTTCCCAAAATGATTTGAAAGCAAAAGTATGGGGGCTCAAAACAACGCCAAAAATCAAAAACTTTTTGTGGAAAGCTCTTAGTGGAGCAATCTCCGTTGATGATTGCTGAAGCGAAGGGATGAAGACGGATGGTAGATGCCAATTATGTGGTAATGATGGAGAGTCTATAAACCATGTGTTGTTCACTGCTTGTAGCTAGACAAATCGGGCATTATCTCACTTCCGGTTAAAATTTGTTGGCTTCGACATTTCATCACTCTTATCTAACATGAACTACTTGATAAAGATTTACACAAAAAGAGGCCATCCGAAACCATAACGAGGAGCTTTCCTTGGTTGCTTATGGTTCATTTGGAAAGGAAGAAACTTTCTACTTTTTGAAGGTAAGAGATCTACCCCTTTGGAGAGTGTTGAGAAGAGTAGAGATGAAGCCGATCTTTGGTTTACGACTCAATTAGTAAAAGAGAGTGAGGCCATAGCTATGAAATCTGCCTAAATATTTCCAAAGGCCGGTCAAAACCACATGAAGGATGGTTAAAGTGTAATCTAGGCTACTCGTAGGACAAGACAAAGAAGATAGGAGGGGTTGGTGGTTACTTAGGGATCACGTAGGTAAAGTGTGGCTGCGTGGGAGGAGAAGCTTTTACATGAAAACGACCAAGAGAGCCTAAATGTGAGTTTGCTATGGGCCATTGAAAGTATGGCTAGCCTCCACATCACTAAAGTCATTTTTGCCTTGAACTCGGTGGAATTTATATCTCTGTATGGAAAGACTCAAGGCACGCGCATGTTTTAAAGGTGTAATCCAACTTATCTTGGAAGAATTAAACAAAATTGGTCGGTGGAAATTGGCATGCGAAAATACCACTTCCAACAAAACAACCTATTCTTATAGCTAAAAGTGTGATTAAGGAGGATAGGACACGATCTTATATTGCCTCGGGTGAACCATTTTGGCTTAGAGATGAGCTTAGCATAGAGAGGAAATTTTCTTTGGTATGACCATCCATTTATTGAAGTCGAGTTTGTTTTTTGGGTTTATGGCCACTTTAGTCTTTATAGTTCTTTTAGATCTTTGTCTTTATCTACTAGGATCTTATGCCGATGCTGTATAGATGTCAAGGGGTTTGTATTCTAAGGTTCTTTTTCAGTTTTTAATATAAGCATTATTCAGTGAAAAAAAAAAAAAAAGAGGGATTCTTCTGATTAAAGAAAAATATTATAATATAAATATTATTAAATCAAGTACATCTATTATAATATAAATTATTATTATAATATAATTCTCTTTTTCGTTTTTTTGTGCACCTACTATAATTCTTTTTAGTTAACGATTTGGAGGCAAGACTTGCTAATGTGGTTTAGTTATGACTGCAATACCGTTATTTTATCTTCCAAATAAATTTAATTTATCACATTAGAAAAAGAAGTAAAAATACCTTGAATGTATTTGGTCAACCAAAACTCAATTTTCATGATTTTTTCTATAAATATTAAACTTATCAAATACACAGTTTCTTACAATATACGCGTGCGTGTATGATATGATATGAACCAAAAAGATAATAGTAATTTAATAATGTCAATGTGTTTAATTAAAGGTCCACTTTGGCTTTTGTATCAAATCAAATAATTCCTTAAGCAAATATTTTCTTAAGTATTTTTCGTTACAAAAAAACACACTATAAAATCACAGTTTTTGCCGACAAAAAAATAAAGGAAAATCCCAAATACCGTTTTTTCTCACTCTTTTTTGTTTCCTTCACCGATCTTCTCCCTTTATCTCCGACGTGCTTCATCTTCATTCTCCGGTGAAATTTTGCCTGAGAATAAGCCAAAAGTTTTCTCCTTTTTTCATTTTCTATGCCTCTGCGTCTAAAATCTGTAAACAATTTTCGACATTGCGTTGGTTTTTAGCTGAGATCTTGTTCTGGGTTTGCTTAAAGTTCAATGTTGTCTCTGTAATCGCATCTTAAACGGAAAATCTGAGTTTTTCAAGGTGTGATTATTGCTCACAAAGTGCTATTAGTATATAATTAATCAAAACTTTGTTCCTTTTAAGCTGAGAAGAAAAGCTTTGTTTAGTTTTTCTTCTTCTCAGGCTTTAGATCACTAAGTGTTCGACGAAATTCCTCTGAGAGAGAGAGGTTGTGTGAGAAGGGTAGGTAGGAAATTTAGAAGAATGTGTAAAATGGAGAAGTTTCTTTACCACAGGAAACTATGGGAGATAAAGGTTAGGCTTTTGGGAGAGACCAAGGCTGAGAAACACAACAACTCTTTTGTCTCGAGGTCTCGTGTAATGAGCATATGGATGATCCGTGCTGTTACTGTGTTGTTGATTTGGAGCTGTTTTGTTCATTTGATGGCTTTGGGAGAGATGTGGGGACCAAGATTGTTCAAAGGCTGGCCTTCTTGTTTCAATCACAATGAGTTGTCTATGGTTGCAGAAGTGTCGTCTCTTCCTGCGAAAATTGCACTTCCTCCTAAAAGTAAGCTCTTTTTAGAGAAATTTTGATTGATCAAACCGAATAAAGTAGTTAACTTGGAGAGATGCTAATCTTTTGTTTTTGTTCTTATCAGGGTTATATCAGAACAATGGTTATCTATTGGTTTCTTGCAATGGAGGACTCAATCAAATGCGAGCAGCGGTATGATGAGAGCTAAATAGTTTCTTTGCAATGATTTCATCTTTTGGTGATATGATTTGCTTACTTTTTTTTTTTGTTTGCTATCTATAGATATGTGATATGGTAACAGTTGCAAGATACATTAATGTTACACTTATTGTGCCAGAGCTTGACAAGACCTCATTTTGGAACGATCCAAGGTAATGTAACTCATCAAATATCACTTGAAGGTTATGTTTGAGCTCTGTTTTTATTAAGTCAATAATCTCTTAATATGTTTTCTTCTATGGAGCAGTGAATTTAAAGACATTTTCGACGTGGATCACTTCATAACTTCGTTAAGAGATGAAGTTCGGATACTCAAAGAGTTACCTCCAAGGCTTAAGAAAAGGGTTGAGCTTGGAATGTATCACGCAATGCCTCCTATTAGCTGGTCAAACATGTCTTACTACCAAAATCAGGTTGGTTTACTAAGTTTGATATCTTCTTCAAAATTTGTCTACACTTTGTTTCATGTACCTAAAGTCCTTTCAAACCGGAGCAGATCCTTCCATTGGTGAAGAAGCATAAGGTTTTACATCTGAACAAAACCGATTCAAGACTCGCTAATAATGGACTGCCTGTGGAGGTTCAGAAGCTGAGGTGTCGAGTGAATTTTAACGGGCTTAAGTTTACTCCCCAAATTGAAGAATTAGGCAGACGAGTAGTCAAGATTCTGAGAGAGAAAGGTCCCTTTCTCGTCCTGCATCTCAGGTACGAGATGGATATGTTAGCATTCTCCGGTTGCTCACATGGTTGTAATCCCGAGGAAGAAGAAGAACTAACAAGAATGAGGTAGGAAAACCCGAAAATCTAGTCTTGCTTTTCGTTCCAACGTGTACGGATCTGTTGATGTAATTTATCTATGTTTGTAGATATGCTTATCCATGGTGGAAAGAGAAAGTCATAAACTCTGAGGTGAAGAGAAAAGAAGGCCTTTGCCCTTTAACTCCTGAGGAAACCGCTCTCACGCTTACCGCATTGGGTATTGATCGTAATGTTCAAATTTACATAGCTGCGGGAGAAATCTACGGCGGTCGAAGGCGTATGAAGGCTTTAACAGACGCTTTTCCAAATGTGGTAAGTAGTCATTTTTTCGTTTTCTGCATTTTATTCAAAACTCATATCTTCCATTGAATCCATTGTCTTAACTAAACTCAGGTCCGGAAAGAAACCCTACTCGAATCCTCTGATCTTGATTTTTGTCGGAACCATTCATCTCAAATGGCTGCACTTGATTACCTAGTGGCTCTCGAGAGCGATATATTTGTTCCAACCAATGATGGAAACATGGCAAGGGTCGTTGAAGGTCATCGCAGGTGAAATATCGTTATCTTATCTTTCTTCTCGCATTTATCTCCATGAGGCTAACAACACTATCTTTTCAGATTCTTGGGGTTTAAGAAGACAATCCAGCTGAACAAGAAGTTCCTAGTGAAGCTAATAGATGAATATACAGAAGGATTGTTGACTTGGGATGTGTTCTCATCCACAGTTAAAGCGTTTCAGTCTAGTCGAATGGGAAGCCCGAAGAGACGGTTAGTGATTCCTAATAAACCAAAGGAAGAAGACTACTTCTACGCCAACCCGCAAGAATGCCTGCAGCTGTTAGATGAACCAGTGAGAGTCATTTGAAGAAGGTGACTTTCACCATTGTCTAGAGAACTTTGGGGGTTAAAAGCTCTAATTTACAGTTTGAAAGATGAAGTTGCAGTGAAAGAGCATTCAATGGATGGAGAGAAAAAAAATGTTGATTGAAATTTTTAGTGTAAAGTTTGGCCTCCATGGCCTTGCCAGTTTTGTTAGCTAAATCTATATTATTATTTTTGAAGTACTAATTTGAATTTACCCAAAAATACTAATTTATTTACAATCCAATGCCAATTCTTTTTAACAACATGATTAAAAAATTTCAAAAGGCTAAAAAAATAATTTTCAAACAATACAAACAATAGGAAAGCGATATCATTACGAATTTTCAAAGTTACGGAAACAAATATCATTACGAAAATTAATAAACAATATTATTGGTAAGATAATTTTTTTTAGGAAACCAATAATTTTCTTAGTAGAAACCAATAATTTTCAAATCAAAATATGATATATCTTTCCTACGATAATCAAAATAAGAATTGAGTAAATGTTGATTCCTTTAATTAATTGTTAAAATGAATATATTACCAATGAGAGAGTATTCTTATATAATACGACAATAATAAAGAAAGATTTATTACAAAGGAATTATATCATTACAAATTTGGCAAGAAAAACAATACAACGTTAAAATGATAATTTGGCAAGAAAATTATTCGAAAATTAATAAAGGAAGTATATCATTACAAATTTTTACCAATTATATTTTTAATCAATTAAGTTTCCAAAATTGAAAACGACCAAGTTTTGCTAAACCCTAAACTTTTACTACTAAATATCATACCTATATATAAGATATTCTACCTACTCACAAATCACATAACAAACAAAAACTACAACCCGTCTATATGCTTTCAAGCATTACCATCAATATGGTAACTCACTTGTGGTTCTTTCATCTAAAATCATACAAAAGCTCTACTATTTGTACCTCTTCTATAGCTATCTGTAATAAACATAATTTTTAGGATCTTTACATCTATATCATAAGAGCTTTACATCGATTCCATAATGTGATATTCCTAAGTCCTACTCTGAAACATGAATCGTTATATACACACAGATCAATCAACAATGTGTATTCACATATCATACCAAAGCTACTATGTCATGTGCTCTAAAAGCAAACTTCACAACATGAATCATTACATAGAGACACAACAATGTGAGATCAAAACAATCATTACCAAAAGCTACTATGATCTATGTTCTAAGTTCTAAAAGCAAACATGTAGATCTAAGTAACGAAGAAGAAACAACTTCACCCAACTTCAAAACCGGACCACTCTTTCTCTTCAGCTTTACTTCATCATCTTCGCCACCAGCTCCTCCTCCTCCGTCTCCATCACCAGCGTTCCGTGGTTGTTTCCATTCTCCTCGCCGCCATCTCCGCCGTCGACGCCGTCAAGTTTAGGCTCAAAATCATCTAAAGCTTCGTTTTTAAGCTGCTATATGCCCATTCCGGTACCGATCTACCGGAGATTTCGCCATAAACCTATTTAATTGGATGTTCGGAATAAGGGCTTCTATAACCTGCTATGTGTTGTTGGTTTCTTATGCGAGAAAAGTATGTCACTCGCTTTTTGCTCAATTTAATTTAGGTTTAGAAATATTTAGGAAACTTTCCCTTTCCACCTTCGATATAAACAATATCAACCTTACGATAAAAAGTATATCTATCTTTACTTTTTACTAATGTTATTTGTTACATCTAAAGTTTTTATTAATGTTATTTGTTACATCTAAAGTTTGTGATTTAAATTATGGTCTCTTTAAATTACTTAGGATGTACTATGAATTATTTATTATTCTCATGTGTTAATATATCGATAGCTAATACAATATAATAATAACAAATATTAAAAACACCATTTGTACAAAATATTTCATGTATATATTATTTGCTATTTTTTCCTCCTAATTTAATATACATTATTATTTTTTAAATGCAAAATTATAAATTATTAAATTATAGATATATACATTTATTTATTTTAGAAAACATAGACCCGTGGTATGTCACGGGTTAAATCCTAGTAAAATGTTATTTGTAATTAAAAGTTTCGTTACATTTATATATATTTCATATTATTGTTCTCTCTTCATAGAATTATCTCAATTTTCCTACGTTATCATTTTCTGTTAATTTTTTGAAAAGAAACTTGTGTAAGTAAGAAATGACAGTTTCGAGATTGTACAGTTATATTGTTATAAAATTAATAAATTTGGTAGTCAAACTACTTGTACTAATTTTTCTATTGTTTTTTTTTGTGAACAAAATAATTCATGTTTTAGGTTATGAAGCTTATGACTATTATATTGGTTAGTACAATAACACTAATATTCACCAACTTATTCAATTTGCTCCACTACCTAAACTAAAAAACCTTAAGTGGAATCCGCTCCATTACTAAACAAACACTAATTTTCACCTAATTTATGTGTTGAAAACTATTTTGGGTTCAAAAAATTCAAAGCCAACAACAACAACATTGTTTACAACCAAATCACTTCAACTTTTGCAATCATTTGGAAAACAAATGAAAATTAATTGGCCATGACCTAACCCATTATGTCCATTTACAAAAAAAACACACTAGTTTAAGAGAAAAGCAAACCATAGTTTATATCTCGAGAAAATACAAAATTATTCCACGAGTTAAACAATACATATATGATATATAGTTTCAAGTGTATTTGAGTGATCCAAGAAATTAAAATTATCCTAATAGTTATACAAGTGATCCAAGAAATATTCAATATATATATATGCGGGTGGTTCAATAAATTCCAATTCATCTACCACTCATGAAAAATTCGTCCAAGTTCTTGATGTTATCAAATGTATTTCAGTCGAATAATTAATATTGGTTTCTTTTTAAAATGAGTTTTACATCACTAATAGTACAATTTACACTTTAACATAAAGTTATAGCCGTTTGGATATTGTTGGATCCACCGAGACACATAACTTTCGCAGCACAATAAGTACAAAAAAGTTTATCAAGATTTATATTACTAATTAAATAGGATCAAAAAGTTGGTGGCTATACATTGTTTATGTGGTTTAATAATAGTTAGTGAAGTTGATAATTTACATTCACAAGTTAAAATTCTTTTATGTAACTTATATTTCTTCTAACTTTTTTCTTGGGTCCTATTTGAAATCATGGTATGTCTCTCTATTTTCAAACAAGTTCTACAAATATGTAAGTGAAATATGGAAAATGCATTGACATATCCAAACAAAATGTATGTCATTAATTATAATTATATAAATTAAAATAAAATATAATTATGAAAACATTTTTGTTTTTATTACTTTCAAACCCAAGGTATTACACAATGTAACGCTGCCTGTTAAGGCCCATTAAGCAAAAAACCTAAAAACAAAGGCCCAATAGCCATCTGCTTAGCTATATCCGTTGCAGCTTTCGATCACAAGAAAAGGAAACAAAAATCAGGGCTTTTATTAACAATCAGAAAATACAAGGGGTTAAATTTGTAATATATAAAAATATAGAGGACGAAAAACATTAATTTGGAGAGTTAAGTAATCGGAAGAACAAAAAAAAGAGGAACGAGGTAGCTCGTTGATCAAAGAAGAAATTGCTAAGCGATTCATTGGCTTGGATCAAACCCTAATCCCTATGACGGGTTTCGTGATTCGTATTGGGTATTTTGCTGATTGATTCTTCCTTTTGATTTCGTGTCTAAAAACCTCATGGATTTGTTAAAGTTGTCAACTTTTTGTAGGTGAAAGTTTCGTCTTTTAAGGATCTATCCTTTGTTTTTGAAGACAATGATGAAGTCTGGGAGTGCGGCGAAATTGATAGTAGAGGCTCTGCTTCAGCGTTTCTTGCCTCTCGCTAGACGCCGTATCGAGACAGCTCAAGCTCAGGTTTCGTCTCCCTTTCTTCAATAAGCTTGTCTTCTTCTTCTTAGACTAGTGATATATGGTTTATTTGGTGTGGTGTTTTTGTAGGATGGACAGTATCTTCGTCCATCAGATCCTGCTTATGAGCAGGTTCTTGATTCTTTGGCTATGATTGCGCGTCACACGCCTGTTCCTCTTTTAGAAGCTCTACTTAAATGGAGAGAAAGGTGTGCAAAATCTCATTAATCTCTCTCTCTCTCTGTTAACTTTGCAGTGTTTTAGCTTGAGTCGTTGATAGTCCATGTATGCATTTTTGCTTTTGGCCTCGTTGATGCATTATCTTAATTTCTTATTTGGACACCACTTATAAGTGTAGCCACTTCTATGGACATTATTAATATCTTGTTTCCTTGCAGTGAATCACCTAAAGGCGCAAATGATGCATCGACTTTCCAGAGAAAGGTATTTTCTTTTGGCTTTTTAAGTCATCGGGTTTTAGTAACTATGTGCACTTGACCCAGCTGACCAGACTGTTATACTCTCTCTTCTTTGTTTCTTCGTGTACAACGTACCGATCTTTAAGAACACTATTATCCATGGTCTTATTTAACCAGTTTCCGGATTTGGTTTCCATGTATCTGATATATGGTTTTACATTACTGGAATCAGTTGGCTGTTGAGTGCATCTTCTGCTCGGCTTGTATTCGTTTTGTAGAGTGTTGCCCGCAGGAAGGGCTCACCGGTATGTTTCTTTCTTCTCTGTTCATTTGTTTTCGGACAAAATGTGTATACTTCCTTGCTGAAAGAAGAGCCTTTTTCATTAATGGCAGAAAAGCTATGGTCTGGACTTGAGAATTTCGTTTTTGATTGGCTAATTAACGCTGACAGGTAGTGTGATTTTAGAATCCAGAGCTGTTCAAATTTATTTGATTCGCTAAAGGCTATGCTTTTTATTCTTTAGTTTGCCTTTTTCGAGTTATAAAAAGCTAATGTGTGTTTCAACGTTACAGGGTTGTTAGCCAAGTTGAATACCCATCACTGGTCGATTTGAGGGGTCTACTTCTGGACTTGGTTGCTCAACTCTTGGGTGCACTATCCCGTATAAGGTATTTCATTTGGTAATGTTAGTTGTTAATGATCCTCCAAGCATGATGAAGTATAAATGAAAAAGATGGACTTACATTCACAAGCTCAATTGGCAAGAAAGAACTGGTATAAGCGATTATCCAGTTTCGAGCCGCAAACAGTCTAATACTCTAATCTATTTATTACTATGATGTTTCACCAACAGATTCAGCTCTGTCACTGAGCGGTTTTTCATGGAACTCAATACTCGCCGGATTGACACAAATGTTGCAAGAAGTGAAACTCTCAGCATCATTAGTGGGATGCGATACTTAAAGCTTGGGGTATGTCTCTGATCTCTTTAAATATGTATCCTTCAGAACACAAACGTGACATTGTGTTTATTTCCAGGTTAAGAGTGAGGGTGGGCTAAATGCGTCCGCCTCTTTTGTAGCAAAAGCAAACCCTCTTAATCGTGCTCCTCACAAACGTAAAAGTGAGCTTCATCATGCACTTTGCAATATGCTTTCTAACATCCTGGCGCCACTTTCGGATGGTGGCAAAAGCCAGTGGCCTCCTTCAGTTGCAGAGCCTGCTCTAACGCTCTGGTACGAGGCTGTTGGACGCATTAGAGTGCAGCTAATCCATTGGATGGACAAACAAAGCAAGCATCTTAGTGTGCGTCATTTAATAACACATCATCATTTTTCTTATGATTTCAATCCTTAAAATGTATTATTGATGAATAGGTTGGCTATCCGCTTGTGACTCTCCTTCTCTGTCTCGGTGACCCGCTTATCTTTCATCATAATTTAAGCTCTCACATGGAGCAGTTGTACAAGTTTCTGAGAGTAAGTTTCCCCTGATGTGTGCAGTTGTAGTCACATAAGCTTTAATTTAAATAGTTGAAGATCTGTAGTTTATATATCTTGGTTCACTCACTATAATGCATGCCACACATTATGCAGGATAAAAACCATCGCTACATGGCACTTGACTGTCTTCACCGGCTGTTAAGGTTTTATTTGAGTGTCTACGCTGCTAACCAGCCACCAAATCGTATATGGGATTACTTGGATAGTGTGACATCACAATTGCTAACAGTCCTGAGAAAAGGGTTGCTCACGCAGGATGTCCAACAGGATAAACTCGTTGAGTTCTGTGTGACCTTAGCTGAACATAACCTCGACTTTGCTATGAATCACATGTTACTAGAACTGTTGAAGCAAGATAGTCCTAGTGAAGCAAAGATTATTGGTCTTCGTGCTTTGCTTGCCCTTGTTATGTCACCTTCAAGCCAGCATGTTGGCTTAGAAATATTTGAGGGTAACCTGCTAACCTGAATTAGTTCCTTAGTTGGTGGTCTCAATAAACTTCTCCTTTTGTACACTTAAATTTTCTTTGTGTTTTTATAAAAGTTCATGGAATTGGTCATTATATACCAAAGGTGAAAGCAGCGATTGAATCAACTTTGAGATCCTGCCACAGGACCTATAGTCAAGCTCTTCTAACATCATCAAGGACTACAATAGGTAATTTAGTATTATGTAAAAGGCTTAATCTGATGTACATGGTTTTATTGGGAGGTTAAAAGATCACTATGTTAAAATTTTAGTGTGATTGCTTTTATGACTTCTACCTGGGATTCTCTGGCTAGTAGTTGCTCTTGAAAACTTTTCTGGCTAACCTTCAAGAGATATGCAGATGCTGTGAATAAAGAAAAGTCTCAAGGATCTCTCTTTCGATCAGTCCTCAAATGCATACCTTATCTGATAGAGGAAGTTGGGCGGAGTGATAAGATCACAGAAATAATACCTCAGCATGGTATAAGTATTGATCCGGGTGTTCGAGAGGAAGCAGTGCAAGTCCTGAACCGGATTGTTAGATACCTTCCTCATCGCCGTTTTGCAGTTATGAGAGGGATGGCGAACTTCATCTTAAAGCTTCCTGATGAGTTCCCACTCCTCATTCAAACATCACTGGGACGCTTGTTAGAACTCATGCGTTTCTGGAGGGCGTGTTTACTAGATGACAGACAAGATACTGATGCTGAAGAGAAAAAGAAAAAAGCAAAGGGAAATGATAGGTTCAAGAAATTATCTTTTCATCAAGCAGCAGATGCAATTGAGTTTCGCGCTGCTGATATTGATGCTGTTGGCCTCATTTTTCTTAGTTCAGTCGACAGCCAGATTCGGCACACGGCACTAGAATTGTTGCGTTGTGTGCGTGCATTGAGAAATGATATTCGAGATCTCATGATTCAAGAGCACCCAGACCATGTTATGAAATTTGAAGCTGAGCCCATATACATGATCGACGTCTTGGAAGAACATGGGGCAAGTACCTTCTGTTTATATCTCACTCTTTCAGAGGCTTTACACTTTTAGCCTTTTGTCTGTTTATGGTTTCATTTGTCTGCCTCTATTGAAAATTAAGATCGATCCTTTTTAATAGGATGATATTGTTCAAAGTTGCTACTGGGATTCTGCCCGTCCATTTGATTTAAGACGAGAGTCCGATGCCATCCCTTCTGATGTGACTCTTCAATCCATAATCTTTGAGAGCCCTGATAAGAATAGATGGGGTCGGTGTCTCAGCGAGCTTGTTAAATATGCTGCCGAGCTCTGCCCACGCTCTGTTCAAGAAGCCAAGTATATTTCTTAGCTGCATTATCTTCCATCTGTTTGTTTCATTTTATTGCCATACTTCTTGCCATTTTAATTATCACTAAGGGAACTAAGCTGCCTTTTTGTCTCCAGGTCTGAAATTATGCACCGCCTTGCCTATATCACACCTGTTGAGTTAGGTGGAAAGGCTAACCAGTCACAAGATACAGATAACAAACTGGATCAATGGCTTATGTATGCTATGTTTGTGTGTTCGTGTCCACCTGATGGAAAAGATGCGGGCAGCATTGCATCAACCAGAGACATGTACCACCTTATTTTCCCTTATCTTAGATTTGGGTCAGAAACACACAACGTAAGTGTCTTTTTATGTCCATGCGTTGCGTTTGTATTTGAAGTTGGTAGTTTTGTCAGTATATTAAACTTGTTTTGATCGCTTTTTGTGAAGTTTTTGAATCTTTTCTTCAAAATAATTTTTTAACACTCTTTACTTTATATTTCTTCTCATGTAGCATGCTGCAACTATGGCTCTCGGGCGCTCACATCTGGAAGCGTGTGAAATTATGTTTAGCGAGCTAGCATCTTTCATGGATGATATTTCATTAGAGACAGAGACAAAGCCAAAGTGGAAGGTATATACTTGAGAAAATTGTTAAACATCATGTAATGTACTTTCGTTTAGACAACAAGATTTGGCAGAGTCTTTCCCTGAAGTTGAAATCAGTTTCGTTTTCACAATTTTCCTTACATTGATTCTGGCTGCATGAGTAATATTGGGACTTGACTTTAAAAAAGTATGCTTGTGATATGAATGCAGATCCAAAAAGGAGGTCGAAGAGAGGACCTCCGCGTTCATGTTGCTAATATATATCGAACAGTGTCTGAGAATATCTGGCCTGGAATGCTTGCCCGTAAACCAGTTTTCCGCCTCCATTATCTGAGGTTCATTGAAGATTCAACGAGACACATATCATCGGCACCTACAGAAAGCTTTCAAGAAATGCAGCCACTGCGCTATGCACTTGCGTCTGTTCTAAGATTCCTTGCCCCTGAATTTGTTGATTCAAAATCAGAGAAATTTGATGTTAGAAGTAGGAAACGTCTATTCGATCTGCTCCTTTCTTGGTCTGATGATACAGGAAGTACGTGGGGTCAGGATGTTGTTAGTGATTATCGCCGTGAAGTTGAGCGTTATAAGAGCTCACAGCATAACCGGTCAAAAGATTCTGTAGACAAAATTTCTTTTGACAAGGAACTGAATGAGCAAATTGAAGCTATCCAGTGGGCATCATTGAATGCAATGGCTTCCCTTCTATATGGAACGTGTTTTGATGACAATGCAAGGAAAATGAGTGGCCGTGTGATATCTTGGATAAATAGTCTGTTCATCGAGCCTGCTCCCAGGGTACCTTTTGGTTACTCGCCTGCTGATCCGAGAACTCCATCTTACTCCAAATACACAGGAGAAGGTGGACGAGGGACAACAGGCCGTGATAGGCATAGAGGTGGTCATCAACGTGTTGTGTTGGCAAAATTGGCTTTGAAGAATCTTCTACTAACAAACTTGGATCTCTTCCCTGCCTGCATTGATCAGGTAAAGTGCTCTCTGAGTGAATGTATGGTTTCTATTAATTTTGCTAGTGTAGAGTTGATCAATAATTACATCTTATCCTTGCAGTGATGGTTTCATTATCAAATATATATTTTTTTTTTAACTCCAGTTTCAGCTCCTGATTATCTTGATAAGCTTTTCTCACTTACATGGCTTGCTTATTCATGTGACTGGCATCCTTAATGGGAGTCTGTTAAACTATACGAACTAACACATATGTGCTTTTTCCAGTGTTACTACTCTGATGCGGCTATAGCTGATGGATACTTCAGTGTGTTGGCTGAGGTCTACATGCGACAAGAAATACCAAAATGTGAAATCCAGAGGCTATTGAGTCTTATTCTCTACAAGGTAGTTGATCCATCTAGACAAATTCGCGATGATGCTCTTCAAATGCTCGAGACACTCTCTATGCGTGAGTGGGCTGAGGACGGTATAGAAAGTTCAGGAGGCTATAGAGCAGCGGTTGTAGGTAATCTTCCGGATTCATATCAACAGTTCCAATACAAACTCTCTTGCAAACTCGCCAAGGATCATCCTGAGTTAAGCCAGCTCCTTTGTGAAGAAATTATGCAGAGACAGCTTGATGCTGTTGATATAATTGCTCAGCATCAGGTGTTGACCTGTATGGCTCCATGGATTGAGAACCTTAACTTCTGGAAACTCAAGGATTCAGGTTGGAGTGAAAGATTACTAAAAAGTCTTTATTATGTCACATGGCGACATGGGGATCAGTTTCCTGATGAAATTGAAAAGCTTTGGAGTACTATCGCTAGTAAGCCCAGAAACATTAGCCCTGTATTGGATTTCTTGATCACAAAGGGCATTGAGGACTGTGATTCAAATGCATCTGCCGAAATAACTGGTGCATTTGCTACATATTTCTCAGTTGCTAAACGTGTGAGTTTGTACCTTGCACGGATATGTCCTCAGCGTACTATTGATCACCTAGTTTACCAACTGTCACAGCGTATGCTGGAAGACAGTATTGAACCCATTGGTTATGGTGCAAACCGGGTTGATTCCAGTGGAAATTTTGTGCTGGAGTTCTCTCAGGGACCTGCCACAACACCTCAAGTTGCTTTAGTTGCAGACAACCAGCCACACATGTCACCGCTTCTTGTCCGAGGCTCCCTTGATGGTCCTCTTAGGAATACAAGTGGAAGCCTAAGCTGGAGGACAGCAGGCATGACTGGAAGAAGTGCTTCTGGACCTTTAAGCCCAATGCCTCCTGAGTTGAACATTGTTCCTGTAGCGACGGGTCGTTCTGGTCAGCTCCTGCCATCATTGGTGAATGCATCAGGACCATTGATGGGAGTTAGAACTTCTACAGGAACTTTGAGGAGTCGCCATGTCTCACGTGACAGTGGAGATTATTTCATTGATACACCAAATTCCGGGGAAGATGTGTTGCATTCTGGGATGGCAATGCATGGTGTCAATGCAAAGGAACTCCAATCAGCCTTGCAGGGACATCAACAGCACTCACTCACTCATGCTGATATAGCTCTGATTCTACTTGCAGAAATTGCATACGAGAATGATGAAGATTTTAGGGAACATCTGCCTCTGCTTTTCCACGTCACTTTTGTTTCCATGGATAGCTCTGAAGACATTGTGCTAGAGCATTGTCAACATTTGCTTGTGAACTTGTTGTACTCACTTGCGGGTCGCCATTTGGAGCTGTATGAGGTGGAAAAAAGTGATGGAGAGAACAAACAACAGGTTGTGAGTTTAATTAAGTACGTGCAATCAAAAAGAGGAAGCATGATGTGGGAGAATGAAGATCCAACAGTTGTGAGAACAGATCTTCCTAGTGCTGCTCTTTTATCTGCACTTGTTCAGAGTATGGTTGATGCAATATTCTTCCAAGGAGATCTTAGAGAAACTTGGGGAACGGAAGCTCTCAAATGGGCTATGGAATGCACTTCAAGACATCTAGCATGTCGGTCCCACCAAATATACCGTGCTCTGCGTCCTAGTGTGACAAGCGATGCATGTGTCTCCCTTCTGCGCTGCCTTCATCGATGTCTCAGCAATCCCATTCCTCCAGTTCTAGGTTTTATCATGGAAATCCTTCTGACGCTGCAGGTCATGGTAGAGAACATGGAGCCAGAGAAAGTCATACTCTACCCACAACTTTTCTGGGGTTGTGTCGCCATGATGCACACAGACTTCGTCCATGTTTACTGCCAGGTTCTTGAGCTCTTCTCCCGTATTATTGACCGTCTATCATTCCGCGACAAAACAACTGAAAACGTGCTCTTGTCGAGTATGCCTCGAGATGAATTCAACACTAATGATTTGGGGGAATTTCATAGGACAGAATCTAGAGGGTATGGGATGCCACCATCAAGTGGAAATCTGCCAAAGTTCGAAGGTGTACAACCTCTTGTCCTTAAAGGACTGTTATCTACGGTTAGCCACGAATTCTCCATCGAGGTCCTATCAAGGATAACAGTGCCTTCATGTGACTCTATATTTGGCGACACGGAGACAAGACTCCTTATGCATATCACAGGTCTACTTCCTTGGCTTTGCTTGCAGCTGAGCCAAGACCCAGTCATGGTTTCCTCGTTACCACTCCAGCAGCAGTATCAGAAGGCATGTTCTGTAGCATCTAACATTGCTACCTGGTGTCGGGCAGAATCACTCGATGAATTGGCTACGGTTTTTGTCGCTTATGCTCGGACCGAGATTAAAAGAATCGAAAATCTCCTTGCCTGTGTCTCCCCTCTGCTCTGCAACAAATGGTTCCCTAAACACTCAGCTTTAGCTTTCGGTCACCTGTTGAGACTGCTAAAGAAAGGACCAGTGGATTACCAACGAGTCATATTGCTTATGCTCAAGGCATTGCTCCAACACACTCCCATGGATGCTTCACAGAGTCCCCACATGTACACCATCGTTTCGCAGCTAGTCGAAAGCACTCTGTGTTGGGAAGCGTTGAGCGTTCTCGAAGCCCTTCTTCAGAGCTGTAGCCCTGTACAAGGCGGTACCCACCCTCAGGATTCCGGTTACTCTGAGAACAACGGGACTGATGAGAAAATGCTTGTACCACAGACTTCATTCAAAGCCAGAAGCGGACCTCTCCAGTACACAGTAATGGCAGCAACCATGTCGCAACCTTCCCTTCTCGGTGCAGCGGCTGCAGCAGCCGCAGAGTCAGGGATACCTCCAAGAGATGTGGCTTTGCAGAACACAAGACTAATGTTGGGTCGAGTTCTTGATAGTTGTGCTCTAGGAAGAAGAGATTACAGAAGATTGGTTCCTTTTGTCACAACGCTAGCAAACATGTAAGTTATATGGTTATTGTGTATGTTTTTACGTAAGTTTTTCAATAAGAAATGTGTTTGTGTGCTAGAAGTTTGGTCCAATGTATTCATAAATATACATCATAACTAGCTATTATGCAAGAAATAACATTCAATGATCCAAAACTGGTTATTAGAAAACATGGTGATAGTTTATGAAATAAGACTAAGCTAAATAAATAAAAAAAGATCAAAAAAGATAATTAGTCTCACGCTGTTACAATAATCTAACACACTCTACATAATCAGAAAAAACAACTCTTCTTGCTTTAAGTCTCTTTAAGTCACAATCTACTTTTGTCTCAACGACAGTTCTTCTAAAGCTATCTTTGTTGTGGTTGTAATAGAAAACATGATCTTCATCATAACAATACTTGTTAAATGGTGCCAAAACAAACTCACCAGTCTGCGTGAAGCCTATGATGCTTAGTACAGAACGAAACAAACTCTTCCAAGGCTCGATACTAAAAGTAACTTTCTTAAACCATTCATGTTTCTCATCACTGCATTGATCCTCAAGTACCCACACATCATGTCTAAACGATTATTGAAACCACACATCATGTCTAAACGATTATTGAAAGTGTAAACAAGAAAGCATCAAAATGATAATTGAAGCTAAAATAACCAAAACTATGGTTGATTTTTTTGATATTATTTTCTCAAGCTTTATCATTGGCTGCAGAAGCAGCTGTTGGGTTAAGCTCATCCCAAGCTTCAATCCATGTGACCATAGCATCTGCAAGCTTGTCAAAGTAAGGGTCTAACGAGCTTAGCTTCTCCTTAACCATCTTCGAAAGCTCAATGTAACATTCTTGAACCGTTGTCGCTTCTTTCGACAGCTTCGCGTTCTGAAAGAAAGGTATGATCTCTTCTTGCCAGAAGATTCCTTTGTACTCTTTCTTCAAGTTCACAAAAGGGTTGCTCGCTTTGCTATGGTAAATGTATGGCAAACCGGTCTTTACTCCTAACCCCAAATGGTCACATATCACCTAATAAAAAAGCAGCCGGTTTTTCGAGTTCTTGTTTGCGTCAAAACAGAGGAGAAATACACAAGAATGAGTGAGTGAATATACACACCTTGATGCACCATCCAGCCCACATATCGTCGTAACGACCAATAGGCTGACCATCACCCATTAGACCAAAGTACATAGCTGGTCCGATCAAATCGCGGTCAAAAGCCAAGTTCATACCACACATTGGGAATAGAGTTCCTTTTGGAATGGTCATAACAGCATCCACATACCTATGAGACATTATATCAAATACTCACATTTCAATATTGTCACAAGCCTACACATAGAGATGGTTATAACGATGATATTAAGGGTTACCTAGTGTTTCTCTCCTTAGGCTTAACAAGTTGTGTAGGAGCATCATAATCAGGTATGTTAAGCCAGAGACCATGTGAAACAGCCGTTGAAACACCTTCACGTAGACTAAAAGGGTATCCACGCACGAAATCAGCTCCTTCGCGATAAGGATCATACAATGTGTTGAAGAAAAGTGGCGAAGATGGACACAAAAGGTTCTTGATGTGTTGCTCAAGTGCATTCACTGCTTTACCATACGGATCCTTAGCAACCTATGAACAAAAAAACAACAATGCAAAATGGCTAAAATACAACAACAGGCAATTCTCATGAATAGCACTGAATAAAAAATTTCTTACAAAATTCGCACACATATTTGAAAGTTTTACAAATACGACTGAAAAGTTTTTGTTTTAAAAATACCACAAAGCTTAAACTAGTTTAAAACTTTCATAACTACACCCTAAACCTTCAAAATTATACCCTAAACAATAGTGAACGAAATAAAAACTGTTTTTTGTATTTTTGGTATTTTTTAAACTACTATTTTTAATGGTATTTTTGTTATAAAAAACTTTGTAATGGTATTTTCGAAAACTTATTTTAGTGGTAATTTAAGGAATTTCTCTACAAAATATCAAAATATACATAACAAGAGTCTCTCTATATGAATGTTTCCTTACGAAGCAATCGTCGTCGATAGTGAAGATATACTTCTTCTTTGAAACCATGTAACCAAAGCAACGACAAGCAGAGTCTTTGAAAGAGATACAAGAAGCTTTAGGACCAAGGATTCTGTTAATGTCGTCTCTGTTGTATAGCTCGTAGTCGTATCCTTCAGGGACGTGGATCTTCTTCTTGGGGTCTCCGTCTTGGACTATGATTAGATGGTATGGCTGCAGAAAAGGTCTCCACATTTCTAGGAAATCTAGGTTTCGGATCGTTGGGATTACGATGTCTAGATCGGATTTTAGCAACGGCGTCGGATTCACCGGGATTCCGACTGTGTTCGCCGGCTCAACCATTGTTATAGAGAGAGAGAGAGATATGGAGAGAGAGATAGATGATTTATGTGTGATGAAATTTGGTTTTATAGAGATCTCGCACGTGCTTAAGTGATGGCACGTGTGAGGGTTGACAGGTGTCAGGTAAAGACTCGTTCAGCGTTGTTTGAGTTGGAAAGTGAGTTTTCTATTTTGTCCTTTTTACGTCCGTACGTACTATTCGGGGTTGTAATAATTTAATTTAAATAGTTAGTTTATTATAGTATGGATTATATTATAGTTAAAATTCGAATGTTTTTTTGGGGGTTTGCTTAATATTTGGATTAATCCAATGTATTCACTATTCAGAGTCAAATATTTATTTTGATATAAAACAGAAAAGAGTTCATAATTCGATTATAGGTACTAATTTCCAGAAGAAAAAAAATGAACTATGAAAACAAGACTTCATTCCGTTACGGGTTTTTTCTTTGGTAAAAGGATAATTAAAATCAAATACTTCCAAAACTGACAAATTCATTAATAAATGCTAGTATGTTTTATTTTTAGCTATGTAACGAAAGAAAATGCATGTGGTCGTGAGAAGCTAATGAGTTACGGTAGTGTCTTAAATTCGTCAACAAATTAACTTTCCTGAAACATGTTTTATTTCTTTTTAGATTCGCTTAATTTTTATGATATCTTTTTATCAGCCATCACACTCTAATCATTACATAATAGAAAAATAAATAAAAACTTGAACCGTAATCCTTACGTCGTGGTCGATAGGGCTTTGTTGGGCCAGACAATCAAAATATTAAGAAGCAAAGCAAAATATTAAAGTATATGGGCAGGCTAAAAAGTCAGCCCAGTACTAAACCATATTGAGAATAGTTTTGTGAAGACAGTGTTGCAGAAGAGAAGCCCTATCAAGGATGTAATGGCAACAGTCACATACACAACACAACTATATAATATGACTGCAAGATTTGGTGAACAAATCCCCCAAAAAGTGATTTCAAAAACCACTTATATAGTACTATTTTCAAAGTTTTGAAGCTTCTTCTACTATCAGAAGCTAATTAATAAAGCAGCAGAAGAACATATAAGATCTAAAATTTCTTCTGCTGTAAAAATACACTCAAATACGCAACGTCGAAAGAATGATCACAATAAAGGAACTCAGACTTCAAAGTTGAAAAGAATGGTCCATATTGTTAAAACGGAAACTCCCAATATCCGAGATTTGAATCGGGTTTATGTGACTATTCGAGTTAGTCTAAGGAGAAAACCCAACAAAGTGTTGTGAGTTTGGCTTTCTCTACTCTTCTGTTGCACACAGGCGCTCTATAAATTCCAAGCAAGAATGAATATGTTAGAGATAAAGCATAAGCATTTCAATATAAGATTCTCAAAAGCGAGGTTTTGGGTATGAAGGAAAGAGTTCTTACTTAGGTATTCGTAAGTCAATATCATCGAGGTACCCCAAGCAGACATGCTAAAGAATCTTGGACCCAAACCTCTGTAGAATCCTTTCCACCCATCTTGTGCTATCAGATCCTTCACCACTTGTTTCGCTGAAGGTCTGTTTTCCTGGTGTCCCATTACCTGCAGATAGATTTTTACGGCTTTATATCATTCTAGTTTCTATATAGTCAGCCATGCAGTTCTCTAATTTGCCATTATATCATACCGGAGACTTTGTTTATATTCATGAGACCTAAACAGATGCAAGATATATCTTAAGAATATGAATAACTCATACCTGCAGTCGCGTTTTGATTGTGTCCAACGGTGTTGTGATTGAGGAAGCTGTTGCACCAGCAATAATTCCTCCGATGGCCTGGACAAGAACAATTTTTGACTGGCTAGGAGCAACAGTAACCTCCGAGTCACCACCATAGCCTAAGAACCTGCAAAGCAGTAGCAGAAACTGAATCAGTTAAGAAAAGTAGCTTTGGTAGCAAATTCAAAATCAATTTATCACACCATTCATGTCTAACCTCCAGATAACACGCTGGCTTGATCCATAGCTGGCCCACCAAGCAGCACTCGAAGGAGAATACGTCATAACAGACAAGCCAAATCCCCTGTATAATCCTCTCACGCCATATGCTTTAATGATTTTTGTGGCAACATCAATACCACCAGTATATGTAGCATGGCCCGAGTATCCTTGCACCATCAGCTTCTGGCTAACCTGCATCAAACAAGACACACTGTCTTATCATCCACAGCATAACCCACCGTTCTTACAACGCAGTTATAGAGATACATACAACATCGATTGGGACAAACACGGCCTGTGAGAAAAGAGACGCCGTCATGCCAGCAATTCCATTAGCAATAGCGGCTTGCGTAGGCTCACTCAACTCCAAAGGCGCAACCAATTTAAAAGCCGAGATCTTTGTTGTCTCGAGAGCAGTTAGAAATATGATCCTCGCAGGCACAGCGCCTGTGATGACAGTGCCAAAGCCTCTATACAGACCGGGAACACCGTCGTTTTTCAGTATCCCTTTAACAACAGAGAAAGCACTTCTCTCAGCTATTTCTTTAGAAGCAACTTGAAGCCTTGTCTTCACTACAGAGACAGGGTAAAGAGCTACTGTAACACCTGTGAATAGTCCAGCTCCGTTAACGTAAAACCTCTTTTTGTCAAGCCTGTGAGAGAGAGATAGCCACAAAACAGAGATGATCAAGCAGCTTATTACGCGTAACTTAACCTAAAAATGAAGAATCTGAAATCGAGGTTTCTCTTATAAGCAAAGGATCCCTAAATTTTCGAAAAATCTTGAAATTATATTACACCAGAGAAGCAACCACAGAATCACGAAGAAACTAAGATCGAAGCTTAAACAATGAAATCGAGAAAAAAGAGAGGAAGATCGTACTTGTCCCAGTTAATCTCCGTCTGGCCAAAAGATGCGACACGAGAACTCGGCGGCGTGTCCATGTCGCTCTCTCTCTCTCTCTCTCTCTCTCTCTTTGATGAGCTCGAAGCAAAGAGAGAGATCAACTAATTTTCCGATGAATCAGGAAGAAGAAGAAGATTAAGACGAAATGAAGATTTTCTAAATGGGAGGCAAATTTCAACAAACTGTGATTGGGATTCGTCAGGAGAAGAAGAAGAAACAAGGGAGACAAAATTGAAAAACGCAAACGCTTTTATGTAAATGCGGTTCGCGTTTTATCAGCCGCAATTGAGCCATCATCGAGGAAAATATATTGGAATTAAACAAAACGCCGTTTCTTGACCTTTCGCCTTTTACGGACCAACTAAAAATGTACACGTGGCCAGCGAATATATTGAACGCGTAAAAGTATGTTCCAATATTGGGCCGACGTGGCTTATCTCGGCCCAATTTAATTTCTTATTTGACTTTTATTTAAAAGTCAAATGAGATGGTGATTGATGGTGTTTGATACATTGGATTTTTATTACAGATATTGAATCACTTTCATGAATGTGTTGATAAAATTCATATTTCAACAAAAATCGATCAACAACTTCAAGGATATGACATTATAAAGTTACAATTTTTACATTTTTTTTGAATAGATTGTTGCAAAAACCTAATCATTTTTTGGAACCACCAAACAAGTAACCAAGAGAAGATCCGCCACCTGGTGCAGCATGTACCTTCGTCGATGGTCTCTCCTATTTTTCCACAAAACCCCCAATTTTTTTTAAAAAAATCACATTTTTATAATCATCCAAAATATAAAAATTTCAAAACTACAAAAAAATGTAAACTTTTTTTTACCGTGAGGAAATTGCCAGTGTTTTGACCGTCTGATCGAAAGTAATTATTAGGGCTTCCTCTAACACCAGCCGACATCTTCTCCTCCTTCTTCTTGTTAGTAAACGTCGTCGTCGTGGTCGTTGGTCTTCCTCCAGCTCCGTCGGTGGTTGTTGTGGTGGTCGTCGTCGTCGTAAACCTCTCGTTTCGTATAGTCTTGTTTTGTTTAGGAATAGACTCGCCGGATCCAAATAGATAACCCAGAGAGCTTTCTCCTCCTCCGCTGTTTACTCCTCTAGCTTTCCCCATTTTTCTTCCGGCGAGTTTATTCCACCGCCGTTAATTTACAAAAACAAAAATCTGCAATAAATTTGTAACGTTTTTTATATATGGGTTTTGTCTTTTTAACGATTGGTCGTGAGTTAAGGCAGAGAGAAAAACAGAGGAAGGAGGAGATACACATATGTGTATGTACGTATGTGTTTATATACACGTGTAAGATAATGAATGGTTTAAAAAGAGACATTAAGTTATGGTTGGCACGTGTGGAGGTTAAGTTATAATAAGTGGTTGATGCATCATTTTTGTGTTAATAATCTTTGTTCTGGATTTTTAATTGAAGTTGATTTAGGTTATTAATTAAAAGGCTGGAATATTCACGTCAACCCACATAAATTTACATAGAAAAGGTGTTTATTATATACTTGAAAATTTCTGTTACACCATATGATTTGAATATTTTAATGAAATTTTACAGCTAAGAAGCAGAAAAGGTGATAATTATTACTCACTCCGTTTTTAACGTAGGATTTTCTTGAAAAAAATCACAAATTAAAAAGTTGTTTAAAATGACTTTTATAATCTCATTTATTGTTGCTATTATGATTGATAAAATATAAACATGATAAATTATAAATGTATAGTAAGGACATAATAGGAAAATATGTGTCAATTATTCTAAAAAATCCTATATTTCAAAACAATTTTTTTCTATAAAATCTACATTAAAAAACGGAGGAGTATACATTAATTATGTCTATCTTTGCCTTTGACATATAATTAAAGTTCTAAAATAAAATGTTGGATCTTGGAAGCAGTAGAATGGGATTATATGGCCCAACGGTCTTTTGATTTAAGTGAAATGGGTTTCTTTTTTTTTAGTTGCCCTATTATTATATTTTTGGATTTTAATTTTGCCCTATTTGTTACATAAATTTTTGAGATTTTATAGTTTTTTTATATGAAAATATAATATTCAAAAATATAAAGTTTTTTTTTTATTAAGTTAGTGCAAAATTGTCGGAGTTTTTTCTCTTTTTGTCAAGCTTTTTCTTCATTTTAGAAAAAAAGGAAAGCCAAAAAGAGAATAAAAGTTTTTCCAAAACTCTGACAAAAAGAGGTAAGCACAAGACTTGTGAGAGCCCATGACTTCAGGGACCATCATAATATGTACGATCATCATTATGATATACATCATGACCATCATCATCATCATCATCATTATCATTATCAACATATCCTAGGGATGATATTTTCTCGTTGACTTTAAAAGATTTTTAAAGTGACGTTGAAGGATGGCAATGGACATGTGAAATACTGAAGAAACCCTCACTTTTACACCTGATTTTCCCTCCTACATTTATGATATATAATATATTATTTGTTAATTAGTTTATACTAATATTTTTTTTAAAATACATTTTTAATCTATTTTTATTGGATTTATAAATCAAGTCATGGATATTGGATATAGATGCCAACACTTTATGCATATCAAGATCCTACCAAACAAAACAAAATCGTAAACGTGGACAAGATTACTGGCTATAATCATTATAGAATCTTTCACAGACCAAGAATTTGTAGATACACATCGCTGGTTAGTTTAAATATTTGATAATAACCTTAATTAGTTACGAGCAATATCATGTTTGATTTTATTACGTACTTTACAATGAAACATTCATCGTTAAATGAGTTTGGTAATAATAGTGGGTAGATTAGAATTATATGCTTATGGAATATCAATGTGTTATACTTTAGTTTTTAAGTTTCTAACCATTTTTTTATGTAGTTTAGGTTTTTTGAGTATAAATAACGGAAACACCAAATTGCCATGTGCTTATGATTAGAACTATATTATTTAATACATTAAAATTTAATGTAATTACCATATTTGCATGCTTTAATTTGGTAATTTTGTTTCTTGACTTTCTTATTTTCCTTTTTAGCCCACACACCATAGCATTAATAGTGTATACCTAAACTAATAGTAGTGTTTTAATGGCTTAGTTCAACTTCCAACTAATGTTCATTGATAACATCTTTTAGAAAACGTATAAAAGACTAAAAACAGAATGCTAAAACTGTCACTTTAAGTGATCATATATGCCATATACATAATATTTGTTCAACTTCTTTGTTTCCACCACTACCCTCATATATCTTTCGCACATTATCAAATTCTAAACATATCTTTCACAAGCTCAATTAATTATGTATATATATAGTACTTATATATTTGAATAAAAAAACTTGAATTTAGACATGTATTTTAATATAATACTAGATGAGGACCCGCACGTACGTGCGGAATTTAATATAGTTTTTAATTTTATATATTTATAATTATTTAGTAAAAAATATATATATTAAATTTTTTTCACCGACTTGGATTATATGTAGATAGTCTCTTATTTCATAAAATACATTAAATAAAACATGTAGATTGTGCAAGGTATGGTTTAACGCGGGATTCATCCGCGTATTATAAATATTTAAATTTTTTACCCGGGATATATCTTCCAAGATGTCTTGATACAAATTTAAAAATATTTTCTTGAATTATATTTAATATAAAGTTCAAAATTATATTTATGTATAATTTTATATTTGGAATATAATTTAGTTATATATTATGAATTATTTATGCTATTTTTTGACCCGTTGCTAAATTACACATAAATTGAATTCGATTTAATCTCATAACCATTATCATTCGTTTAAATTTGTTTTGTGATCTTTTAATGACCCGTTACAAAAACTAAAAGGATATTACAAAACTACACCATTTGAATTGCGTTTTACAAAATACGTCATTTCAAAGTTATTTTTAAAAACTACACCTAAACACTCAAAATTAAATCTAAATAAATCCTACCTACACAAAATCTACCCTTTAATATTATACCGTAAACACTAATTAGCGAAACTAAATGAAAAGATTTAAAATTTGATAGTTTTTAAAGGATAAATCAACCTTTTAAAATTTTAAAAGGGTGTAATTATAGAACATATTGAATTAGATGTAATTTTGTGAAAGAAGTGCTGAATTGGTGTAGTCTTGTGAATTCCTCAAATTAAAATATGTATTTGCTATTATGATTTGTATAATTTGTATTTGATTGGCTGAGTATGGGCTTTGTAAATTCGTAAATTGACCCAAATTATAAACATAGGTTAGTAAAAAAAATGTAGTGGCATTGTATTGTAATTAGAATTTTTTTAAGGGCAATTTACAATAATGTTTTCCAATTAATAGATAAGATAGAAAGAGAATCTTAAACATAGTTAGTAACAAGAGAGTGTAGATAATGATTCTTGATTTGCTACTCTTTACCATATGCCCATGTGCATTATATTCCTTGGTTACTTCCAAGACCATCATAAGCTAAATACTTTTTTAAATGATTTATTTAGTATAATAGAATAAATATAAATAAGTAAATTCACAAACAAAACCCACCTTGATCACAGCACATAGTTGAACAAAAAACACGTGATCCACCAAAAAGGTGTTTTAACTAGTACATCGCATGACATAACTTTCAAATCAATATATCAACATCCCAAATAAAAACAAAAAAAAATATTATTCTATCTCATAATACTATGGTTAAATTCCTCCGATATTCTTTTTTATTTAATGAAACAGATTTATTGACTTTATTATATCTTTTGAAACTAGCTATACACTTTGAAAATATAAGTAAATATTTGGTGGTCTAATAGTTAGTGTGAATCGATAATTTTCTTGTATCCTAAGTTTGATCTATGTTGTTCATATTATCATCCATTTTGACATGAATTACAAGGTGCATAGTATAAGTTTTGTTTTAAATAATGATTCCAAATATTTTTTATTATAATTTTCACGATTTAAACTACATTTTTGTGAAGCCCAAAAAAGAAAATATTCTTCTATAAGACCCACCAATCTAAGACCATGCAAGCTTTCTTCCAGTGCACCAATCTAAGACTTGTAAATTTGTTTTTGGACATTAGTTTCCTCTCTTATCTTTTTTTATTTTATTTTATTTTATTTTATTTTTGTAAATATGATTTTTTCTTTTATGTATTTATTTATTTGGAAATTAAATAAAAATTCTGATGTCTGTCTCTGACAAAATCCACATGCATATGTAAAAGGGCACCAAAGACTTATGAGCCCACCCACATTATTTTGTCCACATGGATGTGTAAGGAAACCTCTTTTTTCATTTATTATTGCTTTTCTCTGTTCATAAATTTACTATTAATACTGTTATTAATCGTACCATCTAATTTGTTTGTAAGAAATTAATAAAGGTACATACATACATTCACTAGTGAGAAAAACAAATACTAGTGAATGTGTAAACAAAATTTGGATTAAAAGACCTAATAAACCCACAATTTAATGATTTATCCAAAAAATCATTTTTCTTCTTGAATTAGAAACAAAAAAATAATTAAAAAATATAGAATATAGTTTGGTCTGTGCTTTCATGTGCATAACTTTCATCAGAGATGCATAGAAAATAGATACCTCATTATTCATAAGCCAGATTTTTTTGCAGTGCTCCATGATAAATATTTGTATTTTTTATTTAATATAAAATTGAATTACATTCTCTTACATGTATAAATATACGGATTACAAAAACACACGTATGTAAACGCATGTGTGTATATACGTACATACATTATTACATAACCGATGTTTATATATGCTTCACAAGCTTCTTCATATAATTGTAGAAACAGCTCTTAGCCTTTTACACACTCATTTCTCTTAAACAACAAAAAAAACTTTATTTTTCTTCTCTTCTTTCTTCTTCAAGGAACCTTCCAAGAGAACAAACACAAAGAAACCTAATTTGTTGTCTGGTCATAACTTCGCAAGTAGCTTTACCGTTATCTTAATGCTAGGTTCTTCATTGTCTTCTTGTCTCTTCTTCTTCTTCTTTCTTTGAAACACAAAACAGAGAAGAAACAAGAACCTGGAAGCTTTCAAGAACTAATATGAGAGAATCCTATAGTTCCATTGTTGTTTAGAGTCACAAAACGTTCTAAAACCAAAGCTAAGAAGACAAACAAGAAGAAGAAGAAGAAGATGTCGGCGAAGCCTTTGTATAAGTTGTCAGAAGATAATCCAAATCTGAACAAACAGTTTGGATGTATGAATGGGATCTTTCAGGTGTTTTTCCGGCAACATTATCCGGCGAGACGTGTTGTCGTCGCCGGAGATGAGGTCAAGTCTTTGCCTTCAGGTAACATTTTCTCTCCCTCACACTAAAACCTGAAGAAAAAAGTTTCAGAGGAAAGTGTTATTCAACATAAGACATAGTTTGTTTGTTTGTATTCTAGTTTCTGACTAAGATCCTAAATCTAAGGGTCAGGACCACAAAGATAGAAAGAAACCAAAAGCAACTAGAACATGACTTGTCTGTCTATAGATGGCTATAGTGTTTACATTCTCTATACTTATCTATATGTGTGTGTATATCATATCTACCACAACTAAGTATTTGGTTAAAAGCTAAATTTGCTTGGAGATTTTTTGGCAGGCAAAATAAGTGACAAGGTCGGTGATTCTAATGTTTTGACGAACAAGGATTTAACGGTAAGAGTCTATAACTAGTAGAGAAATGGTAATAATCATTAAACAAGTGGATCTTAAAAAGTGGGTTCTTACTTGAATTGCAGGAGAAGAGTAAGAAGAAGAAGGCTGTGAAGGAGAAACAAAGAGGATTGTCCTCAGAATCGTCCTCGAGGTTGTCCTTTTCTTCTTCACCATGCTCTTCTAGCTTCTCATCTGCCGATATCAGCACCACGGCTTCTCAGTTTGAACAAACTGGATTGATACAAACGAGTACTGGTGAGAACCCGGTAACTGAACTGACCAAAGGGTCACCAAGGAGAGGCAGTTCAATGATGTCGAGTGATTTAAGAGAGGTTGTGAGAAGCTCCATTCATAAGGAGACAAGAACCAGGGATGAAGAAGAAACATTGTCTCAGCAACCTAAATCAGCCAGAGCTAACGTCTCTCTTCTCAAAGCATCATCACCATCTCGGAATTCCAATGAATGGAGAGAGGGAAGGAGAGAAGTGAAGCTTAAAGACCGTCCTCGGTTCTCTTATGATGACAGGGAGACGAGAAAGACAGGCACCAAGTTGAAAGAGACACCAAGGTTGTCGTTAGACAGTAGATCGAATTCCTTCAAGAGCGCAAGATCTAGCTGTTCACCAGAGCCGCAAGAGCTTGTAGCGGGTCACAGAAGAACAACATCGAGTGTCGTTGCCAAACTGATGGGTCTTGAAGTCATTCCAGACGAGTCTGTTACTGATCAGAACAGAGACAACCGCTTTTGTGACTCCCCTAGGCCACCTTCACGTGCGGACATAGATCTACAAAGATCAAGAAGTTATGGTTCTGTCAAGAATATGATGCCTGCTAAGTTTCCGATGAAAACATCCCCAATTTCACAAGTGGATGGTGGCAAGAACCAGGTCAAAGCAATTGATGCTGCTACTACGCTCACAGTTTATGGTGAGATACAGCGGCGGCTTTCGCAGCTTGAGTTCATGAAGTCTGAGAAAGATCTCAGAGCTCTAAAGCAAATACTCGAAGCAATGGACAAGACGCAGCAGTTAGTAAACAAAGATGATGACAACAACACTCTGAAGTCTAAGTTTATGCACAGAACTGACCAGCCAATTCCATCTGTAACAACAAATCTGCCGTCCAGGAATTTCAAATCTTCCTCTACTGTGGTAATGAAAGCAGCGGCGACTCCAGTCTTCAAAGATACAGGCAATTCTGGTTCCCCCTCTTTCTCACTTCGGGGTGCTGCTTTACCAAATGTCAAGCTTGGAAACCTGGGACTGACCCAGAAAGTCATTCCGAGGAAGCAAAGTGCCATGGACGTGACACCGAGGCCGGGGCTTTACAAGGGCCAAGCAGATTTCGCAATGAAAAACACTGGTACCAGGCAGTTACAATCAAAAAGTGACATGTCCAATTTAGGGAACAGCCAGAAGCCTAGTGTCAGCCCAAGAACACAACAAAAGAAGCTCGGGTTCGAGAAGCAGTCTCGTCCAACATCTCCAAAACCAGAACCAAACAAGATCCATAGACAACAACTGAGTAGGCAACAGACAGAGTCAGCCTCCCCGAGAAGAAAACCAGGGATAAAAACACGCAGCCTGCAGCAATCTGAAGACCGTTCAAGTGACGAAAGTAGCGACGTGAGAAGCCTGAGATCTGACAGCAACGTAAGCTTGGCCTCTAACCTTGACCTTGAGGTTACAAGCACATATAAATATGAGAGGAATAGCGACACCATGGAGCAGCACACTCCGAAACAAAGGGTATAAACTTTTCTACCAACAAAAATTCACTTCTCAAGTTATTCACTAGTACATGTTTCACTGAATCATATCTGTTTATCAATGCAGAGTCCAGACTTGGGTATGAGATCGCTGCCAAAGCCTCTGAAAGTTACAGTGGAGCAGCCCAGCCCGGTTTCGGTTCTTGATGTAGCCTTCGATGAAGATGAGTCACCATCCCCTGTGAGGAAGATAGCAATTGTCTTTAAAGGTGAGTCAATGAGAAAGTAAAAAAAAATTCAGTTTTTTCCAAGCCTAAACAAATATGATCAATTCGGTTAAACTACAAGTTCATTGATATTAAACTTGCAAACATATCCACATTAGATCAAATATAGATTGCAAGTTTTAATTTGTTTAAAATTCTCACCTTCACTATATGTCTTGCCACAGAGGAAGATAATCCAAGGGCCGAAGAGTCCCAGTGGATGAACAAGCGCAGCAACTCATGTAGATCGATTGTGTGGCCTGAGAGTAACGCAAGTCTAAACCAACCTGATACCAAACATATTGAGAGTTTCATGGAAGAAGGTGCTGAATTCAAAAATGGTGACCACAAGTACATCTCAGAGATTCTGTTGGCATCAGGGTTTCTAAGAGATATTGAATACAGCATGATAAGCATTCAGCTCCACCAAGCACACCTACCAATCAATCCAAGCCTTTTCTTTGTCCTGGAACAGAACAAAACAAACAACGTGACCCAACAGCACAACAAAAACAAAGACAGAGGATTCGGACAACAAAAGAGGGCGAACCTGATAGAGAGAAGCAGGAGGAAGCTCGTTTTTGACACCATCAACGAGATCTTAGCCCACAAATTTGCAGCAGAAGGCTGTACAAAACAACCAACCATAGTATCTTCTATCACCCCACTAAGGACAACCAACAAAATTTCAAGAGGGAAAGAACTTCTGGAAACTCTGTGGTCAGAGATTCGTCGATTACAAGAAAACTCGAAGTGTATCTTGGATGAGGACGATGAAGACCTCCTTTGGGATGACCTGCAAAGCCAAGGCATGAACTGGAAGGAGATTGAAGGAGAGACACCAGGGTTAGTGTTAGACATTGAGAGGCTAATCTTCAAGGACTTGATTAGTGAAGTTGTGACAAGCCAAGTTGCAGCTTATCCAGGAATCAGTGGACAACCCAGGCAGCTTTTCCACTACTAATTATCCTAATTAATAATCATCACTTAGAATATTGTAAATGAAGGAATCTAGATCATCCATTTTACAGAGTTGAGACCATTTGGTTTCTTGGTTCTCTGAACTCTTTTAATATTTTCACTACTTATTTGTTTATGTAAGGACTCAACTCAACATAAACCTCAATAATGTTACAATCCATTAAGAAGAATATTTCATCAAACTCAGATGATGTGAAGATTAAACACTACTTCTCTTCCAACAACTCTGAATAGAGTAAACTCATTTCTTTACCAGCAAATGATGCTAAAGACCAAACACATTCGCTACCTTCAGCAGTTTGAGTCAGTAAAAAAATCTCTTTTCCTTAACAAGTCATGTATTCAATTTCAAACTATCACTAAACTCAAGATGCAAAGATATTCCGTCTACAGATTCTAAATGACAAAAATACCTATTTTACATCTGTGTCAATACTTCCACGCTTTTCTTCGTGGTCTACCTTCTTCTCCCTCTTGTCCCCAACCTCTTGAAACCAACCCATCTTCTCCAAGCTCCGAGAGGCCTTTCGGGTTCCAATCTTGAAACGAAGCAAAGGTCGTTGAGTTCTTGCACCATCTTTCTTTTCTCCATCCTCTGTTTGAGGTAATATGTTCTTCCCGTTGACCTTATCAGATGGAGCTATTGCCTCAAGGGGTGGAATGCGAGGGCTCTTGTTCATTTGTTTCTCAGGGGCGTGGCTAATGCTTACTTTACCATTTCTAAGCTCTTGAGGGCAAAACACATGCGGCATGTTCTTCTCTCCAACCCAAACTGTTGCAGCAAGAAACGGGTTACCTTCCGGTTCTTCTGTTGGTGTCTGAACAGACTGCAACATGCTCGCCAAAGACTGTCCGTTTTCGTTACTCTGCAAATCTCCTTCGATTTGGCCGACGTTAGTCTCCTCCTCCCCGTTACAAATCTTGGTTTCAGGAAAAGCAGGAAGCCAAACTGGGATGTGCTCATCTGGTGGCTCTGCTCCAATCTCAGAGAAGCTAGGAGCTGGTCTTTTTCCTTTGTTAAAAGGGAAACGCGGAAGAGAGTAAACAAACGGCATTTCTTCCGCTTCGCCTGCATAACGAATAATATCCTTGACTACACCGGAATCAGAGAGACACTGCTCAATATCAGGAGCACCATCGAAACCCAACCCGGAGCCCATATCCTCTAGCGCTAAAACAATGTCCAAAGCATTACCTTCTACTCTACCAGCCATATTAGCATAGAACTGCGTACTCTTCCCAATGCCTTGAATGTATTGTACAACTACATCGGTTAGTGTTTCGAGCGCAGACTCTTGAAAAGAGCTAAACCTCACACCTTCTCTAGCCTGTGAATCCTGATAAGCCCTAATCTCGATGCTCTCGCATATCTGCGTCACTGCCATCTTAGCTACTGCGTAAGCAAAATCATTGCCACGAGAAAGCCTTCCTTTCTCTTCTCTCAGCTGACTCCCACCCTCCCCTCCTCCATTGGTCATATTCAACCTTTATTACAGCTTTACAAAGCGTAACACGTAGTACCATTTCTTGAATCAACCCAACGAAACACGCATTCCTATGAGACCAATACTATTACTTCAATTCTTCACACGAGTTGTCCTCTCTGTACCTTGAATCAATAAGAGGAGACAAAAGCATCAGAATCGAAATTAAAATTGAGCCAAGGACATACACAAACTAGTTATAAGAACCCTTTTGCCTAATTAAGCTTAATAGAAAAATCAAGTTCTTACCCTAGAAACAAAACCAATACTTGTAACCCTAGAAACTCAGCGAACCCAGTTCACAACATAAGAGCATACGAATTAAATTCGAATCCGATACACTGAATTGAAAAGCTTACCGGAGAAGAAGCCTTCACCATTGTTAAAACCTCATCAGAGAAAGCAGAATCAAACGAGGAAGAAGACGGAAAACCCAATGCAAAATCCAAACGAAGGAGCCAAAATTGGGAGAAATTTATGGGATTACGAATCGAAAGGCGCCAAATTTCGAAGCTGCGAAGGCAACTAAACCCAACCCAAGCTTAAACCCTCTTCGATCCAAGACGTGGTATTATTGCAAAGTTCTGAGATTTTTTTTCGTCCTAAGCTTATAAGAGGAAGCAGATGATTTTATAGGCAAGAGGAAACGATAAAGTCACGACCCGAGCAAATAGAGATCCCGTCACAATACTCTATTATTCTGACACGTGTCCATTTTATAATATGACCCACTTTCTCACTAGAGCTAGGTGGAAAGCCCATTAGCCACATAATGGGCCTTTTGTCTCTCTAATAAGTATTGGCTTGTTGCCTCACTAGAATCCACGTGGTCCTTAGAGCGCGTGGGATTAACACATAACAAGTTTACACGCGCTTTAAAGTAGCCTTTCTCTTGAGTAAACGATTCGTCGTCTGTCTAAAAAAGTCAACTTTTAATATAAATATGTACCCGTACGATCTAAAACTTACCATCGTGACCGTTGAATCTAAACGAAGTGCACACAGCAACCTAATACACGTTTGTACACGCAATCACCGCCTTTTAACCGAACCAAACTCCGAACCTGAGTTTCGTTTCCTTGTCACAAAATTTATTTTCTCTTTCAAGGAATTGCTCCGTCTTTTTTACATTTTTGTAGTATCAAAAATTTATCAGTGTACTGTTCAATTGGAGGAAGAAGAGAAATTTAGAAAGAAATTGAATAATAAAATTCGTTTTTATAAATTAATATTATTATTATTTTAGTTGTTCAAGTGAAGAAGAACCCTAAAAGGATGCTTCTCCTTAGATCACGGCCTTAAAGTTGTTCCCTTTTGGTAATTCTACGTTTCTTTTTTAGTTTCAGCTAAATTTTAACTCTTGTTTGATTTCCAATTTGTGCTTTTCAATGCCAATTTTTCAAGTAGATTTTTTTAGTACAAAAGGTTTTGGATTTATTGAACAATTATATGACATCTCTTGAGTAAAATTGGTAATTACAGATTTGATGGATCTATTGTCTTTGTAGAAGGGATAATCTGATGATGTTGTCACAAGTTTAATGCCTCTCTGTGAAAAGGAAGGTTTCTGCAATTGATACAAAATCAACATGGTTTGTTATGTGAAAGCTTACGGTTATATAACCAACTAAACACTAAGTTCAGGTTGTTGGTTGTTTATGTCTTAAAGATAAAGGGTTTGAGAGAAAATTCTCTGTGCAGCTGCTAATGTTTCCACAACATAGCCCTATGAAGCAGTCCGGTTACGATCAGATGCAGTTGTTGCAGCAGCAGCAGCAAGGGATGCTCAAGCAACTACATCTTCTTCAAATGCAGCAGCAGAACTTCGTGAACCCGTATTCGTCAACAGTCCAGAAGCAATCCGATAGAACCATGTTTTCGATGGGTCAACAACATCCCAACCATGTCATGTATCAGAAACCTGACAGTCTAGCAGCTAGGCCTCCTAGTGGTCAATATGATTTCTCTCCAGCGCAGTTATCTCTACAACAAGGACCATATATATCAAATCTCGGAGTTCAAAGGAACACTATGTCCGAGGCAGGTTCTTTCCATGGTTTGAACGATGGTATTTACCCCAACAATCTTCTTCCTCAACAGTTTGTCACTTCACCTAGTGGTGGGCAAGAGGAACAAGCAAGCTGGTCTTCGTTTCGGCAAAAAGATACAAAGCTATCTCAAGGGGCAGTTCCTCTTGACCCACTTGAAGAGAAGATTCTGTTCAACATGGATGATAGTAATATTTCTGAGATTGCTTGTGGAATGTTCGGCGACAAACTTGATAGTGTCAATGACGCCAAACCTTTCCCATCTATCCGTAGTGGGAGCTGGAGCGCGCTTATGCAGACTGCTGTTGCAGAAGCTACTAGCAGTGATACTGGTTTTCCGGAGGAGTTTAGCGGCTTAACATATCAGAATATGGAATTATCTACGGACATTAACGATACATCCAATTTCATAGACAGTGAGAAGCAACAGGCTGGTTATCTGAATAGTAATAGTTTTCCGGGGTTTCAGGTGCCTTTGGATCAGCCGAGATCAGGTGTCTTTCAGGATGATATTATTCCTGATTCCACTCATATGTCTTCGAGCATGACTGGTCATTGGGTGGATTCTAGTCCTCAACCGAAGATATCTAGAATGTCTTTTGATAATGTATCTACAAGTAATATGTATACGCAGCCCTCGGGGATGCTTGATCAGATACAATCTCAGACAGGAAGTCATTATTCTTGTACAGCTGATTTGTCTGCTAGTGACTTAGCCGGCATGTCTCCACTTGTGCCTAGTCAGCTACGAAAAGAAGGGAGAATCCCGCAGTTTGTACAACAGAATGATCCTGCTACAGTTTCTGTACCCGAAATGCAGATGATCAGTCCATTTGTAGCATCTCAACCTGACAACGCAACATATTCAGGAGGTACCAATCATCAGTTCAATGTGTGGATGGACTTACCAACTCACCAACATTCTGTGGATCAAGATTCACTCAAAGCTCCATTGAATTTAAGTTATTCGACATCACCCGTTGACATATTAGGAAATGATGTCAAAACCTGGCAAAATGCTCAACATATGTCGTCCACAACATATAATGTACCACAAAGGGTAGATTTGCCTCAAGAGCAGGGAGCTGCTGCTAATAACACCTCTGATACCAAACTGCCAAGGGATAGTGATGTGAGCTCAATGTCACAGCTGAACTCATTTATGTTTGATGATCCAAAGATGGAACAAAATGTTTGTTCCAGTGGGAAGCAGCCTGGTGGCAGAAGCCATCTCAATCTTTCCGCATCAGCTTCTTTATGGTTCAAGCAGGTGGGAGACTTTAGAAATGACCAGATGCAACCTACACATGACTATCATGAGACTCCAGATCAGTTGCCTCAGTATTATAAGCCTATTAACACAATGAACAAACAAGAAGATATAATCACAACAAAGAAACGGAAACTTATGAGAATCAAGCTGTTGGCTTGGCATAAAGAAGTGTCTAAGCCATCCCAAAAGGAATACACAATCAGGTCCATCCAATACCTTTTAAATGTTTTATATTCACATTCGGTTAACTTAAAAGTTAAAATTCTTTTTGCAGTGGGGCAGACCAAAAATGGGCTAGAGCTGCTAATATGTTAGTTGAGAAGGTATATATTCCCTCACAAGAAAATGGTCAAAGACTTGAAGTGATTGGTATATGATTTTATCTCAGTATACTGAATGTTCTTTTGATTTCTGTTGTAGGCCGAGTATGATACTCAAAACTCTGAGTTTGCACTGCCATTGCATCGTTCAAAGAGAAGACTTGTTCTAACAACACATCTTATGCAGCAGCTATTTGATCCTCCACCTTCGTTCGTTTTATTTTCAGCTGCCTCGTTAAGCTACCATAAACTGTTGTTCTTCGTTGGTAGAGTAACTATTGGTGATGCTTGTAGCCTTACCAACAAGAGAGAATATGTGTTACCGTCATTATCTCCTGAGGTTGATAAGTGAGTGTTATACTGATATTATTGCGTTTCTCGACCCTTATAGCAACTTTAGCCTCAGTACATAATTTCTTACAAAACTCTTTTGATAGGAACCCTGAAAATATTGAGAGAAGGGATTTGCAACATTCTGAATTTGCTAAGAAATTAACAGAGAAAACAAAGAATCTCGAGGAAGGCTTCGAAAGGTAAGTGATTTAGGATTTCAATGTTATGGACCGGGTAAGGGAGAACTTGTTACCTCATTACATAAAGACATTTTCAAAAAACATTATGCAGACTGGAGAAATCGCCATTTATGGCAGACATAAGCTTTGAAATTGCGGATATGGAAAGATTCTCTGTAATCAACCGTTTCGCGAGGTTTCACAGCAAAGGCCCTGTTTCCGGAAACCCTTCAGAATCCGCTCGTCTAAAACCGATACCAGAAAGATACATTGCAGTGGCACCCATGCCTATAAACCTGCCACAGGGAGTTCAATGCATTTCATTATGATTCCAACTAATCTCTGCTAACACATATAACCTATATCACCCCAAAGAAGAAGAATACAATATTTGATCTCTCTATTTTGCTGCTAATCTGGGATTCCAAGAAGCTTAGCTTTGCACCTGCTCCTGTTTTTTTCCTAGTGGAAGTAAATATTGTCCTGTTGTGTGTTTTGTTGGTTTCGCAAGATCAAGAATCTTATAGAATAGTACAAAAGTATCATGACTACTCTGTAGTAAGAAACAGGATGATCCTTTTTGGTTAGTTTTGACTTTTGAGTTATTGACTTTGTTTTTGGAAGCTATATAGAATCTCATGAATACAGAATCTTCACTCACTCTCTCTCTCTCTGTCTCTTTCTTGTTTCTCTTCTCTGTCACCTTTTCTTTCAGGTTCAAAACTCTTATAAGAAACATTCAAGTCTGCAAGGAAACAACTCTTAGAGGAGAGGTATGTTCTTATGTAACTTTTCTTGTGCTTCTTTGAATTTAGAGAGGCATGTGTGTTGCTAAAATATTTGCATGTACACAGTACACACATACATATTTTTATGTATTTTTCAACTATGTTATAGTTGGTATATTATTATGTACACACAGCCAATGAGTCCCACCACTGTGAAACAAGTCTCGGTGGCTTGGAACGCGTACGCTGCGACCAAAGACGCACACGGTATCTGCATTCTAACGAGTGGGACGAGTTCAAGAAACTTGATTACGAGAAGATCTTTGAGAATATGCAGAAACCGGCTTTTGTTTTCGACGGCAGAAACGTTGTTGATGCAGAGAAGCTGAGGAAAATTGGGTTTATTGTTTACTCTATTGGTAAGCCATTGGATCAGTGGCTAAAGGACATGCCTGCTCTTGCCTAAACCAAAACAAAGCCTCTTCCTTTAGCCTTCTTTATATATCATTTTTTTCTCTGAATTCTCACAAGATTTTATTATTTCTTGCAATGTTTTGAGATTTATATTTTAGTTGTAGGTTTATTGCCACGTGGACACTTCTCGTCGAAAGCAAAGATTTCGCTACTTCTTTTCTTGGCAATTGACTAAAATACCCCTATCTTCTCCTCTCTTGGCTTAGTGCATATATATGCTCTGTTTCTCTCTGTTTTAGCTCCACTCACGAAAAATTCAAAGAAACTCAAAAACATTTATATCTTTCTTGCCCATTAAAAACTGTAACTTTCTCAGTCTCCGACGCTTTTCTCTATCATTTTTCTCGGGAAAGTAAAACAAGAAACAGAGCATATATGTCTCCGTCTTGTATTTGTTGCATCTTGCTCTGCATCTACATCGTCTACTTAATCATATCCTTCATCGACTTCTTCTTCATCAGAGTTCCCTTCCGCGACTAAGCAAAATGGAAGAAGAAGAACAACATCAACATCGAGACCTCTCTTGCTGCTACTACGGCTTAAGGGAACACCCAAAGAAGAAAACCCTTAAATCTCTCGGATCAGAATCGATGAAGAAGGTCTTGTTTCGTTGCGTAGAGTGTGGCAAAGGGTTTCGTTACGAGAAGTGTCTAGCGAACCATCAAGCGGTGATGCATCAAAGGGTATGTGAAGAATCTGTTCAGAGTCTCTGTAGTAGCTTTAGTCTCGTGAGGAAGAAGAAGAGATCGTCTAGGTACAAGAAGAAGACTCCTCCATTGTCTTGCTCTTTTAATAATAAGCTTCTTGGATCGATCTCTGTTTCTGCTGAGAATGATGTTGAGTTAGAAGTTGCAGAGTGTTTGATTCTGTTGTCTAAGAGTAGCCCTAAGCTGAAACTTGTTTCTCAAGCAACGAATGCTAATACAGAGAAACCTAATGGTTGTTTGAGCTGCAAGAAACCTCGAAAAGGTGGTGAATTTGAATCTGGGTTTTTGAGAAATGAGCAAATACTGATGAAAGAAACATGGAAAGATCCGGAGAGTTTCTTGGTTGGGCGAAAAGGCGGAGACTTTGAATTAGGGTTTTACAGAACAGAGCGTGGAGATGAAGCTATGGAGTGTTATGTTTCAGATACAGAGATGGTTATAACTGAAACTGAGGATGAGAAGAAGAACTTTGAGAATCATCAATGCAGGTTGTGCAACAAGGTCTTCTCTTCTTATCAAGCTCTAGGTGGTCATCAGACTTTTCATAGGTCAAGCAAAAGCAAGAACAAGAAGAATTGTAAAGAGAAATCAGTAGAAGAAGAGACTGAAGATGAGTCTGTGACTGTGGAGAATGAAGATAAGAGGCACAAGTGTAGCATATGTTCAAAGGGTTTTAGGTCGGTTCATGCTTTAGGTGGTCACAAGAAGTGTCACGGCAAAGAGATTACACTTGAAAAAACAGAGTATGATCATTAGTATTTGAGGTTTCTCTGTTTTCTTGTATAGAATTTGAATATTTGTATATAGTAAGATAGTCAAGTTTGATACTTTTTTTTGCTATGTTTTTGTTTGTTGGTTTGATTTGAAAAGTTAATAAAGGAACGTGTCGGTTGGTTTCATTTTTCAACATATGAATGAAATTAATACGAATACTTTTTTGTACTAATTTTACTGTCGATAAAATATTAAGTCAAATTTCATTATCATGCTTAATTACAATTAGCGTTAAGATATTTTATATCATTTTAAGAGGAAAAATGGAAAAGCAGAACTTTTGCTTAGCCACGAAAATAGTTGGGAGACAGATGTATAATTAGCACTCTATAAAAGAATCCCTAAACTCAAGGTCAAGACACCAAATATTTTATTTAATTACTAGTATAATTTTAAAATTCAATAAGAAATTAAATTATGTTATTTACTTTGCTTTTTTTATTTGTTGGTTTGGGAATAAATAATGTTTAGATCCACCGGCAAAATCACTGAGAATAAAAAGCTCATATTTTTCCCTTCTTCCTCTTCCTCTTCAGCTCTTTGATTTAGATTATTGATTTGTTCAAATACTCTTCAATGTCTGCTTAAGACGTGATTTTGGAGCAAACCCTTTTAGATTCTCGTGTTCAATTGCTTGAATCAACGCGGGAATCTCAAGCTCGGATCTTCTCACCGGAGATCGGAAAGCCAATGCTGTCTGAGAGAAGACCACAAGGAAGCCGAACATCGTTAAGGAACCAACCAGAGTCAGATTCGGTACATACCCATCAATCTAGATCGAGAATTGGGAGGAAATCGGAGAAGTGGAATCTGATCGGATCTGATGTTGGGTTCGCGATCATGCGCGGGGTCAGTAACTAGGGTTTTGGATTCGATCTCTGTTGTTGTTGTTGTTGTTGTTGTTGTTGTGTGGCTGCGCGAACAAGGATGCAGCTTCACATATCTCGTAGCATGAGAAGCATCACGATATCGAGCAGCAATGAGTTTATTGAATCGATGAAGATCAAAGTCGCATCTCGTCACGTCTCTTACAAGACTCTCTTCCACACCATCTTAATACTCGCTTTCTTGTTGCCTTTTGTCTTCATACTAACTGCTGTTGTTACCCTCGAAGGTGCCAACAAGTGCTCCTCCATTGGTATATAAGTACCTCTTTTGTTTATCATTGATAGCTTTTTGTTCCTTTGTCCTGTTGATTGAATCTTATGTTTCTATGTCCACATTTGGTTATCCTTTTGGTTTTTGCTCTGTTTACATTGTGGCTTGTGGAATGATTAGGATCTTATTTACTTAGCAGCTGGATTTCGGCATATGATATGAATCTGTAATGTCTAGTGTGATAAGCTTCTTGTTAACTTTGTTTGATACAATGGTACTGCTTGGGATTGTACTAGGATGTGGCATTAAGTCAATGAAGTTTGGAAATTTTGGAATTTTATGTTAGGTCCCCACTATTAATTTTTGTAGTATCTGAGTCCTGCATTTTATTGGATACTATAGTAGAGCTGAATGACATTTTTTTGCAAATTTGCCATCTTTTGTTTTTGAGGAGTAAAGTATATAGATTTATCTGCGTTACTAGAAGAAACCGACAACAAAAGTATCAGAGTATTTTCCCTTTATGTTTCTACAATTTTATATGGTGTTCATGTGAAATTCTCATTAAAGTTTCTTCCTCACCTTTTTCTTCTTACTTTCAGATTGTTTAGGGAGGCGGTTAGGTCCACGTCTTCTTGGTAGAGTAGATAATTCAGAGGTGAGTTGTTGCTTTCTTTACTCTACTTTTATTCAGTATCGTGTTTCATATTCGTAAATGATATATTTTTTGTCTCCCCATGTTTCTCTTGTTGCAGAGACTAGCTAGGGACTTTTATAAAATTCTAAATGAAGTAAGCACTCAAGAAGTTCCAGATGGTTTGAAGCTTCCGGTTTCTTTTAAGCAACTTGTGTCGGATATGAAGAATGACCACTACGATGCTCAAAAATTCGCTCTTGTGCTGCGAGCCATGGTAAGCTTTCTCTAATCTGAACATGGTTTTCATCCATCATAACATACCTTATTACCTTTGCATCAATTTGTCAAGTTGATTTTGTTTATGTGATTTGTTATATGTGTGTCTTTGTACAGATGGAGAAATTTGAAAGGGATATTAGGGAATCAAAATTTGCAGAACTTATGAACAAGCACTTTGCAGCTAGTTCCATTTCAAAAGGCGTTCATTGTCTCTCTCTAAGACTAACAGATGAATATTCCTCCAATGCTCATGCTCGTAGACAGCTTCCTTCGCCAGAATTTCTCCCTATTCTTTCGGATAACGCTTACCACCATTTTATTCTGTCCACGGACAATATTTTGGCTGCATCAGTTGTGGTTTCATCCGCTGTTCAGTCCTCTTCAAAACCCGACAAAATTGTCTTTCACGTCATTACAGACAAGAAAACCTACGCGGGTATGCATTCATGGTTTGCGCTTAATTCTGTTGCACCTGCTATCGTCGAAGTCAAAGGTATTCATCAGTTTGACTGGTTGACGAGAGAGAATGTTCCGGTTTTAGAAGCTGTGGAAAGCCATAATGGTGTCAGGAACTATTACCATGGGAATCATTTCGCTGGAGCAAACCTCACCGCAACAAATCCTCGAACATTTGCTTCAAAATTGCAGTCTAGAAGTCCAAAATACATATCTTTGCTCAACCATCTTAGAATATATATACCTGAGGTAAACCTTATCTCCTCTTGTTTCAACTTTTAAATGTGCTTCATGCTAATTTCCCCTTTATGTCTCTCTCTTTGGAATAGCTTTTCCCGAATTTGGACAAGGTGGTTTTCTTGGACGATGATGTAGTTGTCCAGAGAGACTTGGCTCCGCTTTGGGATGTTGACCTTGGTGGTAAGGTCAATGGAGCAATAGAAACCTGTCGGGGTGAAGATGAATGGGTTATGTCAAAGCGTTTAAGGAACTACTTCAACTTCTCGCATCCGCTCATTGCAAATCATTTAGATCCTCAAGAATGCGCTTGGGCTTATGGTATGAACGTCTTCGATCTTCAAGCCTGGAGGAAGACAAATATCAGAGAAATGTATCACTCTTGGCTTAGAGAGGTAAGTATCAAAGAAACCTACACTCGTTTGTGCGTTTCCTGTAGCAGAATCTCAAGTTACCTCATTGTCTTACTCTGTTTGGTTTTGGTATTGAGCAGAATCTAAAGTCGAATATGACAATGTGGAAGCTTGGAACCTTGCCTCCTGCTCTTATCGCGTTTAAGGGCCACGTCCACGTAATAGACTCGTCATGGCATATGCTTGGATTAGGCTATCAGAACAACACCAACATAGAAAATGTCAGGAAAGCTGCAGTGATCCATTACAATGGCCAATCAAAGCCATGGCTCGAGATTGGGTTCGAGCATCTCAGGCCATTTTGGACGAAATACGTTAACTACTCCAACGATTTCATCAAGAACTGTCACATCTTGGAGTAGCAAAACCCGAAACTTTCAGTCTTTCAGATGATCTGAAAGTGCTTACAGGTTTAGAAAGGAGAAAGCGATCGGGAAGCACGAAAAAGCAACATACTCATTCTATAAAGATTCAGAAACTTAGTTTGGCATATACATAAGAAACTTGTTGCAGTGAAGGGAGAGCTGCATAAGAGAGAAAGAGAGAGAGACCAAGAGATACAGATTCATTCTTTATGTGTAATAGAAGATACCCTTTTTTGAATCCAATTCTTGAATCTTTTTATAGCACAGAAGATGTGATTTGTAACGTAATATGTGGACTTAACTTTTCTATTTGGGCCGTGCAAGCCACGCTCCGAACAAGCGAGTGGTTAATATTAGGCCGACTTATTTATTCAGCTTTTTATTTGGACGGCTTATATTATTTCTACGTCGGAAAATCAGTTATTTTTGTATGAGGAGACACGTGTCAGAACGTAGTTGATGTACCACGTAGTTCTACACTATATATCCCGAGGGTTCACGAAGGATCCGGCGTCGTTTAGCATCTTCTCCTTCTTTATTTAGTTCCTCCTCCTTTAATCTTCCTGCTAAACTACGCGGAGACAGAAAAAACGAAGAGAAGAAGCAAAAGCGTTATCTTTGCTGAATTCATAAGTAAACATCTCGCCGTTTTGGCGAATCTGTTCTAAACTCCTTGTTGTTTTACATCTTCCTTTGTGAACTGCTCGCCGTTTTGAGTGTCCCGGATATATGACGACGACTACGGCGGCGTTTAGCGGTGTGGTTGGCGTAGGATCGGATTCACGAAGGGTTTCTACTTTCTCTCATCTTCAACCCTCTGTGGCTTTTCCGGCGAAGCCCAATTCCTTCAAAGCTCTGAAACTAAAGAAAAACGCCAGACTCACGCGGCGGCTTGATCATCGGTCGTTTATCGTCCGGTGCGAAGCTTCTTCTAATGCAAACGGAAGGGTAAAGACTGAAACTTTATGCTTTATTTTTGTTCTGTGTTTTGAACTATCCACAGGAATCGCAAATCTGTGCTTGATTGCTAATTGGGTTCAGTGTTTTGTTTGTTTGTACAGCTTACACAGCAAGAGTTCACAGAGATGGCGTGGCAATCGATAGTTTCTTCACCAGATGTAGCTAAAGAGAATAAGCAACAGATTGTGGAGACAGAACATCTAATGAAAGCACTTTTGGAGCAGAAGAATGGTTTAGCTCGCAGGATCTTCTCTAAGATCGGTGTCGATAACACTAAGGTTCTAGAAGCAACTGATAAGTTCATTCAACGCCAACCAAAGGTAATGAATGAATTGTATATACTAAAAGTTTTTAATTTTTTTTGTGTTGATTAGAGGCTAATGAGAATGTAGTTAGTGACTTTAGGTGTATGGAGAAGCTGCTGGTTCGATGTTAGGGCGTGATTTAGAAGGTCTGTTTCAGAGAGCAAGACAGTTTAAGAAAGATTTAGGAGACTCTTATGTCTCTGTGGAACATTTAGTTCTTGCTTTTGCTGAAGACAAGCGGTTCGGGAAACAACTGTTTAGGGATTTTAAGATATCAGAGAAGAGCTTGAAAACTGCAATCGAATCTATTAGAGGGAAACAATCAGTCATTGACCAAGGTTTGTAAACCACATTGTAGGTTGTTAGTTACGAAACTTCGATAAGAGAGGTTAATGATTATGTTTTAACAGATCCGGAAGGCAAGTATGAGGCATTGGAGAAGTATGGGAAAGATTTGACGGCAATGGCGAGGGAAGGAAAACTCGATCCTGTGATTGGGAGAGATGACGAGATCCGTAGATGCATACAGATTCTCTCAAGGAGAACTAAGAACAACCCCGTGTTGATCGGTGAACCTGGTGTTGGTAAAACCGCAATTTCAGAAGGGTAAAATTATCATCAAAAGCCACTGAAATTTCACAACTTTGCATATATGTTTAATGTAATGCGAAGATGTTACATTGTGAAACAGACTTGCTCAGAGGATTGTGCAAGGAGATGTACCTCAAGCATTGATGAACAGAAAGGTATTTAACTATTTTATCAAACAGTTAACGATTTGGACACCAAACTGATTCGATTTGATCATTGTTCGTTTATTTTTCAGCTGATATCTCTTGATATGGGCGCGCTTATTGCTGGAGCAAAGTATCGAGGAGAATTCGAAGATAGATTAAAGGCTGTACTAAAGGAAGTCACAGATTCAGAAGGCCAAACCATTTTGTTCATTGATGAGATCCACACAGTTGTTGGAGCAGGTTACGAAACATCCATTTGATTGTCTGGAAACAGTTTATACCCTTTTTGCAATGATTTTGAAAGAGTTTGTGTTTTTGTTTCTTTCAGGTGCGACTAACGGGGCGATGGATGCTGGTAATCTTCTGAAACCGATGCTTGGTCGTGGCGAGTTACGTTGTATCGGTGCAACAACGCTTGATGAGTATAGGAAGTACATAGAGAAAGATCCGGCCTTGGAACGTAGGTTTCAACAGGTTTATGTTGATCAACCTACGGTGGAAGACACAATTTCGATTCTCCGTGGTTTGAGAGAAAGGTATGAACTTCATCACGGAGTTCGGATCTCGGATAGTGCTCTTGTGGAAGCTGCTATACTCTCTGACCGTTACATCAGTGGCCGGTTTCTCCCTGATAAAGGTTGATACTTATTACCATTTTATAATACGATCCACATTATTAGACATTGTTACTAACTGATTGATGTGTGGTTTGTAGCTATTGACTTGGTTGATGAAGCCGCAGCCAAACTGAAAATGGAAATCACTTCGAAACCGACAGCTCTTGACGAGCTTGACCGTGCAGTAATAAAGCTTGAGATGGAGAGGCTTTCACTCACTAATGATACAGACAAAGCTTCTAGAGAGAGATTGAACCGGATCGAAACCGAGTTAATTTCACTAAAGGAGAAGCAAGCTGAATTAACCGAACAGTGGGAGCACGAGCGGTCTGTCATGTCCCGTCTTCAATCAATTAAAGAGGAGATTGACAGAGTAAACCTCGAGATCCAGCAAGCTGAACGTGAATACGATCTTAACCGTGCAGCAGAGCTCAAATACGGAAGCTTAAACTCGTTGCAGCGACAGCTAAACGAAGCAGAGAAAGAGCTTAATGAGTACTTAAGCTCTGGGAAGTCGATGTTTAGAGAAGAGGTTTTAGGTAGCGACATAGCTGAGATTGTGAGTAAGTGGACAGGAATCCCGGTATCGAAACTTCAACAATCTGAAAGAGATAAACTCTTACACTTGGAAGAAGAACTGCATAAACGTGTAGTTGGTCAAAACGCAGCAGTGACAGCGGTAGCTGAAGCAATCCAAAGATCAAGAGCTGGTCTTTCGGATCCAGGCCGTCCAATAGCTAGTTTCATGTTCATGGGACCTACCGGTGTTGGTAAAACCGAGCTGGCCAAAGCACTTGCTTCTTACATGTTCAACACAGAAGAAGCTCTAGTGAGAATCGACATGAGCGAGTACATGGAGAAACATGCTGTGTCTAGGCTCATTGGAGCTCCACCTGGATATGTCGGCTACGAAGAAGGAGGGCAGTTAACAGAAACGGTTAGAAGAAGGCCTTACTCGGTAATTCTCTTTGATGAGATTGAGAAAGCTCACGGAGACGTCTTCAATGTGTTTCTCCAAATCTTGGACGATGGGCGAGTCACGGACTCTCAAGGCCGGACAGTCAGTTTCACCAATACCGTCATTATAATGACCTCGAATGTTGGTTCACAGTTTATCTTGAATAACACAGATGATGATGCAAAGGAGCTAGCGTATGAAACGATTAAACAGAGAGTGATGGATGCTGCAAGATCAATCTTTCGTCCTGAGTTCATGAACAGGGTCGATGAGTACATCGTTTTCCAACCTCTTGACCGCGAGCAGATCAACAGAATTGTCCGCTTACAGGTACACTCTTCTTTTCCAAGGCAAAACCCACAAAATCAATTCTCTTTTGATTAAAATACTCATTAAGTCTCTCTTTGTATGGCATTCTGCAGCTGGCTCGTGTGCAGAAGCGAATTGCAGATAGGAAAATGAAGATAGTGATCACAGACGCAGCGATAGATCTTCTCGGAAACCTCGGGTATGATCCAAACTATGGAGCTAGACCTGTGAAGCGTGTGATACAACAAAACATTGAGAACGAACTCGCTAAAGGTATCTTGAGAGGAGATTTCAAGGAGGAAGATGGCATATTGATCGATACCGAGGTCACAGCGTTCTCCAATGGCCAGTTACCTCAACAAAAGCTTATATTCAAGAAGATTGAGTCAGAAACAACAGATGCTGGAAAAGAAGAAGAAGCTGCTTTCACAAAACAGAGCAAATGAAAGATGAAACCTTTTGTAGCTTAAGAAGCTTCGAACTTTATTAGTACTTGTGAGTGAACACAATAATAACATTAAATCTTAATGTGAGCTTATAAGCTAATGAGCTAATTGTTGATCATGACTACCCTTTGATCATGACTATTATTAATAGTCTGATGAAAATAAGTTGAACGTGAAGAATACAAAATCTAACTAGGATTTAACCCGTGGTGTACCACGGGTTTATGTTTTTTATAAATAATTTTATATATCTATACTATTAAAAGGAAAGCATTATTACAAAGAGGACAAAAAAAAAATTCTAATTACAATATCGCTAATTAATATAACTTATAGTTTATAATATCTTTTTTAACAATTAACTCTAAAAACAAATTAAGGAAATAAGAAAAAAAGTAAATTACAACATTAAAAACGGAAAAAATATGGAAACAATAATATTCGCTAAATATTTTCACTAATTTTAAACTTAAAATTTGAAAAAATATTCTACAAAAATGAATAAAAAAATATGGAAACAATAATATTCGTTAAATATTTTCACTAATTTTAAACTTAAAATTTGAAAAAATATTCTACAGAAACGAATAAAATAAATAAACAAAAAATCAATTTAAATTTCAAGATTTATATAGGACAAAACATGAAAATAATAATAGTCGTGAAATATTTTTAATAATTATTGATTTTAGATTCAACATTAAAATTTTAGAAAATAAAATAAAATTTGTTAAAAAAATCATATCGAAATAAAAAATTTGAATTATTCGAAGAATAATATCGATAACAATCTATTTTTTAATATTTTAAAATCATATATAGCTAACTAAGACGTAAATAAATAAAGGAATAACAAATACCTATTTTAATTTTTGTTACGGGTCGTTAAAAGAGTCAAAAAGAATTTGAAACGGATGATAATTGATATGAAATTAAATAGAATTCAATTTATGCATAAATACATATATATATATATATATATATATATATATATATATATATATATATATATGTGAAATTTTTGCAACGGGTTAGAAAATAACATAAATAATTTATAAGATATAACTAATATATCTAATATTAAAATATACATAAGTATAGTTTTGAACTTTATATTAAATATAATTCAATAAACAATTTTTAAAATTTGTATATAGACATCATGGAAAGTATACCACGGGTAAAGTTTTTAAATATTTCTAATACGCGGATCAATCATGCGTTAAATCATAATTTATTTGTTATACCGCACAATGTACGGATTTTAGTTAATATAATTTATGAAATAATAGATTATATACATATACATGTAAATATATAATCCAAGTTAGGAAATTTTAATAGATATTTTTTACTAAATAATTTTAAATATATATATATAAAATTATTAAATTTACTAAATAATTTTAAATATATAAATATAAAAACATATTAAATTCCGCACGTACGTGCGGGTCCTCATCTAGTATACAGTTAATTTAGAAGTTTGTAATATTTTTTTTGATTTTGTAAAATAAATAAAAATATTCAGAATTTCTAAAGAGTATTTTGTTCTTTTATTGTTTATGCAAATAAATATAGAGAAATTCACAAAACTACACCATTTCAATCATTCCTTCACAAAACTACATCTAATTCAATATTTTCACAAATTTACACCCTTTCAAAATTTTAAAAGCTTGATTTACCCTTTTAAAAATTACCAAAATTAAAATATTTTCATTTGTGTTCGCTAATTAATGTTTAGAAATAGTATTAAGGAGTATGATTGTGTGGATAGGGTTTATTTGAATTTAATTTTGAGTGTTTATGTGTAGTTTTGTGAAATATTTTTGAAATGGTGTAGTTTTGTGATTCTCCCATAAATATATAATGAGAATTATATTTTATATAGCAAAATCTTAATATAATTTGTAAGTGTGTTTATTCCAAACTATTATAAACTATAAAAATTAGGGAAGGAAAAAACTTCCGGATCCGAAATACCGAACCCAAACCAAACCGAAATCCCCAAATCAATACCGATTCTAAAAATAAATAACTCAAATGTATAGGGAAATTTACTACCATAATACCCGAAATCGAATCTGAACTGAACTCAATTTTGTAGAACTAAACTAAACTACTCTAACTACCCAAAAATTATTTAAAATAATAATAGTTGTTGGGGATAAATTTAACCATCCGGTTAAGGTTTAACCGTGCAGAATCGGACCGGACGACGAGATCGGACGGCTAAACCGAATCGGCGACAATATCGAACCGACCTCCTTTAGTTGATATTGGGCTTTATTTGGGCTTAATTATCGACATAAGGTAAAATGGAAAAGATATATTACTAGATTCTCTTAAATATTCATTAAGGAGGGAATCTAGGAAAATATCTAAATAAAAGGAAAAGGTCAATAAATGGAAACATGTCAATTCCTATTCATAAAAGGAAAAGGAAGGCTCATTGACCTAAAGACCTCTATATAAGAGAAGAAGCTAGAAGACCAGAGGATTCATATTCATTCATATCGACATTCACACATTAATACATTCATACACTTTTCGACTTAAGCACTTGCTTTTAAGGAGAATATTCGATTATAAGCTTCTAGATTGTTCTAAGTCTAGATCTTGAATCATATTCCTCTTCTCTTGTATTCTTTGATCGATTAATAAAGACATCTAATTCAAACCGATTTTAGTAGTATTAACCGTTATCGAATTCCGTGGTTCTTCTAACGAATCGCTAACTTTTGCCCAAACAGTTTGGCGCTAGAGAGAGGGGCAGAAGTATAGCACTACGATGAGCGATAACGGAGCAACCTACTACACCGTTCTCGACGAACACGCTCAGCAACGGGTGGATGCCATCAACGAGCAACTTCGGGCAAGCAACGAAAGGCTTGCTCGGCTGGGAAGAGGATAATCTTCGACTTCGGGGCGAGCGCTAATCTCGCACCCGGGGTCGAGATCCGCTTCCGACGAATCTCGTTACCCCCATCCGGCCGATAAGGTTATTCCGATCGGGGCGGAACATCGACGACGGAGGAAAGACCGCTTTCTCCGACGATCGCGCACGCCGACGATCTAGACCGCAACGGATCCGGTCTCGGAAAGGATCACGCCTACATAGACTCCGTCATCGAGAAAAAGCTCAACGCTTTCGAATCGATGATCGAGCGGATGCCGAGTAGCTCCACCTATAAGACGTTCCGACCGCTACTCCTACGCCGACTCGCCCTTCATAGACGAGATAGCCATGGTAGAGATGCCCGAAAGTTCGCCTTCCCGTCAATGAAGATGTACGATGGCTCTACCGACCCCGACAATCACGTGGCCTTGTACAAGCAACGGATGCTCACCTTGACAATTCCCCCGAGTCAAGGGAAGCCGTCATGTGCAAAGGTTTTGGATCAAGCCTAACGGGACCGGCGCTCCAAAGGCTCGTCAACCTCGCCAACGGCGAAATAGAGTCCTTTGCCGCCCGACCGACGAGTTTATAGAGCAATTCGCGCGAGCCGTCGCATAGAGAAAAACGCCGACGACCTCTATGAAATCGTCCAAGAAGCCGGGAGCCCCTTCGGGCATATGTAGGACGATTCAACGGGGAAAAGGTGAATATCCCGCATGTAATGTGTCAACGGCCATATCTGCTTTCAAGAGAGGACTCTTGGTGACCGGCGATCTCTATAAGGAACTCACCAAGTATCGTCCAAAGACAATGGAAGATGTTCTGAGCAGAGCATGGGCTCAGATCAAGTGGGAAGAGGATCCATCTCAAAGGAAATCTCTTCCCCCCAGAGTCGACTCAAGGATCATCCGACCTGAGAGAGCTCCTCGAGACGACAAACCATACCTGCGACCTCGGGTGGACCCTCTTCGAAGTAATTCCCATCGACCAATAGCCCATATAGGAGCCGGAGGATACCGAGATAACTCATGGCCCAACGCGGGCGCTTGTCTATCCAAGGTCGAGAACGGTCCGCGCCTTGGGAAGGATGGGAGACGCGGTCGATGGCCTCGAAGATGAGGGGGGACCCGAAGGACGAGACACGCGGAAGTGGTGCGATTTCCACAGTGACCACGGGCATCGCACCGAAGATTGCGTCGCCCTCAGGATGGAGGTGAACGATCTAATCAAGAGAGGGCACCTCAAAGAATTCCTGTCTGACAGAGCTCGGAGACGGCCAAACACCCAGAACCCCGAGCAAGAAGGGGGCAAAGAGAAACCTAAATCTCCACCGAGACAGGATCGGGTGATTAACGTCATATCCGGTGGCTCAGAGGTTAGTGGGATATCGCATTCGGCTGCCAAAAGGAATACGAGGGTTGCGAGAAATTTCCAAAAGACAATGATGGAAATTACCACCGACCAATCAGTCAACGCAATTACCTTCACCGCCGAGGAGGGTGAAGAGATGATGACTCCTCATCATGACGCCCTCGTCATTACCTTGTCGGGCAAACTGCCTGATAAAGAGAATTCTGGTCGACAATGGAAGCTCGGCAAACATTCTGTTCCTGGCCGCATACAAGGAGATGGGCCTCGACGAATCAAAGATTGTCTCCAGGGCAACCACTCTGGTAGGATTCAGTGGAGAGGTGAAACAGACTGTGGGCGAGATAACCCTGCCCGTCTACACCGAGGGAGTCAACAAGCAAACCAAATTTCTCGTTCTGGATTGCACGTCGGCCTATAACGCCATAGTGGGGAGACCTTGGATCCATGACATGAAAGCCGTGCCATCCACATTCCATCAGACAATAAAGTTTATGACACCCTGGGGTGTGAGGAAGATAAAAGGTGACCAGGAGAACTCGCGATCCTGCTACCAAACTACGCTCAAAGGAAAAACGGGGACGACCATGCAGATAGAGGGTCCGTCGACGACGAAAGAGGTATCGAGCTCTACAGAGGAGCCTGATGTAGAGCAGATAGATGAGATCCCATTGGATGAAGCCAATACAGAGCGCAAGGTAAACATTGGGTCAAAACTACCGAAAGACGTGCGTCAGAAACTCATCGACTTTCTGAGATCGAACGCCGATTGTTTCGCCTGGTCGCATGCGGACATGCCGTGCATCGATCCCGAGATCATCACCCATCGTCTACAGGTCGATCCCGATCATCACCGATCAGGCGAAAAGAAGGAAGTTTGCGCCGATCGCGATCTCATTGTCAACGACGAAGTGAACAACTTACTCAAAGCCGGATTCATCCGCGAGGTGAAATACCCTGACTGGCTAGCTAATGTGGTCGTCGTTCGAAAGAAAAACGGTAAGTGGAGAGTCTGCATAGACTTCACCGACCTAAATAAGGCGTGCCCAAAGGATCCTTTTCCTTTGCCTCACATTGACAACCGTAGACGCAACGGCCGCCACGAACCGCTAAGCTTCATGGACGCCTTCGGGCGGGTATAATCAAATTCTGATGCACCCCCAAGATCAGGAGAAGACGGCCTTCATGACCTCCAGGGGGATATATTGCTACAAGGTAATGCCCTTTGGATTGAAAAACGCTGGTTCAACCTATCAAAGGTTGGTGAATGCGATGTTCGCCGATCAAATTGGCCACACCATGGAGGTATACATCGACGACATGCTCGTAAAATCGTTAGTTGCCGACGATCATATCGTGCATCTACGCCAAGCGTTCGACACGTTAAGAAAATACAACATGAAGCTCAATCCGACTAAGTGCTCATTCGGCGTAAGCTCGGGAAGTTTTTGGGATATATTGTCACACATCGGGGCATTGAGGCGAACCCCGATCGATCGGGGCCATCCGTACAATTCCACCACCGCGAAACATAAAGGAAGTCCGAGACTTACAGGAAGAATGGCAGCCCTTAGCCGATTCATCTCTAGACCGTCCGACGATCTCATCCGTTTTTCGAGGCTCTCAAGAAGCCGAAGGGATTCGCGTGGAACGAAGGATGTGACGAAGCCCTTAAACAACTCAAGGACTATCTAACTTCTCCACCGCTACCGTCAAAGCCAAAGACCAACGAGGCACTACTCCTATATCTAGCCGTGTCGAACACGCGAGAAGTGGGGTACTAGTGCGAGAAGAAAGTGGAAGACAACATCCGGTCTATTACGTCAGCAAATCCTTGCTAGAAGCCGAGACCCGATATTCTCATCTCGAGAAATTGGCCCTCGCCTTGGTTGTGGCAGAGGAAGTTACGGCCATACTTCCAGTCGCATCCAATTATCATGGTGACATCACATCCGATCAAAAGTGTTCTCCACAAACCAGATATCTCGGGAAGATTGGCCAAATACGCTATAGAGCTTGGAGAATACGACGTGATCTATCGACCAACCTCTGCCATCAAGTCACAAGTCCTCGCTGATTTCGTGGCCGAGTTTACACCAAAGATGCTTTCAGAGGTTCAGAAGGAAGTGAACGCATTGGGAAAACAGGTGGTAACGGGGACATGGAAACTTTATGTGGACGGATCCAGCAACGTACGAGGATCTGGCCTGGGATTAACACTGACCTCCCCTATCGGAAACACCATCTCAAGGGCGATCCGATGCAGCTTCCGAGCGACAAATAACGAGGCGGAGTATGAAGCGTTAATCGCGGGTCTATCTCTAGCATGCGATCTAGGAGTCAAAGATATAGAGATCTATAGTGACTCGCAGCTGGTCGTTAGCCAAACCGAGGGTGACTATCAAGCCAAGGACTCAAGCATGATCGATACTTAGCGATAGTCAAACGGCTCGAAAAAAGGTTCAATAGCCGCAAAATCACTCAAATCCCTCGAGAAGAGAACGGGCAAGCAGACGCTCTCGCCAACCTCGGATCATCTTTCAAAACCGATTCACCGACGAATGTGCCACTGCTAGTATTACAGTGGCCGGCAACGCAAAAAGATCTCGATGCGATCCCAGTCAACGAAATAAGTGGAGCCAGATGCTGGATGACTCCCCTTGTGGAATACCTGAGAGATGGAACGCTGCCACTGGAAAGAGCAGAATGCCGAAGGATTAAACGACAAGCAGCTCGGTTCAGCCTCATTCGCGGAGCGTTGTATCGCCGATCGTACTCAGGACCATATCTCAAATGCATCAGCATCGCCGAGGCTCAACAAGTCCTGCTAGAGCTGCATTCCGGCGAGTGCGGAAACCATTCCGGAGCCAGAAGTCTAGTCCTCCGAACCATGCGAGCCGGATATTACTGGAAATCGATGAATCACGACGCAACCATGTTCGTCAAAAGATGCGACAAATGCCAAAGGTTCGCCACTGTATCCAAACTTCCGCCGGAGAACCTAAAAACTATCAGTGCTCCCTGGCCATTCATGAAGTGGGGCATGGATATAGTTGGCAAACTTCCCACGGCACCAGGTCAGAAAGTCTTTCTATTGATGATGACCGACTATTTCTCCAAGTGGATAGAAGCGGAAGCGCTCAGTCAGATAACCGACAAAGAGATCTGCATCTTCGTATGGAGGAATATAATCTGCAAGTTCGGCATTCCCCACGAGATAGTGACCGACAATGGACCACAGTTCACAAGCAACAACTTCAAAAGCTTTTGCGAAGACTGGAAAATCAAATTAAGTTTCGCAACACCCAGACATCCGCAATCCAATGGCCAAGCCGAGGCCTCGAACAAAACCATCGTCAAGCTCCTTAAGAAAAGATTAGAGAGTGCTAAAGGAAAGTGGGCCGAGGAACTCCACGGGGTCTTATGGGCCTACGAACAACCTCAAAGGTCTCCACCGGCGAAACACCTTTCTCACTCGTTTATGGAATGGACGCAGTGATACCCATCGAGATAAGTGTGCAGACCAGCCGCACTGAAAATCCCGATGAGGAAAGTAACAACGAAGCAATGGCGTTCGACCTCGACTTGCTCGACGAGAAACGAGAAGCCGCGCAAATAAGAAACTGGTGTTACCAACAAGACGTAGCCAGGTCATACGACAAAAAGGTGAGGACGAGAACCTTCAAACCGGGTCGGTGGGTCTTAAGGCGAGTATTCCAAAACACAATGGAGAAAGAAGCCGGAAAGCTAGGACCAAACTGGGAAGGCCCATACCAAATCGTTAAAATCTGTGGAGCTGGAGCCTACTCACTCCAAGACAAAGACGGAAAAAGACTCACCAACAGTTGGAACGCTTTGCATCTCAAGAGATATTTCTTCTAATAAACGGGCCACGCCCGCAAAAGGTCATGTATACTTAAACTATTTTTTAAATTCTATACTTTTATATCTTTTAGCTAAAAACCTCGCCGAGAATTTCGCCAACGAGAGAAACCCCAAAGGCGAATTTCTCGCCGAGATTTTCGGGGGCAAGGGATATCCATCCTTTGAACTCGAAAACCAAAAAGCCCTACTCCGCGTAGGCCAAAAGCCCTATCCCGCATAGGCCGAAAGCCCTACTCCGCGTAGGCCAAAAGCCCTATCCCGCATAGGCCGAAAGCCCTACTCCGCGTAGGCCAAAAAGCCCTACTCCGCGTAGGCCAAAAGCCCTACTCCGCGTAGGCCAAAAAGCCCTACTCCGCGTAGGCCAAAAGCCCTATTCCGTATAGGCCGAAAAGCCCTACTCCGCGTAGGCCAAAAGCCCTATTCCGCATAGGCCGAAAGCCCTACCCCGCGTAGGCCAAAAGCCCTATTCCGCATAGGCCAAAAGCCCTACTCCGCGTAGGCCAATCCTAGCCGAACACATCACGACAGCCTGTGTCAGTGTAAATCGAACGCTAGAAGGGTTCCATACGGGTTTCCGGACCACGTTAGGACCAGGCAAAAGTTAGAGTTATTGTCTGCGGGCATGTAACCTAATAGCCGAGTGTACAGGTGCGACGGCACCTCGCTCCATAAGACTGCCGCCAGGTTGCCTGAACCGCACAGTCGACAAGGTGGAGGCTAATTGTGCGTTAATGACCTTCCTCGTAAGTATAAAATCAGCAACGCACATTAGTCGCCCTCTTGGGTGTACAGGTCTGACGGGACCTCGCCGAAACCACACTGAGATGGCCGATCTACGGATCCCATCCAGGCAATGTACAGCACAAAGGCTCGGCGACACTTAACCGACTCACCCGACAGGCCCTGTACGGTTAACACAAGCGCCGGGACCCTTAACTGGTCCACTATTAATGACGATCGAATCTCCGAGATCTCGTCCAACAAACGGTCGACCCCCCGCGGTCCCATACGCATTAAAAACAGCCAGCGAATAGAATCTCCATGAGAGATAGCATATTCACCACTTAGAGATGAAGGGTGGCCGACCTCGTCGGATCCATCCGGATTTAAGATGGTCAGCGACGGACAACCTAACAAGGCATTAATTTGGTCGGTGCATCTAAACGGATTTGACGCTCAAAATATACAGTTCAAACTTATCGAAAGCTCAAAAACAAAAAGATAACCGAAAAAGTAAGTTTAGCCTCAGGGGCAAAATCCAAAAAGCCCACCAAGGGCAAAAACATAAGGGTCCGCTATGATCAACGAAAGTTTGAGCGGCCCACTTAACAGTTTAAAGATGGCCCATCTCACGGATGGACCACAAAACAAAATTAATATTTTTAGATAGACGAGGATCAAGACGGAGGAGTATCGCTAAACGCCATCAGCGACTCAATCACCTCCGAGCAGTGTAGACCCTTGAACCGTGCCCGAGCCTTCACCACTTGGGCATAACGGCGATCAAGGCTCTCAAGGTCCCACGACAAATGCTGCCCGGCCAGATACTCCTTCACCGTCTCCCACCGGGTTATAACCGCAGACCCGCCAAGGAAGAAGTCATATTCAGCTTGAAGCAACTCATTCTTCCTCTTCAGCGACTTCACCTCCTCGTCTTTGAGTTCATCCTCCCTTTCCAGATCAGCAACTCTTTTTTGGAGACCCTCCTTAGCCTGCTCACATCCGGCTATGGAGTCCTTGAGATCTATTATCTCCTTGTCCCTGGCACCAATGGCGGCGAGCTGATCCTCTCCTCTTTTCTTCTCCACCTCGTACCTTTCTCTCATATAGACGGAGGCCTCATGATCCTTGGAAGACTCCTCCACAGCTTCAGCAAGTTTGGCCTCCATGTTGCTAAAAGAGAACATCACCTACAGGCAGTAAAACCAAAGAGGTTTAGACGATGCTCACAAAAGGTTTCAAGTACACGGAGACTTTTACCTTAAGGAGAGAACGGCAGACTTCATCAGTGGCTAACTCGGCACCCACCTCAGCAATGGATTCCATATCCCATGACAGGAGTTTATTCTTTATCTTGCCTACCTGAGAGGAAGATTGGGAGCTGCCAAGTTCACCACCTGACGAAGGAGATACCTTCACCCTACGACCCTCCACGGACCGCATGAACTCCGTCCAGCCTTTGCGTTTGCCGCCGGCCACCGTTCCACTCCTCGGAACCTCAGTGACCTTTGCTTGACTCTCAGGGGCATTAACAGATCCTCCCATCTCAGCTAACTTCCCCGAAGCAGCCGAGAAAAAGTTCAAAGGGATCGGGGGCGATGCTCGTTGACTCTCGTACATGTTACAATCTAACAAACAATGTGTCATCCTCGAAATTAATGTTAAAGGAAGAACTTAAAGATGGAGTAAAAACTTACCCCAGATGGCACTGTGCTCCAAGGCAAGGTGGCTGGAAAGAAATTCAAGGGATCTCCGTTCAGATGGAATCTCCAACAGTTGCTCTATGATCTTTTTCCCGACGGCGTCGTCACCTTTGTTCAAACGGCTAATGTCTGCAAACAAACAACAAAAGAACAATAAGGAGAAGTCAGCAAACTTACAAGATCAGAGAAATAAAAGCACCCACCAGAATAGGACCACGCGGTTGGAAAATTTGGAGCAGGTCCAACCGATAAGAACAAGAAACGACGACGCCAAGTCTTCTCCGATGCGCCTTGATCACCAATCTCAGGGTTAGTCACCAACGCTAGATTACGACGAGGATGGAGGTGATAGCGATTGATATCACCCGCATAGGGTTTAAAATAGAAGGCGTACAGGACAGAGGCCACCGATACCTCGATGGAATTCAAATTGCCCATCACCTCAAGCGCCATCAGCATTCTCCACACCATTGGAGAAAGCTGCCCTGGAGATAGACCAAGATAGCGGGATATCGCCGCGACTAGCGAAGGAACAACTCCGCGAAACCCATAGCCGAACAGCCTCATACACCACAATCTCCTCTCGGACCGGCATCCATCGGCGCTCCGCCGCGTTGGGAATCCTCAAACAGAAATAGGGAGACCAAAGGTCCCGGAGATCCGAGCCACCGAGTTCATGGTGGTGGAAGATTTAGGGTTCTTCTTGGGATCTATTGGCGGATCTTGCGAAGAGCCAGAGTCCTCGACTTTTACCGCGTCACGAAGGCAACGACGGTCAGATCTGGTGGATCGCCGTGATTTTAGACGCTCCCCGACAGATGAATCATTCGAAAGATTCATAGCTTTAGGATCGAAGGGCACGATAGCAGTAGCTGGGTCCCAATCAAGCGATGACATGCAAAGAAGAAGAAAGATAGGAGAAATCAAAGATGCTCACCTGATGACAAGACGAAGAAATCGCAGACTCAATCACCGTCGAAGATGATACCAAGCTTTATCTGACTGAGTATGGAGAAGGTGAAAGAAAATCTTGAGAAAGAAGATGAAAAGACCGCCGCGGAAGAAAATGAAGTAGACAAAACGCGAAAAATATCCTTAGGTCAACAAAAAGGACATTTCGCGGGATTTGGGCCTGAAAACCAAGCCCAAATTTGAAGAAGAGATCCAAGACGGTGATAAAAGGCCATATTTGGAATTGCGATTGAACAAGAAGTATAAGTTTGAGGAAGATCAATTTGTCACCGATCAAGACAAATACGAAGCTCTTAAATTCATCCTCGACAAACTACTTTCCCCTTCTTACCCGGAGTCAAAGAAGAGCAAAGCTGGGGGCAAACTGTTGGGGATAAATTTAACCATCCCGGTTAAGGTTTAACCGGCGGCAGAATCGGACCGGACTGACGGCAGATCGGACCAGCTAAACCGGAATCAGCGACAATATCGGAACCGACCTCCTTTAGTTGATATTGGGCTTTATTTGGGCTTAATTATCGACATAAGGTAAAATGGAAAAGATATATTACTAGATTCTCTTAAATATTCATTAAGGAGGGAATCTAGGAAAATATCTAAATAAAAGGAAAAAGGTCAATAAATGGAAACATGTCAATTCCTATTCATAAAAGGAAAAAGAAGCTCATTGACCTAAAGACCTCTATATAAAGAGAAGAAGCTAGAAGACCTAGAGGATTCATATTCATTCATATCGACATTCACACATTAATACATTCATACACTTTTCGACTTAAGCACTTGCTTTTAAGGAGAATATTCGATTATAAGCTTCTAGATTGTTCTAAGTCTAGATCTTGAATCATATTCCTCTTCTCTTGTATTCTTTGATCGATTAATAAAGACATCTAATTCAAACCGATTTTAGTAGTATTAACCGTTATCGAATTCCGTGGTTCTTCTAACGAATCGCTAACTTTTGCCCAAACAATAGTTATAATTATATTTGAAGTACATAATTGGAACCAAACCGAAATTAAAGAACCGAAACCGTTCCAAAAATAAATAACCCGAACGAATTGAGAAATTTACTACCCGAAAACTCGAAGCCAAAACAAATTTCTAGATTTGAACCCGAGATTTGAACCCGAAATTTGTTTAATTACCCGAATCATTTGTTTATGATAAAGTTTAATCATTATTAGAATTTTTCTAAACCGAACCCGTTAATAAATAATTGTTATGCTAGTGTTAATTGATTTAAACAAACTTTATCTATGTTCAATATAGATGTTTATTAACATCTAAAATATTAATATAAATAGAAAATTATAATATGGACAATGATTATATATAAAAACTAAACTATATACTTTTTAAAAAATATTTATATTCTGAAATTTTTTATAGACCTCCGTAAGAAAAATAAAAAGATTATATCAAAAATATCATAAATATGAAATTAGTGGTTGACTTTATGTTAAAATCGGTTTTATTGTTTTTGTTGATATTTAAGTCAATTTTAAAAAGTATATATATAGAATGATATATGTTTGTGTGTAAGTTTCACATAACTCTTTAAGTGAGTTTAAAATCAATGACATAGTATGTAGTTAAGTGAGTTTTTTTGGAAAAGTTCAAAAAAGTAATTCAAAAATAATAATATAAATATTTTTATTATATATTTCGTATAGCAAAAATTTAATATAATTTATAAGTTGATTAGACCAATAATTTATTATTTATTATATTTAGGATTCGAAAATACCCGAATTCAAAATACAAACCGAATCAAAATACACAAATCATATTATGCGATTTACCCAAATTTATTTAAAATTATAATTCTTTTGATTATATATATAAATAATTGTTGTAAACATATTCTAAATATGTAATATAAGATTTAAATTTTAGTAGAATTGCAATTTCTTCTTTTTTGTTTATAATCGAACCGGAAATCAAACTCGTTAACAAACTATTTTGTTTTTTATTGTTTGATATTTTTAACAAAAAAAATTTTCAAATCGTTTTTAAATTCTTAATAATATTAATTAAACCTGTTTGTTTTGATTTAAATAAAATTTTAATGGTAGTTGTTTGGGCAAAAGTTAGCGATTCGTTAGAAGAACCACGGAATTCGATAACGGTTAATACTACTAAAATCGGTTTGAATTAGATGTCTTTATTAATCGATCAAAGAATACAAGAGAAGAGGAATATGATTCAAGATCTAGACTTAGAACAATCTAGAAGCTTATAATCGAATATTCTCCTTAAAAGCAAGTGCTTAAGTCGAAAAGTGTATGAATGTATTAATGTGTGAATGTCGATATGAATGAATATGAATCCTCTAGGTCTTCTAGCTTCTTCTCTTTATATAGAGGTCTTTAGGTCAATGAGCTTCCTTTTCCTTTTATGAATAGGAATTGACATGTTTCCATTTATTGACCTTTTTCCTTTTATTTAGATATTTTCCTGCATTCCCTCCTTAATGAATATTTAAGAGAATCTAGTAATATATCTTTTCCATTTTACCTTATGTCGATAATTAAGCCCAAATAAAGCCCAATATCAACTAAAGGAGGTCGGTTCCGATATTGTCGCTGATTCCGGTTTAGCTGGTCCGATCCGCCGTCGGTCCGTCCGATTCTCGCCGCCGGCTAAACCTTAACCGGGATGGTTAAATTTATCCCCAACAGTTTGCCCCCAGCTTTGCTCTTCTTTGACTCCGGGTAAGAAGGGGAAAGTAGTTTGTCGAGGATGAATTTAAGAGCTTCGTATTTGTCTTGATCGGTGACAAATTGATCTTCCTCAAACTTATACTTCTTGTTCAATCGCAATTCCAAATATGGCCTTTTATCACCGTCTTGGATCTTTTCTTCAAATTTGGGCTTGGTTTTCAGGCCCAAATCCCGCGAAATGTCCTTTTTGTTGACCTAAGGATATTTTTCGCGTTTTGTCTACTTCATTTTCTTCCGCGGCGGTCTTTTCATCTTCTTTCTCAAGATTTTCTTTCACCTTCTCCATACTCGCCGATAAAGCTTGGTATCATCTTCGACGGTGATCGAGTCCGCGATTTCTTCGTCTTGTCATCAGTGAGCATCTTTGATTTCTCCTATCTTTCTTCTTCTTTGCATGTCATCGCTTGATTGGGACCCGCCATCGCTATCGTGCCCTTCGATCCTAAAGCTATGAATCTTTCGAATGATTCATCCGTCTGGGAGCGTCTAAAATCACGGCGATCCACCAGATCTGACCGTCGTTGCCTTCGTGACGCGGTAAAAGTCGAGGACTCTGGCTCTTCGCAAGATCCGCCAATAGATCCCAAGAAGAACCCTAAATCTTCCACCACCATGAACTCAGTGGCTCAGATCTCCAGGACCTTTGGTCTCCCTATTTCCTGTTTGAGGATTCCCAACGCGGCGGAGCGCCCGATGGATGCCGGTCCAGAGGAGATTGTGGTGTATGAGGCTCTGTTCAGCTATGGGTTTCGCGGAGTTGTTCCTTCGCTAGTCGCGGCGATATCCCGCTATCTTGGTCTATCTCCGTGCGCCTTTCTCCAATGGTGTGGAGAATGCTGATGGCGCTTGAGGTGATGGGCAATTTGAATTCCATCGAGGTATCGGTGGCCTCTGTCCTGTACGCCTTCTATTTTAAACCCTATGCGGGTGATATCAATCGCTATCACCTCCATCCTCGTCGTAATCTAGCGTTGGTGACTAACCCTGAGATTGGTGATCAAGGCGCATCGGAGAAGACTTGGCGTCGTCGTTTCTTGTTCTTATCGGTTGGACCTGCTCCAAATTTTCCAACCGCGTGGTCCTATTCTGGTGGGTGCTTTTATTTCTCTGATCTTGTAAGTTTGCTGACTTCTCCTTATTGTTCTTTTGTTGTTTGTTTGCAGACATTAGCCGTTTGAACAAAGGTGACGACGCCGTCGGGAAAAAGATCATAGAGCAACTGTTGGAGATTCCATCTCGAACGGAGATCCCTTGAATTTCTTTCCACCACCTTGCCTTGGAGCACGGCCATCCGGGGTAAGTTTTTACTCCATCTTTAAGTTCTTCCTTTAACATTAATTTCCGAGGATGACACATTGTTTGTTAGATTGTAACATGTCTGAGAGTCAACGAGCATCTTCCCCTGATCCCTTTGAACTTTTTCTCGCTGCTTCGGGGAAGTTAGCTGAGATGGGAGGATCTGTTAATGCCCCTGAGAGTCAAGCAAAGGTCACTGAGGTTCCGAGGAGTGGAACAAAGGCCGCCGGCAAACGCAAAGCCGGACGGAGTTCATGCGGTCCCGTGGAGGGTCGTAGGGTGAAGGTATCTCCTTCGTCGGTGGTGAACTTGGCGCTCCCAATCTTCCTCTCAGTAGGCAAGATAAAGAATAAACTCCCGTCATGGGATATGGAATCCATTGCCGAGGTGGGTGCCGAGTTAGCCACCGATGAAGTCTCGCCGTTCTCTCCTTAAGGTAAAAGTCTCCGTGTACTTGAAACCTTTTGTGAGCATCGTCTAAACCTCTTTGGTTTTACCGCCCGTAGGTGATGTTCTCTTTTAGCAACATGGAGGCCAAACTTGCTGAAGCTGTGGAGGAGTCTTCCAAGGATCATGAGGCCTCCGTCTATATGAGAGAAAGGTACGAGGTGGAGAAGAAAAGAGGAGAGGATCAGCTCGCCGCCATTGGTGCCAGGGACAAGGAGATAATAGATCTCAAGGACTCCATAGCCGGATGTGAGCAAAGCTAAGGAGGGTCTCCAAAAAAGAGTTGCCGATCCGGAAAGGGAGGATGAACTCAAAGACGAGGAGGTGAAGTCGCCGAAGAGGAAGAATGAGTTGCTTCAAGCCGAATATGACTTCTTCCTTGGCGGGTCCGCGGTTATAACCCGGTGGGAGACGGTGAAGGAGTATCCGGCCGGCAGCATTTGTCGTGGGACCTTGAGAGCCTTGATCGCCGTTATGCCCAAGTGGTGAAGGCTCAGGCACAGTTCAAGGGTCTACCTGCTCCGGAGGTGATTGAGTCGCTGATGGCGTTTAGCGATACTCCTCCGTCTTGATCCTCGTCTATCTAAAAATATTAATTTTGTTTTGTGGTCCATCCGTGAGATGGGCCATCTTTAAATCGTTAAGTGGGCCGCTCAAACTTTCGTCATAGCGGACCCTTATGTTTTTGCCCTTGGTGGGCTTTTTGGATTTTGCCCCGAGGCTAAACTTACTTTTTCGGTTATCTTTTTGTTTTTGAGCTTTCGATAAGTTTGAACCGTATCTTTTGAGCGTCAAATCCGTTTAGATGCACCGACCAAATTAATGCCTTGTTAGGTTGTCCGTCGCCGACCATCTTAAATCCGGATGGATCCGACGAGGTCGGCCACCCTTCATCTCTAAGTGGTGAATATGCTATCTCTCATGGAGATTCTATTCGCTGGCTGTTTTTAATGCGTATGGGACCGCGGGGGGTCGACCGTTTGTTGGACGAGATCTCGGAGATTCGATCGTCATTAATAGTGGACCGCTAAGGGTCCCGCGCTTGTGTTAACCGTACAGGGCCTGTCGGGTGAGTCGGTTAAGTGTCGCCGAGCCTTTGTGCTCGTACATTGCCTCGGATGGGATCCGTAGATCGGCCATCTCAAAGGTGGTTTCGGCGAGGTCCCGTCGTACCCGTACACCCAAGAGGGCGACTAATGTGCGTTGCTGATTTTATACTTACGAGGAAGGTCATTAACGCACAATTAGCCTCCACCTTGTCGACCGTGCGGTTCGTGCAACCCGGCGGCAGCCTTATGGAGCGAGGTGCCGTCGCACCCGTACACTCGGCTATTAGGTTACATGCCCGCGTACAATAACTCTAACTTTTGCCCGGTCCTAACGTGGTCCGGAAACCCGTATGGAACCCTTCTAGCGTTCGATTTACACCGACACGTGCCGTCGTGATGTGTTCGGCTAGGATTGGCCTACACGGAGTAGGGCTTTTGGCCTATGCGGAATAGGGCTTTTGGCCTACGCGGGGTAGGGCTTTCGGCCTATGCGGAATAGGGCTTTTGGCCTACGCGGAGTAGGGCTTTTCGGCCTATACGGAATAGGGCTTTTGGCCTACGCGGAGTAGGGCTTTTTGGCCTACGCGGAGTAGGGCTTTTGGCCTACGCGGAGTAGGGCTTTTGGCCTACGCGGAGTAGGGCTTTCGGCCTATGCGGGATAGGGCTTTTGGCCTACGCGGAGTAGGGCTTTCGGCCTATGCGGGATAGGGCTTTTGGCCTACGCGGAGTAGGGCTTTTGGTTTTCGAGTTCAAAGGATGGATATCCCTTGCCCCCGAAAATCTCGGCGAGAAATTCGCCTTTGGGGTTTCTCTCGTTGGCGAAATTCTCGGCGAGGTTTTTAGCTAAAAGATATAAAAGTATAGAATTTAAAAAATAGTTTAAGTATACATGACCTTTTGCGGGCGTGGCCCGTTTATTAGAAGAAATATCTCTTGAGATGCAAAGCGTTCCAACCGTTGGTGAGTCTTTTTCCGTCTTTGTCTTGGAGTGAGTAGGCTCCAGCCTCCACAGATTTTAACGATTTGGTATGGGCCTTCCCAGCTTGGTCCTAGCTTTCCGGCTTCTTTCTCCATTGTGTTTTGGAATACTCGCCTTAAGACCCACCGACCCGCTTTGAAGGTTCTCGTCCTCACCTTTTTGTCGTATGACCTCGGCTACGTCTTGTTGGTAACACCAGCTTCTTATTTGCGCGGCTTCTCGTTTCTCGTCGAGCAAGTCGAGGTCGAACGCCATTGCTTCGTTGTTACTTTCCTCATCGGGATTTTCAGCGCGGCCGGTCCGCACACTTATCTCGATGGGTATCACCGCGTCCATTCCATAAACGAGTGAGAAAGGTGTTTCGCCGGTGGAGACCTTTGAGGTTGTTCTGTAGGCCCATAAGACCCCGTGGAGTTCCTCGGCCCACTTTCCTTTAGCACTCTCTAATCTTTTCTTAAGGAGCTTGACGATGGTTTTGTTCGAGGCCTCGGCTTGGCCATTGGATTGCGGATGTCCGGGTGTTGCGAAACTTAATTTGATTTTCCGCCTTCGCAAAAGCTTTTGAAGTTGTTGCTTGTGAACCGTGGTCCATTGTCGGTCACTATCTCGTGGGGAATGCCGAACTTGCGATTATATTCCTCCATACGAAGCCGCGGATCTCTTTGTCGGCTATTCGACCGAGCGCTTCCGCTTCTATCCACTTGGAGAAATAGTCGGTCATCATCAATAGAAAGACTTTCTCGACCTCGGTGCCGTGGGAAGTTTGCCAACTATATCCATGCCCCACTTCATGAATGGCCAGGAGCACCGATAGTTTTTAGGTTCTCCGGCGGAAGTTTGGATACAAAGTGGCGAACCTTTGGCATTTGTCGCATCTTTTGACGAACATGGTTGCGTCGTGATTCATCGATTTCCCGCAATATCCGGCTCGCATGGTTCGGAGGACTAGACTTCGGCTCCCGAATGGTTTCCGCACTCGCCGAATGCAGCTCTAGCAGGACTTGTTGAGCCTCGGCGATGCCGATGCATTTGAGATATGGTCCCGAGTACGATCGGCGATACAACGCTCCGCGAATGAGGCCGAACCGAGCTCGCTTGTCGTTTAATCCTTCGGCATTCTCGCTCTTTCCAAGGGCGCGTTCCATCTCTCGTGTATTCCACAAGGGAGTCATCCAAAGATCCGGCTCCACTTATTTCGTTGACCGGGATCGCATCGAGATCTTTTTGCGTTGCCGGCCACCGTAATACTAGCAAGTGGCACATTCGTCGGTGAATCGGTTTTGAAAGATGATCCGAGGTTGGCGAGAGCGTCTCGCTTGCCCGTTCTCTTCTCGAGGGATTTGAGTGATTTTGCGCCTATTGAACCTTTTTTCGAGCCGTTTGACTATCGCTAAGTATCCGATCATGCTTGAGTCCTTGGCTTGATAGTCACCCTCGCCTTGGCTAACGACCAACTGCGAGTCACTATAGATCTCTATATCTTTGACTCCTAGATCGCATGCTAGAGATAGACCCGCGATTAACGCTTCATACTCCGCCTCGTTATTTGTCGCTCGGAAGCCGCATCGGATCGCCCTTGAGATGGTGTTTCCGATAGGGGAGGTCGCAGTTAATCCCGTGCCGATCCTCGTACGTTGCCGGATCCGTCCACATAAAGTTTCCATGTCCCCGTTACCACCTGTTTTCCCAATGCGTTCACTTCCTTCTGAACCTCTGAAAGCATCTTTGGTGTAAACTCGGCCACGAAATCAGCGAGGACTTGTGACTTGATGGCGGAGGTTGGTCGATAGATCACGTCGTATTCTCCAAGCTCTATAGCGTATTTGGCCAATCTTCCCGAGATATCTGGTTTGTGGAGAACACTTTTGATCGGATGTGATGTCACCATGATAATTGGATGCGACTGGAAGTATGGCCGTAACTTCCTCGCTGCCACAACCAAGGCGAGGGCCAATTTCTCGAGATGAGAATATCGGGTCTCGGCTTCTAGCAAGGATTTGCTGACGTAATAGACCGGATGTTGTCTTCCACTTTCTTCTCGCACTAGTACCCCACTTACTGCGTGTTCTGACACGGCTAGATATAGGAGTAGTGCCTCGTTGGTCTTTGGCTTTGACAGTAGCGGTGGAGAAGTTAGATAGTCCTTGAGTTGTTTAAGGGCTTCGTCACATCCTTCGTTCCACGCGAATCCCTTCGCTTCGAGAGCCTCGAAAAACGGATGAGATCCGTCGGACAGCCAGAGATGAATCGGCTAAGGGTCGCCATTCTTCCCGTAAGTCTCCGGACTTCCTTTATGTTTCGCGGTGGTGGAATTGTCCGGATGGCCCTGATCTGATCGGGGTTCGCCTCAATGCCCCGATGTGTGACAATATATCCCAAAAACTTCCCCGAGCTTACGCCGAATGAGCACTTAGTCGGATTGAGCTTCATGTTGTATTTTCTTAACGTGTCGAACGCTTGGCGTAGATGCACGATATGATCGTCGCAACTAACGATTTTACGAGCATGTCGTCGATGTATACCTCCATGGTGTGGCCAATTTGATCGGCGAACATCGCATTCACCAACCTTTGATAGGTTGAACCAGCGTTTTTCAATCCAAAGGGCATTACCTTGTAGCAATATATCCCCCCGGAGGTCATGAAGGCCGTCTTCTCCCCGATCTTGGGGTGCATCGAATTTGATTATACCCGCCGAAGGCGTCCATGAAGCTTAGCACGTGGCCGGCCGTTGCGTCTACCGCCTTGTCAATGTGAGGCAAAGGAAAAGGATCCTTTGGGCACGCCTTATTTAGGTCGGTGAAGTCTATGCGTACTCTCCACTTACCGTTTTTCTTTCGAACGACGACCACATTAGCTAGCCGCCGTGTATTTCACCTCGCGGATGAATCCGGCTTTGAGTAAGTTGTTCACTTCGTCGTTGACAATGAGATCGCGATCCGGCGCAAACTTCCTTCTTTCTCGCCCGATCGGCCGATGATCGGGATCGACCCGTAGACGATGGGTGATGATCTCGGATCGATGCCCGGCATGTCCGCATGCGACCAGGCGAAACAATCGGCGTTCGATCTCGTAAAGTCGATGAGTTTCGACGCACGTCTTTCGGTAGTTTTGACCCAATGTTTACCTTGCGCTCCGTATTGGCTTCATCCAATGGGATCTCATCTATCCGCTTCTACATCGGCTCCTCCGTAGAGCTCGATACCTCTTTCGTCGTCGACGGACCCTCTATCCGCATGGTCGTCCCCGTTTTTCCTTTGAGCGTAGTTTGGCAGCAGGATCGCGAGTTCTCCCGGTCACCTTTTATCTTCCTCACACCCCAGGGTGTCATAAACTTTATTGTCTGATGGAATGTGGATGGCACGGCTTTCATGTCATGGATCCAAGGTCTCCCCACTATGGCGTTATAGGCCGACGTGCAATCCGTAACGAGAAATTTGGTTTGCTTGTTGACTCCCTCGGTGTAGACGGGCAGGGTTATCTCGCCCACGTCCGTTTCACCTCTCCACCGAATCCTACCGCAGTGGTTGCCCCGGAGACAATCTTTGATTCGTCGAGGCCCATCTCCTTGTATGCGGCCAGAACGAATGTTTGCCGAGCTTCCATTGTCGACCGAATTCTCTTTATCGTGCGCTTGCCACCGACAAGGTAATGACGAGGGCGTCATGATGAGGAGTCATCATCTCTTCACCCTCCTCGGCGGTGAAGGTAATTGCGTTGATCGATTGGTCGGTGGTAATTTCCATCATGGTCTTTTGGAAATTTCTCGCAACCCTCGTATTCCTTTTGGCGCCCGAATGCGATATCCCACTAACCTCCGAGCCACCGGATATGACGTTAATCACCCGATCCCGTCTCGGTGGAGATTTAGGTTTCTCTTTGCCCCCTTCTTGCTCGGGGTTCCGGTGTGTTTGGCCGTCTCCGAGCTCGTCGACAGAATTCTTTGAGGTGCCCTCTCTGATTAGATCGTTCACCTCCATCCCGAGGGCGACGCAATCTTCGGTGCGATGCCCGTGGTCACCGTGGAAATCGCACCACTTCCGCGTGTCTCGTCCTTCTCCGGGTCCCCCCTCATCTTCCGAGGCCATCCGACCGCGTCTCCCATCCTTCCCAAGGCGCGGACCAGCTTCTCGACCTTGGATAGACAAACCGCCCGCGTTGGGCCCGCGTTGGGCCATGAGTTATCTCGGTATCCTCCGCTCCTATATGGGCTATTGGTCGATGGGAATTACTTCGACGAGGGTCCACCCGAGGTCGCAGTATGGTTTGTCGTCTCGAGGAGCTCTCTCGTGTCGGATGATCCTTGAGTCGACTCTGGGGGGAAGAGATTTCCTTTGAGATGGATCCTCTTCCCACTTGATCTGAGCCCATGCTCTGCTCAGAACATCTTCCATTGTCTTTGGACGATACTTGGTGAGTTCCTTATAGAGATCGCCGGTCACCAAGAGTCCTCTCTTGAAAGCAGATATGGCCGTTGACACATTACATGCCGGGATATTCACCTTTTCCCCGTTGAATCGTCCTACATATGCCCGAAGGGGCTCCCCGCTTCTTGGACGATTTCATAGAGGTCGTCGGCGTTTTTCTCTATGCGCCGATCGCTCGCGAATTGCCCTATAAACCCGTCGCCGGCCCGCAAAGGACTCTATTTCGCCGTTGGCGAGGTTGACGAGCCACCGGAGCGCCGGTCCCGTTAGGCTTGATCCAAAACCTTTGCACATGACGGCTTCCCTCGACTCTCGGGGGAATTGTCAAGGTGAGCATCCGTTGCTTGTACAAGGCCACGTGATTGTCGGGGTCGGTAGAGCCATCGTACATCTTCATTGACGGGAAGGCGAACTTTCTGGGCATCTCTACCATGGCTATCTCGTCTATGAAGGGCGAGTCGGCGTAGGAGTAGCGGTCGGAACGTCTTATAGGTGGAGCTACTCCTGGCATCCGCTCGATCATCGATTCGAAAGCGTTGAGCTTTTTCTCGATGACGGAGTCTATGTAGGCGTGATCCTTTCCGAGACCGGATCCGTTGCGGTCTAGATCGTCGGCGTGCTGATCGTCGGAGAAAGCAGGTCTTTCCTCCGTCGTCTGATGTTCCGCCCCTGATCGGAATAACCTTATCGGCCGGATGGGGGTAACGAGATTCCGTCGAAGCGGATCTCCGACCCCGGGTGCCGAGATTAGCGCTCCGCCCCCGAAGTCGAAGATTATCCTCTTCCCGCCCGAGCAAGCCTTTCGTTGCTTGCCCGAAGTTGCTCGTTGATGGCATCCACCCGTTGCCGAGCGTGTTCGTCGAGAACGGTGTAGTAGTTGCTCCGTTATCGCTCATCGTAGTGCTATACTTCGCCCTCTCTGGGCCGCCAAACCGTTTGGGCAAAAGTTAGCGATTCGTTAGAAGAACCACGGAATTCGATAACGGTTAATACTACTAAAATCGGTTTGAATTAGATGTCTTTATTAATCGATCAAAGAATACAAGAGAAGAGGAATATGATTCAAGTTCTAGACTTAGAACAATCTGTAGCTTATAATCGAATATTCTCCTTAAAAGCAAGTGCTTAAGTCGAAAAGTGTATGAATGTATTAATGTGTGAATGTCGATATGAATGAATATGAATCCTCTAGGTCTTCTAGCTTCTTCTCTTTATATGTATGTCTTTAGGTCAACGAGCCTTCCTTTTCCTTTTATGAATAGGAATTGACATGTTTCCATTTATCGACCTTTTTCCTTTTATTTAGATATTTTCCTGTATTCCCTCCTTAATGAATATTTAAGAGAATCTAGTAATATATCTTTTCCATTTTACCTTATGTCGATAATTAAGCCCAAATAAAGCCCAATATCAACTAAAGGAGGTCGGTTCCGATATTGTCGCTGATTCCGGTTTAGCTGGTCCGATCTGCCGTCAGTCCGGTCCGATTCTGCCGCCGGTTAAACCTTAACCGGGATGGTTAAATTTATCCCCAACAGTAGTTTTTTATAAAAAAAAAACTATGTAATAATGTATTTATGTGAATTACATATGTTTATTTTGTTTTTCAAATATTTTTTACATAATTTCTTTAATATTTTTTATTTATTTTTGGAGAGAATTATAATATTTCCTTATTTGATTTTTCGTAATTAAATGTTCAAAAATATTTCCTTTTATGCCCAATGGCATAATGTGTAATTTAGTGTTATTTTTTGGAAAATTTCAAATTAGTACTTCAAAAATACTAATATAGATGGTACAAGGTTGGATTTTGATTGTTACCATTTATACATACAATTGAAGTTGAAAATATTGGATTTTGATTATTTTGGACGTTGAAATAACAAGATTTTTACTCGGATTTGAGTATTTATTGGGCTTTCTATGTTTTGTGTTTAAGCTAGGGAGCTCAGATTCAAAATATATGGATTTGGATCCAAGGAAAAATTGCAAAAAAACCTCTAAAGTTTTCACAAATCGACAGAAAAAACCTGAAAAAAAACGCGTTGTATAAAAAACATAAAGTTTCATTTTCATCATTTTAAAACACTAAGTTTCATTTTAAGCAAATTAACCCCTAATCGTTAACGGTGTTAAAATATTAACAGATTTCGACACTCTCCGTTTCATTAGAAATTAAATTAGAAAGATAATCATTTTAACTGATAAATGAAACAGAGAGTGTCAAAATCTGTTAATATTTTAACACCGTTAACGATTAGGGGTTAATTTGTTTAAAATGAAATTTAATGTTTTAAAATGATGAAAATGAAACTTAATGTTTTTTATACAACACATTTTTCTTCAGATTTTTTCTGTCGATTTATCAAAACTTTAGGGGTTTTTTTGCAATTTTTCCTTGGATCCAAAGTGTATTCCAACTTTGTTTAGAGTTAATCAAAACAGAAGGAAAAAAAAACAGTGTGATGTTTTGGATCTGAAAATGTCACGTTAATTGTATATTTTCTTCTTTAATCTCCATAAACTCTGAATTAGAATAAACATTTATTTGAGCTAAATTCCAAAACTCCAAATTATTAAAAGTTAAATAAAAAAAGGAAAAATTTGTCAAAGCAAAAGCAAACGCGGTTTATTATTATTATTATTATTATTATTATTATTATTTCATGGAACTTGTATTTTTAACTAATTATTTTATTGCCCACTATAGAGAAGTTAAAAAAATGAAATAAAATCAGTCCACCTCTGATTTCACAAATTACGCAACCAAGTGTTTAGAGATAGAAAAAGAAATGGCGAGATTGACGGTGCTGATAACGACGGTGGTGCTGGCTCTTCTAATGTCAGCTCCGGTGCCGGAAGTGACGGCGAAGAAGTACACTGTAGGAGACAACAAGTTCTGGAATCCAAACATTAACTATACCATTTGGGCTCAGGGCAAACACTTCTACCTCGATGATTGGCTCTGTAATGCTCTCTCTCTCTCAGATCTGTTTATTATTAGATCTTATTTGAAATGGGTTTCGCTTTAAATCTGTTAATAGTTACAAAAGTTTACAACTTTTCCTACTAAAGTTCTTCGCTTTTTCGAATTTCTGCAATGCCCTTTTGGATTCGTTGGAAAGGTCATTGATTTTGTGTGTATTGAAACGGGTTTGGTTCATAGTTTTTTGGTTGGCTTTGTCTTAATGTTTCCTGATTAGTCCAGATCTAGTTAGACACAACACTTTCTTAAGCTTGTCTAAGTGAGACATAGTATACAAAGTCTCTCACTTTCTCTGTTCATTGTCACAGTTGCTAAAGTTGAAATCTTGAATCAAACATTCACATTATAACTCAATTTCAAATAATGGGTCAATCTTTGTTTTTGTTTTTCTAATCAATACTAACATGTTTGTCTTTTTTCAGATTTCGTGTTCGACAGAAACCAACACAACATACTTGAAGTGAACAAGACAGACTACGAAAACTGTATCTCCGACCATCCTATCCGAAACTGGACACGTGGAGCTGGTAGGGACGTTGTCACTCTCAATGTGACTAAACATTACTATTTGCTTGATGGAAAGGGTGGTTGTTATGGAGGTATGAAGCTTGCTGTTAGAGTAGATAAACTTCCTCCACCACCAAAATCAGCGCCTGTCAAGAACATTGGATCAGTTTCAATAGTCGCTGGTCTCGCTCATTACACGGTTCCTTTAGCTCTTTACTCTGTTTCGACGGTGTGGGATTTCATCTTGAGGATGTGGTAGTGACCAATCTCAAGATTTCTTTAGTTAAACAAACTCAAATTCATTTGCAGGGAAAGCTTTTAGGAAGTTGAATCAGTTGAGTTTTATTTCACATTTGTAATGTTGGATTGTTGGTTTTGTATTGTTATGTTTGTCTTTGAATCAATTGTTGAGAAAGAGTTGTATTTGATTTATTTGACATTTTTCTTCTTCTAAAAAAGTGTTTTTGGGTATTACTCAGTTCCACATGTGGGTTTGTTTATATGTGTGATTGTTAGTATTACAGAGAATCAAATCCAACAACCACATGTCTCTTTCATTAAAGCTGTCAAGTGTATTACCAAATGGATTGAATCATACATACACATTTGAATTATGAAATAACGAATATTTAGTCATGCATATATATATATATATATATATATATATATATATATATGTGTGTGTGTGTAATGATGTGTTTTGAATTTTGTATGGAGGGGTTTTTAAGGATAAAAGTAACTTTTCACATGGACCCTCTAAAAAGAATATAACAATGATTGATTGGTATGGTGGGGCAGTGAGAGTAAAATTTGAAGTGAAGAACTATGAAACTACTTTGTCTACAATTTAAATGCACACAGACCAAGTGTTAATACACAAAATGTGTTATATTTATGATAAACAAAACCTTGTTGTAAAGGATTTTTATTTCTTCTTTCAACATCTTACACTTACTTATTTCAACATCTTACACTTATTTATTTCAACAGTTTAAAACAAGGCACAAGAGATACATATGGGAAATGAAACTTTTGCGTATATGGAAACTATATTAACCAATAGTTTTAGTTGAAACATCACCGTTTTCGATGGAAAGCGACGACGTTTTTTTGGCGGGTATGGTTTCTAGAGCTTGAAGAATGTCAGCTTTCAAGTCATCAAAGTCTTCCACACCAAAACTGAATCGAACTAAGTTTTCTTTGAGTCCAAATTTTAGCCTTTCTTCTTTTGGCACATCCCTAAATTTCACATCAAAAGCACGCTTACGTAAGACCACAAAAAAAACCAAATCATTGAATGTTTTGGAGCAAAACCATACCAGTTTCTTGCGACGGGTTGATCCACGAAACTCTCACATCCGCCAAAAGATGTTGCAATGTAAGGAATCTTCAAAGAATCTACAAACTTTATCGTAGTTTCAAGATCTCCATCAATCTTAAATAGAAAGATAAAAACACATTCCAAGGTTACTAAACTTGGAACAAAACTTCATCAAAAGGTGGTGATTCTGGCTATTACTTTTACCTCAAAAGAGACAAGACCACCAAAACCAGTCATTTGACGTTTCGCTATGTGATGTTCGGGATGACTTGGAAGACCCGGATAGTAAACACGACTCACCTAACAAGATTTATATTGAATATGAACTGATCTTCACATACCAATAGTTTCTTGGTGAGAATTTTCATACCTTGGGATGTGCTTCTAACACTTGGGCCATCTTCAAAGCAGTTGAATTCTGTTGCTTAACGCGAAGATTCATCGTCTTCATGCTACGGATGAGTAAATATGCTGCGTTCTGCTTTGCACAAACAGCCAATTATTCAAAGGTTAGAAATCTTAGCCATTAGGACCAACTCTAAATCGAAAAATTGTCTAAAAACAGAAATTTTAAGAAAAGAGATAGCATTAGAGGAGGATCTTAGCGTTTTTACCGGATTAAGTGTGCCTCCCAATAGATTATGCAAAATGCGAATCTCGGAAATCAACTTCATTGAGCCAGATATGCATCCAGCAAGAACCTATGAAGACACACAGAACATACAATCATTTTATGATAATGTTATGTTAACCAAGCAGTAATAAGGTTCTAGATTCTGATTCACGGACATCGTTGTGGCCTCCAATATACTTAGTAGCAGATTGCATAACGAGATCAGCACCAAGAGCAAGTGCCTTTTGATTCAAAGGTGTTGCAATAGAACCATCTATACAAAAAAGAGTTCCTCTTTTGTGACAGATTCTTGAAACTAACTCAATGTCCACACAACGAAGATACGGGTTTGTTGGTGACTCAGTAAAGAACATAGAAACCTGACGACAGAACATACCAACACTTCACATATTATTGTTCACCAACTTTATAAAGAGAACTTATTGTAAGTTATCAATACCTCATGGTTGTTTACTAGATCTTCGAGCCCCGCGATATCACCAGAGTCAATCAGAGTCACCTGTAACACACACACACACAAGCATAACAAAAGGGTTATTACAATCAATGAATCTTAAAACGAAAGAGCGATGAAACTGGTTTTTTCCTTACAGTGATTCCTAGCTTAGGAAGAAAAGTCTCAATGAACATCCTTGTCTCCTTGTAACAATCTCTAGTGGTCACAATATGTCCATTTTTTGGAACCAAAGCCAAAAGCAAGACAGTACTTGCACACATCCCAGACGCCATAACCAAAGTTGATTCTGCTCCTTCAAGTGCACTAATCAAGAGAAAGAAAACACAACAAAAGTCAGTAAAAGAGACAACAATGATCAAAAGACATCAATACAAAGAGAGAAAGAGAGAAAAAGACCTAATCTTCTCTTCAAGTACCATAGTGGTTGGGTTCCCATAACGAGTATACTCATCACACACAATCCGTTTCTCCTACACAAAAATTGAAAGTAAAGCTAACTTTTTAGTAAAACTAAGACTACCCTTTATCGATTAAGCATCATTAAAATCAACCCAGTGAATCAATTCAATCAAAGAAACAAACTATTTTTTAGTCAAAGCAGACCTTGGAGTCGATAAGTTCAGAAGTATTGTTGTAGAAGTAGGTCGTTGTGTTGACAATAGGCGTAGGTATGGAGCTCGAGACTATACCACGACCTAATCTTTCACCTAATTGCATAACATAAATCCATCAAGACCAATCTCATTGTCTCCATGTTTTTTTGCTTATTTCAGAGATTGTTCTTTACGGAGGAGGAAGAAGAAGTCAAAAGAAAAGGCGATGGCAAAAAAGTAAATAATGTAATAAGCCCATATTTAAAGTAAGAGGCCCAAATAATTTTCTGGCCCATGTAATAAACTCGTAATTTCTTTTTTACTATAGTTAAGTGGATAATTTGTCGTTGACAAAAAAAAAGTGGATAATTTGTCTTTTTTGATGCGATGTATGTGAGTTATATTTCACTTTGTAAGTATCTACATATTCGTTAACGGATATATATGATGTAAAACATTAATATAATTATGAGTCTAGAACAAATATTAAACATTATAAATGAAGAAAATTTTCATTTTTAGATTTTCTCTTAATTAGTATGAAAAAGCAATAATGGATATAGATTTTATGTACCTGCATGAACAACGAGACTAGCATCGGAGCTCAAGAATGTTGATGATTTCAAATCGTTCATGTCCTTCATCTTAAGAAGAATTTGTTTTATAAATAAAATGTTAAATTAGTAACTAATAAAAAAAATCAAGATGGATTGTACGTAGAAATACTTTTATATATAATGATGCTTTTCTTAATGATGAGTCTTTATAATGCATCTATTTATAGATTGTAGATTGTTAAGAACAATGAGGGATGGTGTGTTAATTAACTATATTTATTTATCAAATTAATTACAAAATCATAGTTGTTAATATAGAATTCAAACGACTAAGTAGCATAAAGGTTTAAAAGTTTCTAGTTACGACTTCAATTATTTTTCTAATTTAAATAATGCGAGTCAAGAAAATACTCAATAATATAAGATTCAATAATCCTATACTCCATGTGACGGTAATTGGTGGGTGATCAAAGAAAGTATTAACATTTTAGTAATTAATTAATCTTTAGGAAATTATTTTTCTCCTGTGTTTAATTATAAATACCTTTTGTGGAACTCAAGTTGGCCAAATTTCCAAGAATTAGTTTATTTAATCATGTGCTTAGTAGTCGCCAATTATTATTCATTTAGTCATTTCTGATTTCTCCCTTTAAAAAAGACTTTCAAAAGGAATAGATTCCATCCAATCTTTATATCCCTTGGCTAGAAAATACTTGTTTTTTTTTGTTAAAATCTAGAAAATACTTGTTAAAATGTTATATATATATATATATAGTCTAGATTATAAAATCATACGGGTCAAAAAGCTAACTGAAACAAATTGATTTAAAAATATGTAACTGAAAAAACTACTTACCAAATGGTGGTTTTATCAATCCAACGGGTCGGGTTGAAATTTAGATCGGTCAGGATCATATGGGTTTTAGAACATGTGTTTAAATTTACAGAAATATAACACTCACTAATAACGAGACTTCGTTAACAAATATTGTGGACATTGAAGCAAGTATAGTGCTTTCTTTTTTTGTCATCTTAATTAGGATATTCATCACCAAGAAATGAAAAAAACATGAATTTTATAATAAAACTATGCATGCAAGACATGTATAATCTATATATCTAAAATACTAGTGCATGCAAGCCATGTATATAATATTGAATAATTTATACAACTATACATGCAAGACATGTATATTCTCTAATACCAATTTTTTCAGTTTGTCAAAGGTAGAAGTAGAATACCCATTTTTGACAAAAAAAAAGCTAGCGAAACAGAAAAACATGTATATAATATATATACTCTTTGAATTGTTGAAAGGTTAATGAGATATTAATACTCCAAAAATTTAAGAACGGATGTCAAGTGATTTTGTTGCGCGAACATAAAGCATACAAATTGGGTAGTGTCGATTAATATTGCACTATGTGTAATATCTCATGTATATATATATTTCATATTGTAATGATATTTACAACCTTGACAAAAAAGACATCTATACTCTCTTGAATTATTGAAAGGCCAATGAGATATAATACTTTCAGAATTTAAAAATATCAAGTGGATTTTTTTGTTCTAATACAAACCATTAATTAAAATCAAACTTGTGCATGTTGCAAGCAAGTACAATGATTGACATATATGAATATAATAAAAAATGTAAAACAAGAAACTAAAATTTACACTAAAGACACGTTTGCGAAGAAATTATGTATTACTAATTAACTTACAGTTTAATTAATAATATCGTATAGAAAATAAGATATACCGAAATATGAAAAAATTAGTCAACATTTGTTCAAATGTATTTATCACAACGGAGTCATAAAAGAATGTCACATTAGTTCTCACGTTCATTTTCATGAGAAACCCTTTATATCCACGTTCGTTGGATCATCATTTTCAAACATGTCATTAGTACAACAAAACATAAAAAAATGCATAAAAAGTACTATGTAATGTACTCGGCCTAGGTTCTTTCACTCTTCTTCCGCTTCTTACTCGATTCAGTCTCTACAATAGCAAAGGAGAAATCAGATTTTCTCCAATATTAATTTTGTGAAAATCAACCAAAAGCATATAACAAAACTTTTTTTTTTTTGACAATAACATATAACAAAACTTACCCTGACATAAAGCGAAGAAATCCGTTATAGACCATTTCGGACCTATGAATCCATTGAGAATCGCTTGACTCAATCAGATGTGTGTCTTATTTTGATTAATATGCAAAAATATTTATGTTGTAATTCATAAATTAAATATTGACATGTCTACGATGTAAAATATGTATGTTTTCCGAGCAGTTTTGTACTAAGATTACACAAAATTACCTTCTTATGAAATCAATGAAGTGGATGTGAAGTGTAAAAGTTTCAATTATTTTTGATATTTGAACATATGTGATTCAACAATGTAAACGACTTCACTGTGAATTCTTTGAAGCCGATGAAGAAGAGAAGGATACCATGGACGTGAGGCTGCTGCTACAATTGATTGAATTCAGGCGATTCGTCAAAGAACATGTAAACTAAGATCATCCCTAAGAAACTTTATTTATTGTATGTTAAGCACTGGAAATTTGTAATCTCCTTTATCCGCAAGAAATACAAAATATATATATTTGTTGCAAATACTTTTTGACTAAATAACATAATTCATAATGAAAAATTGATCGTACTAGATAATATATCCTTAAAGACAAATGAACTTTACTCTAAACAACAAAAAGAGATAACATAGAAATGAACTCATCCAATCTTTAGACAAAAATAACAAAAAATTGTTTTTCTAGATAATCTAGCGCAAGTACCATGTACGATGTCTGGAAGATGTTATGCTTCTATTTTCAAATCCTTGTAAAACCACGGTGAAGATTGTGAATCTTCGTGCAACGAGGGAAGCTATACTTGTCGCGAAGTCACCGTCCGATGAAAAGACCATGAGATTGTAGTACTTCTTGGTGTCCATAGAGAAAAAGTCGATGTGATCCAAGAGATAAACATCGACCTCGTCCCCAAGCACCTCGTATTTCGTAGGTTTCCTCTCTATTTCGTAGGTTTCCTCTCTATTAAATATTAACATTTTTACGTAGGTTTCCTTTCCGAGCAGTTTTGTACTAAGATTGCACGAAAATATCTTCTTATGAAATCAATGAAGTGGATGTGAAGTGTAAAATTTTCAATTGTTTTTGATCTTTGAACATATGTGATTTAACAATGTAAACGACTTCAATAACTTTAAAAAAGTTGGATTAATCATTTTATGTGGTTTTGATCGAGCATTTTGATTGAGAGAAATTATGTTTGAGACCACGTACCTAATTTATGTGTTTGATATGAGTTTATGTTTAAGAAAATTCTTTACTTATCAGATACTCTACTTTACTATTCATAGGTTTTTATTATAATTTATTCTGGAAATACAAACGTGAACTACTATATGACTTAGAAACCAAAGCGTAAAAGAAACATATTTGGTCTTTAGTTTTTCCTCTATAGATTTGACGACATATGCCCAATAAGCTATCCAAATGCTAATGATCTCATGCTTCACAAAGATGCATAGTTTTACACAAAGATGTATGATTTTCATGTCTCCGATTCTGTTTTTTTTTGCAAAAACTCATTATACAAAGATTAGCTAACCTTTGATTTAATTGCGTCATCCAAACACATGATGCAAATTGCTTATCTCATATACTAATACCATTGAACAACAACACACAACCACCAAGTACATGTGACATGAAATTTAACCGATAATTGGTAATATATATAAATGACCGTTACAAAAATTATATAATTAAACAAATAAAAACCTTAAATCGCATCTAATTATCCTTAATCCAACTTTTTCATGAAACTTTTGATTTAATTATTACTCCAACTATAAATTTTTCTATGTTTTCTTGTCTCTTGATATCCTTTTTTGTAGAAAGCAAACTCTCAATGTTGCTTCCACTCAGAGGCGGAACCAATACATGGTCACGTGGATCAGTTGACCCATGCGGATTTTGAAAAATAGCAAAATATTTATCAAATAAATCATATTGATTTATGTTCTAAAAAATTGTTGACTCTTATGAATTTTATCCTAATTACATTTAGTCTCATGTTAATAATAAACCCATAAATATATTTATTAAATAAACCCATAATTAAATTTTATAATTATATTTGATTTTTTAGTCTCATGTTAATAATAAACCCATAAATACATTTAGAGAAATTCACAAAACTACACCCTTTCAACCCTTCTTTCACAAAACTACACCTAATTCAATATTTTCACAAAACTACATCCTTTTAAAATTTTAAAAGCTTGATTTACCCTTTAAAAAATTACCAAAATTAAAATATTTTCATTTGGGTTCGCTAATTAGTGTTTAGGGTATAGTATTAAGGGGGTAGAATTGTGTGGGTATGATTTATTTGGATTTAATTTTGAGTGTTTAGATGTAGTTTTGTGAAATAACTTTGAAATGGTGTAGTTTTGTGAAATGTAATTCAAATGGTGTAGTTTTGTGATTCTCCCATATATTTATTAAATAATTATATTAGGCTCATTAATTAATTATAATTTAACCTAATTTAACATATATTTGACTTAGACATATAATCATCATATATATAATGAGGCACTTTTACCTCTCTCCACAAGAAGCCACATCATCATCTTTAAGAAAAAAAATTAAAAAAATTTATTTAATACAACTATTTTTTTATGACAACATTAATACAACCATTTAAACTAATAAAATTTAAATAAAATCTCAAAAAATATAAACAACATCACTAAAATATTTGTGATAAAACCCATTAACATTAATAAAATCCGAAAAAAATATTTTATAAAATATATATATATATACGTATATCAATTTTAAATAGCTATTAAAACTAATAATAAATAAATTTTACAAACGATATAAACAAAAAAACAAGAAAACTAGAAACATCTTACAATTCATATGATCACAATCAATATTTAAAAAAACAAATTAAAATAAATATAAGTGAATTGTGTATATCTATACTATTAATTGGGAATAATTTTTATAGAGAAACCCTTCAAATCAGCTTCAAATTCAGGGTCTTTGACCAAAACTCTGACAAAGTATTCTCTACTCTATTTTTTATTAGCTTTTCTAATAATGATGAATTTTTCTTACACAACTATTTTTTTGACAACATTAATACAACCATTTAATACTAATAAAATTCAAATAAAACCACAAAAAATATAAACAACATCACTGAAATATTTTTCATAAAACTCATTAACATTAATAAAATACGAAAAAATAAATATTTAATGTAATTTTTAACATTTATAAAATATCTATATATATAGATATATAAATCAATTTTAAATAGCTATTAAAACTAAACATAAATAAATCTTACAAACAGTATAAACAAAAAAACAAGAAAACTAGAAACATATTACAATTCATATAGTCACAATCAATATTTTAAAAAGCAAATTAAAATAAATTTAAGTGAATTGTGTATATTTATACTATTAATTGGGAATAACTTTTATAGAAAAACCCTTCAAGTCATCTTCGGGGCTCTTGACCAAAACTCTGTCAAAATATTATCTACTCTCTTTTTTATTAGCTTTTCTAATAATGATGGATTTTTCTTACACAACTATTTTTTTGACAACATTAATACAATCATTTAATACTAAAAAAATTCAAATAAAACCCCAAAAAATATAAACAACATCACCGAAATATTTTTGATAAAACTCATTAACATTAATAAAATGCGAAAAAGAAATATTTAATATAATTTTTAACATTTATAGAATATCTATATATATAGATACATATATCAATTTTAAATACCTATTAAAACTAATCATAAATAAATCTTACAAACGATATAAACAAAAAAAACAAGAAAACTAGAAACATATTACAATTCATATGGTCACAATCAATATTTTAAAAAGCAAATTAAAATAAATTTAAGTGAATTGTGTATATCTATACTATTAATTGGGAAAAACTTTTATAGAGAAACCCTTCAAATCATCTTCAACTTAAGGGTCCTAGACCAAAACTCTGTCAAAATATTCTCTATTCTCTTTTTTATTAGCTTTTCTAATAATGATGGATTTTTCTTACACAACTATTTTTTGACAATATTAATACAACCATTTAATATTAATAAAATTCAAATAAAACGCCAAAAAAATATAAACAACATCACTAAAATATTTTTGATAAAACTCATTAACATTAATAAAATCCGAAAAAGAAATATTTAGTGTAATTTTAACATTTATAAAATATCTATATATATATAGATACATATATCAATTTTAAATAGTTATTAAAACTAATCATAAATACATCTTACATACGGTATAAACAAAAAAACAAGAAAACTAGAAACATCTTACAATTCATATGGTCATAATCAATATTTAAAAAAACAAATTAAAATAAATATAAGTGAATTGTGTATATTTATACTATTAATTGGGAAGAACTTTTATAGAAAAACTCTTCAAGTCATCTTCAACGTCAGAGTCCTTGACCAAAACTCTGTCAAAATATTCTCTACTCTTTTTTATTAGCTTTTTCTAATAATGATAGATTTTCTTACAAAAGGTATAAATAAAAAAACAAGAAAATTAGAAACATCTTACAATTCGTATGGTCACAATCAATATTTAAAAAAATAGATTAAAATAAATATAAGTGAATTGTGTATATCTATACTATTAATTGGGAAGAACTTTTATAGAGAAACCCTTCAAATCATCTTCAACTTAAGGGTCTTTAACCAAAACTCTGTCAAAGTATTCTCTATTCTCTTTTTTATTAGCTTTTCTAATAATGATAAATTTTTCTAACTTTATACATTTAACTGAAATGAAATTCAAAAAAGTATTTTATTAGCAATTATGTAAATATACAATTTCTGATACTAAAGTTGCAAATATTTAGTTTTAGTTTTAGTTAATAATAACTAAATTCAAAATAATTATTTAAAGGAAAACTAAGTGTATCACACATTATTACGTCTTACTGAAATTGACGACAATCACTGGCATAACAGTCAGGTGGTTGTTTACTTGTCTTTGTGGGATGATGTTGCGTCTGTTTTTAGGGGCATCCTCAAGTCGGGTGATAGGACACAATCTGTCATGTTTGTCACTACTGTTAATCCCGAACTTTTTGGAGGTAAAGTCTTGAAATTTGTAAACTTTAATCTCTAATAAGTTGTTGTTCAGTGTTAACTCAAACATTCTTTATATTTGAAAGAAGTAAGAAAAGATGAGTAAGTGTGTGTTGCCTTATCACTAACATTATCATCATTCTTCATCTAAGTATCAAACTTAACCGAATGTATCTTCTTTTGATATTTTTTGTCCTCCTTGCCATGAAATGTGCTATTATCTTAATAGTGGTCGTTTGGCTTTGCTTTGTTTACTTTTATCTTCCTTTCATTAAACCTGATATCTCAGGTGACTAAAACTCTGAACCCACCCTGAAGTCAAGTCTGTGTTCTTGCGTCTCTTTTTATTTTTTTAATGACAACGCTTTCTTCTTTAAAGCATTCAGTTTCTTCTCTGTTTTCTGTTTTCTCTTCGCATATACAAATAAAAATGTATTCACTCTTCAGGGTGCATAGGTTTCTCAGTCTATATTTATGAACAAGTTTCACTTTAAAATTTTCTAACAATTATTCAAACTTTAAAAATAAAAAATTGTCACCCTATATGTTCACCAATTTAAATTTTCATAAACAGTATTAGGAACTATCACAATTTAAAATCTGCCTCTTACAAATGGAGAACAAATATAAAATACATCCACTGTTAGCATTTGATATCAGTCCTTTTCGTCGTCACAACACTGCAAACTCCTACTTCAGCTCATAACTTTTCTCATCGATTCAACATAGTTAAATATTTGTTACCATATTTAAAATACACATACGTCCCCGCGCTTTCTTCGCCCCTAGTTCTAAAAAAGTTTTAACTTCTTTTCTTTTTTCCAACCAACTCCTTTAATGATCAAAGCTAATTTTTCTGGTACTTTTGTATAATTTTTGTATATGAAATTTTAGTTTAAAATTAATCAAAATTTAATTATATTTGATTTAAATTTATTATTAGTTTTTGCCATTGCTAATATGATTGTTAATATATCATTTGAACAAATCATGATTTTAAATTCTCTAATGGAATAAGATTTCTTGACTTAAAATAAGATAAGAAAAATTGAATTAGTATTATATATGTATTTTTATGTCTTAATAAATTTATGCAATTTAGTTAAAATTTAATTACGATTAAATAACCCTGGTGAATATATATTCCGCCTCAGCCACTGCTTCCACTAAACTAGAAACTAAATAAATAATCAAAACATTTATGAAAACTCATGAATCATTCTCATTCTGTTTTTTTATTAACACCGGTTCAGTTTTTAGAAAACCAGAAATCAAGTATGAATACCGGAAGCTACAAATTAAACCAAAAAGAGTGTTTGAAAAACGCAATGAACAGAAAGCAAACCAACGACCGAACCGCTAATCGCCGCCGTCCAAAACTATGGCAAAACTGCAAAAATCTCCGAACTTTGAAGCAAATTCACGCTTCTGTCTTCGTTAATGGCCTCATGTATAATCTTTCCGTCGTGGGCGAGCTTGTTTACTCCGCTTCTCTCTCGGTTCCTGGTGCCCTGAAGTATGCACACAAGCTGTTCGACGTAATTCCCAAACCAGACGTATCGATCTGTAACCATGTCTTGCGTGGCTCTGCTCAGAGCTTGAAACCTGAAAAGACCGTTGCTTTATATAGCGAGATGGAGAGACGAGGTGTGTTGCCTGATAGGTATACTTTCACGTTTGTTCTCAAGGCTTGTTCGAAGCTTGAGTGGAGAAACAATGGTTTCGCGATTCATGGTAAAGTTTTGAGACATGGGTTTGTTTCTAATGAGTATGTGAAGAACGCTTTGATTCTTTTTCATGCTAATTGTGGCGATTTGAGAACCGCAAGCCAGCTTTTTGATGAGTCTGCGAAAGCACATAAAGTTGCTTGGTCTTCTATGACTTCTGGGTATGCTAAGAGAGGGAAGATAGATGAAGCTATGAGGCTTTTCGACGAAATGCCAGACAAAGACCAAGTAGCGTGGAATGTAATGATCACTGGTTGTCTGAAATGTAAGGAGATGGATACAGCAAGAGAGCTCTTTGATAAGTTTACAGAGAAAGATGTTGTGACTTGGAACGCGATGATCTCGGGGTATGTGAACTGCGGGTACCCGAAGGAGGCGCTAAGTATATTCAAGGAGATGAGAGATACTGGTGAACACCCAGATGTTGTTACAATACTGAGTTTGTTGTCCGCTTGTGCAGACTTGGGAGACTCGGACACGGGGAAGAGACTTCATCTCTACATCTTGGAAACAGCTTCGGTTTCGAGCTCCATATACGTGGGGACTCCTATTTGGAATGCTCTAATTGACATGTATGCAAAGTGTGGAAGCATAGACAGAGCAATTGAAGTGTTCCGGGGAATGAAAGACCGGGACTTGTCGACTTGGAATACTCTGATAGTTGGTATGGCTTTGCATCACGCAGAAGGATCAATTGAAATGTTCGAAGAAATGCAAAAGTTAAAAGTCTGGCCCAATGAGGTGACTTTCATCGGAGTTATATTAGCTTGCAGCCACTCGGGGAGAGTCAACGAAGGGCGGCAATATTTCAGCCTCATGAAAGATACATATAACATTGAGCCAAACATAAAGCATTATGGTTGTATGGTAGACATGTTGGGACGAGCGGGGCTACTAGAAGAAGCCTTCATGTTTGTTGAATCGATGGAGATAGAGCCCAACGCCATTGTATGGCGAACTCTTTTAGGTGCTTGTAGGATTTACGGTGATGTAGAGTTAGGTAAGTACGCGAATGAGAAACTTCTCGCTATGAGAAAGAACGAGAGTGGCGATTATGTGTTGCTCTCCAACATATATGCTTCCACAGGCGAGTGGGACGGTGTGCAGAGAGTAAGGAAGATGTTTGATGATACAAGAGTGAAAAAACCAACCGGAGTTAGCTTGATAGAGGAAGAAGATGACAAGTTTATGATGAGATATCTACTTTCATAAGAACATGAGTCAAACTCAACACAACGGTTCATTGGATAAATCTTGACAGTACCTAGTTTTATAAGGCTTTGAATCAAGTGTTTATGGAACACAATTCTATAGTTTATCATGTTAACAAATTTGTACTGATACAAATAGTTTTACAAAAAAAATTGTTAATTTGTTACAATGGTTCTAGAAATCTAACTAATCATCCAGCATTCTACAAATCACAGGCCTTAAACCGAACCATCTTCTAAATGTTAATGAAGCTACCAATGAAGTAAAGATCAATATATTGGTTTCCAATGATGATGATCTTGCAGGAGTATTAACCTGTTAAGAGATAACATATATGTATAGAAGAAGCAATTTATAGCATTATATACCTTTCATGTGGAACCAAAGGGCCAACAGATAGATGGTAGAAAAGTATCAGCAAGTAGCCATAAATCTCACTCATCTCTTTCCCTGCATATGATCTTTAAAGATTTCTGAGAGGTTAGGACTCATAACTTATGAGGTAATAGTTTGCAATACCTAATCTTGTCAGGGATAGAGGCTTAAGCATGCTGTAAAAACAAATACATAAGAACGTTTAACATATAATTTCATACAAACAGAACTACAGAAAACCAAACTAAAGGTCTTTGAATCTGATCCAAGGGAAGATAAGGTAAATAGGAAGCATTACAGGTAAACGATATATGGTTTAACAGGTAGGAGCTAAGTAATTTGGTCACAAACGAACTTGGAAATTTTTAGAAAACAAACTTAAATATCTCATCCACATGTAATCGGTTCGGTTCTACTAGGTTGTAGAGTTTGGTGGTTCAACTTTGTCATCTTGTTGGGTGAAAAGGCTTCAACTGTGGGCTGTGGGGTTGGCTTCAGGCTTCAGGATCTCACACTGTTTTAAATGGGTCGTGGGAAAAGGTCACAAAGGGAAAAAAAACAGTGTATCAGAATCTAACATTGGGACAGGTCAGATCAGATAATGTCATGAAATTGGGGCAAATAGCTAGGTGAACTGAGTTTGAAAGGACTTTTAAAACCCATATTATAATCTAACCTTGGTAATCACCAACCAATAGCCTCTAGTAATCGTAGTTTCTACGTCGATAGGAAGAGGAGTGGCTAGATAACCTGATGACAAAACCCGAAATAAGGATCAACCACCAAGAGTTCTCATGGAAAACGAAAACCGATAGTCCATGAAAGACAATCAGAAAACTCGATAACCAAAGTTCTAAACAGTAAATAGTTGGTATCACAAATAGGAAGAAATATTCTCACCCAGAATCCCCACTGCGTCCAGATGCATAACCTCCTCCATACACTGCATACGGAGTACTACTACCACCAACCTACAAAAACATGTTCAAATAGTCATCAACTGAAAATCAATATGATGCAAACATGCAATGCAAATTTTTCTTGAAGACATACCGGTGCACCATAAGGTGAATAACCTTCAGCAGACAAACCACTTGAGCCATAACCACCAATATAAGGATTCCCGCGTTCAAGCCTTCTGCTATCTCTACTATCATAGTCAAATCTATCACCAGCCTCTGGTGCAACAGGAACATAAGGCAAGACCGGCATAAGTGCAGGAGCAGCACCTTCCCGGTCAAAAATGTTAGCTCTTAATCTTGATGTAATTTGTATGAGAGCATCCTTGGCAACATCAAGTTCTCCAGAAATCTGATGATCAAAATTGCTTATGCTGTTACCTCTCCAGATAAGGATATACTGTAATGGCAATTAGAGAACTAGCATATTGTGAAATTTACCTGAACCATCTCATCATCTTCAGATGCAATTTTAGGAAGATTTTCCTTCCCGAGTACGCGGATGTTAGCTTTAGTCATTCTTCTCATCTCAGTTATGATAGTTCCTCCTTTACCAAGAAGACAACCAATCCTAGAACTTGGCACAAGAAGACGCGTGGTGAACGAAACAAGTCCAGAATCTCTTTCTACCCTGTCACTACATTTTGGTTGCAGGCGCATAGCTGCTTCAATAGTTGGAGAATACGCATCCTCAAAAACCTAAAAACATACAAGACACTGTCAAGTAAGAAATGCTGGATAAACTGTAGAAGACCATCGAAAGAAGATCAAACCTCTCTTGCTGAAATAGTTATTAAACAATCGTTTCCTTCGGCTCTGGTGCTATCAACTTTAATGGTTGCTCTTGTTTCCTGTCGAAGCTGATTGATTAGAGCACCACCTTTACCAATAACACTCGCAATGTTTTCAACTGGGGAAACTAGCCGAATATAGAAATCTGTTGGCGGCGGCTCGTTTCTAGGAGCTTGGTACAAAGGGCGTGACCAATCTCCTGCATCGCTTTTATATCCTCCATAGGAACCCATCAGCGGTGCTAGCCCTACAAGTCGAGGACCACCGGCATGGCTCATAAGCGAACCAGACGGATATCCACCAACAGTTGCAGAAGAAAGTTGGTTCTGAGTACGCGAAGGATTCTCATGAAGGCGAGAGGCAATCTGATGCAAAGCCTTCTTAACAACGAGCACTTCTCCAGATATCTAGAAGAATAAAACTTAGTGAAAAGTGACAGAATATAAATGATATCATAAGAAAAGGCGATAAAAGCAAAACACATAACACCAAGAAACATAGATTTTTTCTACCTGAATGAGCTCATCTGAACTCAAGGCACATAGAGGCATGTTTCGGTCCTTGATGATACGTATCTGAGCACCCGTTTCGCTTCGAATAGTGGTAACAATTTGGCCACCTCTCCCAAGAACACACCCAATCTGATCCGAAGGAACAAGAAGCCTAGCAGTAACTTGCTGCTGCTGCTTCTCTCTTTCGGGGCTATCTTCTCCGCTGCTCGCATCATCATCATCATCAGCAACAACTCTATCATGGATCTTGAACAACGCGTCCTGAGCAGGAGAAAGAACTTTATCTTCACCATCATCATCTCCAAGAGCATTTGTCTCACCACTAGAGCTATAGATAGTAATCACGCGCTCTTCGCATCCGGGAACAGCCTCGCATATCTTGATCTTAGATCTAGTCTCAGTTCTCAATTGCTTGACTATATCACCTCCTCTACCAATAACACTCCCAATCTTTTTAACTGGGCAAAGGTAACGAAACACAGTGTCGTCTCGATCTATCGCGAAAGAGTCTCTTTCCTCGCCGCCACCACCGCCACCACGATATCTCCTTTTGCTTCCACCATTGTTGTCGTCGTGGTCAGATTGATGACGAGACCTCTTTCGATGACTATCTCTATGATCAGGTGACATAAGGTAGAATCTGAGCCTTAACAATCACATAGAATTCAAACAATCAGGAATCCAAATCTATAGTAATATGAAAAAATCAAAAATTGTGGATCGAAGAAACCATATAGAAACCGAACTCTGGTCTATGACATGAAAGATTATAGATTTCGAATAAGAAACACACAGAAGCTTGGATTTGAAGAAGATAAAGTACCTGATGAGATTTTCTTCTTCAGATTTAGGGTTTGCGCGGACTTTAATCGGTTGGTTTGTTCAATTATAGTGTGTATTTTTCTATTTACTAATACGCCCCCAAATCTTTTAATTATTATCATTATAACCCCATATTATTATCGCTTATCTTATGTAAACCCATTAAGCCGAAAATCAAGTTTTGACCCGACATCTTTGTAGATTGGGCTTGGGCTTTAGACAAGAGCAAGAAGTACATTATTAATACAATGTAATGAAGCTCAGAGAAAGAAAAGTCTAGTAAGTGCGTCGAAAGTCAACGCAATATTTAATATGTAGTTCTATCGTGATACATACATACAGACCACGAACCACGAACACAAAGGATTTTTAATGAGTTTTGATTATCTCCTCCCCTCGTAATCTTCCTTCGTACACGACACGATCACCGATTTTCACCGTAAAGTTTCAAACTTTTCTAATCAATTTCAAAAAAAAAAATCAAATCTAATTTCAAGTTTTTTCGTTTTTTACAGCGCTGATCTGATTCGGCTTCACGCGAAATCGAAATCTGTGAGATGGTACATCTCCATAGCTCAATAACCGTCTCCGACCAATCTCCGATCATAACTATGACAAACAGAAAATCAAACACCTCTTCGAATCCGACAGTGTCCTGTTGCGACGGATCTAGATCAGCAGCGATCGACGTGTTGATCCTAATCGCAGTAATCACGTCGTCTGGTTTTTTGATCTTCCCTTACATAAGATTCGTAACAGTCAAATCAATGGAGATCTTGACGGATCTGTCTTGTTTAGTCAAAGAAGAGATTATCCGTAACCCGGATCCGATTGTTTACGGGTTAATAGCTTTAAGCATATCTTGTACTGTTTTGTCCGGTTGGATGATTGTTATACTATTGTGTAGCCGTCATAAATGTGGTAAGCCTAATTGTAAAGGGCTTGGGAAAGCTAATGCAGAGTTTGATATTCAGTTAGAGACTGAGGATTGTGTTAAGAGCTCTACCAATGGTGGTGTTGGTGGGGCTTGTGGGAAGAGTGTTGTTAGTAAAAAGGGTTTGTTTGAGCTGCCTCGCGATCACCACCGTGAGTTGGAGGCGGAGCTGAAGAAGATGGCTCCGCCTAATGGAAGAGCTGTGCTTGCTTTTAGGGCGAAATGTGGTTGCTGTGTTGGGAGATTAGAGGTCCCGGGGCCTAAGAAGCTTCAACAAAGGAAGATCAAGAAATGATGGAGATTAAAAAGGGATTTTAATGTCTTTCTTTTGAGGTAAAAAGATGGGATCTTTATATGTTATGATGATGATGATGATGGGGTATGATTAGCTTATAAACAACTCTTTTTTTAATTTTGGATGTCACAAGAACTTCATACAGAAAGTAATACATGTTGATCTTTATTGTGTTTAAATAAAAAGATTTACAATGAGAATATATTTGCTAGAGGAAATGGTTTATACTCTATTTAATGAAATACAATGATCTTATTGTTTTTAAAGTCTTGTATTTGTTTATTTGGTTTCTTGATCATGTTTATTTTGTATTTTCACTTCCATGGTTAGCACTTCTTCATAAAGAAAAAGTCTTTATGTTAGAGGGAGAGATTAAACAAAGCTAAAACTTTTGTTAACAAGAAGAAATTTTAAAATTGCCCATTTTATGCAAAATAAAACTATTCCGAATCAGAACCCAAAAGCCCACAACAAATATACACACAGGCCCATATATGTTAACAAGACCCAAATCTAAAACGAGACTTAGGTTTTAGAAAACACTATAAAAACAATCTTCTTCGTCTCCTTCTAACTTTTCTGCGTTGCCCTAATTTTCCCAAATCGCCGATTATCCTCTTAAGGAGACGAAGAAGAGGAAGAAGAGGAAGAAGAAGAAGAAGAAGAAGACATGGTTCACGTCTGCTACTATCGTAACTGTAAGCTTCTCCTTCCCTTCTCTCCTCCGCTTCTCATCTCTCATTATCAAATTCGATTTCAATAGCTCGTGAATCGTTTCCTCGTAGATTCGTTTTCATAGATCTTTAACACATTAGCTTACGAATCTCTGCTATTGAATAGATGGAAAGACATTCAAAGGACCACGTCGTCCATACGAGAAAGAGCGTCTCGACTCTGAGCTTAAACTCGTAGGAGAGTACGGTCTACGTAACAAACGTGAGCTCTGGAGAGTTCAATACGCTCTAAGCCGTATCCGTAACGCGGCTAGAGATTTACTGACTCTCGACGAGAAGAGTCCTAGAAGGATCTTTGAAGGTGAAGCTCTTCTTAGGAGGATGAACCGTTATGGTTTGCTTGATGAGAGCCAGAACAAGCTCGATTACGTCTTGGCTTTGACCGTTGAGAATTTCTTGGAGAGACGGCTCCAGACTATTGTGTTCAAGTCTGGTATGGCTAAGTCTATTCATCACTCTCGTGTCCTCATTAGGCAGAGGCATATCAGGTAATTGTTGAATCTCCTTAAGATAGCTCTTTGTTTAACATAGCTTAATCATGATTAGTATAACTGTTTGTTGCTATTGAATAAGCTTTTTTATAACTTCAAACATTGTCTGATTTAGCAACAACTTACTGTCTTAATTCTCTTCAAGACTGAAACTTTGGTGAATGGTTTGGTCACAGTTCTTTAAGTTTACTTGTTTAATCCTTTTTAACACATTGTTTTGCATTTTATCTAACCTCACATATGTTTTGTTTGTGGTCTTTGTTTCACTCATATCTTGAGTATATTTGTAGGGTTGGGAAGCAGTTGGTGAACATACCATCATTCATGGTAAGGCTTGATTCACAGAAACATATTGACTTTGCTTTGACCAGTCCCTTCGGTGGTGGCCGGCCTGGTAGAGTGAAGAGAAGGAATGAAAAGTCTGCCTCCAAGAAAGCTTCTGGTGGCGACGTAGAAGGTGATGATGAAGAGTAAACCTAAACAACACTCTCACTGGTTTGTATGAATCAATCTCTTCCTTTTTTTTTGATAATTTTGTAGTTTGGCACCTCTCTGTTCTTCAAGAGATTGTTTTATGGTGTCTTTCTCTTTAATTCTCTTTTTATATGTATTTGCACCGGAAGTAATTTCTTAAATATACTATTTTCGGACCATTCAACGTATTAGTTAATATTTATAAACATATTCATATCATGCAATCTAATTGATTTTTTTATGAGGAATTCACATAACTATATTTAATCAATATTTTTTACAATTAGTGTTTCTTCTAGTAGCCCCGCTCGTCCCAACATATCTACCATATAACCATATGTATCCTTCATGAGGATGAATTATTCGTCGACTCTCCCCGAGTGGCTTACCCCGAAGTAATAGATGACCAAGCAACTTTATGTGCTTTCGCAGACTCATCAAAAAGCTGGCTTGCGAATCTCAAATTGCCACAATTAGCATGAAAAAGAATCAAAGCGTTCTTCATTTACTCATTAGAAACAAACCCATGTCTCAAAACTTTACCATGAATCGAGAAACCATTGTTTCTCCACTCAAGCTTCGAACTAGCCTTGAGAACAAAGGATATACGTGTACCAATCAGGCATCACACCACGTCTCTCCATGTCGCTATACAGAGAAACCGTCTTCTCAGGTTTCATGCTCTAAGCAGAGCCACGCATCACATGGTTACAAAAAAGATACGTCTGGTTTGGGAATTACGTCGAACAACTTGGGTGCGTACTTCAGGGCACCAGGAACCGAGAGGGAAGCGGAGTAAACGAGCTCACCCACGACGGAAAGGTTAGACATGAGGCAGTTAACAATGATAGAAGCGTGAATTTGCTTCAAAGTTGCGAGATTTCTATGGAAAATAGTATAAATAAAAATAGTATATACAGAATGTAGTCCTATGAATGCACCGCAATCACCGTTGAAACCTAAGGGAGCTTTAAAGATCGTTGGACACTGAACGTTTTAGTTTTGATTCTTTGTTTGATATGAATATTTATTCTTTGTTTAAATTACACTGTTCAAATTAGATATATATTTTTTTAGGTTATTCCTTTTTCTATTTATTTTTAATGATGGAAGAACAAAACTTTAGAAAAGATATATAAATGTGGTTGATATGTTCGAATCTAATTCTATCAAACACGACCGAATTAAAAAGATGAGAATTATATGCTTTTTGGAGGAGTTTTTGGCGAATTTATTCTAGTTTTGCTTTCGCTATTACGTTTTTCTAGTTTGGTCGTAAATTACGGCGAGTGTTCTTTATTAAAACAACATAGATCTCATTTAAATAGTTAAGAAAACTTTGTCGGTTTCTCTCCAAGTCTAACAATCAACTTGATTACCTAATTTTACTATTTCAATATTTTTTTAGTTTGATTATTTGTTTGATATGAATATTTATTCTCATTTTTCAATTTCATGGGTTGATTCTAATAAAAAATGGATATAGATGTATCTTTTGCACAAGTCCACAAATTATGCAACCAAATGAATAAAATACTACAGGTTTATTCCTTTAGCGACGTTTATGTATTATGCTTATCTATATTATTATTTTTGAATTATTTTCACTTAATTACTATTGTCCGAGAATACAAACAAAACTATTAAAAGATAGTGATATTCTTATCTTAGATAACAATCCCAAAAGAGAATAATTTTAAACGTACAACCAATTATATTTTAATTTCGTTTTTGTGAAAATACTGAACATAAAATACAAAAAATCTAAAAAAGTGATAACAAACAAATAAAAAATAACCACTAAAACTATGGGAGAATCACAAAACTACATCATTTGAATTACACTAGGGGCGAAGCCCCGCGCAAGCGCGGGGACGTATGTGTATTTTAAATATGGTAACAAATATTTAACTAATGTTGAATCGATGAGAAAAGTTATGAGCTGAAGTAGGAGTGTACAATGTTGTGACGACAAAAAGGGTTGATATCAAATGCTAACAGTGAATGTATTTTATATTTGTTCTCCATTTGTAAGAGTTAGGTTTTAAATTGTGATAGTTTCTAATACTGTCGATGAAAATTTAAATTGGTGAACATATAGGGTGACAATTTTTTTATTTTTAAAGATTGAATAATTGTTAAAAAAAATTAAAGTGAAACTTGTTCATAAATTTAGACCGAGAAACATATGCACCCTAAAGAGTGAATACGTTTTTATTTGTATATGCGAAGAGAAAACAGAAAACGAAGAACAAACTGAATACTTTAAAAAAAAAAGCGTTGTCATTAAAAAAACAAAAAGATACGCAAGAACACAGACTTGACTTCAGGGTGGGTTCAAAGTTTTAATCACCTGAGATATCATGTTTAATGAAAGGAAGATAAAAGTAAACAATGCAAAGCCAAACGACCACTATTAAGATAATAGCACATTCCATGACAAGGAGGACAAAAAATATCAAAAGAAGATATATTCGGTTAAGTTTGATACTTAGATGAAGAATGATGATAATTAGCCTAATGATAATGTTAGTGATAAGGCAACACACACTTGCTCATCTTTTCTTACTTATTTCAAATATAAAGAATGTTTGAGTTACCACTGAACAACAACTTATTAGAGAAACCAATGATGCTCATAGAACCAATTAAAATTTACAAATTTCAAGACTTTACCTCCAAAAAGTTCGAGATTAACAGTGGTGACAAACATGACAGATTGTGTCCTATCACCCGACTCGAGGATGCCCCTAAAAACGGACGCAACATCATCCCACAAAGACAAGTAAACAACCACCGATCATATGTCAATGATTGTTGTCAATTTCAAGAAGACGTAATAATGTGTGATGCACTTAGTTTTCCTTTAAATAATTATTTTGAATTTAGTTATTACTAATTAAAACTAAAACTAAATATTTGTAACTTTAGTATCAGAAATTGTATATTTACATAATTGCTAATAAGAATTATAAACCATGATAAGTTGAAAAATTACTTATAAAATACTTTTTTGAATTTCATTTCAGATAAATGTATAAAGCTAGAAAAATCCATCATTATTAGAAAAGCTAATAAAAAAGAGAATAGAGAATATTTCGACATAATTTTGGTTAAAGACCCTTAAATTGAAGATTATTTGAAGGATTTCTCTATAAAAGTTCTTCCCAATTAATAAGTATAGATATACACAATTCACTTATATTTATTTTAATCTTGTTTTTAAATATTGATTGTGACCATATGAATTGTAAGATGTTTCTAGTTTTCTTGTTTTTTTATTTATACCTTTTGAAAGAAAATTCTATCATTATTAGAAAAGCTAATAAAAAAGAGTAGAAAATATTTTGAGTTTTGGTCAAGGCCACGACATTGAAGATGACTTCAAGGGTTTTTCTATAAAAGTTCTTCCTAATTAATAATATAAATATATACAATTCACTTATATTTATTTTAATTTGTTTTTTTTAAATATTTATTGTGACCATATGAATTGTAAGATGTTTCTAGTTTTTTTTTGTTTTTTTGTTTATACCGTATGTAAGATGTATTTATGATTAGTTTTAATAACTATTTAAAATTGATATATGTATCTATATATATAGATATTTATAAATGTTAAAAATTACATTAAATATTTCTTTTTCGGATTTTATTTATGTTAATGAGTTTTATCAAAAAAAATTTAGTGATGTTGTTTATATTTTTATGACGTTTTATTTGAATTTTATTAGTATTAAATGGTTGTATTAATATTGTCAAAAACATAGTTGTGTAAGAAAAATCCATCATTATAATAAAAGCTAATAAAAAAGAGAATACTTTGACGAGTTTTGGTCAGGCCAGTTGTAGATGATTTGAAGGGTTTCTATTAAAGTTGTTCCCAATTAATAAGTATAGATATACACAATTCATTTAAATGTATTTTTATTTGGTTATTAAAATATTGATTGTGACCATATGAATTGTAATGTGTTTCTAGTTTTCTAGTTTTTTGTTTATATCGTTTGTAAGATTTATTTATGATTAGTGTTAATAGTTATTTAAAATTGATATATGTATCTATATATATAGATATTTTATAAATGTTAAAAATTACATTAAATATTTCTTTTTGCATTTTATTAATATTAATGAGTTTTATCAAATATATTTTAGTGATGTTGTTTATATTTTTTTGGGGATTTATTTGAATTTTATTAGTATTAAATGATTGTATTAATGTTGTAAAAAAATAGTTGTGTAAGAAAAATCCATCATTATTAGAAAAGCTAATAAAAAGAGAGTAGAGAATATTTTGACAGAGTTTTGGTCAAGGGCCCTGAAGATGACTTGAAGGGTTTTTCTATAAAAATTATTCCCAATTAATAGTATAATTATACAGAATTCACTTAAATTTATTTTAATTTGTTTTTTAAAATATTGATTGTTACCTTATGAATTGTTATATGTTTCTAGTTTTTTTGTTTATACCGTTTGTAAGATTTATTTATGATTAGTTTTAATAGCTATTTAAAATTGATATATGTATATATATATATATAGATATTTTATAAATGTTAAAAATTAAATTAAATATTTCTTTTTCGGATTTTATTAATGTTAATGAGTTTTATGAAAAATATTTTAGTGATGTTGTTTATATTTTTAGAGGTTTTATTTGAATTTTATTAGTATTAAATGGTTGTATTAATGTTGTAAAAAAATAGTTGTGTAAGAAAAATCCATCATTATTAGAAAAGCTAATAAAAAAGAGAGTAGATAATATTTTGAGAGAGTTTTGGTCAATGACCCTGAAATTAAAGATGATTTGAAGGGTTTCTCTATAAAAATTCTTCTCAATTAATAGTATAGATATACACAATTCCCTTATATTTATTTTAATTTGTTTTTTTAAATATTGATTGTGATCATATGAATTGTAAGATGTTTCTAGTTTTCTTGTTTTTTTGTTTATATCGTTCGTAAGATTTATTTATTATTAGTTTTAATAGCTATTTAAAATTGATATACATATATATAAATATTTTATAAAATATTTTTTTCGGATTTTATTAATGTTAATGAGTTTTATCAAAAATATTTTAGTGATGTTGTTTATATTTTTTGGGATTTTATTTGAATTTTATTAATATTAAATGGTTGTATTAATGTTTTCATAATATAATTTTATTAATGGTTGTATTAATATTAAAAGGTTGTATTTGAATTTTCATAATATTAAATGGTTGTATTAATGTTATATTAAATAATATAATTTTTTTTTAATTTTATTTTCTTAAAGATGATGATGTGGCTTTTTGTGGGAGAAGCAAAAAGTGCCTCATTATATAATAGATTTCACAAAACTACCATATTTCAAAATTAATTCACAAAATTACACCTAAACACTCAAAATTAAATCCAAATAAACAATTCTACCCCTTTAATATTATACCCTAAACACTAATTAGCGAACCCAAATGAAATTTTTTTAATTTTGGTAATTTTTTAAAAGATAAATCAAACTTTTTAAATTTTGAAAGGGTGTAAATATGTGAAAATATTGAATTAGGTGTAGTTTTGTGAATTTTTCAACTTATATACAAATACAAAAAGTGCAAGATTAAAAATACCATATACCACATATAACAAGTTTTTTCTTAAATTTTCAAAACTAATTTTCAATTAATATAAAATAATTATAACACGTATTTTTACAATTTATATTTCAAATAAACATAAACTAATATTATTTCTAGAGGAATTCAAAAAACTACACCTAATTTAATTTTTTCACAAAACTACACCCTTTCAAAATTTTAAAAGCTTAATTTACCTTTTTAAAAATTACCAAAATTAAAATCTTTTCATTTGGGTAGAATTTATTTGGATTTCATTTGAGTGTTTAAATGTAGTTTTGTGAAGTATTTTAAAATGGTGTAGTTTTGTACACTACCATATTTTTACTATTTTTATATCAAAAAAACGTTGAACTTAACACTAGATAAATATTATTGTTATTTTAAACATAAACTCTACGAGATAAATAATGTTATTAAAAAAGAATATTATATTTGCGAGATAAACAATGTTATTAAAAAAGAAAATAGGTGTCAGAACATTATTGGATTTGTAGACCTTGAGTGAATAAGTAGCTTTTTTATCAAAGTTTTGTTTGGATGAAAAAGAGCATTGTCCATATTTTGAACTTTGTCCAAATTATTTTTTCATGTGGAGATATAAGTGTGAAGCTATAAGTGTGAAAGTTCACTATATATAATGGTTTGGTTAGGCATCTCCGCTATTTTTTTTTCCATACCAAACCATTATATACAGTGAATCTTCACACTTACAGTTTCACACTTATATCTCCACATATATCACACAATATAAAAAAAAAATTTGGACAAAACTCAAAATCTGGACAATGCTCTTCTTCACCCAAACAAAACTTTGACAACAAACATTTAGGAAAAATTATTTCCCCTTTTGAAACGCATAAGAGAGTTCAACATCAAAGAAGTATGACTGTAATTTGGGACTTTGACTCAACCCCACTGCCGAGAAGTTACCAACTTAAAGATCTGAAGTGTAATATTCAAGCGTATTTAGGAAACGCTTATTTAGTTCAGAGAATAGTTGCAATCGGCGATTTCACAAGTGAAGGTAAACAAAATTTTGGTAAGTGTACGAGTCATTATATCTGGTTTTACCAGAATGTGAAACGATTGATAGAATGTAAGGGGAATGCTTGTCATCATACACCAACCTATATTATATTTCAGTCAAGTAACAACATAATTTTTCTTTAGAAACAATTTTTTTTATTATTTATTTTTTTTTCTAATATATATTTTGGTTTTTACGGTTTATTCCAGATGCAACAAAATCCAATCTTGCTACCTACCTTTTACCGAATATTGGTCCAAAGTGTGACGCGTCAAATATGTTATTGCATCGATATGTGGATCTTAGAGCATATGACATGGATGGGCGGGACAAAAAGAGTGGCGCGGCATATTAGTTATCACGACGAATCCGTCTTTTACCAAAATTATAAAGTCCTTGTTAGCAAGAAAATTGCACGTTGTACTAGCGACTCAAATGAATGCTGAACATGAGCTTATTTCTAGTGGATCAGGTCTAAGATACTGGAATATGATGCTCGTGGGGCTAGGACAAGAGAATTGATAGTTGTTTTACCTTTTGGTTTACATTATCTTCCTTTGGATAAGAATAATAGACCATTTAGTATGGTCGTCTGTGATTGTTGTATGAACTTATATGTTAAACGCTTTTATATATATTTAATTTTTACCAGTAAGTAGTCTATGGCTCTTATCAGTAAGTAGTCTATGATTACTTACTGATAATTATCAAATACATAAAAGCGTTTAACATATAAGTTCATACAACAACCACAAACGACCATATTAAATGATATATTAGTATGATCATAGGGAAAATAATGTAAAGTTAAAGGTAAAACAACCATCAATTCTCTTGTCCTAGCCACGCGAGCATCCTATCCCAGTACGTTAAATCTGATACCACTAGAAATAAGCTCATGTTCAACATCCATTTGAGTCGCTAGTAAAACGTGAAATTGTCTTGCTAACAAGGATTTTATAATTCAGGTAAAAGACGGATTCGCCGTGATAACTAATATGTCGCGCTACTCTTTTTGTCCTGACTCATCTATGTCATATGCACAAAGATCCATATATCGATGCAATAACATATTTGACGCGTCACACTTTGAACCAATATTCGGTAAAAAATGGGAGTAATGTTGGATTTTGATGCATTTGGAATAAAACATAAAAACCAAAATATATTTTAAAAAAGAAAATAAATAATAAAAAATTATTTCTAAAGAAAAATGTTGTTAACACACTGAAATATAATATATACTAGTTTATGAGGACGAGAGTTCCTCATGCATTTTATCAATCGTTTTTCATTCTTGTAAAAACAGATATGATGATTGATATACTTACTAAAATTTGGTCTATATTCACTTATGGAATCACCAATTGCAACTATTCTCTAAACTAAATAAAGACGTTTGGATATTACACAAAGATCATTAACTGGATAACTTCTCGATATGAGGTTAAGTCAAATCTCAAATTACAGTCTTACATGTTTGTAGAAGAGTACGCCGTGATATCCCTTGGTAGCAAAAAGCTGATTTGAGGAGAGGGATAAGATCATTAACACATACATCTTCACTAAAAGGCAACCACCAACTACCCTTTTGGTCCCAGAACACGATTGTCTTCACAGATTCTGCCAGGTCTCACCCATAATTAATGGTTAATCATAAACTAATATATTATATCCGATTAATTATCGATCGTATAAACGAACAGAATTTCGAGGGAGAGAATCCTTACCCGCAGTCATGGACATGGTTTCTCGAGAGAGAGACGGCTCCAAATTAGGGTTTGATCGATCGTTGGGAAATGGTCGAATTTATACGTGTATCCTTTTAAAGCCAATGGGCTCAACATAACTCAAAGGCCCAGCTCGGAATAATGCAACTTTTCTGAACCATATGTATCTTTTAATTAATTTTAATTAAAAAAAAAACTAAAAAACGGTTCCTTCGTAGATTGTAGAGAGTTTTCTAAACGATCGAACCGCAAGCTTAGCTCTACAAGACGCATACCGTTTCAATTTCCGAACCGAACCAGACCGGTAATAACCGGTTTCACCTTTAAACGGCGCCGTTTTATTCAAAACCTTTCCCTTTTGCGTAACCGTTTCGCCGGAGAATCCGATCCGATCGTTAGGCTGATTCAAAGTCATAACCGGCGATATTCTTCCGCTTCAACTTTTCTGAACCATATATATGTTGGAGAGCAACACATAATCGCCACTCTCGTTCTTTCTCATACTAAGAAGCTTCTCATTCACGTACTTACCTAACTCTACATCACCGTAAATCCTACAAGCACCTAAAAGAGTTCGCCATACAATGGCGTTGGGCTCTACCTCCATCGATTCCACAAACATTCATGCTTCTTCTAGTAGCCCCGCTCGTCCCAACATGTCTACCATACAACCATAATGCTTTATGTTTGGCTCAATGTTATATGTATCTTTCATAAGGCTAAAATATTGCCGCCCTTCGTCGACTCTCCCCGAGTGGCTGCAAGCTAATATAACTCCGATGAAAGTCACCTCATTTGACCAGACTTTCAACTTTTGCATTTCTTCAAACATTTCGATTGATCCTTCCGCGTGATGCAAAGCCATACCAACTATCAGAGTATTCCAAGTCGACAAGTCCCGGTCTTTCATTCCCCGGAACACTTCAATTGCTCTGTCTATGCTTCCGCACTTTGCATACATGTCAATTAGAGCATTCCAAACAGGAGTCCACACGTATACGGAGCTCGAAACCGAATCTGTTTCCAAGATATAGAGATGAAGTCTCTTCCCTGTGTCGGAGTCTCCTAAGTCTGCACAAGCAGACAACAAACTAAGTATTGTCACAACATCTGGGTGTTCACCAGCATCTCTCATCTCCTTGAATATACTTAGCGCCTCCTTCGGGTACCCGCAGTTCACATAACCCGAGATCATCGCGTTCCAAGTCACAACATCTTTCTCTGTAAACTTATCAAAGAGCTCTCTTGCTGTATCCATCGCCTTACATATCAGACAACCAGTGATCATTACATTCCAAGCAACTTGATCTTTGTCTGGCATTTCGTAGAAAAGCCTCATCGCCTCATATATCTTCCCTCTCTTAGCATACCCAGAAGCCATAGAAGACCAAGCAACGTTATGAGCTTTAGCAGAATCATCAAAAAGCTGGCTTGCGATTCTCAGATCACCACAGTTAGCATGAAAAAGAATCAAAGCGTTCTTCACATATTCGTCATAAACAAACCCATGTCTCAGAACTTTATCATGAACCGCGAAACCATTGTTTCTCCACTCAAGCTTCGAACACGCCTTGAGAACAAAGGTATACGTGTACCTATCAGACATCACATCACGTCTCTCCATGTCGCTATACATGGTTACAAACAGATACGTCTGGTTTGGGAATTACATCGAACAGCTTGTGTGCGTACTTGAGGGCACCAGGAACCGAGAGGGAAGCGGAGTAAACGAGCTCACTCACTACGGAAAGATTAGACATGAGCCATTAACAACGATAGAAGCGTGAATTTGCTTCAAAGTTGCGAGATTTTTGCAGTTCTGTCATAGCTTTGGACGGCGGCGATTAGCGGTTCGGTCGTTTGTTTGCTTTCTATTCATCGCCGTTAAAGAAACACAGCCTTCGGTGTTCAAACTTGATTTCCGGTATTAATAATATAAAAAAAACTTAGATTTCATCGTTGTTTTGATTCGTTTTATTTCTAGTTTAGTGTCACGTGATACACAAAACGGCAAACACTATTATTGTCAAAAACATTTAAAATAAAACAGTCCAAACCGGACAAAGATGGAATAGAAGAGGCATTGTCACATAAAACACAAAGCAACATACATTATTATTGTCACAAACATTAAAACCATTTGAAATAAAACCATTACAGAAGCCACCAAGAGGAGCTTGGGAAGTTAGTCTTCAGCATCTGAATCCGATATTGATAGGCTTGTGTTCTTGCGCTTGTTTCCAATTTTGTAGTAAGGGTTACCCCCATGTGCTAGGGTTGTCCAAAGCCAAATTGAGCGCACGTTGAAAGGTAGACTGCGGGTTGCTAGTTCATCCGGTTGTGCTAAAACAACATTGTATTTCCTTTCATCCAAAAACGCAAGAGCATCTACCAACAAGCTCTCCGATAAGATGTTTTTGGAGATGACCACCAGATTTGATCCTTTGGGATTGTCCAGAGCAAACAACAAAATGTCGAATAACATATCTCCTGCATGTACACAAGCTGGATCCGGAACTGTCCAACAATTTGTGATAACAATTCTACGATAAACAGATTTGGTTATGAAGGTCAATCCAGCATCCGAGAAAGTTTCATTGACCCCATAAACCTTGATTTCCAGGTTATCATCATGAAGAGCTGATTTGAAATTCTTACAAATCGAAGAAGGATTAAGATGAGGCGGGATTGGGCAGTCGTCCTCGTCCCAGAAGACTGTTGTTGTTGTTGTTGTTGATGTTATTGTTGTTGTGATAGGATCTTCAGATTTCCCAAAAGTGGTTTCAATTTTACTCTGGCCGTCATTATCGGAAAAGGGGAACATCTTTACCGTATAGGTGATAGTGAGTGATCATAAAAAGCCAATCTGCGTCTATAATAGGAAAGCGGCAGGGCATAGGGGTCAATACCAAGACAAGGTTGAAACCTCTAGAATTCAGAGCGTCAAGAACACGAGTAAACATTGGCTGTTCAAAAGGGCGATCGTGCACAAGCACCAAATTGATCTTATGTTTAGGAACTAAAGCGCTATAGTCAATCGCTGTGCAAAGGAGGTCGAGTAGGATCATATTAAGTGTCGGAAACTCTTCCCCCGGGTCTGGGGCTAGGTGTACAGATACGTTTTCTTGGGTCGGGTCCGTAGGATAGTTGGTATCATCATTGACGTATAAACGTAACAAGATTTCGCCGTGATATCCCTTGGTAGCAAAAGCTGATTTGAGGGCAGGGACAAGAACATTAATATATCCAGAATCACGATAAGGCACCCACCAACTACACGCGCGGTCCCAGAACACGATTGTCTTCACAGATTCTGCCAGGTTTCACCCATAATTAATGGTTAATCATAAACTAATATATTATATCCGATTAATTATCGATCGTATAAACGAACAAAAATTTCGAGGGAGAGAATCCTTACCCGCAGTCATGGACATGGTTTCTCGAGAGAGAGACGGCTCAAAATTAGGGTTTGATCGATCGTTGGGAAATGGTCGAATTTATACGTGTATCCTTTTAAAGCCAATGTGCTCAACATAACTCAAAGGCCCAGCTCGGGATAATGCAACTTTTCTGAACCTTATACTACTATAAAGTTATCGCGTCAGCGGGATAAAAAATTTACGGAATAAAAGAAGAAATATTTATTGGAAAAAACAATGTGTATTATAAAATGAGATAAAAAGAAGAATTTGGATATCATGTGATTCGCGTTAAACGCGGAGTTTAATTTGAAGTTTATATATAAAATATATTGTATTTTAGTTTTTATAATGTTTTATTAACAAAAAATTATTATTACTATTTTAATATTTACCTTCGAAAAAGATTATCATTGTTATTTCGATGTTAAATATTTACCATTACGTATAATTTACTATTAATCATTGAAAAACAATAACTACATAGTGTTTTGAAACCATGATATGACTCGTTTAACAATGAAAAATATGTCAATCCGGTCTCTATTTATCATAAAACTCGGATTATTAAAAACTCAGATAAAACCAATGAACTTTCGGGAACCGGTGGGTCAACAGATGGTTCAAGTCAATTTTGTGTTCAAGTTTTGACATTTGATATAAACTTTGATGCTTAATACAATTTTACAAAATAATATTAATATTTAAAAATGAACAATATATAACATACAAACATTAGGAACCGGTGGTTCAACCGATGAGTCGTAAATTATGTGTTCAAATTTTGTCATTTGACATGAATTTTGATGTTAAATATAATCTTACAAAATAATATTATTATTTGTAAATGAACAATATGTTTTATCATTATTTTAAACATAATGTGATAAAATATAACATATAAATATTAGGGAAATATATTTTAATTATAAATTGTGTTTTTTATGGATTTTTTAATATTATACTTTTATATTTTAGGGTTTTTCAACATTTTCTAAATATATTATCCATTTATTATTTTAGTTTAAAAGATTTTGTGATAAATTTGGGTTTTTATTTTGGGCTTTTTGTTTTGGGTTTTTATAATTTCCAATAAATTTTTTAATGATGTGGGGCCAGAATTACTCATGTGATGACATGTAAGATTTTCACTCTTATTTTCTCTTATTTTCTCTCTCCTCTCCGTGTTCTGTATTAATAATATAAATTGTCAGATATGTGCTTAAGAGATAGATATGTGCTTAAGAGATTGTGAAAAAGGCATTTACCACAGTCCCTCATATATCTAATATATCTTATATGTAATTTATGGCTTCATTATTAGATAAATTTAGTTTAGCAATTCGGTAACACACGTTCGATGAATAAATTTCGAAAAAATTACATGAAAAATAATTACTATTGACATTCTATATCTTATATTATTAATAGAAGAGACAGAGAGAATAAATAAGTGTCAAAAGCTGACGTGTCATAACCATATCAATTTTGGTCCACATAATTTAATAAGTCATTACAATTATAAAAGCTTAAATCTGTCAGAAAAGCCTTTTAAATTAACAAAACAATGGACAATATGTTTAATTTTTTAAAAAAAGTCCATAAAATATGATTTTAGAAAGTTCATTATAACACAAATTTTATAATTTCTAATAGATTTCACTGATGTTTGTATGTTATATTCTCCAACATCCAGTTAAAAAGAATGATAAAACATAATGTTCATTTATACATAACAATATAATTTTGTAAAATTATATTAGACCCCAAAACACATGTCAAAAGACAAAACTTGATCACAAAGTTGACCCGAGCCATCGGTTCCCAAATTTTCAACGATTTTATCTGACTTTTTAATAGTCCGATTTATAATAAATTCGAACCGGATATACATATTATTCATTGTTAAACGGGTCATATCCTGATTTAAAAACACCAAGTGTTATTATTATTCAATATTTAAAAATAGTAAATTTTACGTAAAAGTAAATATCAAAATAGAAATGACAATGATAATCTTTTTCGATAACTAATACCAAAATAGTAACAATACTAATTTTTTAAAAATAAAACATTATAAAAACTAATATATAGTAATAAAATATTTTGTAAATTTCCATAAAAAAAGAGGTGATCAACCTAAACCCATAAGAAGAGGTGATCAGTTTCCATATTTTTATCTCATTTTTTCAACACATTGTTCTTAATTCTTATCGATACACTTTTTCCTATTTCGTAATTTTTTATCCCGTGCTTGGCGCGGGTCAACTTCCTAGTGTTTATATTAGTATTAAATACTACATTTTTTATCAGCATTTGAGCCACAAATGATCGACCAAATAGTCATTCATACGCTATTGTAGGCATTAGGAATCGATCTCGGGTGGGATGATGTTATCTACCTTATGTGGACTTATGAATGTCATTACACTAAGGCGAGTTCCCCACTATTAAAAACTACATTAAAAGTAGGAAATACAAATTTATAAACGTGAAAGAAATGAAACATCTTATATTATTAATACAGAAGACGAAGATAGAAAATCATTCTAAAATTACACGTGTCATCACTTGAGCAGTCCCATATTATTAAAAATTCATAAAAGCCCAAAACAAAAAACCCAAATTTAACACAGAATGACTTAAATTGACATAATAAATGGATAATATTAAAAGTGTTGAAAAACCCATAAAATATAATATTAAAAAATTCATAAAAAATACAATTTTATAATTTCTAATAGATATAGTATTATATTGATTTCAAAATAATGATAAAACATATTGTTCATTTACAATTATTTTGTAATATTGTATTTAACACCAAAATTTATGTCAAATGACAAAACTTGAACACACAAATTTACCCGACTCATCGGCTGAACCACCAGTTCCCAAACTTTGAACAAAGAATTTTCGGATAATTTTAGACATGAAAGAGTGATTAAACCTTCATAGAAAATATGTTTAAAACATTTACAAAACTAATGAAAAACACAATTTTATAATTTTCCTAATATTTGTATGTTATATTTTCGCACAAAAGAATGATAAAACATATTGTTCATTTATAAATAACAATATTATTTTGTAAAATTGTATTAAACATCAAAATTCATGTCAAATGACAAAACTTTAGCACAAAATTGATTCGAACCTTCGAAAATTCAGTGGTTTTATATATCCGAGGTTTTTAAAAGTCCGATTTAATGACAAATAGAAAACCGGATTGACATATTTTTCATTTGTTAAACGAGTCATATCAAAGTTTCAAAACGCTATGTAGTTATTGTTTTTAATGATAAATAGTATATTATACGTAAAGGGTAAATATTCAACATCGAAATGGAAATGATAATGTTTTTCGATGATAAATATTAAAATAGTAATAGTAATAAATTTTGTAAATAAAACATTATAAAAACCAAAATATTTTTTTTTTTATATATATTTCAAATTTAAACTCCGCGTTTAACGCGGATGACATGAGATACAAATTATTTTTATTTCATTTTATATACTACACATTGTTTTTACCAATAAACATTTTTTCTATTACGTAAATTTTTATCCCGCGCTTGGCGCGGATATATTTCTAGTATATACTAATTAAAAAACATTATATGAATTATTTATGGAAAAAACAAGTGTCGCCCTCACAAAGATTCTCGCGTATTGGGCCCATTTCATTTGATGAATTAATTTATGATCCATTAACTTTACAATGATCAAGAAGAGAAGGTATATATATAGAACCTCATGAGTCACGGTCCATTAATTTTACTTTGTTATAAAAAAAAATGATAATGTAATCTTACGAGACCTAATAACACAGCCTCCTTACGAGATCTAATAACACGACCCATTATTCTCTAAACCTAATAAAATAACACAACCTTCTTTTTCATGCGCGTGATCTTCATCATTCGTTTTTAAAAAAACTTTGTAAGGAAATAAAATTAAATGTTTAGAGACTTACATAGCAACTCAAATATACAAGTACATTTATTGTTTCCTTATTCATTTTTGGAGAATATTTACGACATTACATCTATGTATGAATTAAGATAAACCCTAAACTATACTCTATATATATAAATAACTGAATTAGACAATAGATACACAACGAAAAAACACACATTCTCCAAAAAATCTCAAAAAAACAATGGCTTCCATGAATATGATATCCGAATTAAAACCCTACAAGTCCAATTGGAAAACAAAACCAATGGCTTCCATGAATATGAGTTTTCATTTGGTCTTGTTTTTTATGTTTTCTCTTTTTTATTCAAATTATATTACGTTTTTTATTTTATTTAAAGTTTTAAAGATAATTTAATTGTCATTTCGATATTAGACACTCAATTAAACCGAAATTATATTTCATCTCAAACAAGATCACAAGACATATGCTTTCGACTTTCAACATTACTAATGGACTGATTACATTTTATCATAAAATCTGTGTGGTGAGATTAAAAGAAACCTTCTTTGAGCAGAGGCGATGAAAGCATCGACTTTTGGAGCAGCAATGGTGGCTCCGAGAAGAAGAGCACCAACTGCGAGACCAGCTACTTCGTTTGATGTTAAGCTCTGCATCGTCTTCCTTCCTCTGCTCTTCTTCTTCTTCTTCTCTCCGTTCATATTCTTTAGCTTGATAACCATATCCTACACTATTACTAATTATAATAACTCTAAAAATATTATGTTCCTAAACAAAATGGCCTATTAGCTCAGTTGGTTAGAGTGTCGTGCTAATAACGCGAAGGTCACAGGTTCGATCCCTGTATAGGCCATTCTCTTTTTCATTCTTTTCGTTTTCCCCTTCTATTTTTCATAACTTACGGTTTACGGTTTACGGTTTGACCCCATATGTTTTCATTAACACATCCATCTTCATTACGAGCTCACCCACGACGGAAAGATTGGACATGAGGCCATTAACAACGATAGAAGCGTGAATTTGCTTCAAAGTTGTGAGATTTTTGTAGTTCTTCCATAGCTTTGGACGGCGGCGGTTCGGTCGTTTGTTTGCTTTCTATTCATCGCCGTTAACCAAACACAGCCTTAGGTGTTCATACTTGATTTCCGGTATTAATAATATAATAAAAACATTAAATTTCATCGTTGTTTTGATTCGTTTTATTTCTAGTTTAGTGTCACGTGATACACAAAACGGCAAACACTATTATTGTCAAAAACATTTAAAATAAAACAGTCCAAACCGGACAAAGATGGAATAGAAGAGGCATTGTCACATAAAACACAAAGCAACATACATTATTATTGTCACAAACATTAAAACCATTTGAAATAAAACCATTACAGAAGCCACCAAGAGGAGCTTGGGAAGTTAGTCTTCAGCATCTGAATCCGATATTGATAGGCTTGTGTTCTTGCGCTTGTTTCCAATTTTGTAGTAAGGGTTACCCCCATGTGCTAGGGTTGTCCAAAGCCAAATTGAGCGCACGTTGAAAGGTAGACTGCGGGTTGCTAGTTCATCCGGTTGTGCTAAAACAACATTGTATTTCCTTTCATCCAAAAACGCAAGAGCATCTACCAACAAGCTCTCCGATAAGATGTTTTTGGAGATGACCACCAGATTTGATCCTTTGGGATTGTCCAGAGCAAACAACAAAATGTCGAATAACATATCTCCTGCATGTACACAAGCTGGATCCGGAACTGTCCAACAATTTGTGATAACAATTCTACGATAAACAGATTTGGTTATGAAGGTCAATCCAGCATCCGAGAAAGTTTCATTGACCCCATAAACCTTGATTTCCAGGTTATCATCATGAAGAGCTGATTTGAAATTCTTACAAATCGAAGAAGGATTAAGATGAGGCGGGATTGGGCAGTCGTCCTCGTCCCAGAAGACTGTTGTTGTTGTTGTTGTTGATGTTATTGTTGTTGTGATAGGATCTTCAGATTTCCCAAAAGTGGTTTCAATTTTACTCTGGCCGTCATTATCGGAAAAGGGAACATCTTTACCGTATAGGTGATAGTGAGTGATCATAAAAAGCCAATCTGCGTCTATAATAGGAAAGCGGCAGGGCATAGGGGTCAATACCAAGACAAGGTTGAAACCTCTAGAATTCAGAGCGTCAAGAACACGAGTAAACATTGGCTGTTCAAAAGGGCGATCGTGCACAAGCACCAAATTGATCTTATGTTTAGGAACTAAAGCGCTATAGTCAATCGCTGTGCAAAGGAGGTCGAGTAGGATCATATTAAGTGTCGGAAACTCTTCCCCCGGGTCTGGGGCTAGGTGTACAGATACGTTTTCTTGGGTCGGGTCCGTAGGATAGTTGGTATCATCATTGACGTATAAACGTAACAAGATTTCGCCGTGATATCCCTTGGTAGCAAAAGCTGATTTGAGGGCAGGGACAAGAACATTAATATATCCAGAATCACGATAAGGCACCCACCAACTACACGCGCGGTCCCAGAACACGATTGTCTTCACAGATTCTGCCAGGTTTCACCCATAATTAATGGTTAATCATAAACTAATATATTATATCCGATTAATTATCGATCGTATAAACGAACAAAAATTTCGAGGGAGAGAATCCTTACCCGCAGTCATGGACATGGTTTCTCGAGAGAGAGACGGCTCAAAATTAGGGTTTGATCGATCGTTGGGAAATGGTCGAATTTATACGTGTATCCTTTTAAAGCCAATGTGCTCAACATAACTCAAAGGCCCAGCTCGGGATAATGCAACTTTTCTGAACCTTATACTACTATAAAGTTATCCGCGTCAAGCGCGGGATAAAAATTTACGGAATAAAAGAAGAAATATTTATTGGAAAAAACAATGTGTATTATAAAATGAGATAAAAAGAATTTGGATATCATGTGATTCGCGTTAAACGCGGAGTTTAATTTGAAGTTTATATATAAAATATATTGTATTTTAGTTTTTATAATGTTTTATTAACAAAAAATTATTATTACTATTTTAATATTTACCTTCGAAAAAGATTATCATTGTTATTTCGATGTTAAATATTTACCATTACGTATAATTTACTATTAATCATTGAAAAACAATAACTACATAGTGTTTTGAAACCATGATATGACTCGTTTAACAATGAAAAATATGTCAATCCGGTCTCTATTTATCATAAAACTCGGATTATTAAAAACTCAGATAAAACCAATGAACTTTCGGGAACCGGTGGGTCACGGATGGTTCAAGTCAATTTTGTGTTCAAGTTTTGACATTTGATATAAACTTTGATGCTTAATACAATTTTACAAAATAATATTAATATTTAAAAATGAACAATATATAACATACAAACATTAGGAACCGGTGGTTCAACCGATGAGTCGTAAATTATGTGTTCAAATTTTGTCATTTGACATGAATTTTGATGTTAAATATAATCTTACAAAATAATATTATTATTTGTAAATGAACAATATGTTTTATCATTATTTTAAACATAATGTGATAAAATATAACATATAAATATTAGGGAAATATATTTTAATTATAAATTGTGTTTTTTATGGATTTTTTAATATTATACTTTTATATTTTAGGGTTTTTCAACATTTTCTAAATATATTATCCATTTATTATTTTAGTTTAAAAGATTTTGTGATAAATTTGGGTTTTTATTTTGGGCTTTTTGTTTTGGGTTTTTATAATTTCCAATAAATTTTTTAATGATGTGGGGCCAGAATTACTCATGTGATGATGATGTAAGATTTTCACTCTTATTTTCTCTTATTTTCTCTCTCCTCTCCGTGTTCGTATTAATAATATAAATTGTCGTATATGTGCTTAAGAGATAGATATGTGCTTAAGAGATTGTGAAAAAGGCATTTACCACAGTCCCTCATATATCTAATATATCTTATATGTAATTTATGGCTTCATTATTAGATAAATTTAGTTTAGCAATTCGGTAACACACGTTCGATGAATAAATTTCGAAAAAATTACATGAAAAATAATTACTATTGACATTCTATATCTTATATTATTAATAGAAGAGACAGAGAGAATAAATAAGTGTCAAAAGCTGACGTGTCATAACCATATCAATTTTGGTCCACATAATTTAATAAGTCATTACAATTATAAAAGCTTAAATCATCGTCGAAAAGCCTTTTAAATTAACAAAACAATGGACAATATGTTTAATTTTTTAAAAAAAGTCCATAAAATATGATTTTAGAAAGTTCATTATAACACAAATTTTATAATTTCTAATAGATTTCACTGATGTTTGTATGTTATATTCTCCAACATCCAGTTAAAAAGAATGATAAAACATAATGTTCATTTATACATAACAATATAATTTTGTAAAATTATATTAGACCCCAAAACACATGTCAAAAGACAAAACTTGATCACAAAGTTGACCCGAGCCATCGGTTCCCAAATTTTCAACGATTTTATCTGACTTTTTAATAGTCGATTTATAATAAATTCGAACCGATATACATATTATTCATTGTTAAACGGGTCATATCCTGATTTAAAAACACCAAGTGTTATTATTATTCAATATTTAAAAATAGTAAATTTTACGTAAAAGTAAATATCAAAATAGAAATGACAATGATAATCTTTTTCGATAACTAATACCAAAATAGTAACAATACTAATTTTTTAAAAATAAAACATTATAAAAACTAATATATAGTAATAAAATATTTTGTAAATTTCCATAAAAAAAGAGGTGATCAACCTAAACCCATAAGAAGAGGTGATCAGTTTCCATATTTTTATCTCATTTTTTCAACACATTGTTCTTAATTCTTATCGATACACTTTTTCCTATTTCGTAATTTTTTATCCCTTCCTAGGCGCGGGTCAACTTCCTAGTACTACATTAGTTTAAATATCACATTTGAGCCACAAATGATCGACCAAATAGTCATTCATACGCTATTGTAGGCATTTGGAATCGATCTCGGGTGGGATGATGTTATCTACCTTATGTGGACTTATGAATGTCATTACACTAAGGCGAGTTCCCCACTATTAAAAACTACATTAAAAGTAGGAAATACAAATTTATAAACGTGAAAGAAATGAAACATCTTATATTATTAATACAGAAGACGAAGATAGAAAATCATTCTAAAATTACACGTGTCATCACTTGAGCAGTCCCATATTATTAAAAATTCATAAAAGCCCAAAACAAAAAACCCAAATTTAACACAGAATGACTTAAATTGACATAATAAATGGATAATATTAAAAGTGTTGAAAAACCCATAAAATATAATATTAAAAAATTCATAAAAAATACAATTTTATAATTTCTAATAGATATAGTATTATATTGATTTCAAAATAATGATAAAACATATTGTTCATTTACAATTATTTTGTAATATTGTATTTAACACCAAAATTTATGTCAAATGACAAAACTTGAACACACAATTTACCCGACTCATCGGCTGAACCACCAGTTCCCAAACTTTGAACAAAGAATTTTCGGATAATTTTAGACATGAAAGAGTGATTAAACCTTCATAGAAAATATGTTTAAAACATTTACAAAACTAATGAAAAACACAATTTTATAATTTTCCTAATATTTGTATGTTATATTTTCGCACAAAAGAATGATAAAACATATTGTTCATTTATAAATAACAATATTATTTTGTAAAATTGTATTAAACATCAAAATTCATGTCAAATGACAAAACTTTAGCACAAAATTGATTCGAACCTTCGAAAATTCAGTGGTTTTATATATCCGAGGTTTTAAAAGTCCGATTTAATGACAAATAGAAAACCGGATTGACATATTTTTCATTGTTAAACGAGTCATATCAAAGTTTCAAAACGCTATGTAGTTATTGTTTTTAATGATAAATAGTATATTATACGTAAAGGTAAATATTCAACATCGAAATGGAAATGATAATGTTTTTCGATGATAAATATTAAAATAGTAATAGTAATAAATTTTGTAAATAAAACATTATAAAAACCAAAATATTTTTTTTTTTATATATATTTCAAATTTAAACTCCGCGTTTAACGCGGATGACATGAGATACAAATTATTTTTATTTCATTTTATATACTACACATTGTTTTTACCAATAAACATTTTTTCTATTACGTAAATTTTTATCCCGCGCTTTGCGCGGATATATTTCTAGTATATACTAATTAAAAAACATTATATGAATTATTTATGGAAAAAACAAGTGTCGCCCTCACAAAGATTCTCGCGTATTGGGCCCATTTCATTTGATGAATTAATTTATGATCCATTAACTTTACAATGATCAAGAAGAGAAGGTATATATATAGGAACCTCATGAGTCACGGTCCATTAATTTTACTTTGTTATAAAAAAAAATGATAATGTAATCTTACGAGACCTAATAACACAGCCTCCTTACGAGATCTAATAACACGACCCATTATTCTCTAAACCTAATAAAATAACACAACCTTCTTTTTTCATGGCAGCCGATCTTCATCATTCTGTTTTTAAAAAAACTTTGTAAGGAAATAAAATTAAATGTTTAGAGACTTACATAGCAACTCAAATATACAAGTACATTTATTGTTTCCTTATTCATTTTTGGAGAATATTTACGACATTACATCTATGTATGAATTAAGATAAACCCTAAACTATACTCTATATATAAATAACTGAATTAGACAATAGATACACAACGAAAAAACACACATTCTCCAAAAAATCTCAAAAAAACAATGGCTTCCATGAATATGATATCCGAATTAAAACCCTACAAGTCCAATTGGAAAACAAAACCAATGGCTTCCATGAATATGAGTTTTCATTTGGTCTTGTTTTTTATGTTTTCTCTTTTTTATTCAAATTATATTACGTTTTTTATTTTATTTAAAGTTTTAAAGATAATTTAATTGTCATTTCGATATTAGACACTCAATTAAACCGAAATTATATTTCATCTCAAACAAGATCACAAGACATATGCTTTCGACTTTCAACATTACTAATGGACTGATTACATTTTATCATAAAATCTGTGTGGTGAGATTAAAAGAAACCTTCTTTGAGCAGAGGCGATGAAAGCATCGACTTTTGGAGCAGCAATGGTGGCTCCGAGAAGAAGAGCACCAACTGCGAGACCAGCTACTTCGTTTGATGTTAAGCTCTGCATCGTCTTCCTTCCTCTGCTCTTCTTCTTCTTCTTCTCTCCGTTCATATTCTTTAGCTTGATAACCATATCCTACACTATTACTAATTATAATAACTCTAAAAATATTATGTTCCTAAACAAAATGGCCTATTAGCTCAGTTGGTTAGAGTGTCGTGCTAATAACGCGAAGGTCACAGGTTCGATCCCTGTATAGGCCATTCTCTTTTTCATTCTTTTCGTTTTCCCCTTCTATTTTTCATAACTTACGGTTTACGGTTTACGGTTTGACCCCATATGTTTTCATTAACACATCCATCTTCATTACGAGCTCACCCACGACGGAAAGATTGGACATGAGGCCATTAACAACGATAGAAGCGTGAATTTGCTTCAAAGTTGTGAGATTTTTGTAGTTCTTCCATAGCTTTGGACGGCGGCGGTTCGGTCGTTTGTTTGCTTTCTATTCATCGCCGTTAACCAAACACAGCCTTAGGTGTTCATACTTGATTTCCGGTATTAATAATATAATAAAAACATTAAATTTCATCGTTGTTTTGATTCGTTTTATTTCTAGTTTAGTGTCACGTGATACACAAAACGGCAAACACTATTATTGTCAAAAACATTTAAAATAAAACAGTCCAAACCGGACAAAGATGGAATAGAAGAGGCATTGTCACATAAAACACAAAGCAACATACATTATTATTGTCACAAACATTAAAACCATTTAAAATAAAAACCATTATAGAAGCCACCAATAGGAGCTTGGGAAGTTAGTCTTCAGCATCTGAATCCGATATTGATAGGCTTGTGTTCTTGCGCTTGTTTCCAATTTTGTAGTAAGGGTTACCCCCATGTGCTAGGGTTGTCCAAAGCCAAATTGAGCGCACGTTGAAAGGTAGACTGCGGGTTGCTAGTTCATCCGGTTGTGCTAAAAGAACATTGTATTTCATTTCATCCAAAAACGCAAGAACATCTACCAACAAGCTCTCCGATAAGATGTTTTTGGAGATGACCACCAGATTTGATCCTTTGGGATTGTCCAGAGCAAACAACAAAATGTCGAATAACATATCTCCTGCATGTGCACAAGCTGGATCCGGAGGTATCCAGCGATTTGAGGTAAAAAATTTATGATAAACAGATTTGGTTATGAAGGTCAATCCAGCATCCGAGAAAGTTTCACTGACCCCATAAACCTTGATTTCCAGGTTATCATCATGAAGAGCTGATTTGAAATTCTTACAAATCGAAGAAGGATTAAGATGAGGCGGGATTGGGCAGTCGTCCTCGTCCCAGAAGACTGTTGTTGTTGTTGTTGATGTTATTGTTGTTGTGATAGGATCTTCAGATTTCCCAAAAGTGGTTTCAATTTTACTCTGGCCGTCATTATCGGAAAAGGGAACATCTTCACCGCATAGGTGATGGTAAATGATCATAAAAAGCCAATCTGCGTCTATAATAGGAAAGCGGCAGGGCATAGGGGTCAATACCAAGACAAGGTTGAAACCTCTAGAATTCAGAGCGTCAAGAACACGAACAAACATTGGCTGTTTAAAAGGGCAATCGTGCACAAGCATCAAATTGATCTTATGTTTAGGAACAATTGATCGTTTATAGTCAATCGCTGTGCAAGCGCTAGGAGGTCATAGGATCGCTGTGCAAAGGAGGTTAAGTGTCGGAAACGATCCCCGGGTTGGGGCTATATACAGCAACGTTTTCTTGGGTCGGGTCCGTAGGAACTTGGTATCATCATTGACGTATAAACGGAAAAAGAGTTCGCCGTGATATCCCTTGGTAGCAAAAGCTGATTTAAGGGCAGGGACAAGAACATTAATATATCCAGGTTCACGAAAAGGCACCCACCAACTACACGCGCGGTCCCAGAACACGATTGTCTTCCCATCTTTATCCGCAGACATGGTTTAGAGAGAGAGAGAGAGACAGCTCAAAATTAGGGTTTGATCGATCGGGTAGAGGAAGAGGATGCTCTCTCGTTGAAAAAACTAGGAAAGAATCCGTGCGTTTCGCGGAATATTTACTACTTTTTATAGTAATTTTAAATAATTTTACATTGAGTTTACGAAGATTTTTGTTTGTTTTATGAAGTTTTTTATTTTTGTAATAGGTATATGGTTAAATTTTAGATATTTTTCATCTATTTTATATTTTACCAAGTTAATGAAAATGATTTTTTATACAAACAACTTATGTTGGATGTTTTAGTTTATTATCAAATCGATGAAATATCAATATGTAAAGAAAATTGTTGTTGTGTACTCATTCAGCTTGTCTAATTTTAATTGTACGCATGTTGTTTACTTTTGTTTTATGTAGAGATTTTAACACGTCAATTAATTTGGATCATATTTTGTTTTATGTTCTTTGTATATGTAATTGTTTATTTTGTATGAGGTTTTATTTTCTCGGTGGATATTTTAAGTTTATTTCATATATTTGGTATTAACATTTGAATTTAGAAAGTATGTATATATATGGAGTATTTCCATCCCAAATTATAGTTATTTAAACTTTTATAAATTTATATTTATTTATTTTTTAAATTATTCTCTCTCTAACCCATTTTGTTAGATGTTTCAGGTCTTTTGATTTGTTTCATTTTATTTGATTTTCACAAGTTTATATCCATGTTTTTTTATTTATTAACTATACTATGACCAATAATATTATGTAGTCTTAATTTTTAATTGTTTTGAATTAATTTAAAATAGTATATCATTTATAACTTTTAAACTTTGTGCTTTTAGATAGAAAATTTTACATAATGGGACATATGTAATATATTCCGAAAAAAATTAGTGTAAAAAAGAAACAAATTTTATATATTTTCATTTTAGAAAGTTGATATACTTGTTTTTATTAGTGTTAAATATTATATTGAATTTTTTTATTTATTTTATTAATATTGAATGAGTTTTATTAAATGAATTTTTAATTGAATTGTCTTAATTATTTTTGATGATGATGTGGATGTCTTAGATTGAAAGAGTATTGTGCTCTTGTATAATAGATGGCCGATTTTATACCTAAAGTCTTTCCTTTTAAAGCCAATGGGCTCAACACAACTAGGCCCAGCTCGGAATAATGGCCGCTTCACTTCTTCTTCTTCTTACCTCACTGCACAGATCAAAAAAACCTCTGAATCACTTGCAAGTCTTCGTTAATGGCACTTTCTCAGGTAATATCGACAACAACGAAACCCTAATTTCCCGTCTCTTCCAATTTTTCGTAACATTGATCACCTCTTCTTCTGGGTTTAGGTTGCTTATCTGATTCCATTGAAATCAGATCTAAAGGAAGACGAATCATCCCCAAGGATATCTTTATCCCAAGGCCCAAACACCATCGGCCGCGGCAACGTTTCAATCGCGGATAAGCGTCTCAGCCGCAAACTAATCACAATCCACGCTTCCACTTCTGGTTCAGCTTTGTTATCTGTGGTAATAAAACTATTAATTAAACATAAAAAAACTTAGATTTTGATCTTTGTTATCTAAAGTTTGAGTCTTTTTGTTTAATTGGGTAGGAAGGGGCCAATCCGGTGGTTGTTAGGTCTTCCAGCGACGGTGTGAGGAAGAAAGTGAATCCTCGTGAGGAAGTTTCGTTAGCTAATGATGATCTTATTGAATTGATCCCTGGTCATCACTTTTTTAAACTTGTGTTGCTACCTTGTGATAATATCAATGGCGAGAATCTTAAAGGAAGCCATGAAAGAGCTGCTAAGAAAGCTCGAAAGGTTAGAGGAGGATGCAGCTTCTTTTTTTTGGTTTCTTTGAGGGTTTTTTGTTTGATGTGATGAAACTGTTTTAGGGTGAAACACAACAAGGAGTTGATGATGGTGATGTAGAGTCGATTCGCCGTTTTTGTCCAACTAGTGAGAAACTGCCTTCGACGTTTCGGCTTTTGAATGTTGATGGATTGCCTGATTGGGCTAATACCTCTTGTGTTTCCATTAATGATGTCATTGAGGTTAGTCTTATGCAAACATGTTAGTTAATTGTTTTATTCCAGTTTAGTCTTGGCTAAATGTGTATATTTCTAAATGACAGGGAGATGTTGTTGTTGCGATCCTATCGAACTATATGGTTGATATAGACTGGTTGATGTCAGGTGAGTTTTGTCGTATTTTGTTTGTTGAATTGATTCGTTACTTTGTGTCCATTTGTTCGGGTAGTAGTAGTAGTAGCTTTGTGTTAACTTAACTATCCTTTTGTAGCTTGTCCAAAACTGGCCAACATTCCTCAGGTTATGGTTATTCATGGAGAAGGAGATGTTAGGCAAGAGTATATCCAGGTTTGTTAGAACGGTTTTACTATTTTCTTCTGATTAGTGTTAGACTGAAATCTCCCAGTCTCTGTTTTGTTTAACAGAGGAAGAAGCCAGCTAATTGGATTCTTCATAAACCCCGGTTACCTATTTCCTTCGGGACACACCATTCCAAAGCAATATTTCTTGTCTATCCTCGAGGAGTCAGAGTTGTAGTACACACTGCAAATCTAATCCATGTTGATTGGAACAACAAAAGCCAAGGTTTGTGGATGCAAGATTTCCCTTGGAAAGATGATGAAAAAGATCGACCTAAATCTTGCGGATTTGAAAGTGATCTTGTCGATTATCTCACTGTTCTTAAGTGGCCTGAGTTTACTGCAAGCATACCTAGTCGTGGTAATGTCAAGATCAATGCAGCCTTCTTCAATAAGTTTGATTATTCCGCTGCTACGGTACTTTCTATTTCTCTAAAGTTTTTTGACTGATTTGTATGCTTAATTGCTTATTGTTTAGTAAGATACTCAAGAAAAAATTTATAGGTTCGTCTAATTGCATCGGTCCCTGGATACCACACTGGTTCGAACATGAAGAAATGGGGACACATGAAGTTAAGGACAATTCTTCAAGAATGTGTATTTGATAAAGAGTTTCGTAGATCCCCGTTAGTTTATCAGGTATTGTTTCTTTCCAAGATTTTTCTTCTTTGGTATTGCTTACTAAAAGGTCTCTTGGTATTGTAGTTTTCTTCCCTCGGTTCTTTAGATGAGAAGTGGTTGTCTGAATTTGGAGCTTCTTTGTCTTCTGGTATAACAGAGGATAAAACTCCTCTTGGTCCTGGTGATCCGTTGATAATATGGCCTACAGTAGAAGACGTCAGGTGTTCTTTAGAGGTAATCCGTACAAAGATATCAAAAGATTACATCTTTCCTTATACATCTCTTTATGATTTTTTTCTTCTAAACTACAAAAGGGTTATGCCGCTGGAAGTGCAATCCCGAGCCCATTGAAGAACGTGGAGAAACCATTCTTGAAAAAGTATTGGGCTAAATGGAAAGCAGAACATAGTGCTCGCAGGTAAATCTTGAAAACTCAAACCCCTTACACTCCCAACTTATTGGTACTGCTTAGTTCTGATCCTTTTTTTTAATTTCACAGCCGTGCAATGCCACATATAAAGACGTTTACACGTTACAACGACCAGAAGATTGCGTAAACTTCATGAAGTCTCAGTCTTTAGTTACCAACTTAATAAGAAAAAACTGTGCCTTTAGTGATCAGTGTTCTGACTCTGCTTCTGTAGATGGTTCTTGCTAACATCGTCAAATCTTAGCAAAGCAGCCTGGGGAGCACTTCAGAAAAACAATTCCCAGTTAATGATCCGCTCCTACGAGGTTAAACAAAGTCTTTTCACTCATCAATATATCGATCTTTTAATAACTACAAATTCAATTCAATTGATTGTGATATTGTTACATAGTTGGGGGTATTGTTTTTACCATCTCCAGTAAAAACACAAGGTTGTACATTTTCGTGCACCAAGAGTAATCCAAGTAACATGAAGGTAAAAACGATCTAAGATTCATAAACCTGTAACCCAAACTTGGATATTTCCCCTCACAAATAGTGTTATGTGTACAGGCGAAACCAGAGACGAAAGGCGAGGTAGAGAAAAGGAGTAAGCTAGTGACAATGACATGGAAAGGAGGAGACATAAGAGATTCGCGTGATATGATAATCTCTTTACCAATTCCTTATGAACTACCTCCTAAGCCATACTCACCCGAAGGTTGTCTTTTTCGCATTTTTCGTTCTCCGACGAAAAAATGTCACTTCTTTATTTATTTCTCACAGGTTCTTTAACGGTTTTACTGGCATTGTGGTTTTTTCAGATGTTCCATGGTCATGGGACCGAACGTACTCGAAGAAAGATGTATACGGACAAGTAGTGGCCAAGGATAGATGATAGCTTGGAACTTATATTTATGAACTTGAGAAAAATGGCTCTTTTGAATAGTTCACCAACGGTTTAGGACTTATTAGGATTGTTAAAAAGTGTTTTATTGTTCTGTTTAAAAGTAAATTAACATGTCGGCTTGAGTCTGCCGTACGAACGAGGTTAAAACTTTAAAAGGCTATAAAATCACGTGGGGGCCAATAGACCACGCTTATTAGTTTGGTTAGTTTAAATAATACACACAGAAAGTAGAGACATAAGTATATCTCATATAAATTCATGTTATTATGACAGACTTGTGTCGTTGGTTACAAGAAACCTAAGATTTAAATTCGAGTCATAAAATAGGATTTTTAAAAATAAAAAAAAATGTGAAGAACATATTTGGTGGTACAAATTCGTTTGTCATTTAGAATACAAACAGACGAAGACAAGCTATTCACAATCAATGTCTACATTTCCAAAAACACACACGTCCCTCTCCTTGTTGATTTTGCCTATATCATATCTATCATAACCAAATATTAAAGACAAACAAAAAAAGATAATAAGATTCAAATAGCAATTTGACATGTTAAACTAATTATCCTCTCGACTCTTGATATAAAACATAATCATGATTTATTTATTGATTAAGAAATAATATCCTTCTTCTTTCGTTCTGAACATTAGCAAGTTGCCACGTCAGTATCGTAAAGTTTAGATAATATTGTTATCCGATGCCTTTCTTAGGATACATGACTAGCTAGCTAGGCTAGTAGGCGAGTTTGGATAGTTAATTTATCCAAATGCCTTGGTGTCTATAAAAAATGATAATATCACTAAAGTTTCCATTTGTTTTTCACAATTCATTAATAAGATTAGCAGGGCATATGCTACTATGAGATTAATAAGGTCACGTGGGAGAGGGGGGTGGGTGTGCTCCCTGATTAGTAAGGGAAAAAAAAAAAGAATGTCTAATCATCACATGGGAGGTTAAAAGCTTGTTTTTGTTATTACAACAAATATTAAATTCTCAAAACATAAATAGTCCCACTTTTGTGTGCTCATCATCAAACATTTTTCTTTAATTTCCAATTCATCACACAACTCCTTGTTTTCTAATATATCTATATCATGCATGATGCATCATCATCATCATCATTATCATGCAATGATGCATGTGTTTATATATTATAAGTGTACATGACTATTGTATTACATTCAACACGTGATAGAGATTTGGACTAAGAGTAAGACTAGCCGGCCCCTCCGGCCCTCCCTAGTAATTTGGATTTTAAAAAAAAAGAGACCTAAGTGACGTCATGGTTTTTTATTTACCCATATATGCATATCTATTTTACTTATACACCAAATCTTCTTTGTTTTACGCATCATCGATCTAATATATTATGATTCTGTCTCTCTCACTATAAATATAAATATAATATAAATGAGTATGAAGACACGCTTTATATACAAATGTACGATATATTTAACTAAATACATTACACACAAATGACTCATATATATAGTCTTTAGTAATTAATATGCTTAGAGATGGTTTACATGGCATGCATTCCGTTTAACGAATTTGTATGATATATAGGATTAGTAGAGTTTCGGCCTAAATCACCCAAAAGTTACAAAAAATATATATCTACACATATATAAACATCACAATCTCTCATAAATTGTAATTCACGTGTCTTGTATCCAAAAACTCCAATTCAAAACCACTGCTCTTTCTCTTATATATGCACTTGTCTTGGTCATAGACTCATATATATATATCCAACAACATCCCTATTTAAAATTTATTATTTTACTCTCTCTCTCTCTCTCTCTCTAGAAGTGGTCCTAGCCTTCTATATAATAAGACCAATTTCTCTTCTACTTCTTCCTTCTCCCTCCCTTTAGACAAACACAAACTTATTAATTACACTTCTTCTATATACACAAAACATTTATATTGTCAAATAAAAAATGTCGTCTAGCAGAAGATCAAGACAATCAAGTTCATCATCAAGGATTAGCGATGATCAAATCACTGATCTCATCTCAAAACTTCGACAGTCTATTCCAGAGATTCGTCAAAACCGTCGTTCCAACACGGTAAAAAAAATTATTTTAAAATAACCATATAATTTTTCTTCTGAAAGTTACTGTTATAGAATTAGAAGACTTTATTTTGTGTAAGGAATTGGATATTAAATTCATTAATTCAATCTCATTGCATATAAGTTTGCATTTTTTTACAGTTTCTTAGGTTAGGTTCTTTGTTTTAATGTAGAAACTCACATATATATAACATGCTAGAACAGTGCATTATAGTCATATAGTAATTAATTACGTGTGGGAGATTGTAATTTGAAGTTTTTTAAAAATACTATTTGACCATTGACCTGATTTTGAGGAGAGGGGGAACATATTTTCCCTAACTTTAGCATTAAGCTTATATAATTCTAATTAATTTCACTTATATTTATTGATTAATTGCATTTGAATGTAAGACGTACTATACATTGCTTCACGGACTATCAATTCCAACACATTTATGTACAGCACCGACTTATTTTGTTCGTATTAAATATTTTAGTTAAACTTTATATAACAAGAAAAAAGGACATACGAATTTTAGAAAAAAAATAAGAAACAGGTCGGTTCCTATAAACGGAAGCATCATTCTCTTTTAGTACACATCACTACTTACTATATACTTAGATTTTCCCTCGCACTGTTAATTAAAACAACAATGTATTTAGTTTTTTGTTTTGATTATTTTATAAAGCAAGTTATGAGGATTTATCTCAAGATTTACTTTGATAAAAAAATGCATAATATTGTAGCGTTAGGAGCATCTCAATCTTTTTTACATTATTATACTATAAGACACATACTTACTCCATGCTAAGTACTATTTAATTTTTAATAATGAATTTAAAATGTATATTTTTTAGGTATCAGCATCGAAAGTGTTACAAGAGACATGCAACTACATAAGAAACTTGAACAAAGAAGCAGATGACCTCAGTGACCGATTGTCTCAGCTTTTGGACACCATTGATCCTAATAGCCCACAAGCAGCCATTATTAGGAGCTTGATTAATGAATAAATTAACTATCATATATGTTGATTAATTGTGTGTGTTTTTTTAAAAAATAATTTTCATTAATCTCATTGCAAGGTTGATGATATGTTTCTTATATAGTTACAAGACTAGCTAGCAACCATCTTTTGGTTTAGCATCAGGCATGAAACTATAATTAAGCTTAATTTACTTATACTAATAAATAAATTTTTAAGTTTGAAATTTTCGCTTAAAATGTAGAACTAGTATACATATTTACAATTACTTTATTCGAATCTTAAAAGGAGTGTGTCGACTTTTGTGAACAGATGTGAAATATAAATAACGTTAGCACCTAAATTTGTCGGAGAATTGGGATCACGAGCCACTAATTTTGCATAGATTAGCGTAGTATTTGCTATCGATATTTACAGAATTAAAGAACCCTAATTGAAGTTAATTATATATACTCTCTATATTTTTTCGTTTCTCAATAAACTATTTGATAAAGTAATTACCTAAAAGTTAGTTAAAACTATTTGATAAAGTAATTACCTAAAATTTGAGTTTCATTAAACTATTTTGAAGGAAATTTTTACATTTTCTTCATCTAAAAAGTTTCGGATTTTGACCTAATGTTCACACCGACTAATTTTGGGTTGCTCTTTATTTTTTGTATTACTAGCTTTTATCTTTCTATATAAATATTTGGTTATGCATGGAAAAGGCCGTGAATAGATTTGTACTTGTAACTATTTTTATATAATTACAAATATTCGAATCAAAATTAAAAACTCCTACAGTAAAGTTGGTGGTACGTATAGTATACGGTCCCTTTTACATTAATTTATATACACCTATATTACTATATATATATGTCTGTATTATATGAATCATACCATATCGTTGTCTATAATTTCCTGTTATACCGCCACTAGAAGATATTTTCTACAAATTTCTTACCGATATATATTTGAAAATTAAATAAGTAATAAATTTCCAACATACTGATGTGACGGTTTAAATCTGATAAATGTCCACAATGCAGAGCATACGGAAAAAGTTGTATAGTCAATTAGTCATATATATGTTTATTTAATAACTACCTAACTCTTATAACTGTGTGGTGCACACACAGTTAATATTTATTCCCACAACAAATTACAAACAAAACACAGTCTCAACTATGTGAGTTTTTGATCTAGAAATAAATATTTAACATATAATGGCGACAAGGTAACCTCAATATTAAAGAGGAATGTTTGACGGTGAAAAATATATGATATTTTAGTTTATAATTAGTGGGGAAATTTAAAACAATGTAACTGATCATGGGTCACAAAATAGTGAATGTTGGCTCTACCCTACAAAATTTTATTATAACTACGACGGACATAATTAATGTTATCACCATTGCACAAGGGAACCAACTAAACTAATTAAATTTCTCATTGTTTCCTTTTTGTGATTTTCTTTGACCTATAATTAAATAATAACATAAAAATAGAAAAGTAAAAAAAGTAGGAAAAAGGAAAAGACGAATAGAATTTATATCAGCGGTTAAGGTCGTTATCATTGTTTAACGGTATTGTCAAAAAGTGTCATTATAGTACCTTCTTTGTTTTATATCCAACATTTCCCGCCTTATTTGACTTTTCAAACAAATTTGTTATTTTTAATACTAAAATATCTCATAAACTAAATATTAGAAATAATATTTTGATGGTTTCCATTTTTACAAAATCAAGTATGTAGCCTAGGGCGGCTATTCTCTTTAAATTACTACCGTTAGATTCGAAGACTTTTTTTAATTTCGTAATATATCTGTTGTCCAAAACTCAAATCAAAATCTTCCCTATTTTTAAAGGTTAATTACTAAATTTATTCTTGTCCAAAAGGTTTCACAATTTGCTTACCCAAAAAAAGGAAAGATATTCATGCCTTTAATACTTTGTGTTGGGGCTAAATTCTTAAATGAATTTTAAGGTCTCTTAAAGACCCAAACAAATAAAGCCCATATTCTTCACGCGCTTAAATTCAAATCCGTAAGGGAATAAAGTATACACGCGCATCACTGGAGAGTATTCTTCACGCGCGAAGCTACTGCATTGTCGCCCAATTAGGTTTAATGGGTCTTGCAGCTATGAGGCCCAATTGGCCGAATTAGCGGCCCATATATATAAATAACAAAGCACTAGTAAATAAATTATTCAAAATATTAAATAAATTTTAAAAATAAAAGAGATGAGAATTTAAGTATCCCAAGAAAGAAGAGGCAGAGAGAAGGAAAAGAAGCAGAGCACATGGGAGCAGTGGAGCTACTTGGAGAAGCTTAAGATCATATATCTATATATTTTTAATATTACATTAAATAAATATAAATATAAAAAAACATTTCAATAATTTTTGTGCAACAAAAGCATATTGCCAAAGAGGATAGATAGATAGGTGTAAATATACTCTTTACAAATCTTCCCAATACAAGCATGTGAAAGACCGTGTTGTAGGACAGGTCTGTGGCACTACATTGTAGGACCCATTTATTTTAATTTTAATATTCAAATACTATATATTATAATATACCATATAGTCATATACTAACAAAATATATATAATTAAGGAAATATCATTTGTTTATATATACATGTTGTTTGATAGTGAGAAAGACATACATAGATATGACAATTGGGAAACACAAGTGGTGGGTCTCTCTATATTTCACATCTTGCCTTGGATACTCATAAAAATCAAACTCTTACCAACAAAAATGTATATAGTAGATTGAAAGAAATAGCATCTCAATCATCTTTTTGCCTATCATTATATTTATTTCTAAATTCTAATATCACAATATATACATCGCATATATATGAATATATGTATACCGTATGATCTTTTGAAGACCACAAGCTTTTTTTTTGGTTAAATGATTACAAAAGTTTGTTTAAGTCAGCCAATAGTGTGAACGCATTTACCTGCTGATCAGAAGTACACACACGCGTTTAAGTTGTACCGTGGAATGTTCTTCAATAACCAATGAGTACGATTTTACTTGTGAAAAATTATCAAAATCACTTAAGAAAATTAAAAAAAAATGTGTGCTACAATACGTAAAAAGCTGATATTTTTTTATAAAAAAAATCAAGACTATATAATAGGTGATCTACGCACTAAATTCCTTAACTAATGTACGAAATACAGTTTTAATTAACCAATTATTGATTACACGTGAGATTTCGAAGTGTATATTTGTACAAGCTAAGTTGTATCTTAAAAGCATAAAATTAAAAAGTAAATATAAATGAAGTGGAAATTAATATATGTACGTATGTTTATACAAATTAAGATTCATGTGTGGAGTTTCTTTTAAAAATAATTTCTTAAGCGTCCAATACAAATTAAATAAAAAGAAAGACCAGCATATACCCTAAAAGCTTAATTGGTATAAAAGGCCTATATAAACCACACATGAACTAATCTCTTCCTTATTCTCCCTCTTCTCACTGAATAAAACTACAAAGATTGTGTGTATTTCAACTCCAAATCTATTATATGAACTACAAAGATTAGTTAGTCTGTGTTAACAATTCATAAGAAAAATTAGGTTTTTGAGTGTGAATACATATATATGAATATGTATGAGGAAGAAAGGAGCAATATCAAAAAACAAGAAGTATTGAGATTGGAGATGGCTTTTCCACAACATGGATTCATGTTTCAACAACTCCATGAAGACAATTCTCATAACTTACCTTCTCCTACTTCTCTCCCTTCTTGCCCTCCTCATCTCTTCTATGGTAATTACTATCTATAATATCTCTCTTTATATATATACACATGTTACATGCATATATAATACATGTTTTTGGTGTAGGAGGAGAAAACTACATGATGAATAGACCAATCATGACATTCACAGGAGTATCATCAGATCACCAAAATCATCATACAACTCAAAAAAGCCCAACAATGACCAACATGAATGATGATCATGTGGGGCTAGAGGAAGACAATCTATCAGATGATGGGTCACATATGATGTTAGGAGAGAAGAAGAAGAGACTAAACTTGGAGCAAGTAAGAGCATTAGAGAAGAGCTTTGAGATAGGTAACAAGCTTGAGCCAGAGAGGAAGTTGCAGCTTGCTAAGTCATTAGGGTTACAACCTAGACAGATTGCTATATGGTTTCAGAACAGGAGAGCTAGGTGGAAGACAAAGCAGCTCGAGAGAGATTATGATACTCTCAAGAAACAGTTTGATGATGTGAAATCTGATAATGATTCTCTTCTTGCACATAACAAGAAACTACATGCTGAGGTTAGTCATGAGGTCTAATATAATACCAAACTAATTAACATTATCAAAAAGCTAATATTATGTAGATTAAGCCACTAAACTATGGATATGATTAAGTACTTTGTGGTGTAAAAATATGATATATTATCATTTATCATTCAACAAGTATATATACAAAAGGTGAAAATTAGGATTTATAAAAGGAAAAAAGTTTTCATTAATTAATATAACATGTAGCTAGAGATCTTAGAGTGGATTTAAATTTGTATACATATAATATAGAATGAAATTAGATTATTGACAGGCGCTTGATCCAACGCAAAGATGTTTGTCAAAAGACATTAAAACTAATACTCTTATGAGGAAAAATTGCAAAAAAAAACCCAAGGTTTCGACATTTTGACAGAAAAAACCTAACAAATTTTCGGGTTTAAAAAAAAACCTTGATTTTTTTATTTCACATTTTAAAACCTAAGGTTTGTTTTTTTAGCAAAACGAACCCTATCCGAAAAATCGGTTAAATTTTAGCAAAGATAAACGACATATTTCACATAAAATTAAAACGGGTTTGATTTATCATCGTATATCAAAGAGAATATGAAGAAAAAACGAGAAAAACAAAAAAAACACAAACAAAGATGATATTATTTGTCCTAAAATCCATAACTTCGGTCTTTGATAAAGTGTTCAAAATCACAAAACTTTTTTTCGTTTATCTCGTTTTTTTCTTATATCCATTTTGTATACGATGGTGAAACAATCACATTTTCATTTAAGTGAAACGAATCATTTTTCTCCGCTAAAATTTAAATGATTTTTGGCTAGGGTTTGTTTTGCTAAAAAAACAAACCTTAGATTTTAAAATGTGAAATACAAAAAGTTAAGGTTTTTTTTACACCTGAATATTTGTCAGGTTTTTTCTGTCGAAAAGTTGAAACTTTGGGTTTTTTTTTGCAATTTTTCCCTCTTATGATTATCTATTAGTATTAAATAAAGATTCTTGTGTATATATAATTTAATTTAATAAAACTCCCATGTGCTTATAGAGTTGACATTAATTTTTACGATAATTTATTTTAGTTTTATCAATTTAGTTTTATCAATTATTAGGAGAATATATATATGTCCACTAACTTTGGTTTACGTGTGATGGATGATATAATACATGGTCCACAAAAACAGTTAGTGGAACTAAAGAAACAAGACCATAAAGAAACATCAAAGATCAAGAGAGAAGCTTCATGGTGCAACAATGAAAGCACAGAGAATGATATTAATATTAATAATAATAATAATAATAATAATAATTCAGACATAAATCATGTGAACATGATCAAAGATTTGTTCCCTTCTTCGACCACAACATCATCGGTCCATGTTGATCATCATATGGTACAAGAACAAGGGTTTTGTAATAATATTTTCAATGGTATTGATGAAACGACGTCGTCTAGTTATTGGGCATGGAGTGATCAACAACAACAACAACATAATCATCATCAATTTAATTGATATTGTTATTAATTTGTTCAATAAAAAACATCATCATAATCCTGATCAATATCATTATCACCGAAAGAATTTTTTCGTCGTTTTTTTAAATTGTCTAATTTTGAAATTATCTGGTACTGTTTTGAATTAAATTACATTTTGAATTTTTATTTTCTGTTTCTTATGGGTTTAATTTGTAGAAAATTGACGTATAGAGGGGATATTCAACAATTTTTTTAAATTACAATGATAATTTCGTATTCCTTTAATTGAATAAATCAAGTTTTATTCAATTCAATTTTTTTAACGAGACAAAGTGCATAGATAGTCAAAATGATATTCTTCAGTATTTTTCTTTCCAAAGATAGCAACATATACATATATATAAGTACAAAATTTTGAATATTTTGATGGGTCTGAACACAAAGCTAAAAAGAAATAACAAAAGCATATGATATATTTTCAGATGCATATTTGACAAAAATAATAATCACAAGCATGTGCCTTGGATGGGATTCCAGCTCTGCCAGTGACACAGCATGAGCCATAGATTTTAATTTATATCTTATATATTCATCATTTATTTGATGTAATCGTGTGCTCGTGTTTTTCACTTTAATTAATATTTTTTCTTTGATTGATAAGATAATTTTAATATTCTTTATCCGCTGTATTTCCCTTTCTTACAATGTTTCTAAATTGCAAAATTGAAAGAAATATTTGAAGTACTTTGTAATTGCGTCATGTATCAATCTAAAGTACAATTTACTTTTTATCCACTAACTGTTTAGTACTTTTGTACTTTAATAAATTGATTTATGATTTTCTTTTTTCTATATAAAAACATAAAATTTCTTACTTGACTAGAAAACTATTACCGTTTAAATATTAACAACTAAGACTTGAATATTGGAACTATATGGTTTAGACCCATGCGCATGAAAGCACCATGATTAATAAGTTCTTTGTTTATTTTTTTACTCGAAAATTCTTCTATGTTATCTTAATTAGGTATTCTTACACTCATTATCACTCTCGCAAGTTTTTTGTAAAATGTTAAGGTGGAATTTAAACCTCTATATACGGCGATTATATATACAAGACTAAAGAAGAACATAATATTGAAGTTATTATTATTATTAAACAAAAAAAAAAGTTATTATTATTAACAATTTGTATAAACTAATGATAAGTGGTATGTGGTAACCGAGGAAGATTGTTGAAAGCACACATTCCAAAGACAAAGAAGAATAGTCCAAAAAAACACAAAGTGAAACAGTGTTTATAAGGAGAAAATAGTTCACTCATCTAGCTAGCTTTTTGGATATTTTAATGGTTATGAATTTTAATTATAAATTAAATGTACATACACTTTGTTATTACACAAGACAACAAAAATATAAAAGAGTGCCAAATATTTTCTCTTATTTGTGGGCTCTCCATGTGACCTCACTGCCACCACCACTTCACTTCCCACAGAAAACTCTAACATGAGGGATTGTGAAAGTTTTAGTTTTTTCCGAATTATCAAATAAGACCACACAACATATATATATGTATGTTTTAAATACACACAATGCTAGCCTATATATGTTGTAACATATATACAATTACTTATCATAAGGTGGATTCAGTTTCTGATATATATATATGATAAATCATTGGATAGGTCAACTCCTAATTTTTCTGTTTTCTATCATTTGAGTTTTAATAAACACCGTCAATACGAATAGCGGAATAGATATTGACCCGCCATAATCGCATTTAAATGTATTTTAATTTGATCTTAATTAAAAGTTAAAAGAGTAGTAAAGACTTTATTCAAATATTAATAATGGGCTTATAGTTATATGTCTCACTAGGCCCATTTGGTTAGGCCCTTTGATATAAAGCCTACCAGTTCCGTCCAACAAAACTGAAAGAGCATCCCTCACGCGCATATTTAGCGCGTGGAAACTACTCCTCTGCTTTTAGTAGCTTTGGTTTTTCAAATTGGCGCGTCGGTGATTACTCTTGTTCTTTGGATCAATTACTTTGTTAATAATCCAAAATATTTGAATTCAAATTTAAACAATTCAAAATTCGCTTACATTATATAAATATTTTTATTCATAAAATGAAAATACCTTTACAAATTGATAAACGGATATTCATTTTTCACCTCTATAAATTCTTAATATCCTGAACTATATAGAAGGCAAAAAATCAAAAATTTAAAAATTGCCTTTTAAATAAAAGACATAGTAATAATAATAATAATTAAAAAAAGGATCTAAATTAACAGCGTCGACCGACTCTGCAATCAAGTGCTCCAGCGTATTTGGTAAGCCTAGAAACAGCCAATCCATGTTTCGGTCTAATCATTTGTTGTCTAGTGTGACCAGCTTTGTAATGTGGGTTCCCTGATTCTCTGAAAAATGCTCTGTTCATAAATACATCTTTCTCTGATCTCCAGGTCCAGTGTTTCCACTCGTCTTCTGATGCATAATCTCTCTTTGTCACCTATTCATTCATTAATTTTATCAATACTTTTCAAAAATATCATGTTTGTGGTATTTTTGAAAAAATAATGGTCTTTTTGAAAAAATAATGGTCTTTTTGAAAAAATAATGGTATTTTTGAAAAAATAATGGTATTTTTGAAAAAATAATGGTATTTATGAAAAAATATGGAAGAAAAAGTAATTTTTGGAAGAAAAACTTGTCATTTATAAGATTTTAGGTTATTTCTCTCATTTTTTTAATGTTCACAAATTGATGACCTAAATTTTTTTTGGGTGTAAATTTAGGGTTACCTCATTGTAATGTGGCATGTGTGGAGGAGCAATGAATCTGTTTCCATGGCTAAGAATCGTTGGAGCTTGACTACCTCCGATCGCGTAAAGCTCCCAATGAGTATAGTCATTGTTCACAACATGTACAAATCCCCATCGAATCCGCGGCATCCTCTGCACTAGTCCTTTACCAAAATGGTTATATGCCACCGTTACTTGCATTCGCTTGTCCAATTCATTAGTGTTTTGCGCACCAAGCAACATAACCTATACCAAAGAAAACGAATAAACATATCGAAATTTTATAAACCGAATGATAGTAGTCTAGTAGATATTTCGATAGAGAGATATATATACGTCGTTGTGGTGAGTGAAGTGAGAGTTAGAGATTGTGATTCCGGTGGATCCAACAATGGCATCAATGAGTCCATCTTGACATTTCGACATCGATATATGGTCAAGCCAAATATCCGACGAACCGTATATCGATATACCGTCTCCATCGGCTCTAGTCCTCATTCCGAAATGGTTTATCGAGTCACGGATTAAACCACCGCTACTCTCCCAAATATGGTGAATGTGCAATCCATGGATGATTATATTTCTCACAAACTGCATTGTGACACCCGCGCCGTGTGCGATATGGACATTAGCTCCACGAGCATCGATGGTTTTGTCGCTGTTTATGAGAAGCTCTTGGCTTAAACGGATACTCATATCGTTCTTGAATATGATCCAAAGAGGTTCCTTCTGAATCACGGCATGTCTCAATGTCCCCGGTTTAGGGTTTACCATGTCTTCGTCTAGGTTGCTTGTAACCACGTAGAAACGTCCGCGTTTTCCTCCGGTCGTCCTGTGTCCGAACCCGCGGACGCACTTGGCTAGCTTCTTACGACGCTTGTCCCAAGTTGTACGGCAACGCCAACATTTGTCTATCGGGTTGCTTGCGGTACAAGGTCCTTTAAGCTTACTCCATTTTCCTCTGCCTTTACCTCTTAGACTCCTTCTCGTGCTGTTCGTCGAGTTTCCAACCTTCTCAATGACTTCGTTTTCGACCTCCTCGGGCTTTGCGGCGTTATCTTCTTCGGTAGTCGTAACATCGGTAGAGTTGCTATATATATAAATATACATCAAATTAAACTAAAACACAAACAATTGTTATGTTTTTTAGGGTTTTAAAACTTTGATGGCTTACTCGTAATGACGTTCGTGAAAGTGATCAACGATTTCGTAAGGATCAGAATGATAAGCTTGAACAGTGAACTCTCGAGCTTCATTGGCTCGTTGAGACCAATACTCATCCAAGTCAGAATCGTTGGCTTGTACGGTCGGAATCAGACAGACAATACAGAACACACACATTAACTTTAACAACCTAGCCATCTCCATCCTTGTTTTTTTAAATTTATTTTTGTTTTATTTATTTATTCTCTCGGAAAATAGTTTTTATTTATGCTAATATTATAAAGAAATTCCCTTGTTTTTTTTTTCAAGGGATTAAGATGAAAATGGAGAATTTACTAAGCATTCAACATGGCTTTATGTTGTTTTTTCAGTTATATTTAAAGCCTTTTAGATAATGAATGGTACTACGATTTTAATAGAAACATAAAGCAATGGTGGTTATAGAAACTTGATTTAGAAGTAACCTACAATTTTAGAGATTTACCGGTAAGGATGCAGAGCCATCATTCTTCATTTGTGGATAGCTTTTTATTTTCAAATTTATTTTTTTTAGCTCCCCCAAATAATTTTGTTTTCTCCCTTTAGGTTTTATATATGATGATAAAATTAGGAAAAAATATTATTACTTGAAATTATGTATAACTATCCAAATTTGAAACATAAAATATGTCATATGATATGAGGTAGAAGATTTAATGTTTCAATCTTTAAGTCTTCTTTCATATAAACATATATCTAAAGAAGAAGCATTCATTAATGGAAATTCAAATCTCAGAGGATACTCTGTAAAACAAAATCAGAATTTTCATACACAACACAATAGGATTCACTGTTCTCCATTGTTTTCAGATGATCGATTACATAGTTACCAAAACATCGGTTAAAAACGATAAAGCTTGAGCCTTTTGTCCACCCAGAAGCTATGTGGTTGCTCCTTTAGGCCTTGGAGAAGGAATCTGATGCCGATAAGGGGAAGAACCATGTTGACCATGAGGACTAGACTGTGTCCTTAACACAGGTTGCGGTTGCCTGTTTCTTGATCCAGATCCGCTTCCTCCCTGAGACCGACCAGACCCATTTTTCAAACGTTCGGCTTGCATTGTCTGAAAGTAGTAAGAAGAGCTTGCCATGTCTTTGAGATGAGGCAGCGGTTTAAGTGCTTCGACAACATCACTCATCTTTGGTCTAACCTTGGGGTCACGGCTTAGACACTGTGCAGCAAGCTGAGTGACCTTTTGGGCACCTTTGATCGAGAAATGACCGTCTAGCCTTGGATCAAGTAACCGGTAAAACCTTCTTTTGTCAAGGAGATGCGGTCTGGCCCATTCCACTAAGTTGTGCTCACCGTTTGGGCGGTTTTTGTCCATTGATCGTCGCCCAGTCATCATTTCAAGCAGAACCACCCCGAAACTATAAACATCGCTCTTTGATGTCAAGTGACCTTAAGGAGTTTAAAGGGAAGCAAATCAACAAAGATGTAAACACTGAATATTTCAAATAGATGAAAACCAAAGGGGATATACCGGTCATAACATACTCGGGAGCAGCATAGCCATATGTACCCATAACTCGAGTAGAAACATGGGTTTTGCCTTCATCAGGAGCATCTTTCGCAAGTCCAAAATCCGAAAGCTTTGCAGTGTAGTCCTGAAAATAGATATGATAGATTAAAAAGTGTTAAAAGCACCACTCTTAATCTATGCTATGTATGATAGTAAGGAGTAAGATACATACAGCATCAAGTAAAATGTTTGACGTTTTGAAATCTCGATATATAACAGGCTTCAAGGCTTCTTCATGGAGGAAACTGAGACCTCTGGCCGCACCTAATGCAATTTTCATCCGGATAGACCAAGGAAGCGGCAAAGACCCTTCAAAAACATAAGAGGATAAAAGATTAAACATTGAACAAACTCTTAAAAACTGGCATGGTTTATGAATTATGAGCTTTCTTGTGTTTACATACTTCTGAAAATGTGATTCTCCAAACTTCCTCGAGGCATAAACTCGTAAACAAGCAGCCTTTGATCGTCTTCTATGCAATAACCAACAAGCTTAACAAGATTTGGGTGAAGAAGGTTACCAAGGAAATTGATCTCAGCCTACATTTTACAACAAGCAAAGACCACATCAAAAGATGAAACCGATCCGAAACAATGTGCTATATATCTAACTAAGTGATAACAAAGAGAACTAAAAAGGGGCTATGCTTACAAGCCATTCTTTATGACCTTGAAGTCCATCAGGGTTTAATGTTTTGACAGCTACAGTGAGACCAGTACCAGGTTTAACAGGAGCTGTTCCGTTCTCTTCAACCCAACCTTTAAAGACACAACCAAAACCACCTTCTCCAAGAAGACTATCTGGTCTGAAATTCCTAGTAGCTAGCTTAAGGTCATTGAAAGTAAACTTCAATAGGTTAGAATTATAAACCTTGAGCTCTTCACTGAACATTGGTGTTGTTGTTGAAGAGCTTTCTTCATTGCTTGTTGTTGTTGTCGATGAAACATACCCAACTTGTAGATCCTCTGGTTTCTCACTTGTCGGTTTAGTCTCAATTGTTGTAACTAAGAGAAAAAAAATCAAAACTTTAAGAACATTAGCACATAAAAAAAACTCAGATTCAATAAGAAAGTAAAATGATGTAATGAAGAGATACCAGTGCTTGTAGTGAGACAGAGAGAAGAAGAAGAAGAAGCATTAACATGTGATTTTGAAGGTATGCAACAAATCCTAAACCTAAATTTGACCCAACACCCACTTGCTTCTCTCTCTTCTTCTTCTTCTTCTTCTTCCTTTTTCCTGTTATCATCACCATTGTTCTCTAATTGCAATTTCTCTTTAGCTTTAACAGCATCAGTATCGTCTAAACCCATCTCACCAACACAGAGATTGAACAAATAAAGAAGACACAGATGATTTGTTTGATCAGAAGAACACCATAGTTTTGGGGAAGAAAACCCTTCAAAATTAGAGAGAAAAAGGGAGAGATTTTCTGAGAAAGGAATGAGATTTACTGATAATGGACCAAAACCCAAGTCAAAAAAGGAGAATTGATGTCTGAGAAAGAAAGGAAGAGAGAGAGAGAGAGAGATGTGCAGAAGAGTAGACTATAGGTTTTAGAGAGAGAACAAGCAAAGAGGAAACATGGAAGCAAGAAAGGTGAAATTTTTATTCACATGGGCTTCAACAGTAACACATTTTTTCCATCAAAACAGTTTTAATTGCTGATTTGTCTCATTAATTAATTCATAATTATTAATTATTAGCCTACTATTCTTGATATCACTTATATTATAAAGCACAAGTCACTTGGCCAATTAGAATGCGCCAAGTGGCTTGTGCCTCATAATTTAAATAAATAAAATAAATAAACAAAGTAAATTAACAAAATAAATAGTAAATAATTGGATAACAAAAAAATACTTAAAATCCATAAAAAATGATCGGTTATCACCCCACTACTCATGTTTCATCATCTTCCACAATTTATGATGTTTCAACATAGACTTTTTTTAAAAAACTACTTAACCGTTGAGTTTTTTTTAATATATATTTTTCAAGTATAGTTTGATAAAAAATAAAGATCAGTAAAGCGCTAAAAAACTAAAACAAAGCAAGAGTTCATCAAATACTAAATGAGAGAAAACATGATTGGGGAAGGTAAGATTCTTCACTTCTTTTGTTTATGTATTTCTTTTAAATTGCTATTATTTCATAAATTTACAAACACATGTATATTATGCATATTGTAAATACATAAATTATTCGGAGAGAACTTTTTTGAAATCGTAATAAAAAACAATTAAGCAAGAAAAGAATAGTATGAATGTTTATGGACAAAGAGTTTGGCAAAAGACAAATTGTAAAATCGACAACTTCTTTAACTAATGTTCTTTTTCTAATTTTTATTTACTTACCACATGATTCATCATTATTTACCGTTGATTTTTTACTCAATTTTTGAAATGGTCCAACCTATATCAATTTTTCTTTGATTTCCATGTAATATAGATTTACTAACATAAAATTTGAATTTTACATAAGCACAATACAAAACAAGTTAATTAAACTTGCCAAGAAGGTATTTTTCATAGTTAAATCTATTAGCATAAAATTATTTTCGTGCGTAGCACGGGTAGAAATACTAGTTACTTATATAAATCTCCTGAATTTGTGTTGGGTGTGTTTTATTTTTGTCTCCTTAGTAACCAATTAACAAGTAACAACAATCGCTTTTGGATTTAAAAATGTATCGATTTTTTTTTATTGGAATTAAAAAAACGATATATGCCTTTGATAGTTTGATTTGATCAACTTTTTTAGGAGTTAAAAAACGATAGATGTCCTTCTATTTCGTAAGTGGGCTTCATATATTTAATGTGGGCTTTTATTGATATAAAGCCCACTAAGCCTAACATGTTTAAGAGTTCAGATTGCCATCAATGGATTAGTGAACTAATTAATACTCCCCGATCAAATTTCCTAAGAAAGTCAAGACAAACTTTATTGGAAACGTATTGACACACAAAAAGACTAATTCAATTATTTCTATAATGTACTTATCATTATCTTACACGACAATGATTCCCTTACTATAAAATGTAATTAATTAGCATAATTCTTGAACATGTCATATTTCATACTTCATACACAAAAAATGCGGTGTAAACAAATGTTAATAAAACAAAATAAACAATAATTACAAAAAATATAATTTGGGGAAACATACAAAAAGAGCAGACTAACCAAACGAACAAAAACACACCAATTCTTCATTTATTTTATTTTTAATTCAATTTCTTGTGGTTTATACGGTTTTTCTCAATAATAGTCTCTTAAAGCTTCAGTACAAGTTTTAAGATTCGATGAAGAGATTAAAAAGCTATTATATGCAAGCTCGTCGTTACCATCAACAACAATCATCTTCTTCAGATCGGAGATGGATTCTTCCATTAGCGATTGGATCCATTTGCTCTTTATCTCTCCTTTTGCTTTCAAGCTTAGCTTCTTCTTCTTCTTCAGGTCAAACTCGTCTTATCCCATTCTCAATCTACGGTTTCAGATCCTCCGTCTTCGTCGAGTCAAAGATCAATCCGTTATCCGTCGTAACCACCGTCTCTCTTCCTCCTCCTCCGCCGCGTCTCGCTTACTTGATCTCCGGCTCTTCCGGAGACGGCGCGATGCTGAAACGGACTCTTCTCGCGCTTTACCATCCGAGAAATCAGTACGTTGTTCATCTCGATCGCGAATCTTCTCCCGACGAACGTCTAGATCTGAGCTGTTTCGTCGCGAATCAGACCTTGTTTCGTAGATTTATGAATGTTCGTGTGATTTCAAAGGCTAACTTCGTTACTTACCGTGGCCCTACGATGGTGGCTAACACGCTTCACGCGGCGGCGATATTGCTTCGTGAAGGTGGAGATTGGGATTGGTTTATTAATCTAAGTGCCTCTGATTATCCTCTCGTTACACAAGATGGTAACACTACAAAAAAACTAAGTCCTTTTAGCTATTTTATCATCTTCTTCTTCTTCTTCTTCTTCTTTGTATTGACTATGTGTTGTTTTTAGATCTGTTGCATACGTTTTCGTATTTGCCTAGAGATCTCAATTTCATTGATCATACAAGCAACATTGGCTGGAAAGAGTAAGTTACTGATGGTTTTTGTGTGAATTAACCAACAATGTTTCATTAGTTTCTGATGGTTTTTTTCTTGAGAATTTGTGAAACTTTGTGTTGTTAGGACTCATAGAGCAAAGCCGATAATTATCGATCCTGGTTTATATATGTCGAGGAAATCAGATGTTTACTGGGTTTCACAGAAGAGAAGCATGCCTACAGCATTCAAACTTTTCACAGGTGATATTCATCTTCTTCTTATAATCTTTCCTTTTATAGGTAACTAACTTGTTGGGCATATGTCTAAATATAGAATCTTTGTTGGTCTCTTCCTTAAATGTAGGATCTTTAGATTTGGTTCAAAGAAAGTTGAAACCAAGAACCATTGATATAGAAAGACTTAGGCTTTAGTGTTTTCTTGATGTTTGTTGGTTTGAATAGGATCTGCTTGGATGATGTTATCTAGACCTTTTGTGGATTATTTCATATGGGGATGGGACAATCTTCCTCGTATCGTCTTGATGTACTACGCAAACTTCTTGTCCTCACCGGAAGGCTACTTCCACACGGTGATATGCAACGCTAAAGAGTTCACCAACACGACGGTAAACAGCGACTTGCATTTCATCTCATGGGACACTCCACCAAAGCAACACCCTCACCATCTTACGATCGACGATTTCGACAGAATGGTGGATAGTAACGCGCCTTTCGCTAGAAAGTTTCGTAAGGATGAACCGGTTCTAGATAAGATCGATTCGGAGCTATTGTCGAGGGGACAAGGTATGGTTACACCGGGTGGTTGGTGTATTGGAACGAGAGAAAACGGGAGTGACCCTTGTGCGGAGATTGGCGAGACTTTGGTCGTCAAGCCAGGTCTTGGAGCCAAACGTGTTGAGAAACTTGTAACTTATTTGTTATCAAGTGAGAAATTCAGATCAAGGCAATGCAGGTGATGCCAAATTTAGTTTCTTGTTTCACAAATTTTCATCAAAAGATACTTTAATATTATGTTGATTATCATATATAACTTGATTGTTGTATAGCACTAAATCTTTTGAACTTCTCTTTTCTACCATAAAGCCCAAGTCTTTCTATATCAGTTTCTTACCTCTCTTTTTAATAATGTCACGTAAATGATTCGATAACTGTACAATTAACATTTTTGTTTTCCAAATTATGATAACACATGTGACTAGGTGAACATTGCATGATATATATATTTTGATGGTCGCTCCATGTGAACAAATTTAAATATTGACGAAATTAGATATTCTTATGCTCAGAATAAGGAGTTTTTATTCTCATGGATTCTTGAAAAAAAATCTCTGAAGTCTGACATGTGAATTTAATTCGAATTCATCATAGCAAAAGTTAATATCAAATGTTAAACCATATAGTAAAATAAATAAAAACGTTAATGGCTCTCATAAAGTATAAAATTAGTTATCTACATAATCTGTTTTCAGAATAGCGTATATCGCCGATTAGGCTAAACAATCATCGAGCCAAAAAAATAAGAAATTGAAAATAAATAAATAGAGATCAGAGTTTGGTGTAAAATTATCGGTCACGGTTGATCTGAAACACGGACCAAATTGTTTAATCATCACATCTCTTGTTTCTTGTTAAAATCTTTTCTAAAAAATACATAAAAAAACACGATTGGATCATCAGAGACTTAAATACTAAGAATCATATAAGATTTCTCTATCATATTGTTGCAGTATTTGCTCATCATCTGATTTCACTACGAATCAAAATCAATTTTTTTAAAAAAATATATAAAAACAAAGAATAAGAAGGTGAAGAACTAGTAGTAGCTTAGATTGTAATGTAATAATAATATGAAGTTACGCAGCTCCTCTGGTTTATATATCTTCGCCGAAAAACCCTAATTAATATTGGGCTTATTGTTCCTTTTTTATCGAAGCCGACTATAATTATGGGCTTTTATTAAGCCCATTAGTAAATAAACAATTGTTATTTTGAAAAATGTTGAAACAGAGTAAATTCAACGGTTCTCTCATATCATACACTAATCTTTCTTGAACTAATTTTTGAAAAAAATATGTTTTAAAGTTTATTACTTTGCATCACATTAATCATGATCGTTATCATCATTACCATTATCATCATCACTAGCACTACTTTTGAAATGTTTGCAAATAACAATATACATCAAAAAGCTAATAGCACTAGTAATTGCCAAAAGCCAATAATAGTTATCAAGCCTAGCTTCCGACATATCATCTGCAAACCAGTTATGTCTTCCTCCTCTTGACCTTGTATAACTCTCTATTATCGATATCAACGCCGCGCTCACAAAACTCCCCACCCCGAAAACGCTAGTGTACAAAGCAAATCCCATTGTTCGCATTTTGACCGGTACTTCGCTATAGAAGAACTCTTGCATCCCAACCACGGTGAAAATGTCCGATATTCCCAATAGAATGTATTGTGGTAGTAGCCAAAATATGCTCAAAGGCTCCAAACTCGGTCTAGTTTTGATCATTTGGCTTACATTTAGTCTTTTTCTTTCAACTAAAGCCGCGATGACAATGGCTATGATTGATAGAAACATACCTATCCCCATTCTTTCCATGACGGAAATACCCTTTTCGTTTTTCAGCATTTTCTTGGCTATTGGGATCAAGACTTTGTCGTATAACGGCATTAGGAGGATTATCGATAGAGTTATCGTGCTTTGTAGCGTCGCGGGTGGGATTTTGAAGTTTGGACCTATGTTTCTCTTCATAGTCATACCTTGTTTTGTGAAAAATGTAGCTGGTTGTTGAAATATGACTGCAAACATTAGTAGCATGGTCCATATTGGTAATAGCCGAACCAATAGCTTCGCGGTTTCAAAGCCAGAGAAACCGGCTTTACAACTTTTATCTTCATCTAAGTTCTTGTTAGTAGTAGTTGCATTGTTACTACAATTACATAGAGGTTTCTCTTGCAACCTATATATATAAATCAATGAGCAAGAGTTAGTTATATTCAATACAAAGTAACAATATATATATATATTTTGATAGTAAAAAAATATATTTTGGACTTACTCTAGCTCCATGGCATTTAAATCATTGTTATTCACTAGCGTTATTTTTTTCCTTCTACAAACACTTCCTTTAATAAACTCAAAGATTCTTTGAAATGGTTTAGCTTTGAAATCTTGATTAGGACCAGCATAGACATAGACACCACACCCACAAAGAAACAAGAAAATCAACAATAACATGGAAGCGGTGGGTATAGCGAAACCAAGAACCCAACCAAATGTGTCTTGGATATAAGCCATGACCGTGACACCTAGAAGACTACCGGTGCAAACACCAAAGTACCACCATTGGAAAAACTTGGCCTTGCGGTTAGATTTGTCCTCTTTGTTTTGTGAGGATGGGTCGTGGTCGTGGTCAAGGTCGTGGTCGAGTTGGTCAGCACCAAAGGCTTGAAGAGAAGGGTTTAAAACGCCTAAGCCGAGAGCCACAAGGCAAAGAGAAGTGTAGAGGAAGTAAAGAGATATGGTTTTAGTTGTTGAACGTGAGCCAGCAAATGCGGTAAATGTTAATCCCACTAGTCCCTTTTAAAATAAGACCAAACAAAATGCCAAACATTAGTATCTAATTACATAGTTAGGAAATAGGAAAAAGATAGAACATCTAAAAATATGTATCTAAAAATTTAGTTGGCCCTATAAAAATACTTTTTGATGTAAAGAACAATTAGGTTAGTGTAAAAGATGTGTAGTAGTAATTAAAAATATATATAATATATTGAGGATTAGTGAGGAATGATTCGGGTTCCATTATAATAGTTGATTATACAATAGACTTTTAACTATTTATGATAAGATATCGAAATCACATTATGGAACCAAACTTTACCGAAATATGTGCTCAAAATTCCACTAACGTCACATACTCTTACAAAGAAGATTACAAAACTTTCTGTTACAAAAGTTTCTTTTTTCTCTTGGGAAAACCCATAGAAACTTCCACATGCTTAATACCAAACCACTTTAATAAAAGACGTATAAAAAATCTCAAGAAACGTTTTGTATCAACTTATCAAAGTGCACAAAGAAGATGCATGGTCACATGATCATTACCACATCATAAACAAGGAAATTCTACAAATAAACTCTAACTCTAGATTAAGATTAAGCAAAAAAAATCTTGAAATAAATCTTGGTAATAACAAAATAAAAAGTTAGTATAGTGATTCATATATACCACAAAATAGAGAGAAGAAGAAGCAAGGATGGTGAAGAATCTGTCCCAATAAGAGTCAGCAAAAGGAGCAGAGAGGAGAGGCAACATGAAAGTAAAGCCACTCCAAGCATTAACATTAGTGGCTGCTCTTGAATTGCTCATCTTTGCCACATCAGTTAGGTATGTTACTAAGTTTGATGCAACTCCTTTGAATGCATATCTCTCTATACCAGCAATTACTATTAGAAGAGCACAAGATTTGCTAAGTCCTTTTCTTTTCTCTCCTCCAGACATCAAAAGCAAGATTATTTAAGCTTAAGTGTGTTAAACTTGAGAGAAAAGGAGAATAAATTAATGTTATGTTATGTTTTGTGTGTGTGTATGTGTATGAGAAAGAGAGAAAAAGCTAGTAAGGTTATGATTTGTGTGTGGAACTATATTTATAAAGCTTTAGACCACAAATTTGGGTGGGGGCTGGGGGTGCAGCACACGCCTATTTGCATAAATATACAAATGATATAAAAGTTTTTTTTTTCAAAACTTTAGAGAAATTATATCTCTGAAATATCCTAAAACTAAATTATTAAGTTGCTAGAAAACGAAATATCTTTTTAAAAACAAAGCATATCTATTTTTATAGAATTCATTCTACATACGTTTCTTATATATATAAATCATATTTGTAATAATATTTTAAAAATTTTAACAACTTTATATCTAGTCTTTATTTCTTTATCATGAGATATATTCAATGTTATAAAAATGATATTTTAAGAATACCCTGCACGTAGGAGCTAATAACGTTTATTTCTCCTTTTAGAAATTTGTCTCGTACTCCTTTACTATAAAAGAGATTAAGACAAGCATATTGCAAAAATAAAAGTTGTACATATACATAAAAATAGTTGAACACTACTAGCCATAACTTTAACAACAAAACTATTGGTAATAACTTATTTTGGACCATATGTATAACAATTTGCTTTTCCACGTGTATTCCTATCTTCTTATATATAGATACATCTCTAATTGGATATAGTCAAAAATTTGAATAATTTATTATGCGTGACACTTAAAATCCAGTGTCCATGTATAGAGAAAATATAAGTTTACATCATGCAATTAAGTAAAGATTTATACATATTTTTGTACAAGGAAAAAAAAAACGGAAGAAAAGTTAAAGTCCACTTTAAGGCTTAGCTTTGGAGAAAGGTATATTGAGTGGCAATATATATAGACTTGCACTAACGTAAGCGACTAGTGTACGTGTGTAACACTTCCTTTTTGTTTTCGTCTTTTTTGTTAATTTTTTTTTCTTAGAATCTATTTTCTTTTAATGATTATTAATTTTGCGTTTCTAAAATGATGTTTATCACCTTCTTTTAACCGTGAAATAACTTTTACGGAGCCAAATTATTTCGGTCATATATTTTTTAGAATTGTATACATTCGTAGAGAAAAATATTTCAATTAACATAATATGCATATTTGTCACTTCAGAATATATGTTCTTTGATTTGATTCATTTGAAGCATATTAATCTATAAAATTGGATTATCAAAAAAGTGATTCATCTTTGAAGTTTATCAAAAAGAGTGTATCCTTCAAGCAACGAAAAATTTCATGAAAATATGATGTTTGTGGTATAAAAACAATGTATGGAGATTTTAATCATTATATTTTAAAAAGTGTTTTGCTACTAAGAAAACTGAAACTATATTTTATCTTATCGCAAGAAAAGGTTAGGAATTAGTCAATTTGTAAGCAAATGTAAGTTTATGTAACGGTTCCATCTGATCCATCATTGTTCTTGCTATCTTTCTGCTTTTTTTTAAAGAAAATGCCCATAGTTGATCTGAACTAGTAATACACATAGTTGAATTTGTAATAACAATGTATAAATGTTACTTTAATTAAAAAAAAATCCGGAAAAATCGTAAAACTAATTAATATAACTTGTCTCAGAAAATGTAATTAAAGTTCTTACGGTGGATTACATGGACAAGAAGGCTCTACTATCTTCTTTTGACAGTTAACGTTTTCCCACACAGGTCTCTGAGCAAGAAACCGTATCTGAGCCCAACCTCTTCTTGGTCAACGCTCTTGTGAGGCCGTACCAGCCAAATAGTCAACGCTATAGTCTTAAGAGTCTTTTATTACCTGTGAGGTCGTAGCTCAAGCTTGTAAGCTCGTATTTCCATGGGAGAGATCGAGACACGTCCTTCCCGCGGTTGTGAACCATCTCGAGACGGCTCTTGATCATCGTATCCGAGAATCTCCATGTCTTCTTGCAAGAGATTCAACGAAGTTGGTTTTACCTTTGTGGCTGCAAGATCTTTAAACATGTCCGAAAAGTTCACTGGTTCATTAGCCACGCTTGTGCAGTTCTCTCTTCTTCCTTTGTGGCAATAAGATGAGTCCCAAGCTCGTCTGTTGAGGATAAGAGCGAACCTCGGCTTCTCTTCTTCTACCTGTTGGGAGTATTTGGATGGACGCGGAACCTTGAGATTCACTATGTGGAGGTCACACGGTAACGGTTTGGCTAAAGGAGCAAAGGTATTGTATTGCGGAACACGCACAGATATGTCTTGCGGTTTCTTGGCGATGAAAGTGTTTATGGGATAGTTCAAGTGAGCACCTACAAGGTGAGAGAGAAGCGACGGGTTCCTCGGGTTAGCGTTGGGAACAGAGTCTGACTGAGATATGTTGGACTCCGCAAGAAGGTGAAAAACGATGCTCATTGCACGGTTATCCATCACGCCTTGCCCGAGACCACGTCCATCGTCACGGACCAACCGTCTGTCCAACATAATCTCCAACCAACCCTCTTTAAGACTAGCAACACCAAGAGATTGGCGAGAGTGCACGGAGAATCTGTGACCGTTGGATCCTTGGATGAACGCGAGAGATGGCATCGGGTAGTAGTTTCCTTGAAGTGGTATCTTATCATAAGTTTCCCTCCTGCTCAATTGGAAACCGTTGAGATCAGAGTAAAAGACCTTCTTGTTGTCAACATCAGTCTTGTACCGAACAATTAGCTCCTGGTCATTGAAATCCTCGTCGAGAAGCTCAACGTGATATTCCATCTCAACCACGAGATCCTGAAGAGTGTTACCTCCTGTGTAAAGTCGAGTGCTGTGCGAGATTGGCGAGTTTTCCCATCCGGTTTTTGGGTAAGAGAAGACTTCTTGGACCAGAAGTCCCTCGGAGGTGATTAGATGTCCACCAGATTGAACAATTGGTTGAGCTTGACCATTTGGTTTGAACAGGTAAGCTCCACTCTCTAGACTAGAGTACATACTAATTTCTTCTTTCACAACAGTCTCTGCTCCATTTACATGGACTATCTTCTGGAGTAAGCCGTTCTTAACATCAAACACAAGATTCTGGTGTTCGTTTCGGATCTCAGCCACATCACTGTCCAGTTTTGAGCAGGAATACGGAGGGGGACAAGGAAATGGATCGAATGCAGAAGCGTATTTGAGTTTAGACTGAGTAGCTTTCTCGCATTCAACGTTCCCGTTAGCAATGTAATACGTTCTCAAACCAAGGGCTGGAATGGAAGCTTTCCAGTGAAGGCGATGTCTTCCGGTGAACAGTTTGGTTTTGTCATGCTGCACTTCAGGAGAAATTTGGCTAGGGACACAAGTCCAATTTGAGTCCAGAACCGAGATCTCAGCGCGGTTAACAACGACTGTCACTACCTCCTCTCTCGTCTGTTCTGATGGATTGAAGAGTATAACTGTATGTGAGTTTCCTTCACGAGCAGCAATCGGCTTGTGGACCGGCCGAGCGTCATACTTGGATCTCACTTGCTCTGCCTCAAAGAATGATGGGGACTGATCAGATTTTTCTTTCTCGTGGCGGATCCCAAGAAGAACTTCGATTGCTTTAGACATAAATATCTGAAGGTCTTGCAATGATATATGCATCCGGGTGCCGTAATCTTGTACCACATGATCCTTAGCAGTTCCGGTCACCCCATCATGATGCTGGAAAAGAGCTAGATTTCTTCTTGCAGCGGTTAACTTATACGCAAAACTTGTCGGAAACTTCTCACACTGAACTCTATGGCAGTAACCTAGCAGAAATGACATCATGATCTCAGCTCCACGGAGGGTATGCTCAAGCACACGATCAACAGCTTTAAAGAAAGGCCTTGAAACATAATAACCACTCCAATAGTCTTGTTGCCTATCCGCATATGTAAAGAAGTCGCCTGACAGAGAAGGGAAACCAACAACCTGACCAGAGCCAACCTCACCAGGAAGAGAATAATTTACTCTGTCTGCTTCTTCTCGGAGTGTTCTGAAATAATCCTCCAAAGTACCAAAGTTTGCCTCTGCGTTTAGACTAGGATTAGAGTTGATGTGATCAAACAACATCTGGTAGTTACGGAACTGAGCCTCGGCTTCATCAATACTGATGAACCGGAAATCATCTCCAAGAGGTATAAGAAGGGTATTTGTTCGGTAAAGGGTGGATTTTTTCCGATATTGATCCAAAAGCATTACTGCCCTCTCCTGCACATTTACTTGTGTGGTCTCCACTGGGTCCTTTTTCCATGGGCAAAGTTCATACTTAAATCCCCGCATCCGAGCAAAATCAAACTGACAGCAAACTGCAGGCTCTGGCCCACAAGTGTGTGGGATATCGTATGAATAAAATGGCATCATATGAACAAAAATATCAGTAGTTTCCATAGCATCCCAACTCTGACGCCAAATATATTCCAGATTCTTATGCAAGGCAAGTTCTTTCTTAAGTTCATAATGAGTTCTCTGAATAAGCATGTTTTCGAAACCCATACGCCGGAGGAGATAAGCCATGGTTGATGAATATCCAAATGGGTCAATGGCCCAAGAATTCTTAGGAATAACCCCAATTGTGTCATTCAGCCACATATTACCCTCTGCGATCTGCAGAAGAAGTGATCAAGTAAGAAAATCAAACACAAAAGCACCCAATATAAGAAAATTACATTGTGTATATATAGAAAAGCCTGGAATCCCAAGTCCTGCAAGATGCTTTACCCCAAAAGAAAAAATTTGATAAGAATATAATGTAAGTTAACTAGCATTATCTCTAGCCAAACGATATCCTAACATCAAATGTTCTTATTAATTCATAACCAAAAAATAGTTTTCAGGGTATTAGGTGATGTCATACTATAACCAACCATAAGTACCATAATAAATGGCTAGCAGAGACAGTAACATTAAGTGTAAATGCAAAACAGTCATCTATCTTTCTTTCAATAAAACTAAAACTTCTAAAAAAACAAACAGAGAGCTTGAATCTAACAGCATAAAACTGGAAAAGTAAAAAGTTGCAGCAGAGCACATACCTGTTCAATTATGGCAAAATAATGTGAATTGGCCTGGAAGAAACATTAAGACAAAACTTAGCTCATCTCAATCAAAAGAACCAGCAAGAGACTAAACAATAACATTTGTCAGAAACTCAGAAACATACCTCATCATTCATTACCCATCCACCTCCAACAATTTCTAGCTGACCATTCTTGATCAAATTACTCAAAGCTTCCTGTTTATTAGGTGAAGCGTCTCTCCACCATCTCTCCAAATACGACATCTCTTCCCATATAAACTTCCTTCTTGAATCCTACCAAACAAAAGTAAACAGCTTGTTAAAAAAAATTCCAAATGCAATTCACGTTTTTTTCAAGAGTTTAAGTGACGTCATGAGAAATCTCAATCCCTAAAAAAAGATCAATTCACGAGAAAAACATGAAGAGGAAAGTTAATTGTGAGTGTCGTCACCTTGGAGAGAGTTTCAACGATGGTGTCAAGAATATGCCTTGACTGTCTCTGATAATACTCTTCCACAGTAAGTTTCCACCCAGGATCGTTATGAGAATGTGGCACAACGATGATTTTAAGCTTCTCTTTATCCCACTCATCGCCTTTATACGTCACTGACCAGCCTTGTTTCCAAGCGCCACCGTCTACATCTAGAAAATCGATCTTATCGTAGAGATCTTTGGTTGTTATATCCACGACGGCGGCGCCGGATAACGAATCGTTCACGGGACGACGGTAGCTGGACTTGCGCTGCTTCACGATCCGATTGGATCTGGATCCGAGGAATCTGGACGAGATCGGACCCGGGACGCCGAAGTGGAAGAGAGTGAGGAAGAAGAAGAGGAGGGAGACGACGAGAGCGATTACGAAGAAGTTTGTGAAGAAGAAATTGATTAGGATCGTTCGTTTTCGTGGTTTTCGATTGGTGGCTAGTTTCGACTTTGATAAAGCTGTTGGGAGAAGCGATTGTCCCCAGCCGCTGCCGCCGCCGGCGGTGGAGCCACGGCGGGTGTTGCCGATGTAGGAGGAGAAGGGCATCGTCTCCTCCTCGGAAAATTCAGATTTATTTTGTACGTGAATTGGTTTGGGTCTTCTTTTAGATTCGATGGACTTTTTTACTTTCTTCACTGTGGTGTTTTGGGTTTTCTGTGAATTCAAGTAATTGTCAGTGGCGTTATTGTCTTTTTCATTAATATTTAATGGATATTATTATTATTTGGAAAATGCCATTAGATATTTTTTTCGGTTTATATTAGTCGACCTAACATAAGTGGGCATAAACGAACGAAGGACGAATTTTCTAACAAACAATATTTATCTAAATTAAATAAAAATTCATAATTATGAAAATAAAATCAAAATCATAAATCTTGAATATTAAGGAAACAAATAAAAAACAAAAAGATTCTCCCATAGCCAACGCATATCACGCAGCCACACAACAGAGCAGAGAGAGAAGAGAGAGAGAGACACAGAGCTCGAGACGCTAATTTAATGGCGGCCACATCAGCTCGAGCCTTCATGCTCTTTCGTGTAACGGACGTTTCACGGAAGAAGCTAATCCTTCACCAACCCCCGCCTTCTTCTCCTCGCCGTTTACCGCTTGCTCCGAACCGTGCGGTGTCATCCGCCGTGATTAGCTGTCTCAGCGGCGGCGGAGTTTCCTCCGACGACTCGTACGTATCTACTCGCCGATCGAAGCTGGATCGAGGATTCGCTGTGATCGCGAATCTGATGAATCGGATCCAGCCGCTTGACACATCCGTTATATCCAAAGGCGTATCGGATTCGGCCAAGGATTCGATGAAACAGACGATATCTTCTATGCTCGGTCTACTTCCTTCCGATCAATTCTCCGTCTCCGTTACAATCTCCGAGCAGCCTCTCTATCGCCTCCTTATCTCTTCCATCATCACAGGGTAAACCTTTCGGATTCTGATCTCTTCCTTAAACACTGTGAATTTAGCTGTTTAGCGATGTCTATGTTGTGGCTTTAGGTATAGAATCCAGACTTAGAACAATGTGAATTTAGCGATTGGTTTTGAATCTATGATGTTTTAATGTGTTGTGGCTGTAGGTATACATTGTGGAACGCGGAGTATCGTGTGTCGCTGAATAGGAATTTCGATATAGAGATTGATCCTAGGAAGGAAAAAGAGGATGATGAATCTTCAAAAGACAAAAATGTAAGATTTGGTTCAGAGAAGGGATCGAGTGAAGATTCAGGGAAGAACTGTGTTGAGGAGTTAGAGAGAATGAGTGCTCAAGTGTTTGGAGACTTATCACCTGAAGCTTTGAGTTATATTCAGCATTTGCAGTCTGAGTTATCCACCATGAAAGAGGTAATATAGTCAAAGACTCAAAGTTGTGTGTTGTGTGTATCTTCTTGCTTAGATGTTGTTAATCTAATGTATATATATTTCAGGAGCTAGATTCACAGAAGAAGAAAGCTTTGCGGATAGAATGCGAGAAACGAAACAAGAACGATTTGTTGGAGTATTTACGTTCCTTGGATACCGAGATGGTACTAGGCGTTGAAGTTTTTCTTTGATTCTTATTCTCAGTCTCGAGATTCACAGTATGATGACAAAGAATTGTAATTTACAGGTGAGTGAGTTGTCTCAACTATCTTCACCAGAAGTGGAAGAGATCGTGAGCCAACTTGTCCAAAACGTAATAGAGAAGATCTTTCAAGACAAAGCTACTTCGGTTTTATCGCATGATTCTGTTATAAGGAATACAGAAGATGGTGATGGAAGTGGTACTAGAAAAGTAGACACTTGCAGGGATTATCTTGCAAAGCTCCTTTTCTGGTATTAAGTTAAAAAAACTTCTCTCTTACCAGATTTTTATGCAAACAAATAATGAAATACATGATCAATGATGGTCTGTTTAATTTCCACAGGTGCATGGTATTAGGACATCATTTAAGAGGTTTAGAGAATAGATTACATCTCAGCTGTGTTGTTGGGTTGCTGTAAAAATCAAAAAGAATTAGAGAGAAAAAAAAACCCAGTTAATGTATATCCTTCAGCTCTAATCTAAGCGTTAAGTTATAATCCAATCAATGCAACTTGCCAACAGCAAGAACATCAAGGTGTATGTATAAAGGCAACCGATGTAAAGCATCTTAAACCAACCCGAAACGACATGAAGCCAAGTTACAGAAATCTAATCAGTCTTTCTATATAGCATAGATGGCCACTGAAGACTGAAGATCTCGATCAACCTTGAAATGCGAGTGGAAAAATCTTTTCACCTGTTTCGTAACCAACAAAATCAGTTTTTAGTCCATGATTTCAAAAACAGTCACAGTTTGAACAAAAGAAGAGTGTGTTCTTGCTTCTAGCTTACCTCTTTAAAGGAGTGTTGGATCATGAAATCTCTGAGATTTGTTTCTTCTGATTCAAACAATACAATGTGACTAGGCGGCTCTAACCACTTTCTTGCTAACTCTAATGCAAAACTTAAAGGATCCATCAAGAATCGGTCCGACTCATCGAGTTTTCCCTTCTCTTCACTGTTTGAGAAGAATGCTTAAGAATTGTTATAGTAGAGGAAAGCGCAAAGAAGCAAGCACTGTGTGTTTTTGTTACCTTGGTGTGCAGTCTAGAAATCGCATTGGAATGTTTCTATGGAGAGTGGCGTAGTACGGAGTAGAATGGCATGGCATGAGAAAGAGAATGCTCTTTACTCTTCCATTGTGTGCTTCTTCTGATAAGTAGTTCATCGCATCCTCGGTTCCTCTCTGTTTAAGAACAACAACTTTCCTTTTTAGCAAAATTAGAGAGACTAAACTCAGAAACTAAGTGATTGTCTTTTCTGTTTACCTGATGGAACAAGCTCATGTATAGTGCCATTGGGATGTTGGTAGCAAGCAAGAAAAAGACAGAAAGTCTTAGTTTCGGAGACCACTTGTTGGTATGGTTCTTTTGAGGGGTTTGTGTCTTTTTAGTGATTGATGATGAACCAGATGCCTCCATTTGAGCAAGTGCATACCCAGAGAATATCAAAGCTATGGGTAGCACAGGTAGCACAAACCTATCATTCATAATCTAAGTAGACGACACTCTAAAACATAATTCACGAAGAAGGGATGCTCATTGAAACGTTTTTATATAATGAAAGTGTAACAAAACAGAGTCCATGTTACCTGAATTCCTTATGGCCGAGTACGCTGTATGTCGCTAAAACCCATAGAACAAGAGCTGAAAGCTTCTGATTCTTAGACTTGATCATTTCAACAATAGAGAATGGTGTGAAAGTGAAAAGCATGACAAGAAATCCCTGGCTAAAGTACCAATGCCACGGGTGAGTTCCGTAATAGTCTCCACCAGATGAAAGGAAATTGAACTTCAGAAAATTAAGAGGCACAATGACCCATGAGCCATACATCAAACGGTCCAAGAAACACGTGAAGCCGAGGACCAAAGACCTAAAACCAGAAAGCAAGTAAGCACTAAGAAATCTTTAAAAGCAAACATTACAACTAAAAACGAAGTGCAAACAGCAGAGTTAAACTCACCCAATGGGAATCACCTCCAGGGCGATGAATTTGATCTTATTAAGGGTCAAAAACAGCTCAAGTATTCCAACATATAGCCATATAATTGCACTTGTTGGTCTTATGGCACATGCTAAGGCCGCTATAACCAAACCCCACTTCCGATTCACAGGATAATCTTTTGAGTTATCTCTAATACAAGGCCAGTAATACAGCCCCATGATGGTAAGAACAGTCTCCAAACAGTTTGAGAAAGTACGGTTCATACAGAAGAACATGAACCAGTTTGCCATTTGACAAAAGAGCTACCAAAACGTTAAGGAACACAAATACATTCCAAGACAATTAGGTTCCTCTAACAGAGTTAGATTACGTGTTTTTTCGAAATAGGCCTTGAAAATTCATTACCATACTGTTGAAGAACATTAAGCAATTGACTAAGTATGCTACATAGAAAGGATACAGACCAACTTGCAACCTTTTCTCCATACAGAGCATCTGCGAGTTTATATAAATAGAGATCACCGAGAGCTGAAAATACAGATTGCATGAGACGCGGGGCTTTCCTCTGCAAACAAACCAAAAGATTGTTGTTACACATAAACAACCATCTCAATCCAAAATAAAGAAAGAATTTTATACTGACCATAACATAGGGAGTATCAAGACCTGTAACTTGTAGAAATCTATACAAGAAGGCGAATAACATTGGGTGCAGATAGCTTCTTATCCCTCTCTTCCACTCCCATGTCATATGACCATACCTATCATCATTATGATCCATCACAAAACACACACAATTTTTTTAAAAATAGCTGAAAAAATCACTGTTAAATCACTTCTACTCTACTAAGTGATTTCAAGCTTTTTGATACAAAATTTAACGATCTGACCATCGAGCTTAAACACAGTCAACGAGTGTGATTCAAAAACTAGAGATTGATAAAAACCTTACCCGAAGACGGTACGATGAGCTACTTCAAGGGATTGCCAATGTTCGTCGGGATTGAAATACGTTTGAATCAGCAGAGCATTTACCACACGAAACGCGAGGCAGAACACGAATATCCCCCTCGTGGATCGTGTTCGATCTGATTTAGATGAAAGGCTAGACGAGCTCCGATCATCTCCGCCGTGACCAGACGCGACGCCGTCGCCATCGGAGTCGCCGTTCTTCCGCTTCCTTATTTCCATCGACTGGAGCCCCGAAAGAAGTTGAAGCTAAAAATTAGGCTTATAGTCTGCTGAGAAAAGGCCCAATATAAATTAAGCTTCTGATTATTTGGGCCCAAATAAAATTAAGCTTATGATTATTTACGCCCAAATAAAATTAAGCTTATGATTATTTAGGCCCGTCTTATTTTAATCGTAACGCCCGTATATTGTGATTAAATCTCTTCTTGAGACTATATACTAAAAAAGGAAATAAAGAAACAAATTATGGACGTTACGAGAGAAACTTATAGTAACAAACACAAATGTCAAAAAACTGTAATAAATTATAAATGATTTGTCTTTGTATAGACTATACATAAATATACTTCTTTTGGAACCATCAAGTCAAATAAAACATTAACTACACTTCGGGAAACACAATTAAGTGATAAAAAAAACTTGGGAACCTATAAATAACGTCTTGTGATAATAATGTTGATATGATAATAACAACAACAAAAAATGTCATTCTCATCATCATCACAAAATCATGTGGTTCTCTTCCCTTACATGTCAAAAGGCCACACCATCCCTCTCCTCCAATTCGCTCGTCTCCTCCTCCGTCACCGCCGTCGTGTCATCTCCGGCGAAGAAGAAGAAGAAGAACCAACAACACTTTCAATCACCATCTTCACAACCCCAAAAAACAAACCTTTCGTCACAAACTTCCTCTCCGACATCGCCACGTCATCAATCAAAATAATCTCTCTCCCTTTCCCGGAAAACATCGCCGGAATCCCTCCCGGCGTAGAGAGCACCGACAACCTCCCTTCCATGTCTCTCTTCGTGCCCTTCACGCGCGCGACAGAATCTCTCCAGACTCTGTTCGAACAAGAACTCAAGAATCTTCCGCGAGTTTCTCTGATCGTCTCCGATGGATTCTTGTGGTGGACGTCAGAATCCGCCGCTAAATCCGATATCCCGAGACTCGCTTTCTACGGCATGAACTCTTACTCGTCGGCGATTTTATCCTCTGTTTTGTCGCACCAACTATTTACTAAACCGGGAATTGTCGAATCCGATACCAAACCGGTTATTGTACCGGATTTTCCTTGGATCCGAGTTAAGAAATGTGATTTTGTACCGGTATTAACCGACCCAGATCAGTCTGGTCCAGAGTTCGAGCTGCTTATGGACCATGTAGCGTCAACGAATAAAAGCCGTGGAGTTTTAGTGAACAGCTTTTACGAGATGGAGTCAACTTTCGTTGACTTTCGGGTCCGTAATAAAGATGAGCCCAAACCGTGGTGTATTGGGCCTCTGTGTTTAGTTGATCGTTCTAAACCGGAAAGCGATAAACCGAGTTGGATTCATTGGTTAAACCGGAAACGAGAAGAAGGACTTCCGGTTTTGTATGTGGCCTTTGGAACGCAGGCTGAGATATCGGACGAGCAGATCAAAGAAATAGCATTAGGTTTGGTAGATTCCAAGGTAACGTTACATAATTAATGGGTTACAAAAAATATACTAACATGTAGTATTAAATATTTCAATTCATAATTCGTTTGAAACCCCATGCAATGCAACTTTTGTACATATTCATACACTAATGTCTAACATAAATAATTGGGTCTTCTAATTTACAATATGTTAATTTTTACAAAGGTAAGCTACTTGTGGGTTACGAGAAAGGACTTGGGAGAGGTAAGTGGAGAACCAATGTTGGACAAGAAAGTGAAAGAGAATGGGATGGTTGTGAGAGATTGGGTGGACCAATGGGAGATATTGTCACATGAAAGTGTCAAAGGTTTTCTGAGCCATTGTGGATGGAACTCCGCGCAAGAGAGTATTTGCGCCGGGGTTCCGTTGCTAGCTTGGCCGATGATGGCCGAGCAGCCGCTTAACGCGAAGTTGGTAGTGGAGGAGCTAAAGGTCGGTGTAAGAATCGAAACGGAGGATGGAACTACAAACGGTTTTGTGAAAAGAGAAGAACTTAGTCGAAAGGTATATATATATCAAAAAATATTTTCATCATGGCGCATTAGTATATAATATGCTTTCATTATTTATTCATACTTTTAAATTAGGTTAAAGAATTAATGGAAGAAGAGATAGGAGAGATTGCGAGGAACAATGTGAAAGAGTATGCACAAATGGCGAAAAATGCTTTGACTCAAGGGACTGGTTCGTCTTGGAAGAATTTGAATTCACTTCTTCAAGAGCTATGTATGAGCAAGAGAGACTAATTATGACAAAAAAAAAATCGTACAATATAACATTCAATACACAGTTTAAGAAAATAGGAAGAATGTATTTGTACTCTACATCTTTTGCTATATATCTAACATTCTCAAATTAGAAATTAAGTATGTGATATGATCCTAACACTACTTACAATCTAAAAAAACAAAACAATGCCACATTCCAAAAATCTAACAGTTTTAAACGTCTGAGAAATCAGGCTCATCTGGTTTGAAAAGTTGAGGCATTTTCAAACTGTTGGAAGATCCATCTTTTTTACCGGTACTACTACTTGAAGCCTTTTGATTTGTGCCTTTTCTCGTGTTTGCTGCGAATTTAGATGCTAATATTGTTGCTCCCAAGTTCTGGTTGTTGTTTGTGTTCTCCACTGATAATCTCTCGCCTTGGAAGCCATCTTCGTCATCGCTTCCGTAGTAGTCTTGGTCTTCTTCGTTGTAACGTGTTTGGTCCGTGTAATAGTATCCACTACTCTCGTGAAGGCTGAGCTCTTTGGCTAGCTTTCTTCGCTTGTATCTTCTCCATGCAGATTGGACAAAACATGTTCCCCATGCCCTCCATTGATGTGAGTAGTACCTAAACGTACAAGATTCGATATATCAAAATCAGGGTCAAGCCATTCCGGTCCTAAGTCATTACCTAGCCGGGCTCATTTAGCACATGGTGTACCTGAAAGCGTGTTGTAGCTTTTTGCTTTGAAGGCGTTTGAACTGATGAGCAACGAACTTGAGGTTCTCTGCGCTCAAGGCAAAGGCTTCGACTTCAGAGAGGGCTCGAACGCTTCGGGTTGAAGAAGGAAGATTGAGTGTAGAGTTTGGCATTAAGGCCCATGTAAGAAGCTCTTCGCCGCAGAAATCGTTAGGTCTTAGAGTAGTTGTGTTGAAGAAACCAGATCTTCCTCCATTTGTTGTCGAGCTCTCTAGCTGTCCTCGGATCACAAAGAGCATCTCGTTCACCGGGTCACCTTCACGGAATATGTAGGTCCCAGCCGTGCTTAGAGACGAGACAAGGCATCCGCATATAGCATCAAGAAGTTGACCATCCATTTGAGAAAAGAACGGGACCTGCACGCATAGCAAAACCGTGTGAGTTGTAAAATTGGAAACAAATCAAAGTCGGATGGAGTTAAATCTATGTACCCGTTTGACAAGGGCGAGACAGAGATGGCGTTGGATCCCGCGGCGTAAGTCTGTTGGTAAAGATTGGAGGATTGATTCTTCATCGACACCTCGGGTTGCAAGCCATTTGTACTGAACGAATCTACGAACACGTTCTTGAAGCTCTGGAGGTAGTTGTCGATGCCTCATCCATTCTTCAGTGTCTCGTCGCTTAATTCTCCATTCCTCAACTCTTACAGACATTGATTGTAAAGAAGTCTTTCCACCAAGTTAAAAAAAATTGAAGTTAGAAAGAACAAAAATAATGTCTATGTATTGAGAAGTTTTGCAGAGTCTGTGAATACGTTCTAACTCTTACTTGCATGTTACCGATCAAAAGTGTAAAAAGAATCAACCCAAAAATACAGATTGTAATACAGAACACAGTTTCGCCAAGATATACACTTGTTGTTATATTCTGGCCATAAGAACTGCGAAACAAAACCGTTGTTACAACCAAAGGAAGACACAAACTAAGATAGATAAATGAAATATTTAGGATCAAAATGTTGTCATATACCTTAGATTTCTTAAACCCCACCAAAGACAATATAAGTACTTGGATACGAAATCCGTTGTAGCAACTTGAGTGGTAAATGCTTCAGCAAACATACCAAACTTGAAATTGGTAGTACTGCTTGTAGCATCGCAATGAGAAAGGACCTGAGTAACGTTCTGCCAATACTGCCGCTCAGGTTGCTCCAGACTCTTGCAGTCCAAGAAGCTAGGAAGACAATCCAAAACTCTCAACGCGTTGTCTCTCCTGCATACGTTAGACCAGCAAGAGAACTGCCTCCCGATCGATGATAGATACCACATTGCTCCTAACACCTGCCCACAAAAAAATGGAGATTATTAGCAACATAAACTAATAGAGACACGCATGGGAGACAGAGAAAACTTACATGACTAGCGAGGATGTAAAGGAGGAGGTTGTACGCAGCTCCTGCCCAAGCAGTCCTGGCGATAAACCCGGTTGTTTTTATAATCCTTTGGTTAAGTGGGAATATGATGAATGATCTTGGAATGTATTGTGCGAGGACGATAAGGGCGAGAGTGCTATTCGCAATTTGAGCAGTCCCGTTTGTCGCGGCTGGAATTACAAGCCAAATAACAAGCTGGAATAACAAAAAATAGAACAAGCATAAGGCTGTATATCCTCCATGTTCTTTATTTTGATGGTATTCTAAGGAATTTCTCTATAATTTACAAGGGAAACTATAATCTTCAGAAACCATCGCTCTTCCATAGAATTCGCAAAAAATTGAAGCTAAATTTTAAGAAATTAGGAGCATATGGACCTGAGGGAGGGGAAGCATAGCTGTGACATCGATGAGAAAATCGCTAGACAAGTACTTCATAGCGATCTCTCTCGAATCCATGACAAGCTCTCCGCGGCCAATATCCCTAGAGCTCCTCGCGACGAAGGCGGTTCTGAATTTCATGACGATGTGCAACAGGTGGAAGATATCGGCGAACGTGCGGAAGAAGGTCACCGTGGCGGCGAGGCTTACGTCTACGGAGAGGCAAGCCGGGCCGCCTACGTAAGGGACGTAGAAATAGAGAGGATCTACGAAGAGAGCGAGGATCGATGTTATGAGGAAGACGTGGTTCCAGTACGTGACGATGTTGCTGTCCGGGTCAAGGATCCGATGCCGCCATAGAAGGACTTGGCTACGGTATCCGCCGTCAGATCCTCTTTTAGAGGTCTCCGGGAGGAGGAAACGGAGAGATCGTATCTTATTCATCGTCCATGGCGGATTCCGGTGTTAAATCGGATTCCTCGTTTGATTTTTTCCAGTTTTTGATTTTGATAATGATTATTGTTGAAGAAGGAGAGAATTTCTCGCGGGAAAACTGGGAGAAGGGCATGGAAATAGGGGAGAGTGGCTTTCTAGAAGAAGAAGAAGATGAAGGGTATTTATGTAAACTGAGTTCGTACAAGGATCTCGATGCTGCTTTCAAAAAACGGCACGTATTCTCTACTGAATATTAAAAACGGCAAAATGTTAATAATCAGTCGACTAGAAGAGGAAGAAAACACTAAATAATATGTATGGGCCTTTAATAAGCCCATTAACTGGATTGTCTTAAATATCGCCCAATAATAGAAAAATGAAATCTTATATAATACGACAGAAGGTTTTTTTTAACTTTGCCTTAGGTAGCTACAAGTGTCTTCTTCTTATAATGACATGTGTCCACAAGTTTACCCTAATTTACTTTTGTTACGCCTCCTTCTCCTTCTCCTTCTCCTTCTATCGCTTCTTCCTTGCTTCATCTTCTTGTACGTCTTGCTTCAAGATCTCCGCTTGATCTACATCTCCGATCAACCATGACCAAAGTCCAGAACTCTTCGCTGACTGCTAAAAGTCGCTGCTTCTAATCGTCTTCTCCGTCGTCGTTTTCGTAGCTGGGAGAAGGAGACACACTAACACCATGTAAAAGCTTAATCTTCCTTATTCTTCTTATCCTTCTCCGATTTTGCTGTGGAAGAGAGACGTTGATTTGTGTCTCTTCTCTTTAATTTTTCTTTTGTTCCCACAAGTTGTGTGGAGACAGTGACTACACTCGAAGATCCGGTTTCATCAAAACAGGTATCATATGTTTCATTGTCTGTTTTAGGACCAATTTTTTGATCATAGCTTACTTGTTAATATAGACTTTTAGATATTCTCAATAGATATTTTTTCATTGGCGATTTGGGTATTTGATTTTTGTTGTTAGAGCTTTGTCACATTGTGTAGAAACTAGGAAAGTTTGTGTATTTACTTGTGTTGTATAGAGATTAGCTGTGTCTTTGTACTATTTGTGTGTGGGAGTGATGAAGCTTTCAAATTCAGATGTTTATAGACAGATAACACATAGGAATCAATGGTTTTTCTTGTTAATATTTACGAGTTTGACACGATTTGAATCGTATTGGTTGTTATCTGATTGTTTATGTTGATATTGATGTTACCACTGCATTATGAATCAGGTTCCTTTACCTTGTATCTCTGAACCTGCTGAGAAGTATTTGTCGTTGATAGTTCCAGCATATAACGAAGAGCATTGACTTCCTACTGCTCTCGAGGAAACAATGGTGTAAGCTAACATTACTTCCACCAGCTCGAAGCTATGGGAACGTGGGAACAACACGCACGTCGTGCTTACGAGTTGTTTGAGAAAGATGGGAATAGACCTATCATGATCGATGAACTTGCATTGGTATTTAACTTTATAGCCCTTTTTTAATTCACATAAAAGCTGGTTTTGTTATTAAAGAAGAGTTTTTGAAGATAGAAAGCTTGGTCATGTGATCTTTGAACATTTTTTTTACATGGAAATGTGTTTTATACATAAGAAATTGTTTAAAATACCACCCAAAAAAGTTTTTATTCCAAGAATGCCACAGTTTTTTAGACCAAACATACCACTCAAATATTTTTATCCCAAAAGTATAATAAATTCAAAATTACAAGTTCTTGCATTTTGGAATAATTAATTTTCATTTGGGTTAAATATTTAGTGTTTACGATTTAGTTTTGAAGGGGTGGGGTTTAGTTTCGAAGATTTTAATAAGCTAATTTAAGTTGTAGTTTAAACTTTTTAGTGGTATTTGTGAAATTTTTTGAGAGTGTATGTTAATTTTTGTCAAAGAAACTTGATTTAGTGCTATTTATATATGAGAATTGGCCTTTTTGGAAATTGTAGGAACTCGGACTCGGGCCATCAGTCTCGGTACACGTTGTTCTCAAAAATTGGATAAGACATTCAGACGGAAAGCTAAGTTTATTGGGCTTTGTTAGGCTACTACACGGCGTGTCTTCTTGGACATTGCAGAAAGCTTAGAAAGCAACAAAACATTGGTATGATGCAGCTAGGTTTAGATCTTGTTTATTGTTTTCACTTTATGGGTAATGATTTTTGAGTCAAAAGATTCGATTCGATACTTATGTGTGTTATGTGTATATGTGTGTTGTAAGGAGAAGTTTGAGATGACGAGGAATGTATAGAATGATACATACTATATATAATTGTTATGACTTGTGTATTGTTTCTATGCACTTTGTCCTAAAAATACTACAACAACAGACTAAAAATACCACTATCTTTTTAAGAAATACGAAAAACAATATTTAAACAACTCAATATACTTCATATAATGGTTTATGGCTTGTGGGTTGTTTCTATACACTTTGTCTTAAAAACTTCAACACCAAAGACCAAAAATACCACTATCTTTTTAAGAAATACCATAAGTGTGGTTAATACTTAATAGTAATTGTGAAAATAAGTTACATAACGATAAGTTTTAGAGAAATTCCTTAGAATACCATCAAAATAAGATTTTGTTTTTAAAATACCATTAAAAAGTTTTTATAACAAAAATACCATTAAAATATTTTTTATAACAAAAATACCCTCAAAAAGTAGTAGTTTATAAAAATACCACAGATACAAAAAACGAGTTTTAACACTTTTAGATTTTAAATTTGTTCATTTGGGTTCATTATATAGTGTTTAGAGTATAGTTTTGAACGGGTAGATAGTGCTTATTATGTACGTTTAAATGTCGCTATAATTTGGCTTCTTAAACGGCATGTTTAAGAACTTCCGCATATGCCGCATTCTAAGTCACACAATCATCGGGTGAAACCAGCCTAAGTACATAACATGATGGTTCGGAAATGTAAATTAATTATAAATGCACTCGTGCAACGCACGGGCCTCGCCCTAGTTTAGAAGAAGAAAAAAGGAAATTTAGATGAAAAAAGGAAATTACCAAAAATATTGGCCGACTCCGAAACAACTATAAAAAGGAGCCAGTAGTCTCTCGAAGGCAAATTCAGTCACTGTTTCTTCTTCTTCTTCTTCTCCAATATTTTGCTCTCTTTCTTAGTCGTAGAAACTCCTTTTTAAAATCCCTCTAATTAGTACAGATTTTACTGTATACGTCGTAACTGTTGTTCGGTTTCTGGGTACAATCTGGGAGTAAGAAGGTTCGCCGGAGTTTTCATGTGTGTGGTATGAATAGCCATCGGTGATGGAAGTGTTTCTTCTCTGATTCCGCGCCGTTATTTCAGAGGACGAAAAGTAGGTATTAATTTTTAATTTTCAATGTAGATGCGGATTTTTTAGGGTTTCTTTTTTCAACTTCAGATTTCTACTGTGTTTACCTAATTGTTGATTTGTTTTTGTTTTCTTCAAGCATGCAATGAAGCCGGAGATTAGGGTTGATATTTGCGTGAGTTTTCTCTTCGTCTACTTCGAATTTAAGTTTTCGCTTTTGTGAGGTTGTATCTGTATACAATCCCTCTTTTTCATTGTCTTCTACTTCTTCCTTAAACAAATTAGTTCTAGTTTAAGACAATGTTAGTTTTTGTAGGTAGGGGAGGTCATGTTTTGTTTCAAGACTAACTTTCGACTAAATCTGTAGTACTAATAACATAATGTCTCTTTATTGGTCTTTAAGATTGGTGGTTGTTCACTAAGAGATTAGAGCTTGTTTATGCAGATATGTGCAATCTCTAATCCCTGTGAAGAGGCGGAGAATCTGATCAAAGGGGCACTAATAGATTTACTTTTGCTGGCCTGGAGGTATCTGGAAGTTTTCTTGTATGCTTTGTTCTTTCCGTAGTTTCATGTTTTATAACTCTGTTTTCTATCACTGCAGCAGAAACGGTTCGGCGCCGCGATGAAGATGTTTATAAGTCTTTCTTGATATTACTGAAGTTTACAATGAGGTAGTGTCATACTATATCTCTCCTACACTGTCACATTTGAATTTTCATAATTTTTCATAGTAAGTTGTTTTTTATAACGAGATTTATCACCTTTTTGTCTTTCTAATTTTACCTTGTAAACATTTAGTATTTGTTTTACTCGGATTTGATTTTCTAGATCATGTACGAGAGAATTTCGACTGCAAAAACATATTGCACAGGCGCTGAAATGGAGAAACATGAAAGATACTAGTTGACCGGATCCTTATGCAAGGTACATTCGTTAACCTAACTGATGTAAGATATACTATTTCTACATTGCTTTTATATAGACTATGCAGGTGCTTTATTCAGCTCAATAAACTTTCAAAACTCATATTTGTTTGTTTTGCAGATTTATGTGTGCTTTGTTTAGTCTGCTGAATGGCTCAGCTGAGAATTCCAATTCCAAGTTTGAGTTTGATTGTCAAGGAATTGTTGGAAACCAATCATATCGCTTTCCATTGAATCACAACCCAATATAAAAAAAACTATGATCTGTTCATCGATGGAATCTTGTTGAAAGCGATCACGGAATTAAGGTTATCTACAGGTTTGCATATTTTGTAGAGAATAAAGTATACTTTGTTAGTGATATGTCTAAAGTTCCCCAGTAAGCTGCCATTTATCTTAAATTTTGTGGAGCTCCATTTGGTTAAAAGCTAGCTCTCTTTTCTTATTGTAGGAATGGTCTGGTCTGGTTAAGATCGATTCGTAAGGGTGATGCCTAATGCACCAGCCGCAGATCGTGAGGCAGCTTCAGGTAGTTTCTTAAGTCCCTATTTGTGCTATTTATGATTGCTTTATGATATGATTTCTCATTGAAACTATCAAATGCTGAATTATGTCGTGTGTAAATAGTAATAATCCTCGGAACAGCAGCAACAAAAGAAGATCGAGCACTTGCGCTAAGTTGTTTGATGTTGATAACGGTCTTAGGTACACGACTGTTTCTGAATGCTTAAGCTGTTCAAATCACTAATCATGTACCTGAATTTCAAACTCTTTGCAGGGAAAGTGGACCCTGCACACATATACTTAGCATTGTAGATGGAGGAGTAGCTGCTGGTTTACCCGAGAACTCGCATTGGGTTGCTTCACAAACCGTCGGTGACCTGATCCAGACAGTTTCTTGATTCTTTTATGTGGAGTTGAATAACCAAAACTAGAAATAAAAGGCTGAACTTTGTGTTTTTTTGTCTTTCTTAGACAGGTTCTTGGAGCTGCAACAATGGTGAGTAAAACCTGGAAGCATCCAGGGTGTGCTGAAAGATGATGCTACTTTACCAGACAATAGCCGGAGTTCATCAACTGGATAAAGGTTATTTCCGTGCAACACTTATGAATGTTGTTGTTGCCTGCGGCTAAACGGGAGCTCTCACAAAGCTAAGTTATACTCATATAGTTGCATGCTATTGGTTCACCTCACAGATTCATCAAAATAAGGGGTAAGAATTATTATTAATCTCGAGTCTAAATTGGTTCTGATCTCAGATGCGTCTTATATATTCTCAGATGAATAATTATTTTCCTTCGTATAAAATATTCTTTTTCTGAGTTCCAAAAAATTTCAGATAAGTAGAATCACCGAATAAGGTTTGGTTTCACGTAAGTGAGCTGGTGCTTATGTTCTGTAGCTGCCTTGAGCTCCAGCTAGCTGTTGTAGTAGAAGAAGGGAGAATAATCGTTGGAATCCGCTTGCTTTCTTCTAGATAAGGATAGTCTGTCGTGTAATGAAGACCGCGGCTTTCGCGTCTGGCTAAGGCGCTGCTCACAACAAGCTTAGCACAACAGAACAAGTTTCTCATCTCACAAGCTTCACGAGCTACCATTGTCTGTTCCCATCCATGTTCAAACAAGAATGTTTCCCACTTCGCTTCTAGCTCCGCGATTTTCCTCTCTGCAGTATTGAGCCGACTGGTCGATCTTACGATACCAACATACTTCCACATCACTGCCTGAAGCTCTCTTCTCACTTCTTGAGTCAAAGCTAGAATCTTTGATACTACTTCATCTCCTAGTGATCTAGCTGTTGTGACAACAGGCCTTGTCCACTTCTCTGAATCACCTAGATCAAGTCTTGTGCTTTTCATGAGCTCAGTAGATGGCTGAACAGCGCGTCTTGCAAAAACAAGAGCTTCTAAAAGAGAGTTACTAGCAAGTCTGTTTGCCCCATGGAGGCCAGTACAAGCTACTTCACCTGCTACAAATAATCCAAGGACATTAGTTTCGCCTTGTAAACCAGCACGAACTCCTCCACACATGTAATGAGCTGCAGGCACTACCGGGATAGGCTGACGGGTGATATCCAGACCGTGTCTAAGACATTCAGAAGCTATGTTCGGGAAATGGGCAAGGATTTTGTCTCTCGTCTTATGACTGATGTCAAGTAATACATACTTTTCTTTCCGTTTCTTGAGCTGGTCATCTATGCTTCTAGCAACCACATCTCTTGGCGCAAGCTCAGCTCGTTCATCGTAAACAGGCATGAAACGCTCCATTCCTAGATTGTAGAGGATGCCACCATCGCCTCTCACTGCCTCGGAAATGAGGAAAGAGTTATCTCTAGCGGTTTGTGGTTTGATGGGAAGACCTTCGTCGGCTAAGGCAGTAGGATGAAACTGCACAAATCTTATGGAAAAAGACAGATACATAAGTTTCCATGTCCAACAAGTTTCTTCAGGTTTTGTTTTGGATGTTTACTTACTCCATATTTGAAATCACAGCTTGAGCCCGATGAGCCATGGCCATCCCATCTCCAGTAGCCACCTATAAGATTTTGATGATACTAGCAATGGTTAAAAGCAAACATATATTACCAGAGGATTTGTGGTACGAATATAAAACATCCATAGATTTTGGTACCAGAGGATTTGTGGTTGATGGATAGATATGCCCAGCTCCACCTGAAGCAAGCAATGTCACCTTCGATATAAACCGAACTACCTGAAGAAACATTAGTCTTTTAAACACTACAATCTAAGCTACAGAGGTAATGATCAAACTGACAATAGCAAATATACTTTTGTACCTCGTTAGTTTTGATATTCAAAGTGTCAACACCATGACAAACTGTGTTCAAACCATCCTGTTAACATTTATCGGATAAGCCAACTAATCATAGGCAATTTGTTTTCTTTTTCAAGGGTGTGAAGTGGAACCTGGGAAGTGAGCAGATCAATAGCAAAATGGTGTTTGAAGACAGTTATGTTCGGATCGTCAAGTACGGCTTCAAGTAAAGCTCTCTCAATCTCTCTTCCTGTCATATCAGCTGCGTGAACTATCCTGTGATGCGCGTGACCACCTTCTCTAGCCAAATGCAAGTTTCCATCCTCGCCATGATCAAATGATGCTCCCATCGCAATCAGTTCTCGGATCCTTTCAGGCCCTTCTGTACACACAACCTGAATCAGGACATTCAAACAGTGAAAGGTGAGATATGTTTGGACCATCTCTGGACGCCACTGAAAGGTAAGCTTGTTTTATCAGTCCTCCAATGAACTAAACATCATAGAGAACCTTAATTAATGAGACAAACCGCCTAGCTTATGCCCTAAACTAACAGAGACACTTACCAAACATTTTGCAGGCAGTGCACAGTGTATATATATAAGCAGCAATGGTAACTTACTCTTACTGTTTCCTGATCACAAAGATGAGCACCGGCGACAATCGTGTCGTGCATATGGCTTTCTACAGAATCCAAAGGGGATAACACAGCACTAACACCACCTTGAGCATAGTTTGTGTTACTCTCATGAGGCTCGTCTTTAGTAATCACAGCCACTTTCCCTTGCTTTGCGACTTCTAAAGCATAACGTAGACCCGCCACGCCACTACCAATCACAGTGAAATCGTAATACTTTGTTGGAGAATACACACTGATACTTGCACAAATCTTTGAGCTTGAGCTCTCGTTAATGGCATAAACACCATAAGAGTAGCAACCACATCTCAAATCTTTTAGAGCCGTAGATACGCCACTCGACCTATGAAGACAAATGCAAGAAGAAGATGAGTTTCTTTATGAGTAAAAAACACATATGGAGGGACCTTAAAAGGTTAAATTGGTAAAAAAAAAGAAGTGATACCAAGAGAGATGTTTGTCTGGATTTGCCCTGAAAGTAAACCTTGAACCTTGTCTCTTGTAAACATGACCCGAGACCGCCGAGAGGTAGAAACCATTAATGTTTCCAGCAGAAACACTAGCCGCCATGTCTGAAAAGGCGTGTGTCTGTCGATGATATTGAAATCTGAGAATAGCAGACGAAATTCACCGGAAAAATTGCCTCTGACACGAGTAAGACGAAGAAGAATAATGAAAAGCAAAAGGTTCTCTCTCTCTGGTCCCTGAAATTCGCGCCTTCCTTTTGTGTATTTTATTCCTTTTTTATTTTCGCTTATGGTTTTTTGGGGACTATATTCCATTCCCTTTTTTGGAATAAAATAAGACTAATATAAAGTCATAATCATTTTTAAAGATACGCTATGAAACATATTTAATTTACTATATTATTTAACTTTAGCAGTCATGCATAAAATACAAAAATCAGGTTTTCCATTAGTGGCCAGTGAAATCTCCAACAGCCATTATATATAAATAATAATAATACTTTCCTACTTTCTTTGGGGTCTGATCACAATTTGATTTTCTTTTTTTATTGATGGCTTCTGAATTTTCCCATCAGACAACATAAATAGTAAAACGACCAAATAAAAATTTGTGACAAAAAGAAAACGTTGATAATTTTGACTATTTAACTGGCTGTGATAATTTGGTCTTGCATTAGTTGACAAAAAAACGACAATAGTCTCTTTCTTAGTTCAAAATGGATCGCCGACAACAACAAATTGGATAGGAAAATTCAAATAAACAAAAAGCAAGATTGACTTGTGAAGCCCATTAGTAAATTTAGATTTAACATAGAAATGGCCATTTTGAAAGTTTAGCCCATTAGTCATGGCCACTTACGTTTAGCCATGACTCTTAAATTAATGTAAACAGATAATTATACCATAAACCATTACTTATGTTTTAAAACATAAAATCTAATTTGTTGTGATAATTTCACTTGTTAAAGAGAGTTAAACTAAATCTAGCATAAATTTAGAGTTCCATGCATAGAAAATATGAATTGGACGGACTATTTGGGGAAATGGAATAATCTTTCAACAAATTAATTTTGATAAAAAAATAGTCTACTATTTCGAAAAAAAGGAAAATAACATAGCTGGCACATTTAAAATCTAGACGTATTAATACGTCTCTGCAGTATCTCACTGTAATAACTATCTATATATGTTTTTATTTATTTGTTAAAAAACTATCAAATTTTCCAATCTAAATATTTAGATGTGATGTAATAAAAAAAAATATATATTTAGATGTAATAATATATATATATATATATATATATATATATATATATATATATATCTAAATATTTACGTTGTAGTTTTGAGGAATTCGTTGGAACTACTTAAGGTGAGTATCTAATTATTATTCAGCCTTTTTTAATTATAGTCAATGGTTTTTGCATATTTTGACAGCTATGATTCGCTAAAAATAATTTTAAGCATTTATTTTCTTAAGAAATTACATTAGAAAACCTAGTTTTATGATGGGGCACAGTGATCAAGCAATATATTCTAATGATAAGAGAGGCAGCTTCTATTCTCTCTTTCTTATGAAAACACTATTTTCGTGAAAAATATCCTAATCCCAAGAGAGTCAAACCACCTTCTAATTAAATTATTATAAAACCACTAACCTAATCTAGTAATTTAATTAATTAGTAAATCATCCAACACTAATCCAAGATTCCCGGACGCCGGTCCAAGGGTATCATTGTAAAAACTAAAATTTAATCATTTAATTTTTTATAATGTCCAGATTTCTGTTTAATAATCTCAAACTCTTTTAGGTTTTTCATGAGTTTTATAACTTTTTAAGTTTTTCATCATCATGGGTTTATGTATTGATGATAGTTTTTTTTTTTTTGGGGGGGGGGGGTAATGATGTTTTCATGATAGTTTGTGAAACAATACTTGTGTTAATCTTTTTGGGAGTATAATTTAACATAACACTAAAAAAGTAAAAAACCAACAAAAAAGTTAGTTACGAGTCTATGGGCCAATTTAATTATTCATAGTCCAAGAAGATATTTAAACATTAGCTAGCTAGCGCCTGACACATGAAACTTCGATACCGAAATATCTCTAAGATCAAAGACGAATCTTTTTAAACATACACGTGGTTTTTTGTGTTTCCCAAGACCATCTTTAATTAGGCGGTCCATGTTTTCATGTTTTAACGAGAAGAAAATTTGATTTAAGTCACTAAACTAATTCGTATGATCATTAATTAGTAATTACCAGCTTGCATCGTCACATGCAAGACACAATCAATGAATATATATTCACACCTATATGTCATTATTATTGTTTTATAATAACCAAGCTCTCTCTAGGAATAAATATTCCAATATATAGCTAGGCTCTGAATTTGTAGTAGTACACTTGCTCCTATTTAATAACTCATATCAGAGAAGTATTCATACAAACTTTTATCTCTTTCTTGTATCCATAGCCAAAAGAAAACAAAAAGAATGAGAAAGAAAGTAAGTGGTAGTAATGGTTTTGAAGAAGGAAACAATAATGAGTATAAGAAAGGTTTGTGGACAGTAGAAGAAGACAAGATCCTCGTAGATTATGTTAAATCTAATGGCAAAAGCCATTGGAATCGTATTGCCAAAAAAACTGGTTTCTCTCTCTCTCTTACTCTCTCACTCTCAAATATTATTTTGTGTTAATAGAGTTTTTATTATATTTTTCCTATAGAGTATTTAGTTCTTATCTTAATTAAGTTGTATATATTAATTTGACTTAATTAGGTTTAAAGAGATGTGGAAAGAGTTGTAGATTGAGGTGGATGAATTATTTGAGTCCAAATGTGAAAAGAGGTAATTTTAGTGAGCAAGAAGAAGATCTTATCATTAGGCTCCATAAGTTGCTTGGTAATAGGTAAAAAAAAAACTCCATTAACTATATTGATCACTTGTATTATTTATGGTTTATTATATAGTTAATATATGCATGTGTATGTGTGTTAATTATATTAGGTGGTCTTTGATTGCTAAAAGAGTACCGGGTCGTACCGATAATCAAGTGAAGAATTATTGGAACACACATCTTAGTAAGAAACTTGGAATCAAATTAGATCCAAAAGCCAAACAAAACAATGGTGATATTGTTTATGAGATCAATCTCAAGAATCCTACTCAAACGTCATTAGAAGAAGAAACCAAAATCTTGAATATTAATTATGATAACAATAATAATATTTTCAGAGATGAAATTCAAGAAGATTATCGTCAAGGAAGTAATAAATTTATGAGTTCACTTTGGATTCATGAGGATGAGTTTGAGCTTAGTACACTCACAAACATGATGGGTTTTATCGATGGACATTTCTTTTGATGTTTCTTTTGTTTTTGTTTTAATTATTTTAGATTTGGTTTTGTTTGTGTTGTTATTGTTGTCTTTGAAGCTTATCAAACACTAATACATCAACAATCTTAATTTAGAAGTTGTTGATGTGGTAGTGTATGATTTGTCTAAGCTTTTTAATTATGTGAACTTTCTTTTTTTTGTTTAAAATGTGAACTTTCTTGGATTATATATATATATATATTATATATATATTATTTATATAAACTTTTTGATTTTTTCAAACTATTATAATATGTAAATGAGAAGTTTTAGACACAAACCTTGATTACCCTAGCGATAATAATTTAAGCAAAAAAGAAAATTAAATAGTAGTCAGAAAATATAATGGGTTAAAATTAAAACTACATTCACATTTTCCTACAAAAAAAAACTATAAATTTCTATGACAAAGCTGTCCCACTTTCTTGATAGTTTAATTTATGTTCTTTAAAAGCTTGTCCCTCACCATAATTCCTTGATTTTTAATTATGCTATTCCACAATTATGTTACCCACCGTAATATAAATCGAAAATAAATAAAAACATAATCTTATTTTTTTATAAATGATAAAGATAGTCTCGCAATGTTTATTTGATAAGCAAAAATAGAGATAATTATGAAGAAAAAGAAGCAAATCTCAAGTAAAGGTGCATTATAATGATCATGAAGGGTAAACATGATCACAATAAGGTAATGATGATGATGATGTGATGATGGATGATGATGATGTGATGATGTATCATGATGATGGTATTGGATTAGAGAGGATGAACAGGAGAGAGGCCAAATTGGAGTTCCCAAAGCTCAAAAGCACCATTAACAAAGTCATAGTAGCCTCCTTTCAATGCAAGTGTTCCTTTCACTACTCCTTCCCTCACAAATGGATATGTCAATAAGTTTGCTAGTGACACATTCACTGCCTCCTACACATATTATTATTATTATTATTATTATTATTATTATTATTATTATTATTATTATTATTATTATTATTATTATTATTATTATTATTATTATTATTATTATTATTATTATTATTATTATTATTATTATTATTATTATTATTATTATTCATACCATAAAATATGTTTATTGTAAAATAGCGCACTCAAAATATTTTAAATGTACCCTTTCACAACGACCACATTGGTCTCCAAATGATGAACTTTCATTTTCTGCCAAGACCTTTGACTTTGCTGGCAAACATATTTTGACCCAATCCTCTATGAAATCACTGCAGTTTAAAAATTTTAAAATTCGTTAAGCTAATTTAAATATAGAAGTTAATATAGCTGAAGGTAATATATATATATATATATATATATATATATATATATATGTAGTTATTGTCATAGAAAAGACAAAAACGAAACAATTAATTAATTACGTGGAGTTGTTTCCGTCAAGAGGAAAAGACATAAGCCCCTTAATGCCACCACATGCACTGTGTCCTATCACCACTATGTTCTCCACCTACATTAATAAATTACACTAATCATCATTAATACTACATTACAACAAATCACACATGTATTGATCTATATCACTAAAACAAACAGGCCCATTAAGGCCCATATTCTAATTAAACACTCATCATTTTCAGGCCCATTAAGCAAATTTTCAGAAAATAAATAAAAAAAAAGAATATTGACTGACCTTAAGGTGCAAGACGGCGTACTCAATAGCGGCTCCAACTCCTCCATATTTGATCTACAAATTATTATTTTAAATAAAACAGAAAAGCCACGTCACGTCTTTATAAGTCAAAAGTCAAACTCTCCGTTTCGTGTAAATGAATGTCTTTGTACTATAAAGTAATTTTGTTTGTATTAAAGTGTTTTACCTGGTCATAAGGAGGAACCATATTAGCGATGTTACGAACCATGAAGGCATCACCAGGATGGAAGTCTAGCACGTGCGATGGGCACACACGTGAGTCCGAACAAGCAAACACCATGTACTGCACCATGACCATATGATATAATTAATACTATTATAATTAGTGTTATATACCACTTTCATAGTTTACATAAACATATTAATCTATTCTTTTTATTTTACCTTTGGGCTTTGACCTTTGGCGAGCTCACCGTACAGCTCTGGATTCGTACTGCAACAAATATTTTAAACTTTAGATTATGAATTGGTTTATATCAATATTGACCAAGAATAATTAAGAGAGATTAATTGGTTAATTAATTAATTACTCATATTTCTCCTTCTTGAAGTTGATGAAGCCTTGTTTAATTCGTTCGACGGGATCGAAAGATTTGCTGTCGGACGATGAGATAGCCTGAAGCTCCGCCGTGAGCTGCTCCACCTTGGCCGCAGCCACCGTCTTCAGCTCATCCTTCTCACTGTCCGTACATTGTCACACGAAAATGTTATGAAAGTTTAATATACAATAGTATATAATAATTCTATTATTTCCCTGATCTCCCTTTTGATTAATTTAAACAAAAAATTCAAAACCTGTGCTTTTTTTTAATTAATATTACAATTAAGACTCACATTTTACAAAGTCTTCTATTGGTTTTTTAATTATTTAGTACTTACATGAGAAGTGTCTTGAGAGCTTCGATGGCGTTTTCGTATGATTCGTTTCCCATGCTTTCTCAATTATACCTTGATAGTCAATGACCAAACAAATTGTTTATATGAAAAAATCCTATTACCGATTATAAATATAAGTAATTTTGTGTACCTTACCTAAAAAGTAATTAGCAAGAGAGTAATGACAAAGAAAAATTAATAGATCAAGGAAATATTATTTTGACTGTTTGTGTGATGATTCAAAGACCATAATTAAAATTAAATTATAAGGTGATGTGTCAAAACTAAAGTCAAAATTTTAATTCTATTCCCATTATTGTTACTACAAACATTAATTCGTCAAAATAATTGTACGCAAGTCCAATTCTATAAACAAAAATTAAATATCATTTAAGATTAAGTCGCACGATATATATTTGTAGATTTGATTCGAATAAAGACATTATCCATTACATAATTAGCAAAATGACAATAATAACACGTGTTTAAAATTGTCTGGTTAGTGCCTAGTGGTTAAGCAGAAATGTGAAGGACATATAGTAGGAATGTGGATTTTCCACAGTAATAAATTGGTTAGCTTTAAGCTTTTTCATGTGGTTAATAATCTTGTTTTATATCACGTTAGTGATAAAGAAACTTGTTGTTTAATAAATAAAAACACGAGTATGTTCCAACAATTTTGGAAGTTTGGCGAAATTTACTTTACACGTACTCGTACATTCACACATAACTTTTTCTTACGTGATTGACCAACAAACTAAATTAACAAGCATATGATATGCGTATATAAAACTAATTAATTAAAAGTATATGAAGGAACCTTTCATGATATCATTTTAAAGCGTATATATGTACATATATTAGTTCAAATTCGAACTCAAATTATAAGCTTAATGCACCATGCAAAAATCAATATCTACTATTTATTGATATATATATATATAACTTTAATTTATTTAATTTATTAAATAAACATGTGACAAAAGAGAGAAAGAAAGATGAATGCGTTATACTATACCCAATCGGTGGTGATTACTGGACGAGAAGAGGATAGATAGGCAATGACAAAGGGACGAAAGGAATATGTATTTATACTACAAGACTTTAAAAATATTGCGATAGTATATATATTAAAATAGTTAAATTAATAATGTGTGGATGTATTTGAGATTTGAGAGATTGGTTTATGTAAAAAGAAGATAGATTGGCTTCTCATGGATAAGGAAAGCGAAAGGTGAGGTGAACATAAAAGTGACTTTCTTTTCTTGTGGTTACGCTAAAATCAAATATCAATTGTGTTATAAGTATTTTTTTAGTCAAAAACAAGGAATTAAATTAGCGAGAATTGCTTAATTACATTTATTTTGTTTTTCATACTAACTTTTGAAAGTAATAAGATTTGAAAAATTGAAAAACAGTATTCACTTATATTAATCGAAACTGCAAATTTCTTGGATAAACAAAAAAAAACGATAAGCCAAAAAATAAAATAACACAAGTGGTGGAGAATATGAAGAAGCTAGAGATTATAAAGTGTATGTGGTACATAGAGGATAAGATCTTATCATCACAACACAAGGCTCCACTTATAACTTCATTTAAACTTATTTGAATAGTCACCGATCACTTTATTATAATTCTATTTACATTATATCCTTAAAAACAGATGAGAGAGTCGTCTTTGAATCTGTCGAGCCATTCGAAAAAAACTAAAATCTAAAAAGGGACAAAAGTTTGCACATATTGGAACATGTATACCTATAGAGCTTATGATCAGAACAAAGATATTTGTATGTGCAATTAAGCATAATGTAAAGGAAAAGATTGTAATGAAGAAAGATGAATTAAAAAGATTATTAAACTAAATCCAAACAAGGAAAACAAAAGAAACATTCTCTCTTTATCTTGTTGATGAAAAATAAACATGAGATTACTTTACGAGCTTCTACTTAGTGAGATGTGTGAGAGAATAAATAGAGAATGTGCAAAGGTTTTTTCTTACATATATATATATATATATATATATTTGGGATATATAATATATATATATATATATGAGGAAACTATGTCGACATTTTCATGCAACATATGTCAACACTATTTTACTTGAATTACAAGTTAGATCACATGCCTTAGGAGAAATAGAACCAATACTATGACAAATCTTTGTAAAATTTAACAAAAACAAGGACTTCTTTGTAAAATTCACTAGTTTAAGCGTCATTTAATGACGTAATCTGCTTAATACGGCAAAACCGCCGATCAAGTCTTGCCTGTAAGGCAAATAAGACTTTCTTCTTGTAAAGGATTTTGTGATCCAAATCACGATTAGATTTACAGACGTATTCTAAAGACACAAGATTTAACCCGAGTTCACGGTCGCAACTGCTACATCGGGATGGATCGAGATCCACAACATCCACTATGAAGAGTCGGAAAACACCTCCGACGTGGTTTACAATAAGAAGATCAACCGCTCTCTCGATCTCCGGTTATATAACCCCGAGAGAGTACAAGGCGAACCTAGGAAGAAAAACTACTACAAGCTAAGCTCAGATACCGAGAAAAGACTCTTTCTCTATCTAGCTATCTCTTGCTTTACGAGCCACCTCTAAGGTGCTTCGGAATCCTAAAGACTCGGATTAGTTTATGTCTTAGATTCTATGCTTGTATTTATAACCAATGTCTTATGAAGGTCTTTTCCTATTAAGATTAGGAATCATCGTTTTCCTAATTGTAATAGGAACATGTCTAAATCGATATTCTCACAATCTCCACCTTCAGATTAAACATCACTTCAAACCTCCATGAATCATGCTTTGTTGTCTTTCTTCCTTATTGCTTCCTTGAGCTCCACCTTGAGCCCAACTTGGTTTCTCCTTACATGTTGCCCTTTAGAACCTTTGATGTCTTGGCACTTTGATCTTCTTTAAACTCGCATAAGTGTATACTTACGCGAACAAATACCATAGTAGAATAATTATCATAAATCTACTAAACCATCAATGATCTAGACATATGCTTGATAAGCTCCACATGTGGAAATCACAATGCCTTTCCGAGCTACCAACATCTCCACGTCTATCTTGAGTTATAGCTTGAACAAAATTCTTCATGTATAAAGCTCAACTCATCATTGATTATTTGTTTCTTCATAGTTTCCTTTTATGAGTTAACATACTCATAACCAACTTTGATCAAGTTCCAAGACGTGTATCTTTGCAACTTGATTCTCTTACTAGCCTTTTGATTTCACTCATGCGCATTGAGTCTTGAATCAAATACCTTGAATCTTGTGTGTCATCTCCTTTGAATCAATCTTTGATTCAATGTTTTCTTTGTTTAAACATGTTATTTGAACTCCTTGTTGTACCGCATTGTTGGACTTAACGAACACGCCATCTAACTATAAACGCCGCTAGATAGACTTTCGACACATCCCCTTCCAAACACCATGTTTTAACATAAAACTGATAACAAACAAATTCTCCATGAATCAATTTGCAGAATAACTAACTCATGTTTCACTTCCTTGAAACAATCTTGAACTTGATCAAAACTTGTTTGAACATCTCAAATAGAGCATCACTTCGCACCGCCGTTATTACTACGAACCCGCCGCCTAACTCCGTCCGGCTAGGAAGACTATCGATACAAATATCTCTCGCTCAACCTTTTGTTCAAACTTTTTCTTGCAATAGCAAAACCATCGAGATCGGACTCGAATCTGTTGCCCCTTAAGTTGGTTTCATATTCACAACCTTGTGACATCTCGAAACACTAACTTAAGACCCTTGACTTCTTTAATCTAGAATCTTTGAAGTCACTTTATTTCCAATGCAATTTGTACCCTTTGCATTCCGATCCTTATCTTGGATCCCACGTCGGTGCTAACACCGTTCTCCAGGAACCCGCAACGATATTCATGTCTATACCATCATCAAGCACATCATCCATAAAGAAAGTTTTCCTCTCTTTCTCTTGTTGCAACAATCGATTATGCTTGGAACTTTAGACATCTTCGCTTGTTCTAAGAAACTTGTTTTCTTCACACACAATATGAATCCTTCCCAACAATGACTACTTCGGTTTCAACAACTTCATGAACTAATGGAAACCACACTTAGAAGACTAAGACACTCTTGGTTGTACATCTCCACTGAAACCTAAATTCTTTAGCGTTTCTTATGTCTTTGAGATCTATCTTCTTACTTTCTCCTCATTGTTTCTCTTAGGTTCATAATCACCAATTCTTTTGTGTGGTTGATTTGTATAAACTATGGCATATTCTCTAAACAACATGTCAAACCTTCCGAGTTATTGACTCGATTTTGGTTCTCTAACCTTGAGTCAAATACATTATCTTAGACACATGTTTTCCACCATAATGTAGCTACCTCCAACAGTCTTTCTTCCGAGAAAACTTTCCAAGAACACTTTACTTTTGGTGAATCCCTCAATCTGATTCGAGTAATCAGATTGAATTACAATGAATGTTTCAATTCATTATTATCCTTTGATTTCCTTGTAAGTCTCTCAGACTCTGAGTTTCTTACACCTTTTGAGACTCCGGTCTTTATCCGAAGTTGTCAACTTTGTTTCAACTCAAACGATTTCTTTGTTCGTGTTTCTACCATCTGCTATAACCTCATACTTGAATCCTAGATCTTAACTTGATGTTTCGGTAACCCTTTTGACATAGATATCATTCCTAAAGCGTCCTCTAGAAACCATGAATCTCTGTATCCTTCTAGGATCTCTTTCCACCAAACTTGAACACTATTATCCTTGTGTTCTATTAAGATCTATATTCTTTAACCTTAGCAGCTTGTTTATCCAGAAATTTCAGAACATCACATAATCACTATGTGATCCACAACCACGACGAAACAACATTCCTTCCGGATCTTAGCCTTACGAGTTTTAACCACGAGAATCTCCACTTTAAATCAAATCGCCGTTGACTTAACTTTCGCATATCAAGAACGCCATCTTGATAATGTTCCTTTGAAGCTCTCTGTGTTTCTCCTTATAGCGAGAGACACGTCGTTTAACCAAACTTCTCCCCCTTTTCCTCTCGCTAGTTTCTTTCCTCGACAAAGACGAGCCGGTGAAACCGGCGATTCATGCCGATGACGCCTGAATCATATGAGTTTTATCTCACCGTCATCTCCAAACTTCGGGTGACATGAACCAATAATCACCATCAATTTCCGTTATGGCTTATTTTTCGCAAAAATAACACATGAAGTGATTCCAACCGTCACTTCCGTATTGTCCATGCCGAGATCTGCAGCCTCATGAAAAGTTCTCTTGTCATCTTAGCGATTCTCCTATCGCCGTTTGAGAACCTTTGTGCACCAAACTTTGTGAGCCTTTGCGAGAGATCTCTAAGTTGCAGCTATGTTCTCTGGTGACGTTCTCATGTGAATTGGAACGTCTCCACCATTGGTTTGGAAACCAATAACCGTCAAATTTAAATCCACTAATGAATTTTCCTTGACAAGATCTCTCTCTCAAAATAAAACCTGATGCGATTCCTTCGTAGTTTCATCTTGGTCATCTCGACTTAGCCATCGTCTCTTCCGCTAAATCGGATTGACAAAACCGGCTAATCATGTACAATCACGACCTCCATATCTAATCACATTCATGACCGAAGAACGCCACCACCGGGACAACTCGATTCGAGTCGGATCACGTCGTTGTCAACTTTGTTGTTGACTTCTCTGGTTGCCTCACTATCGTATCCCTAGTCCGTCATGAAGACCTATATCCCGTCGAGTAGCCAAATTCCAAGAGCTTGCTCTCGTTTTTAATCTTTGGTGACGATAGGAAAGTGTTGACTTGAATATATTTTTTTAAAAAAAAGTGGTGATTTATTACTAAATCAAACATGCTAGGAGTTGAGAAGATAGACCCATTAAGATACACATTCACCTCGGGCCCAATTTTCTTCCTTTTCTCCCTCTCGTTGTATCTTCCTCAACAATGGCGAGGCTTCTTCTCCGGCCAACCTCACCGAGCATGCCAAATCACTTTTCTTCCGATGACTCTTTTTCCTCGAATTTCGTTCGAGTATCCGTCTGATGACCATATGCGATCCTTGTCGCCATCACTGGCGCCAATGTTACCTACTCGAGTAGTCGACTCTGCCAATGGCCGCTTCTCCTGTTATGTCTACAAGACCTAGATATGACCACCGCGACCAGAAACTGTCCCGTGCTTGTCTCTGATTTGCGGTTCTACGACAATCACCGGCGTCTCTAAGTTCTTATGACATAACCAGTCATCACCGACCTATGACAATCCAACGCGACGGAGCTAAGCCTATGCTTACCTCTGTTCGCGAATCCCTCTCAACATCACCAGATTCAAGGCTCGTCGAAACCTATGGTGTTGTCGGTGATTCCTCTCACCGATCGCGATTAGGAACCGCTTTTCCTTCGGCTTAGCCGCCACGATTTATCACTCGAATCTTAGACATGGACGATCCTACGATCGTTTTCCATCCTCAAGGAAGTTCCTCCCGTGGCGACAACGAGAGCTTCTCGATCGATACGGCACATGCCGTCACGGATCAAGATCCGGCGAATTCCTTCACCTCGATCGCCAATCATCCGAGCCCGACACAAATCCGACCACAGATTTTTTGGGCTCTCTCCGCTCGGCCACCGCGACTTCTCCAACGAATTTCTTCTCGGCGTTAATCTCCACCGACAACTTCTCGGGTTGCAAAAGAAAAAAACCGACGCGGTTTCGATTTGCTTCCTCTGTTTGCCACCGGCGCTTGAAAATTAGAGATCTCAATCCTTGTCGTTCTCGTGAGATATCAGCTCTTCTTCTCGTCGTCCCCGTCGAGCTTTAATCCTTCGAGCTCAACTTGGTTTCTTTTAACGTCGGGAAACGAGTCGAAGAAGACGAGGTCTCAATCTCTCGATTTTCACCAATCGATTTACAACGCGTCCTTACACGTGTTTATGAAACCCAACAACTTGCTATTTTCCTTTCGAGAACCTTGGGAATTCACGAACGCTCTATTTCGTGAACTTTCCAAGCTAACAACTTCTCTTCTTGTTGAATTGAAGATGACAAAGACTTGATCTCTCTCCTATGGGTCAAAAAAAAAACATGTTTTCTTCTCTTACTTGAGGCCGTGTTGTTCTCTTTGATTTTCCCGCAAATCAAATCGCACACATGTAAAATATGAACACGTCATGAACGGAAACTCGTCATCTTCTCTTCCTTTGATCTCTTTTCTTTCACATGACCGCATATGTAGGACCAAACAAATTAAACCCTTGAGAAACTTAATTTCTCCGAGCAACTTTTATTTACCCAACCAATATGATTAACTTCAAAGCTCTCTTGCTTGGTTTAAGATTTCCTACAGATGCATGTGTGACCAAACCTATCAAAATACCTAAGCTTTTAATAAACCTTAAAGCTTTTGTGTTTGGCCTATAAACTTTAAACCACAACACAATTTTTCAACCCGTGAACTCTTGTGATATACCGTTGAATACGTAAATCAAAACCTGAAAGCTCTGATACCACTTGTAAAGGATTTTGTGATCCAAATCCTTGTCCCAAGACAATTAACCGATTTACGTATTCTAAAGACACAAGACTTTAACCCGATTCACGGTCGCAACCGCTACATCTGGGATGGATCCGAGATCCACAACATCCACTATGAAGAGTCGGAAAACACCTCCGACGTGGTTTACAATAAGAAGATCAACCGCTCTCTCGATCTCCGGTTATATAACCCCGAGAGAGTACAAGAGCGAACCTAGGAAGAAAAACTACTACAAGCTAAGCTCAGATAAGAAAAGACCTAGCTCTATCTAGCTATCTCTTGCTTTACGAGCCACCTCTAAGGTGCTTTCGAATCCTAAAGACTCGGATTAGTTTATGTCTTGGATTCTATCTTTGTATTTATAACCAATGTCTTATGAAGGTCTTTTCCTATTAAGATTAGGAATCATCGTTTTCCTAATTGTAATAGGAACATGTCTAAATCTGATATTCTCACACTTCTCTTAACCACTTCTTGCCTATACGACGGCGTTTTACTCCTCCCTTTCACCACCGGCGAGATCGATGACGTGCCTCCTACGCTACGATTTCTTCTAAGAAGATCCTTGAAACGGCAACGTTTAGATTCGCTCGAAGTCGTAACGGCTCCATCGCTTTGATTTCTCCTCAGGAGAAAATCCTTTAAACGACGCCGTTTAGTCTTCCAAGATCTGATCGGGCTCCAAAAACAATAGTATATTTTCGAGTCTTGTAAATCTTCGGATTCCGGCGAAGAATGCGACGGCGAATACGTAGATGGATCAATGCAACGTCCGCCGTAGAATCGATTGGCTGTCACGTCACCATCTTCCTTAGTAGGGAATCGGAAGAAGCTCTCTTCGTGTAACGGAGACGTTTCGAATTCGAATTCTTTGTCGTCGTCTTCGCCGTTAACGTTAACGGAGTGATAAATATGGGATTCGCGGGTGACTCTAACGGCGGTTTCTACGATGTTGCCGTTACCTGAGGCGTAGAAACTGAAGCTAGGGCTTAACGAAACCTTTGAAGACAAATCTTGCATTGTGCTCCGTTCTCTTTTGAATTATATATCTTCTTTACTCTGTTTATATATACACTTGGACTTGCTCTGTATTATATATTCTTATAATGTGAATGTATTGGTTTGCTTGAGCATTAAGAGGAGACGTCTTTAACAAGTTAACTTATTGATCTATTTTCTTTGTCTTTGTTTAAGGATAATTTATCGTTTTATGATTATAATCATTAAGTTTTTTTTTGCGTCAAGGCTGACGACTTACGCTGTATTTTTTTAAAATATCTATTTATTAAATTTATTATTAAAAATATCTTAAATTTTGTTAGTTTCGACATTGTATTTTATGATTAAAACTTTGGAATATGCTATGCTTTTCTGAATAAGATAACAGTAGAACGTATTTTACATCACAATTAATTTGCTAAAAAACTTTGTTTCATGGTCCCTCCATAGTATTATGATTTATCGTATTATGTATGTAGCTTTTTGTGTTGACCAAGTTGGACATAAAAACATGAGCATTTATTAATCAACTTGTTAATATACTCATATCTTTAAACAACATCATTATTGAACATTATACTGTCATATTCTCAAACAGACAAATCTCTTTTGTTTTGCAAATTTAAAAATACACCAACTGTATAGAGAAGACTTCCATAATTATTTGAATAAAACTACACCAAATATATACTTTCTCAATCACATGCGGGGAAAGACAACAAGAAATTGCGTAATCAACTTGTTTTTCTTTAATCTGTATAAAATTTTGGGAAAATCACAAAACTACACCATTTGAATTACATTTCACAAAACTACATTATTTCCAAAATAATTTACAAAACTACACCTAAACACTAAAAATTAAATTCAAATAAACCCTACCCACACAATCATATCCTCTTAATACTATACCCTAAACACTAATTAGCGAACCCAAATGAAAATATTTTAGTTTTGGTAATTTTTTAAAGAGTAAATCAAACTTTTAAAATTTTGAAAGGATGTAAATATGTAAAAATATTGAATTAGGTATAATTTTGTGAAAGAATGGTCGAAAGGGTGTAGTTTCGTGAATTCCTCTGCAATTTTATGTTTTGTCAAAATCTTAGAATTTACTTTGGCATATTCGCGAATATTACCTTTTATTTTCCACTTCTCAAAAAAATGAAAAAGTTATTTTTCAATCCCGGATAACATGTACCAAAACCGGTACACGATTAAACCAGTGAAAAACCGGTTTTCTCACATTCACACGATTAAACCGTTTCTCTTAGCTCCTCTCGTGATTCTTTCCGCTACGAAAAAAACAGACGACAAAAAAGCTACACATTAGGAGGAGGAGGAAGAGAGAGCTTGACAGCGAAGAAGTGAAAGCGAGTTTCTACCATATCCCATGCTTCGAAATCTAATAATTTGCTTCTCCTAAGCAGATCGATCGCAAAATTATCAAGCTCCGCCACCGTCTCCGCCGCAATTTTGACGACGGTGTCTATGTCGCTTTCGTTTTGGTGCGTAATAGTAGGATCAGTAACAAGAGAAGTCAGCTTAAGTAAACTTCTTCTTTTGATTTGACTTGAGGTCAGCGTTGTTTCTTCTCCCAGATTTGATTCAGATTTCTTCTCTCTTTATAATATTTGCATAGTTTATAGTATTTTTTCATGAATCGTGTTCTTTGTCTTTCATTGATTCTGATGCTTTTGTAGATGTTTATGAGTTTCTAGGTTTTTGGATTCTGATTTGTTAAATCTTTTGTGCAGGTAAGTGATTTAGTGATATGGCATTGATGATATCTCCACATCTGATTTGCTTTGATGAGAAGTAAAATGCTGGAGAATGGTAAGAAACCACATTACAGATTGCTCAAAGGTGTGTAGGATATGTTTTGAGAAGATAAGAGAATAGTTATGGAGCTGGTTTCAGAGAAAAAGTTCCCTCTCAATGCAAAAGACTACAAGCTACACGAAGAAATCGGAGATGGTGTCAGCGCGACTGTGTACAGAGCTTTGTGCGTAACGCTTAATGAGGTAGTTGCTATCAAGGTTCTTGATCTGGAAAAATGCAACAACGATCTGGTAGGCACTCTTTTTTGTTCTTGCTTGTTCCCAGTTTTTAGCTGTCAAGTTATAGTTGAATTTTTCACAAGCTTAAGCTAGATGAAAAGAATTAGTTGCGGATGCGAGCACTTTGAAATTTCATGTAGGATGGGATCCGGAGAGAGGTGCAAACGATGAGTTTGATCAACCATCCAAATGTATTACAAGCTCATTGCTCGTTTACCGCTGGGCACCAGCTATGGGTTGTGATGCCTTACATGGCCGGAGGGTCCTGTCTCCATATAATAAAGTCGTCTTATCAAGATGGATTTGAGGAACCCGTTATCGTTACTTTGCTCCGTGAGACTCTGAAAGCTCTTGTGTATCTTCATGCTCATGGACATATCCATAGGGATGTGAAGGTATATGGTTGCATTAGCTCCCTATAGTATAATACTTTCCTTAATCATCTTTGGATGAAACGCTTTTGGGTTTACTTCCCTCCTCTATTGAATGGTGGGGAAGTTTATCCTTTTTATCGAGACCTATGGCTTCATTTCAGGCTGGAAACATTTTAGTGGATTCCAATGGTGCTGTTAAGTTAGCAGACTTTGGAGTATCAGCTTGCATGTTTGATACGGGAGATAGACAACGTTCCAGAAATACATTCGTTGGGACTCCATGCTGGTACTTTTTCAACTTTAGTAATGCCATAATATGTGAGTATATTCAGATACATCTTTGACAAGGAATTTTGATTCATGCTTGTTTCTGCACAGGATGGCTCCTGAAGTCATGCAGCAACTACATGGATATGATTTCAAGTAAGTTGATACTCTATAAACTCTAAACTCTGCATTTTGGTTAAAATAATGCTTACCCACCAGATTACTCAGGCGATTGTCTAATACACATACTTGTCTCAGAGCAGATGTATGGTCATTTGGAATAACGGCACTTGAACTGGCACATGGTCATGCCCCATTTTCCAAGTATCCGCCAATGAAAGTAAGGTTATGATGATGAAATTTAATTTTTATTGATCTTACTTCTCTTTGGTACTCAGTTTGTGTATTTTATTTTTGGGGTATCATCACCCGTAGGTTTTGCTAATGACATTACAAAATGCTCCTCCCGGACTTGACTATGAGCGAGACAAAAGATTCTCAAAAGTGCGTAAGTGGTCACAGTTCTGTATCATTCTAGCTTCCTGTGTTTCCTTTTCAACTTAATGATTATTTTGCCTTAACAGGCCTTCAAGGAAATGATAGCTACATGCCTAGTGAAGGACCCAAAGAAGCGTCCAACTTCAGAAAAGCTTTTAAAGCACCCTTTCTTCAAACATGCACGTCCACCTGATTACCTTGTTCGAACTATTCTGAATGGTCTTCCTCCATTAGGTGACCGATATAGAACTATTAAGGTCTGTGACCCATCCTTTAACAATTATGTCTCTTGCTGGGGAAGAAATTGCTTGAAAAGCTTGACTAATATATGAATTATTTCTTCCCAGTCAAAGGAAGCTGATCTTCTAATGCAAAACAAATCTGAATACGAAGCACACTTATCACAGGCAAGGATTAAGAATCAAAGATCTTCTGCTAGCCGATTTTGATTGGATAATTGGATTATTTTTACATCTATATTAAGACTTCTTGTTTCTTTGCAGCAAGAATACATAAGGGGAGTAAGCGCTTGGAATTTCAATCTTGAGGACCTAAAGAACCAGGCTGCCCTTGTAAGTTAGCATATTTCTGGATTAGTTAACAATACAAGGCAAGGCAGGGGACTAATTTATCTGGCTTGTAGATTTCAGATGACGATAGTTCACACGCTGAAGAGCCTGATTTCAGCAGAAAACAGTGTGAAACACAGGATGAATCTGCTCTTTCCTCTGAAAGGGATAGCAGCTCAGCAACAACTCCTAGTCAAGATGTATTATTTTAAACGATTCGCTATACGTGTTTTATCTTCTGCTGCACGGTGTCAACTAAACATGTCTTCTTCTTCTTTTTAGGATGAAATGAACGACATTCACGATTTAGATAGTTCTTTCGCCTCATTTCCAATCAAACCTCTTCAAGCACTCAAGTACATCCTATTCTCTAAAATTTTATCATCCAGCTCCTAGTATCTTGATTTTTCCAATCAAATTATAAAGGCAGTGGCACACTCACTGAGTAGTATAGAAGATTGTGCTCCATAAGTAAACTTTGTGTTTTGTATTCCAAAAGCTACACCGTTTCTGAAATTTACATGTGCTATTATGATGCAGAGGCTGCTTTGATATCAGCGAGGACGAGGAGAATGCAACTACTCCTGATTGGAAAGATCCAAACCTATCGAGTTCTGGAGGACATCTTTTAACAAAGGCTTCTATTGGATCTGTGACCCCCACCACCAAGGAAGACAACACTGCATCACAAAACTCTTCTTTACCACGCCATGTCATTTCTGAACAAAAGAAATATCTGAGTGGTTCAATTATAGCAGAGAGTACTTTCTCTCCAAAACGAATCACATCCGAAGCTGATAGGTTAGCATTCTAAAAACTTGTTTTTTAGTGTTTAAACCTATGTTGACGTGCTTTGGTGACTTTGAAGATCTTATTATGTACTTGAATAGCGAGTTAATTTTAAAGGCCAGTTCACTTACTTCTGCAGGGAGTTTCAGCAGCGTAGATATCAGACAGAGCGGAGCTACAGCGGATCATTGTATCGCACCAAGAGAGATACCGGTAATTAACCTCTCATCATCAGTGTACATGTAGTTCTTGTAGAATCTTCCATTCAAATACGGATTTATTTATGTAGGGGAAGAGACTTCAGAAGGCCCGCATGTGGAGCACAAGGGACGGTTTAAGGTTACATCAGCAGATCTAAGTCCCAAGGTATAACAAGTTCTATAGTCTAATAATTTTCATATGCTCATTCATATTTGTTGAAGCTCTTATGAAACAAAGTGGTGGAAACATGAAAGAGCAATGTTTGAAACATATAATTTGTGTTAATGAAAATGAAGATGTGTTTTGTTTTTGGTATGATTAGGCATCTACAAACTCTACCTCCACGCCGTTTGGCGGTGGTGGGTCAAGCAGCCCGAGCTCCTTCAATGCTACGAACGCCTCAATCCTTCCATCAGTTCAGTCAATTTTGCAGCAAAACACTATGCAGGGGGTAAAATTTAGAACCATGAGGAGAATTTTTATATACATTCAAGCTAGTTAAACACTCTTCTCTTGTGGCAGGAAGAGATTTTGAGACTAATCAAATACGTTGAGCAAACCACTGGTACCACAATCCTCTCTTATGTTTTTCGTATTTGTTGAAGAATTTGATATAAGTGTTCTGTGTTTGTTTTTGCCCTGTTTCGTAGTCAAACAGCCGGGATCACCTGAGACGATCGTAGACGAGCTATTGCAGGTAAAATGAAGAAAACTTTTAACAAATATGTCTTCAAATCAAATCAGATTTAAATGTTTAAATATTGCTATCATCTTTATGTAGACGCCTGCTGCAACGCCACGAGAGAGAGAACTTCAGTCCCAGTTCATGCTACTACAACAAAGGTACATATATATCCAGTTCTCTGATTACTAACTGTGAAGTTAACTATGAAATGTCTCATGGTGATTCTATGTGCGAACCAACGTTGCTAAACTAAAACGATTGTTATTGTTACTTGGAAGCAACATTGAGTTAGTTGTTTTTCTTTTTCATCTTTGATGCTAAAAGTCTTTGGACCACAACAGAAGAACTAAAAAAACAGAAGCAGAGAAATGGGCAGGTTAGTCTTTTCTCACATTGAATCTTAGAAACACACTTGCACAGCAATGATATAACCATTTTGAGATACAACTCCAAGCCTTCACATTTTCATTTGAATATTTTGTTTCTTATTTCTCTGCAGTTGGAGAATCAGTTAAACGCATTAACACAGAGAAACGATCAAGTCTCATAAAGATAAAGTCACAAGTCTCTCAGTAAAACATCAAATCCCCTTTCAAGGCAAAGGAAAAAAAGAGAGAATTTGTATGTTTTACAATATCTATACATATTTATTGGGTGTAATTTATATGACAGGTTCTTATATTATGTAACCAACTACTACAATATTTCTCTTCGTTTTGTGTGATTTATGTGGGTGTTGTTTAAAAGAGAGCAAACACTATTATATTTTTGTTTATTTATGTTTATCTGAAGAAAGTGTAGATTGTGATAAAAAAAAGTAGTAAAGATGAGTTTTATAAACCCAAAATACCCAATTAACATAACACTTTTCTCATCATCAAAACAGGTAATTGTTTTACTATTACTCCTTGGTAATGTAATAATGTTATCCTTTGCATGGACAAAAATTGTATTTTACCAAAGGCGATTCTCAATCACAGCCGCTACAATCTCCTTCAACGTCTCCTACACACAAAAGAAACCACACACATAAAATCTCTAAGCATAATTGCTTTTGTTGCAGAGTTCTATAGAATCAAATAAATGTTTTCAAGAGAAACGTAAAGTACCGAAGAATGATCTTTGAGACCAAGTGATAGAACCAGAGGCTTCGAAGGAACACAAGAACTGAAAAAAAAAATCAAAAGATATTGCATCATTATAAACAGTTAGATCACTTTTTATGTGTTCCAATGGAAAAGCAACGATAATCAAAGAGAGAGAGAGAGAGCGAGACCTTATGTGGTCAATGAGTCTTCGAGCAGTTGCTATCAACATTGGCTTCAAGAAGACAATACATTACCAAAGTCTACTGTTAAAGATATTGATAGGGTATTTAAGTATATAAATGTTACTACAATAAGATGAGATTTTGTTATACCTCATCACGCTTTCCGAATACGACCGAGACACTAAATGTTGGTTCAACAGACATCCCTTCTTCTTTCCTGTCAACAAAGAACACACAAATTTAATCAAATCAAGAACTCTCGAGAAATCGTAGAATGATGAGCAAGATCAAAATCAATCAAAATACGAAAGAGACCTTGCGTGCAAGATAGTTCCCATGGCTCCAATCTGTGTTGCAATGACCTGTAACAAAGTTGTGTATTGATTCGATTACAGTCAGAGATACCAAAACTATTGACTTTCAAAAAACAGAGCTTAAAGCTCTTACACATACTCACGAGGATATGATCTTCATAGCTACAGATCACAATCTCTGTCTTGTTTCCCTTTCAACACAAAACAAAAACACTGTAATTCAACACTAAAATTACAAAAACCAATTCGGACAGAGATATCGAACCCTAAAATTAAAAAAAAAAAATCAATTCCAATCTCCACACAAGAATCGAGAAAAATCTCATGAAGAATTATTCAATTAGATCTTCGAAGTACCTTATTTAATAACGATAACTTTCTATGGCGAACCGGAAAATCAGCGTCCAAGCTTTCCATTGTCACAGTTTTCGCTCTTTCTCTTCTTCTCCATTGTAACGCGTAGGTCTCTGGTAAAAAACAAAAGATACCGAAATATTAAGGCCTAAGTAAAAAGCCCAGTAACGGTATATTAAAAGCCCATTAGTATTCTCTATTCAAAAGCATCCACGTCAGCACATTTTATTTATCACGCGTGCACCTACTTATCATTTAACACGTGTTTGTCGAAAATATTTGGCGCTTTCTCCTCAGCCGAGCCATTCAAGCCGACTCGTTTTTAACCCTAATAACATGTTTTTTTCACTCCGTATTGTAAAAGTTTTTTTGTTTAAATAAATTATTTAAAAATAAAAAAAAACAAATTCGACGGTTTTTGACTTAAATTGTAACTTCATGGTCAGAGAGGATATAAAAGTTGGCCCAGAACTAAAATTGCTAAATTTTGACCACTTCTCGTTTTTTTTTTATCACTCGTTAATTGTTTGACCTAAACTAATTTAAAAACCTGATCAAACGATAATATTCACTAATAATGTTTAGTTATGTTGTTCAATTCCCTACGAGGTTATATTTTTTGGGAAAAGATTAAAATTTCTTAAAATATAGGTCCATCACTATTGCCAATTATGGATATTATGGAGTGACAATTAGACTTGCTAATAATAGTAGTTAAACTATATATCGTGGAATAGTTTTAATGATTTCATGACCACTAACTATATTTTGTTTTTTTGGCTTTAGGAGATCTTCCAAGCAAGAACTATGGATTAATTATAATTTTTAATTACACAAGTAGTAACCCTTGAGTTGGTGACAATCTGTGGCATTATTAATTGACTTGCGTCTCGAAACAAAAGTCTCAAACAGACAAAAGTATCGTCACCAAAAACTTATAAATAATCAGAAAATAATGGGTCAAATCATAATTCTTGAATAAAGGAAAATAATAAAGGAGATATCTAATTTCTATGACATCAAAATAATGTTACCTAAACGAAAAGACTTTATTTATTTGTATTGTAACTAAATTTAGGAATATTTAGTTAGTTACTATAGTCTTGATTCACTTAACTATCCTCTTGTACTAATAATAAGCAACTAGTTTAAAGTTTGACCGTAATGACTAAGTAGATGCAAAAAAGAAAGACATGGTATACGGCAACGGAATAATTATTTAAAAACCACTACCACTAAATTAATCTAAATTAGTTTAACAGTACTTGATTGTAACTTATCTGACTTTACATGGTTTACAATAATAATACTAGGAAACGACTTTGACCCTAGATCAAATATCAAATTATATTGTAATAATTCAAGTAAATAACGTGAAAAAACCTAAGTATACACCAAAGACGGCGTCGTATTAGTGAATGAGGATAAGGATATATATTTTTATAAGCCGAAGCTAAAGCCGAGTCGATAAAGTGGCTTTTTACTTCAAAGTACACTTGTCTCTCAACGAAAGAACAGAGAGAGAGAGAGACTCTTTTTGCTTATCTCATGTGTGATCTATAATAAACGCCCTCTCCTCTTTCTCTCTCTCTCTCTCTATATATATATATAGTCTTCCTTGTTTCTCTATCATCTGTGTAACTCTCTCTCTCTCTCTCTCTGTCTCTGCTTTCTCTGTACAATGAGAATTGTAAATGCGACGGAGATATTCTCGGCGGAGCTGAAGGAGTTCATGTGCTCCGCCGTGCAGAGACGGAGAGACGACGACGGATTTGGAAGATCTCGCGGTGGTAAATCGAGAAACGCCACGACGGATCTCGATTCCGACGACGGAAACAGATTGGTATGCGTTACAGGAGGCGTATCGTACTTAGGTCGCGCCATTGTTAAACGCCTCCTTGTACATGGATATTCAGTGAGAATCGTCGTTGATTGTGCAGGTCATTATTTTGATTTTTGATCCGTATTGTATGTTTAAAAGCTTGAAATTTTCGAAAAAATTGAAACTTTGAAAAGTTTAATTTTATTCTCCTCTGTTTCGAAAAAATTGCAGAGGACAAAGAGAAAGTGAGCGAGATAGAGGCTGACGCTGAAACGGCGTCGTATAGTAATAGGGTTAGTTCGGTAATTTCGAGATTAACGGAGGCGGAGTGTTTGGTTAAAGCGTTTGAGGGTTGTTGTGGCGTTTTCCACACCGCCGCGTTTGTAGATCCAGCTGGAATATCTGGTTATTCGGTATGTGTTTTTAATTTTATCATATACAATTAACAAAAAAAAATATTATCATATATAATGTGTATATAGTTACACTTTACGTACAAAAATATATTCATGCCCATACGTACGTACTAAGATATCATGTGCACATGGAATGTACATTCCAATTATTCAAATCATTTATCTCACTGCCATGCTTATTATTATTGAGTTTTAATCACTTAATTAATTATATACTAGATGAGGACCCGCACCTACGTGCGAGATTTATATTGTTGTAATTTTTATATGATAAAATATGCTTTTAAAAATATATAATCTACAATTATTTAGTAAACATGTATATTAAAAATTTCTACAATGAGTTGGATAATATGTTTTTCGTCTTTTTGTTTCAAAGAGTACAAAAAATTTTGTGAAAAGATTTTCTACGTGGATGTAGTTCTACACGGATGTAATATTTGTAAACATATTAACTAACACATTTTTTTAAAAAAATATTTGGTGTACTAAACATAAAATTACGAATAAAATTTGCTTATATTTAATAAATTATATATGACATTTTTTGACCCGTTCCAAATACTACATTTATATGTTTATCTTTTGTGATTTAAAATCATTTCTGAATTACCAAAAAAATCATTAGTGATTTAAATTTTGATCTATGACATTTTATGACCCGTTATAAAATACAAAATATTTTAAACTGATTTTTAATTCCAAATGTTTTTAATTATTGTCCAGATTTTTTCTTTTTGAAACTGATTTTATAATTGTTTGTTTTTAATTATTTTCAGGATTTTTTGGTTCCAAAACTGATTTTGAAATTTAAAATGTTTTTCTTGTTTATTGCATAAAAATATGTATTTATTTAATGAAGAAAAAAAAATCTAATTGTTTGTTTAATTTTCAATTGTTTGGGCCTTCGTGGTGGACTTTATGTATTTCATTTGTAATATACAAACAAAATCGAAACCATAGGTTATGTTATAAAAATGTAGTGACATTGTATGGTAATTAGAATTTTTTTTAAGGGTTATTTGTAAAAATGCTTTCCTTTAAATAGTATAGATAGTATTTTCATGTGAAATTGTATATAAAACATTTTACAGAAAAAGGTGTATTAACTCAAATGACTTTTATGGTTATGTAAACATAAATTTAATGGCTTACGTGTCAGCCTGCCAGGTGTGAAAACGAGAATGTATCAAATGAATTTTTTGTTGTTGTTTCTAGAACACTTTTTGATGAGTGAAACTGCTTTTTTGTTAATAAAGTGGTTATTAGTGAGTGTCATATAGTTTTCTGAATGTTCGTTGAATATATGTACATATTTTCAACCATAAAACTTACATTACCATAAAATTTTGCTTTAATTTTGCTTCTAAAAACTTAGATTCTTCATATATATATATATATAAATATATTTCTATCCTTTCTTGGTTTTGTTGTCTATTTATGTTATAAAAATGGTACTAACTCTTAACAACCAACATACAATAAATATAATTGATAGAAATTGCATTGTGAAATTTCAACACCTCACTTTATGAATAGATAGAAAATACGCCACTCTATTTTGAGACTTGAATAATTTATCTGTTTGTTGTTGACATTTGACAACATTAATCCTTAACCACCTGATTAAAAAAGATTCATTACATAGTAGTTACTAATTAGTTAGTATGCATTATTGCATTATGAAAATTTATACACAATTGATGGGTTCCACTTGTTATAATCGTGTACTCTCTTTTTAGACATCTTCTATACCTACCAACAGTGACACCTATCTAAAAGTGGGGTTTGATTGTGATGTTATTGGCCCCTACTATAACTTATCAACGGCCACTATTTAATTGAAACGTGTACTAGACAAAACATTGGTTCCATAATATCATACCGTACTCGATTCGTATGTGTCATCATCATATCAATATCAATAGAAAAGTCTACCTACCACTTTCTATTATATTAAAGTACTTAACCATTTTAATTAATTTGCTAATGTTGTGTAGAAATCAATGGCGGAATTAGAAGCAAAAGTGAGTGAGAATGTAATAGAAGCGTGTACAAGAACATGTACAGTGAGAAAATGTGTCTTTACATCATCTCTCTTAGCTTGCACTTTGCAAGAAAAATCATTTAACAATCTTGATAATCACTATGTTATCAATGAAGAAAGTTGGAGCGATGAACAACTCTGCATTGATAATAAGGTTAATTAATTAAAAGAAAATTCACAAAAAAAATTAATATATCTTGATGATAAGGTTATGGACCCACTAATAAATTACAATTTTATACTAATTTATATAACAGCTTTGGTATGCACTTGGGAAATTAAAAGCTGAGAAAACTGCATGGAGAATAGCAGATTCAAAAGGATTAAAGCTAGCGACTATATGTCCTGCTCTTATAACTGGTCATGACTTCTTTCAATGTAACTCCACTTCTACTTTAGCTTATATCAAAGGTAAAATTAAAATGAAACATGAATACCAAAATTTAGTAACCGTCCAATAATAATAATAATAATATTATTATTATTATATATAAAAAGTTGCATAACAAATAGTAATATGTAACATGTGTACGTAGTTCACGGGTGGTCCATTACAATATATAGGGAGACAAAGACAGCTAATAAGTTTTGACTTTTTGTTTATGTTTTTTTAAAAAAAAATTCAGGAGCAAAAGAGATGTATAGTAACGGATTATTAGCAACAATTGATGTGAATAGGTTGGCTAAAGCTCACGTTTGTTTATGGGAAGGTTTAAGTAACAAAACTGCGTTTGGTAGATACATTTGTTACGATAACATTCTCTCTAGAAATGGTGCTGAAAATCTTGCTAAAGATATTGGTGTCCAAATCGAAAAGATTTGCGGTTCAGACGCAGACGCAAACGCACAAGTTTCATCTCCTAATTTACAAATATCGGATAAGAAGATATTAGATCTTATGTCAAGAAGTCTACGATGTTGCTTTCATGAAAGTTAGTTAGAGTCGACAAAAAATTTCAAGTAGTATAGTTTTAAGCTAGTGATGTAATGTTTTGTTTTTTATATAATTTTCTTCTTTTTATATATAATATGGTTTAGTATTTTATTTTCTTGATAATCATTGTTTATGATCAATAATTGCATGAATAATCTTTTTGTGTGGAGTGAGGTTGTTATAAAGGGCAGTTAGAGTAGGTATTCGTTAAAATTTTATATATTATTGAAAAGTTTAAAAGTATTTTGTTTCCAGTTCTAGGTAGCTAACTATAAGTCAATAACGATCAAATAAAGCAAATTTAACCTAAACGGAAATTTAATTCTGGCCGGTGGAAAATAACAATCATTTCTCCATTTTGCATGCATTTTTATATATTAATTAATACATTTTCAATATTTAAATTATGACGTAATAATTAGTTGATCCAACACGCAACCGGTTAATACACAACAAGCAATCTGTTCGAACCAGAAACAGTACATTGAATGACACGTGTCGCCATTATAAGAAGAGAAAAATAACAGAACGAATGATTAACTGAAGAAGACTGATGTGTGCGTAAGCCAGGCGGCGAAGCGACTTGTCTTTTTTTTTTCTTTGATTTTTTTTTATTTCTATTATTACATAAAATAAAAGAAGAGCATCTCAGTTTATCCACGTGGCGATCTCAGAATCAAGTGCACGTGCAAAGTGTTTTGTAGACAAAGTCACACCAAAAGGCAGCAACACCACAGAGAAAATTGCGTGAACGCCGCTGCCTATTTTTTATGTTTTAAAAGGGCACGGAAAATCATAAATTATATTTAATAGTTACTCTAAATTTAATTTATGCTTCAAAATCAAACATAAAAGTATCTACATTTCAAAATCAACATACAATTAAACAAGGTTTTAATTATTTAACATTTATACCAGAAAATCAAAATACTTTTTTTTGTAATGTTGGTGTTATGAGTGTAATTATATGAAATTATTAAAAGAAATCTCGAATCAAATATGCAATAACTCGACTGTTAAATGCATCACTGAAACGTAGAAACTTGAATGTTACATTTTTTCATGGCACTGATACCATTGCACAGTTGTACTTATATCCATCATTGAACGCAACCTACTTAAGTGCATAATCTAAGATCCTTTTGCCATCAATGAAGTAATATTTAGATTTATTTATCTTTTTTTGTTGTTGAATTTTTGACAACAATGAAGTAATGTTTAGATTACTTTAAAAGTCAATAAAAACTTTTATTAAAATAAAGAAATATTTATATAATTTGGGTATTTGTTAGTATTTTTGAAGTGTTAAAAATGCATAGAAAGCAACACAATTTTGGGCCGAGTTCCCATGATATGATTCTCTCTGTCTTCGGGACTCATCGAACACCAAGCTCCGATATTTCCTATAAATTCCTACTACAACAAAACTTATTCTTGTTATTTTATTTAAACTAGTTATTTAAAATATTCATGTTATTGGCAATTATCACAATTATACTTAATTTCACGGAAAACCCTTTTTGATTTTGAAAATTTCAAAAGAATGTATAATTAAAACATTAATTTTGAATAGAAAGAAGGATCGACACATAGCTAAAGTCCATAGCGCAACAGTTTAATAGAGTAATGCTAGTTCAATTTTCGATCCTCATGTTGTCGAGTGCCTCGAGGCCAAATATCTTCTCACAAAACGTTTTATTTATTAGTGTGCATGACATTTGTCTATAATAGTACATAGTTTTCAAAATACTTTTATTAAAGTCCAAAGTCGGATTGTAATCGTATACATGAAGTAAAAGAGTGATATAGTTTCGAGGAGTTAATTACATGCATGCTTGACTCTGAGTTTACTTACAGATAATACGGTCATGTAACGCTAAGTAAGTAAGTAACTTATTCGAGTCACGTAAGAGCCAAGAGGATAAATTACTTTAAGTACGTTAATCGTTAGCGATTAATAAACGTGATTATATTTATTGGCTAACTCTTTGTTCTTCTCAAGGGGTTTCTTCTATCCTACGAAATATGCTAATTAGTATGATACTATATATATATATATATACTTTGATTGGAAAATCATAAGTAGTCATTACCACGTCATCGTCGTATCATTTGAAAAATAATATTTAGCAACGCTCAGACCAGTATTGTATGATATTAATATTATTGAAAGTGAGGTTTGTTTCGGAAATTAAATTATATATTGTTTTATTGCAAAATATTTAACACATTGATCGTTCCTCGTTGTAATGTAGTATTATATATTTTGCAATTATATAAGGTTATAGCATTTGATTATGATCGATCATTATCGTGAATCACTGAATCTTTAAACATATCACACATTTCTCGGCTTTTGATGGATATTATATTTCTCGAGTAATATATCATCAAAGCTAATATCGAATAATTGAATGTAATATAGTAGCTTAATTCTAAAGTTTTAAACGGAAATTTCATATTTTTCGTGTAAAAGTAGATGCAAACTATTTTTTCAATTTGGTTAACAAGACTACTTGTAAACATAAAACGCATTATTAGATCATATAGTCGTATGTGGTCATATATCGTGAAAATATAATATATTCTATTGAATCAACTCTTTCGAAATAGGGCTTTACTCAGATTTATAAATAAAAACTAGAAGTATTGAGTGTAGTTAATTAAGCTCCGTAACCAACGACGGGTTGGCTCAGTCGGTTAAGCGCAGTCGTTGGTGATGTTGTGCTCCTGAGTTCGAACCGCGTTGGGAGCGATGATTTACGCCATTAATTGGTATTATCAAAGGCTGGTCGCGAGCCTAGGAGGATTATGGGTTTCGGCTCAGAACCTCCTGGTTTAACAAAAAAAAAAATTAAACTCCGTACATGTGAATATGAAAAGTGAGAAAATATAAATATATTTAAACAGAGGGAGAGAGAAACTAAAATAAACTATATAAATAGAAAAATATGTATAAATGGAGCCTTTGCTAGATCATATCATCTTTCTCCATCCTCTCCTTTATTCTCCTTCTTCTTCTCCTTTTCTTTGGGTTTTAATCTCCTCTTTCTCAAAACACAGGTTATCTCTTCATTTAAGATTATTACAATAAATGAAAATGCATCTCTCTTGATCCTTTAAGTAGACACATAACTAAATTATATATAGTACTCAAAGAAAGCAACTTAAGGAGTTATCAAAGGTAATCCACCATTAACCATCTCTAGCTACATTTCTCTCATCATTCAATCATTTTTTTATTAGGGTTTTTTAGGTTTATGTTCAATTTTATCCCCTCTATGGTTACTTAATTATATTGATCATGCGCTTAATTAGTTTATATTATATTGTTCACGGTTGATATATATTCATAATTATAAAGAGCTTCGATTATTTATTATAAATTCTGATTATACGATTACTTAGCTTATAGTGACTTTTAGGTTGCATGTGTGTACTTTTGAGAAACACACAAATGTTTCATAATTAATTTTCATTCTCATTTTACTTATATAAAAACTTCCCTAACTAGATTTAGCTTCTAATATATAATGGTAAACCATGTTTACAAATAATGTATGGGGACATGTGGGTGTGTATATGTAGAGTGTATTAACATGCAAATTATATATACATTTTTAAAAAAATTAACCCACCATTTTGCACTTCTACCCTGTACAAGTGAAAACGGATGACTGGGTCCCAATGGCGGTCCTGAGCACTAGCGGGACAAACACGTGCTTGCGGGCCAACTTTTTTTAAAAAAAGTTAGCATGAAAAGCAGCCCATTTTTTTTAAAAAAATGTAAAATCGGCCTATATTTTTTTATTTAGAGTGCGACCCTTCTAAAAATTTCAAAACTCAGGAACGACACTGCTGGGACCCACTCCGTAAAAGGGTGAAATATATACATATAAAATAAAAATCTTTTTAATCTCTTAAATCGAAACTTTACTATTTTAGAATGTTTCGAGTAAGATTTTCACTCTCGCAGAAAAATAAAAATGAAACAATCTTTCTTTTAATAAAGCAACATCTACGTGATCTATTCTATCCTGTAAAAAAAGTAGTTTAAACATCATTTTTTTCTTGAAATTATTGAGGGAGATTCCTTATAGACTTTTCTAGGGCTATATTATTTTATAAGGCTATTGATTATCTTTTGTTTTAATAAGCTAAGTTAGGAGGTACACTATAAAAACCACAATAATTTAATGAAATTTATAATCATATCGTTTTTGTAATACTAGTATTTTATTACGGGCCACGTAGTTGGGCCATTAAGAAGACCCGGCAGTCCACGTGAAAGAGAATCCTTCCCACTAACCATCCACGTTATCACATTAAGCTTTTAATATTTTTTATTTAGTTAATCATTATTATATTAGCCTACCATAAATTTGTGTTGGTACAACAATCTCCATTTTTGTGTATTTTAGCATAAGCTGCTTTAAGATTTTAAAAAATAAAATTATTTTCTTAATTTAAAATGACAACTTATATAAATATAAAATAGTAGTGTGTTTAAATCAATACAACTTTTTGTGTTGTCAAAAAAAAAAAAATCAATACAACTTTTTGATCCGAGTTTTATTTTTTTTTTAAAATAAGAGGTTCCTACAGGCTACCACAAACAAAAAATATCATTAATTCATTTCATATCCCTAGAAACACTCCCTATTAAAACATTCAAAAACTTTATTTATTTCCGGTGGTTAAATCCCGAAAAAAATAAAATAATTCGAATTCTGTCCCCACGCGCTCTTCGCACTCTTCAGGTACTCGAAACCATAAACCGAAAGTGTTTTATTGCGTGGTTCTCACGCGCGATAGAAGAGCGTGAGGGAGTAGTAAATCTAAACCTGAACTGTCTTGAACTTGAAGTCATTAAGTGAAAAATGCATGGAAAATCTCAAGTTGTTGTTTCCTACACCTCTCTGCTTTCTTCAATTTTTTTTACTATTTCCTATACGTATCAACTTGTAAGCAACACTTTTTCAAACTTTTAATCCATATACACACACACTATATATATATACATTTATGCATTAGTATATTGCATATATATATATATAATATACTCTATATATAAAGCTTATAGTTTTCTCAATATTATTATTTTTGTATCTAGCAGAGATTCTGTTTTTGATGGAGGAAAACCCGCATCGAGTTTCACGTAGAAACACAAGCGGGACCCACTATCAAAACGACGCCGTAGAAGAAGATAACCGTCGTCAACGGCATTACAACCACCACCACCACACATACGGCGAAGAAATCAAATGCTCCGGCGGCAAAAGATGCCGCGGGTCATCGTGGGCAGCTACGGCGATTGCTGACTGTGTAGCTATTTGTTGCTGTCCATGTGCCATCATTAACTTTCTTACTCTAACTTTTGTTAAAGTCCCGTGGATGATCGGACGGCGATGTCTCGGCGGCGGTGGTCGGAGTAATAAAAACAAGAAGAAGAAGCGGAGGATGTTACACAAGAGACAACAACAACAACGACGTGGGAGAATAAACGGTGAAGATGATGAGGAGGAGGAGGAGAAATGTTGTGGTGGTGGTGGTGGAGGAGGAAGAGGATGTTGTGGCGGCGGAGGAGGTTATGACGATCACCGGTTTGTGGTGGAGAGAGATGGTAGTTTAACGAAGGAAGAGGAGGAGGAGAAAACGACGGCGTTTAGTGAGTCGAGAATAAGTGCAAGAGTAGAAGCGGAGAGAGTTTGGTTAGAGTTGTATCAAATTGGTCATCTTGGATTTGGTAGAGTCTCCTTCACTGGTATTCAATGATTTTTATTAATCCAAATAATTTTTAGGCAATTTTCTAGTTACAAGTATTTCGGAAAATCTATTATGTTAATATTTCTTACCGAGCAAAATGGTTTAAATAAATCCACCATATATATATATATATATATCTGCAAAAATGGTTCCAAAGAGCATACAAATGTCAAAACTTTTATTGATCGTCTACAAATAAAAACAGTATATATTTGCAAAAAAATCTTTCAATCAAAAAAGTTAGAAAAGCTAGATCCACGGTATGATTAGAGTATCTTTTTTGAAAAATATCTATATGTTTCAAGATTTAATCCATAAGATAAACACGACATGTTGACAAAAAATAAAATAAAATAAACATGATATACATGTAAAAAGATAAATTATCCTAGAAAACAGTATAATTCGGATCCATGGATTGGCCTAAATTTTAAGGCCCACAATAGAAAAGCCTTACGACAATGCGTATTTTAGCAGCGCACAATACCCTTTGCATTCACAGAGAAGTACAATGGTTCGTCTCTAGGGTTTAAACGCACAATCTCAACCATGAAATCACGACGGAGGAACGACCGGGAGGATCGCCTAACCGATTCCCAACCAAAAACGCGGGCTGGGACCTCAATCAACGGTGGAGAAGACTCAATTCACATACCAATCGATCTAGTTATGGAGATACTCTCTAGATTGCCTGCGAAATCAATAGCGAGGTTTCGTTGCTTGTCGAAGCCATTGGCTTCCTTACTCCGCCTTCCTGACATAACTGAGCAGTTCTTGACCAGATCTTCTTCTCGCCCTCCCCTCTTATTCGCCTGCCAAAACGAAGACGACCGTGAGTTGTTATTCTTCTCTACACCTCAGCCTCATAATCCTCGAGAGGATTCTCCTCCTCCTCTTCTACTCGCTAGCTACCATATGAAGATCCCTTTCGATTATTCAAAAGACGCATTTCGAACTATTAGAGGTCTATTCTTTCTTAGCGATAAGGTCGGTAAGCGTGTGTTGTCTGTGATTTGTAACCCAACCACTAGAGAATATTTAACTCTACCTAAAGCCAAGACGAGGAAGAGGGCAGAGATTACCAGCTATTTCGGGTATGATCCTGTTGAGAAACAATACAAGATATTGTCTATGACCGTCCCAACCTTTCCTATGGGAGCTCATGCGGTGTCCGAGGAGCATCAAGTTTTAACACTGGGGAATGAGAAACCGTCATGGAAAATGATCAAATGTTGCGTACCACATTATCAAAAACGTGGTGGGATATGTATTGAGGGTGTTTTGTACTATCCAGCATCAACCAATTATGTTTCCAATGTTTCTATGATAGTTTGCTTTGATGTTAGGTTTGAACAATTCAGATTCATTCAACATCCCGTCATTGAACATCCCGGTGGAATTCTTATAAACTACAATGGGAAACTTGGAGTAATTTGGACTAAAGAGCTATGCGTTGTCCGTGAAATAACTACAAGCTTTAGGTTGTGTATTTTAGAAGATGTTAAAAAAGAAAAGTGGTCAGAGCATACGTACGTATTGTCAGCTTCATGCAAGAGCGTATTTGGGAACAGCTTCTTAGAATTTGTTGGAGTGACTCTGTCAAATGAACTCGTGTTGTCACCTTGCTCCGGTCTTCCCAACCAAAACAGGCCTTACTACATTTACTACTACAACTTGGAAAGAAACACGGCTGTGAAAATTGGAATACAGGGGATGGAAGTGTTTGCGGATGATAGAGTTCACACTTTTGTAGACCATGCAGAGAACGTGAAGCTTATGGAGATGTTTCAAAAACCATATTATAATTTGAGATCTTGTAGGAGAACATAACTTTAGTTACAATCCTTTTGCTATTTGATTTTGGCCTTGTTTTCATGTGGACAAATTTGAATATTTTAGTAATATGGGACTGTTTAATTATATAGTACTCCCTCCGATTATTATTAAGTGACGTTCTAAGCTTTTTCTATGTTTGTAATTAAGTGACGTTGGGAGATAATTTTCTTCTACGGTTCCTAATATACCCTTATTTACACCCACAACTTAGCTATAGTCATCACCATAGTCCCGTCAACGGTCACAACACACAATTTTCCGGCGAACGCCGTAACTTGTTGAGTTCCTTTAAGCATCTCCAATTGAACCGATTTTGAATTTGATCGGTCGATTACGCCGAGCCCGTACGTACTCGCGACGTAGATTACGCCGTCGCAGATCCGACGGAGCACCACCGTCTCGGAGATCCGATTAGAGGAACGAATCTCCACGTTGACGAGATCGGATAGAAAATTAATGGACGAGATATCGCCGGAGAGAGCTCTCTGTTCGTTGCCGGAGACGAGGATGAAGACGATGCGACGGTGGAAGAAGAAGAAGAAAATGGCAAATTGGTTACGCTGCTCTCATTGTTGTCTTTGTAATGTTGAGGGCAAAATAGTCAATATACAAGTCTTTTAAATTAAAAAAAATTAAGTAAAACGTCACTTAAATAAAATCAGAGGGAGTAGTAGTTACCAATTCTCGTTTTACTTATATTTTGAAGGTGTACACAGATGTCAAAACTTGTATTTGATCGTCTACAACTAAAAAAGCAGTAGATGATAATAACAAATTTTGCAAAAAGAAAATTTTCATTTAATAAAAAAGATTACAGAAAGCTGGATCCATATTTAGCGATTAGAGTGTTTTTTTTATTTTTTTTAAAGTATTTATACGGATCAAGATTTAATCCATGAAATATACATGACCTACATGTAAAAGAGAAAAGCAAATTATCCTGGAAAACATTATAATTCGGATCTATTGATTAAGCCCATTCATTATAAACTATAGTGTTGGGCTAAATTATTAGGCCCACTAAAGAAAGGCCTTACGACAATGCGTATATTAGTAGGATTCGCAGAATTATTATGTTAATTTGCGCTTTCCGCGCACAATACCTCTTGCAATCACTTGTTTGCTTGATGATTGAATAAGCTATCAGCTCTTTCTCTCTCTCTCTCTCTCTCTCTCTTCCCCGCCTCCTTCTTCTGTAAAACGAAAGAGAGAGAGAGAAAGAGATACTTTCAGAGATTCGGTGAAGCAATGGGAAGCGAGCCAACGCGAATGATGGTGGCGGTGAACGAATCGTCGATCAAAGGCTATCCGCACGCGTCGATAAGCAGCAAAAAGGCATTCGAGTGGACATTGAAGAAGATCGTTCGGTCCCATACTTCTGGTTTCAAGCTTCTATTGATTCACGCACAAGTTCAAGACGAAGACGGTTTTATTCTCTTTTACTTAGTATATCGTCTGTTTTGTGTTCTTCTATGCTTTTATTTTTCCAGGGGCGTCTCTGTATAATGTTGATCTTAGGTTTCAATAATGACCTGTGCTGGATCATTAGAAGAGTCTATTATCATGTTCTGTATCATTCACAAGCGATCTTTTTGTAGAAAGCAAGAGAGTAATCATTTAGAGTCCAATGTTTTGTTCGTAAAGATGATCTTTACATGTTTTAGTCATGAATTTTTGATTCAGGTTTTGATGACATGGACAGCATATATGCTTCCCCTGATGATTTCCGACAAATGAGGGACCGTAACAAGGCAAAAGGACACCACCTTCTTGAGTTTTTCGTTAAGAAATGTCACGAGATCGGGGTAAAAGACTCTGTTTAGCTCGTAAATATACCCATATCTGTCTTTATATGTTACTTGTATCATCTTAGTTGTTGAACTTGTAGGTTGGGTGTGAGGCATGGATCAGGAAAGGCGATCCCACGGAAGTGATATGCCATGAAGTGAGGCGTGTCCAGCCAGATTTTCTAGTTGTGGGAAGTCGTGGTCTCGGCCCGTTCCAAAAGTATGTACAATCCTCACACATGACTCAAGTATACTCATTGCTTTGTAGTTCACCATGTTCTAGAATCACAGACTAATGTGTAATGAAAATCACACTTGTTACTATTAGACAGGGTATTTGTTGGAACCGTGAGTGAGTTTTGTGTGAAGCATGCAGAGTGCCCAGTGATCACAATCAAACGCAGTGCTGAAGAAAGTCCACAAGATCCAGCTGATGACTAAATTCCATAAGCAAGTAAGCTTGTTCCAAGACCGATAAAGAAACAGAGCTCTGTTGATTGATCTTGTAAGTGCGTCTGTAGTTGGAGTAGATGATTCACACAACATATACAATAATTGTGTGTGCAGTTCCTCAACTCTCGCTCTTTAGTCGAGCTGGATTTAGAAACTGAGAGAATAGTAAAAAGTAAAAACTATCACGGATCCATTACAGGCCAAAAAAGGTTTGAGGTTGGGTTTAGAAACTACACACAAACATAAACATATGCTTATAAGCAAAAATCAAACATAATGTCTCTTTCTTCTTCATTCTTTTGCTAGCTTTCTCTTTCAAGTACAAGAATGTTTCATTAGCTGCATCATGCCTACACTCGATCAAAACAAAGGTTTGATCAATAATCATGAATCATATGTTGAGCAACACGGATAGAACACACAAGTGAATACACTATCATATAGGAAACAAAAAGTGTAAAGATTTATGTGGATTGGTGGGTTTTCAAGTAAGAATATAAACATAGATGATACATCCACGATCTCAAAACACAAACCTCAAGCTGTTTCAATACTTTCAAAACAGTGTTTCTTTCAATTTTCTACTTAGTTCTATAAAATGGGAGTTTTAGTTAGTTACCTTGCTAGCAATGTTGTTTGAGAGCCAATCAAGGCCTTCATAGAGACCTTCTCCAGATGTGGCACAAGTGCTCTGAATGTACCTGTTATAGAAAGAAGCATAAAAGTTAAACTCTACCACACTTTGTGATCAATCTTACCACATTAAGGACAAAATTTCTAGAAAGAAGTTAACTTTTACCAATGGCGTTGGCGAAGAGAGTGAAGTCCAAGCTTGTCGGTTATTTCTGCAGCGTTCATTGCATTTGGAAGATCTTGTTTGTTTGCAAACACAAGAAGGACAGCATCCCTCAGCTCATCCTGCAAACACAGTTTAAACCAAATTACAAAAGCACTGTTTCTGTCTTGCTATGAGACAAGACAAAGTCAGATAGCTAACCTCATTCAACATGCGATGTAACTCATCCCTTGCTTCCACAACTCTGTCTCTGTCATTGCTATCAACCACGAATATAAGACCTTGTGTGTTTTGGAAGTAGTGCCTCCACAGAGGACGGATCTGTTTTACAAGGAAGTTGCATTCTTGTCAAATAATAGAATAAAGAAGACAAACACTAAGACACTGGACGAGGAGACAAGGAGCCACATGAATAAGTAAAACGAGGTAACACACAAAGCTAGTTCTAGTCACACAGAAAACATTGTCATGCTGAGCAATTTGAAAAGTCAGATCCAAAGCATAAATCTAAACTGAGTGCAATGATCTAACTTCTAAGCAAGACTTAAAAGTATGTACCTTGTCCTGACCCCCCACATCCCAAACAGTGAAGCTAATGTTCTTGTACTCAACAGTCTCCACATTAAACCCTGTAAACAAACACCGATTAATATCGATTAATATAAAACCACAGCGAGCAGAAGAGAATTACATAAGATTCACAGAGACAACACACAATCTAGAAACAAAAAAATATAACAAGATCTCAACACACAATTACAAAGACTCTGATTTGAGGAATCGTTAAAACTTACCAATGGTCGGGATGGTGGTCACGATTTCGCCAAGCTTGAGCTTGTACAAGATAGTTGTCTTACCAGCAGCATCAAGACCTACCATAAGAATCCGCATTTCTTTCTTTGCGAAAAGCCGGCTAAACAATTTTGTGAAGTTAAGCCCCATCGTCCTTTAGCTAATGCTTAATATCCCTGAATCCAAAACAAAACACAGCTCAAGCTAACCACAGATCACAAAGTCTGAATCTTTGACAAAACATGATCAGGTCCAAATAATCTCAATATGAAATTTTCAAACCAACCCATTAACACAGATTAAGACTTTTATATTGATATCAAACCAATGAACGAAAGAAGAAGAATCTACCGATCAATCTATTGATGCTCTAAGAAGGAAACAAAACTATTATACCAGAGATGTTGAGAGACGATGTTACAGAATCTGAATCTATGAATTGGCATATGCGAGAAGAAGAAAAGTTTTCACCTTACGAAGAAGCTCCAATGAAGGATCTGCTGTTGAACAAGCCCCGCGACTTTCGAAGAGAAAAAGTCTCTCCGTCTCTCTCTTTCTCCCTCTAGAGCTCCAATTATAGAATATTTACCGATATAGTATCATATTTATTGTATAATTGAATTATCACCCCAAAGAATCACATAACTACAATTTCATCCTTATTAATTTTTGTTCAATGGGCCCGTTATGTCACCACCGAATCCATTTTCATACAATTGAAATTAACTAGTTTAATGGGCCCGTTATGGCAAAAAAATGCTAATAAGTCATATCAATTGCATTCTAGTCCCTATATAATATTATTATTTTATATTTCGCTTGAAACTAAAGGAGATTACAAAAAGAATCTAATTCAATCGTTACTTATCACTAGTCTCCACACAAATTCAATTCTACGCTCTCTTCTCTTCGTGCTTAGCTAGCTATGGCCGTCTGTAACTGTTTCATCCAAGCTCCACCGCTTACTCGCTTTTTACTACCGGTTTTCTCTCGCCGCGCCATGAATCTCTCCGCTGGTTACGGTCGGTTCAAAGCCACCGTCATGTTCTCATCCACCGTGAAACGGACCGGACCTTTGATATCTCCGGTACGCCCTCAAGTAAAACGCGCCTCGCGCAAGGACGATGAAGTAGCTTCAGGTAACTTATTTGAGCTGATAGTAGTTGTGAATTTGTGATTAATTAGTCTATGAGTATCTTTTGCTTTTGGTTTAAGATGTGTGATTGAATTTTTTTTTTGTAAGTTTTTGATTAATCTTTGTTTGTTTGGATTGTTCGTGATGTGATTTTGTATAGAGTCTGATCTTCAATTTGAGACGCCTTTGAAGATTGTTGAGTATCCTGATCCAATACTAAGGGCTAAGTGCAAAAGGATTAATGTTTTTGATGAGAATTTGAAGAACTTGGTAGATGCTATGTTTGATGTTATGTACAAGTAAGCTCTATTATCTAACTAGCTCTTTGATTTGTTTTTTATGATGTTATGACACTGTGGTTAATATTGCTATTGGACAGAACCGATGGCATCGGGTTATCAGCACCACAAGTAGGTCTTAATGTTCAGCTCATGGTGTTTAATCCGACAGGGGAGCCTGGTGAAGGAGAAGAAATTGTTCTCGTGAATCCGAAAATCAATAAATATTCCGATAAATTAGTACCGTTTAACGAAGGATGCCTGTCTTTCCCTGGGATCTATGCTGATGTAGTTGTATGTTCAACATCTTTAGACTTTTTATCTTACCAAATTCGTGTTTCAATTCTTGGAAAATAGTTTTCATGTGATTGGTTTTGCTTTTCAGCGACCACAATCGGTCAAGATTGATGCAAAGGACATTACTGGTGCAAGATTTTCAATCAGTCTATCACGTTTGCCTGCCCGAATCTTTCAGCACGAATACGACCATCTGGAGGTTCTTTCTACACTTTCACTTTGATATCTTTTTGGACAACTCAATGGCGTGAAATAAATCAGAGATAAAGTTGATATATTGTGATAGAATGGTATGTAAATTACAGGGAGTTCTCTTCTTCGATAGAATGTCGGATCAAGTTCTTGACGGCATTCGCGAAGAGCTAGAGGTTAGTAAAACTGTAGCAGGACCGAGTCTATATATACAATAACTAGTAGTTACCTTTCACCAAGTAGTGAATTTATTGAATATCTTTGCATTAGTAGTCCATTGTATTAAATACTGTTAACCTTAATTCTAGAATATTCCTGACAAGTTTTGCACCACAGGCCCTAGAAAAGAAGTATGAAGAAAAAACTGGATTGCCAAGCCCTGAAAGAGTACAAGCACGACAAAAAAAGAAAGCGGGAATTGGCTTTGGCAAACGTTGATGAGACATTCTCACACAAATTTTTCGTTTCATCTTTGTGAAGGATATGGGTAAAACTGTTATTTCAGAATTTAGAATGTTGGCCTTTTAGTTTGGAACTGAGTTTAGAATGTTCTTCCCGGCTATGTTAACCATGTCGTGGTTTATCCTTTGTTACGAAGTAAATGCATCAATTTTTTACTTGTGTTCAAATCTTTGGTATATAGACGTTTATATATTATATAGCTTGGGAATTGTTTAGCCATAATTGTTAGATTTCTGCCTCACAGATGAAATCCTTCCTTAGGCTATGAGTTGGGGTCTCTTGCTTTGACTTATGACCGGTATTAGTCTTTAACAGAATGCAATACATTAACAAGCACCATGCTACATTTTGTTTGCAATTAATATATACAAACTAGTGTAAGAGAAACCAAGGAATCAATCCTGATTTATTTGTATTATCCTATCTTTATCATTTTACTTCAACAGTTTACACAATTTCTTGCTCTAATATCAGCAAGCATTATTGTGAGCCTGATTTGCAGCTGCTGACTTGTCTGTTTTCAAACACTGAATTGGTGGAAGAGTCTTAGTTTTCAGGTCACCGTGTGCTTCCCAGCAGAAAGGATCACTTAAACTTGCTTTATCTGTGGACGGCTTAAGCTCTATGGTCGACAGTGAGATCCCTGTGCATGGCAAGCTATCACTGCAGGCAAAGCGTACAGGTTCCTTTGTGTAAGTACCTTTTATGTTAATGTAGTTTATGTTTGATACAGCGACTGCTGAAGTTTTATTGTGGCATCCTCCACCATCACAGTAATATTGATCTATTAATATCGGATTGGCTACTTCGTTGACTTGAATATTTGAAAACATTACTTGTTTTACGGACCCTGACCCTCCCTAACATTAAACATGATAGAAAGTTGTCAGCATCTTTGAACTGTTATCACATGCTAGTTTTAGTTATCTTTGCCTCTATAATGTTATGCAAATGTTTTTGATGGGTATTTTTACCTGCCATGATTTTATTCGAACGCCATTAGTAGTTTCATGCATCCTGACATCACGGACAGTTATGTTTGATACACACGCCTTTGTGTTCTCCTTGCCTAGTCCTCCAATGCTAATTCCATGGCCAGGCCCACAATCTACATCATGTATGTAGATATTCGAGCACCCAGTTTGAATTGATATACAATCATCTCCTGTTATAGAAAGCAAATAAGTTGTTAAACTTGTGATGATTTGACTTGTGTGGGATATGTTTGAAGTCTGTGGTTACCACAAGCCAACGTGCTTCGGTAAATAACGGCATCTTGAGAGTTTTGCAGGTGGATTCCATCTGTGTTTGGGGAATCTCCAGGGGATGAAGTTGTGAAATCAAACACTTGGATGCTTATGCAGTTATCAAACTTGAGATGTGTCTGAGGACTGTTCTGTATGGTTATTCCATAGACAGTTACACCCTCACTCCCGTAGAACCTCAAAGCCTACATACCAGCCAAGGTAATTAATTTTAGTTTCAAATATTGGTTTTTATCGATATCTCCATCCATGAGACGAACAAAATGAAACTCACTGTTGGTTTAGTTCCTGGCATTTTAGTATCCAACTGACCCTTCATCTTTTAACAAGAAGTAGAAGTTATTACAAGATAGATTTCTCAGTTTTGTTCAGGTACGAAAAATTGAGTATTGTTATTACCATGCCGTTCTTAGTTATTGACTCTGTTTCATCTGCTGGATCAAAGTTAGGGGACTTATTCCACCATACCGATCCTCTTCCATCTATTACACCTTTTCCTTTGACAGTGATTCTCTTGAGTGATTTGAACTCTATCCATTGCAAGAGACCTGAGCCCCAGGCACTTGAACTCGTTGGAGCTATGATCTTTCCATCTAACTGCACAATGTCCAAATATATTTGGTCACAGATATATATATATATATATATATATATATATATATATATAAGTAAGATGCTCGAATAATATCTCTGTTTTTGTTTCTGTTTTTGGCGAGTCACCTGAAAGACTATGTTCTCTTTACATTCTTCTCCCATGAAGGAAACAGGTCCAACAAGGAACAGAGAATCAGATGGAACTAACAATGTCGACGCTGCCACCTTACAAGCTTCCTTCCAAGCATCTTCAAAAGCCTGCAATTTTTTACCGGTACACTGATCATCAAAATCTTTTATCTTTTTCAACGTAATGGTTTCTTTATATATCATTAAAACAGATATCTAAACTAAAGCAATGCTCATTCACCTTCGAGTCATCACTTTTCCCGTCACCTTTTGCGCCATAGTCAAGGACATTGAATGTTCCTGAACTTCCCCCTTCAGCGATAGACCTGTGGTTTCCTCTCCAGTGTTCACTGTGCCTAGCACCGGTCCCAAACCTCGAAGAGAATAAAGAGATTACAAGGAGAAATCTCAGTGCAAGCCATTTCAAGGTTAGTCTATACATCTTTAGTATCGAATAAAATCTGATTCTAGGAAGAATGGTTTTAGATTTGTGTATGAATATTAAGTGGTAAAGGGAGTTGCTCATATTTATAGGTTAGAGAAACAACACTGTTATGCATATGAGTTACAGTTAAACAGTTGAATGAGGACAAAAAGCTTTGGAACTCTCTTCCTCTTCAAGCATGTTCTACTCGTTTGCTATATTTTAGCTTATTCTATTGACCGTATCATCACATTATACCTATGATTTTGACTTTGATTGTTCTTCAATATCATCGTGCACCATCAGAATCTTTACTTCAATTCCTTGCTACTTCGAATTTGTTTTGGTCTCTACTAAGTATTAACATCAATTAGTATTTTCTGACATTAATTTTAAAGATTCATTGCATGGCTTTGTTATGACTAATGTTGAGGTTTCTGTGCAGTTCTTTAGTAGCTAGAGAGACAACTGATCACGGTCGTTTACATTACAACAACATGGGTTTTTGTCTTGTCAGATACTTAACCGGTCTTGGTAAGCTCTCCGGTTTAATCAAAACCAATTACAAGACAAAGCTAGAATTAGCAAAGGCTTCATGAAGAGTCAAGAAAAGTTGCCATACAATTACAGGCAAGTCACGTAAACCTCATCGTAAGATAATCTTTTTTAATTTCTAGTTCCTTAAATCAAGCACCGTGATTTAGGTTACATCTTTATATGGTGTCACTAAATCTCTTAATATAGGTAATTAAAATATATTTATCCTTAATCTTCAACTCGTGATTTTTTCTTAGAAAAATACATTGGTTGTATCATATATGACAATAGGATGCTTATGCTCGAAACGGTTATTATCAGTTTTATTGTTATAGAGAGAATAATACCAATATATATATATAGATAAGGATTATGTCAAGATTCAAATGTATAAAATCGAACTCGTGATGAAGATAATACTTTGCATGCAGCCTCAGGTGGAATTGTATAGGCTGCTATTGAATATAAATTAGCACGTTCGTTACTTGTATATATGGCTGTCAAAATGGGCGGACGTCCATGGTCTTGACCACGTCCAACATAATATGGACGGTCATAGACAAACCCATATTTGAACGGGCTAAAATGGTCTTGGACATATTTTGTCCATGGACAAAATGGGCCGGACAAGATGGAAATTAGGCGGCCCATTGGACTTTAAATTCTAGGTTAAAAATTGGGGATTTTTTATTCCTTTTTCTCTTCATTTTTTCCTCTGCGACTCTGCGACCTCCTTTTACCAAAAACCCGATTTCGCATGTTTTGACCAAAGAAAAGATTATGCGATTTCAATCGGAAACCTGATTTCGCGGTTTTCGTCCAAAAGCCTGATTTTCGGTTTCAACAGGAAACCCATAATTTCACGATTTTCTCTGAAAACCCTATTTCACGGTTTCCTAATAAAATTATTAACAATATATATTTCATGAAAATGATAATTTATAAATGTCAAAAATATTAATCAAAATTATTGAGTTTTAAATATATATTTGATCAAAAATTAAAATTTATATAAATAAAACTAAGACTAAAATGTGAATAGATTAAGTCAATGGTATTTTAGTCATTTTCATATTGTAAACATGTAAATGAAATGGAAATGCATATGATTTAAACCAAAAAACAAAAATCAATTTAAATGAATTATGTGAATAAAAAAGAAAAAAAAACGAACATCTTTCAAATAGATCATTGAGATAATCACTTGAATGAGCCATTTGAATGTAAATAACAAATGGACAAATGGACAAACGGATATATATATTTTGTCATTTAGATGCATTTGTCAATTGGACGCATTGAACACCTATTTTATACGTGGTCGTTAATGCTTTATCGTTAATGGACATGGTCGTTAATGAACACGGTCAAAATTTGTCCACAAATGAAATGGTCAATATTGGACGGGTCAAAATGGACGCGGACAACCCATTTGATAGCCCTACTTATATATATGCATCCCACGTTGACTTTGGCAACATTTGTCGAATTATTCTTAGAATATTTCTTGATTCTTGAGAAGCTTATGGTCCAAAATTTATAATAATTAAATCACTGTTTTTTTGTTTGTTTCAAACTATTGTTACTATTTTATTGATTTTTTCTTGCTTCGGCAGTTGAAAGTATTGATTATACAAATAATAATTTCTTCTATGTCAAGTAACTGACTTTCTGTCTTCTTTCTCAAGATCTTGCATATGTGATTAAGTTATAATGTTGGTGAAATCTATTTAATTGTTTTACTTGGTGGGAAGAAAAAGTTGGATAGCACTTCACGGGAAATGGTCATAACTCGCGAGTCACATGAACTCAATTTTCTTGCACTAAGTAGAATTTCGGTAAGCCCAACAAGTCGTGTAAGACGTAATATTTGAAAATTGTACCATTATGTACTCTTAATCCGTGAATTGATGTAACGTTTATTACATTTTTAATTGTACGTAGTTTTCAATTGGCGTGTGTGATATAAATCATTTTTATAATAATGTTTTTTTTTGTCAACTTCTATATACTAATTGTTACATGGACGGGTTTGTACGCAACACTGTGAATAACGCCAATTTTTTATGATCGTATCGTGTATGAATTTAACTCTTTTGTCGTAACCATTTTTGTGGGTAAATTCGTATATCAAATTATTGTCATAATGTCAAACTAAACGACAATACGGTAACACTAACCATTACAGCCAATATTTTATTCTAAACCAAAATAGAAGCCCGATTATTGAATTCATTTATAAAAGCCCAATTTAATAAGCCCATACACTTCAAGGCCTATTCGTGTGTGACCCCAACGGTCGATTTTAACACGACATCGTTTAGTAGATCAATTTTTGTCGTTTTTGGTGACTTGGCGATTTCGTATATCAGATTTACTTTTCTCTGACAAAAAAACAGTACAATTTAAACAAATACGAAATAGTATACCCGAAAAAGCGAAGGGACAAGAATCCTATACATCATGCGTTTCGTGTTCTCTTTATATCAGCCGTCCAATTATTCTTAGAATTTAATCTCACTTTTATTTGTCCAATTTCAACTTTGTAATAGAAGCTTAATATACACTCTACCGCAGGAAAGCATTTACAAATACATTAAAAGCAGTCAACACAAATGACGTGAGTCTTTAGTTATGCCAACCACAACACGCCACGTGTAAGAGCACTCTTCCTCATGCGCGGACGTCAAAACTAACTATCAACTAAAACTTTGAAACTACCTATTGGCGTCCGGTTTCTCAAAACCCAATACAAAGAGAGAAAACTCTAGAGAGAGAGATAGAGAGAGAGACTCGCCGATTTACGGAAGAGGAGTGAACTTGCGGCGGAGACATTCAGGTACGACGAAGCCACGACGGATTCGGTTGTTTCTTCTTTCGTTTTGTTCGCTAGTTTAGCTCTACGCCGAATAGATTATGAATCATGAGGTTTTAGTTAAATTTGTGTAATACCTGAAGCTATGTTAGAGCTAGATCTAAGCTAGATGAAGCTTAGGTTTTGGCTGTTATGACTCTAGATTTTCTTCAATGAATCAATGTCTCTGTGCTTGGTCATTTTGTTTCCAATTTTTTGGTTGTGTGAAAGAGATTTAACTAAGAATCCATGTAATGTGTTTTTGGCCTTAGCATACTGAAGAATTGAACTAAGGTATGGCTTCCATGGAGACATTACCTTCTTCTATGGCTACAAAACAGAACAATGCTTCCATATACGCCGAAAAGCTACCTGAAGGGATTAATGAGATGACGATAAAAGATGATAAGGTTAAAAGAGCTAATATTCAATATATATATATATATATATATATAAGCTTGAACAGACTTGGCCTCTTTGTTTTTATTACTAACATGTGTTTTGCTTCTTGTTGTTTTGATGGTTGTTGCTAAACTCTTTTTAGGAGATGGAAGCAGCTGTGGTTGATGGGAATGGAACTGAAACAGGTCACATTATTGTTACCACTATTGGTGGTAAAAATGGTCAGCCTAAACAGGTTAGCTTCTCTTAACATTATGTTTTTGAGGCATATCCATCTTTGATTTGTTGATAGGAAGATCATTAGTATACACTAGTGGTAGTGTCTAATGTGTGACAACTCTTCATTTTTGCCCCTTTCAGACCATAAGTTACATGGCAGAGCGCATCGTCGGACAAGGTTCATTTGGAATTGTTTTTCAGGTAGTGTTTCTGTTACATGAATTTTGGTTCAAAGACTCAATGTAGATGATTTTTTCTGATCTTGTTACTTCGATGTATGCAGGCAAAGTGTTTAGAAACTGGGGAAACTGTTGCAATCAAGAAAGTTTTGCAAGACAAGAGATACAAGAACCGTGAGCTGCAAACAATGCGTCTTCTTGATCACCCTAATGTTGTATCCCTCAAGCATTGCTTTTTCTCAACGACAGAAAAAGATGAGTTGTATCTCAATTTGGTTCTTGAATATGTTCCTGAGACTGTCTACCGCGTCTCAAAGCACTACAGTCGGGCAAACCAGAGGATGCCGATGATATATGTTAAACTGTATACATATCAGGTAGCTTTTTGTTTATTTCTCGTAATTTAAACACTTCAGCTTATTCGATATTGTTGCAGTTATAGTCTTAATATTTTGCTGCCTTCTTGTTGTGGATGCAGATTTGTAGAGCTTTAGCATACATTCATGGAGGAGTAGGAGTCTGCCACAGAGACATTAAACCACAGAATCTTCTGGTACGTGTCCTAACCTGAGATGTTGGTCTAAACCTTTTATGATCTACATGTTGGTTCTTGATTAATCTTGTTCTTATCGTAGGTTAATCCTCATACACATCAGGTCAAGCTCTGCGATTTTGGTAGCGCCAAAGTTCTGGTATATCATCTTTAGTGAAGATTTTGTTCAAATATGATAAAGTTGACACATTCTTTGATGTTATACAATGTTCCCTAAACCTGGATTTCCCACTTTGTAACAGGTGAAAGGAGAACCGAACATCTCATATATTTGCTCACGTTACTATCGAGCACCTGAACTTATATTTGGAGCCACAGAGTATACAACAGCTATTGACATATGGTCTGCAGGCTGTGTTCTCGCTGAGTTGCTCCTTGGACAGGTTGTTTGACTGTCATAATTTTCCACCATTTGACCTTTGTGAGGCCTTGAATAATGTCTAAACTTGTGTGTTTACCGATCTTTGCCTGGTCCAACTTTTGGACAGCCTTTATTTCCAGGTGAGAGTGGAGTCGACCAGCTTGTTGAGATTATTAAGGTACTTAGAATATCCATGATCAAGATCATATAATTATATATGGATTGTCATTAGTCATTACCTTTGTCTTGTGTGTGTTTGTTTACAGGTTCTTGGAACACCGACTCGAGAGGAAATCAAATGCATGAATCCAAACTACACTGAATTCAAATTCCCTCAAATAAAGGCCCATCCTTGGCACAAAGTAAGTAAACTAAAAACATCATTAGTTTCTCAACATTCTCCACGTATATATGTTTTTCACACTGTTGTTGGTTCTTTAGATATTCCATAAGAGAACACCCCCAGAAGCTGTAGACCTTGTCTCAAGACTTCTCCAGTATTCACCTAACCTCAGATCAACAGCTGTAAGTCCATGAAATCGTAATATCTGTTTCACATCATATGTAATAACAACATCGTATTCGATATCAGTTTGGTTTGATTCAAACTATACAATACTTGTTGATTGTAGATGGAGGCAATAGTTCACCCGTTCTTCGATGAGCTACGTGATCCCAATACTCGTTTACCTAATGGTCGTCCATTGCCTCCTCTCTTTAACTTTAAACTTCAAGGTATGTCTCCTCCAAGTATATAGAATATGCATTTGTTTGTTTGTTTTTCCAGTTTTACCTTTAAAAGACACTAAAATGTATGTATTTTGTTTGTTTTTTTGTGGTAAATTTGAAGAGCTTAAAGGAGCAAGCTTAGAGCTGTTGTCTAAGCTCATACCTGACCACGCCAGGAAACAATGTTCCTTCCTCAGTCTCTAAATGACAAAAGTATGATGGTGATGGAGTTATTAGCTTCTCAAGATTATTAATGTTAGCTTACATCTTTTTTATGGACCTATGTCGTTGATTTTTACATTTCCAACCTTTGTATGTTATATATATATAAATGATTAATGTATGTAACGGTATTTGACTCGTTGCTGTTATGCTGAATCTGCTAAATTATGATTCTTTAAATCGTTAAGAATCGTTTCTTTGGAGATCCATAGCTCTACCGTCTATGTACGAAAGCCATTCATTTTGCAAGTCTGAGTTATATATTAAACTGATAACCCCATAATGAGTTTTTGTCTTACTAATATATAAACAAAAAAGGGTTTAAACAAAAGCATTAAAAGCATCTCCCTACTTGTTTGGGTGCGTTACTGTTAAAAGTATTAGCGACTTCGCTCCACACACAATCACAAGATGAATAATTAACATAAAGGGGATAGGTTTTCATAGCATAATATATATATAACCCCATCTGGTTAAAAGCATCAAGTTACTTCTGTCTCATCATCATAGTTTCGTGAAAGCTACGTGGCGGAGAAGATGTCGACGGTGGACCTCTGTTGAATCTCTCAGGGCTACGGCTTCTCTCTTTTCCCCATCCAGAGCTGTTACTGCTTCATTTACCACAACCAATACTAAGTTTATATATGAACCAAAAGAAAAAGAGTTATATGATCCAACAAGTCTGTTTGTATGTATGCAGCAGTATGTACCTGTCACGCGAAGAAGACCAACTTCCTCTACCACCAGAATCCCCACCACGACCACCATAGCCAGAATCACCACCACGACCACCATAACCAGAATCACCACCACGACCACCATAGCCAGAACTACCTCCACGACCACCACCATAACCAGAATCACCTCCACGGCCACCACCATAGCTAGAACCACCTCCACGACCACCATAGCCAGAATCACCTCCACGGCCACCGCCATAACCAGAATCACCTCGACCACCACCATAACCAGAACCACCTCCTCGACCACCACCATAACCAGAATCACCGTATCCACCACCACCACCACCACCGGAAGATGGACCCCAGCGGCGGAATTTGTTCATTCCACCACCACGTGTAGCCAGTTCACGAACTTCTGGAGGAACTTTCTGGTCTGCTCCTTCCAATATCTTGATAAGATCTGAAGCATGTTTTGCATCTTGGTCACCTAAGAATGTGTAAGCTAAACCAGTTGCTCCAGCTCTTCCCGTTCTTCCGATTCTATGAACATAATCCTCTACTCCGTTTGGGAAATCATAGTTTACCACCACCCTGTGAATCACATTTCTACATCAGTATTGTTTGATTCAACTTTCTTATCATCAAAATTTGGAATTGGAATCATATAGACATACCTGATGTCCTTAACATCAAGTCCACGAGCAGCTACATCAGTAGCAACAAGAAGAGGAGTCCTGCCACTCCTAAATTGGCTCAATACATCATCTCTCTCAGCCTGAGACTTGTCTCCATGTATAGCAGCAGCTCCAAACGTGCGAGTTAGGTTTCGTGCAAGTTGATCGCACATCTTTTTGGTTGAACAGAAGATTATGATCTTAGAACCCGGTTCTTGAGACCGCAATATCTGCTCTAACCTTCTATGTTTCTCCATATGTGCTATGACTTCAATGGTCTGTATAAAAAACACATAGAGAAACTATTAGCTCCAATAAAGTTAGATATGTCTAGCAGGATAAATAACAAAACCAAATTAATCAAATCCAAACCTGAGTAATAGATTTATTTGCCACGAGCTCATCAACATTACCAATGTTGACCTGGGCAGGGTTAACAAGCAGATCAGCTGCGATTCTCCTGACCTCTTTTGGCCATGTCGCTGTGTACATGAGGGTCTGACGCTTAGTAGGAACCTCATTTACAATTTTCCTGATCTGAGGCTCAAACCCCATGTCCAGCATTCTATCAGCCTCGTCTAGCACAAGATAAGATACTTGTTGCAGACTGATTTTCCTCATTTCAAGGATATCATTTAGACGCCCAGGAGTTGCAACCACAATGTGTACACCTCTCTCAATTTCCTTCAGCTGAGGACCTTTTGGTGCTCCACCATACAAGCACTACAAATTTACATTGTAAAAAAGTTGCAATAAAACCTTTCTCAAGTAGCAAGGTTAATAATCATAGATTCAAGGAGTTTGACTTACAGCACATGAAATTCTTGATGACTTGCCAAATTTCAGAGCTTCAGCTTGGATTTGTGTGGCCAACTCCCTAGTAGGTGATAATACCAAGATTGTTGGGCCCATTCGTGAATCATTGTGGATCTGCTGGAGACGCATAAAGCCTGGAATCAAGTAACCCAGAGTTTTTCCAGAGCCAGTTTTAGCAATGGCTACTATGTCTCTGTTCTGCATTGCAATTGGCCACGACTGAGCTTGAATTGGAGTCGGAGCTGAGAATCCTGCACTGTATACCTGGGAGAAAAAAAAGCAGGATGCCTTTTTGAAAAGCGAACACCAAATGTTCTTTAACGCTTAAGGAGCCAGAAGAAGCATCATCCTCCCATTTGCAGGCAACAAAATATAACTGTTGAAACCTGCAACAGGAGGACGCCTCCGCTTCTGTATAAACCCAACGGGAATATAGATCAACAACATCAAAAGGTTCTGCCACGAGCTTTGGGTGAAATTGAAAGCCCTTACCAAAAATTTGGTCCATCAAAGAGGGCACTCCAAATAATTTGCAAGGACCCCAAAGAGGTGGCACAGTGTACGACATTAGCTCCTCCAAGAGCAAATATCGTACCTGGTACAAAAGATATTGCACATAACATAAAATTGAGACTCTACTTAGAGTAGACCCTCCAGTTTCTGTTAGACTAAATAATAGTCAAAATAGCTTTCTCAGTGAATCACTGAATCCCCAACAAGAAAACTCAGTCCAGCTAGGTAGCAGAGCAGCATGAGAATATAACATACCCCACTACCAAACAAGAACAGTTAAAGCTCATAGACAGAATAAGTCTGGATTTTAAGACAAAATTGCTTCTTTATTTGAACAATAAATCCACCAGAAAAACCCTATATAGTCTATTCACTAGCAGAGTAGTGAAAAGAAGACATATTCCCTCACTCCAACCAAAACAGAGAAAGGGTAGATAACCTGATGGGATACGAGAATACAGATGATTACATACCTCCCGCAGAAGTTCTGGGGGGAATCCAGTGGCTTCAAAAGACATCAAAGGTGGTGGTACTTGGCCTCCCTGTCAAAAATGAAAAATAAGTAACCAAGTCAGTAGGATATAGAACCTTATAGTCTACCACATCGTCGTAGAAGTGAACAGATAAAACCAGAAAGAGAGAAGTGGTACACATAAAAACTTACAGTGGTAGTAATTTCATGACGGCGGCAATAGGCCTCTGGAGACAATTCATTTCCTGCATTCGATGGAGGAGGCCCTCTAACTGATGAACCATTTCTGTTAGCCTATCCCAAAGGAAAGGGGAAACCCAAATAGAGGTAAAATAAGTGTGAGAGAATACACAGTAGAAATGAAACAAAAGCACCATAAACATCTTGTACTAATCACTACCTCACTAAACCTTGATTCAGAGTCATTCTTAGTCCCATCATTGTCCCTACCATACTTATCCTCTTCCTTTCCAGGAGATCGTTGCTGAGCCTGAACCGGAGAGCTTACGGGAACAGGAGCAATCTTGGGAAGAGAGGAAGAAGCAGGTCTCTCGTACTGTGTAACATTGGTCTCTGGATTCCAAAAATACAAATACCCAGTTTTACAATCCACAAGACCTTTCCATGGCTTAGGTAGATTCGGATCCTCGGGTGCGTAACGGATCGTAGAAGCAGTAGCTGTAGCAGCCATAGCAAAGCCTAACGAAATCAAAACCGATGATGAATCAAGCAACAGATGATAAACCACAACTTGACATAAACACAGAGATTCGGATACAATGCGAGTGAAAACCCTAACATGCATAAGAACAGTTTCGTCTAGAAAACAAAACGAAATACGAACAACATAGACAAAATCTATACCAGAAACTATAATGCAGCTCCGAAAATAACACCAAAACTCAGATCCAGCGGGCGCAGTGAGAGATTTAACGGAGAAGAGAGGCGTAGAAGTTAAAGAGCACGACGGTTCGTTTTTTTAGCTATTCTCCCATTTATAAAAGGAAAATATCTCACTTAATCTAGGCTTTGTTTATAACTTAAAAGTTATCACGGCCCATAAAATCAGGCCCATTTAATTTTAGATAGTTTAAGAGTGATTTAAAGATTATTACATTACAACAGGTGTAAATAAAATAGGTTTTTGATTCTCTTTACTATAAATCCAAATAGGTAAATTAAATTATAAATTATTAAATGAAATTTACGCAAGAAAAGCAGTTCGAATTGTTGATTCAGCGCCAGAGATTGCTTAGAACAAAACCGATATTTTTGAAATTCTAAGATTACAAACTTTTACATGATGTTATTAGTGTGAAATAACTTCTATGTGGTGTCAATAAAACCATTTAAACCAATTAAGCTATTAATTAAGCTTCTATGTGATTACAAACTCCTGGGTTCGACCTCACATCGGAATTAACATACTTTTAGCGTTCACGGAAATAGTGCGAACTACTTGGTAAGGATCGGGACACCGTGGATTACCAAAAAAAAAAAAAAAAAAAAAATAAAACCATTTAAACCAATTAAGCTATTAATTCAATAAAAAATGCACCCCTATTACTCCATATATGTCCGCCAGTGGCTGCCGTGGTGCATCTCCCAAAAACGTTAGCTCCTGCGGTGCATCTCTTGACATCTTCAACTATTACTTTCCTTTTCCAATTTTTTTTGGAAGTTTGATTTTGTCATTATCAGATATCATGTTTTTTTTGGTATTACAACAAGGAATTCACAAAAAAATAGTAGTTTGGTTCAGGCATGATCAAATTTCAAAAATTTGTATTACAACAATATTTTTTTAAAAAGGAATTGTAACAAAAATCATGCAATATCAAATACTACATGATAACTTAAATTAATTTAACACTTGGGTTGTAAAATTTGGACTAAGTTAAACATTGAAGTCTTGCGAACGTTAAGTAGCCTGTGTGTCCTCTAGCCTCACTACAAGGCCGAGCCATAACAACAGAATAGTTGTTGTCATGTGAAACATTGTCTTCTTCGTTTGAACGGTGTCTTCTCTTACAAGGTCTTAATCCTCCATTATCCCCATCGCGGCTCTCGCCAAACATACTACTAGTATCCATTTTCACTTCTTTCACTTCATAATTTCTAAGAAGCACCTCGAATGTTCTTATCTCTGCAAAACCCAAACCACATCAGAAAGCAAAAACTTGTATAAGATCCAATGAAACAAGAAACTATATATGCTTATGTCTATTGAAGATGTTGTAAATATGAGAATAAACTTTACCAATGAAATCTGATCTGAGGACTTCACAAGTGCGTTGCACTTGCTCGATGCAAGGCGAGAAAGAGCAGAGAACTCCGTCCTCCTTCAACATCTTTGCTGCGGAAGGAACAGCGAGCCAGGGTTGTGGAAGGTCTAGAAACACCGAATCAGATAAACCTGTTAGTTTCTCGGGGAACCCTTGTCCTTGAATGTCTCTAACCTCCACGGTTACTAAACTGCTTATACCCGTCTGCTCGAAATCCTCCCTGTTGCATAGTAAAAGAACAAACATTCATAAAGACTAGACCTTTTTTAACTAAAAACCATTAAGAGGAGACAACTAAACACAACTACACAAAGTTTCTACCTTGCACAGACAGCTCGTTGCTCGTGGAAATCGAACGAATATACATGACCATTTGGAGCAACAGCACGTGCGAGCGAAGTCGAAAGGGAGCCACTTCCCGTGCCCGACTCAAGAACAACACAGCCAGGCACAACTTCTAGATACATCACAACAAAGCTGATATCGGCAATGTAAAGAATCTGAGTCCTGTGGCTTAAAACCAGTGTCCACAGCTCGGGAGTCGGAGCTAACAGGTACACGAATTTACCCTTGTTGCTGAACACTTTTGTCCCTAACGGCTTCCCGATCCAATCCGAGTGTTTAAACACTCCGAAACGGTTTTGAAGCACACCGTCTTTACTTACTGTTACAGGTTTCATCACATCATGTCTCTCGTAGACGATAACCAAGTCACCATCTTCAATACATCTTTTGAATGATAAGGCCTTCTTTGACTCTGTTGGTAACATTCTTTGAGATTAAGCTTCTTTTTCTGAAAATTCAAAATCTCAAAACAATTACTAAACATTATAAGGATTCTCACAAATCAAAATATAATCAAATTTAATTAGCAATCCAAAGCTATGCAATATTAATCAGTCTAATCATTCAGCTGCATAAAAGAAAAGCACAAGCTTGTAATTACATTACAACAACGAATCACCAAAACCAGACAAAGAGACAGCTTGGGTAAGAAAAGCTCAAAGATAGACAAAACGAAGGAGAAGACGACGAAAAATACACAGAGAAGAAAAAGCTTACAACTTGGCTCGACAATGGAGTTCGTAGACCAATCTGTAAGAACAAATCTATAACCAGACGAGATAAATATCACAGTAGGGATTTTCGTTTTCCTTTTTCTAATCGAAACCGGATATAGAGATAAACCGGTTGGTACGTTCCGGTTTAGTTTATATAGAAAGAAAATTTAACTGGGCCTTCAGTAAATTTTAATTTAGGCCCATTAAAATTATATGAAGCGATAAAACCCTTCAATATTATTTTCCGATGTCGGCTTAAATATCAACGGTGCGATCACTAAAACCCTTATTTATACTTTTCCCTCTCTTCTCTCTACATATTATCAGTCTCTGTGTTTATATAATGTCATTGATTCTGACTCGATCTAGGTTAAATTCGCGCCCTAATCTCCTCGCATGGCGCGCTTTAGGGTTTCGAACCATCTGCTCCGGCCGCCTTGGTCTCGCGCCGTCTGATTCAGACTCGCCGGCTTCCGCAGGAACCAAAGTTTTGGAATCGTTCAAGGAGGAATTCGAAGTTGGATCTCGAGTCATCACGCTCGAGACTGGGAAGATCGCTCGCTTTGCTAATGGCTCCGTTGTGTTGGGTATGGACCAGACCAAAGTTCTCTCTACCGTTGCTTGTGCTAAGACCGACTCGCCTGGCGATTTTTTGCCACTCACTGTATGTTTAACAAAATCTTCTTCACCACTTTCGTCTTGTTTCCTGTTTTGAATTATCTGTATTGGGTTCGTGTTTGTTTTGTTTAAACTTTGTTATGTACTGTAAGGTTGATTATCAAGAGAAGCAATACGCTCAAGGCTTGATTCCAAACTCGTATACGAGAAGAGAAGGTGCACCAAAAGAGCGGGAATTGTTATGTGGTAGGCTCATTGATAGGCCAATTAGACCATTGTTTCCTTCAGGGTTTTACCATGAGGTTCAGGTATTGAAGTTTTTCTCAATTTTCTTAGGAGATATGATTCATGTGAAAGTGTTTATTGGGTATCTAGTTTTTTGTAAACTTTGTCATGTGTAGATAATGGCAAGTGTTCTATCGTCGGATGGGAAGCAAGATCCAGATGTACTTGCAGGTACTGCATCATCAGCCGCGCTTATGCTATCGGATGTTCCTTGGAGAGGGCCCATTGGAGTCATCAGAATAGGAAGGATAGATGGGCAATTTATTGTCCTTCCAACTATGGATGAGGTAAAAAGCTCTACATGGGTATATTCCCAAAATTTAAATTTGTAGCCTCTTTCTTATTTGTTGTAATTTTGTTTGTGGTAAAACTCTGTGTAGCTTATCTTAAGTGATCTCAATTTAGTATACGCTTGCACAAGGGATTATACTATGATGATTGAGGGTCATGCCCGTGAAATCCCAAATGAAGATGCTAAAGCTGCTTTGATGCTAGCTCATGCAGAGGTATGTTTTACAACTTTGTTGAATGTTTCTTGTACAATGTAATATTTTATATAGTCTTATATCTTTGTTTGCTCAGGGTGTTAAGTTCCTCGATCCCCAAATAAGATTGGCTGAGAAAGCTGGGAAACAGAAGAAGGAGTACAAATTGTCTATGCTCTCTGAGAAAACCTTAGAAAAAGTAACTGACTTGGCTGCCAGGCGCATTGAATCTATCTTTACGGATCCTTCATATGGAAAGGTGAGTGCTAACTTTGTTGCTACCTCAAAACTTGAGTTTCAGTTGGTGTAATAGTTTTATATATACAGTTTGAACGTGGAGAGGCTCTAGATAACATTGGAAAAGATGTGAAAAAAGTATTTGAAAAAGAGGGTGATGAAGAAAGCTTGAACGTTCTTCCAAAGGCTGTTGATACAGTGAGAAAGAAGGTAGTCTTTGTAAAATAACATTTGGAAATATGCTGTTGTTCCTCTTCGCTTTGTTTTGGCTTATCCTATTCTGAAAAACTGACATAGAACTTAGTATTCGAATCATATAATTAAACATGTTTCACTATGGAGTTGTATTATCATTTTTGTGTCTATTCTATAGAAGCTCGATACTACGATGTTTTGTGTCCTTGTTGTTTCTTAGATAGTTGGGATGCTCTTTTTCACTTCGAGTTTCGTTAAGACAGAGCTAAGACTTTAAGTAATGTATTGTAGGCCTTAACATTTTTGCTTTAGTTCTGTATCTTACTATTGTGTTCTTTTAACTAAATACCAGGTAGTCCGTTCAAGGATGATATCAGATGGATTTCGAGTCGACGGGAGACATCTTGATGAAGTTAGGCCTATCTATTGTGAATCGCATTACCTACCCGCGCTGCATGGGTCAGCACTCTTCTCACGTGGAGATACACAGGTTTGTGCTGAAACTTCAATTGCAGAGTGTATAAGTTGTGTTCCTTTAAAGAAGCTTAATTTCTACTTCTTTACAAGTTGTAGGCCTGAAGTGTAGGAGACAAAACTAAAAAATTTCATTGCATTTGATGAGAATCCTTATTTAATATTTTTTTGTGTGTTTAAAGGTGCTCTGTACTGCCACACTTGGAGCCCCAGGAGATGCACAAAGCTTGGATTCTGTTGTTGGCCCCCCGAAAAAGAGATTTATGCTTCACTATAGCTTTCCTCCATATTGTACTAATGAAGTTGGAAAACGAGGAGGCCTTAACAGGCGTGAAGTTGGTCATGGTAAATATTTTTTTGTTTCCTTTCTCCCTCTGCGTTTTTTCTCAAACAAAGTATGAAACAATCTGTGCATCTTTTGTCACGTTTTTAGAGTTTAATTGCCATAAGCATGTCAGTCTTTTTTCATCTTGACTGTGTTTTATGCTCTTTGTAGGAACACTTGCTGAGAAAGCACTGCTTGCTGTCTTGCCCTCTGAAGAGGATTTTCCTTATACTATTCGCGTAAACTCAGAAGTGATGTCGTCAGATGGCTCCACGTCTATGGCGAGCGTTTGTGGAGGTAATTATCCTCATTCACCAACAAGTTTGTATGATTTTTTGCAAAGCCATAATTTGATAGAGAAGGTTTTGTGTCTCAGGAAGTATGGCTTTGATGGACGCTGGAATTCCTTTGAAAGCCCATGTTGCAGGTGTCTCTGTTGGTCTTGTCACTGACGTTGATCCATCAAGTGGGGAAATTAAAGACTACCGTATAGTAACTGATATATTGGTGGGTTTCTTCTTTCGAACTTTGCTGCCTTTTCTTTCATGACTACATGATTATCCTGTGAGGCACTTAACTATTACCAGTCCTAGTGACTATTTTTTTGATGATTTAACACTCTTATATTGAACAAGAAGTAGTATTAAGTTACTAAAATAAATCTGATAGGTATATCTTCATTGTTTTTACAGGGTTTGGAAGATCATCTCGGAGATATGGATTTTAAAGTTGCTGGCACACGAAATGGCGTGACAGCATTCCAATTAGATATCAAGCTAGCTGGAATACCATTGGATATAGCTTGTGAATCCTTAGATAATGCACATGAAGCCCGTCTTCAGATTCTTGATCATATGGAGAAAGAGATTAATTCCCCACGAGACCAGGATGGGGCTTATTCTCCTCGGCTAGGTTTCTTTCCCCCACTTGTTTTTTGTTAACCTTAGCTAATAAAACTTCCCCGGTTCAAACTGAATAACTATTTCTGTCTTGCAGCAACTTTGAAGTACCCCAATGATGCACTTCGTAGCTTGATCGGACCTATGGGTGCACTCAAGAGGAAGATTGAAGAGGAAACAGGTTAATTTTTGACTTCAAGTTTAATGGTCAAATCTTCTTTCTTGCGACATTTTAACACTAGGTCTTAATATAAGCACTCTTTAAAATTAAAAATCCATAAGTTCTGTTATTTAGGTGCAAGATTGTCTATTGATGATGGAACATTAACTATTGTTGCCAAGAATCAGGCTGTGATGGAAAAAGCTCAAGAAAAGGTCTCTTACAGTCAACTAAGTTTTTAATTGATAGATGATGTTCCAGAGATTTGATTTTATTCATGTCCTTAGGTTGATTTCATCATTGGTCGTGAAATAGTTGTTGGTGGCGTGTACAAAGGCACAGTGACATCTATGAAAGAGTACGGCGCATTTGTTGAGTTCAATGGCGGTCAGCAAGGGCTACTACATATGTCTGAGTTATCTCATGAACCAGTAAGCTTTCATAAGCTGTGTCCGCTTATTCATCCTCTAATCCTTTGAACAAAAATCTTATGTTTTGTTGCCATTAACTCTATGATTTGTTTACTTATGATTCTCTTGTGCAATTTTCCAGGTCTCCAAAGTTTCAGAAGTATTACATATTGGCAAGTACATCACTACGATGTGCATTGAAACCGATGTCCGCGGTAACATTAAATTATCTCTCAAAGCACTGTTACCCAAACCAGCATCTGATCCTGAACAAAACCCAATGGTGAAAGACTCGTCTACAGTCTCCATAGAAGCATCTAGTGTTGGAGAGACAGTTACAAGCATGCCTAGTGCCGTAGAGCCACATCAGACAAATAAATTAGCAGTTCCTTCCGTTGTCATTCGTACTGCTGCGGAATGTGATGAGTTGGAGAAATCTCCACCTGTGGAAACTAAATCTAAACGCGCTGTGACATTGAAGCCAGACCGTAAACTCAAATCCACTGCCTCCAAACAGACTGTTACACTTAAGGAAGAGGAAGTCACTGCTCCAGAAGAAACTCTGGCTAACTGTGGCGAGAAACTTAAGCAAGACGAGATACTCAAAAACAAGGCTAAGAAGAGTTCCTCTAGGAAGGTGAAACAATCAGAGAACGAAGCTGAAGAGAGGGCCTCGGTTAGTACCCAGGAACTAAAAATAGGAACAGAAATGACAGCCAAAGTCCAACAGGTTCGAACCCGTGGATTGGTTCTTGATTTAGGTGGTGGAATCAGCGGGATGTACAAATTCGAGGTAATGTTTTAGAGCATCCCCTACGACTCATTCTCTCATATACTTAATACTTGCAGTGTGTTGTTTGCTTACTAGTACTACAATATATGAGTACAGGGAGATGAAGAGACAGAGTTTGAGATTGGAGAAGTAATGAAGGTGAAATGTACAAGTTTTAATACTAAAGGAATCCCTGTGATGGCTTTGGTCGACGAGGATGATATGTAATGGTAAACTCCCTTTCCTTTCTCCAAGTTCTTTAAACCCGAATGATCACTCGGGATCAATTCAGATGGGATCATATGAGAGTTATGTTTGAAATAGTTTCTCGTATGGATCGAATCAAGAAATAATCTTTAATTAGCTGCTTCTGGTGAATTTTTTTGGTAGATAGATTCATTGGTTGCACAAAGAGTTTCCTTGGAAGAAAAATGAAATGAAATAAGTCAAGTGTTTAATTCTGTCTGTTTGTGTTCTTTTGCAGGCCAAGTGGTCTTTTTGGTTGCCTTTGCTCCAGTTTACTGGCCATAACCGGAGAGATGGATCGAAGAGAAATTGAACCAGAACGGCTATACTTTTTTGTTTGCCATACGAACCTATAGAACAGATCAACATTTCATCAAACAAAACCAACTCTAGTTGTCTTGGTATTTTTTTGTAAATTATTCATGTATACTTGTTACAAGCTGTAACTTAAAATCTGGTTTTCTTTGGGTTTTAGAAGCTTGGTTAAAAGTTAAAAAAATACTATTTACGGTGAAGGGGAATAAAGATTTTATTTATTTTTGCAGGAGGGTATCAATTAGACCAGGCTTGGAAATTGTTGAACAAGTGTAGGCTTTACGATAACAAAAAAGGCCCACCTCACCAGCTTCTACTCATTCTCTTCACTCACTCTCCAAGTCTCCTCTAAAAAGATCTTCTTCTTCTCTTCTTCCACGTGATTTCTCTTCCCGATCACAAACTCTTGTCTGTTTCTCTTCCTTGCTTTCGACTCCATCCTCCTCCTTGGAGTTCGCTTCAATCAATAGTTATGTGTTACAGCGATATTTGAAGAAGATTCTTCCATGTTCAATCAGATCCAGCTCCGGAGATCGAGATTTTAATTGCCTCGAGGAAGCTTGAGCTTAACCAGAAACTAGAGAGAAGAAGATTCGCTGCTGCGAATACCTTCCTATTAAGTATGTGAATGGCGGGAAAATCGGCTTGAGCTCGATTTTAGTGAGATCTAAATGAAGAAGAAAGCGTCGCAGCAGAAGTTGCTAAACAGATGGAAGAGGAAAGTATTCGCCACGTTGATCTTCGCTTTCTGCTTGGGGAGCTTCGCGTTTATCCAATCTCGTTACAGTAGATTATCCGCGTCGCTAGATTCGCTGAGGTCTCGTCTTGATCCGAAACCACAGATTGCTTTCCTGTTCATCGCGAGGAACAGACTCCCTCTCGAGTTTGTATGGGATGCTTTCTTTATGGTATGCACTTCTTCCTTCTCTTATTTGTGTTCCGTAAACTATAAGATTGGATTCTCTTGGTCTTTGAGGATCAGATTAGTTTATTACCAGATGTGAAATTAATAGCTTCAGACAATTAGTAGTAGATTTGAATTAAGTGATTCCCCTGACACTTGCTTCTGTGTCTTATTACATTGATGCTAAAATTAGCTTAATTCATTGGAATTGGAAGTTTTTGGAGGTTTTCTTAGTTTGCAATATGTATTCTTAGCAATAAATCATGTGTTATATAGTGACAATGTAGGCTTTTATTTATTAATTGCTATATATAGCCATATTTAAGTATTGAGCTTGGTTCATGATAATATGTTTTTTTTTGCAGGGTAAGGAAGGCAAGTTTTCAATATTTGTTCACTCTAGACCTGGATTTATTCTCAGCGAGGCTACAACTCGATCCAAGCACTTCTTGGGTCGCCAAGTTAATGATAGCATACAGGTTCTTGCTATGAGAATGTATCAGTTTACTAAATTCTCATGAAATTCTTTTTTTTTTCATTACCAGCATTTTCTTAAATTACAGGTGGACTGGGGAGAAGCCACTATGATCGAAGCAGAACGTGTATTGCTCCGGCATGCACTTAGAGATCCATTCAATCACCGATTTGTTTTTCTTTCTGATAGGTGAGGTTGATTATGTAGATACCATTTCTTGTCTGGATTGCAGCTGATGATTTGCCGAACTAACTTTCAGTTGTTTGGTTTCTTCTCAGCTGCATACCTCTGTACAGTTTCAGCTACACGTATAATTACATCATGTCAACACCAACTAGTTTCGTTGACAGGTCAGTACTGCCTATCTTATATTAGAGTACGAGAGAAATGTTGGAAGTTTTGACCAAATGAAATTTTTGATTGCAGCTTTGCAGATACAAAAGATAGCCGTTATAATCCTAGAATGAATCCCATCATTCCTGTTCAAAACTGGAGAAAAGGATCACAGGTAAAGTTCCCATAGTTACTATAATAATATGGATTCTCATTCTAAACATGTGCAGTTTTGTTGACTTGCTCTATTTATTTTATGATGTTATGTTCTCATAGTGGGCTGTTCTGAATAGAAAGCATGCAGAGATTGTGGTGAATGATACCATTGTTCTTCCTATGTTTCAGCAGCATTGCAGGGTAAGTTGTTGAAACCTTCACTTCATAAGCAACCTTGAGATTCTGAAATCATTTTTTTGAGTTGCCATCTGGTATGATAGTGTAGAGAGGGAGATATGCTATTTATTCGAATTTATTAGTTTTCAACAAAAAGATAGTTTTTGCCAAGAGTGACTTAGACCACTGATTTTATAATTGGGTGTTATTAGAAGATTTTTTTTGTTAGCGGATGTTCACTATGCGTTAAGTTATAAACTTATTTTGCATTTGATATTGCAGAGGAAATCACTTCCAGAGTTTTGGCGTGATCGTCCTGTAGTAAGTTGCTCCTCTCTGATCACATAATTAATCACCGCACGATATATTAAGAGTTCTTGTCTTGTACGCAACTAAGGTTTGATCTTTGAGCAGGACATTGTGTGTTATGCTAATGTAGTGTTATTGTGTAGCCAGCTGAAGGTTGGAAGGAACACAACTGTATACCTGATGAGCACTACGTTCAGACATTGCTATCCGTAAGATTTAATGTTTTGATCCAACCTTATGCCATTGTCGTTTGTTTATCCAACGCTGATAAAGATTCTTATAATCTCTTTAAAAAATACAGCAAAAGGGTGTAGATAGCGAACTCACACGAAGGTCACTAACACATTCAGCATGGGACCTTTCTTCCACTAAAAGCAACGAACGCCGTGGATGGCATCCTATGACTTACAAGTTTTCCGATGCTACTACTAATCTTATACAGTCCATTAAGGTACACACCTTATCGTACCAAAACATAGTGTTGTATTTAACTTCTTTTTGCCTTGTTATGGCTCTCTTTTACAAACTTAGAACAAGAATACAATCATCTAAGCAAAAAGACATTGTTTCACAGGGAATAGACAATATCAACTACGAGACAGAATACAGAAGAGAATGGTGTAGCAGTAAAGGGAAACCATCACCGTGCTTCCTCTTTGCAAGGAAGTTCACTCGTTCTGCCGCTCTCCGCCTCGTCCGTGAGGTTAGCTTCTCTTTCAATGCTTGTAACATTTGATTTACTCATTTAAGTTTTATTTACTTACATTTCTGTAACTTCTTTGGCAGTCTATGTTGTTGAGAGACAAAGAGCAAGAAAGTTGAGTAGCATTCGCCACTCAAAAGCACAGATATTATACATAGGTATGTAATATAACTAAGAGGTTTATTATGTTTGTATTTTACTGATTTTGTAATATTATATATCGATAAAATACTTACAATTTGGTGAATGAATAAAAGCTACCGGCGTTAGAAAAGATAAGACGGTAGAGAAAGAGCTCAGCAGGGGTGACCTGAGAACACATGAACCAGAGTAATAGTGACGTGGCATTATGACATCCATTGATTTGCGCATGTGTTCTCATGTCTACCCTGTCGAGATCCTCTACCTGACGATATGTTATCCTTATTACATTTTGATTTCCTATTTCCTTCATAACTGCTGGGAACTATATATCATGTAAGAATTGTGTAGTAGTAGTGTAGTACACAACAATAATACCACAAAAACATGTAGTACACTGTACAAGTTCTGTTACGTTCATTTACGTTTTGTGTCTAGTACATAAAAGTAAGAGTTTTCTGTACTACAAAACTGATCAAGAGAAAGAGACAAAATAAACGACATTGTACTTTTTCTGAAAGTACAACGGAAAGTTTTGTACTAGCGTATTTTGGGAAACTTTCATGGTACTCCATGTATTCTATTTTTAGATAAAGTTACCTTCACAAATTACAAATTTACAGCTAGAAATTGGGGGAAAAAGTAACTAAAATCATTAAAAAGTCTACAGGCCCAATGGGCTTCACCAAAAAATTAAAAAGGCAACATGTGCTCAAGTTATCTAGTTGGTCATATATTGTTGATGCTGACACGCTACACACAATTGCCGACTTAGAAAAACCAACGTGACCGATTCTAAACTAAATAGAATGTAAAAAACTTTCTTATGATCGATGAATACGGCTCTGTTTTCAGATAAGCAGGTAATGGATCTGATGAACGACAATAACTCACACGACGGCGATCATCAGAATCAGCGTGTCGACGACAATGATTTTGAGTCGAAGAAGGAATCGATCTTTCCTAGCTACGATTTCCAGCCTATTCGCCCTACCTCCTCCTCCTCCGTCGGATTATCTCACTCCGCTTTAGATCTCGCCGGATCTGTAAATTCCACGGCGGCTAGGGCTCGGGATTCTGATTTACAACCCGTCTCATCTTCTTCCGCTAGAGTAATATTTCTAGATTCGATATATCTCTCGTATAGCTATACGATAAGGTTTTTGTAGAACACCACTTTAGGTTATTTACTGTATATGATCAACAGCTATTGTGTTTATTGCTTGCTTATCTGTTTGGTTATTAGGTTTTGATTAAACCTTGCTTGATGCTTGTGTGGTTAGGATAATGGCAGTTTTCGCACTTACGAAACAACGTTTTGGTTTTGTTTTTTTGCAGAGTTATGGTTCGAAGTTGTTTGCTGAGAAAGATCGAGTTTCCTCGGATGCTATGATTTTATCTGAGATCGATAAGACGATGAAGAAACATACTGATAACTTGCTACATGTCATGGAAGGTGTCAGTGCACGTCTTACACAATTGGAGACAAGAACCCGGAATCTCGAGAACCTGGTGGATGATGTGAAAGTTTCTGTTGGGAACAGCCATGGAAACACTGACGGGAAACTGCGACAGCTTGAGAACATTATGTTAGAGGTAACTTAATCTCTTTTGGGAAACTTAATGGAGTGAGATCAAGTTTCAGTTTTCATGAATTTCAAATATATTAGCTGGATCGATGCATCTGGACTTTCATAGTTATTGATATGCTATCTGTCAAACTTCTAGATTCCTCAGTACCTTGTTTGTATAATTTGCATTCAGGTGCAAAGCGGTGTACAGTTGTTGAAGGACAAACAAGAAATATTTGAAGCGCAGCTTCAGCTTTCAAAGCTTCAGGTATCAAAGGCAAACCAGCATTCCGAAACACTCGCTACACATGTTGAGCCTAGTGCTCAACCACCCGCACCACTGCCTCAGCCACCAGCTTCTACAGTGGCTCCCCCTTCTCTTACTCACCAGGGGCTCACGCCACTACAATCACACCACAGTCTCCCGGCACCTTCATCACAGCCGTCCCACATTCCCAACCAGTTTTCACCCCAACAAGATCATTCTTTCCCACCGCCTGGGCAGTCCCAGCTGCCTCCAGCAAACCATCCTTCTTATCAACCACCTCCTCCAAACCAGTCACTGCATCAACCACATTACCAGCCACCACCTCAACATCCACAATACCTTCAACAACCACCTCCTCAACTTCATCAACCGTCATCAGGATACAACCCAGAGGAACCACCTTACCCTCCACAATCTTACCCACAAAACCCTCTTCATCAATCACCTATGCATCTACCTCCAGGCTCTGCCCCATCTCAACAATACTACAACGGTCCTCCAACACCACCATCAGTGTACAATGGATCAGGTGGTAGATCCAGTTCAGGTTTCCCTTCTGGCTACTCTCCTGAGCCTTACACATATAATGGGCCACCTTCACAGTTTGGAAACGCCCAATCCCTGAAACCATCACATCAGAGTGGAAACGAATCTGGTTATCCTCAACTCCCGACAGCTCGCCCACTACCACAAGGTTTACCAATGGCTACAGCTATCAGAAATAGTGGAAGTGGCGGCTCGGATTCACCAAGATCTGGAAGCGGTGGTGTCCCAATCGATGATGTAATCGATACGGTGATTAGCATGGGATTCCCAAGAGACCAAGTGAGAGGAACAGTGAGGACATTGACAGAGAATGGTCAAGCCGTTGATCTCAATATAGTTCTAGATAAGCTGATGAATGGAAATAGAGGAGGAGGTCTGATGCAGCAGCAGCAGCAACCGGCAAGAGGTTGGTAAGGTGATTGTTAGCTGCGTCTCCAATCGCTGTTTTACTGACATTGTATAGTCGTCTTTACATATATCTGTGTTCTATTTGGGACTTTACTATTTATATCTCAGAGCTTTACCTGTGTTTGAAACTTGAAGCTTTATACATTTCATATTTATGTCCTTTTTTATTTCATTTATGAACGACACGTAGTTCTCACCGGCTACATATGAACGACAAGCAGTTTCTTTCTGTGAATTTATTATAGTTCAATACGGTGCGTTTAAAGCAACGACGTCGTTTAAAGACTCGCACTGCGTTGTTTCATTGCATGAAGCACACTAAAACTCTTCTTGGCGGCTAGAGAATTCACAGTTGATTGATCAATCTTGACGATGTCGTTGACGGAGGTAGACGACGCACTGGTGCGAAGAATGGCCATTGGAGCAGTCTTCTCTGATTTCGTACGACCTGATTTTGCCCCTTTTGTATCTTCTCCTATGATTTCGTGTTACGCTGATTAATCCGTTGATGTTTGGTTTTACAGGGAGGGAAGATACATTCGTTGGGTTTTCATAGAACTGATGATTTATTGGTTACATCAAGCGAGGATGATTCACTTCGCCTCTTCGATATCGCCAACGCTAAGTCAGTTTCTTCTTCCTCCTCCCTTTTTAGGGTTTCTACTTATTTCATCAATTTCTAGAGATACTATTTTGCTTAAGGAATCAGAGAAGAAGCTTTTATCTCTAATTTTTGTGTTCATGTTTTGTGTTAGACAGCTAAAGATTACATACCATAAGAAACATGGCACGGATCGTGTGTGCTTTACTCATCATCCAAGCTCTCTTATTTGCTCTTCTCGATACAATTTGGAATCCACTGGAGGTAATTTTAAGTCTTGCTTTGAGATTGCATAATCAATTAATGATGGATAAACACTTACTTGAATGCTTGTTCTTGTTCCAGAGTCTCTGAGATATCTCTCAATGTATGATAATCGGATCCTCCGCTACTTTAAAGGGCATAAAGACAGGTCAAATATATAACAAAAGATTTTTTGAATTAGGAATTGTATATATGTTTCCCTTCTTACACTTGTAATATGATGTAAATTGTTCTTATGTTTCAGGGTTGTGTCGCTTTGTATGTCTCCTATAAATGATAGCTTCATGTCTGGCTCTGTTGACCGAAGTGTCAGGCTCTGGGATCTTCGCGTAAATGCCTGCCAGGTCAGTTTTCCAGTTTCAAAGCCTTTGGTAGTTGATTTAAGCTCTCGTCCATTGTCACCTTTCTGTGAGTGTATATGGTTTCGTCGTGATATATGCTTACGCTTTTTAGTCAATAGGGAATTCTACATCTGCGTGGTAGACCTGCGGTTGCTTATGACCAACAAGGCCTAGTGTTTGCAATTGCAATGGAAGGAGGTGCCGTTAAATTATTCGATTCCCGGTGTTATGACAAGGTAAATGCCGCTTGCTATGATCAACACAGCCTGACACATGACCGCATTTGTTGATCTAAACCCAATTTGATTTCTTTTTATTAGGGTCCCTTTGACACGTTTCTGGTGGGTGGGGATACTGCGGAGGTTAACGATATAAAATTCAGCAACGATGGAAAATCAATGCTCTTAACAACCACAAATAACAATATCTATGTTCTTGGTGCATATCAAGGAGAAAAGGTAATTATATGATCCCAAAGATAATGGCTAATTAACATATTGAACATACTTAATAACAATATTTATGCTGTTTATTTGTTTTGTTTTGCAGAAATGTGGTTTTAGTTTGGAGCCATCACAGGGAACGTCTATAGAAGCCACCTTCACACCAGATGGGAAGTATGTTTTGTCAGGTAATAATATGGTTATCATACATTGGTCCGGTTAATGCTAGTTTATATTCTGTCATTGATTCATCTACATAGTATCCAAATTTAACTAAGCTTAGGTAACTACTCAACCAAATAAATTAGATAATTTCAAGAGCTCACAGTTAGTGTTTTTATTTCTCGGATACAGGTTCAGGAGATGGAACCTTACATGCGTGGAACATTGAGAAATCATCCGAGGTAAATGCAGAACAAACAACAACCACTAGGGATTGTATTTGAATATACATACACCACTTAGACACTGTTGCGTAAACATGAAAAGAATTGATAATTTAACAAGTTTTAGCTACTGTACTTGTTTATTTGCCTTATGTTTGTCACGTTATCTAATTTTTTTGTCTAGACAAAGCAGGTGGCGAGGTGGGAGAACAACATAGGAGTAGTGTCGTGTCTGAAATGGGCACCTCGTAGAGCAATGTTCGTTGCTGCTTCTACTGTTCTCACTTTCTGGATCCCTAACGATGGCGAGCCACCAGCTCCGCCGTGTGATCCTTCTTCCGACCAGCAACCTCCTCCTTAGTTACGACACCATTGTTTTGGTAATACACTTGTGTAATCTATTTTTTTTCCAATTAACTTTTTCATTTTTGGTTGGTGAGAAAAGAAAAAATGAAAGGTTAAATTCGCGAATATTTTCAAGTGGGCTTAAAGTATGTGACGATCAGGCCCAATATAAAACTGACCCCGGCCTATATAACCTTTTATCCGTTGTAGAAACCTATTAAAAATGGGGGAAGTTGCCTTGGCCTAGTGGCATTCATAAGTCCACAAGAGGCAGGTTAACACTCTCCCACCCGGGATCAATTCCCAGCGCCTACGGCAGTGTAGGATTGGCTAATGGGCCGGCCAGTTGTGGCCCAAATGTTGACAAAAAAAAAAAAAAAAAACCTATTAAAAATAGGCTTAGGTCAGACTTTAATCTTATTATATAAAAGTGAGCATGTTTAATTATAACTCACTAGATCGTGACACGTGTCACAATGAATTTAGATCGCGACATTTGTCATTATTAAAATAAGGAATCATCTTAAAAAATAGGAAAATAGAATAATGAAAACACCTTACAAAATGGAAATCATATAAATTAAACGCTCAACGTAGTTAGAATAATGTTTAAGAAAAAAATTAATTTTAAAAGAATAAAAAAAGAAAAGAAAAAGGTTAATAATGTTTAGGAAAAATGTTAATAATGTTTAGGAAAAAATGTTAATAATTTTAGGAAAAATGTTAATAATGTTTAGGAAAAATGTTAATAATTTTAAAAGAAGAAAAAATGTAACGTTTAGGAAAAAAAGGCAAAAAAAAATAAGAAAAAAAGGAAAAACAAAAAAAGGAAAAAGTAATCAAACGAAAAATGTTCATTATATCTATATCTAGAATCACTAAATTTTATCTAGAATTCACTAAATTTTAAATTGTGCTTTATTCTCGAGAGAAAAATTTGTTTCGTTTACTATTATTAAATTTTTTTTTAACTCAAACGAGAGAAAAATGAGTTTCATAGATTTAAAAGTGCCAATATTACTTCACAGTTAATCAATTATATAAAAGATGTTGACACGTTGTTGACAAATTAAACTCATCATGGATCCATTATCTAATTATTAAATATAAAATAAATGTTTTTTCAAGTAAATAACAAAAGCAATGTAATAAAATAAAAAATGTGTTATTTCTTTTTCTTAATAGATGAAAAAGTAAAAACATTTATTTACTATTACCATATATTGTTGTGTGTCTTTTATATTTATTTGTTAACAAAATAACGGCTATACTATTAATTTCCGTTTAAATTTAACTATAATTATACAAATTTACTAACAATATTAATATAAAATTATAAAATGTTTTTATGTAATTTATCCGCGTATTACGCGGGTTTTCATCTAGTATATATATATATACACATATTGGAATAATATATTATGAAGTTGAAAACTTTTTTTAAAAAAAAGATTACAGAGAATCTGAGAATAAATTTTAAAAATCACTAATAAAATGTACAAACTAAAACAAGGAGACTATGAAAAGGAGTTTTGAAGCAAAGAGAAAGTGAGAGTCTCAGCAAAACTTCCCAAACACAGACATGGGAACACATTGTCAGTAAAAAAAGGTTATAAGAGCAGACAAGAATATATATATATATATATACCCTCACCCACACCAGAGAGACTCCACTTATCATGAAACTGTACCATCCTCTTCTAATAAATCACCTAAGGACTACAAAAGACTGATAAGCACAATCCCTTATCAAATCATCCACTCTCCCTTATGCAGTTTCCAGGTAATAAGTATTTGTAACTCTCTGCTTTTTCGATCAAATGCCTTGGGAGATGAACAGCGGAAAATGACCTCGGGATCGGACCCAGTTTCCCGATGATTTCCCTGAATGTGTACTCTTCCGGTAACATATCGAACAGATCAGTTCCCTTACATATCACATCTTGGATTCTTTTCGGGTTTAGGTAATGAGAGAATCTAACACGGTCGTTGTGGCTGTACGCTCTCATCTTGAATATAAACTCGCTTATGCGTCTGAAACAGAAACTACAATGCCATCCCGAATCCGCTAAAAGAGTGTTGCCTTGTCGGAAATGAGCGTAACGGGTTTTACCAGGCTTGTACCGATGAACCGAAGCTCTCCAGCTTTTGTAGTCGACGAAATACTCGAACGAGTATAAGTAGTTTTTCAGCTGAAGATGGAGAATCGGCGGGTACCCGTCACACCATCTAAGAAGATTGATTGTGTGTGCGCTCGGGATCTCATCCACATCAGACATTATCAAAATATCGTCTTCTTCAATTCCCGCGAGTCTAATAAGCTGATCCAACGCGATCCTCTGGTAAGCTTCTTCCACAAACGGGTTTTCGCCTTTCTTGAATCTTCCACCGATGTTACCATAAGTCAGCCTCGGCTCAACAAACTCGAACTCTCTTCGGTTTCCAGCGAAAACCAACGGTTTAGGCAAACCGGTGAAAGTAGAGTTCGATTCAAGAATCACAAACTGTGTAATGTACGGATAAAGCTCTTTCCAACGGATAGTTAACATATCGACTTCGTTGCTGAACAAAACAGCATCGAAGACTCTTCTCGGAGACTCTCGGTGTCTCCATCCGTGTAGACCGCATAGCGTTTCCATGGAAGCGTTTTCGTGGTAGTAATGAGGAAGCGTTTGAAACGGTTTAGGCGGTGATTCCCAGAGAGGTCTAAAGAAGTATGTGAGCTTCTGGCCGTGCAAGTAGACACCAAGGACGAAGATAGGAACAATGGTGAAGAAGAAGATGTATGTCTTGAAATCGAATCCTCGCAATACACATCTTACCCTTGAGAATGCATTGGAAGCTCTAGAACCATCCTGCAAACAAAACAACAACACAAAGTTTTCAGACAAAACCTAAAACTACAAAACAGTTACTTCATAGACATTCGTTTCAAAAATCTTTATACTTTTCAGACATAAAACACAATGTTTCAAGCTCTTAATTCTTACAATTCCGATAATTTTACATAAGATTAAAAATCAGAATCGAGAAAATACAACATTGCTGATATCAATTATCATCCAATTTCATAAGAAAAATTTGGTAACAGAATCTAGATTATCTTAAATGCCAAACAGATTCATAACGAAATCGATAATTAATTAAATTATAATCCAGAATAGGGATAAGAAAAAACCTGTCCACAAACATCATCGCAGATATCGTCCGTTTTCTTAGAATTATAGTATCCATCAGACATGATTTTACCCACAAATTTTGTAAAGGAATTTTCTCGGGAAAATTAAAATTTTGCGGAGAAGAAGAATATCGAACCCCACCGAGAATCGAAGCGCGATAAAATCAAATTTTAATGAGAAATCGAAGAAAAAACAGAGAAGTTTATGAAAAGAACAAATATCCTGAAAAAAAAAAACTATATTTATAAATCTAATAATAATAATTATAATCCCACTTCCTCTTAGGAAAACTGTAACGCCAGTTTTTAGCCGTTTGATGCATTTTTGTTTATAATTGATTCCCAAAACCGCTGGAAATAGTTTAAGGGTAATATTTTATTAGCTTAAACCAAAAAAATTAGGCAAAATTATTAAATTAAAGAAAAAGAGGAATTGTTTTCAACCATCGGATGTTACTATAAGTGGGTATGGGTATTGATCCTACGGTCAGAGTCTCTTTTTACTTTGCTGAGCTGTCAAATGCCAACACATATTTTGACAGGAAAAAAAAAAGATTTAAACAAGTTTGGCAAATTAAATTAAAAAAAATTAACTTCACCCAAGACTTGCAAATTGGTGATTCCAAGATTAAAAAGGAAATAATTTCAATCATATCTGATATATTTTCTTACCATTAATTTTACTTTTTGCATATTTTAACTGTGGTAATATTTTAGTCAGCCATATAAATTCATGCATACAAATGTTATATTCCATACTCAACACCAATAAAATTATTGAGATGATAAGTTTGGACATTCATTAATATTTGACTGCATATACCTATTTCACATTATATTAACTAGTAGTATATGCTACTTGGTATATATAGAAGAAATAAAATGTATTTAGTTTTTGGTGATAATTACTAGTAATATATACTTCTTGGTATATATCGTAATTAATAGAAATATTTGTTTGACTTGGGTTTTGGTTAGAGACTTAGAGTATATATGCTTCCGGTAATATAGAATCTCTAATTAAACAAATATGATATAGATAAACACAAGATTAACAACAATTTGTTTCGAATTATTAAATATGATTGTGATGTCAAGCATAAACAGGTAATAAATAGTAATTTGATCAAGTAGGTCTTCGTCTTCCCCTATTCTAGCTAGTCAAAATATTATTACATGTTCCAAGTGACCAAGTAGTTCTATACTTCTTGGTCTACGCATATTTAGTTGCTAATATTCAAAGCCGTTAACTACATACTAATCATGTTTGCATGTTTTATAACCTCAAAATTTTGATATTTTTAACGTGCGTTACCAATAAAACTTGTATAGTTCAAATATTTCGGCTATTTTCATAATTATTACACGTGTTTACGGTATTCTTCTTTAAAAATTTCATCAATTTAGCAACTTTCTCGCATTTTTTACCATCAAAAATATGTTTTCGAAATTTGACTACGTACTAATTAACTACTACGTGTTATTGTTTGTTTCAACTTTAAACTCCAAAAATAGTCAACCCAAATAAATACAAAGCAAGAGACGGAAGTATTGTATAGCCATCGGAACTTCTTATAGCAAATCAAATTATCATATTTTTTATCAAATAAGTTATTGTTTATAAATTTAGTAAATAGATATATCAACGAATTATCAAAAACATCCAACAACCATGGACGTAGACTCGAATAGAATGTTTGTTTACCCAACAAGTTAGATACGTATCTATAATATTTACATTTTTATTTTCATATATCTACAACATGTTATAAAAACACACTCGTTCACGAGGAGTAAAACCTCCAAGTACCCATCAACTTCTTCTCTTTTTATGTTCACAACCAACAATTTTGTAATAACATGTTTTGTCCCTTTAAGGTTTTTCAAACAATTTTTGTCTTTATTGAGTTAGAGCCAATTGGTTGGGAAATCATCCAAAAAACTATAATATTTCTAACATGTTTTGCATCATAAGATAGAGATTTGATAATAAAAAAAAAATATATATGCAAAATTAGTATATGCTATCTTATGAGATTTCGTACATAAAGGCCCATCTAAACATTAGGTAGGCCCAATAATATATTTAGACACGGCCCATTATAGTAAACAAGGCCCAATACATATTTTACAAATTTCCATTTTTTGTTTATCATCTCCGTTAAGGGATATCACTGCGATAATAATCGCCGGAGATCGTTTCCTCTCTTCCGCCGTGTTCTTTAACAATGGCGAAATCTCTACACTTGGCCAAAATAATGTCTTCTTCAGCAAAAATGGCTATAACTTCTCACTTCTTCTTCTCAATCAAACCAAGAAAAATCCATAAACCCTACTTCTCTTCTTCTTCTTCTTCTTCGCTTTCCTTCTCCACCACATCTACACCGTACCCACTTCAATACGACATGATAATCAATCGCCCAACACAGTCTTCTCTCTCACAAACCCGTCGTAGACCCACCCGAGCCATAAAACCCGGTTCGTCCGACCCATCCGAACCGGATTTCGATTCGTGGGTCGATAACAAACTCGCTTCGGAGCACGAAAAGGGTCGATTCGGCTCTGAAGATTCGGAGATGGACAAGGCCAAGAGGAAATATTACAGCAAGAGGCGTAAGAGACTATATGGGTCTGATTCAGAAGACGAGAATCGAAAATCGGAAGATGGGTTCGTTGAATTGAAACCTGAAGTAGTCGAATTCGATAGGTTGCATCAGAGAGAAGAGGAATTGTATTTCTATGATACTTTTGCTTATCCATGGGAGAAAGATAAGCATTATAAGATGGTTTATCAGTTAGAGAAGAAGTATTTCCCTGATCAGTGTTTAGATAAGGCTTTTCTTCAGCCTGGTGAATCTTCTTCATCTTCCATGGATGATGGTTCTAGGAAAGTTGCAGGGAAGAAGAAGAAGAAAGTAGCTCGTGGTGTGAAGAAGGAGGAGGTTAAACGTATTGGTATTGAGAGTTGTGATGATGATGATGGTGATGAAAAGTTGGTGTTTTTCGATGAAGTGAAGGTAAAGGAGAAGAAGACAGAGGAGGTTGTTAGTGAGAAGAAAGTGGAACAGTTCTTTAAGGGTTTGACGAAATCTCCCAATGAGAAAGCTGTGGCTAATGGTGGTGGTGGTGATGGAGAGCCTTTCCTTGTGACCAGAAACAGTGAGCTTCCTCCTAGATGGGATGGTCCTAACGGTACTGTTGTTTTGATTAACAAACCTAAAGGTGAGATTAGTTTGTGTTATCTATGTCTTTCTTTTGGCTTTTGAAATGCTATGTAGTTTGCTTATGGTTTTGTTCTTAGGATGGACTTCTTTCACTGTCTGTGGTAAGCTAAGGAGAATAGTGAAAGTGAAAAAGGTTTGTGCTTTCCTTCTTGATTAATCCAAGAGTCGGATTTGTCGGGTTTTAGCAGCTAGCTGATAAGTATGTCGCAGGTGGGTCATGCTGGAACACTTGATCCTATGGCTACTGGTCTATTAATCGTTTGCGTAGGTAAAGCCACCAAGGTGGTTGACAGGTTTGTGATTTCATAATCCATAGCTTTATGCTTATGTCTCTCTCTCTGTAATGTTTAAGAGAATGGAAACCTGAAAAGCCTTTGTATCTGCAGTTACCAAGGTATGATAAAAGGTTATAGCGGAGTTTTTCGTCTTGGTGAAGCCACTTCTACTTTAGACGCAGACTCTCCTGTAACTTCAACGACCATGTCCTGTTTTCATGTTTTACTTCTTCATTAGGTGTTGATGACTGATAATAGTTTGCTTAACCATACTATTGGCTGCAGGTGATTCAGCGAGAGCCTTGGGAACATATCAAAGATGCTGACGTTAAGAAAGCTTTGACATCATTTCTTGGAGAGATATGGCAAGTTCCTCCAATGTTCTCTGCGATTAAAGTGAGCATTTTTGAGTCTTATAACCGTGCCTTGACATTGGATTAGATTCTTTTCTAGCTTTTTAACCGCAGTTTCTGTTTAGGTTGGAGGTGAAAAGATGTATGATAAAGCGAGAAGAGGAGAAACCGTAGAGCTTTCTCCTAGACGAATCTCGATTTTCCAGTTTGACATTGAACGCAGTTTAGACGACAGGTTTCATCCATTTTGTGGAAAAGCAATGTGAAAACAATGTTCTTGGTTAGGTCTAACTAAAGATCTTTAATTTCTCTTATTGCAGACAAAATCTGATTTTTCGGGTCGTATGCTCAAAGGGTACATACATAAGATCCCTCTGTGCAGATCTTGCTAAAGCTCTTGGAAGGTCAAAAATAGTTTTCATCTTTGATTAGTAACATATCCAAAAAGAAAGTGAAATTTTACTAAATACTATTCATTTTTGCTGCAGTTGTGCTCACCTCACTGCTTTACGGCGAGATTCAATCGGTAAGCTCCTTCATAAGTCCGCTTAACGGTTTGATTCTCTATAAGAAGCTCGATTTCGCTACTTTAACATTATCTTCTTGGGGTTACAGGTGAATATTCTGCTAACGATGCTTGGGAATTCAATGAGCTAGAGGCAGCCATTACTAAAAACTACTTCTAGAATGCGAACCAAATCCGCTTCGCTAGACATTCCCACAGAGATGAGCATAGGAGATCCATCAATGGCCGATTCTTGGTGACAAACAACTCTTAAAGGTTACACAGGCTTTACATAACACCATTTTTCATTATTTTAACACTACTATTATTGCCTAAGAGTTTATCTAAGAACAAAATCTTTATTTTTTGTTCAAAAATACATTATTGTTCATCAATCTCTTCAAAAATACATGAAACTACAAAAAGAAACTCATTTAAAGTTGTAGAAATTAAATAGTCATGACGCCTAAAAAGGTGCCAACGGTTATCTTTGTCGGAACTGTCAGTACAATAATGTCTTTATTGGGCCGATGCTATGTGAAAAATGGGCCTTTGTGAACATTTATCTGAACTTTAATAAGCCCATTTAAAAAAGGACGCGTAAGTTATCTTATAAATATCAAAACGGCACGTAGTCGTCTCTCGTATAAAAAACATCTCCTCGTCTCATAATCTCACTGCAAATAAATCAATGGCGGCGACAGAGGAAATTACGACGACGGAGACGAAGGAAGGGGCTAACCTATTGGGGAAGCCAAAGTATAAGAAAACAGAGAACGGGAGATTCAGGTGCGTGCAGACAGGTCACGAGCTACTTGAGAAAGACAAGGATGTCTATTCACAGAGTAAACGGTGCCGTTTAGGGCTTATCGATCATGCCTTGTCACGCAACAAGCCTCCTCTCAATTTATTCGGACAAGATCCCAACGCTCGGTAATCTCTATTATTGCTTTACTCTTTTGTTAGGGATTTAGGGTTTTGTAGTCTCGAGAGAAGTTTTGAGTTCATTGGTTAAGATTTAACATCTGTTTCAGAATTTTGCTGAATTTGCATTTTGATTTGTTTTTTTTTGTTGTTAAGATCAAAGCTGATATGTAAGCTAACGGGTGATAATGTAAACAAGACTGAGGAACATATCTGGAAGCATATCACTGGACGTCGTTTCCTCAACAAATTAGGTCTGGTTTTTTGTTTGAATCTTTATGTAGTTGATTGATTGCAAAACTTGTTTGTCCAAGATATACATGTCTTTTCGATATAATTTAATTGGTTTGTATTGTTGCTTATATTCAACAGAGGAGAAGGAACTAGAGAAAGAGTTAGGAATTACTCATGAGGAAGGTGTTGAAACGCGGGCCAAGGAAAATGGCGTAAAACACAAAATAAAGAAGAAGAAAAAGAAGAAGAAGAAGAAGAAGAAGAAGCAAAACAACAAGGAAGAGAATGGAGAGGAAGTTGTTGATGAAATCGAACACAAAAACGATGAAGATGCGGAAGATGAGGAGGTTGACTTTTGGATGCCTCAAGAAGGAGAGAGATGGGACTTTGATGACGGAGGAGACAGATGGGGATCAGATTCAGAAGACGAACCAATATGTGTGTTCCACTTGTGTATCCTTATCACATATACTACCTGCTTTTGTTTGAAACTTATCAATGGATTCATGTTTATTTTTTTTGGTTTGTTTGGAAAATAGGTCAACTGAATGAAGATGGCAAGAAAGAATTTGACGACTTCATGGTAGCTGAAGTTGATGAAGAAGATGGCAAGAATGCTTCCGATGAGACTCTTGAAAGGTACTGATATGTGTTGGATTCAGATCAAAATATAAGAGCAGATTATAAAAGGATTTCTTAGTTATTTATTCAACAAACAAGAGAAACAAACGTCTTGAGAGATTTAAAAAGGATCTCTCCCCCTTACCAATGATCAACTATCCAAGTATTTGATCCCTCTCTCTCTACCCTCTACTCTCTCTTTTATAGAAAAAGACAAGGCAAACGTTTTACAGTAAGTGTGTGAAACGTTACAACGCAGCGTTCCCCCTCTCAGCTGAATGTTCTCCAAGCCCACTGGATCCTCCTTTTATAAGTGGTCCATGATGTTTTTCTAACGGCCCAATATCATTCTTTGTACTCACATTCTTGACCCTCTTTCTCCTGTAGCGGTAAAGTATAGGCGGGTGAACCATGTCGTATATATCAATACCCTCTCCTTTTAAATTCACCTTGTCCTCAAGGTTAAAGTTTGGAAACTGCCCTGCTATTACTCTCTCCCATTCCCATGATGACTCAAACTCGGGTAATCCTTTCCATTTGATTAACACCTCTTCGTGTCCTGTTGCTGCGTTGAGTCTTTTCCCCATATCCATCTCCGGTTCTGCTTCCAAGATTCCCTTTTCCGTAAGCTGTTCTAGAATCGTGGCAGCCACCACATCTTCCCCAATAGCCTTCTTAAGCTGGGATACGTGGAAGGTTGGGTGTATCTTAGCCTCTGGTGGTAATAGTAACCGATAGGCCACTTTTCCCACCCTCTCTGCTACTTCGTATGGACCATCGAACCTTGCTGCTAGCTTCTCATTTGCCCTCCTGGCCAACGTCCTTCTTCGGTATGGTCTCATTTTCAAATAGACTTTCTCTCCCACTTCAAATTCTACTTCTCTTCTACTCTTATCTGCTCTGTCTTTCATGTGTTGTTGTACTCTTAGTAAATGTGTCCTCAACACACTAATGACTCTGTCTCTTTCCAGCAATTGTTTTTCCAAGTCTGCATTGTTGGTAGAGCCATTCTCATACCGTATCAGTGCTAGTGGGTCTCTGCCATACACTGCTTTACAAGGAGTCATCATTAAAGAGTTATGATGGCTTGTATTATAACATAACTCAGCCCAGGGTAAGTACTGATGCCATGTCCTAGGTTGCTCACTGCTGAAGCACCGCAAGTGCGTCTCTAAGGTCCTGTTTGTCACTTCTGTCTGCCCATCGGACTGCGAATGGTAAGCAGTACTAAAACAGAGCTTAGTCCCCAGAACTGGAACAAGAGATTTGGGAGGTTCTTCGGTCTCTATAATCATGGCTGTAAGGCTGCTGCAGTCTACCCACCAACCTTGTTCTTCCTGTACCAGCTCTTTCTTCATCGTCTTAAGAGAGACCTCTTCATTCTTTAAACTTATGTCTCCTTGCAGGGTGACATCCTTCTCGCCACACCAAAACCTTAGGGTTTGTGTTCTCCAATTCACCCTGGTCTCTCCTAAAGTCTCTAACCATTGCATACCCAGGATAACATCCGCGGTTCCTAATTCCATGGGAAGCAGGTCAGAGGTTATCCTCAGCTCTTGCACCAAGAGTTCTACTCTTTTGCACAGTCCTTGTCCACGTACAGTCAATCCCGTGCCTAACTTGACTCCAAACCCATGCGAATTCTTCTGAGGCAAACCCCACTCGTCGGCTATCCTTCCGTCGATGAAGTTATGAGAAGCCCCGCTGTCTATCAACACCATCACCTCCCGTCCGCGAATCGACCCTTTCACCTTGATGGTTTTTGGAGATGATATCCCCATCATCGAGTTCAGTGAGAGTACAGCCACTTCCGTCGTGACAGGGGTGTATGCGTCATCATCACTCTCTTCGTCGTCTTCTACCTCACGCTCTGTTCCATTTTCCAACACCATTATCACTTGCAGTTCTCGAAATTTGCAGTGATGTCCCTTATAGTACTTACCATCGCATCGGAAGCACAAACCCAGCGCCTTCTTTTCTGCCATTTCTGCTTCTGTTAATTTCCGAAAAGGAGCTGAAGACGGTCTGTGATTTGTTTTGATTTGGGGATCTAGGGTACGATTCCCAGATCTTTCGCCACGTGTCCTATTCTCTCTCCTCCCTTCATCGTGCGGCTCACGTTCTTTCTTTTCGCCAAACAACCCGACACTGGATTGGTGGTCCCTCCCCGCGCGTGGATTAAATCTCCCACTCGCGTCACGCGCGCTTCTTCCCCAATTTTTTTCCGAGGACATGTCATCAATACCTTCGTAATCCTCCACCATTTTTGCCCTGTTCATCATTTGTTTCAAGCTCTTCGGGAAAAATAGCTTCACGCCGGCTTTGATTTTAGGTTTCAATCCCACCATAAAAGCTAGCATCAACACCGGTTCGTCGATCTCCGGCGCGTTTGAGGCCAAAAAAATGAACTCTCTGCAGAAATCCCTCACCGTGTCTGTCTGCCGGAGAGTCAAAACTTTCTCCCCTGGAACCTCTTCATGCGCCTCCGAAAAATCTTCCAATATCCTACTCCGCATGTGATCCCAACTCTCGAACGGGTCCCGATCCCTCTCCCACCGGTACCATATCAAAGCATCGTCATCAAAACACGTCCTCACCGCCTTGAGTTTTTCCGACTCCGACAAGTCTTCCATCTCAAAATATTGATCAACGCGAAGTACCCAATTCGAGGCGGACTCTCCGTCAAAGACCGGCAGCTTGATCTTTCGGGTCAACGGTGTGCGATCAACCGTGACTGGCACCGGCGTCGTCTCTGTCTGATTCGAGTCTTCCACCACATTGGTTCCATTCACGGCGTTACTCGCCGCCTCTTTTGACGCCGGCGAACCCATCGTTGATGATGGTTCCATCTCCGTCTTTTTTTTTCCGTTCGCAAGTAACAGTAACAGAGCATCCATTTGTTGGGATTGCTTCTGCATCTGGACTCTCATCTCATTGACTCCTTCTTCTAAGGAGCTGATCTTAGAAATCTCCTTCTGGATCGCTGTAACATCCCGGACCAAGATCTCGGTCTTCTCCTCCGGTGTGATCTCGTTTTTCTTAGGAGCCATAGTGTTCTTTGTTGGTTATAAACCTTGCTCTGATACCAAGTTGATATGTGTTGGATTCAGATCAAAATATAAGAGCAGATTATAAAAGGATTTCTTAGTTATTTATTCAACAAACAAGAGAAACAAACGTCTTGAGAGATTTAAAAAGGATCTCTCCCCCTTACCAATGATCAACTATCCAAGTATTTGATCCCTCTCTCTCTACCCTCTACTCTCTCTTTTATAGAAAAAGACAAGGCAAACGTTTTACAGTAAGTGTGTGAAACGTTACAACGCAGCGTTCCCCCTCTCAGCTGAATGTTCTCCAAGCCCACTGGATCCTCCTTTTATAAGTGGTCCATGATGTTTTTCTAACGGCCCAATATCATTCTTTGTACTCACATTCTTGACCCTCTTTCTCCTGTAGCGGTAAAGTATAGGCGGGTGAACCATGTCGTATATATCAGGTACCGTGAATTTTCATCTGTTAAATGTTGGAGTTAGACAAAATATAGAATCTAAAACTTTTTAAGTTTCCATGAGATATAGAAAGTATGATAACATAAGCTAGGACTGTGTTGTTAGACAAGGGCATAATGGAGACTAATATTTTGTGTACTTGGCAGGAAAAAGAGAAAACCTGAAGAACTCGGTACCAATGGCCTTCCTTCAAGCAAGAAGAAGAAAAAGAAGAAGAACAAGAAGAATGTCAACACAACATCTTCATAAGTCTCTCTCTCTCACACACACACTCTCGGTTCCTTTTTTGTAGTTTCCCTTATGTAACAACTTATTTCCATCAGTTCTGTTAAAAGTGATGGAAATAAGCTTTATGATTCTTATCTATCCAATTGTAAATTATTTGGCCATTTTTAGCAAATCCTTGATTCAGCTCTTACGAATAAATTTTGTATCTAACGGAAACAGAATTGCTTTATAATTGGACATGAAACTAACAAACGAGAAGCTATTGCAATTTGCCTACAACAAATATAATGATAAACCTATGTAAGAATGTTTTGTGTGATTTACAGTTCTTCATTTCTTACCAAGATACCTTAATAAAAGCTGAGAGTTTTCATCAGCTACACACCTCTCTAGCCGGTCTGATTCAGCGACATTACAACTCTGAAATGGCGGCAACGGTCCAAAGTTTCTTTCTTACGATCAAAACTCTTTCGTCTTTGGTCGACAGAGAATCAGCTTTCGGAGTTGTCTCTGTGAACCATTTGTCCCATTTCAACAATGTCAGATACTTCTTGATGTAGCTAATGTTGTCTGCTGTGTCTCGGATTATGACAAATCCTTCTGGGCGTAGTATCCGATCCATCTCGATTAGGAGGTCTTCAATGCTGCATCCTCGTTTTTCGGTTTCTGTGAAGGTGTTCCATGCGTGGATAAGATCAAATGTTCGTGGGTATGTAGAGAAGGCTTCACACCTGCAAAGGAAAACCTCATTTTAACAAGATCGGAGACTGCACAGTGGTTCAGAGATTTAAGCATTTATGTACCAATCATGAGTAGCTCCGATAAGGCCACGGTCGTAAATGATCTTCATTCTCGGAGAGGATTGAACTGGTATGACGTTCATTACCCATACATCTTTGTCGTTTAGAGCAGCTGCGAAACCACCGAGGTTTGAGCTCATGTCCATCACGTTTCTTATGGAGTTCTTTTGCACCATTGGTTTAAGCAGTTTCCAGTATTCTATCACTCTAAGCCGCCACGTTTCCTGCACTCACACACATACTTAGTGAACAACAAAGAAGTGTTTGTCCGTAGACATGTAACACAGTTATTTGAAATGGTAGTTCTTAGAAACTGGATTACTGAAACAAAGTTTTCCATGTAGGAAGAGATAATATACCGTATCTTCACGGAATTTATCGGGAGTGACACTAATTTCGTCAAGCCGTGGTGGGGGAGCTGTCAGCCTACGTGGCCATGGAAGAAGTCCACTCCATCTTTCTCTATGCATCCCTGGGTAAATATGACAAACACGGAATGAATAACAAACTTATTGAAACTTGATACAATAAAAGTCAGTGATAAGATATGCACTTACTAGCTGAGTAAGGTGATATGCAAGCCTTCATTGAGACGTTCCAAGTTGCATCTGGATCATCTCCAGAAGGGCAGAGCGGAGGCTGAATACCCGCACCCCTTTTCAAGTAACAGCTGTTGGATATCGGTTTTCCCCATATAACAGATTGGTCGTGTTTGGCCACGACCTTCCAACACATTCTCTTGAAGAGATCATGCATCGCATTCCCAATCTTTCTGTTTTCTGGGTCGTGTGCGTAAGCTTCCGGGGACGAGTATACAAAGTAGCCTCCAGGTCTGAGCAACCTATCAAGTTCCAACAACAAAATCCCATCTCTTTGAAGCCAATCTATACGGCATCTAGAGCAGTGAGCAAGTTCAAATGATCTGCTTGGGTATGGAAGCCGCTTAGTCCCAAGAACACCAAGTGTTGATGGAATCCCTCTTTCTAGAGCAAACTGTATTTGGTTCTGGTGGACATCATTAGGAGCAAGGGACATGGCTATGATGTCATGTGAGAGAAGATAAGCACCAAAACTAGCTACCCCACAACCAACATCAAGAACATTTCGAATGCTTCCTCCATTGTTGAGTTTGTCGCCAGGGAATTTCAGCATCTAAAGCAATAAGCAATTTTTGGTCATCTGTAAGCAGAACTTGAGAAAAAAACAGATTCAAAGCCTCCTGTTAATTACAGAATTATGCTCCCTGGTATAGGAGATAATACCCCACATATCAGTAAATATAGAGAAACTTAATATCAAAGCCTTAGCATCATTCTTTTGCAAGAATAGACAACCAAATACTCCTTAGCACCATGATGCATAGTGCTATATGCTTACACCATAAACTTTAGGAAGCAGCTGAATACAAAATAGTCAACCAAAAAGGCGCAGTGGTTCTAAACGAAAGGTTCTAGCCTTGAGATTCAATAAAGCAAAGAAGTACCAAATGATGATAATGTACCTGAGCAAGTGAAACTATGTATTTATCAGCTCCGTTGTGGAAATGTGTTCCTCCTCCAGGAAAATTGATCTTATCACCATTAACAACCATCCAATTCTGATCAGATTTCTCTTGCGCAAGGTGTGTGTGAGGGATATTCGCCTTCCACACCTCATCTCTACTCCCAGGCCACTTTAACGGGATCTGATAACCCCATAAACAACACCTTCATCAACCATTAACACCAGAGACAACAACATATCCAAGAGAAAGAGACAGAAGACGGACCTTATAACCAACAGGAGGAGGAACAAGGCAATTGAAACGCCGTTCTGGTGGAGGGCAATGGCGCTCATAGTGCTCCATCAAGGTTAGATTAAGTTTCAGTTTCAGCTGGTAATGGAGATTTCTATCCAAACACGGTATAAGCTCCGAATGTCTCGAATCACATACCTACAGAAGATTTTTCATATCACATACATCAAGTAGAATCTAAACAAGAGAGTAGCAACAAGCACTAAAACTACAAAGAAAGCATAAAACACATCTACTACATGTACTTAACAATTTTGACAAAGTAATTAGTACGAAGAACGAGCTAATCTGCACATACATCAAACATAACCATTGCGAGAGAGAAACAAGCCCTAAAACTACAAAATAAGCCTAAAAGTAAAACCCTACGAAACTCATTCACTACATTACATTAACAATTTTGACAGAGAAATTAGTTTTTGAACAAGCTAATCTACACGAAATCTCACTTAAACACTACGAAATCTGAAGATCTTTCTTCGATTTGTCTCAAACAACACGAGTCTTAAACACGTACCGGGACGCTTTTGGGGACTTGAAAACGGCTCACACCAAGCACACCATCACGATTCCTCACGGATCCAGCTCGAGCGCGGCTAGGAGATCCATCGAACTCGTCGGATTTTCTGGATCCGGGAGCGAAATACGAGCCATAGTAGAGGCAAGTCAAGCCTAGTAGAGCGATGAAACCTACGAGAACGTAGGTGAAGAGCTTAGGAGCCGCACGGACTCGCTCGCTTCTGGAGAGCTTCATAATCACTGGATCCGGATCTATAAGATCTGACCCGGAAAAATCAGCTGTGGGGTCAAAGAGAAAGGGATAGTGTGGACTGTGTAGTGTGTGTGAGCTACAGTAGATTCACGCGGGGTCGACGAAGACGCAAAACGACTGGTGTCGGATTTTATTCGCAAGGGAATATTTGGGAGCAGTTATCCTCTGTGATGAGGTCTACGGGTATTTCTATGCTCCTTAATTAATAAGAGACGCGGTTATAACTCATGGGCTTTTGTATTATGTATTGGGCTTTTTTTTTCTTTGACTTTTAACGGAAGCAATTAAACATAAAATATATATTTCAAATTAATATCTTTGAACATTGAAGTTTAGTTTAAAAGTTAGAAATTAAATTTCCACGTAAGATGGAGGATTATTTATTATATTATTGGTTCAATATCCAAAAGCATGCCTCTTTTAAACTCAACGTATGGATGGGCTATGGGCATTTCATCTGATTTTATTTTCCACCTATACACCCAAACACACATTTCTCGAATAAGTCCACTGGTTAATTAATAAAGAGAGTGGTAATTTAAATTTAAAAAAAGGAGAGAAACCTAAAAGAGAGGACAAGATGGTGAAGGAAGAAAGCAATTTGGAGTTTGCCAAGTTCACCACCAGGACATACCCTTACTCCTCCTCCAAACGCTGTCGTTTTCTTGTTCATCTTCGCCTTATCCTTGTTTATTCAATTTATTCATTAAGACATAACATAGTTTCATAAAAAATTTTGGTTTTTTATAATATTTTACTTACGTTCCATCTCATGGGGTCAAATTCGTAAGGATCTTCGTGAAGAGATGGATCGAGATGTACTGCTGTGAATATAGGAAACACCTTCCATCCTTTTGGTATCACATTTTCTGATTAAAAAAATATATATATGTTATTAAACGAGAAGGACAAAAATTGAGAAACCTTCAAAGTTTTTTTTATTTACATATAAATGTCATTGTATAAATTTTAGTATAAGGTTTAGATTAACAAAAAAAAAGTTATTCCTATTAAATAGGAACTAAAAAAATAAGTATCAAAAATAATTATAAAACTAAAAACGAAATTAATAAATAAAATAAAAATAAATATCAAAAACTATTCCTATTTAATAGGATTAAAGGTAAAAAAACAAAAAAAAACAAAAAATGAATATAAAAAACAGTCTTATTTAATAAGTAACATTATGAAAAATTAAAATATTATGAATAATTAAACTTTATGAAAATCATATAATATTAAAAATATATTTAAAGTTCTTTTAAAAGTTTTTAAGTTAATAAGAGTTTAAATGCATATATTACTTTTAAAAAAGTAAAATAAATGTTACTTGCGGGTCTAATTTTAGATTTAAATGTAGACATGGTTTTTAGATTTTATTATCTAATTTGATTAAAGATCATGATCTCCACATATTTTGCGACGGGGCGGAAAATATCGTACATAATTTGTAAGATATAAAAAATTATATTCGTAATATCAAAACATACATATGTGATTCCTAAATTATCGGATTTAAAATAATCTCATATCGGATCTTCAATACAATAACTAAATGAGGAATTCACAAAACTACACCCTTTCAAACCTCCCTTCACAAAATTACACATAATTCAATATTTTCACAAATTTACACCCTTTCAAAATTTTAAAAGCTTGATTTACCCTTTTAAAAATTACCAAAATTAAAATATTTTCATGTAGGTTCGCTAATTAGTGTTTAGGGTATAGTATTAAGGGGGTAGGATTGTGTGGGTAGGGTTTATTTGGATTTAATTTTGAGTGTTTTGGTGTAGTTTTGTGAAGTATTTTTGAAATGGTGTAGTTTTGTGAAATGTAATTCAAATGGTGTAGTTTTATAATTCTCCCTAACTTAATTATCTAATTCAATTATACTTAAATTAATAAGATTTTATTTTTTATAATAAATTAGAAATTAGTTATCAAAATTTTATAATAAATAAGATTTATTTATTTAATAAATATTACTCCCGGGTGGGACACCCGGGTACAAACCTAGTATATTTTATTTTTAATAAATTTAGTGAAATTGTATAATGTTTTAGATTTAGGTAACCTTTGAATTGAATATCTTGAGTAGCTTTTCTATGCACGGTTTTTACTATGTTTCCACATCGTAATGCCTCGGACATCACCTATTAAATTTCTAACTAATTAATTTCACGATTTAAATGTACATTTTAAAAGTATAATCATATAAAAAAAATTGATTAAATGGTGGGAAACATACACATTGAGTGAAATCCATCTTTTGATAGTCTTCCCAATTCAAGAATTCTCTATCTCCTTTATTGGCTCTAATAGCCTCATGTTCTTCCTATATATATTTTCATGGATAAAATATATATATAAGTAGATATGTAAAAGTATTTCTATATATATATATAGAGATATTTAAGCTGAAAAGAGAGAATTAAAACCTTGAGTTTTTGAAGATTATTAGGAGATATTGCAAGAAAATAAACAACTAAAGAAAGTAGAGTGGCACTTGTTTCGAAACCACCAAGTAAAATATCCAATACAATGCTAACTTTCTCTTCGTAATTTAGATCTTCATTTGATATTATTGCATCTAGATAATCTTTATCTCTTAATGGTTTATTCGTCTCTTCTTCTTCTTCTTCACGCTCTCTTTGTTTTATCATCCCCATAACCCTAGCGGCCAATCTCTTCCTAGCCTAGCAAACATTTCAAATTATAACTATTTATTATATATTTGCACAAAGAGACATACAATACACATATACATATGCATTTATATATTATATGTGTGTCTACATTTAAAAAAGAGGAATTCACAAACATACACTCTTTCTTACTTTCCTTTACAAAACTCTACCTAATTCAATTTTTTCACATATATACACACATTTTCAAAATTTTAAAAGCTTGATTTACCTTTTAAAAAATTACCAAAATTAAAATCTTTTCATTTGGGTTCGCTAATTAGTGTTTAAGGTATAATATTAAGAGTGTAGCATTGTGTAGGTAGGATTTATTTGAATTTAATTTTGATTGTTTAGGTGTAGTTTTGTGAAATAATTTTGAAATGGTGTAGTTTTGTGAAATGTAATTCAAATGGTTTAGTTTTGTAATTTTCCCTTTAAACAATATGATAAAAGTGGATATAATTGCTTTTATAGATTAAGTGCAAATCCCTTTAATTAATTGCTTATAATGATTTAAAAGTCTCCCACTTTTTAAACCAAACTACAAATAAAGCAAATAATCTCTCTAAAATAAATATGCTAGAATTGAATCTAACCTTAATTGCGTTTGTATAAGCAGTTCCTGGGAGTGGTATTGGTAACGATATAAACCCTTTCATATATGATAAAAAATCTTGCAACACATAACCTCTTGCTGGATCTTCTGGTTTAATACTCAATAGTTGATTAACCATAACACTAAGTGTAAACTATATAAGATTCAATGACAACTAAGTTAATAAAAAATATATAAACAAAATCAATAGTATATCATAATTAATTTTGTAAATATTAGTTATATTTAGTTAACTACGTACCATTTTAACTTCTTTATGAAACTCGATTTCTTGGCAACTTTGCCATGACTTTATCATCGATATAGAGAGGTTCTCTGCACATAGAAGAAACTCGGGTTTGGACTTTGTGAGATTGATGAAGCTAATGATAACATTCTTGAGTTTCTTGTGAATATCTCCGGTGGATAATAAGAGTGAATATTGGCCTAGAATGTCATGCATTGCTTTTGGATAATCAGATGTAAATAATTTCCCTTCGTTTTGAAGTATAAACATGTTTAGTTCTTGATCACATGACACTATTGCTTTTCCACCACATATATTTGACTTGAACACTTTCCCATACCTAAAATAAAATATTCACGGTTTTTTTTAAGTCTTTAACTAATGTGAAGTATACGTTAGAATATACTATAAATATATATTTACATAAAAAAACGTTGATAGTAGATAATTCGCTTTAAAAGTCAACTACAAGAAAACGGTCAAAAACGAGATCGAGACATATGCAAAACGTAAAATATATTTTCTTCCATATATGGTTTATTTCTACAAAGATTATTTATTTTCTAAATAGAAGCTTTTATATAGTTTTGTGTTAAATAAAATATACATATTAATCTTTATAGATTACAAAATTAACTATCTAGAAAAAGTATAGATTTTAATTATCCCAGAAAAAAGTGTATAGATCATATATATATAAACAAGATGATAGAGAAAATAAACAAAAGAGGTTATTATTACCTTGAAATACGTTGTTGCAAGAACGCACCAATGGAGTCTGATCTATGAGGTTTAAAGAAAGAGAAGGTTTCTCCAATGAAAGGCAATCCCATGGTACCATTTAGTGATGAGTGATCCTTTTCTTTTTCATTTTGCTTAGATGTTGAAATATATATAACCAAAGTAGAGAGAAAGACAATTCCTAACGACAAGAAGATAGACAAGACCAACATTTTTGAAGTTGTAATTAGCTAGACTAACCCTATTTTAATAATGATTTGTCTCTTATAATGTTTTTCATCATTATACGTATACCTCTATATATATGCACAATGGAAAATATTAACAAAGTTTAATTAACTTCCTTTTTTAGATAAAATATTATCATCTTTTTTTTTATTGCTCTTTTCAAAATTTGTTGTTAAATAGGTTAATATTTTGTGTGTTAAGAAAATAAGTATATGTTGTGTATATCCTAGTATATATGTGTAGATTCATATAAACATCAGATTTCTCTGTTGAAAACAAATCTACTAATAATAACAAAATGAAAAAAAGACTCAAGGGGTGTGTTGAGGTATGTTATGTAAATGTATCTCTATAAAATTGTATTCTTTCGTTGTAAAGGTGTCTTTATAAAGTTGTATTCTTTCGTAAGTAACCGTTTTACAAAAGTCATGTCTTTTGATCGTGTCTTTTAATCGTGTCTTTTGATTAATATAAATAGAGTATTGTTGAGATTTCGTTGTTGAAATTTCGTAGTAGTTAGTGTTTCCAAGGCTGAATCAAAATGATCTCCAAAGAATATCATGTGTGTTGAAATTGCATAAGTGACCGTTTAAGTTACTACTTTGTGTTGTATTAAATAACTAATAATAACAAACTGAAAAAAAAAGATTAAGAGGTGTGTTATGTAAAGGTGTCTTTATAAAATTATATTCTTTCGTTGTAAAGGTGTCTTTATAAAGTTGTATTCTTTCAAAAGATAAATTAGATTATACAAAAGTTGTCTTTACGTAACCGTTTTAGAAAAAGTCATGTCTTTTAATCGTGACTTTTGATCATGTTATATATAGGGCATTATTGAGATTTCTTTGTTGAAATTTCGCAGGGGTGTGTTCCGTAAAAGTGTCTTTACAAACTCGTAAATGTGTCTTTACAAACTCGTAAATGTGTCTTTACAAACTCGTAAATGTGTCTTTACAAACTCGTAAAAATGTCTTAACAAACTCGTGTTGTTTCGTCGAAAAAGGTGTCTTCCAAAAGGTGTCTTTTCATTATTATATATATGTCGCATGACTACTTCCAAATCATTTTTTTTAAGTTTCTAAAATTTTAAAGACGAAGAAGAAAACCTTATGGTGTTATCTTAAACCTCATTAGTATATTTATTTCCCGTTTTTCATTATTGTTTGTTGATTATTATTTATCTTTTTTTTATTTTTCTATTTCGATTTCTTAATTTATTACTTATCATTATTTTTTGGTAGTGTGGTGTGTATTTTTTTTGTAAGATTTAATTTTGAGACTTTAGAATTTAGTTTAAGAAATTTTAAGCTAATTTAATATTTATGGTATTTTTGTAACTACTTCCAAATCAAGTTTCTAAAATTTTAAAGACGAAGAAGAAAACCTTATGATATGATCTTAAACCTTATTTTGTATATTTATTTTTTCGTTTTTCACTATTGTTTGTAGATTATTATTAATTTATCTTTTTTATTTTCCTTATTTTGATTTCTTGATTTGTTATTTATCATTATTTTTTTGGGGGTATGTATTTTATTTGTAAGATTTAGTTTTGAGACTTTAGAATTTAGTTTAAGAAATATTATGGTAATTTAATATTTATGGTATTTTTGTAAAAAGAGTTTTTTCAAAAGTTCAAAGAAAAAAACTATGAATCATGTTATCTCACTACAATTTATTAATTGCCCAACTTTTAATGTGTGTTCCGTTAAATGGTGGTCTAACTTAAGGTAATGAAAAATTAAAACCTCATATCTTAATCAATTCATAACTATTTTTCTTAATCAATTTAGACTAATAAACTACGTTTATTTATACCTCTCTAACATATTAAAAAATTAATCAGATAAATTTTATCATATGCTCTTTAAAGTAAAATTCCACTAAATTTAACAAAATTTAATAATTTTGAGGGCAATTACCAAAAATACTATTAAAAACTATTTTCTATAGATGTATTCACATTTAGAGTATTAATATAAAAATGTTTTATTGTAGTTTAAAATCTTAAAAATTAAATCTTAAACCCTCAAAAGTAAATCTTACCTACTTCAAAATTAAATTTTAAACGCTAAATAGTTAAGGGAGAATCACAAAACTACACCATTTGAATTACATTTCACAAAACTACACCTTTTCCAAAATACTTCACAAAACTACACCTAAACATTCAAAATTAAATCTAAATAAACTCTACCCAAACAATTCTACCCCCTTAATACTATACTCTAAACACTAATTAGCGAACCCAAATGAAAAAAAAATAATTTTGGTAATTTTTTAAAGGTTAAATCAAGCATTTAAAATTTTGAAAGGTTGTAAATATGTGAAAATATTAAATTAGGAGTATTTTTGTGAAGAAGGGATTGAAAGGGTGTAGATTTGTGGATTCCTCAATAGTTAAACCAAATGAAAATGACCGTCGTCTCATTTGTTTTGTTGAAAACAGATTTTCGATTTCTTAATTCTTACTAACGCAATTTGATAAAACGATTTAAAATATGAGTAAGTGTCGAGTATTTTTAATATATTTATTTGTAGTAAAGAAAAAATTATGTAGGGTTTTAATTTTTTTTAAAAATTGTGACAACATTTTTGAAGTTAAAAATAATGTTACGAGGTTGTAAATTTGTGATTGAGTTTTATTTAAATCTAATTGCAAGTTTTACACTTTTAAAATAACTAATGTATATAAAATATTGAGATTATAATGATTATTAATTATCTAATATATGAATAAATATACTAATTAGTTTAGATTTATGAATTTTTAAAAAATATGTTACGTATTCTAGCTCTCGTGCGATACCGCACGGGTACTTACCTAGTTTCCATAATATCTTTTGAATTTTAATTTCCGAAACAATCATATTGCCCAGATTTATGCTAAAAACAGAGATGAAAATAAGTTATAATCTTATCTATTAAAATTTCGAAATAAAAAGGAAACAATAAGATGTTTCTTTGTCTGGTTCTTCTTGCTTCCACATATATCATGTATAATTGGTTGTTTATCATGTTTATACTTCATATACTTTTCATATAATTTTGCTCATAGAAATGTATTTAACACACAATCATAAACAAAGTAAAAATGAAAAAAGTGTAGAGAAAGAAATAAGACGTTTCTTAAAAGTAAACATAATGAATAATTTTGTAAGAAAATAAGAATGAAAGTTTATAAAAAAAGAAATAGGAATGCAAGTTTCTCAGAAAAATCATAGAGGTTTGAATCTACGTATATAATAGATTAATAGTTATTGGATTAAATCAATTTTAATTTATATATTTATATATTTGCAACGGGTCGGAGAATATCATACATAATTTATCAAATATAACAAATTACATTTTCAATATCAAAACTTACACCAACATGAGTTCAAATTTTATTTTTAATGTTTAACAATGAACAATTTTAAAATAATTTATCGAATTAATAGTTTTACAAAAATACAAATTTATGCAATTTTGTTTAATTCTTTAATACGACAAGATTTAAACCTACCCCTTGTATATGCAATTTGCATAATTCAATGTATTTTATTTAATGTACTATATAAAATAAGAAATTGTATACATATAATCCAAGTTAGAAATTTTTGATATATATTTTTCACAAAATAATCTTAAATATATAAATTCAAAAACATGTTAAACTCCATGTTAAACTCCGCACGTACGTGCGGGTCCTCAACTAGTTAATGATAATAATAATATCATAAATAGTCAAGATAAGATATTTTTCTTACCTTAGTATTTTGTAATTAATACATTTTTTCTTTTAAAAAATTAATACGTTAAAAAGTAACCTATAAATGGGAAAGTGGCTTTGATATAGTCCATATGAGACACGTAACATCATCCCATCCGGGATCGAATCTCATCGCTTACGATAGTGTGTGAATGGCTTATACACCGGTCATTTGTGGTCAAAAATGTTGAAAAAAAAAACAACCTATAAGCCAGTAAGACATAATAATTGAAAACGGAAAAGAAAAGGTATATATGATGAAAAATTGATGCACGTGCACACAACTTGGGACCCAATCACTTTGTTCTTTTTATTTTTGCTATATCTTTTGACTTTTATTTTTATAATCCTTTTAGTTTTTAGACATTACAAAACAAGATATAACTCATATCAATTTTTTAATCAAAAAAGGATACTTTTCGTATCAATCCAAAATGATTAGGTTTACATACATTACCCTCGAGATTGACATTTGTATCTTTAAGATCAATGCAAGTTTCAATTGTGTTTTTTTTAACAAAAGTATACAAATCTGCACTTGTTGCCACGAGGCCCACAATGATAAATTCCATCTCAAAAAACCATAAATATAACTTCTAAGGCCCAAAATGATTGGGTGTACCAGAAAAAACATAAAAATATTACTTGTAAGGCCCATTTTGATTTACACTCAAGGCCCAAATTATCAAGTAATTATTTTAATATGCCTCACCAATAGTTAATCTCGTTTACGTTTTGTGGAAGTCGTATCATGATTGGAATTTTTTAAAATACTATTTTCCAAAAATATCACACACAAAGTATAATTTTAGTATTTCTACAAAAAATATTGATATGTTGTAACAACAAACTGAAAGAAATGTATTTAAAAATTTTGCATTACAAGAGTTTTTGCGATTTAATGATTTTTGTCGCTTAGATAAAATTAGAAACATTGTATATTTTAATGCGAATAAAAATTAAAGTATTTAAAATAAATTAGTTAATAGAAGTAGGGCCCACACGAATTGCTCTTTTTCCAAGTATGTTTGGCTCTGATTGGTTCGCTTTAACTATCTGACATGCTTTATTGTTTCCTCTTCAGCTTTTCTATTTGCCAACGTCAGTTTTTTTTTTCTTAAATGGCTTTATTCGTAATACTAGTCAATTCCAGCAATTATTAACACTAATTTTTGTAGAGTTCTTTAAAACAACAAAATAAAAATCTACTCATAGTTAAAGGCATTTTTTTCATTAAAAGTTTAGAAATCTCAGAAACAGAAAAGTATTTTTGGAGCATATCCTATTCCCAAAAGGTCCTTTTCTTAATCAATATTAAAATATCACATATTGCTACATTCGGTTTTACTTTTATCAGTTTATGTGATACATGATAATTTATTAATTTATGTCAAAAGCAATATTGCAAAAGCCAGGTTCTGATCGTGTAATGAACCAATGGTATACAACAGTATATATAGACAATAATGTATAGAGATTTTTTTTAAAAAAGTCTCGTGAATGTTATCATAAAAGAAAATCTAAAACTACGAAAGGTGTCATCAAATGACAGTAGATGCCTACTGTACTATTTTCACTTCATTTGTCACTCCTGTCGGTGATACCAAAATTACGGTAAGCCCAACTTCGATATGTAATTTATATTAATTTTATTATAATATATGTTGGCTTTTATTTATTTTTGTTTCGTCAATTTATGAATTGGATTCGAATTTAAAATTTAGTGCAAGTTTCACAATTTCCTTGCGTTCGATGACAGCAAAACCAAATTATCTCTCACGGAGGAAATTTGAAAGCTAAAATATCACTTTCGAATCTTTTTGAAAAATCTCAAGTTAATTTGTTGCTTAGAGAGGAACTTTGTTAATCACATTTGTTTATAGTTCAATACCAAATTGATTTCGATTAGTATATGTGTAGATGTGCACTTTATTAATAAAAGGGTTAAATTTTTTAATAAGAAGGTAATAAAATATGAAAAACGTGAACTTTATAAATGTAGCCGTGTTATCAAAAGGGGGTTATAAAAAGTTGAAAAATAAAAAAATGGAGTTTCCCATAATTAATAATGAGTTTAAGACAAAATATAAATTATCTAATATATCCAACCTTACTCCCTCGTTGCACATCCAAACAGAATCCAAGATTACAATAGTTTTATCCAATGATCAACCGACACGTGTCAAAAGGTACCATCACTGTCAGCTTTCCCTTCTCCATCCACCTACATACTTCTACAGAGAAAGAAAAAGAGAGAGAGAAGAGTTAGAGTGAGAAACAAAGTTTTAGAGAGAGAGAGAGATCGGAGATGTGTAGTCTAACCAGTCCGGTCGTGGAAGAGAAACAGAGCACGAGAGTATCAAATAGGATCAAGAAGAGGAAACAGAGAGAATCAACTTCCATGGACATAACTCCATCAAATCTCGAAGCTTCTCGTAAGATCAGGACAAAGACAAAGAAACCCAAATTTCTAAGTCTCAAGCTCGAGCTCAACACTTGTCAAGAGAAACCAATAACTTATAAGACCAATAAGAAAACCAAAAAACAGAGCAAGGCCAAAAAAGCTGAAACGACGTCGTTTAAAGAGAAAAAGAAGAAAACAGAGTATCCTCTTGGAGGAGATAAAGAAGATGAACAATACGACACCGTTGCAGCTTACCTTTTCAATTCCGCCACCGACAGTACAATTTCTTCGATCCACGATCTCCTCCCTTCCTCCGCCGTCGACGACGCCGACTGCGACGGAGGAAGGGATCTCTCTCCCTACGATCGTCACCGTCGGGAGCACGGTGGATCGTCGTCTTCTTCGCTTTTACGGACGGCGATGAGGAAAGGAGCGAGTGAGGAGGAGGAGACGACGGAGGAGCGGTGGGTTAGTTACTCGGAGGTCGTGGAGGAGGTTATGAGTCGGAGCGGAACACCACGGTGTAGCGACGGTGGTGGCGGTGGAAGGCCGTCGTTGGCTTTGAAGCTTGATTATGACCAGATCATGGAGGCTTGGTCGGGTAAAGATACGCCGCTTTATGTTAACGGAGAGCCGCCGCAGACTGTGCCGGACTTGCATGCCTCCTCTGATGTAAGTAAAGATCTCATTTTTATATTAACATTATTAATCTATGCTTTAATTAAAATTGACTAATTAATTTGGCGTGTGAAGAATTTGGTGACAAAATTTAATGAGATCACGGGTTTACTTTACTTCTGTAACTGCCTAATTAAACTTATTACGAATGTTAATTAAGGCTTTGACTAGTAATTAGAATCTAACGGCAGGAATAATGATGAGCTTTTTCAAATTGGCTTTAAAACAAAATGTTACTACTTTTTATTTTTTCAATTGCAATTTATCTAAATATGTGTTGATATGATTCATAACTGTTTGATTTGTAAAACATATGTTAGATCATGAAACCTAGTTTATTAAATCATACGCTATACATTGTAACCAAATTATACACCAAGAAAGAACTTCACATTTTTGTTATAGTCGATTTTCGCTAGTTAATAATAATATTTGATACTAGGCAAGTGTGTGTTTGATGATGGTGGTTTAGGTGTTTACCGACGGCGGAGAGGCGGGGAATTTATGGGCGGTGCCGGAGATGGAGACGACGGAGATGTTATGGAGAGGACATAGAGAAGCTAGCTTGTTACGGTATAAAGAAAAACGGCGAAACCGCCTTTTCTCTAAGAGGATTCGATATCAAGTTCGTAAACTAAACGCTGAGAAACGTCCTCGTATCAAAGTAAGTTTCACACAAATACATTACTGAATTTAAAATTCGAGTTATTATATGGTAACAACATTGATATAAACTATGAGTTGTTCTAGCAACTCTAGTTAATCATTATTGGTTGTTTCATTTATTTTTATTTTTTTGTCAGGGCCGGTTTGTGAAGAGAGACGATTTGTAAACCACTAAGAAATTGGTGTGGTGCACAATTGTTAATTTGTTACGTTTTGAGAGGGTATGGCCTAACCGAAGTAAACCGAGATATATATGAACATGGTGATGATGGTCTATTGGTCTGTATAGGAGTCTTGACCGGTTCGGTTATGCAAAAGTTTCGGTTTTGTTTGCCTATTTTAGTTCACTTATTAGAAAAGTTAACTAATTTGTACCAAATCATCTGAATAATAATAAATTAATAAAAGTGTGAATCATATTTCTTATCTAGTAATTATTCTTGGTTGATTTTATGATTCAACAAGAAGTTAGTAAACAACTAATTAATTTGACAAATTTGTTTATACGATTATAGTGGGACAAGAAGTGGAAATGATGTTAAGATCAATAAGCTTTTTCTATTTGAAGGAAGGATCTTCTAACAATAGTATTTTGTCTTTATCTCCAACACCTACCAATTGTAGATAATCATCATCCTCTCTTTCTTTACCTTTGAATACAAGCCTTTGTTGTTTTGGCTCTAAAACCGGTAAGTAATGATAATACCATCTTAAGTTCTCCTATATAAACCCATTAATAGAATATAATTACATTATAAAACATTTGTAGTATCACACACAATAAGTATGTTGAGATGAGAGATTTACCAAAAGTGGAGGTGGCTTCTGTTGAGAATCTATCCTGATTCTTCCCGAGATCTGATTCAGATTCACCGACCAAGACACACGATTTAACCCGGTTCACGGTATTAACTAACCGCTACATCCGGTTAGGACCGGGAGCCTCGTCCTCGCCGCTCCGGTCCCCAAGTTCCATAGATGTCGCCGGAAATCACCTCCGGCGTGGTTTACACCGAGATCGCTCACCCGCAAATCACACTCTGATTTGCTTACAAGGAATAAGAAGAAAAGACTAGAAGGAGAAGAACAAGAGACCCATGAGAAAACCCCTTTCAAGCTCTCTCTCTCTCTCTAATTCTCTCTCTCTTTCTCTCTCTCACCGTGAATATGTCACCACCTCTGTGACGAAGAAGGAGTCGCTGTTTTGTCCAAGTCTTGTTCTTGAGTCTTCTCCTTATCTAGAAGATATATTGTACACGTGATACAACACGTGACCTTTACCTATCTTAACCATATGAGACCTTCTGATCCATCTAGTGTCTTTGCCACACTTAAGAATCCCCCCAGACTTGTTTATTCTTCTTACACTTTGTCCTTCTTTAAGCTTCAAGCTGATCCAAAACCATTCAAGTTGAAACAATATCAACAATCTCCACCTTGGTTCAATCTTGATACCTTCCTTGTAAAAGCCGCCATTAAAACCGTTTAACACGGTTCGATCCTTGGCATTCACGATCTCTAAACGCGCATAAGCCTCACTTACACATCACCAAACATCACTAAGCTTAATCACTACAAGCCTAATAAAGAATCAATCATCAAGACATTATGTTAGTCAAACTCAAGCCGTGAGTAGTCACTAGCTTTTCCCGAGTTTTAAACACATCCATGTCTCCTTGAGTCATAACCAGCTTCAACACGTTCTTGTGTCAAGTTCAAACTCCATTGATTCCTTTGATGTCTCCATGGATACCTGAGTCTACACCACTCAGCCACAACCATTAACAAGTAAAAGAAAACCTTTTATACATGCTAATAAAACAGTTAATCGATACGTTCACCACTTATGAGCTCCTCAATCACATGTCTTCCTCTATAGTTACTGTCAAAACTATAAGACATTTCCCTGTGACTGGAAAAACAATCATTAAACCTTTGCAGCCTAATCCTCTTTGACCTGTTAATTCACCTCATTTGCAACTGAGCTTTGAATCAACATCTTCATGAATTACTTGCAAAGAACCTGAAACATACATGCTTCAAACCTTGAAGCAATCCTTGATTCAGAACCTGTTTTAGTGACTGAACCTTTCTCTCTACAATGTGATTCCCTTTGATATCCTTTTGATTCACTCATGTGCATTGAGTCTTGAATCAAAACTTCCTTGAATCAATTGTTGAGACCAGAATCATCCTTGCTTCTTAACATGAAGCAGTTTTGATTCTACCTGCAAAACAATCTCAAGCACAAAAATTAGTACCACTTCACAAAACCTGAGATCGAACTTACAGCTTCTTGTTTGAACTTTAAGCATCACTTTGCACCGCCGTTATCGCCAAACGGAACACGCCGCCTAGCTCCACCTGGCTAGGAAGACTTTCGAAACAAATCTCTTTGCTACACCTTGTTCAAACTCTTCTGTCCTAGCAGAACCGTCCCAACCAGATTTGAAACCACTCTTCTGTTTTAACCCTTCAGCCTTGAAATCTTCTTTGTATCGTCGTCACCGATGATAGAACACACCATCAAGCTACCAAACCTGCTAGCTAGACTTTTAATACAAACCTTGATCCAAGCAGCTTGTTTAAACAAGAGCCTTACTAGCACAAAAAACCTTGTTGCTAGCCGTACTTTTCAAATTTGTCTCTCAGCAATGAGATACATGGGATTTCTCTTGTAACAACTCTCCTTGATATCACCTTAGGCCCTTGGTGTATCACCCTTAGCTGAAACTATGTGCTTTACAAAACACATGTGCAAGCTTCTCTTAAGCATAACCTCTACATGCCTTTAACCTCATATTTCACCATGATCATCTCAATATCTCTCAGCTTCTCTTCGACGCGCCACCGAAACTGATCCTTCCACACTTGAAGAATTATTGAAATATTCACTAATCATATCTTGCTTGCTGAAACTCCACCCTCTCACACATTCACTGTATGAGAATACACCAAACCATTGATGTCCGCATCACAACAACTCAACACCAATCGACTTCCTTCCGGTTCCTCATAACCAATCGATTCCTTGTCTTCGTTAGAAGATTCTCTTTCTTGTGATGCACCAAAGATACAAGTAGACTATACTTGTTCTTTCTTCTTAATGCAACTTCATGCCTCTGCATTTACATCCAGTTACGGATATCCTTCAGTTGCTTAAAGTCTCGAGACGAAATGAGCTTTCCTCACCCTCCAAGTTCACCCAACATTGTAACTCTGCTTTGCAAAACTTGCAGCAAGTCACTTCCAGTTTCTCTTCAAAGAGAACACTAAACACCATTACAATGTTCATCTCAAGCTTTGTCTTTGAAAGACCTCTATAAAACCAGCACACTAATCACCCGATGTCCCAGCCATCCTCAAGCACCTTAGCTTCACTTTAATTTCCTTTTGACGTGAAAACAACCTCTGCTTGAACTTGCGACATCTAAATCGAGTCTTGTTTATATGTCTTCTGTTCTTGGTCTCCATGTCTTCTAAACACAACTCAGTCATGGGTGTCATCTCCTCTTGGGTGAGAGAAAATCCTTCAAACTCTTAATCTCTGAAGCTTATTTATCAATCAGATAAGACAAACTCACTTATCTGAAAAAAAAACTCAAAACTTAATCTAAATGCACTACTCCACCTGGAACAAGGAACATGCACTCAGAGTATGCCTTACTCCTCATGAACCAACAACAGCTCCACTTGTAATAAAACTCATTTAGAAACTTCCCAAAATCTTCTCTAAACTCCACCTCTTTGAGTTTAAACCCAACATTATGTGATGACTTCAAGTAACCCATCTGCCACTTGTGTAGAAGACAACCTTGATGTGAATTTAACCATGAGCCATGTATCATATTCTTAGATACATATCCATGCTCATTATACACACACTTCCCGGCCTTTCCTCCTTAAGAGACCCACCAAGAACTTGACTTCCCATAAACTACTCAAATCGGTTTTTAATTACCAAAGCGAAACTTGTTATAACCTTAGACTTACTTGGCTCACTCCACCTTGAGCTTTGAACCCCTTTAAGTCTAAGTGCATATAACCAGCCAAGCCATCTATCACTGACTTTCAAACTTGAGCCTCACAAACCGAAACTCACTTTTTTTTTTTTTTTTTATCCTAGGTTTCTTCTCATCCAAAACTGCCAAGACATTTCCCGAACCGAACATGTAGCTCTTCCTTGATCATAGTGTGTATCACTCATGATATGCAAACAATGACTCCACCTTAGACTACACTTACTTGAAGTTCCATGTCTTAACATACTTATTCGAGTTTAAACATCACCTTGGCCATCATAAGCCCTCGTGAAACGAACTCCTTCCATGTTATACTCGAAACCATTTCCATCATCAAAGAGATACCACTGTCGCCTATAGGAACATGTTCTAAGCATGCCGTACGCACGAACGGTTTCTCTCGATGTGGTTTCTCTTTTCGAGTTATATAACCCGACTTGTCTAATTCTCCATGACGTCTAGATGAATATCATATTAGACAACAAAACCTTTTAACTTGGTTTACACCACCGACTCTACCATCGTTGATCATGATTCATGCTTTTAAACCATAGCATTGAATCCCTTCTTTTGACTTTTGAGAGCTCCACCTAAACCTTGATCAAGTCCCATGTGCCTCACACATTTCATGATAATCCACTTTACCATAATCACTACAAATATCCTGCAACCAAATCAGATTTCGTAGAGTCTGATTCTAAAATTTGACGACTAGTAACTTCAACCTCTTAGTCTTGTTATTACCATTCCCTTGTATCATACTCTTATGCGGTTTCCACTTCTCTGAATTCTGAAAGCTAAACTGATGCATAAACCTCCACCAATACACATTAACCCAACTCCTAAGGCGTCCCCTAGTTCTTAGCTTCTAGTGTGTTACCTACAGTTTATCTTCAAGAAAAACTTGAACACAAACCGATTCGAACTTTCACACATAGGCCGAACCAAAGAAAACAACTTGAACCCGGTACAACTTTGGTTGTCTCCATTGCAAAATCATTAAACAGCCCCTGTGTTCCACCACACTTTCAAATTTCTTGAGAATCGCATATCAAGAGTAGCCACACACATCAACAAGAACATCACAAACTTAACCTTGTGATCGCAGCGGAAAAAGACAAAAAAATCTCTTTGAGATTTAAGTCTTAAGGTTGATAAGTCCATTCTGATTTCATAAAGCCTGAGTCAAAGCACCTTAGACTCTTACCCTTCTTAATCGAAATCCATCTCTTTTCGTGAGATCCTCCACCTCACACCGACCTCGAAGAACCGGTTGCACAAACGCAAAACACAAGCAACGCCTCATTACTCAAGTGTTCTTGCCCGTCTTGTAGTCTCATCCTTTGTGCTTGACACAAAACTTGATCCCCGCAAGTTTCCTTATCCGAACTCGCAAAAAAAAGACGCAACTTCTTCTACCATTCTAAGAGAGACACTAACTTACTCTTCCATGATTTTATACACCTAAAATCATCTTCACAAAGAATCTTTCTTGTTCCATTTACTCGCGAAGCTACAACCACCATAACTCACAAGTGATGGAGAATTATAACCTTCCTCCTCCTTGCTTATAATTACCCTTTGAAGAAACCGCCTCTTAGAATCGATCTCAGGCATGTTACTTCACAATAACCTTTCTTAGCTTTGCGATAAATCAAGATCCATTGACTTTGTGATTCTCCATCTTCCTTGTTCTCTCGCGAAGACTCCTTTATCGCGAGACCTTGAGATCATCAATACCCAGCAAGAACCTTCGTCTTCTTCGATTTTATTTGACTACAAACTGATTCGTCGCATCCGGGAATGGCTTCTTCTCTGCGACTTTGTTCCATCAAATAACAATCGTTGAATCTTCTTGAGCTCACACCATCGCCGTCGCGGTCGTAAGATGCGTGAATCGCCGAACCAACGCTCCGATACCACTTGTTGAGAATCTATCCCGATTCTTCCGAGATCCGATTCAGATTCACCGACCAAGACACACGATTTAACCCGGTTCACGGTATTAACTAACCGCTACATCCGGTTAGGACCGGGAGCCTCGTCCTCGCCGCTCCGGTCCCCAAGTTCCATAGATGTCGCCGAAATCACCTCCGCGTGGTTTACACCGAGATCGCTCACCCGCAAATCACACTCGATTTGCTTACAAGGAATAAGAAGAAAAGACAGAAGGAGAAGAACAAAGAGACCCGTGAGAAAACCCCTTTCAAGCTCTCTCTCTCTCTCTAATTCTCTCTCTCTTTCTCTCTCTCACCGTGAATATGTCACCACCGCGACGAAGAAGGAGTCGTTGTTTTGTCCAAGTCTTGTTCGAGTCTTCTCCTTATCTAGAAGATATATTGTACACGTGATACAACACGTGACCTTTACCTATCTTAACCATATGAGACCTTCTGATCCATCTAGTGTCTTTGCCACACTTAAGAATCCCCCCAGACTTGTTTATTCTTCTTACACTTTGTCCTTCTTTAAGCTTCAAGCTGATCCAAAACCATTCAAGTTGAAACAATATCAACAGCTTCAATGGAGAGATCATGAAAATGTGAAAAAGTAGAGACTCTAATAGAGATCAAGTCTTCACCAATACTCTCTTGTCTCTTTTGAACAAGCATACCTCCTGGTCTAAGAGCATCTTTATAGGGCTCCTCCTTTTAATCTGTGGACCCCAACAAAATAAATAAAAGTCCTTGCCCAAACCTCTTATCTAAGGGTTGACTCTTAACTTTTTTGCGGACACCACCGACACGTGGCGGCCCGCGATTGGAATCTTTATAGGGTTTTACCTTTAAAGATGCTCTAAGTTCCCATTTGATGTCATAGTTGCTATAATTACTAAAGTTATTGTTATGACCAAACTCTTTTTGTTGTTGATCTTGTTGTGTTCCTTTGTTGTTGATTCTCTTACCAAATCCAAATCTATTTCCAAACTTCTTAGACTTAAACTTCATCAGAATTTATTTTTACTTAGTTTCTATGGAGTTTTTTTCTCTTTTCTCTTGAAGAATGGGGTACATAAACATGGAAACATTTAGGTGGTTTATATAACAAACACTAGTTTAACAAAAAGACAAACACATTTACATAGTTGCATGTGCAAGTTGTTTTTTTTTTACAATATACAGTAATATTTTTGGTTCATGTGGAGTCAATTAATATAGAGTAAGAAACAAGACATGAATATGTGCCGACAAAGGATATATCAGATTTAAAATAGGTTTTGATTAAGACTATTAAAAGAAGAATTTTAAGCTTCAGCACATGTGGGATTGTTCAACTGATAGTAAACAATATGCTTCCTTTGAATAAAGAACCGGACAAGAAAAAAAAATGTAAATGGAAACCAATCAAGATTATATTATAAAATATTGTTAATTATTTCAAAGTTATTATGGGTACGGTTTATTTTGTCTAACGTTTGAGTTTGTGTTTTTTATGTAGATGATGAATCTAAAATAATCTTTGACAATATATATCTTATAGAGATCAAACAACTAAGCTTATAACTACATAATATTTGCTAATTTGATTATGTAATAGCTATTAGGGGAATATCATGCATGTTAAGCCAAGCCACAAGCCTAATTCTAAATCATGTTGCAATGTTTTTGTTAACCAATATAGTGTTTTGCATATAATGCTAAAAGTATGTGATAATGTGATATGATTATTAATGGACAAGATGATATGACATGTTGTAGTAGCTACAAGACGGTATTGTGAGATATGGTGAATCCCATATTTATATTTCTTCTTTAACAAAATAGATACACCAACATGGTTGCCCATTATAATCACATATTCATCAAATGTATTATATATATAGCATATGTAATATTTATCTATAAATGCACACAATGATGTGTTTGTAGAACATTGTACACATCTATATTAGTATTTTTGAAGTACTAATTTGAAATTTTCCAAAAAATCACACTAAATTACACATTATGCCATTGGGCATAAAAGGAAATATTTTTGAACATTTAATTACGAAAAATCAAATAAGGAAATATTATAATTCTCTCCAAAAATAAATAAAAAATATTAAAGAAATTATGTATAAAATATTTGAAAAACAAAATAAACATATGTAATTCATATAAATACATTATTACATAGTTTTTTATATAAAAACTACCATTAAAATTTTATTTAAATCAAAACAAACAGGTTTAATTAATATTATTAAGAATTTAAAAACGATTTGAAATTTTTTTTTGTTAAAAATATCAAACAATAAAAAACAAAATAGTTTGTTAACGAATTTGATTTCCGGTTCGATTATAAACAAAAAAGAAGAAATTGCAATTCTACTAAAATTTAAATCTTATATTACATATTTAGAATATGTTTACAACAATTATTTATATATATATAATCAAAATAATTATAATTTTAAATAAATTTGGGTAAATCGCATAATATGATTTGTGTATTTTGATTCGGTTTGTATTTTGAATTCGGGTATTTTCGAATCATAAATATAATAAATAATAAATTATTGGTCTAATCAACTTATAAATTATATTAAATTTTTGCTATACGAAATATATAATAAAAATATATATATTATTATTTTTGAAGTACTTTTTTGAACTTTTCCAAAAAAACTCACTTAACTACATACTATGTCATTGGTTTTAAACTCACTTAAAGAGTTATGTGAAACTTACACACAAACATATCTCATTCTATATATATACTTTTTAAAATTGACTTAAATATCAACAAAAACAATAAAACCGATTTTAACATAAAATCAACCACTAATTTCATATTTATGATATTTTTGATATAATTTTTTTATTTTTCTTACGGAGGTTTATAAAAAATTTCAGAATATAAATATATTTTAAAAAGTATATAGTTTAGTTTTTATATATAATCATTGTCCATATTATAATTTTCTATTTATATTAATATTTTAGATGTTAATAAACATCTATATTGAACATAGATAAAGTTTGTTTAAATCAATTAACACTAGCATAACAATTATTTATTAACGGGTTCAGTTTCTAGAAAAATTCTAGATAAATGACAAGAAGTTTGAAAATAATGATTAAACTTTATCATAAACAAACTTCGGGTAATTCGGGTTCAAATCTAGAAATTTGTTTTGGCTTCGGGTTTTCAGGTAGTAAATTTCTCAATTCGTTCGGGTTATTTATTTTTGGAACGGTTTCGGTTCTTTAATTTCGGTTTGGTTCCAATTATGTACTTCAAATATAATTATAACTATTATTATTTTAAATAATTTTGGGTAGTTAGAGTAGTTTAGTTTAGTTCTACAAAATTGAGTTCGGTTCAGATTCGATTTCGGGTATTATGGTAGTAAATTTCCCTATACATTCGAGTTATTTGTTTTTAGAATCGGTATTGATTTGGGGATTTCGGTTTGGTTTGGGTTCGGTATTTTGGATCCGGAAGTTTTGTCCATCCCTAATTTTTATAGTTTATAATAGTTTGGAATAAACACACTTACAAATTATATTAAGATTTTGTTATATAAAATATAATTCTCATTATATATTTATGGGAGAATCACAAAACTACACCATTTGAATTACATTTCACAAAACTACACCATTTCAAAAATATTTCACAAAACTACACCTAAACACTCAAAATTAAATTCAAATAAACCATATCCACACAATCATACCCCTTAATACTATTTATAAACACTAATTAGCGAACACAAATGAAAATATTTTAATTTTGGTAATTTTTAAAAGGGTAAATCAAGCTTTTAAAATTTTGAAAGGGTGTAAATTTGTGAAAATATTGAATTAGGTGTAGTTTTGTGAAGGAATTATTGAAAGGGTGTAGTTTTGTGAATTTCTCTATATTTATTTGCATAAACAATAAAAGAACAAAATACTCTTTAGAAATTCTGAATATTTTTATTTAATTTACAAAATCAGAAAAAATATTACAAACTTCTAAATTAACTGTATATATATAAAATTATTTATAAAAAACATAAACCCGTGGTGTGTACCACAGGTTAAATCCTAGTGTATTATTAATATCTCTGTGTATGGGCCAGGCTAATTACTAATTATTGGATTATTTTTCAAAGGGGACATATATACTTTGTACCCAACCTAAAGTATGGTCTTCAATGCATTTCTGTCATGTGGAACTTCTAATTATATATATTTTCCCCGATAGTTTTTTTTATAATAAAAAAATTAGATTAATAGGAAATTATTAACGTAAAGCTGTTGATTTTTTTCAACGAAAATATTTTTTTTATGAAAAGGTTTTATAATTACGAAAGGCCTTTACACGTGTTTGGGCCAAGTTAGTGGCCTTTAAAGAAAACAAATGAATAAAAAAGCACACCCGTTTACATGTGTTTGGGTTATTGGGGTTGAATAAAACGATGCCGTTTAACAATAAATGGATTAAAACGACATTGTTTTTATATAGCCACCAATGATCATTCATCATTCAATAAGGCTATAGCTGACTCTTAAACTACTTTATTTTTTCATTTTAATCAAATATATCGCACTTATGGTTTGTGCTAATTAAAATAGTTATATTAATTAAATTCAATATGATTGCAAAAATCCAAACACATGACGGAAGCAACATCGTCTTTTGATCCCAATAACTACGATCGCCATGATTTAAATTAAAGTGTAAAACAAGTATTTAATATTTTTAACCTTAGTTTCTTTTAGTCCGATCAAAACAAATCTCCTTACTATAATATAATCGATATTGTTGTAGAAGTTATTATTATTATTATTTTATCATACAAACACCAAAAGCATGCTTTCGAATGAAGTAGGTACAACCATTTATTTTAGGAACTCTTTATTATATTTGAAATGGGTCCATTTCATAAGGCTTTTCTGATAAAAGGATTTTTTTAATTACTATATTTTTATTTTAAAACATGAAAGGCAACATTGACCTAACTCACCAAACTATATAAAAACATCGGTAACTTATATTGATAATATAATATACATTGATACTAAATTTATTGTGTCGAACATGTGAAATACATTATTATTGGCTTTGCGACATATAATATGCAAATAAACAAATTATAATACATATCATCGCACGAAAAGGACGCAATGCATCATCAATCCACATATTACAAAGACGAAATTAAACTACCTTATATATATATTTATAGATATATTACAATGTTACACCACATTTTAATGTCATAGAAGGAAAATACTATCATCAAGATTGTCAAAGAGGTCCCATGGTAATAAAGGATCCATCACATCCAAGTCCCATTGCTCAAAAGAATTAGAATCTTCTGCAAGATACGAAGAAGATTCACTTCTTGAAATATTATTATACAAAGAAGAGAAAGAAGAAGACGACGTAGATATCTCTTTTCCTTGCATTTCAAATAGAGATCCAATGTCTACTTCTTCTTCTTCTCCACATAGAGTAGTACTATTATTTGATATTGTTAATGTTTTTGTTGTTTCTACTATAACAACATCATCTTTTGGAGTTTGATCTTTGGTCTCTTCTCCTTCTTTGGTGGTAGAACACATGTTTTCGTTTGTTTTCTGGTTTGGTTCGGTTTGGTTTGTAATGTTATTATTTTTTGGTTCGTGTGTAATTGGATCTAAACCAAGATGTTTCATCTTCTTCTTGATCTTTGTATTCCAATGGTTTTTAATCTCATTATCCGTTCGACCCGAGAAATGAGATGCAATTTTAGACCACCTACAACGTCCAAAGCAACCATATAACATGTACAAAAACATAAATAAAGCTTATAAAAAATCTCGAGAGATAGACAAAGAAGTATACAACATGAATGATATCTTAATATATATATATATATTGCACATGCATAAAGCTATAGAAAATCTAAAATATTTTACCGATTGCCAAGTTGAGAGTGAAGTTTTATGATTTGATCTTCTTCAGCATCAGTGAAACCACCTCTCTTAAGATCAGGTCTTAAATAATTAATCCATCTCAATCTACAACTCTTCCCACATCTTAGTAACCCTTCATGCATACGTAAAACATTAAACCAAAAAAATATATATAACAAACAAGAAAGTAGCGTATAGTAAATAGTAAACCCTAAATAATTATGTATGCATATATATAAAAATAAAGAAGTACCTGCAAGTTTGGGGACAATTCTCCAACAATGGATGCCATTGTTAAATATGAAGTTAATGAGTCTATGATCTTCTTCTATAGTCCATGGTCCTCTCTTTAATCCAATTTTTTCACAACAAGGTTTTCTTCCCATTGAAAGTTTTAGAACTTATAAGCTTTAGTTAACACAATATTTATCATACATATAAGCTAATTAATGGTAGTAAAACGCAAAGAGAGAAGAGATAGAGGGGAGTTAGAGAAAAATACAAAGAAGAGAGCTTTGGATCAAGTAATGGGCATTACCTTAAATAATAAGATATGTAAGTTGGGAAGGGCAAAGATTCTCTCTTTTTACAGGTCATGTAACAGGCTAAAAGACAAATTTAATCACACATTTTTTTAAAAAAAGCAAAACACTAATAAGTGAAGTAATCATAATAATGATTGTGGTGACAAATTAAACAAAGATTAAGTGATGAGGAGTGTGTGTCATGAGGTTTGTTATCATGATTCATTAATTAACAAAGTTTGCATTAAAGCAGTTGATTAATTTTTAATAAAAAGTTTAGTTAATTAAAAGAAAACAATTTGAGATTTGTTTGGATTCATCGGTCCCCTCCTTAAAGCCTTGTGTATATTCTGTCATCAAGGCATATTCTATTATTCCGTTGGTTAGTATTTTTTGTGATTTCTATTATATCAGGAGCTGAATTCTTACGTCATATTTTGTTAGTTTTTTTTTGTTAAAATCATATTTTGTTAGTTATATACTTATATTAGGCAACTTGCTTAATTAATAAAGAAAGTCTTAAATTTATATTCGTTTATTTCGCGCCCATGCATAAGGAATATTCCCCAATTACTCCAAACTCTATATCACTATATATATGGATATATATGCACAATCATATAGGGATTTTATTATATAAATTTATGAATGTAATCTAAATATAAATTATAGAGTAATACTCAAATTTAGTCATGCAAAGTAACTATAGTCTATAGTTTAATTGTTTTCTCTTTTGTTCGGTCGATTATAATCTTGACGAAAATAAAGTTGCAACTTACCAAATATTCGATTTTGTTTTGGTTCATTGAACATAACTAGATTTTTTTTTTAAAACGTAGTATATATATATATATATATATCAATCAATATATGAGTTTGACGGACCATGCTTTCATATATAAAAATATTTGGACGAACGACAAAAATCAAATGACATTATTTTTAGGCCCATTAAATATATTTTCACGCTTTAAGCCCATTAAGTCCAACCTAATTCTGTTTATTCACTAAGTGGGCCTTAAGCTCAGACATCTTAAATGGATTACAACACATGTTAATTGTTGGTGAAACTATACTACCGATCTTTCAAATATTTTATTTTTGGTACTAAAGATATGTTCTTGGCCGGCAAAAAAAAAATAAAAAATATTAGTGTTAAGAATCTCGACAATTCTTTTATTTATTTACTAGATGAAATCCCGCGTAATACGCGCAAAAATTACATAAAAACATTTTATAATTATATATTAATATTGTTAGTAAATTTGTATAGTTATAGTTAGATTTAAACGGAAACTAATATTATATCCGTTATTTTATTAACAAATAAATATAAAAGACACAAAATAATATATGGTAATAGTAAATAAGTGATTTTTACTTTTTTCATCTATTAAAAAATAACACATTTTTTGTTTTATTACATTGCTTTTGTTATTTACATGAAAAAATATTTGTTTTAAATTAATAATTAGATAGTGGATCCATGAAGATAACAAATAAGTTATCATAAAGATTTTCTTTATTTTTTTAAGTAATTTTATGTTTTTATTTTTTCTTATTTCTAATTTTGTATTGATTATTTTTTAAAATATTCTTAAATTTTTCTTTTTCTATGTTATTTTTCTTATTTCTGATTATTTTATTTTTATATATTTCAGATTAATTTATTTTATTTCTAAATATTTGATAATTAATGTTAAATTTTTTTTTTTTATTATTTTTCTTATTTCTGTTTTTTTTTCAATATTGTTAAGTTTCCATTTTATGAGATGTTTACGTATTAATTTTAATACACATGTCACGATCTGAACTAACCATTACAAATGTTACGATCTCATGAATTATAATTATGTTTGCCAAACTCACCTTAAACGCGATCAGTTTTATATAATAAGATTATTTGATAATTATGTGACTTTTCGTTTGATTACTTTTTTTTGGAAGAATTACAAAACTACACCATTTGAATTACATTTCACAAAACTACACCATTTCAAAAATACTTCACAAAACTACACCTAAACACTCAAAATTAAATCTAAATAGACCCTACCTACACAATCCTACCCCCTTAATATTATACCCTAAACATTAATTAGCGAACCCAAATGAAAAGATTTTAATTTTGGTAATTTTGAAAAGGGTAAATCAAGCTTTGAAAATTTTGAAAGAGTGTAAATATGTGAAAAAATTAAATTAGGTGTAGTTTTATGAAGGACAACTTGAAAGGGTGTAGTTTTGTGAATTTCTATTTTTTTTTCCTTTCTCTTTTTCTTTCTTATTTTTTGTTTTGTTTTTTTTCCTAAACGTTACCTTTTTTTCTTTTAAAATTATTAACATTTTTCCTAAACATTATTAACATTTTTCCTAAACATTATTAACATTTTTCCTAAAATTATTAAATTTATTAACTTTTTTTTTTAATTGTGACACGTATCACGATTTGGTGAATTATAATTAAATGCGTTCACTTTTATATAATAAGATTAATTCTTAAAAAATTAGGAAAGTACAAGTAATGAAGTACAATACTAAACAGGTACAAGTTTTTATTTCTATATATACAATTAATAGTTCGCGTAAAATATTATTATTGGGTTTTGGTCAAGAAACGACCCTTACGAACAGCTGTTCCCAGGCCTAATAAATGGTTGTCCACTAAAACATATTAAAACACATCTTAATCACATCTTTGTCATTTAAATTTTAACGAAATTATCAACACCATGACTCGTTCTTATGAGTTGACTTTTAAATCCACTAACCATTTTTTTTTGTTTTTTTACAACTTCTCGCTCTTTATAAATTCAACCCTCCTTTGTTGATAGATCCTACAAAGAAGAAAAAATAAAAAAAGAAGTCAAAATGGCAGCAAGAAACTCATTGATCAGCTTTGCCTTGGTATGCATTGTATTGGCCGTGTTGGTCATGAGTGCTGAGTCGAACGCCGGACACGACCATGGTCCGGCTATGGCTCCGTCGCACGAGGGTCACAAGAATGGATCTATGGCTCCGGGTCCAAGTGCTGCCACTTTCTCCGCTTACCCTCAGCTCATCGCCACCGTATTGGCCGGTGCCTTGTCTTTCGTCCTCTAAGATGTGTGTGTGTTACATTCTTCTTCAAACTATTCCCTCCATGTTATATTGTGTTTTTTTTTCTTTGTTTCTTTCCATTTTTATTGTCAAAGTTTGTGATGATTTGTTCCTAACATAATTCATATCAATAAAACATTTTCTGTTTGTTTATGTTTCTTTATCATATTTTTCTCAATTGTATTTGTACCAAAACTTTTTAAACACATCTTATAAAATCAGAACGATACAAAGAAGATTTGGAATCGTTCAAATCCTATATATAACTAGAAAGTTATCCGCGCCAAGCGCGGGATAAATATTTACGGAATAGAAAAATAAATGTTTATTGGTAAAATCGATGTGTCGTATAAAATGAGATAAAAAAATTTAGATTTCATGTGATCCGCGTTTAACGCGGAGTTTAAATTTGAAGTATATATACAAAATATATTTTATTTTGGTTTTTATAATGTTTTATTTAAATTTTTTTTATTATTATTACTGTTTTAATATTTATCATCGAAAAAGATTATCATTGCCATTTCGATATTGAATATTTACCCTTACGTATAATTTATTATTAATATTGAAAAACAATAACTACATAGTGTTTTGAAACCATGATATGACCCGTTTAACAATGAAAAATATGTTAATCCGGTCTTTATTCGACATAAAACTCGGACTATTAAAAACTCGGATAAAACCACTGAATTTTCGGGATGTTTAATCACTCTTTCATGTATAAACTTATCCGAAAATTCTTTGCTCAAATTTTGAGATGAGTCGTTAATTATGTGTTCATGTTTTGTCATTTGACATGAATTTTGGTGTTGAATACAATTTTACAAAATAATATTGTTATTTGTAAATGAACAATATGTTTTATTATTATTTTGAACTTTATGTGATGGAATATAACATATAAATATTATTGAGATCTATTTGAAATTATAAATTGTGTTTCTTATGGATTTTTGATATTATATTTTTATATTTTATGGGGTTTTCAAAATTTTCTAAATATATTATCCATTTATTATGTTTATTAAAGAGACTTTGTGATAAATTTGGGCTTTTTGTTTTGGGCTTTTATAAATTTTCAATGAATTTTTTAATGATGTGGAACCATAATTACTCAGATGATGACACGTAGGATTTTCAAACTCATTTTCTCTCCGTCTTCTGTATTAATAATATAAGATAGTTGATGTGAATTTTCATAAATCATCATGTTACATTATTCTAAGTTTCCAACTTTACATTATATGGTGATAAGATATGTTTAACTTAATCGCTACATATATATGCGAACTTTCATAAAATATAAATATGCTTCCACAAAGAGATAATAATATAGATACTAGGATTTAACCCGTGGTACACCACGGATTTATATATTTTTAAATCGTTTTATATGTCTAAAAATTTAATTTAGAAATTAGTGATACATCTTTTGTTTTTAAAGAATATATAAAACTATTTATATGTTTTTATTTTATTATAGTCCTTTATTATTTTACAAAATAATAATTTCATACTAAAAATTGTTATAATTTTTTTTTACTATATATTATCCAAATTACCCGGATCTAAAATACTAAACCGAAACATGACTACAATATCCAAATTGAAACAAATCCAAAAAATAAATATCTCGAACGGGAAGAAAAATTTACTAACCGAAAACCCGAACCGAAATCGAAACGAAACAATTTTTTGAAATAGAACCAAGTGACCCAAAATTATTTAAATATTAAAAGGTATTGAAGTAAAAAAAATTGTTACTATATAATATTTTGTAGTACATATTTCATATAGTAAAATTTTAACATAATTTATAAGTTGATTTATTTCAAACTATTTTATACTATGGTAATTGTTATTTTTTATATTAAAAGGTAGACAAAATATTCAGATCTAAATTAACGCATCGAAACCAAACTGAAATATTCGACCCAAAACCGATCTACAAAATAAGTAACTTAAACGGGTAGAGAAATTTACTACCGAAACCCGAAATCAAATCAGAATTGAACCTAAATTTGTAAAACTGAACCGAACTTCCGGGGTTACCCGAATTTTATACTAAGGAAATTTTTATTTATTATATTATAAGAGTGAACAAAATATTTGGATCCAAATTAATATATCGAAACAAAACTGAAATATTCGAAACGAAACCGATAAAAAAAATAAGTAACTCGAACGTATAGATAATTTAACCACCCGAAAATCCGAATCGAATATGAATCAAACATAAATTTTTAAAACTTAACCATACTACCGGATTTACCCAAAATTTATTTAAAATAAAAATAATTACAATTATAGATACAAATAATTTTGGGAGAATCACAAAACTACCCCATTTGAATTACATTTCACAAAACTACACCATTTAAAAAATAATTCACAAAACTACACCTAAACACTCAAAATTAAATCTAAATAAACCTTACCCACACAATCCTACCCCCTTAATACTATATCCTAAACACTAATTAGCGAACCCAAATGAAAAGATTTTAATTTTGGTAATTTTTAATAGGGTAAATCAAGCTTTAAATTTTTTGAAAGGGTGTAGTTTTGTGAAAAAATTAAATTAGGTGTAGTTTTGTGAAAGAAAGATTGAAAGGGTGTAGTTTTGTGAATTCCTCAATAATTTATTTAAATATATTCATAATATATAATATTAGTGGTTGTTTTGTGTTGAAAATAATTGTTTTATTGATTTCTTGTTATTAATTCAAATTTTAACTAATTTTTAAAAGTATAATAATATTAATGATATATGTTTGTATGTATGTTTAATATAAACTTTGTTTTGAAATTGTTATCAAAGTTAATAATAATAGAGGAATTCACAAAAGTACACCATTTCAACCACTCATTCACAAAACTACACCTAATTTAATTTTTTCACAAAACTACACCCTTTCAAAAAATTTAAAGCTTGATTTACCCTATTAAAAATTATCAAAATTAAAATCTTTTCATTTGGGTTCGCTAATTAGTGTTTAGGGTATAATATTAAGGGGGTAGGATTGTGTGGGTAAAGTTTATTTGAATTTAATTTTGAGTGTTTAGGTGTAGTTTTGTGAAATGTAATTCAAATGGTATAGTTTTGTGATTCTCTCATAATAATATTATCTTATAGATTTTGTTTGATAAACATTAAATATGGTTTTACCATAATGAATTTTTTTCCTTATTTAAATTCAATGGCATATTATGTAATTAGGTGAGTTTTTTTGGAAAAATTCAAAAGAGTACTTCAAAAATAATAATATAGATAGATGTAGGGTATTTTTCGGTTTGGGTTTCATGGTCTTAACGACCAATATCATATGACATCAAATTTAGGCCCACTAAAATATAGTCTTAAGCTTTAAACCCAATAATTCCAACTTTTAATTTCGTGTCTTCACTAAGTGGGCCTAAAGCTCGAACAGCTCAAGTGGACCACAACACATCCAATAATGTTTTTTCGCTAATGTGAGTTTCTCATTAACCGGTTAATTATTAGTAAAAATTCCTTAGCCGAAAAAACAGAATATTAGAGCCAGGAATGTTGACACTTCACAATCCTTGTACGAGTCTTAAGCAATGAGTATTTACATTTTTTTCAAATGTTTAATTGTAAACCGGACTGAGATTTAATTATTATTCTTAATCATACCAGATTAGTTTTGTATTTGGTCAAGAAACATTTTGGGAAAAATTGCAAATTAAACACTAAAGTTTGAGTTTTACGATAGAAAAAACCCAAAGAAAATTGTGTTTCACGTTAAAACATTAACTAAATTTTTAGACAATTAAAACATAAAATTTTCGTTTGAAACAAAATAATCCTACTGTGTAACGGGATTAAACTTTTGATGGAAGTTAAAATTCAATGTTTCATTTAGTCTCTTTGCTTTTATTTCTATTTTAAAAACATATCTAAGATATGAGATCTGGGGAAAAACACGCAATTTATGATTGAAATAGTTTAAAATTTGTGTGTTCGGATTTTTTTCATGATTAAAGCTTTTCGATTCGGATTTTTCGGTTTTGTGGAAACAAGAATTACGATTTTCTCTCCACATCCACACCTTCTTGGAATGCCTCTATTTCAATATAACTCGATCTCGAACCAATTCAAAGCAGATAACGAAAATTTTAAGTTATTTCAACTCTAAATCGCGTGTTCTTCTCAAAATTTCATATCTTAAATTTGTTTTTAAAGTCGAAACAAAAGCAAAAAGACTAATTAAAGTCTTTCAAAAAGATAACCACGTTACACATTACGAGTTATTTTGTTTCAAAACAAAAAAATTTTAATTTTCCAAAAATTTAGTTAATGTTTTAATATGAACACAATTTAATTTTTTTTATTTTTTTTTGTCGAAAATCTCAAACTTTAGGGTTTAATTTACAATTTTTGACCTTTTTGTAAAAAAAAACAGATGGACGAAGGAATAACTGTTTCAGGCCAAATAAATGCCTGCATATATATCAAGAGACACGTCACTGTGTTAATCATCTATGTTATATTTATAATTTTTAAATAAAGCGAAATAATACATCTTATAACGACAACATTTAATGAAATTATCAACACCAAAACTCATTCTTTTGACAAATAAGTTGACTTTTATTTTTTTAAAAATCTCACTCTCTATAAATTCAACTTCCTTTGTTGATAGATCACACAGAGAACAACAAAGAAAAATAAACCAAACAAGAAGAAGAAGAATTCAAAATGGCAGCAACAAGTCCTTTGTTTCGCTTAGCCTTCGTCTGCATTGTCTTGGCTGTGTTGGTCACCACCGCCCTGTCGCACGAGGGTCACGACCATGGTCCGGCTATGGCTCCTTCGCACAAAAGTCACAGCCATGGCCCGACTATGGCTCCTTCGCACGAGGGTCACGACCATGGTCACCACCATGGTCCAGCAATGGCTCCTTCGCACAAAGGTCACGACCATGGTCACAACCATGGTCCAGCAATGGCTCCTTCGCACAAAGGTCACAACCATGGCCCGACTATGGCTCCGTCGCACGAGGGTCACGACCATGGTCACCACCATGGTCCAGCAATGGCTCCTTCGCACAAAGGTCACAATCATGGCCCGACTATGGCTCCGTCGCACGAGGATCACGACCATGGTCACAACCATGGCCCTACTATGGCTCCGTCGCACAAAGGTCACAACCATGGCCCGGCTATGGCTCCGTCGCACGAGGGTCATGACCATGGCCCGGCTATGGCTCCTCACAACCATGGTCCGGCTAACGCTCCGGCTCCAAGTGCTGCCACTTACTCTGCTTACCCTCAGCTCATCGCCACAGCATTGGTCGGTGCCTTGTCTTTCCTCTTCTAACTTAAGATAATGTGTTATTACATTCATCTTCAGACTGTTCTCTCTCTTTGTTATGTTGTTTTTTTTCTTGGATCTTCTTCTTATTTGCTTTTGCCTTGTCAATATGTTTCTAACATAATTCATATCAATAAAACATTTCTCTTTGTTTATGTTTTTGTATCATATATATTTTTGGGTGAATTAGCGTTTTGGACCAACAAATAATTAAAAAGAAGACCTTTTACTATTTACAATTGCAATTCAGACCGTAGGATCCACACAATTGCACTATTCACGTTGAGTCAAATTACAATAAAGGGTATATATTTCGCGTATATTACGCTTATGCCATATATATTTCTTTTTTTTTTCTTTTTTCTTCCACTCACGTTTCTTCTTCATTTTCTTCTTTGTTTTTTTTCTATTTCTTTATTTCTCTCACTTCTATATTTTTTGTTTCTCTCTCTTCTCTTTTCTATCTATTCTTTTAGACTTATCTCACATCTTATTTGATAAAAATCACAAATTGAATCAAGAGCTAAATTGGTAAGGTTAGAGAGTGACTCATAATATTGTACAATGAATATTGTACATTGTACAATGAATATTGTACATTGTACAATATTATTTACGGTGGATACTGAACTGTACAAACTAGGTATATACACCTTAATGTTATTCAATTGTACAATCATGTTGTCCATTACGGTGGATAGTCAAATTATCCTTTGGATAAGTACAAACGAATAACACTCGGTGTATATACATAGTTGTACGATCGGTATCCACCGTACGTAATGTACAAATCAATTGTACAGTCATGTTGTCCATTACAGTGGATAGTCAAAATATCCACTGGATAATGCAAACGAATAACATTCAGGTGTATATACATAGTTGTACAATTCAGTATTCACCGTACAAAATGTACAAATCAATTGTACAATCATGTTGTCCATTACAGTGAATAGTCAAATTATCCACTAGATAGTACAAACGAATAACATTAAATGTATATACATAGTTTGTACAGTTAAAAGATCCACCGTAAAGAGTGTACAAATCAATTGTGTAGTCTTATTATATAGTTATTAATTCTTCTGTACATATAAATTTGTATAAATAATATTGTACGATGTACAATATTCCGATTCACCCTCTAACTTTACAAAATTAGCTTTTGATTCAATTTGTGATTTTTATCAAACAAGATGTGAGATAAATGTAAAAGAATAGAAAGAAAAGAGAAAAGAAAGAAACAAAAAAATACAGAGAAGTGAGAGAAATAAAGAAAGAGAGAAAAAATGAAAAGAAAGAAGAAAATGAATAAGAAAGGTGACTGGAGAGAGAAGATAAAAAAAAAGATGAAAGATAAAACAACATTAAATGTTTTCTCACAACATATATACATTTGTTTTCTATATGTATATATTCGATATATATTCATTAAATTTTATGTGGACACTCTCTCTCCTCATTTAATTCTCTGCGACATCTACTGATCTACAAATTTTCTGGATTTTAAAAGTAACTTTTATATGTATACACGCATATACATATATCGATTGTATATGCAAATCGATATACCCCCTATTGTCTTTTCCCAAATCCACCCAAAATTCTATTACACAAATTTTACTCCACACTGCATCTCACAAAACTGTATTAGATGAGGTATGCCCCACATGTTCATTTGACAATAATAAATAGTAGATGATCCAAAATTTAGGTATATTTTAAAAAATGGTCTAAACATACAATTATTCATATATTTTTCTCATTTAAAATCAACCTTCTCTCACCAAATCTTTTTCGGGGACATCTAATAAAATTAGAACGATACAAATAAGATATGTATATTGCGGAAGGGTAATATGCATGAATAAAAATCTAGAGTTTGTTCAATTTTTTTTACAAAAAAGCAAACTTTTCTAACCAAAGAACTATAATGGCTCGGATAATAGGCATCCATTTTTATTACCTAACTCAAGTCTTTCAAATGTTATACATATTTACCCAAAGTACAAGAATGTTGTTAATAGTTTGCACCCCACTTTACTATCAATGAACAATCATCTGATGTGCAAAATCAAATAAAAGCCAAACAAATTAAAATAAACTGAAGTCAACGACCGTCTCAATAGTTACAACATTTTAAATCCTCCGTTGACTTTGCATATTGTACTTGTTGTATATAGTAAACACAAAAGAAATAGTGTAAAAATCACGGGCTTACTAACAAGGATAAATTATTGGGCCTTAAAAAAGAGAAAGTAAAGCCCAATAAGTAATTCAATAGAGTCGCGTTTTGGTTCTTCGACGTTTATCTTATCCGTTCGTTAGCAAGAAGAGAGAGAGAGAGAGCAATAGCGCAGATGGTGGCGATCCCCGTAGCTAACTCACTCTCACTCATTTGCAATTTGACAAAACCTAATCATATCCCTGGCAACACTCTTGTTATGTCCCGACCTCCCGCTGTATTAAACATCTCAATCTCTCTCTTTCTCTGTATCTTTCTTGTTGATTTCTCGGTGGCTAGTTTTCAGTTTTGCTTCTTGTAAATGAAAATATTGCAGAAGCAGAGTCTAAGCATAAGGTGTGCTCGTGTCGGTGGTGTGGAGATTCCGGGCAACAAAAGAATCGAATACTCTCTTCAGTACATTCATGGGATTGGTCGAACAAGAGCTCGTCAGATTCTTGTTGATTTGGAGATGGAGAACAAGATCACCAAAGACATGCCTGAGGAAGAACTCATCATTCTTCGTGATGAAGTCTCCAAGTACATGATCGAGGGTGATTTGGTAATATATATATACAAGCTACTTCTTCTTCTTCTTCTTCTTCTTCTTCTTCTTCTTCTTCTTCTTCTTCTTCTTCTCTTACAAGTAGCTAATGATGTTACATAGTAACATGCCTTAATTTGTGATTTTTGCAGAGGTGATTCAATGCTCTTGCTATCAAGAGGTTGAAGGAGATACAATGTTATCGCGGTGTAAGGCATATCCAAGGTCTGCCATGTCGTGGACAGAGAACTAAAAACAATTGCAGGACACTTAAAGGCAAGAAAATCGCCATTGCAGGGAAGAAGAAAGTTTCCAAGTAGAAACTTGATCTAGATACACTTCTTGTTATGTAATACTCTTTTTGTCTAGTTCTCTTAAAATGTGATTTGTTATCCCCCAACACTTGGTTTGTAATTGATCCCCTTCCAAGATTATCTTTGGCTTTGTTAGTGCTCCATAGCTTCTTCTATAGTCCATCTGCATCATATAAAGTTACTGATAAAAGTTGGAATATTTGAGTATTCAAGAATTGTCTCATTTGATTCGAACCAAGATGGTGTATTCAGAATACATACAGAAGAATACATCACTAACCCAAAAAAGAAGAAAAGTGCCTCTTCTATTTCAAAGAGGGAGCATAAGGTGCTGGGCATGGAGATTTGGCTGTATCAGGCAACTCGTTTAACAAATCGATAGTTGCGATAAGGCATCCAGCTAGCATTCTCTTCTCCATTCCGACTAGTCGTGTGGCAACTCTCTTCCTAGGATTCAAACTAGGATCTGCCAACTATTGTACAAGATATCTATTTAATATCATGCAGGCAAAAAATGCATGTGTTTGATATGTACCAATTACAAAGTCTGATGAAACATACCAGTGCATCATCTTCTTTGAGAGTTGTAGGGTAACCAGACAAGCGACTTAAGAAGTAATCAGCAAGCTGACCTAGTGCTGCTCTTTCCATGCAAGGGCTCATCTACAAAAGAGACTTATAGTTAGACCTTTACAAGCAGCTGCATAAATACTACAGTAAGGTTCAAGTTAGTCATCCTATACTTACTGGACAAACTGGACCTTGGGAAGATATAACTGATTGCATTTCAGCAGGATCAGACATGTAACCCAATCGCATGTAGGGAAGCATGTCTTGAACGGCTTCTTTTTCTTTTCCTACACGAACCTGAGGTGGATGTGCATAGAAAATTCAGACAAAACATATTAAAGAACTCTCGTTGAAATGGGAAAAAGTTACATGTTCATACCTGAAAAACTTGTTGGGACAATTTTCCGTTTCTTTGAGCAGCCATTCTCTTGTCCTGATATTGAGGATCCTCGGTGTTCAGCGCTGCCTGTAACGCAAGATATGACACATATAACATGCAAACACTGAGAATATCACATGAAACTGCAATGAAGTTTACAGAATGGCACCAAAGTTTCATAATTACCTCAACTATTATTCTGTCATAAGGGTTATCTTCATCAACAAATCCATAGTTCAGAAGCAATTTGGCATTAGGTTGTGGTCCACACCTTGAAATAAAGAAAGTACAACCGTAGAAAAGATAAATCAGAAAGAGAAAGCTACTGGCCTGAAGCAATTTGGCTCACAGACTCACCAGGCAACTATAGGATCTCCAGCCTTATACGGCCTATCTACCACAAGTTTAACAGCATCATCAGCAGCAGTAAGCATTGCCTTGCAGTTGGAGCAGTAGGCCAATAAGGGAGGACCAAGAGGAACCAAAGCAAACCGACGAGCCAAACTGACATTCTGAGGAAGCATAACAAAACTAAATTAGAATAATCAACAAGCAAGCCAACCCAATTGATTAGGTGATGAGCTTAGAGTACTCTATGAATTGTGAAGGGGAAGTCTAGATAGCAAAAAAAATTACTTGTAAATGCACCACACAGGACTGAATAGCAACAAAAGCCTGTTTGAAAATCTCGAATGAAAATGCTTCAGTTGGTATGTCAAAAGGGTATTGCTGCAAAAAAACAAATAACTCGATGTAAGTCTACTGCCATCATTAGCACTCCGTATATTATCAGCACAACTAAAAAAGAAGTTCAACTCTAAGGTAGCAATTACAGTAGTCAAACACCTGAAACAAAGAGCCAGCCATAAACCAGACAGTGTCAAGCTCCATGTATTCTCTTTTGATCCCCTCGGCCCTCTCAAGAACTTCAGCCTGGACCATGTTACAGAAGATCAACACTGAGAACCCACCAGACTAGATCAATACAAGCGCAATACCTTTGTCGGGCTACCAGTTAAGTATTCTAACTCAGCCTCTGACCACAGCAACGGGGATTCCACATCTAGCTGACCTCGCCCTCGTTGACGATCAAGTTCTTTTATATAAGGATACCATACTGATTTCTTCCCTTGTTTCTTCTCATACATCAAATACAATGCTAGGCAAGCCAATTCAGACAACTTGTTCGTCGTCAAGAGCTCGGCTGTATGACAAAGGAGAGGTTTATGGCTTCAAAAGTAGAATCATGGGATAAAAAAGTTATAGAGAAATGTTCATATCATACCAATAGTCTCGTTTCCCAAAACTCTTTCAAGTGTAACCACCAAAGAGTTCGGAACTGAAAACGCCACATCTCCCTTCTGCAAAAACAACAGCGAGTTATAACAGATATACCATCAATACCCATAATTTGATTCTCAGAAAGCCATTAAATCAAAGTATAAAAGGCAATGAAACACCTGAAGATCCTCACTAGCAGCAACATAATGTATAGGTTTATGCTTCTGATCATGAGCTGGTTTCTCCTTGAGCTCAACATTGCAAGGTGGCAAACCTTTCTTATCCATCCAAAACTTCAAATCGTCCGCGTCATCTTCATCCTTCCTGCTCGATACTTTCCTCTCTCTCTCTTCTTCCTTTGGTGACCCGCTTGCGACCAAAGTGTCTGAGCTCGAAGGAGATACGCACAAGGTCCTGTGCGGAACCGATCGCGATGAATCAAACAAATTAGTATGTCTGCGCAGGCGAAGTGAAGAAATCCTAGAAAGTGGGAAAGAACGAATCGGGAGAGAGACACATTTGGTTTGAAAACATGTGATAACGCCTTCCATCCAGAATCAGCGAAGCGCAGAGATTCTCCGGTGAGGATTTGGCTTTGTTCTTGCTTAGGATAAGAGAGGGAAATCAGGAAAACGATATGTAGGAGACGCCACAGATAGTTAGAAAAAAAACACCAAACTTGGACTTAGAGAAACGAGAAGCCTTTTAAGTTATGGGCCTTAAACTAGCCCAGCCCATAGTAGTCGGGCTTTTGAGTTCTGTTGCTTACACTAGTCCCGGACGGCAACAAGTCAGAGTGACAAAAACGACACGATGTTGAAGGCTCTTTTAACAAAACTACAAAAACGACACGATGTCACGGTTGTGTTTCAGCGGAGTTTTGGACTTTTGATGTTTATATGGAGAGTTTCTGAGGAACAGGATCATGATCAGTCTCCAATGTCATATCTTTGTCTTTCTCTTCCAACCTGACACAAAGTTGTTCATCGGTTTAGTCCGAGATTTAGGTTACAAGGAGAGAACAGTCTATGTGAAACATGACACTAAGCTACCTTTCCCAAGTATAAAGGATCACATGACGAGCTCTCATCCATGGCTAAGAGATTCTTCGACAGCCCAATAGTCCTGCAAAATTATAAACATAGAGCTCGTTTGATACTATTACTCTACTCTGTCTAAACAATCTTATTCCAAGTGCTGATTGTGCACTCAAAACCAAACTCAAGTGCTGATTGTGCACTCCATATTCAAGCCTTGCTCCCAGAAAATAAACATACCAAACAACTTGGCTTCATGACAGATAAGCATTTGGTTACCTTTGGATAATAGAATCCATGATATCTAACATCTCACTGCTTTTGTACTGCTCAGGGTCCTCCAAGAACCTGACCATTCCGTCTTTCTGGTTGATAAGGGCATGTATCTGACCATCCTCGATCTGCAAGTTTTGGGAAGAAAACATGATATCGTCATATAACAGCTATAGTTGAATACGCTGGCTTCCAAAAAAATCAAATGTGGGTCAGAGAATATAGTACCATCTGAAGGACATGCATTTCCGCATCCTTAGCATTAGCAAGTTGGACCATGTTAGCTATATCTTCAAGTCGCTGTCAACAATGGCGCGACTCCACCTAGTGGATCTTTAAGCTGCAAAACTTGGTCTTTCAATCTCTTAAAAAGAGACAAAACTGCAAGAACAAATTAATAACATCATCATCATCTGCCTAAATTTAAGAATACATACAAACGAGGAAAAAATCCCAAGTGTTAGTTATTACATTTTTCGCTTGCTAAACGAATCTGCTTTGCATCACAACAGTCGATGAACCGTGCAATTAACAAAACCCACACCAGAAGCTTTCTCCTTCAACAATGGACCATAGGTAACAGCGTCTCTGGACTCTGGAACAATTAAAAATACCAAAAAATTAAACATAAGATATCCAAATAAAAAAACAGCTAACACACAATCACACATTATCATAAATGAAAAGCAATTATTGATACAAGCTTCACAATATACACATAATAATAGCAGGAAAAAAAAACCAAACTCACAGGAGATACAAGTAACCAAGAGAATGCTTGGAGGGGTCAAGCTGGTCAAGAGTAGAGATTTGAAAATCCGAGTTGGTTCGTAGCGATTCTTCTGCTCTTTTCAAAAGATCGTGTAGTGAAGATAAATCGCATGTACTCGCTGATAAAGCCTGTATTGAAGCAATCACAGCCTCCACTGATTTCATAACTCCGATCACGAAGAATATTCCGGCGCGAACGAAAAACCCTAATCGATCGCCTTTTTTCTCCCTCTCAATTTTTTCGCAACTTCGTTTGTTCAAGTATCTTTGGATCTCTCGTCTCTATTAAAATACACTCCGATTGGTCGAGAGGGTCTTCGTATAAGACGACTCTTAACACTAAACGCAATAACCGATTACTAAACCAAATATTACCGGTTCGGTATTAATCGGTTTAACCAGACCGGTTCCGTGTCTGACCTTTGAGGAGAAGAAAGGCTTTTCCACCATCGACGATATTCCGATCACAGAGTGTCAAAACTCAAAAGCAATCTGCTTTTTCTTTCTCCTCTCAGATTCAAAGGATCTCTGATTATTTTAACGGAGAGGATTTTGAAGCTTCGTAGGGTGGTGAAAAATCTATGGCGGATTATCACTTCGTGTACAAGGACGTCGAAGGAACGTCGACACAATGGGACGATATCCAACGGAAGTTGGGGAATCTTCCGGCGAAAGCTCCGGCTTTTAAACCACCGTCTTATACTCCAGCGCAAGACGAGGATTTAGCAACTAAGGATCAAGCATGGTTCGATGAGAAGACAGAGGAGGAGCTTGAGGATCTGGAGGATGACAAAGATCTCGACGATGATCGATTCCTCGAAGAATACAGGTCTGCAGATTAAAACCGAACATTCTAGTTTTTTACTTACCATCGAACATTTGTGTAATGATCTTTGGATTGTGAATTTTGAGTTTCTTGAATCTGTTATCATCTAGATAGTTAGCTCTTTTGTGCTTTTGTCTGAATCAGGAATGCAATTTATCAAGCTTTCTCGATTCGTCTGTGTTTTTGATATGAATGAAGAAAAGATTACTACTTTATGTTTCTTCTCTGATGTTTTTGATTCTCTGATAGGAAGAAGAGGTTGACAGAGCTTAGAGAAGCTGCTAAAGTGAGAAGGTATGGATCAGTGACTCCAATCTCTGGATCTGATTTCGTGCGGGAGGTTACGCAAGCTTCTGCTGAAGATTGGGTTGTTGTATGCCTCTACAAAGACGGGTATGATTGCTCTTGAAGAACCAATCTTTTCACGTGCTTGAATCACTAACCTTTTGTGTGTTTTTCTTGTTGAATCCGATAGTGTCGCAGAGTGTGGATTGCTATCCGGTTGTCTAGACGAATTGTCTAGCAGATACCCGGCGACAAAGTTTGTTAAGATAATATCCACTGACTGTATCCCGAACTACCCTGATTGCAATCTTCCTACTTTGCTTGTGTACCACCATGGTGCTGTTAAAGGCACACATGTAGGCTTGAAGAGCTTTGGTCGTAGGTGCACCCCAGAGAGTAAGTTTAAAAATCTCTTCTTTGTCTTTTTGTTTGATGTCTGATTCAATCTGTGCCTAATTGTGCTTGAAACCCTTTTGTCTGATCTGGAGAGAGTTGGTCATATGCCAGGAGGAAATGATGACTGAACAAGTTTGCTCTTTTTTTACGCAGGTGTAGCCTTAGTTTTGTGTCAATCAGAGCCAGTTCTTAACGATGGTAAAAGTGGAGACGATGACTCCTCGAGGGAAGCTGTGATGGCTGGAGTTAGAAGACAGTTCATAGAACGAGTGGTGAAAGATCACGAAGATAAGGATAACGACGATGATGGTTACAATAGCGACTAGAACTTCAAAATGCTTGTTTAATTATCCATGTTTTGGTTATTTGCTTGTTTGTTTGCTTTTGTGACTGGTACACACAGAGTGCTCTGACTTACATCTGTGATGTTGTAATACTTTTTAAACACCATGTTTCTTTTCATTCAAAAATGCAACTAGAATCTCAAATTGATCAAAGCTAGAATTTGAACCAGGCTTCTTAAGCAACCCCAATAACTATAAGGGCCACTGGTGTGGTTTCACTATACTCCATGTGGGCTTTAAAAATACGGGTCGGGTTTTAACCCAGTCAACCAACACAAATAGCTCCGGTGAGTTTTTGTTTTCTCCTGTCGATTTTCGGACAAACTGAGAAGCAGCGAGACACCGGAGAATCTTAGAAAGAAGAAGATAGAGAGAGAGAGAATCAGAAGAAGAAGCAAAGTTTTGAATCTTCGTATTTTGTAAGGAACTTTCGTCTCTCTCTCTCTCGAGCTCTGGATTTTCCGTTTCTGTGTCTTTTAGGATATTTATGAATTCAAGATCTTTTCATTGCCATTTAGTAGTAGTTTTTTTTCTTCTTAGATCGTTTTCTTCGTTCGCATTTATACTCGTTAACATGTGTAGCATTCTTAAGAAAATTAGGGTTTTGTGAGGCTTAGATTTCTCTATGTAGCTGATCTATGGCGTCTGCAGTCATCTCAATCTCTGCAAGAATTTTGTAGAAAGGTGTACAGATAATTATTGGTTATTTATGTTTTAAATTGAAGTTTAGTCCTAAAGAGTGTTACTTCCTTCTAAATTTTTGTCAGGGTAGTAAGTTTGCATATCAAATGTCTGCTAACAACAACAATCTACAAAAGCCTCTAGGCTCTGTGCCTTTGCCTTTCGAGAATCCTGGGACGGGTTCTGCGTCAAATCCCGGAAACCGGGGCTTTGCTCAGTCTCAAATGGCACCTAACTTTCAGTCTCAGTTTCAATTTTCACAAGCTCAAGCCCTGGCAAATGCTCAAGCACAGTCTAAAGTTTCTGCACACCTGCAAGGTCAGTTACAAGCTCAAGGCATCGCGATGAACCAAACCCAAGGTTCTCAGGGGATTGGTGGTTTAGGTCCATCTTCACCTTCTATGATGACTCCTGGAAGTTTGAACTTAAAGAGGTTCCAGCAGAGACAGCCGATGCGACCTCCTGGTGCCCCTAACGCTATCTCACCCATGAGAACAATGGAGTTAACTCCAGCTGCACGGAGAAAGAAACAAAAGTTCCCAGAAAAGTCGTTGCAGGAGCGGGTGGCAGCAATCTTGCCCGAGTCTGCTTTATACACACAACTTCTGGAGTTCGAGTCTCGGGTGGATGCTGCATTAACTAGAAAGAAAGTTGACATCCAAGAGTCCCTTAAAAGCCCTCCCTGCATACAGAAGACGCTTAGGATCTATGTTTTCAACACGTTTGCTAACCAAAACAACATGATTCCTGGCAATCCAAATGCTGAACCGCCTACGTGGACTCTGAAAATTATTGGTAGGATCCTGGAAGATGGTGTGGATCCCAACCAGCCTGGATTTGTTCAGAAACCAAACCCGTTGCTTCCCAAATGTTCTTCTTTCTTCAAAAGGGTAACAGTTTCCCTGGATCAGAGGCTGTATCCTGAGAACTCACTTATCATGTGGGAGAATGCTCGGTCACCTGCTCCTCAGGAAGGGTTTGAGATAAAGAGGAAAGGTAATCAGGAATTCACAGCTAGTATACGATTAGAGATGAACTATGTCCCTGAAAAGTTCAAGCTTTCTACTGCATTAATGGAAGTTCTAGGCATTGAGGTCGAAACCCGTTCAAGAATCATAGCTGCAATTTGGCATTATGTTAAGGCGAGGAAATTGCAGAACCCGAATGACCCTTCTTTCTTCAACTGTGACCCTGCGCTTCAAAAAGTTTTTGGAGAAGAAAAGCTGAAATTCACAATGGTCTCTCATAAGATATCTCATCATTTGTCGCCTCCACCACCAATTCACTTAGAGCACAAAATCAAGCTCTCAGGAAACAGTCCTTCGATATCAGCATGTTACGATGTGCTAGTAGACGTCCCCATTGCGATCCATAGTGATCTGAACAATTTGCTAGCCAACGCAGAGAAGACCAAAGAAATCGAGGTTTGTGACGAAGCAATATGTGCAGCCATAAGGAAAATTCACGAGCATAGGAGAAGACGAGCATTTTTCTTGGGATTTAGCCAATCTCCAGTCGAATTCATAAACGCCCTCATCGAATCTCAGAGCAAAGATCTGAAGGTAGTAGCGGGAGAAGCCAGTCGAAACGCTGAGAGAGAACGTAGATCAGACTTCTTCGACCAACCTTGGTAAGCTCATTGTCCTGTCTCTTCTCACTCTTTTTTCATTCGCACTGATAATATGTATTACAGTGATTGATTGGTTGGTCTGAATAATGAAAATGTTGCAGGGTGGAAGATGCGGTAATACGTTACTTGAACCGGAAACCAGCAGGACCAGCAGCTGGGACCGAGGGACAAGGGAACTGGTGAGTTCTTGATGGTTCCATAGGATACAAGTCTCTTCATATGTTTAGATTTAATAAATTTATTGAGAACAATCTGGTTTAAAAGTTAAGTAGTGTATATGTTATCTTGTGTTCACGATGAAACATTGTTACTTACAGCTAGCTTTGTTATGTAGCTTTTGATTAATGGAGAATTACAAAACTACACCATTTTGAATTACATTTCACAAAATTACACTATTTCAAAAATAATTCACAAAACTACACCTAAACACTCAAAATTAAATACAAATAAACTCTACCCACACAATCTTACTCCCTTAATACTATACCTTAACATTAATTAGCGAACCCAAATGAAAAGATTTTGATTTTGATAATTTTTAAAAGGTATATCAAGCTTTTAAAATTTTGAAAATGTGTAAATATGTGAAAAAAATAAATTAGATGTAGTTTTGTGAAAGAAAGATTGAAAGGATGTAGTTTTGTGAATTCCTCTTTGATATTTACATGGTTCAGTCTTTGTCTAAACACACAATATCGGTCACCTATATTGAGCTTATTAATAGTTTTCTTAGTTTGTTACCTTTTTCGTGGTTGAAATTAAAAATGATGAGACATATAAACAAACGTATTTGCTTACACCACGCAAACGTTGTTCAATTATTTTTGATTCTAGAAATTAACACTTCAACCATCATCAAATTAAATATTTTGTTAAACTTTCTATTATCATAAAAGCCAATAAGAGAACTAGTCCTGTGTTACGAAACGATTCAATGATGAAAATTAAATATCTTACCAAAAGAACTTAACAAAATTGGTTAATTTGAGTACGGCTTCTATGTAAGAACCGTTGAGCTAAAAGTTGATGAGCTAGATTATTCGCTGAATTCAAGGATCATTCAACATATTTGGATGGACAAGTACTAATTTTCAAACTAATCTTTTGAAATTAGTTTTATCCATTTTGTGTTTAACGACAAAAACATCAGTTAACGATTAATTACAATATTTAACCAACAAATACTATTTTTTAAAAAAAAGTTTTCCATGCAGATGACAAACTTAATGTGGTTTGTTAAAATGTCACACTCAATAAAAACCCTCTAACTCAAGAAATGTCCTCGCTTAAGTAAAAGTTTGTGAAACATCATCACAGTTGTAAAACTCTGGCATTCATATATGAATATGACTAGGTTTCAATTACTTTAAAACATACACAATTCATATATTATATATACAACATATGTGATCTACTTCTATATCATAGAGTAAACAATTTAAGCAGTGTATATTCAAGAAAGAGTTTAAAGAAAAAAAAACAGAGAAACTAAAGAAAAAGTTCTTTCAAAAGATGGATAATAACCATATGATGATGATATGGTTCTACTTGTTGTTACTATTATTTACCATGGTGGCTAAGTCGGATGCTCAGCTGTCGGAAAATTTCTACGCATCGACATGTCCTAACGTGGAGCGCATCGTTCAACAAGCGGTTACTACGAAGTTCAAAGAAACTTTCACCACGGCTCCTGCGACGCTACGGATGTTCTTCCATGACTGTTTCGTTGGTGTATGTTTTGATCTTCAAATTTTTGTTCATGTGTTTATTTTTGGTATTAATAAAGTTGTTGTGGTTTGGTGACAATATGTTATATATAGGGATGTGATGCTACTGTGCTGATAGCCTCTGATAATAGAGACGCGGAGAAGGACGCCGACGACAATTTATCTTTGGCCGGAGACGGATTCGACACTGTCATCAGGGCTAAACTAGCTGTGGAATCTCGATGTCCTGGCCGTGTGTCATGTGCCGATATTATGGCTCTAGCCGCTAGGGACGTGGTCGTACTCGTAAGTTAAAACTCTCTATAACGAGGACCTGTCTTGAGATTTGTGGGGCTACAAACTCTTTTTTAATTTTGGAGTCAATTAATTTTTCTATATACAAATTTTTATATTACCATTTGGGTGCTATATATTCATACTTATTAACTGAAAATAACATGGGGCGTAGCGAATGTTTAGCCTTGATATTTTTTGCATATTTTTGAAACATGATCAAGACTAATTAAAAACAAAGTTATGTTGTGTGATTGATAGGCAGGAGGGCCAGGGTTTAAAGTAGAGCTAGGGAGGCGAGACGGGCTTGTGTCGAAAGCGTCACGAGTCGAAGGAAAATTGCCTGCACCGGAGCTAGACGTGAACGGTCTTGTAGATATGTTTGCTAGCAACGGTCTTTCCATGACCGATATGATAGCTCTATCAGGCGCACACACAATAGGATTCTCACATTGTAACCGTTTCGTTAGCCGTCTCTACAACTTCTCAACGTTCATGCCCGTTGACCCGTCTCTTGACCCGGGCTACGCACAACACCTAATGGAATCTTGCCCTCAAGCAGGTTTCGATCCAAACATAGCCTTGGACTTGGACTTAACCACACCGCACGTTTTCGACAATGTCTATTTTCAGAACCTAATGGCTAGAAAAGGTCTTTTCACTTCGGATCAAGTTCTGTTTAACGATTTTAGGTCTCAGGCTACTGTGGTTAGGTTTGCTAACAATGCTGGTGAGTTCAATGATGCTTTTGTCTCTGCTATGAGGAAACTTGGTCGTGTTGGTGTTATTGTTGGTAAAGAAGGTGAGATTCGAAGGGATTGCTCTGCTTTTAATTAGCATTTTTTATTTGAATCAAATGTTATATTACAATATAGTTTTTGAAAGGGTTTGATTTAAGCTTGGTGTTATATTGAAAAATGTCATAATCCACCGTGGAAACCTGTCACGTTGTAGTTGTTAAGCTACTTCTCATGATCAATGAATTACTCAAATTCCAATAAAAACATTAAATTGATATAAAATATATATAAAATATATATCGAATATACATTACTAGATTTTTACGGAGTAATATTTACAAAATAGATTAATTCCGCCAAATTAAACTTTCGAAACTACCACGTGTGCTAAATATTCATTTGTTAATAAATATGGGCCTTAAATCATGTGTTACAAAATGGGCTTTTAAAATAATCTTATAAAGTTCAGATAATATGCAAAAATAAACGGCCCGTAAATAAAGTAACGAATCATCGGCCATGGCTGCTTCTCCAAGGTAAAAGAACATAAACAAAAGCCCTCTTCAAAATCCCCAAAGCGTAAACCCAGAAACAGTAAAATCTCTCAGAATCTGACTTTTTTTTTTTGCACGGATCCTTGAAATCGGAGAAATGGGTTTGACGAATTTCATATTGACGGTGGCCGGAGTAAGCGCGGTGGTGATGCTATTGAGGAGCGACGTCAAGCAATCTGTCACCGTCTTGAAGCGTAACGTCAAACATATCCGTCACTGGCTCGAAGAAGAATCATCCACTGCCTCCAAGTCAGTCTTCTCTCTCTCGATTATGATTCCTTTTGATTTCTCTCTCACGATTGTGTTGGTTTTGTGGAATTTTGATTTCGTTAAACCGGCTTAGTCTCAAAAGCTTATGATATGAATTACTATAATATAAGGTTTTGGCACTATAATATAATCGAATGTGTACTTATTATTAGTAACAAGTAACAATATTTACAGGTAGGCACTTGTCTGTTAAATGAAGATATTTGAGATTATATCTGAGATTTTGGTATGGGCATAACTTACTTGAGTTACTGTGTGATTTATTGATAAATGTTTGTATTAGTAAATAGATATGTAGCAACATAAAGTAAGCTCCTTTGTATGTGTGACTAATTAGTTTGATTTGGCTTTTTTCAGGGCAGCACAGTCTATAAAACCAAAGGAAATTGAAACAAAGGTTCCAGGAAAAGATGCCCCTAAAGAAAAAGATTAGTGTGTTTATATACAAATGGTTTTCTGGATTCAATAACTGTGGTTTCTTATATAGCCTTCTCCACTTAACTATTTAGATGTGAATCTTAGTTTTAGTATGTTTTAAAACCTTTTAAGCATTCTTGGAAGTGAAACACAATAATAATATGACATGTTTCTTTGTTGTGACATGGTTTTCTCAAAGAGATAGGTCTATAAACCCTAATTTTAATTATTGAACATATTACATTAATGACCTTTAAAACAAAGCTTGCATAGTTACTGAAGGGATTACAAACAGATACATATGCATTATCATAAAAAGTGTTTGAAAAAGTCAAAGTCAAAGTCAAGGTCAACATTTTTCGTCTAGGGTTAAGCGTTACTCGCTAGATTTTATTAATGGGCTTTTTTTTGTTGGAAAGCCCAAATAAAGTCGGTCACAAAACTTAAGCCTATAAAGAACAATAACAAGGGTTTCTATTTTCCGCCAATATTTATTTTCGATCGTTTTTTTTCCCTCTTAACTTTTCGTCTCCTTCGCTGTAGAATTTGACGAAGCGTTGTCCATGGCAGTGTCGACGATTTCGAGCCTCGCGCCTATCTCCGCCGTCGCTGGAAAACCAGCGTCACTCTCCGCCGCAATTTGGTGGAAGCAACCGTACGCCACTTGGTGGTAACGACTTTTCCCAATCTGTTCATCGCTCTATCTTTACTACTTGATCCCTATCTCACCGTGTTTTTGTGTTTCTAGTTTCGTTGTTTCTCTACAGGTTTAGATTTCTCAGAAGGAGGAGGAAGAAGAAGAAACCTAGGGTTATCTCTTGCGCTTATTCATGCCGCGAGGTGGGTTTCCGATTTTTTTTAATCATGATTAGTGATATCAATTGATATGATGTATGCCCCGTTAAGTAATTTACCACTTCAGATTCGTAACCCTGGTTTAGTTAAGTGGATGTCGTTGATATATTGTTTTATCTTTTTTTGTTGTATTTACGAATCATTGATTTGTGTGTGTTTTCTCATTTATTATAAGGTCAGGGATGTTTGTTACCGTCCTCCTGGAGGTAGTTCAGCTGTTTCTAATGGTTGTTTATTAGAGGCCTTTTTAAGTTTGTTTCATAACCTTTCTTTTTGCAGCTTTGGCTTGATTTTTGGGAAGACTGGGAGCGGCAAAACTACCCTTTTGCAGGTTCATTGTTATACAAGCTTTGTATCATACGTTGCTTTGCGGCAATGTTATTTAACTATTCTTAGAAACTTTTCGGTTTATGGTCTTTTACTATGCAGCTTCTTGCAGGGCTAAACAAACCAACATCAGGTTCCAATTGTATCCAAAGATATGGGGATGACGGCCAGCGGAAGGCGGATCCTGAGTTGTTGCCCACCGAAAAAGTGGGCATTGTTTTCCAGAGAGGTAATTGTCATTATCATCTTTTGTTTCATCTTAATCAGGCTTGGTGCTGATGTTAAGTACCAAGAAAATATTGATGTGGTCTTTTTTTGGTTGGGAACAGATTCTTTGTTGCAGATAATATGCTTGATGAAATTACTTCTGGTTGGCCAAGGCAAAAAAGGTAGTTTGCAGTCAAAAGAGCACCTGACTTCGAACATCCATCGAGCATTTAATTGGGTATCCCACTCCTCCTTGTTTTGAATAACGGTTATATTGTGTGCAATGATCTGCCTTATAATTGCTTTCTTCCTGTGGTAGGTTGGACTAGACAACATCCCACTTGATAAAGACCCTCAGTTACTATGTGGAGGCTACAAGTGTCGGCTTGCACTAGTAATTTAATTGGTGAGACATTACTTTATATGACGTATTCAAAAGTGTGACATGTTTCTAACTCTCTAAGTAGTCATGCCTTTCTTAGGTGCAAACTCCAGATCTGTTGATCCAGGATAAGCCCCTCGCTGGTCTTGGTATGATGCTGATGATTCATGTTTCGTCTCTTCCAGAGAATGTTTTTGTCTCTGACGCTCTCTGCAGCTTATTTTATTTTGCATGATAAACATGGAAGTTTAATCATTGATTTTGCTCTTTTAACAGTTTGGAAAGCACTTGCAGATGTTGCAAAGCTCTTGAAGCATCTAAAGAAGGAGCTGAATTTACTTGTTGTAAGTCATGTCCTAAGTTATGGTATCCTCAAGTTTTTGCTTCTTTCTCTTCATTAAAGAAATGGGAAACTGAATCAGCACTTTCTCTGCACAAATGGTTTTTGAACTTATTTTTTATACGATCATTTCCCATATTCTTTTCACGTATTCATTATTGCTTGTTTTAACAGAAAACAGTTTGAACTCTCTTAAAAACCATGAATCAAATTTTTTCCTCTGTTTTTGTATAAACCTTGCTGCAGAGAGTTAGCAGCCATGGTCGACCAGTCATGGAGAATGGAAACAGATGGCGTTCTTCTTGCTGAATGTTCACCAGCTTAGTTCAATATACACTATTGCGGTAGGTCCATACCAGGTCTGGCTTATATGTTCTTTTATTTTTTTATTATTGCAAGAATGTAATAGGTTTATTATTGCATGGAATTTCGAGATAGCTTCTGGTCATTTATTGTGTAGGAGTCTAGGAGACAATAACATGTTAGGGTTCAGTTAATACTTAATAGAGAAATAGTGTCTCTCGTTTGAGATCAAAACATTAATTTGTTTTGAATCAATGGACACGAATATAGGCTCAAATTTAGTATTTCAGACAATGAATAAGTGATATCTTGCTGAATTTGTAACACCATTTATTATCACATAGAGAGCGTAATGAACATTCCCAGTAATTCTTGAACATATTTGCCTTAATGATACCACACAATTCACACATGCATGAAATGACAATATGCACTCACATTTCTTAATTTACTTGTTTCTTCTGATCCCTTTTTCTACAGCTCCAACACGAAGTCTGCAAAACAATCATGGATTATTATCTGGCTGGAACACAAGCAGAGCATTGTGCACGCCAAAATGTTAAGTGTATCAAAAATTGGTTTTTGTATAACTATGCTAGAAATTCTTTGAAATGAAGAATCATACTCTTCGTTTGAAATAGGTGGTCTTATGCAAACATATCTATTAATTGCATATGATGGTGTACTTACAGTCTTCGTCTGTTTTGATCCAGTGCTCTCTGCTTCCAGCTGAACGTGAACTTCTTAGATCATACTGGATCCATCTTTTACTTGTCTCGTGACAGGGGTTCACCTTCTCGGGAATTAACTCAATAGAATTTGCTTTGCTGTTTTCTGGGTCTATCATGCTGCTGTATATTTCACTTTCCATTATGAAGTCTCCTGGATGTACTTTCCTGTGGAAAACTTGTGCCACCTGCACTCCTCACAACAAATTCGAGCTTTTTAGAAGCATGTATATGCAAGATGCAGCATGTATTATGGAGGCGTGTAGATATTAGGTTTTGAAAAAGCAGAGCAGAAAAGTACTAGACCTTTTGGAACTTCTTCTTTGTGGAAGCCACTTCTGTTTTACCATGGGCAGAGCTCCTTGAGGATGGTTGTAGCTTTTTCAGTACCTTCTTCACAAGATGCTTTGCGGACTTGTGGGTTGAACTGGTTTGCTTCTTTTTCTCCCCATATTTGCTTTCTGGATGTTCATCTTGAGTTTCCGTTGCTTGAAATAGCTCTCCAAGTGATGCCCTTTGTTTCTTCCCTGCAGTATTTGCTTCTGGGAATTCGATTAGAGAGCCAAGAAGATACTCTTGGAGTGGGAACTTCATTGGCTGACTATCTTCTTCAGTTTCTAGTCCTTCAATGGCCTCAATGGTGGATGCAATAGTGTTAGTGTCGCTGTTCCTTCCGGATGGTTGGTTGTATGCTTCTTTAGCTTCAGCCTCAAGGAACTTCTCCAATTCATCGCTGATGAGCTTCAGATCATTCTCTGTCACTTCGGCATTATCTGTTGCCAGGTCCCCAAATGACATGCCAAATGTCGGTGTTGCTGGTTCATCTGGTTGATCCAGAAGTGGTTCTCCACCAAGGGTTCCTATGGCAAGAAATCCGTGAAAGAAATCACTGTCTCTCCCATCCTTGTAGTTTTCTTCTGTATTTTCCTTGGGTTCTGCGAACGAGTTGTCCTCGAATAGATTAAGCTGTTCTCTGAATCCAGCGCTGTATCTGGGGCCAACACGTGGTGCGACATATACATCTTGGCTATCATGAGATTGATGGGCTGAAAGAGGGAAATGGCTGTTACCTGAAGTGGAATTCAGTGTTAAGAGAATAATTGTTTAGTTTCTATAGAAGTAAAAACAGCCGTGAGGTTTGGGAAAAATGTCAGACTTGGTGGAACATCCATGTGGAGGAATGACATTTACTGGATAAAACTCAGGAAATCTTGAGACAATTACTCGGCCCTATACTGCTTGCATAGTCTTATTTGCTACTCTCCTAGAACTCAACATGCTTCCTATTCTTGATCCCACATATTTGAAAGGAAAAGAAGCAGTATAGAATTACGATTAAGTTACCAGTTTTAACATCATTTGAAAGCTCTTTGCCATTCTCCCGGAACTTATGATGCATCCAGCCCCAAAACTGCCAGAAAAATAAGCTTTGGTAAGTGTTAGCTAAAAGTTGGTTGATATTTTTGTGTACATATAGAACGTACCTTCATTTTCGTGCTTCAGTTACCAATACTAGAGAGAAAGTGACGTTTTATAAAGAACAATGATTGCTTGAAAGCTCATCATATAGCAGTGAATTGAGTATCTTAAGACTTTTAGGTTGATGACAATGGAGACCAACACCAAGAAAGCTACAAAATTTTGGTTGGCGGTTCTCTTTCAAGATCACATCAAGAACAAGTTGGAGGGCCATTACAGACATGAGCCTATTGTTGCGGTTACATTACGCGTAAATTCATTGTCGGAGTAGCTTATCTGTAATTTCAATCATCAATCATCTCAGGTATTACTATATTCACCTTAATATGAGTTTATATACGATAATCTATATTACAAAATTTTGTGGATTTTATATGGAGTTTGTGAGCCATTAACATGAACAAGTTATTAGCCAATTATGCACATATAAAAACAGTGGCAGCAAAATGAATTTGTGCAATGGCTTAATGTGGTGTAGTGTAGTATTTTAGACATTCTTTCTTGTAATTTGTGCAATGGCTTTATGATATAATTTCCACTTTCCAGTACTGCTTTTGCTGACTTGGCTGTCTCTGACAAGAAGAAACTGCATATAGATGATGACCATCCTGAAGAAAAGTTAAGTAGAGAAAGAGTGCTTTTTCAAGGAGGCATACGAGAGCTTAGTGACAAAAAAACCCAACGAAGGCTTTAGTACTAGCCTGATTCAGACAAGTGACGCTGTCCATGACATCAGGTATTGTTGTTTTTTTGCTTAAATGTTTTATTCCATTCCAATATTATAATTTTGTTTATTAAATATCAAGTATGAAGGCATCGTTATGGTACGAGTAAGTGGGAAAATTGCTAGTTGCTAGTTTAGATTAGCGAGAACACATTGTGAGTAAGATAATTGTGAAGATGAGAAAGCAAATGAGATAATTTAGTTAGTATAAAAGGAAAGTATATGTTGATGAAACAAAGGAACAAGAGAGAAACAAACAAAAAGAAGTAGATAGTATGGGGGGGGTATAGGGACCAAGAGTAAAGCAGTACGCTTTTGTTCTAGATTTAAACAAACTTACAAATGCTAAATTTTGCAATTTGGAGTCACTTCCATTTTCTCCTACTCCATTATTGTTTATTATTATTTTTTCATTTTTTTTTTGACAATCAAGACCCATTTTATTAAGTTAAGGTAACGGTATGTTACTTCCCGCTAAGGGAAGCCAATCCGGAACCACATCACTTACATGGGAAAAAAACATATTTCGGGTTCTAGCCCGTTTTGCTAAAACATCCGCTTGGACGTTAAAACGTCTAGCAACAAACTTAATAGAAAACTCAACAAACAACGCCTTTAAGGCTACAAACTCTCCTAACTCGGAATCAAAAGCTGGCCAAGACGAGGGATCCTCCACCATGTTCACAAGTTCCTTGCTATCGGAGACAAAAGTCATACTTAACATCGACTTAGCCACTAAGACCTTCATTGCCCAAAAAAGAGCGTGAAACTCGACATGGAGTGGAGATAAAGCTTTAGGAACGGAGTTTAATCCTAAGAGTAACTCCTTCCCATCACACCTAACCACCCATCCAAGTCCACTAAACTCATCCTTGTCCGTCCATGAACCATCCGTGGAACACACAACACCCGAATGCAAACCATCTTCCACGGTCGCACTTGTGCGACTCACATCCTCCGCTTGTAAGCTAGCTTCCTCCATAACCTCTTCTTTCTTCATTGCTTCCAACCAAACAATAGCTTCCCTACTAGCCAAGTCAATAACATCAAGGGGTTCCACATCAACATTATTGAAAACTTTATCATTCTGTGCTTTCCAAATATACCACAATAGCCAAGGGAACATAAATACCACTTTTTCATCAAAACCTCTTTCTTTGACTCTCCAAAATAAAAAATCCATATTATAAAACATAGAGCCAAGGAGAAAAAGGTTTGGTGAAGAAGGAATTGGGGACAAAGCCCAAGTTTGCCTAGATGGCGGGCACTCAAAGAGAAGGTGAAGAATGGATTCTTCCTCTGCACCGCATCTAGCACAAGATTTATCACTCCTTATGTGTCGGGAGGAGAGACGTTCTCCTGTTGCTAAGCAACCCGTAATACATGGGGGGTATAGGGACCAAGAGTAAAGCAGTACGCTTTTGTTCTAGATTTAAACAAACTTACAAATGCTAAATTTTGCAATTTGGAGTCACTTCCATTTTCTCCTACTCCATTATTGTTTATTATTATTTTTTCATTATTTCATAGAAAAGTGATAGACTTGATGTGTGATTCACGTGGACACTAGATAAGTCGATATTCTTCTTTGTCAGAGTTTCTATTCCTGTTCCTCAAATCAATATCTACTTTTGGTATTATATCCAACTTTTTCACTTTCCTATTACTCTTTTTTTAAAGCTAAAGTTTAAAATCTGATATAAAACATTTTTGTTTCTATCTTTTCCATGACAGCTTCATTTCATTAGTCTCTTTCAACTTTGCCTTTTTTTCATTTTCACAATAAAACTTAGTTTCATTAAAGGCTTACATGTAGAGAGAAAAACTGTGTTTCTCCTATATTGGATTTGTTCTTGACAATGGGAATGCTATTTTTAAGTTAATAATTGATGGTGATCTTATTTAGATGATGTTTTAGAGTCTTCATCATTACAGTGTCCTAGATTCTGATACTCCTCAAAAAATGTTCAACATGATATGGTTGTTTCATGTAAGAGATCTGTGTAATTTTTAGCTTAGATTTATGTGCCCAAAATCTGGGATGCAATGTTGTGATATATTGAGTAACTAATTACAAGTCTTTTTTTGGAGTTGGGGCCCATAAGATTTGTTAATGGGCTTCTATACTTTCTGACGCAATGAGTCAAAGTCACGCATTATTGTTGGTTTGTGTCCACGTCATCTGGAGTGGGGACCACTCCCCCGTAACCGTTAACAGATATTGTTCGTTATTATCTTAACTTTTGTCCACTAAAAATGTGACCAACCCCAAATATATATGCATGTATTATAGAAAGATTAAGATAGGACAAATAGTTAGGCTTAACACAAACGCAACACTTTTCTCTCTCAATCGCTCTAATCCAGCACAATGATTAACCATATAATTAATCTTAAGAATGTGAACTTTGGGATCATAGCCAGAGAGCACCAGCATCTTTAAGGAGAGGGACTAGCGAGCCGTTGATATGTGAAGCCATCACTCTCTCCATTGTTCCCACCATCTTCCCTCCTATAAACACCACCGGAAGTCCCCCTTGCGACGTCGCCGATGAGACGTCTAGGAGACCAAGTAGAGCTCCGTGGATATCGACCCCGTAAGGGTGAAGGTCGAGCTCGTTTACGATGGGACTTACTCCCATTCCACGGAAGAGACGCTTCACGGCGTGGCACATGCAGCAAGTACTCAAGCTGAATATCACTACCGCGCTTTCTCCTGCCATTGACTCTATTTTAGTTATTATAGTCTCCGATGGAAACACACTCATGTTGTTCACCTTTGTGTATAAAAACGAACCTTGAGATACTGTTTTGTATTTCTTTTAGTCTAGAGAGAGAGAGAGAGAGAGAAGGTATGAGTTAGTTGGGGAGAGAGTGAGAGTCATGAATTATATATGCTTAATGACTAGAAAGTGATTATTGATGTGATAGTCATTGTTATATGCGTATAATATTGTTAACTTCATTTATGTTTTAATTTTTTTATTTTGTTTCCATTAATGTAAAAGGTCGAATATATAGAAATTAACGCGCATAATAATAATAAATAACTTTGATACCACCAAACATGTGAGAGCATTACGTAACAGATGACATCAGATATGTACTTTTTGTTGACCAGCTTTTCGGTCGGTTAATAACCCTGGACAACTACTTAGTACATATGCTTCCGAATAAGGGTATTTTCGGAATAATAAAAGTTTCTGTTATAAAACATATGAATGATCATAGAATCTGACTCAAGTTCTGTTATCATACCACAACAACAATAACAAGTAGAAGAAGAAGAACGTGTCGTTGTTCCAAGTCTTTTAACACATTCTTAGCACAAAGTTACTTCAAGAATCAGTCTCAAAGAAGGCTAAGTGTAAAGCCCTCACACATTGCTCTGCTTCTTCATCATTCACTATCAATGAGATGTTTACCTGACAAAAACACATCAAACATTCATTATAAAAAAACCATGACAACAATACCATTATCTCTTTATACACATGTGGCAACATTCAGATTTCAACCTTAGATGCACCCTGAGAGATCATCTGCACATTCACACCATTGCTTCTAAGTACTTGGAACACCTGTTTTGTTTTTCATTCAATTACCATTAACAAAACTAAAAACTTCAATATCCAAAAGGGAAGACAAGACTGTATGTTACTCTCATACTTTACCTTCTCTAATATGAGTGAAGATTTCTGAACATTTCCTATGAGAGAGATGATCGATCTTCGCTGTAGCAGTTTCACAACAGCTATCTTCTCTAGCTCCTCTACCAAATGATCAAGCTCCTGTTCACACACAAATCATGCAACTCATATTAACATATGACACTCACAAAGCAAAATATCTACCACCGTGAGAAAAGGAGCCTTACGTTTGTCCGCTGAACTAACTCTCTACTCCATAGCTTTGCTGGATCCAACGTCAGCGATATACTAACTTCACTTGTTGCTACAACATCTACCGATATGCCTAAATCTTCAAATGTGGTGAACACCTTCATACATGACATAATGTATGGTTGCAGTGAGGTATGCAACAAAGTCGAATAAAGTTATCATTGTCTAGTTATATTACCTTGGCAAGGAAACCATATTGACCAAGCATACGAGTGCTTGCTATGTCCAACATTGTCACATTACGTTTCAGAACAATACTTGTCAGCACAGCCTACGAGATAATACATAAAATAGTTCATTGAGGTTTCGATATAATGAGGTTAAAAACAATCTTGCTTCACAAACCTTACTCATGTCTCTTGATCTTGTGATGACAGTTCCTGGAGCATTAGGATTGTACGAGTTCTTCACCCTCACAGGAATGTCTCCATCTCTTGCTGGCCTCATAGACAGAGGATGCAATACCTGCAACAGAAGAGGAAACTTGCTCATGCAATCAGACAAAAAAAGAATCCATCAGCGTAAAAATAATCTAACGAGATTACCTGGGCACCAAAGTAAGCAAGCTCGGCTGCCTCATCGAACGTTAAGTATGGTACAGGTTGAGCTCCAGGGTATATGTTAGGATCACAAGTCAAAACTCCATCCACGTCTTTCCAAACCTGCACCAGATTTAAAAATGAAACCTTTCTTTAACACAGTTCCACCTTTGTAACGCAATTTTGGTGAAACTACTCATCAAGTACCTGAATCTCACGTAGTCCTAACGCTTTCCCAATCGTTGTGGCTGTCAAATCGCTACCACCCCTACCCAAAGTTGTAATAGCACACGACCTCCATGCCTACAGAAGTTTGAATTTTTTGTTTTTAAAATTTGACAAAAGAAGGAGAAGCATAGAAAACTCATGAGAAAAAACCATTGCAATATTTCTCGGCTCACGAGAAAAACATGATGTGAGAAAGTAAGAAAATAAACCTTTCCGAGGAAGCCAGTAACAACAGGGACTGCATTTTCCTTGTTCCAGTCACCAAGTAGTGTTTTTGAGACGGCAGGGTATGTTGCTTCAAGTATATCAGCATTTGTGAAGTCATCTGTGGTAATAAACCCTATCTCAAATGCATCATACTGCCATCAACAATCAAATAACTTATCAAGTCATGAATCAAACTCATGGTTATCTATAATGTTTCAAGGTTATGCTAAAACTATAGTATTATAAAGGAACATACTTGACGTGATTTGTGGCCAATTTTATTGAGATACGCAGAGAAAAGCCTTGTGGACATGCATTCTCCGAAGGAAACCAAGTAGTCCCTTGTACGTAAGGTTAACTCTTTCATCATTGATATGCCTTTCAGAAGTTGGTGTAATCCTTCTAAGTGTTCTATAAAGGGGTTAACAGATAAGGGATTTAGAAACAAAAACTAACTAAATGAGCAAAGTGAAATTCAGAAGCTGGAATTGGAGAAAAGGTCAATAAACTTTAAGCATTGAAAGGGAACTAACACACTTACTTGCAATAACCGTTGTTTCAACCCCAAGTTCATGAGCAGTTCTGGACATAAGAGAGTTTTGTTTCTCATGAGAACAATGCTTAATATGGATAAAAAGTATCAAAACGCCTTTTTTATCTAACCTTAAATGAAGCTCCTTGATAAAGCTTAATTCTTCAATTGTTTCTACGTTGGTAACACCGCAAGTAACAGCCTTCTCTCCAGCCTAATGAAACCCAAAAGGCCAAGAAAAATGTAACTCTACCGATAACATAAGCAAAGTCATGATAAAGAAGTAGAAAAGTTCAACATTATGTGTTACCATCAAAAGCTTATTAGTAGTCTTCCCCATTGCTGACAGCACAACGACAGGCCTCTCATCCGGAAAGCTGAGTATAAGATTGGCTATTTCTTTCATTCTCTCTGCTGATGCCACAGACGAGCCTCCAAATTTCATTACACATGTCAAATCTTTCCCAGTTCCGCTTAAACTGCAATTCTCCGTCTCTTTCCTTTCAAGCAAATCGACTCTTCCTGCTTCACAACTAACTCTCAAAGCTATATTCCTACAAGAATGCTCTACGGTTCTACTCGAGGTCAGGGCTACAGAAAAATGAATCCCCTTTGAGCCAAACTCAAGCCTCTTTGAACTTAAAGCAAGCCCTGGAGCTTTAACACCGTACAACTGCAATGACGCCGCCATTTACTCAATTGTAAAGCTTGCTAAAACTCGGAAACTTCGTGTTGTGATGTGATCTCGACAAATAGTGCAGATGTAAATTTTCAATGTTTGGGGAACCTGCAACTTTCAAATTCAAAGAAAGAATTATAATATAAAAAAGATTAGATCTTTCTTATGGGAAACTAATTAAGACAACAACAATGTATGTTGACTAAGCTACGACTGCTTTTCAATCACATTAAATAACAAATTGTACAAACTATCTTGATAAATAAAACATTATAAGATGAACACTTGTACAGTTCTTTAGAAGGAGTTTAACCTAAATGGATTTGTTATACATAAGAATGTGAAACAATATAAGCCATAAAATGTGTAAGACATTGCTTTCTCATCACCTACATGCAAGAAACTATGATTCATCGAAGAAATTGGAAAAAATGAAATATCAAAAGACAGAGAGCATCAGCTAAAGAAAGACGATGATGAATGTAGACAAGTACCTTAAATTGGATCTGCTTAATAAAGATCGGAACTTTCAACTCTTTCGGACAGAGCTGAAAGCCAGAAACCACCGGTCGGATTCGCCGGCGAAGCTCTTAAAGAAACAAAGTTTTAAAGTTTTTGTGTTAAAGGGAGTGAAAACGGCGCTTAAGACAATACTAAATACTTAAGGAGAACGTGAGACACACAACACTTGTTGTCTTTGTTTGCCCTTGTCTGAATTGGACGGTCAAGATTCAATCTTTTGATCAAGATACCCTTTCAGCCTCGGGTAAGCCACTAAAAAATGGCTTTTATGTGTTAATCAGTGCAACGATGACGACACCTTTCTTCTTTAACTCTTTGCACTTATTGTGTAGATAACCAAAACAATGTCGACATAGACAACACGAGACAAAAGACTTAGCCCCACACTAACTATTAGTAGATGAGAAAACAGTTTATAGAGACAAAACAAAGTAAGAAAATGTTGAGGCTAACATTGTCGGATCACAAAGAACAATACTTCATTGATTGAAACAAAGAGAGTAATGCGACAAAATAAAAGAACACAAGAAGAATCATAAAACTGCCACTTCAAGCATTCTGGTAATGATGAAGTTTGTATAACAAAACTTTCCCTGCCGCGTTTCCCATAGCCATGAAGCCACTTCCAGGGCTGAAATCGATGCAACGAGGATAATGCATTGTGGTGTTTGGCGGTGGCCAGTTTGAGAAGACTGTTAGGGAAGGAACATGGACAAGCTTGACACTGTTCTTGTTCATAGTAGAGACTATAGCTAGGATCTGAGCATCATGGTTAAACTTCATGAAATCTATCTTTGAAGTGAGATTGTCCACTGTCTTTATTGGTTTTCTCTTGCCTCCAACAAACTCTGATTTCTTGTATATGTTCACTATCCCTCTGTCTGTTCCTGAAGCAAACAATGCTCCGTTTAATGAGCTGCAAAGAGAAGTGCCACATGTGCTTCCTTCATCCACGCCTTTGTATAAGCACTTCATTGTTCTTAGATCCCAGACATAGACTTGCCCGTCGCCTCCTGAGCTAAGCAACTGCTTCCCGTCATCACTGAATGCTAAGGACCTGACTGAACCGTTCATCTTTAGTGTTCCTGTAAGCTCTTTTGTTTTTGTGGACACAAGTAAGATGTAACCTTCGTTGCCCACAAAAGCTATTGTTTTAGAGTCTTGTGATACTTCAAACTTTTCCAAGCTTTTCTCCTCTCTACCAACCAAAGGACCGATTTTGTCAAACTTTGCATTCTCCAAATCAAAACTGTAAAAGAACTTTCTTCTCCCGGAGACAATAACTTGAGATCCGTTGGGCAAGAAAGCCGCTTTACGTATGGGACAATCCTCGAGAAAAATGCTCTGGATCTTTGTGTTCCTCTTCCCATCAATCTGGAAAAACCTTAACCGTCGATCTAATCCAGCAGTGAGAAGCAGCTGAGCGTTTTGATGGAAGTGGACAGAGTTAATAGGACCGTTTGAAGGATCCGCAGCATTGGCGTCCACGAGTTTTGAGTACTCAAGAAGACCAGAACACAGCTTGGAACCACCGCTCTTCACCACAAGATCTTCATTAGTTCGGAGTATATCATCATCATCTCCTTCACCGTTCTGGTCCTCATCATCTGAAGAATCACCATCAACCAACAGAGAATCAGGCCTAGCCCACTCCGTCCCCGGGTTTAGCTTAACATGATGAGCCCTCAGCCTCGCATTGTACTCAGACCCAGAGATTAAACCTTCATTCTCCTCTTTCCGTAGCTTCCTCAGACGATTGACTTTACCGATATTAATGTTTATTTCTTTCTCTTGTTCATCTTCCCACGCAGCTTCTCCCTTTCTTGTTCCTTTAGCTTGATCTCTCCCTTCTTCTTCTTCATTCTCATCCTCATCCTCATAATCTGGAATCTGCCTAACAGCAGAACGGTCTACATGAAACAAAGCAGAACCATCACCTCCTCCTTCTTCATCAACTTCGCCGTCTTCTTCCTTACCAAACGTAACAGGAGAGTAGAGAGACCCAAACAACAAATTCTCAAGCTTTTTCATTTCAACATGTTCAACCTCTATTTGCCTCTCCTTCTCTTCCTTCTTTCTTCTCTTCCCCCTTGTGTCATCGTCGGACACAATGTCTTTCCCATCTTCAACATCTCTGTACTGTTTCTTTGACTTCTCTCTTTCGCCTTTACTTGTCGGAACGTTCTGAGATAACATACTCATCTCTCAAAATCCCTGAAATTCACTACTGCATCATAATGAAAACAATCAAATTCGCACACACACTTACGCAAGTAGCTACTAATCAAACCCTAAATAGAGCATAAAACCTGATTACAGTGATTAGGGGTGGGCAAAAAAACCGAACCCGAAAAACCGAACCGAACCCGACCCGAAAATAAGGATCCGAACCCGAACCGAAATTGACCAAATACCCGAACGGGTTTATATTTCAGACCGAAAACCCGAACCCGAACCCGACCCGACCCGAAACCCGAATCGCACCCGAAATATAATTAAATATATAAAAATATTAGTAATTTTATATTTATAATAACTTATATATCCTAATATTTAACATATTTTCTTATATTTTAAGTAGTTTTGTATAATTTGATTATTTTTAGATACTTTTGTATAGTTTTAATTGTGTATAATTCATATTATCTTATTAAATTATATATTTTATAATATTTTGTTATATAATTTTTGAGTTTTTTAATAGTTTAGTACCCGAACCCGACCCGAACCCGAAAGGAACCGACCCGAACCCGAACCGAACCCGAAAAAGTTATAGAAAAACCCGAACGGGTCCTATAGTCCTCTACCCGAAAACCCGAAACCCGAATGAACCCGACCCGAACCCGAACGGGTACCCGAACGCCCACCCCTAACAGTGATGAAACAGGTAACAACTTACAACGTTCGACGAGCAGACACCTCTTTTAGCTGGTGACTGTCGGCTAGAGCTTCTCTAATGGAGATTTAGGGTTTTACAATTTCTCCAACGAAGAAAAAACAGTCGACAAAATAAAATAAATAAATAAAAACAAGAAAAAAGGAGTCACGTGGCCTTTTTAATGGGTCATGATTTTTTACGCCCCTTGAAAAAGCCCATGGGCCATAAAAGAATAAAATAAACAATAATGGCAATTTCGTGATTACTTCAAAGTATATGCCTTGTTTCATTCGAATACCATTGCCCTAAAATATCGGAGAGACGAGCAGTATATTTTTGGTGTTCATTTCTTTGTAGTTTCCGCAGCGTCTTCAGATCGGTAAATTTATCACCACCGTGACTTCTTGATTCCGACGCTAATCCCCGTCGCGATGGATCCGTCGAAGAATTCTCTGATCCCTAGCTTCCTCTATTCCTCTTCTACTTCGCCGAGATCTTATCTCCTCGATCAGATGCTGAGCTCAAACTCCAACGTCGCAGCACTCGCATCTCCATCTCCGGCGTCGCGTTCTTCTCCGACGACGATTCTGTCTCAGAAGAGTTTCCTTATCGCGTCTCCCACCGAGCCAGGGAAGAGCATCGAGATGTATTCGCCTGCTTTCTACGCCGCGTGTACTTTCGGTGGTGTTCTTAGCTGTGGCTTGACACACATGACCGTTACGCCTCTCGATCTCGTCAAGTGCAATATGCAGGTATGTCTCCTTATAGATCCATTATCATTCCTATGTGTCGATACTTACAAGGAATCTGACGTTTTGATAATGAAGCAATCTACGTTTCTTAGCTTGGTGTTCTTTGTCTGATCAAACCTGTGATATGATTCTCTCTATCTTGTTTATCATTTTGTTATTTGCAAACACTGATATTATTTGTTATCCAGATTGATCCAGCAAAGTACAAGAGCATCTCGTCTGGTTTTGGGATATTGATGAAAGAGCAAGGATTCAAAGGCTTTTTCCGTGGATGGGTACCTACTCTTTTGGGTTACAGTGCTCAAGGTGCCTGCAAGTTTGGATTCTACGAGTATTTTAAGAAAACCTACTCTGACATTGCTGGACCTGAGTTCACTGCCAAATACAAGACCCTTATCTACCTTGCTGGCTCTGCTTCTGCTGAGATCATTGCCGATGTTGCGCTTTGTCCTTTCGAAGCTGTGAAAGTCCGGGTTCAGACACAGCCTGGATTTGCCAGGGGAATGTCTGATGGGTTTCCCAAGTTCGTCAAGTCCGAAGGTTTCGGAGGGTGAGTTTTTTTGTGCATTAATAGCTCTCTCTCTCTCCCTTGTGTTAGATAGCCATGTGTGTCTGATTTTTGTTTTCTTGCTTTCTTGCAGGTTGTATAAGGGTCTCGGTCCACTATGGGGACGTCAGATTCCTTGTAAGTATCTAGCCTCTGGTCTTAAAACCTGTTGCACTATATTTTCTTCATGTGCTGATGATATCTGCTAATTTGGCAGACACTATGATGAAGTTTGCTTCATTTGAGACCATCGTCGAGATGATCTACAAGTACGCGATCCCCAACCCGAAGGACCAGTGCAGCAAAGGTCTGCAACTTGGTGTGAGTTTTGCAGGAGGTTATGTTGCTGGAGTATTCTGTGCTATTGTCTCTCACCCTGCAGATAATCTAGTGTCTTTCCTCAACAATGCTAAAGGAGCAACCGTCGGAGATGTAAGTCACTAAGTTGAATAGAAAAACGAAATAACTATTGGGTTTGTGTTGCATTATGATTTATGTTGAAACTGATGTAATGAAATGGTTGCAGGCGGTGAAGAAGATAGGAATGGTGGGACTGTTCACAAGAGGGCTTCCTCTAAGAATTGTTATGATAGGGACATTGACTGGAGCACAATGGGGTTTATACGATGCCTTCAAAGTGTTTGTTGGCCTGTAAGATACCTCTCTCTTATCTTTCTTTCTTCCGTCATTCATCGATAACTTTTATATATCTAAGTCCTTGTAAATGTGATACAGGCCAACCACTGGTGGTGTTGCTCCAGCCCCTGCCATTGCAGCTGCTGAAGTTAAAGCCTAAAAATGATGATGAAAAAAACATTAGGATTTTTGTTTGAAAGAAATAAGAAAAATCTTTATGGTAATGACTTATGACTATGAGGAAGAGTGAGCATATCTTCCTGATTCCAAATTTGTTACTTTTTTGAATTTCGTTTACATACTCCTTATTCTTCTGATGTAATCTTCAAAGATGAGAGGGACACATTCGAATATTTTTGGTTGTCATTTTTTTATTTACTTTGTTATCCTCCACAATTTTCGGTATCTCTCTCTTGATTATTTTTGCTTACATATAATTACAGAATTAACTATGATTTTATCAAGGTAAAGAACTAGAAGAATCTTGTTTTGACAACCTAAAGAAAGCACAAGACAGGATCAAAATATATTGTACAAACGACTATGCTCTCGCAAAAACATCAATAACGCAAAACAAAAATATCTCTGAAATAGTTGTCTTGAACACCAAAATTAAAGTGTCTTCTGTAATTCTTACAAGTTTGTTTTTAAACTGTGTTTAACTGTGAAACGCAAGACTGCACCGTACCAACATTTCTCACCTTGATTTCACGAACTTAGCGCTTCTTCTTGCTACCTGTGGTGGTCTTTGATGGTGTTGCTATCAAGTATATGAACAAACCCACCATGGAGATCACTGAAACTAGTGATCCATATTTCGCCAAAACCCTCTACACCAAATTGAAACAATAGTAAGACGAGAGCTTTTACTTTTTACGATTCTATTTAAAGAGAAGAATTACTCATTGAGTTACCTTGGCCTGAGATCATTTTAGCAGCATCAAAAGCAACATCCAAGGCACAAAACAAGATAATCATGAAAGTCAGCACTTACAAGAACAATAAAAACACTTGCAAGATATTCATGAAACAAGATATGATTTAAAGAATAGTCCTTTAAGGAAATCAAATTTACCAGGTCCAACTTGTCCGTTGGAGGTTTATCTGCAAGGATGTCTAAGGGTAGTATTGGAGTAGAGAACGCTTGCTACAAACAAGAAAACCACAACACATTATGGTTATTACTATATAAAGTGATTAGAAAGATTTGATCGCGGGGAGACTATTAACTTATAAAGCTTGTTAGGCTAATACCAGTTCCAGGTGCTATAAGTTATGGATAGTTTATTACACGATATAAAGCCATGAACTTGGTAAGAAGGCAAACCTGAAGAGCTGTCTTTGTGGGAATGCGATAAGTAACCATAGTAGGAGCACCATAGAACATTCCTTTAACCTTAGACTCAAGCTCGAACGAATGCGACAGAATACCTCCACTGCACAAACAAAAAAGAAACATGAATACATCAGATTTGCGACAAAAGGAAGAGCTAAAAGCAGCCACTAATAGACATTGTTGATCGAATGATGAATAACTCACGCATCAAGTCTTTCCCATGATCTTGAAGTGTTTCCATTAACAACTTCAAAAGTGTGTTTATCCCAGCTATTATCATTCAGAGTCACTTCATAAGCCGTCCTGAAATCAAAAACACCAATGTATTACGCGAAAATTCATGTCAGATCTGATTAAATCGCGTTTCAATTACAAGCTTACTCATACACATACATAGATCTAAAGCAAGCTCAAGCATAATTTCACAATACTACAGATTCTAATCTCTTCATGCAAAATAATCTAATCTTCTACAGAATCTAAGCTTACGCAGATCCTTGATTGTAGATGTCGAAGGAAACGGAGACGCGTTCAGCGCCGGATTTGAGCCTGTTAAGAGTAGCTTTCTTATGAACCACCATGAACGGCATCTCCAAGGTCGCGAACGAAGCGGAAACGAGCATGAAAACCGCCATAGCGGAAATCAGAAGCTTAGCTGAGGAGAAAGCCATGGTGTTTTTGATCTTCAACGATACAGATGCGAAAACAGATCTACTATCGATTTCCTCCGCTTCAAACAAAAAAAACTCTCCGTCGTCGTTATAACGCCACTGATAACATAGACGAGTTAAAAAAAGTCAACGATGGGCTCAAAAATTTAATGGGCTTAGTTTAATAAGGCCCATTATATAATTGTAACGTAAATCATTCCGTTAATTAATATTGTTGACCCGCAAAAAATTAACTGCGATGAAACAAAAGGGTTTAGAAAGCGAAAGCCCAACGTAAAGCCCATATTATTATAGGCCCAGTATTATTTCCTTTTTTCTAAAAAAGGAAATTTTGGGTCGGTTCGGTTAACGCGGCAGAGAAGTATAAACCGAAGCAATGGTGAAGTAGGAAGGTGTTTTTGACGGCTACTTAACGGAGTCTCCATAAAAAAAAAATCCTCTTTTGCCTTATCTTCCTCGCCAAACAAATCTCTCTTCTTCTTCTTCGTCGTCTCTGCGGCCGCTGACTCTCTCTGTGTCCAGGTAATTCTCTGATCTCTTTTTTGCTTCGTTGATTCTTGGGTTATCTTCAATTTCATCACTCTCTTCTCCAATTTGAATTTGCTCGCTTATATCGCATTGCTTGTTCTCCCCTGATTCTAAATCGTCTTCCTCGCTATCTCTTTCTGGGTTTATATCAGATAGACCAATTGATTGGATATTGCGACCCAATCATCGGCTTCGGCTAATTCATCTGTTAAAAATAAGCAATTTGGTTTCGATTTGGTTCCTGAATCGGATTTTATTACTTTCATTGATTCGATTTTGGAGTCTTATGTTAGGGTATGTGTAAAGTTCAATTCTTTTTAACTGTTAGCTCACACACTGTTTCTCAGAATGGCTGCTGATCAGAGGAGAAAGCGGATGAACAGTGCGAATGTTATTGGTTTCAGCTCTAGGGAGCATTACAGAGCCAAAAGGAAAAAGATTGGTTCATCAGACGGTGCTTCGCGTTCAGGAGATCATATCAGTCTTGAATGGGACCGAAATCGAAGCAAAGTCGTCTCTAAGAGGGAACAAGTTGGCTTGAGTTTGAGGCATCTTCGAGAGTTCGTCGATTTTGTTCCTTCTACTAGGCATAATCTCTTGGCACAAGTATTCCCCGTCCCTCACGAAACTTTCCAGCTGGAAAATCTGTCTGATGTGCTTTCTAACGAGGTAATACAATGCTATCATTAGCATATAATCTGCTTACATCTTTTAATTACTGAATTTTCACCGTTAATCTCCTCTATCTTTCTCAGGTGTGGCGGGATTGCCTCTCTGGTGATGAAAGAAATTATCTGCAGCAATTCCTCCCTAAGGGAACTAATGTGGAGCAAGTTGTTCAACAGTTGCTTGATGGGGAGAATTTTCATTTTGGAAATCCTTTCCTTGACTGGTTAGTATTACTGGATTCTTCGAGTGAAACACTGTGATTGAATTATTTTCATAGCAGAGTGGATTGGCTTGAAATAATGTCGACTTCCATGATCTGCCTTCATATCCTAATTATAACCTGTATAGTTGTTGATGGTCTAATTAATGCTCAGGAAATTCAACTCCATTTGATTGTAAGTTTGATTTCAGGGGAACATCTGTCTGCTCTGGCAAAGCTCATCCAGATCAAATTGTTTCTCAGGAGAAATGCCTAAGGGCTTGCAAAAGAAGACATTACTCTGATCTAGAGAACTACCATAATGAGTATGTGCAGTTTTCTCTATTCAGATTATAAGAGCACTTGGAATGTCTATACACATGATTATAACTCATCTTTCCATTCGCTCTGGTAGAGCTATAGATTATTTGCAGATGTTGAAGGAAAAATGGGAAAGCTGCAAAGATACAGAGAAGGATGCTTTTGTGTGGGGGTCAGTCTTAAAAATTACTTAATTTTATTGTAGAGCTGTTTAAGGGTAATGTAATCAATGTTATACATTAAGATCTTAGTTTGGAGAAGAACCTATAGTCAAGCAGTAAATTTCGCTGACTATAGTATGAGCTTCAAGCGATGAATTTATGTTGAGCTTGAGTCTAGGAGTTATGATTCGCTGATTGTTTGTTTCTTCATTGTAATTTTCAGGAGGTCCAGAAGAGGCATTGCAGTCAACGGTAGCTGCCAGAATTTGACTGCTGTCTCAGAGTCTACTTCCTTGAATGTAGATGATAAACCTTGCAGCAGTGATAACAAGACTTCGTCTATTGTAAGGAATGGAGGGGTTCAGAGAAGGTGCTGAACATAGTCCTTCACATGTATATACAATTGCTGTTAGTATATTTTTTCCTAATCTCAAACCTGCATATTAAAACTTTCTGTCCATCTTAGGCCCAAGAGCTCTGCCGCAGCGAAAGGAACATCTCGAAGTCCCTTGAGTGCCCAAGATCTAGTTGTAAACGTGGGTGTGAAAGCTAGAAACAAGGACAAGATACCGACACATAGCATTCAACAAACTGATGGTGCTAAATACATGTCCTACCTTAAGGTTAGTCATTCTTCTTCATTTATTACTTTTGATCAAGCATTTAACTGTATTTTATATATTCAGATAAGCAAGAAGCAGCATCAGATTGTCACAAGCATGAAGCAGTCTGGTAAAAGCATTCAGTCAAGAGAACTTAATCAAATCTTAGGTAATATCAACAATTTGGATGTGCGACCATATGGAATGTTTGTGGAAGAAGAACAGAAGAAACTGAATGCTCACTGGTCAGTGTTCTTTGTGAAAGAAAACGACTTCCTTTAGCGTGCCTTTAAGTTCTGTCTTTTAACTTCAGTTATTTCACGCAGGCTCCAACTGGTTAAAGGTCTCCCTGCAGCTTATGCAATCTGGAAACAGTTACAGTTACAGAAACGAGATATAGTCAACTCTCTGGAAAGAGATCTGAAGGAAAAACTCAATCCTTGGACAGAGGTTTGTTTTCTCCATACATATGTATCTATATTATTTTTTCTGCATTCCCATGTTATTAACAACTCTCATGGGCACTGCATAAACAACAGGTGCACTCTGCAGACAATACTCTGCAGAAGCATGATGATGTTCAATTAGACTTGAGGAATAACGATCATGAAAGTTTGAATCCAAGTCAAAGTGGTGATTTAGCTATGGACGATGAAGATTCTGGAAGTATTGGTCAAGTTTCTGCCAAGAATCACTCCCTTTCTAAGAATACTTCGTCGTATGGTGACCAAATCACAGATTCAGGTCGCTGCTTGCAAGTTGGTACATACCCCTCACAATTGTCGTCACCAGATTGTGACAATGATATCAATTTGGAGGATATAGAAGGAAAACAATATTCTTCTCCCAGTAGGTGTCATGGCCTTAATCAAAAGGATGTTGAAGCAAATGATTATTCCAACTCCATACAAGGCCAGTTTCTCTCATCGGCTTCATTTTCTAGTGAGCCTCATGCTTCAAATCTCGATGAGACAATACAAGAGCGAGTGAATGTTTCATCAGACGAAAGGATTCCATGTATTCCTTCAAGCCATGGAGAAGACTTGCAGTTTTGTTCTGGTGGAAATGTGTGGCGGCCAGTGGAAGAAACCAGGCAGTCTTACATAGGCCGCCAAGCTTACACCCCCGGTGGTGGATTATCAATCATACACAATCCTGAAGGTGTTGAAGAAGAGAAAAACTGCTTCATAGACCAACGGAAAGCAGCTAACAGTTTTGGTACTTTCCCTAACAACGATCAAAATGAACTGCTCCAGACTCTGTTCAAAGACCAAGGCTTGGCATCTCGCAGCACCGAGCAGTTTCACTCTCTTCTTAAAGTCCCGCTTATCAATGATCATAAACAAATTGCTGGCATCGGTTTTCAGCAGGGAGGAAGCAACAATCTGATGGAGGGCAATCAATTTTCAGGTCAGTATCAGCATCAGATGACTACTCCACAAGCACTGTCCCAGGGGCAGCATAGACAGATTGACATCTATGGCCAAGGAAACATGCCTGGGAACATGTACTCGGATGGACGTGGATTTATGATGCAACGGCCGGACTGGAACACTAATGTTTCTCAGATTGGAGTCACCACACATCCCCACTTGAACACTGTTCCGTTGTTAAATGAAAGCTGGCAATATAAGAGCATGTGGCCAAACACAAACGTTGTCGGATTTGCAAGCCAAAGCGGTCAAACCAGGATCGAGAGAGATCAGAACCTTCTCAGAGTTGCTACCAACAACTCTGACCAGATCACACATAGGGGAAATAGTTCAGATCAGAGCTTATTCTCTGTTTTATCTCAATGCAGCCAATTACGTCGTTCTAGATCTGCTTTTGAGCCAGAGATTACGAGTGATCAAGTGGTTACACCTGGTAACTATGGAATGATTATGGGAGGAGTAGGGACGACTCAAGTAGGCAGCAATCTGGTTCAGCCTACGAACCCGCTTGATTACTTGAGCGGTAGCAACCCATCAACATCTTTGATGCCAGATGATGTAGGGTGGATGAACCAGAGCCGTCAGAACTCTGGTCTTCATGACCCATTAGGCAAACTCTATCCAAGATCATGGAATCCATAAACCATGGGTGGGTTTTGTGAAGGTTTTTGCATTGCAGATAAAACACCTTGTCATCTTTTAAGATATACTAAAAACCAACATGGGTTTCATAGTTTTCATTTTTTTATTCTATCTATGTACATACAACGATACAGATAAACTTTTGTTTTGTACATATTTAGGCTTTCAGATTTGGACTAGGAAGTGAAGATACTCCAGCTAGCTTTTTTCTTTTATATGTTTTTGTTTTCACCTCTCAGGTTATTTCTCTATTTTTGGCATAAAAATGTAAAACAATACAAAGGTCTTCTGTCTGTTTTCATGTTTCACCAAAAATAAACTCTCAATATCTCTTTCAGGTTTAGATGACCAAAAAGCATCCCTCCTTTGTTTTTATTATTAGTTTTGGTTGAGAATTATGAACTTCTTCATCACATGGTCACTTGATAAAAAGAGCAATTAGATTTGAATAAGACAAAAGATAATTGTGTAGGTAATTATTAGAAAGTGATTAATTATGTTAAGCGTCCAAGAGAATGCCTTTTCACGTTGCCCGCACATGCCTTCTCTTGCCTTTCTTCCTTTTTTAAAAACACCATTAGAGGCTACCATTAATTAATTACATTCTATATGACTTTATTATTACTGATTTTCATATTCCAACGTAGACCATGAGCACGTAGTAGTATTAATTAATTTTAAAATAACTAGATAAATTAAAGCAGCATGAGAATAAAATCAACAAGTGATTTAGAATGGACCGTAAAATGTAAACAAGATTCAATGGACCATTTATAAAACAAAACGAGAGTTGGTCAAAAGGAGGGAACATAAAATTATAGGACTTGTTTTCTCCAATGAAAAGATGAATTTCAAAAGCATAGATTAAAGATTGATCACATGCAACCCAAATTTCTTTGTTCTCAATAATTCGTGTTTATAAACATATTTTAATAGTATTATAAAGAAAATAAACTTGAAAATGGAGTATTGAAAATGGAGTATTTTGGTCAGAATATATACTAAAAAAACGAATATAGGAAGAGACTATATAATAAGCCTAAGCGGACAAACATAAATAATTTAAAATTTTAAAAGTTAAGTAAATGGTGAAGGAAATAGATAGATGTCTTTGGATTAAAAAACTAGAAGTGAAAAAAGGATGTGGTTATGCCGTAGCTTTAAATTTTTTGATGTAGGAATTAGACTTTATATTTTTTGGTTGTAGATTTTTTGTCTGTAACTTTAAAATAAATAAAAACTTGTTTTTTTGGACTTTAGAAAAAATGGCTCTGCAAAGCCAAAATAAAGAAATAAAGTGTCTCTGGAAAAAAAATTAAAGACAGAATCTGACTGGTTTATTTTTGTGGTTGTAGAAAAATATTGACTTTACAAAGTTTCTAAAGCGTCAATTAATCACTAAGTTATAGCCTATAAAATTGGGAGCACATGCATTACCCTATTTTTGTTTTGTTTTTAATTATTCTCTAATTAATTAACACCAACTTTTGATTATGATTATTGTACATGTAGACTAATGGGGCGTATATTATAATAAAAAAGTAATTAAGAAAAAATACAATCCATTAACCACCGTCCTTAACGTTGATCATGTAGCCAAACATAATTAGTCTTTGGTCTTTCTCTGACACAAAATAAAATCGTCTTAGAAAGGCTACCACTTGCTACCTTAGATACTCATATCAAATATCATAATCTCTCTTTATGATTCTTCAACTTGTGTCGTTAATTTGTTTTCATTTGTGTTTGGTCAAAAGTCAAAACCTTGATCACACTTACTAATATACACATATAATTATAGATGTTTAAGCAATGACTTCATCCTCATAATTAAGTTAAGTACCTTCCATCATGCGGTCATCATTGCACTCTTAATTCCCAATTATTAGTAAGCACCAAACCCATTGTTATTATATGTTGTATAATTACTACATTTCAAAATTATTAAATTTAATCCGAAAAGGTTATGAGTTTCGGCCAAAAACTTTTGTATCTCTCTTTGATGATAGTGATGGATGATTAAAATCGCAGTTCATGAACATTCCATCATTGATTTTGAACAATCACATGCAATAATATTTGGACTAGTTATAAAGAATATATTCTCCAAATTGAATAGTTTATCTTCTACGTACGTTATTTCACTTTAATATGTTTCTTCTCATTCTTTGTTTCTTCAGCTTATTATTGTTGATGATTGTTAAGTAGGTGTATCTATATAGTTATGTATTGTTTAGTTAGTGTTCAATTTAACGATTATTTCCATAATATATGTTTCACTCTTATACGTAACAAAATTCTCTATTCATTAATTTGTAAAACCTTAGTACTTACCTCTTTCCTATTTCAATACATTCGTTGATATACTAGCTAGCCGTTGTAATAACCATATATTTTGACTAGAACCATGTACAAAACTCACAAGTGTATAACAACCTTGAGGTAAGCATGAAACATGCAACTAAGTGGAAAAGTCACAAGTCATTTGATAATTGTATATTTTTTGATTAGTTGATAATTGATATATCATGGGCCACAATTAACTCAACAGAATGCTATATTTTAAAATTTAATTAAATGATGTTTTCTATTTTTTTTAATGAAATTTTTTTTTTTTGACAACAAAAAAAATTAAGTGACACAAAACACAAAAGGTGAAACTCTTATATAAAAGGGTGATGGAATGGATTCTTTTACAAGACCAACACACATACCTTCTCAAAAAACTACATAAATACTATATACTAATATAAAAAACTAAGGATCATGAACACATCTTCAAAGAGCAAGAAGAAGCAAGAAGAGGTAGGCATAAAGTTTCTTGGTGTGAGAAGAAGACCATGGGGAAGATATGCAGCTGAGATAAGAGACCCAACTACTAAAGAGCGTCATTGGCTTGGCACATTCGATACGGCAGAAGAAGCTGCTTTGGCTTACGATAGAGCCGCGCGGTCCATGCGTGGCACTCGTGCTCGTACCAACTTTGTCTACTCGGACATGCCTCCTTCCTCATCAGTAACTTCAATTATATCTCCAGACAATCCTCCTCCTTCTCCTCCTCCTGCTCCTGCTCTTGCTCCTACTGCTTCTGCTTACGCTCCTCCGTGTTCTAATGATAATCTTGATTATATGATGATGTTTAACCAATACTCATCTATAGATTCTTCAATGATGCAACAACCTTGCTATGGTCAAGTGGATAGTTACATGTTTGGTGGCTCTACTTCTTGTTATTCTAATAGTAGTAACACCGAGTTGCCTCCTTTACCGAGTGATTTGTCGAATTCGTGTTATAGCCAAACACAATGGAATGTGGATGAGTACTCTACCGCTAACTATTTTGAAGGTGACTATGTTCATAGTCCAATGTTTAGCACAATGCCTTCTGTTTCCGACTCTTTGGCTCATAGTTTCAATCACTTTGGCTCCTAAGTAACATCTTCCTCTTCCATATTTATTTATTTTCCCAATTGTATCTTTCTCTTTCTTTATGTTTTCACAGTCCTTGATCTTTGTCTATGATCAAAGTGACTGATTTGTCTTACTTTTTCAATAAGAAGTTTTATCTATTTGTATATCTTAAAACAAAAAATATGTCCTTGTGTTGTGTCATTCTCACATACATGTTTGATCATGGGCTTTAGAGCTCAAAGGCCCAATCATGGAGATGGCTAATGGGCTATTGGGTTAGCATTAGATAGTCACAGATACATAGTAGTTTGGGACTTTTGAACCATGTCTACCTGTCTCATTAAGCTGGTTAGGTTACCAAACATATAAATTAACCAAAAGAAACAACTACATATAACAAGAAGAGGAAGTTAAGTAGAAGAATATATTAAGATGAAGCTTTTATATTTTTATGTTGTCCAAGCTACACTTCTTGTTGCAGCCAACTTTGGTGTTATACACACAAATGGGCAGAGCGTCGCGTGCCTAAACCAGCTAGGTCCATGCCTTAATTACTTGAATGGAACATAAGAAGTGCCTCAAGATTGTTGTAACCCTCTAAAGTCAGTGATAAGGAACAATCCAGAGTGTTTGTGCCGTATGATTAGTAACCGAGGGAGTTCTAAGGCCGAGGAAGCTGGTATCGATGTCAACGATGCTCAAATGTTGCCTGCTCGTTGCGGTGAACATGTCAATCCCATTGCATGCTTGACTAGTACGTACTTTACTCTTTTCTTACTCGAGAAAAAGCTGTTTTTTGTCTATCTTTTGTCTCAACCTTATGTGTTTATGCAGGATCTACAAACTCAGAGCAAAGCTACTCCATAAGCAACTCATTTTCTCTGTCCTATTTGATGACATCGTTAGCTTTTGTAGCTACCCTTTTGTCATCTCTATTTGCTCACTAAAGACTCTTCATTGTTTATATGCTTATGAGTATTAGTCATCACCAACAACACATTAATGTATCTTTTTTTGTGATTTATAATTACATGATTAAATAGTATAATTCAATTTCTTATAATACCATGTTAATTTTGAAACAAATCAACCACCATATATCAATCTCTTCCTCAACAAATACAATTTAATACTATAATGTTAAAGTTACCAAAACTATAGGTAATGTGATGATGTAGTTATATTCTTGATTGGCCTAAACCGGTTTAAATGATACTTAACTATCCAATAACCGGAAAAAATAAAGCCGGTTTAACGATCATGACCGGTCACTTGAAGGAGGGGAAGTTGACCAGATCATCCTCTCTGTTCCTCTCTTGTACGAATCAGACAAGGCTACCTACAAATCCGATCAACATTTAAACCCGTCTCGTTACAGAGCCGATCATCGGAAAAAAGCTCTGATTTTGAAACATCTCCGGTTAAAAAATGGGAGGGATGTTATACAAGCTCTTCGCTTCGGCTTCGCTGCTAGCCCTAGGATTGTATCATCTCGTCTGCACATTCTTCCACGTTCTCAAGTCTCCACAATCCTACGCCGCTAAGCCATTCTACTCTCTGCCACGTATCTCCACCGTCTCCTCCTCCGGTAACAACAACCACCGTCTCCAGAATCTACCTTTGATCGTCGTTATAATCTCTCTCCTCGTCGCTTTCCTCCACCAAACCCTAATCTCGTTCTACTCAGATCCTCTCGTTAAAGGAAGCACGCCTGTACATAGATTCTCATCTCTCGATTCCGCCGCCGTGTTCTTCCTCTTCCTCCTAATCGCCGTCTATCTACTCTTATCGGAATCCGCCTCCGTCACTCCTCTTCCTTCCGATCTCCTTTTCGGACTCGCTTCAGGTGGTTTCTTCCTTCATTACTCCGCCGCTTCATCCTCGGCTTCGATTCAGGAATCGGAGCTTCAGGCGCATTGCGATTCGCTCTCTGCTCGTATCTCCGCCTTGTGCTCACTCCTCTGCTTGCTTCTAGCTTGTCGTCCTAGGCTCTTTGTCGCTGACGCTGCACTGGCTTCCGCCGTTTGCTTGCAGGGCTTGTGGCAGCTACAGACAGGACTGTCTTTATACGTTGATGGTTTTATCCCCGAGGGATGTCATCGTCTTCTTGATGTTACTAGTGGTGTTGAAGGATCAACAAAATGTGATGTTCAGGAGTCTAAGCTAAGAGCTGTTTCGATATTGGATCTTATGTTCACTGTACACGTCGTGCTTGTTGTTGTGTTTATCTTTGTGACTTATACGATGGTGGCTGTTGCGGCTGGTGTGCGAAGAACCGGTTCTTATGAGTCTTTGCCGACTAATGGTAATGATACTAATCATATTCAGATGAAGTCTTTGACTGGAACTCAGGCTTGAAGTGTGTATGTTGCCTTTGGTTTTACTGATCGTCTTCTTCCTTTTGGTTTAAAACTCTTTTTGGAACTTTGTTGCTGCTCTCTTGTTCTCTCTGACAAGTCTTTTACCCGATTTTCGTAGTTCTATCTTCTATGTAATGTTGAATCCTTTTGTTGCTGAAAGATGATTACATGTTTCAACAAAGTTATGGTATATACGTTGTTGATTGAGAATAGCATGTCAAGTGGTCACTTTAGCTGATTTTTCTTTGGTTTAGGACAAGATGGTCTTTGTTTGGACGATGTTCGGTTTTTAAGGTTTTTGGAATATTGTTTTCATCATGTAACATTTATGTTGTTATTATTGGTTAAAGCAAACGCTGTGAAAGACAAAGAAGATGATACAATGAAGATCAAACTCAACCACCATAAGTCTTCACATTGAAGTGTTAGTGACATTGCAAGAGAAAAGATACATTGATGTAATGTCGACAAAAGGCATGATTAAGTTTAAGTACCAAGACTAGTTATTAAAGGCCCAAGGCATAGGCCCATACATGTTATGTTCTGATATTTTTTAGTACACGTGTCACGTAGGCAAAGGGAATGGTGAAACATAAGTTATATAGTAATGAATATTCTTGTACGACTAATTAAGCTGGACAACGCGTAAAACCGTAAACTTTATCTCTCGTCGTCGTCTTCAAAATCGAATTTTTGATCGCCGATGGCTACTCCGACTTCAGATCCGGCGAAGTTACAACAGATCCATCAATTCCTATCCTCCGTACTCTCCCAGCGTGGCCCCACATCCCTCCCTTACGCGGAAACCACCAAGTGGCTGATACGTCAACACCTCCTTAACCTAATCTCCACCTACGCTTCCCTCGAGCCCAAAACGGCGACGTTTACTCACAACGACGGCCGCTCCGTCATCCTCCTCCAAGCGGACGGCACAATCCCTATGCCTTTCCAAGGCGTCAGTTACAACATCCCCGTCGTGATCTGGCTCTTGGAATCTTACCCTAACTATCCTCCTTCCGTCTACGTGAACCCCACGCGCGACATGATCATCAAAAGACCTCACTCCAATGTCTCGCCTTCCGGTCTCGTCTCTCTTCCTTATCTCCATAGCTGGGTTTACCCTAGCTCCAATCTCCTCGATCTCGCCGCTCAGCTCAGCGCCGCCTTCTCCCGAGATCCGCCTCTTTACTCTCAGCGCCGTCCTCCTCCGCCGTCTCCTCCGATCGGATCTGGGTATCAACAGAGGCCTTTTCCTCCTAATTATCAGAATCAGACTGATAATGCGGCGGAGGTTTACAAGAAGAACGCGATCAATAAGATGGTGGAGATGGTTCATGAAGATCTTGTATTATTGAGGAGTGGCAGAGAAGCAGAAGCCGAAGGTTTGCTTGGCTTACAAGCTGTTCTCAAGAGGAGAGAGGAGGAGCTTAACAGGGGCTTGAAGGAGATGGTGGATGAGAAAGAAACACTTGAGCAGCAATTACAGGTTATCGCCATGAACACCGATTTTCTCGATTCGTGGATTAGAGAGAATCAAGGGAAAGCAGAGACTTTGCTTGTGGATTTGGATGTAGATGACGCCTTTGAATGCGCCGAGACGCTGTCTAAACAGATGTTGGAATGCACTGCGTTGGATTTAGCCGTTGAAGATGTTGTTTACTCGATGGACAAATCGTTTCGTGATGGGTTGTTACCGTTTGATCAGTATTTGAGGAATGTAAGGTTGTTGTCGAGAGAGCAGTTCTTTCACCGAGCCACGGCTGAGAAAGTTAGAGCTATACAGATGGATGCTCAGGTTTCTTCGATCGCTGCTAGGTTGCACTCATGATGCAAACACATGGCAACATTTGTAGCTACAACGTTGTACTGCGTTACTACCTGTATTCTATTTTATTGTGTATAGGCAATATACATATGTTAGGATTTAAGATATCTAATTCTGTAAAATCTCTCCTTTAATTGAAATAAGAACTTAATTCACAAACTCTCAATGTATTAGATACTCAAAACCCTAACATCAAGGAAGATCACATATGATCTTTCTTGTCACAGCACGCAGGCTGGCATAAACATCAAACTAAGCATGAGAAAACCCTAAAGTAAATGGTGAGTCTTCTTTATATCCACTTCAATAGCAAACCCTCTTTTCCCTTTAGAGTGTTTACTTTATTCTTCTTTTAGATCAAACTCTTTGCCACGTCACTATTAACCTTTCTTCTTGATATCATGTGATGATACTTATCAATACTTCCCCCTTTGAAAATAAGCTTGTCCCCAAGCTTGTGTTCAAGAAAAAACAGAGGAGACAGCTTGCTTTTGAGCCTCAAAAATCTGCTCCGCCACATTTTAAATACACCACACAGAATCTTGTGGTTGCTTAAATCTCCATTTGTGTTTAACTTGGTATCCCTCATCAACAAAGTTAGTTTGTAGTAGTAGTACTCCAGTCGTGTCCCTTATAACTTTGATGAGCTCAATCACCTTCTGAGATTGATCATGTTCTTCATTATCGAGAACGTCAAGACACCACAAAGAATCTGTCCCACATTGAGATGTGACTCTCTTCTTCATTAATACCTCTTGGAAAATGTAACAAGAATTGTTGAAAGTGAAGTTTCTGTTTTGTTGGACTTTGTCTCTCATATTCATGACTTGTAGATATGAACACAACAACTTCAGCCCACCACATGTGTACCTCACTTTGGCAACGTGTTTAAACCAAACTTCTAGCCACCATTTCGTAGCCTGCTCTGCTTTTGTGATATTTCCACTAAAATATCTTCTCTTGTATACTTTACCCCATGAGAGCAAGCTAAAGATTAAACCAAAGGATGAGATGTGAGAGCTCTCATGATAAGATCCATGCGACTGCCTTTGATCTAGTGATTCCTTGAAGCATAACCATTGCCAACTAACCTCAATATGTCCCAGCGATACTGTGAGATCCGTGTGGCCTCGATGTGCTATCAATATCTGCCGCCAAATAATGCTAGTTTAGAACCGTTCTCTTCAACACATTTATCCACACGTATATCCAACTCTAAGCCCTTGTTTAAGTGCTTATATATCCACCTAAACCAATGATAGTACGACTCTTTTTTTTCATATGAATCAATAGAAACCAAGTCTCTATATTTGCGTCTCCATCGATGCCAACAGAAAGATGATTCCTTTCTAAGTGACCACTCTTTAGCTGAAGTAAGGAGCTGAGCCATTGAGGATCTTCTAGTGTTGTCTCTCTGTACACAAAATCTACGCAATGTTAAAGCTAGAATCCATTGATGCAATATGCAGATTTTAGTGAACTCTTTGGATTGGATCCCTGACTTGTAACATACTTTTTGAGTTAAATTGTCTACTAGCCCTTGTGTCAAGACTATGTTATGCGACTTCATCTCCTTCCAAGAACCCCACACACAAAAATCAGCCAATGTCAAATCTGAAAATGGTTTAAACTTGAATCTTTACTTGTGCTTTACTTGAAACTGTTCTTCATCATGTGGAAATTGCATAGACCAATTCACCGATTTTCTCTTCTTTGTTCTTATTAACCAATTCACCTTTTGTTTCAACAAGGATGCAACATATAGAACCATATTGTGTGTTCTCTTGAGTCCCATTTCCTTAAGCTTGTATTTGAACTTCCAAGACTTAGGAGAAATACTTTTCTTTTTCCTTTGTGATTTGTATCTTCTTATGAGCATTATATCGAACACTTGGTGTGCTTCATTGTTCTCGGTGGGCTTTCTATTATCAGCTCGTGAGTGCCCCATATTATCAATCAAAACATCAACACCAAGGCTACAGCTGAAATCCTCATAAACAACCAATGATTCATTGTGCATTTGAAGGTTTGGTTCCAAGTCATAGTTTAATACATGATTCTCGAGAATCAGTTCTTTTTGTTGAATTGCTTCTTTTTTCTCTGCCTTAATCTCTCCGACTTGAGTAGTCTCTGTCACTACGGATTCTGTTTCGACTGATTGCTCCTCCTCCATCTTTATCTTCTCCATCGATTTCGTCGCACTATTTCGCTTCCTTGACCAGTGCTTCATCATCCTCTCATGGCAACGATCAGATTCAGTTTGCAATATGATCTTTTCCGGATCATCGTCGTTGCCAAACATCAAAACTAAATTGTTCCTCAAATCTTTCCAGCTGCGAAACGGGAGAAACCATTGTCGACGGTAAAACCAAACACACTAGCTTCTCCTTCCATTACCCGATTGTGCGAGATTTAGTTTCTCTAGATCAGTGAACTTGTATCGTTGAAACTCATACTCCATCGAACAAATCCATTGTTGCAAATCATCACCTTCAGCACCTGTGAAAATCGGAACCTCAAGGAAACCCATCTTCGCATCTTCTCCGACTTTTGACGTAGGAACTCCTTGATTCCTAGCTTGGTTATAAGCTTGAGATGATCCTGAGTCATTGTTGGGTTTGATTGTGTCTTGAAACAACTTTGCTTCTATCCGTTCGAGTGTTGACTTCATCCTCTTCAAGGTCACCTCCATGGTAGAGTATGAACTCTCCCTTTTCCCCTCAGATTCACTAGATCTGTCATGTTGAAACGTCTGAGGCGCAAAGACGCCGTAACTCGTGAAATCGGAATCAGGAAGCTTACAAACACCACGATCCATCTCCGCGTTAGATTCGAACCGGGCTCACCGCACCACTGTTAGGATTTAAGATATCTAATTCTGTAAAATCTCTCCTTTAATTGAAATAAGAACTTAATTCACAAACTCTCAATGTATTAGATACTCAAAACCCTAACATCAAGGAAGATCACATATGATCTTTCTTGTCACAGCACGCAGGCTGGCATAAACATCAAACTAAGCATGAGAAAACCCTAAAGTAAATGGTGAGTCTTCTTTATATCCACTTCAATAGCAAACCCTCTTTTCCCTTTAGAGTGTTTACTTTATTCTTCTTTTAGATCAAACTCTTTGCCACGTCACTATTAACCTTTCTTCTTGATATCATGTGATGATACTTATCAATTGTGTATAGGCAATATACATACTATACGATTGCATATACACACAGTTGAATTGCTCATGTTTTGTTTGAGAACTATGTTGAGAGTGTGTTAAGACTTGACACATACTGTACTAATACACACAGACCAATATAGAAGCTGCAATGTAACAGACAAAATCTGCATACTTTTTTTATTGTAAGTTCTCTGATCCTTTGTAAAAACTACATGATCCTGGAAAATACAGGATATAAAAGATGTTACCATTGGATTTTTTGGCTTTTTATCATCGGAATCCTTGGCAAATCAAGTAAATTTCGCGCGATGATGATCTTGTAGCTTTAGGTCTCAGCCAAGATGCCTTCTGAAAGATGGGTTTGCAAATTCTGGCAAAATCTAAACAAAAAAGAAAAATAAACAATGTAAAGACGAAGCCTTTCTTCGTTTGCACATAAGCAGGACTCTGTTTTGTAGTTGTTTAAGTACCTTGAGCATCTTCACTTTCTAGAAGCTTAATGACCAGATGACCTCCTTGCCTAAGTACACCAAGACGACTGCCTTCATCGCCTCCTTCATCAATATCATCATCAGGGGACTGAGATATGGAAGCTTGACCAACAGCCAAATCAAGAGCTCGCATTCCCAATTCAGCAGACAGCGCGCCATCTCTGGTGGCGATTCCAGATACCGAAGGACACATATCTGAAAGAATGACCGAAAACCCCATTTGCTGCACCAAAGAACAATCCATAACTTGTGTTACAAAATAGTTTACTGTAAGAACCACAACATCAAAGCACGGTCAAGGTATGACTACGAAAGACTCTAAGTTTGCAACTTTTACGCATTTCTCTGCATCATCATAAGCATCGATTCACGGCTTATTAACAACAAAGCAAGACAGTTGATGTATAAATAGTTGCAATCACCTGAGGAGATAACTCCCTAATCTTTTGTCTAGGGAAGTTTAAAACATCGGCGCAAACGGTTTGCACACGGATATCACACTGTGGAGGAACCTTCACCTTCTGCTCTGAAACGATAGCACTCATTGATTCATATAAAAGAAAGCAAAAAAAAAAACAGAGTGTATAAAGGCATTACATTAATGGATAATCAATTAAGTTAAGCTCTCCACTGACCTTTATATCCATACCAACAACATTTCCGCCACTTCTAAGCGGGCCTAAGCTTTGGCAAGCAACCTGAAACGGTGTTATAGCAACAAAACTCAAGTTAAGCTCTCATCTTTCAGAATTAAAGGTAAAAAATTTGGAGTCCATAAGATCAAAAGATAGAGACTTGAAGCCAAGCACCAGGCGCACAGCCTAGATCAAGAACAGAGGAGCCTGGTTTGATTAGCTTGTACTGTTTCTGAATCTGTAGAAGCTGTAGTTACAAGGAGAGAAAGAGAGTTTGAGAAGAGTCCATGTAAGAAGAAGACGAGGAAGAGGAGGAGGGCATGAATGTAAATTAAACCTTGAAAGCGGAACGAGCAACGTAGCCGAGACGTTGAGCTTCTCTGTAGAAGAAGTCAGGGGCTCCTGCCCCACTCATTCTATCTCCGACGCCGACAATAACAACCGACTTTTTATGCTTCTTTCTTTTTTGTTTCACCACTAACCCTAAAAATTCTCTAACTTTTAGGTGCGATTTATATCATTATTTCACGTTTTTTTAAAAAAAAACTTTATTTTGCTACTTATGGAATTTTCACGTTTTTTGTACAACGATTTAGCGTTGGGGATAATATGGGCAAATTAGTTGGATCATCTTGCTCTATAAACGAGTCATGATATTTGAGGTGAAAAACAAGATTTTGCTGGAAATAGTGGTAATTTTGTTTCAGCCGCCAAGGTTTAATCACGCTCAATCAAACAAGTTCGAGTGATGATTACCTTGGTAGGAATACTTACCAATTTTTCATGACAAAGACAGATCAAGAATCATATAGAACCTGTCGTAATCAAACACTACAACGCCCATAAACACACTAAATATTTACAATCAAATATATATAGCTTATAATAACAGAGTTGTTTTTCCACCAACATTGACACACAACACAAAGAGTCAAAATGCTTACTACCGTTTCAGACATTTTGAATCTACACAATTACTTTAGTCCTTACTAGCAAACATACATATCAGCTAATATCAACACTCATCGGCATTCCCATACCGATCAATGATGACACAAACCTTAAAGCCGGAAAGTGAAAATGATGCAGCTAATCCAAAAGAGATTTTCGGATATTACTCGCAGCATCATTCACAACAATGGAAATATAAAAAGAGAAGTGCTTCTCTCTTCTTCTTTTTTTGCGTTTTTATTTAGGTTGGTTTCTCTTAAGCCGAGCAATCAGGACAACGTATCAATCCATTCTCATTACAATCCGGGCATCTCTTGAGCCTATCTTCATCCTCATCATACAATTTCTTACTCCCACTGCAATTCGAACACGGCAAGAACCTCACGTCTCCACAACAACGGCAAACAAACCCTGGCTCTCTCACCGGAAACTCTTTGAGTATCTTAGCGAGCTCGCCAATCTCGAACAAACTCTTGATCACATCAGCACCGCCCACATACTTTCCTTTAACGAAAATCTGAGGCAAAGAAACAGTCTTTTCTCCCATCGCAATCAACAACTCTTTCCTGTACGCCACGTCCATGGAAACATCACGTTCGTCTATCCAAACACGAAACCCTCTAAATATCATCCTCACGGCGTAACAATCCTCGTAAGTCCTCCTAATCCCTCTCAAGCTAGTGAAATACACAACAATCCTATCCTCTGTACCCGGGAGACGAATCACCGAGTTGTTCAAGCTCAGAAACGGCGATATCCGTGATTCGGACAATAGCGATTTCCCTGATTTCGGCTTCTGGGGAATATCAGAAGAGGCTGGTTTAGCGGTTTTCGAAACCTCGAATAATCTACAAAGGTTCTTGACTTTGCCTTTAAGAGAGCTTCCCATTGATTCCACAGGGTTGTAGAATTTGGTTATGGAGGTCGTGCGATTCAAAGAAGGATTCATGGTGTGTGATTTAGGGGTAGAATCAACTGTCCTCCCGTGTATCGTTAGCGACCTGTTGAAAAAGCTCGACGACGGCGAAGGCGATTTCGTCTTCCCTGAGAACTCAACGTTCTTCTCTGATCCATCCATTTGATTCAGTGAATTCAACGGTTGTTTTTTTGGTGAAAAACCTAAACTAGTCAACAAAAATAACAAAACCCTATAATCAAATTCAAACAAAGAGACGAACCCAAAGAGAAATTGACGAAATTTGAGAAATAAACACAACGATCGGCTCACCGATACGAGTCGTAATCGATCGAGAAATAAACAGAATTAGATGAAATTGAAGAAAGGGTGTATATGATTTTCTGGGTTTTTTTCCCTTTTTTTGTTCTTGCGGAGGAAGATGATAGCTCCGAATTAAGCCTTCGTTGCCTTCGTTGTAAAGCTAAGAATTTTTCTGTTTCTTTTTCTTTTTAATTTCCTGTCAAATTATTATATTTCACAAATTTCCTCTATTATTATGGAAATGAATTTTAAAAATTAAATATGCAAGGAAAAAGTCGTTTATTGGTGATCCCCGGCACGCGTATTATTAAAGAATAGTTTTATAGGCTTTAAGCTACGTTGAATAAGTCTTGGACTTGGGTCTATAATATGGGCTTTTTTTTTTTTTTTTTTTGAGCACCAATATGGGCTTATTATTGGGTTTTATATAACTAGATTGAAAAAAATGATAATCAAGAAATAAAAACAAAAAGGGAAGTTAAGTCTTTGACACGTTGTTGTCGGTTTACATCGAAGTTAGCCAAGACTACAAGCAAAAGCAAGTAGCAAATTTTGGTCCTTCTTTCTTCACCTCTTGATATTTTCTTATCAAAAAATTCTCTTAAAGAACCGTTTTTCGTTTCTGAAGAAACCATTGTATGAAGCTTCTTCCATCCGAAATTTGAAAGGTACAAGCTTTAACTCTCTCTTCATGAATCAGAGGTGATACTGATTCTTGCTTGATTTGCTATGTTTATTAAACAGAACCAATCTATAAGCTTGACTATGTAGCTAAGAAGTATAATTGGCTAGTTAGTTTTGTTCATTACAGGATTGTGTTATGGAGATAATCTCACAGAACTTCTTACCTAACTGCTCTTTGGTGCCATGTGGTAATAAACTAGCCAAGAACAGATTGGTCCCAAACCGACCAAATATCTCATCATCTGTGTTCACAAAATCAAGACTTGTGATTAGAAACGAAACCTCTGATGGTTATGTGGAATTGGGAGGTAGAATAGCCAGGAGAGGAGAAACCAAGACTAAGGTTTTGATTCCTGGTTTGCCCGATGAATCAAACGGCGTGGCTGCTTCTCAAATAAGGCGTTTTAACCACGAGTGGAAGCCGAAGTTCACTGTACATTGCGAGAGATCGGGTTGCGATAACGTCAAGGCTCCTGCGGTGTTGTTTCTTCCTGGCTTTGGTGTTGGTTCGTTTCACTACGAGAAGCAGCTTAAGGATTTGGGTAAGGATTATCGAGTATGGGCTATTGATTTTGTTGGTCAGGGTTTATCTCTCCCTACTGAAAATCCTACTAACATATCTCAAGAAACAAGTACCTTGGAAGATAACGAACAACCGTTTTGGGGGTTTGGTGATAAAGCTGAACCATGGGCTAATGAACTCGTGTACTCGCTAGATCTCTGGAGAGAACAAGTTCAGTATATAGTCGAAGAGGTAAACAATATACAAATGTGAAAGTTTTTTACTTTGCGGAGTAGGTAAGAGTATGTGGTGTTTGTTGTACAGGTTATCGGTGAGCCAGTGTACATTGCAGGGAACTCGCTTGGAGGGTATGTAGCTCTCTACTTTGCTGCAACACATCCTCAGCTGGTGAAAGGTGTTACGCTGCTTAATGCGACACCTTTCTGGGGTTTCTTACCTAATCCAGTAAGATCTCCAGCGCTAGCACGTCTGTTCCCATGGTCCGGAACATTCCCTCTGCCTCCAAGAGTGAAAAAACTCACAGAATTGGTGTAAGCAAAGACTTTACCAACACAATTTTCTCACCCTTAAAAAGTATCGTTTTCTCAGTCTAATATCTTCTATGTTGTCATACTTCATGCATTATACTGCAGATGGCAAAAAATAAGTGATCCTGAAAGTATAGCTGAGATACTTAAACAGGTCTACAAAGACCATTCTACAAACGTGGATAAAGTATTCTCGCGTATAGTGGAGATCACGCAGCATCCGGCTGCTGCAGCGTCATTTGCTTCAATCATGTGTGCTCCTGGTGGACAACTATCCTTCTCTGAAGCTTTATCTATGTATGAGGCAGTAATGAACTCTCTTGTTTTATACCTTTTTTACCTCTACATGATTGGTCCCGAGGCTTATCGAGAAAATGATATTTGATGGTCTATGCTAGGTGTAAGAAAAACAATGTTAACATATGTCTCATGTATGGAAGAGAAGATCCATGGGTGGGACCGATATGGGGAAAGAGAATAAAGAAGGAAATACCCAACGCTCCATACTACGAGATCAGCCCAGCGGGTCATTGCCCACACGATGAAGTCCCTGAGGTACAATGAACGAAACGAAAATACTTTCCTCAATAAGCTTTGTATCAGAGTAATGGACCCCTAAGCATATGACAATACATGTAGGTGGTGAACTATCTGATGCGCGGGTGGATCAAACACCTAGAATCCGATGGTTTTGAAGCCCTGCCGCTTATGGAAGACGGTGAAGAAGATTGGGAGAAGTCAAGCATTGCTCGGGAAATCGAGTTTCCGAGAGAAGGCTTGAAGAAAGCAGTGAATCTGTTGTTGTATGGGTCAAAGTATTCGTTCTGGCGCGGTGTTGGAGAAACCATCAGAGCCAATTTCACAAGGGCTTTTCGAGTGAAGTCTTTATAGAAGTAGAAACATGAAAACATAGTCGTCTTCTAGTGTAAATAGTTGTAGCATATGATACATTAAGTGTATGATGTTTCTCTTGTAAATATAGAACCAAAGTTCATAAATATTCAAATAGTGAAAATCACCCTTGTAAATGTTGTCTGAATCTTCCTACTTTCATTACATAACCAAAACAATAACAACACAATCAAGGCCCAATAAGGTAGGAAAATTACAATAACGACCCTCATATTTCTCTGTTATTATAATTCGTCCCCACATTAAATTAAAACACCGAAACCCTAAATCCCCTTTTGTCCGCGAGAAGAGACAGAGAAGAGATTTTGAGCAGCCATGGTATGCATCAGGAGAGCGACGGTGAATGATTTGCTTGCGATGCAAGCTTGTAATCTCATGTGTCTTCCCGAGAATTATCAGATGAAGTATTATCTCTACCATATCCTCTCTTGGCCTCAGCTTCTCTACGTTGCAGAGGACTACAATGGCCGCATCGTTGGCTATGTGCTAGCCAAGATGGACGAAGAGGCTAACGAGTGCCATGGTCATATCACTTCTCTCGCTGTTCTTCGTACGCATCGTAAGCTTGGTCTCGCTACAAAGCTAATGACCGCTGCTCAAGCTGCCATGGAACAAGTTACTTCCTTTTCTTCTTCTTTGTATTTATTTGAATTCAATTATAAGTATATAGACTGCGTTAAGCCGTATTGTATTGATTTAGATGCATCTAGTGATGAAAGTTAGGGGCTTGTTTGGTATGCTATGAAACTATACATTATTGACAGTATGTAACTTATTGTAGCAAATTTTGTAGCTTTGTATTCGCTTGTGTTATGCTTTGAGATAATGCCAACAATTCGGTGGCAGGCATAAGGTTTGTAATTTGTGTTAAGTGACTTGGTTTTGTGTAGGTTTATGAAGCAGAGTATGTTTCACTTCATGTGAGGAGAAGTAACAGAGCAGCATTCAATCTTTACACTGAGACATTAGGCTACAAGATTCACGACACCGAAGCAAAGTATTATGCGGATGGAGAGGATGCTTATGACATGAGGAAGCATCTCAAGGGGAAGCAAAACCATCACCACGGCCACGGTCATGGTCATCATCACCATGGAGGTGGATGCTGTTCAGGTGATGCAAAACCTGTGGAAACAGCAAAAGCCGTAGATGCTAAAGCAAGTTCCAAGTGAGACTCACACGGGCTGTGGTGTTTGCTGGCTCGCGCTAGTACTACTCACTCTTTTGCATTCATATGATTTTGAGTGACAGATACATTTGTTTACACACTCTTGTGTTTCGTTGGTTGTTCTTGATATCTAGACTTTCTTTTTGATGTATTGTGTTTCGGATATCGGAAAGGTTACCCTGTGGCTTTATATTGAAATCTTTTTTTTTTGCAAGATAGCAGTAAAATACAATTTCAGTCATCTTTTGAACACATCTCTGATCTAACTTTGGCATCAGACAATTACAATCTAAAATAAATTATCAGTATCTTGGAAAATTATCGAAGATTCATCGATATCCTAGTGTTGTGTTTCACCTAGAAACGGTTTGAATGTCATTACAACTCCAAGGGCCAAGACTACATTCAGGATAAAGAACACCATTTGTGTTCCTGCACATTCACATAAGCTCACATGGGTCAAGTTTGAGTTCTGAAACTTATAGAGCTAGTGATCAATACAGGATATGAATATGAAAAGTTCACTTTACCAGGGAGAAAAGTAGAATCCTGACGTTTCTCGCTCCACGAAAAACTGCCAACAAACCATAGAAAAGGAGGGAATATAAGGTAGGAAGTACTTTCAGAGACCTATATATCGATAAACTAACAACTTCTTCTTTGTGAAAAGTTTGTGTTCATGAGAAGAAGGTAGAGAAATTTGCATACATGATTCCTGCTGCTGCTGGACCGATTGCTTTGAAAAGAGACATGGCTGTCATGGCAATACCATTAGCTGCTCCTCTTTGGTCTTGTCTCTGTTTTGTTTTCAAGAAAGAAAGAGGTGTTAACTTTATTGATGGTTTCACCTAAATAGTAAGATGGATCAATATTCTGAAAGTACTTACTACAGCCTTGTTTTGAAGGATGAATAAGCCAGTTATAGCAGACACCTGCACACACACACAGAGAGAACTGTTGCGTTGAGAATATAAACTACAATCCAAATTAGACGTTCTTGAAATGTTATTAGACAACTTACACTTAAAACATTCTTTGCTACAGATGCACAATTTAGCGCCAGTTGAAGGGTGAAACCAGATAACTTAGCTATTAGAGGGTAACTTGATAAAACAACAATAGCCAGACTCTGTGAATATCAAAAAACCACCAGAGGGTTAGAAATCACTAAGATTTGCAGTAAAAACAGCAGTGTTTAGTGGTTACCCCTGATATACGTGTCGCTACGATGGGTCCTAAAAGCCTTTCCACATAAGAATATAGCGAAAGTTGAAAGATAAGTAGACCAAAACCTAAAAGAAAGTAGTTCTGTTTAGGCCAAAACATTTCATTTCTATTGAAAACATTAGCATTGAAAAGTATGTACATACCTGAAACTGCAAGAACAGAACCAACATCTGCAGAGGTGTATCCTAGACCTCCATATTTCCTTGGACTATTCGCCCACAATGAGAAGATCTATAGAAGAAAGAAAGCTGATGAGTTTATCTCTGGGGACAAAGTGGATGTGGATGAAGAAGAGACTAACCTCTGTGTAAGCCATATCATGAAGTGAAAAGACACAATAGACAATAATAGATGAAATTAGTGGCCAGTTCTTCAAAAGAGAGCTTTTCTCATTCCTCTCTTCCACTTTATGAGATTCAGGGTCTTTAAGAGCATCAAAAGACTCATCATGTGATGCATCATCATCAATCTTGTGATTGTGCAATGTTTCCTGTGATAGAATTGAAACAACCGTCTCTAATCTTAAGCTAAGAAGAAGAGCCACTATGAGCTTTTTGTTACACGAAAAAGTAAAGAACTTACCGGAATCCGTAATGAAACTATAGTCACAAGAAATGCGAAAACAGATATCGCTAGGCACGGCAAGAAGTAGGGGAATCTACACTATGATTTAACAAACCAATGAGACTAAATATTATATGAATGAAAGGGGAGAGGAGATAAAGAAAGTAACACTTACTTCCCGAAAATCGACTCCTCGGAGAATAAACTTGGATATTGCTTTGCAGGCTACAAGGTCAGGAGATTAAACAAGAATCAAGAAGTGCAAGCAAGGTAGAGTGAAAGAAAAACAAAAGTGAATATGATAATAAAGACCTGAGCAAGAAACCCTCCAACAGCAGGTCCAATGATAAGTCCAATACCCCATGCTGTACTAACCTGCAATACATCACAAGATTCTAATATTGCTTTACATAATTGTAATCTTTTTGAAAATGGTATCAAGATCTTACAGCTGAGAGTGCTAAACTTTGATATTCGTCACGGAATATTTCCATAGCATATGCCTGAACACATAAGTAAACAACATGAAGTCATTAACCGTTTTTCGTGTGAAATAATCTTTCAAGAAATTCATATTAAAAGAGGAGGAGACCTTTATAGGACCAAGTAAACCGTTGAAGCTACCAAGACAGAACCTTGTGATGATAGCCATCCAGAAATTTACACTAAGTCCAAACAAAGTATTGAAAATGACCCTGTAAACAAGATTTGTTAAAGCCATTGTTTTAGATTAAAAGAGACAAAACAAACATCATAAGAATGAAGAACACACAAAGTGTAAGATTTTGTAAACTAACACTGAAGCAGTTCCTAAGAGGATAACTGGTTTTCTACCATAACGATCAGCAATTATTCCCCATATAACAGATGTCAATGTTCGTCCAAGCATGAAAGAGCTACCTTCAAAAGCATATATATTATACAGACTATGTGAGATTTCAAAGATTTTTAAAGAGAAATCATTAGTATAAGACTATGACCACACACCAACAAAACCAGCATAGAAACCAATGTCTTCTTCCTTCTTTGCTATGTCAAAATCACCTATCTACACACACACACACACACACAAAAACATTAAAAGACACAATAAATTCTACTATTACGAGTCTCAATCATTATCACCAAGTCCAAAATTAACATGTTACGAGACTGATAATATTTGTGTGACTATATACTAAAAGCACATTATTATGTAAAGTACTCACCATAAAGTAAAGGAAAGGGAAGAGAGAAGAGATGGGCAAAGCTGAAACAATGTTAAAAACCGAAACTTTATTGAGAAAAGAAACAAATCTCCATCAAAATTTAAAACACAATGAAGAATCGTTATATGTGTATGTACCGGTGCAGAGAACGATGATCCAGACAGAACAAAGCTCAGAGAAAGGGAAACCTCGGCGAAGCCTTTTCTTCTGTTCGACTTTGCAGCCTGGACAATTCTCATGTAAGTTCTTATTCTCTAACAAACTCTCTGTATATTCTTCCTCCATTGAAGCCATATCGATCCCAAAATTATGGAGCAAGATGGGATATTGCGATGTGTGTTTATTTATTTATGAGAAGAGAGGAAGATACGGAAGAGAAGATTTTCACGTAAGTGTGTGTTTAATTATGCTAATCAAACATATTATCGGAGACTAATTAATATTATATGAGACAGAGAGACAAGAAGAAGAAGAAGAAAACAAGTTTGGTTCTTAGTATGTGTTTTTATTTGTTGGTTATTTAATAAAGTTTTCAGGAGTAGGAATGCATGATGAATTTATTTCGATGTCACCGTTCAACGCATTTATTGTCTCTGTTTTAGTTATTTAATAAAATTTAAGGGATACGAATGATGATTTATTTGTTACGATTTCTTGCGGATCTAAGATACGATACAAAAGTCAAATTTTTCATGTCAATAATAGCCGACTTACTTATTTATGTTACGGCTCTGTTTTATTTTGAACATCTTTGTATTACATAAAATACATTAATATTGTATGTTATGTATAGTGGACTAGTGGAGTCTCCCTAATTATTTATTTTTTTTGGTAATTTTTGTAAAAGGTTCATGCACAAAATTGGGGATTATTTTTTGTATAATGGTTTTCATATAATTTATTTACACAACAATTATTAAATAATGGAGATTGAGTTTTACAAGATTTGTGTACCTGAATTAACAAAAAAAAAGATGTGTTTACCTTTTCGGTGGTAAATTATGGTGGACCAAAAAATAGTAATTTTAGTACTTGTGAATGATTAGTCATTGTTTCCACACATTATCTACTAGTAATAACAAAATGAAAAAAAGACTCAAGGGGTGTGTTAGGTGTGTTATGTAAAGGTGTCTTTATAAAATTGTATTCTTTCGTTGTAAAGATGTCTTTATAAAGTTGTATTCTTTCGTACGTAACCGTTTTACAAAAGTCATGTCTTTTAATCGTGTCTTTTAATCGTGTCTTTTGATTAATATAAATAGTTAGTGTTTAGTGTTTCCAAGACTGAATCAAAATGATCTCCGAAGAATATCACGTGTGTTCAAATTGCCTTAGTGACTGTTTAATTTACTACTTTGTGTTGTGTTTACATTTTATTTTTTCTGTTTAAGTTACTACTTCGTATTGTGTTTACATTTTATTTTTACACGATTGTCTAATTCATTCTATTATCTTTAGGAATCTCCGATTTATGTTTGGGATATGTTTCATGGATCTTGGGTTTTACGTGGTATTTATCCTTTAGGATTCTTTTTTTTAAATCACTAATAGAAATATTAATTTAGAAATTATTTTTCGATGTTATACTTATATCTAATTATTTTTCTGATGTTAATATAATTATTTTTTTGATGTTATAAGATGTATCCGCGAATGTTTTTGAATATCATCAAGTCTTGAAGGAAGCATCTACATATGGAACTCCATTAATGTTGCGCGACCTCGTCGATACCATTGTGATGGGTTGTGCAGTTGAAGATGTAGAGAAACTAAAAAAATTGTATATATATCTGGTCGTTAGGGGCAATCTAGCTTTGTGGTAGTAAAATCAGTATGTTTGTTAGTTTTTCATGTCTTTTATTGTTAAAGAAAAGCTAACGTGTTTTCAATATTAAAAATGTTTTACAATTTTTTAATCCTCATTTTATCTTAAATAAATTAAATGTATCGTAGATTACAAATGTGTTGCCTTTACAAATCCATCATGCCCAAATTTAATATTAAAAAATGATTAAAGCCCTAAATCGATCCCATTAATACCCAAAAGCCGATTCATATTGTATCATAATCGCGAAGATTATCGTTTCTGATATTAATGGAGGAGGAAGAAAATTATTTACTTTCTTGAGGAGATCAAGGCAGAGATGGCGTTTAATGTCTCTTCTGAGGTCTTTAGGGAGGTTACGAAGAAGGGTTTCTTCTTCGACTCCTCTAGTCTCTTGCCATCTATATTGTTCATAACTTTTGATACGTTTCCTCAAGTCTTCGGGTAACATCCTATGAGACATCCATTGCTCTGCATCTCTCTTTCTTACCCTCTTTTTCCCTCCCGAACCGTTGTTGATTCCAAGTATTTCTACAGAAAATACATGAGATTCCTGTTTTTCTTATATGTGTTATGGAATAAAACAGAGAAATGATGAGATTCTATGAGGACATTTACCTGCATATATCCGATAAGTAGTGCAAATAAGACCCGTCCTGTTATGCAAATTGATATGGCAAAGATGATTTCACCGACGAATTTGCTCCACGTGAATTCCTAGGCATTGAATTCCTAAAAAGTCATGTACGGAGAATGGGGCGTGTAGTAAACGATATCCACGTCAATTTTGTTCCAAGTCTACAATAGATAAAGATGGGTACATTATTTACAGACGCCGAAATTTAAGTTCAAGATTTATATTAAAAGGTGATGTTCGGATGGATAACTGCCATGTTGTTCCACACAATCTAGAACTTTTGAAGAAATATAGATGCCATATTAATGTGGAGTTTTGTAATAAGACAAGTGCTATAAAATATTTATTCAAATATATTACAAAAGGAGTTGATAAGGCGACCATTTCGTTGAAAAGAAAACGCAAAAGTAAAAAGAAGAATTCTGATGCCGATCTTGAATCTGAAAATGAAATTGATAATTTTTTTGATTGTCGGTACTTATCAGCGTGTGAAGCTGCTTGGCGTATATTTAAGTTTGAGATTCATCATCAAAGTCTTACGGTTCATCGATTGAGTATTCATTTGCCAAACCAACAACAAATTTGGTTTAGGGATGATGATAAATTGGATTCTGTTGCTGCAAATGTATTAAATAATCAAAGCATGATGCTTGCGTGGTTTGAAATTAATAAGAGAGATGCATCACTCGTGAGTTAACATATGTTCGATTCCTTCAAGATACGTTTGGAATAAAATGAAAAAGATATGGACAAGAAGGAAAAAAGGACAAGCAATTGGTAGAATTTACAATATTCATCCATCCTCTGGAGAGTTATATTTATCTACGGATGCTTATTAATCATGTTAAAGGTCCTACATGTTTTGATGATATATTAACCGTGAATAATATAATTTGTTCAACGTTTAAGGAAGCTTGCGTTTTACATGGTATTTTGGATGATGATAAAGAATGGCACGAGGCCATGCAGAGGCATCCATTTGGGCTTCCCTCATCGATGCGTTGTTTGTTTGTTATGTTATTAGTTCACTGTGAGGTGGCGAAACCGGTGAAATTGTGGAATAGTTTTTGGGAATGTTTAGGTGAAGATATCATTTTTAAGGATAAAAATCAAGATAATGAAGGTCATATTACTTTGAGCATTGAAGAGATAAAGAGTCTTGTTCTTATTGAGATTGATTTGGTTTTACAACGTTATGATAAATCATTAAGTGACTATCCGATTTGCCTACACCAGATAAACGTATGTTATGTATGTATACAAATTCATTTGTTGCAGAAGAATTTGGTTATAATCTTGACAAGATCAAATTTAATCATGATGAACAACTAGCTAAGCTAAACGAGAAACAACAAGAGGTTTATGATGTTGTGGTTAAATCAGTGGTTAATAATGATGGTGGATTTTATTTTTTATATGGTTCTGGAGGTACGGGAAAACTTATGTTTATAATACAATAATTAATCGACTTCGACTTGAAGAGCGCATTGTTATTCCCGTTGCATCTTCTGGTATAGCAGCATTGCTTTTGCCTGGTGGTATGACTGCTCATTCTCGTTTTAAACTTCCTTTAACGCTTTTAGAAGATTCAGTTTGTGAGATCAAAGCTGGAACAATGTTAGCAAATTTGATAATAGAAGCTGATTTAATTATTTGGGATGAGGCTCCAATGACGCATAAATTTGCATTTGAAGCTTTGGACAAAACGTTGAGGGATTTAATGTTTTGCAAAGATATTGATTCGTTTAAGAAACCATTTGGTGGCAAGACCGTGTTGTTAGGTGGTGATTTTCGTCAAACCTTGCCTATTATATCCCAAGGTACACGTCAAGACAGTGTATCAGCTTCTATTAATCGATCATATCTGTGGAATTGTTGTCGAGTCTTTAAATTTGTGGACAATATGCGAGTGAGACCAAAGGAAAAGGAATTTACAAATTGGCTACTAAGTGTTGGGGATGGTTCTACAATTTTGGAAAATGATGATTCTGATATGGTTGCTGAGAATATCATTGTCGATCACAGTTTTATTTTGCGTGGCACCGGAGATGGAATCACCCAAGTAGCACATTATGTATATCCGTGTTTTGAAACAAAATATATGGATCTAAATTACTTAAGTGAGCGTGCAATTCTTACTCCTAAAAATGACATGGTTGACAAAATTAATACATTTGTCATGGATTGGCTCCCAGGAAAAGTGAAGGTATATTCAAGTGCTGATTCTGTAACAACCAACGAATATGGTGGTAAAGATCGTGCTTTAGAATATCCTGTAGAATATCTAAATTCTATAAACCCACCGGGTTTTCCTCCTCACAAATTATCCTTGAAAGTGAATAGCCCTATTATGTTAATAAGAAACATTTGTCAAAGAGATGGGTTATGTAATGGTACACGTCTTATAGTTTTACGTCTTTGTGAAAGGGTTATTGAGGCTAGGATAATATCTGGGAACAATTGTGGAGCCGTAGTATGCCTCGCCACGCATAACGTTATGTCATAGTGGTGGGAAAATTCCTATTGAAATTCGGCGCAAGCAATTTCCTGTTAGGTTGTGCTATGCTATGACTATAAATAAAAGTCAAGGACAAAGTTTACCAAGGGTTGGTTTATATTTACCTCGGCCTGTATTTAGTCATGGACAACTTTATGTAGCATTGTCGCGTGTTACCACTTCTACTGGTTTGAAGATATATCAAGAAACAAAGTGTACTGAAGAGTTCAACAAAGTTTGTAATATTGTGTACAAAGAGGTTTTTAATAATATTAGATAATTGTAATTATATTTATGAGGAATTCACAAAACTATGTTTTAGCACGTTGTAGTTATAAGTCAGCTATAATTTGTAAATATGTTATATGCTTGTTATGTGTTAATCATACTATTCATGTACGTTATTTAATTAAGCATTTTGTTAAACTCCTTTTAATAACTGACAGGCTTAATTCTTTCATAAGGGATGTACGTTTAAGGTTCTATAAATTCTTTGATGATTGAATGATATAAGTCATAACTCTAACATCTTCTTCATCCAAGCGTCGAAGTCTAACTTAAAACATTAAAAGAGGATGTTTGGCACATGGAATCTTGACTTAACACTTTGTGTGCTGAACTATGTTTAAATGAAGAGAGTGTTAAGATGATTGTGATTTTCATAATGTTATAGACCTAGCAAAGAATTCAGACTTTCACGGAGAACAAATCATATAGCCACTATATTTTGCTATCACAGATATTATGTTAAACTAATCATGATTCACACAGACAGAATCCAAACAGCTTTCCTAACTAACCTTCCTAACTAAGTATTATAGTGGACGAAGTTCAATCTCTATTGTGATGATATTTACTATATTTTAATTAATAATGATCATATTGATGTAAAAATTATGCAAATTGATACTGTTCCATAGTGAAATAGTCAGGCAGAGAAAGAGATCTTACCTTTATACCCCTTTTTCCTTTGGTGTCAATTGGCCTGTTTTTGGCCAATTCTTTAATGGTCTCTTGAACAATGTATTTATCCTGTAAGCCTGCATCACTTGAAGTAGTTTTACATGATTAGTGCTTGATAATGTGGTAAGCTCGAGATCAATAGTTCTACTCCCAAACTGCAATTTTTAAAGTTAACATAACAAGTAGAGAGAACCATGTTACAAAAAAATGATTATAGCTCAAACATAGGAACTACGAAATACAACGATTCTCTTATTTAAAGGCGTACCACTGCTCCGAAAATCATGTAATTGAGGCTCATTGAAGGCATAAAGTTCGGTCCATGGCAGGTGAACACGTAAGTGAGAGAAGCATGGATGTTAACTGTGATCTGCAACAACAATGTCGTGGTAGTTTTAATTATACAAGAAACTTTTTTTTGGTGAAAAATAGTGAAAGTTTTTGAGGGAAAGTCTCACCAAAGCAAGAATGTTTTCTCTTATTAAGAAGGATGATGTCAGGACATACCCCATTCCAAGGAGAGATGAGGATATTTTTAAAATGTTGTGTTTTTAATCGCAGGAAGCATACATTTCACCATTGTGCACAAGAAAATCGAGAGGCGACAGCTTGCTCGCATCCTGAAGAGAGAAGAACATTACGAAAAATAAATAGGTGAGGCAGTGTTAAGCTGACGATTGCAGTTTGAAGTTCTGTTGCGGTAGAGAACTAGAAATTGTTAAAGATATAGACAAGTATATGAATTCACATACCTCCACAACGATCCCATTGCATGACCCACAAGACCATGAGTAAGCTACAAGAGAAATTTGCTACAAGTTAAACGGGCGATGACGCGGGAAGCGGAGGAAGAGCTGGAGGAGGCCTCAAATCGAGGAGAGAAACCGAAAGCTTCGGCATACCACGACAAGAGCTCGAACAAGACAGAGGCGAGGATCTCATGTCAGGTTGTAGATCTGGCCGGAAACAGCCACGACACCGACGAAGACTCCAACCTGAGAGATCTCGTCTTAGTATGAGACGGTTGCTAGACGAGGTTGCTGCCGGAGGAGGAGAACTTGTGGAAGAAACTCATTTCGTCTATGAAAACGCCTCATTGGTTTGCGTGCCTGGGAGAATTTTTTTGCGTCCACTGTTTTAACTTAATAATTTTTTTTTAAATGATTAAAGGCCCAAATCGAGCCCATTAATATTTAACCTCTTAACATTAGATAAGATCATTATCTTTTCGCACTCTTTTGCCAAGAATCGTAACCCTTCTTCACCGTTTTTGTTATTGAACAGTCATGATGTTTCGTTTTTTTTTGTTTTCTTTGACAGTCATGATGTTTCGTTTAGTATAAATATTTCTGTATAGATGTGTTTTTTTATCTAAAACATAATCATGGAAATGGATACACATGTTCTTTTAAGCGATGTTCAGATGAAACGTGCTTCTCAAAAAATATTGGTCCGTACAATACGTGTTTGGGAAGCAAGGAATCCAAGGCGTGATAATGAGATAATTAGTCTTAATTGTCTATTATTGGATGAAAAGGTAATTACTTAATTATGTTTAATCAAGACATTTGTTGGATGGGAAAGGCATAACGTTTTTTTTATATAGAACAATACTATTGTCGGATCAGTGTATAGCAAATACATAGATGATCACAAGGCTGCAATTGTTGAAGGGAATGTTATGTTCATTAATGAGTTTGAAGTGTGGAGAGCAAACAATAATTATAAGATTTCAGATCACAAATTCACTCTTCGATTTAATGATCGTACTGGGTTTGAAAGCGGTAATGACATCAAAGCGATGATTGGATCAGACTATTTTCAATTTCTCAATTACGATGAATTTCGTAATTTAGCAGACTCAAATCAACAATATAGTGGTAATATATTTTTTATTTTATAGTGACTAATATATTATGTTATATAATTAACTAATAATAATAATAATAATAATTATAATAATTATGTGGGAGTGTAGATGTAATTGGTAAGGTAATTGATAATGGACTTACTAATATTACAAGTCAAGGAGAGGTTCGAAAGATAGTTGTTGACGTTATTATTGAAAGGTATTGTACTTGTATTATTATAAAAACTAATCGTGAAATTAATTTTATTAATCTGGTGATTAATTAATTAATGTGTTATCAAATAAACAGTGGTAGCAAAGTTCGTATTACCATTTGGGGTAATTTGATCAGTGAGTACAAAAAAATATTACAGAAGAATACTAATTATGGAGACATTGTTATCATTACAAGTGTGAATCCAAAGATGTATTCAGGTATTAAATGTTATTATTATACTATATATACAGAAGTGAGTTAAAAATGGAGTATTGAGTTATATAAGTGGATCGATGTTGATGTAGATTACTTATATCCGAACACTACCGTCGCATCAAAAATTATATTTGAAGATAGTATTGACGCCATAAATCGTTTTCGAGAAAAGTAATTATAAAAATTTATGTCTTCTTATCTTTTCAACTGGTGTATAATTGGTAATTGTAAGTTTGTTAATAGTTATTCGTTTTTTACAGTACTTTACCTACTGTGATGGCAAAATTGAAAACTTCCAATTTTAATGGAAACAATGCAAGCCACTCAATATCGTCGATATCTGATATTTTTAATACTCTTTCGCATAATGGAGGAGAGGTACGTCTTAACATTGTGACATTGTGTTATTTTGATTCGTTTATAATTATAGAATATAGTCCACTTATGTTTACTAATTATTCAGGAGAAAGTAATGAGTTGTTTTGGTAAAATAACTGATGTTGATATGCGAAGCGGTTGGAGTTATATGGCGTGTAATGAATGCAAGAAAAAATTGTTTCTTAATGGTGACAAATTAGTCTCTCCTCACTGTTCTAATGAGAAAATATCTACACTTCTAAGGTTTTTTATTTACGTACCTAATAATAATAAAAAAATTCTTTAATTGAAATTACATACATAGATATTTATCATTTATTATATTTTAAAATATAAGGTATCGGGTGGAGGTTTTGGTTGAAGATGACACCGATAATGCCTCTTTTATTATGTTTAACAAAGATGTTAATGGACTTCTTAAGATTTCGGCAGCAGAGTTAGTACATGTATGTTTCTCGTTAATTATATACACTTATGATTATCATTTTACAAAATATATATCAAATTAATCGGAAATTTATAGAATGATGATGGGTCAAATAAGGACGATGTCGCTGTGTTTGCTATCCTGAGAGAAAACTTAATCGGACAAAGATTGAAATTCACGATTAAATTAAGTTCATATAATTACAAGTCACCATCAGCTAGTTTTACAGTGATTGATGCGGTCAAAGAAGAACTTAATGAAAATAAGGTAGCATTTATCTCTTATCTCTTACGTATATTAATATTATATAGTGATTTTTAATTGATTAGTTGTAATTTATATTAATTTGTACATCATTTCAGAAGTTATTTTTACCGTAACACAAATTATCTACATCCGAAAATGGAAAGGGATCCGAATGAATGCAAGTACATCAAAGAATGACAAGGGCATAAAGAGAAAAATCCAAAATGCATCTAATTCAATGGGTTCATCGAGGAATGTCTAACGGAAGATGATAATTGTATCCGTTCCTCAAGGAAAAAAAAGAAGAAGGTTGATGATTTGTATGCTTGGAAATAAATTATGTTGATGTTGAATACAGTTTACTATCTTTAATTATTTTCGACTACAATAATGAACTACATTTATCTTTACTTATTTAAGATTACAAACAACAATGAACTACATTTAGTATTTAGTTTTTTATGACTTACACAATAATACGTACAACAATTTGTTAAAATATTTTTTTGTGATTTTTTGTAAATTAGTGCTTCATGATATTCTATTATAATGATGTTGCTTGTAGTGTTCAAGATCTTCTAGAGTTATAGGTCTTCGAGAATCCCATTCACAAACCTATAAACGTTGATTTACAAAGATACCAAATAATAAATATATGTTGAATTTTATTAATTAACTGATCTTTCCAATCATTGAATTGAATACATAATGGATTTACAAAGATGATTAAGTTTTTTACAACGCCTAAACTTCACTATTTACTATTTAAGAAAATTTAAATGAGTTTTCGTATGTTGATATACATTAGGTGATAATTAGATATTCAATAATAACCTTTTCAATTGATAATTTATGGACATTTCAATCACAATCTTCATGGTTTTAAAATTTCATTAAAATTTCAAAAATGTTTATTCAGTTAATATATAAATAAAATATATATTTTTAATATAATTATCTACTAAATTATCTAACAAAATAAACATACTGAAACTTATATGTTTGAATAAAAAAAATTCGATAAAGATATATATATATATATATACATTCATTACATGAAATTTCATATTAACCAACTCCCGCGCGGCACGCGCGGGTACTCTCCTAGTTAATGTAATAAAAAAATCTAAATTCTTTTTGTTCTAATTTGATAGGCAATGGACCGGCTTTGGTTTGTTTGTAATAAAAAAGTTAATGGTCATAAAATAAAAAACGGATGTCGATGGCCGTGGGCGACTAAATTATGTAGTAACTTTATTGGGCCTTTTCTTTGGGCCCAATAATTCACTAACCCATTTTTTCTCTATTTAACAGTGAAAATGCGTACTTGGTAGAATTTAGAGAAAATTACATCATCACACGCTTTTTTAAACACAAATTATAGTTTAGAACACTTTTTGACATAGATGCACTTCATTGTTATAAAAAACTAAATTACCCATCAATTCATTTATTCTACATAAATTTCACAATCATTTTCTTTCTCATTTTTCTATTTTGCATTCTAATTTTAATTTTTTAGGGTAACATAAAATAATTTATTTTCGTATATTGATTTATACAATTTTAATATCTATATTTTGATATCCACTTTTATATATTTTATTTATGAATGGATCAATATTTGTGGACAACTAGTCAATATCTAATTCTTTATATATGTCCACATAGAATTGTACAAATGTTCAAAGTATAATGGACGAGTTTAAATTTTATTCCAATGAGTTTATATATCATAGACAATTCATATGATGATTTGTGTTCAAGTTTAAATAAATTATAATTGTAGTTAAAATTATATGATGGTTCATGTTCAAAAATGAATAAATAAGTTTTAATAATGAATTTAAAACATTTATATGTTTTGATGTACATGTAATTTTCATGTTTTCGCTTATTAATATCAACATGTTTCATTTACATTTATTAAGAATATTACAAAAACATATGGGAGTGTAAATACTAAATATAAATTACTTATGTAAATAGATATATGATAAACAAAAAAAAATATTGAAATAATATATTTTAGAATAAATTAAAATACATTTACGAAATTGTACAAAAGTATGTCCACATAACATAAAACGTATCCACAACTTTCTGTACACAACGTTGTGTATCCACAACTTTCTGTACACAACGTTGTGTATCCACAACTTTCTGTACACAACGTTGTGTATCCACAACTTTCTGTACACAACTTTATGTACACAACGTTGTGTATCCACAACTTTCTGTACACAACGTTGTGTATCCACAACTTTCTGTACACAACGTTGTGTATCCACAACTTTCTGTACACAACGTTGTGTATCCACAACTTTCTGTACACAACGTTGTGTATCAACAACTTTCTGTACACAACGTTGTGTATCCACAACTTTCTGTACACAACATTGTGTATCCAACAACTTTTTGTACACAACGTTGTGTATCCAACAACTTTTTGTACACAACGTTGTGTATCAACAACTTTCTGTACACAACTTTTGTGTACACGAAGGGTAAAACTGTATTTAAAAAAATAAAAAGTGTAAAAAATGTCTCATATCACAAAAATGTCTTATTTTGATATGCAAGTGTTAAAAAGTGCTATATTATGTAAATCACTCTAGAATTTACATTCCATATAGAAAAATACTTCACCAAATCTCGAATGTCTTTGTCACTCTGTAGTTGGCAAGCTTTTAATTTCAGTAATATGCTTTCATTATAGACTAACAAAACTATACATAGCACATTTTCTGGTAAAAAAATAATCAAATTTAATCTGGCACTAGAGAGGGTATTATTGTAACTTCGTATATCTTTATGCCACGCTGGCGTCGAAGGCCACACTCTTTTTATATATTCAGGTGCTCTTCTCCACGCACAGATTCATCATCTCTCTCTCTCTCTCTCACTCTCTCTCTCTCTCTCTCACTCTTACTCTTACTCTCACTCTCACTCTCTTGTTTTCTCCGAGAAAGCTTCGTAAGTCTTTCCTTTCTCGATACATTGATTCATGAGCTCTCTCCATTGATTTTGGCTTTTCCTTTTTTTTTGATTTTACAGTGTCAGATCTCGCGCGTTCGCTACAATGGATCTCGCGGCGAATCTGGGAGGGAAGATCGAGAAAGACGATGTCCTCACCGCCGTCGAAAAGTAATTATTTCGTTTCCTCTCTGTTTTTCGTCTTAATCGCTTCGTGGAGATTATTACTAGATCGTAGTTTTTTTTTATTCTCAGATTCACTTACATTATCGCGATTTCTACCTCATGCATGATTATCACTGGTTTATATGTTGATTTTGATTCAATGGTTTGTTTGTTTGTTTTTACCAATTCAAGTAAAACAATGCAATTTGTATATTTAGCCTTCTGTTTTTGGAACTTAGCTTTTTCAATTACAGCAATGAAAAAAAGAAGATAAAGATGGTCGCATGTTTGTTTGCTTTCTTCTTCTATTAAGATTTTTTTTTATTATTATGAAGTGTACTTCACTATCGTCACGCTCTCAAGGGTCCATATCATCTCTCTAAGATGTTAGAAGGCATCCTTTTATTAATATTATGAAAATTTTATTATTGGCCTATAGTGGACTTGAGACTGTTTTTTTTCTCATTTGTTTCTTGCTGTTTATTTAGGTATGAGCAATATCATGTCTTTCATGGAGGAGATGAGGAAGAGAGGAAAGTTAATTACACAGATATGGTATATTCAACATGTTTTTTTATACTAATAATGCATCTTCACCTTTTTGAATGAGCTCATTATTATTGTTGTTCCATGAGAGATTCATATTTTTCACAAATAAGTATTGAGGTTTATCAGTTCACTGCCTAATAATATTTCAGGTTAATAAGTATTATGACCTTGCTACTAGCTTTTACGAGTATGGATGGGGAGAATCTTTCCATTTTGCACACAGGTAATTTGGACTCGACAAGTCTGTTTGCCTTACATGTTGATCTTCATACTTACACATATTGATTAGCATGAGTTTTGGGATTGTAGATGGAAAGATGAATCACTTAGAGAGAGTATTAAACGACATGAGCACTTTCTTGCTCTTCAGCTTGGCGTAAAACCAGGACAAAAGGTTTGATCACCTTAACTGAGCACTCGAAAATGGACCCGTCCCAATCATATGCTCATTTGCTTTACATTCTCAATAGGTACTGGATGTAGGATGTGGAATTGGTGGGCCCCTGAGAGAAATTGCACGGTTCAGGTAACATAGCGCACACCATGTACCTCTGATCAGTTTTGAAGTAAATGTCTTGGTTAGGAAGATATTAATGTGTTTGTGTTTGTTCTGTGGCAGCAATTCATCTGTTACCGGACTCAACAATAATGAATACCAGATCACTAGAGGAAAGGTAACATATTTAGTTTTGTGAAAGATGATGCATTTCATGTCCTGTAATTAGCTGTTGGAAACGCATGGAAGTGATATTCCTGTCTTGGGAGTTGATTTTTGCTTCATTCAGGAGCCTTTATTGATTTATGACCTGATTTCTGGTCGGCAATCCTAATCTTTGCAGGAACTTAACCGACTTGCAGGTGTGGACAAGACATGCAACTTTGTCAAGGTCAGTTAAATTCCTACTTCTCCTATATGCTACATAAGTTGTAAATCCTGGGTTTGGTTGGAAAACGCCTTGTAATAGGTAACGCGATGAAAGTTGTTACTTGTTAATCTTGCAGGCTGACTTCATGAAGATGCCGTTTCCTGAAAACAGTTTTGATGCAGTTTACGCAATAGATGCAACCTGCCATGCACCTGATGCAGTATGTGAAACTTTAAACACCTATTTCTTTTGTTGTCTTCCGTGCCATTTATATGCATTATGATTCATCATTATGGTGTCAACGACAGTATGGATGCTACAAAGAGATCTACAGAGTGCTAAAGCCCGGGCAATGTTTTGCTGCCTATGAGTGGTGCATGACGGATGCATTTGACCCTGACAATGCCCAACACCAGAAAATAAAGGTCTAGTGTGACCCCTTGCAATCTATTCATATTATCTTTGCATTTATCATCAACATGAATAAAGAGAAAGAATCCACTATGCAGGCAGAGATAGAGATAGGAGCTGGCTTGCCTGACATTAGGCTGACTTCAAAATGCATAGAAGCTCTGAAGCAGGCCGGTTTTGAAGTAAGTAGCTGATTACGGATCTTTTTAGTTCCCAAAAGCATTGTTATTTTAACAAAACTAAGCACTATTATCATCTGTGTTGTGATCAATCATAAAGGTAATATGGGAAAAGAACCTGGCCAAGGACTCGCCGGTGCCATGGTACTTACCTCTGGACAAAAATCACTTCTCGCTGAGTAGTTTCCGCGTGACAGCTGTTGGACGATTCATAACCAAAAACATGGTATAAGAAAACAGGATCTGGCAAAACTTGTTAAGTATAAGAGTTGTTCATTTTATCTGAATATGTCAAATTGTTATATTGACTTATTGTATAGGTGAAGGTCCTTGAGTACATAAGTCTGGCACCTAAAGGAAGCCACAGGGTTTCGGATTTTCTGGAGAAAGCTGCAGAAGGATTAGTTGAAGGTGGAAGGTGAGTGGATCATTCCAACTTATATATATATTTAATTCACTATTCAAGATTCAAATAAAAAATGTCCTTTTTGCTATGTTTCACAGAAGAGAGATTTTCACGCCCATGTATTTCTTCTTAGCCCGGAAGCCAGAATGAGCAGATGAGAGAGATGCTCCACATCCTAGGTGAAAGTGAAGTTTGACAAATTTCTCAATTTGTTTCCTTTTTTTAATTTGTTGTTTTAAAAATGTCTCTATGAATTCCCAAAAAAAAAAACTTGTTGCAACTTTCTCTCTCTTGTGGATGTTTACATATCACGTGATCATGTGTTGCGACGTTCACAGCGTCACTGAATCACGTGATCACGTGCTGCTGAAAAAGGAAAATCCAAGTCTCTTTTTTAGATCTCAGAAACACTTTTCAGTCGTGTTCAGACATGATTTAAAAGTGGGAACACTTTCACGAACGGGCGTGGGATTTGTGGATTCCTTTGGATATCCTGAGATTCGCTGAACCAAAAATGGCGGAAAGAATCTTTCTAGAATAACATTAGTTACTTATTGGCCCATAACCGTTGTTTATTATTGGGTCTTACCAAATTGAGGGTAAGCCTTTTTAGATTCACTTGAAAAATGTTTAAACAAAATTCGAGACTAATGCTTAAGGTAATCATGAGCCCATCAAAAAGAGAGTTGTGTTTATACATCATCCATCAAACCTTGCTGCTACCCTGTTGGCTCTTTGTTTTAAATCTTGCAACATTCAACTTTGTTATATTTGTTAGTGGTAAGCAATTTTTAGAAGTTGCACAACTTTAAGTAACAGATGATCAAAGAAGTAGCCAAAGAGCATCTCTGAGGTTTTCCAAATAACATTAATTGGATAACATGAGACTGACCTTTTGATATAAGAACAAGACTCTAATCAAGAACATTAGAAGAACACATAACACTAGTAAACTATATTTAATTTTTTTGATATATGTAAAGATAAGCCATTTCAGTTTCGTCCAAAAACCCAGCTGCAAAAAATGGATGTCTATTGCCTGCCTTTCTTTGCCATTTTAGGATTCTTGCACATCCTAATACTAAGAGGTGTAACCTCGACAAGTTCATCCTCTTCAATGTATTCAATGCAGTCGTCCAGACTATACGTCAAGGGCGTGTCAAGCACAACTGTAGTACATTGTGTTTAAAGATTTCTATGTCAGAGAGATGATATCTAGATCTTAATTTTGAAGTTATAAGAGGGGTTATATAATGAAATAATATACCTGTTACATCTTTATTGGAGCGCACGTTTGTAGCTGCTTTCTTCTTGCAGATATTAAGCCCCAAGTCTCCAGATCTCTGGTGTATCCCAACTATCTGACCTTTGTATACATCCACTCCTGAACCTACAAACATTTGCCCTCTCTCTTGCGAACTCGCCAGTGCATACGTTGATGATGTTCCCTCTTCAAACGCCACCTGTAAAAAGTCCCATTTTCATATTCAGATACCACAAATAACACTACCAAATACAGCACATGTTTCACTAAAAGTTTTGATAATCCTTGGAAACTATCTCAACTCCCTACGCTTACCAGGGAACCCTGATCACGGGTGTTAATATCGCCTGCCCAAGGTCCATAACTGTCAAATACGGTGTTGAGGATAGCTGTTCCGCGAGAAGCTGTTAAGATTGCGTTTCTCAATCCAAGGAGTCCACGTGTTGGGATTTTGTATCGCAGAAAGACTGTTCCTTCGGACCTGTCATAAAGGATCCACAAAGCAGCTTTAATAGCTGCACACCAAGCACTTTGGATACAGAATATAGGGATGCAGGAGAAACGATACATACCCAACACCTTGCATATCAAACATCTGTCCACGCCTTTTGCCAAGAAGTTCAACAACAGGCCCCATGTGATTCTCTGGTACTTCAACAGTTGCTACCTGAATTGTTACATTTCAAAACTAAGTAAAAGTTCTTTAACAGTGAGTAGATACTAGACAGTTAAACCAAAGATATTCAAATCAAAGTGAAATCATGGTTTTCATAACTTATTCAAATCAAACGTCAGACAAACCAGAGAAACTCAAATCAAAAGTCAGACAGAAAATCACCTCGAATGGCTCCATCAATTTATCGTTAACCCTTTTGTTGATAACTTTTGGGGGCCCAACCATAAATTCATATCCCTCTCTTCGCCTAGAAGTGAACATATTATCTTTCAGCTACTTTCAGTATCAAATATGAAAGGAATGATGTCCAGTGAAGTACTTACATGTTTTCTATCAGGATGGTTATGTGTAATGTACCTCTCCCACTAACAATAAATGTGTCAGCTGTCTCCCCATCTTCCACTCTCATAGCTAGATTTCTTTCAAGTTCACGGCTTAAACGATCTCGTAAGTTCCTGCTCGTTACATACTTCCCCTACAGAAAATAAAAGATAATTCAAATCTTGCACTAATCATTTCCGTTTTAATCGGCTACCGACCTCCCTCTTCATATCTTGTAGCCATACACTCTTGGAAAAATGAGCAAGTAGACTCATGATAGTCATATTTAACCATATGATTACACCTACCTCACGACCAGAAAACGGGGAGGTGTTTACAGAGAAGGACATTTTGACAGTTGGTTCTTCTACTTTGATTGTAGGTAGAGGCTTCCCATGTACTTTGTCAGCAATGGTTTCTCCAATCTGCAATTTAAGGATACAAAGAAATGAAGGCGTTATAAATCATTAGGTGTATTATCCACCAGTGTTGCAACAGCGTCTTGCATTTGGCATTAAATTAGCCATGCGTATAGGAGTACCTGAATGTCATCTATGCCACATACAGCACAAATATCTCCAGCTTCCACTGACTCAGCAGGTACTCTGTAGAATTTCTCATAGACAAAAAGCTCACTAACTCTTGCAAATCTACATGAATCTTCAGAAGTGCACACCTGTAAGTTTATACCAATTAAGTCTACTATAAACCATATTAACTCTGCAAAGAAATAAGCTGAAGATTTATCAAAAGTTACCCTGACATCCATTCCTTTGCGCAGTGCTCCTGCATGTAGCCTTCCAATAGCAATTCGTCCTTTATGTTCATCATACTCGATATTTGTGGCCTGAAAAATAATCATTAGTTTTGCGTCAGATTCATTGTTTTTGTATATATTTTGTTTAGAGGGATATCCCAGTAAGTAAACCGGATTGTTTATTGATTATGGCCATATTGGTCAGGAGATAAAAGGATAAATACGTATTGGTACTGGCTGGGAAGAAACAAATGAAACAGGATACAGTAACAAATCACAATAACTTACAAGCATCTGAAGTGCACCATCTTTTTCAATATTTGGCCCAGGTACACATCTAATTATAGCCTCGAACAAGGGTCCCAGGTCTTCGGCAAGGTCATCCGGAGAAAGCCCTGCCTTTCCTTTAATCCCACTAGCATATATTGCTTGGAAATCACACTATATGCCACCAAGTTTTTAGAAAAGTAACAAGGTTAGTATCATGTAACTATAACCAAAGTACATAAGTCAAGCAGGTACCATACAAAGGATAGATGACCAAAATCACCAATACCTGTTCATCTGTAGCGTTTAGTTCAATAAATAGTTCAAAAGTGGAATTGACAACAAATTCAGGACGAGCAGAAGGCCTGTCAATCTTGTTTACGACCACGACAACTGCATGTCCAAATTCAAGAGCCTTCTTCAAAACAAACCTTGTTTGAGGCATTGGTCCCTCAACAGAGTCCACCTAAGAAACAAGGAAGTAAAATGAGAACACACATATCTAATATTTAAGTCTAAAGCCTTGAGAGAAAAGCATAAAATTACCACAAGAAGCACTCCATCAACCATGTTCAAGACGCGCTCCACTTCACCCCCAAAGTCAGAGTGACCAGGAGTATCTATTATATTAACTTTCGTGTTTTTATAAGTGATGGATGTGTTTTTGCTAAGAATAGTGATTCCTCTCTCGCGTTCAAGGTCATTAGAGTCCATAATCCTCTCTTGCATGACTTGGTTATCTCGAAACACCTGCAAACAAAAAAGCAAGACATGTCTTAACAAAAAGAAGCAAATCTTAAACGATAATATCATTCGCATTTCGGAAAGTGTGTTTACCTTAGCTTGCCGCAACATAGAATCAACCAAAGTAGTCTTCCCATGATCAACATGAGCTACAATAGCTATATTCCTCACATCATCTCTTCTCACTAGCTGCTTCTTCTTCACATCTATTTAGCATAACAAGGCGTGACAGATAAATGCTTTTTAGTAAGCCATATGTTTCACAATCTCAAAATCAAACTGATAAAAGTAGAAGCAAATCAAACCAAAATCGAAATCGATTTTCAACAGCAAAAAAACGACTTCACCATATCTGAACACAAGAAATCAAGAGATAAGAGACGGATTATAACAAACCAGAGGATGTTTCGGCGGGGGGTGGAGAGACGGAGCATGAGATAGGAAGACGAAGCTGACGACGCCGCAGGGAACTAAACCGGAGAGCTCCTCCGGGTTTAAGAGCGGAAGCGAAGCTGACGCCGAGCACTTGTTGCTTATGAAGCAGAGGAGAAGCTTGTCTCCTTAAAACCGCCGGAGAAGCGGAGGAAGTGCTCAAGCTAAGCTCCATTTCAATTTTCTCCGCCGCGGGAGTGAGAAAGTTATAGAGAGAGAGAGTAAAAGGATTTTATTTGATTGGAGAGGAGGAGAAGCTGTTTGTTTTTTATTCAGAGGATTATGAAGCGATTATGTTAAGCCACGTCTCACACTATTTTTCTTATCGATTCACAAACTTAAACACACACCACACAAAAGTGGCTCATAACCATCTCTTCTTCTAGGTCGTCTTCACAGTTCATGTGAGTTGCATTTCAAAATTGACTTTATTAATCAAATTTTGTCACACAAAGTGGTAGCATAACAACATAAAGATAGTACTATAATATACATCAAAAAAGAATATAAAGAAAGGTTTTGTGACTTTGAGAGCATCATGATGATCTATTGATGATGATGATGATGATGATGAAGATCTCTCTAACAAGTAATGGATTCACATTCAAAAGAAAATCAGACCATCTTTCACAGCTTTAGGTCAATACGGTCGGACCATTCGAATATACCAGAGTGTACCTGGTCATGTCCTATATCAGACCCATTACATCCTGTGGCAACTCTCATGATATCTTCTATCAAAGCAAAGTTCCCCATGATGTCAACATGTGCACCGCTCTGTGTCCCGCGTCCTTCGAGCAGGTTAGCCGGTGGGGAATGATTGTATTCTCTAATGTAGGTCTTGATTCCGGAAGGGTTGAATCTTGTTTTGCCGCGCCACGCTTTAGCACACATGAACCCGGCACTTAGTACTGGTACTGTTTCGTCCCCGTCCACATTGTACACTCCTGCTTTCAGACAGCTTTCTTCGTCTTCCTCGTGAGCAGAAGTGAAGATGTGAAAGGGGATGCAGCTGTCAGGAGACTGGTTAAGCTTGTATACGTATGATCTTTCTGTTGGTATCCCGACTCCGTACAACGAGTAGATCTCCATTTCAGGGGCATTGGGTAATCTGAAATAGCACAACAAACCAAACATGTGTTTTAAACAGGAAAGAATGATAAAGCATTATGACAAAGCATAGAGTTGGTTACCGAAACAAGTAACTTACTTTGTTTCCAACGGATTTGACCAGTGTCTATGATGTTCGTACTTGGGGTCATCCAAATCATCAGCGATTCCGTAGGAGAAATGAGCGGCACCACGTGCCATCATCTTAGGAGCAACATAATTTAGTAAATCTATGACAGCATCAGCAGTGTATACTTTATACTCAGCAATAGCTTTGATCCCTGCAATTCCCATATCATGGTACTCTGTCCACACGTCACGACATGTGTTATTCGGGACAATCTGACCTTTCACCGCACCCTTCACCAAGTAAAATGTATAGATTATTAACAATCCAATCGCAAAAAGTAACAAGGTTTATATATTTATGTGTCCTTACTCGAAAATCAATATTTTTAATCTCAGATGGTGGTGCCTCGGCCACTTCTTTCCCAAACGATATTATCCTTCCGTAGTTAACAGGTTTTGTCTTGGAAACTGACTTTTCACCACGAGTCTCGTTGGTCTTTTGTTTCTTCCCAAAACAGGTGTGACCTTTCTCTGGCGCCCAATCAAGACCACCCCAGATTGTGTCACCTCCCTTAGGTAACATAGACATTGTCGAGTCCCATGTTCGTGTCATTCTCATTACGTGCTGCAACGTCTGAAGCCTAAATATATCTGTGTCTAAGAACCCTGGCGCAATTGCTCTGCAATTGTCAAGGATAGCAAAGTTTTATTACACAACCAAGCAACTAAAAGTGCCACCAAACTAACATTTATGTAGTTAAGCAGAAATATAAAATACCACTTCTGATAATCAAAATCACAATCAGCCTATTTGATACCTGGCAACAGCAACATCTTTTGCTTCCGCAGAGAAAAGCCCTGCAACAGCTTTTGGAACGCCAAGAAATGGTCCACCAATGTTCATAATTGCCTTTATATGCTTCGCACACCAATCAGGCCCACCTCCGCCACCTATAGGAGCTGGTGCCTCGACCCATTTCATAAAATGTAGAAAATACAAGACCCCCATGGAATGTGGGACTATAACTGCCTTCTTGCCACCGTTAGTCGAAACCATCAACTCTATATTACTTTTCATACGGCTAAGCGTTTGATCACGCACCTATAATTCAACATTAAAAAGTTAGATGTGAAGAAAGAAAAAAGTTTTTTAAGTTTACATATGAGTAAAAGAACCTCTGTGTTCTGAAACGAAAGCCTCCAGTCATAAGCAGCCATGTACATGTTTTTCTCTTCATACCCAATATGTGCAAGGTTAGCAATCAGCACAGCCCATACAAAGTAGCCAGGAGCAAAGTAATCAGCAGCCACTAGTCCTGACACAGCTCTAACTCTAATACCAGCAGGATCCAACCCAGTTTCATTGTCAAGTGACATGTGTTCCACCCAACATAGAGGCCTAAATCAAACAAACAATCTAATTACTTAACACACTTATCAGCTACAAAACTCTTACTAGCAACAGTAAGACAAAGATGTAATCTAAGTGTGTGAATCTAAAATAAGATCCAAACCAAAAAAAAAGCTTTCACCTTCTGTAGACTTCACCGAAAGTACCACCCCACAAGCGTTTCCTAAACAAACCATCAGCACATTGTTTACCTTCCCAAAGCTCAAGACCACCAGTGACAATCCCAGGTATGAACACAACGGGATGCTTGGCTTTAAGACCTTCTTTCTTCAGCTTAACACCTGGCGGGTCAGGCAAAGGACCCGTGATCGCTTCCGTTACATACTGTGGAAAGCTCGCGGGCATAGCGTTGTAGAGGAAGAGGAGGAACCACCACGTGACGCAGACGCACCCTATGAACCAGCAACACGAATCTACGCACGACCACTTCCCCTTTACGATTCCTGCGTTGGGATTCTTGTGGGTTTTCGATGGTTCGTGAGGTTTCTCTTTGGAATCTTCGTCGATGACATCCTCGGATGGCGTCGACGGTTTCTCCGTCGGCTTTTTCCGATGAATAAGGGGCATTTACGTCACTTTAAATTAACCCCAAGAGTTATGTTGAATTATTGGATCAGAATCAGTCGAGGTAGAGAGACAAAGAGCTGATTCGCTGCGAGTTCTTTAAAACTTTTGTATTGTTTTGATTGTCTGACTTTTATTTTGTTTTCTGATGACGACCACCGGAGGAATAAACAGCTCTAACCGGGTAACAAATCATTGACCATTTTACCCCCGGTCCGATCTGGTACAGTCTGTTCCACCGTTTTAAACATCTTCACAGATGTTAATCAGTTATATATTGTTACCTTAAAACAAAGCCCAATCGAAAGTAGTGGTTTGGGCCTCCAGAAGTGATGATTGTCTTGTGCATGTTTTTGACTATTTATCCCACTTGATACATAAGGATCCAGCCCACTTCATACACAATCATGTGTGTATATTTGCCTTCTTATGTGTCCTTAACAGTCATTATTTATGCGACCAGAACTTGTATCTCTTTCCTTGATCTTTTTTCTCTATGATTTATGAGCTTTATTACCACCTTACAGTGAAAATGAATGTGTTTCCTTGTAATCATAATGAAGAATATGGTTTAGAAATGGCAGGAGGATATAATCACAAGGATCTCCGGACCATATCGTACAAAGAAATCGCGATTTCAGCACTGATCAGGATAATGATTAGCCACTCCAGAAAATCGGACTTCCTGTTCTGTAGTATCTCTTGAAGGAAACGAATGTTGTGCTGCAAAATTCCACACACAAAAAAAATTAATAACCACTAAGTTTTACTCTCCTGCTAAATGACAATGAGAAAGATTGTATAGATGATAATACCTCTACAAACTTCAGCTTGAAATCAAGACTTGCAAATCTCTGTGTCAGTTCAAATTCATCTCTCAGATACTCCCATATCTGCGCATATTTCGCGTCCTTCCAAGCTATATCCGACCTGCAATTCACCATGAGTCAGTCAAAATTACCAACAAAACTAGGCTTAATCAAATATCTCAAGACTTCCTTACCTCTCAAAAAGACCAAGCTTCAGAATCACATCAGCTAGATTAGAGTTAGCCTTCCCAACTAACTGGAAGAGCTTTTTCCTATCCATTGTAAACGTTCCGGTTTTCTCCATTCCACGGTTTATGTCAGTAAATTCCGCTACCATTCCATCAACCTAACAAAAACAGATTGATCACACACAACTATTAGTATTACTAGTGGTGGTGCCAATACTTCACATCCTAGGATATGTAAATGGATCTCAACATGGTTACCTGCCGGCCATAGTAATCAAGAGCTATACTCTGACCAAGAACACTACCGATGGTTCTGATGCCATCAATATTCAAGAACTGCAACATGATGTAATCCAGTCCTCCCTGCATCCACGTGTTAAGAGTTGGATCCTCTCTTACTTCATACTCTGCAGTTATACATAGCCAAAATATATGAGACGAAGCACAGAATCAAAGAATGAACAATGCAGCGAAAGAAGTGGAAACAGACCATCTTTTTTCATTTCGGTAAGCAAACCAGAAGCATGCCTCTCCACCACTTTAAGATACTCATCGACCTCGTGTTCCCGTACATTAAACAACACAATCGATCCATACTGGAATACTACCATGTAAATACACTCACTCCCGCTTATACGACCACCGGTACCCTGAAACAACATCATCCTTTTCGTGTGATAAGAAATTCAATGAAATCACCAAATCAAAAGTAAAACGTTTTTGACAGGAGACTTAAATACCAATCCATAGAACAATCAACATTACACTATGATAAGAAACTATTCTCCAGCCATATTATAAGAAATCGACTTACAGTGGAATCAGAATGATTTCCGAACTTAAGAACAACATAGTTAGTCATACGTGAAGTGGGAGGTATGAAGTTAAGCTTGTTATCCTCCACTAAGCTTTTCAAATCAACGCTGCACACAATGAATCATCATCATCAATGGCGGATTTCCATATCATCATAAACAACATCTCATTACAACGTTACAGAACAATTTTGGAAAAAGAAGATCCAAAACAATACCTAGTGGAGAAGAAATAAGCTCGTACAGGAAGAGAGAGCTTAGTTTCCTTCTCTAAGCCTTCGTTATTCTCATCACCAACCTCAGAAGAAGGAACCGTCTCGCCACACTCTCCTGGCTGCTGATTCTGGTGATGATGCTGCTGCGACTGAACAGAAGCGGCGGGCGCCGCCATCGCCGACTTAGACGAAGAAATAGCTCTAACGGCGAAGAGAGATCCGAAGTGAATCGGAGAGGTGGAGACTCCTTTGACATTGGAGAAACAACGAGAGAATCTATCTGACGACGATCGCGACGGGAGATGCAACGGGATCGAGAGAGACGGCGGTTTCTGCTTAGAAGTAAAGATCGAGTAGAGAATCGTACGGATAGGAGGGGTTAGGGTTTTGACGTATACGTCAACGCTTCGCATCATTTTTGATTCACTGAGAAATACGGCGAAGAAGAAGAAGACGGCCTCTTCTCCGCCTCCTTATTCGAGTGGAATAAGAGAATTAAAAAGCGTGCCGTTTTTGTTAGTTTTATAGACAAACGGCATGCCGTTTTAATGAAGGGTAAGCGAAAAATATATTTTTAAAAATAACCTAATTTTAATAGCGGTCAATCTATGTTATAAAGGCAAAGCTGCAGGGTTGCTAAGTTTTGCATTATCTCTCTCTCTCTATATATATATATATCAATTCTTTAGGCTGCATTATCTCTCTCTATCTCACTCTACCTTGTCTTTGGTAGATTCTTCTTCTCTCTCCCGATAATTTTCTCTATGTTTCCCAAATCTGCATTTTTTACTCGTCTATCTAAAAAAACTGCTTTCAATGGTTACTCTTCTCTGGTCAACGTGTTTCTCTTTTTTGCACTTTATGGATTTGTTAAAATCAAATTATTTCCTCTTTTTCTGATTCTGTTTTGTAATTATAAAGTTGACTTCTTTATTGATTGTTCTTTACATTTTAGGGACTTGATTGTGTTTGGATTAACTGTTGGTTGGTTTAATTACTTGTTGAATTATTATGTTTTATTTGATCTGAAATTCTGTTTCAATTATTTTGCTTTTTGGCTTTTAATTAACTATATAGACGACACTAATGATATTGATGTGTAGGTTATTTGGTGGTATTAGCCTGTAAAAGGTACAAGTTTGGAGTTGGATTGTATATTTCAAGTTACGACCATGTCTGGAAACCAAGAGGTGTGTGTGTGTGTGTAACTTAACTAATAATGCATTCGACATTTTGAGATATTCTTGTATTGATTATGTGTTTGGTTGGTACCCATCAGCCTCGGATCAACCAGCCTACATGGCGATGCAGCGATTTCGATGCTGCTATTCCTATCAAGAAGAGGAAGTACTTTGTGCAGCCGCAAGTTCCAGCGATGGAAGAACCAGGCCCGGCACTTGTAGTAAAAAATCAAATACATAATGTGCGAGAAAGTGATACTAGTGTTGGTAGGCGTGCTTTCGATTCGTATGTTGCTGATGAAAATCAGAACATGGTTGGTGGATCTAAGACTAATGTTGGAGTACCATTTCGGTCTGTTTCCGTGGGAAATGCTGATAATAAAGCAGAGAGCTTTGGGAACCATGTTTTTGACCAAACAAGAGTGAAAGTTGAGGGGACAAATTCTCTAATTTACTCCGGTCTTTTGGCAGGCTTTGAGAACCCTTCTAGTTCTAACACACTTGGCAGTTCAGTCCATTGTTCTATGGATAAGCTTCCTATGAGTTCTTATCAGCCTGGTGTAGCTGTGACCTCTGGTTTAACTAGTATGAAAGTAGACCAAACTGTTTTTGCCCATCAGAACACAGATTCTGTTTCTACTTGTACCAAATCTGGTGATTACAGTCGTGTGAACAGATCACATTGGGATTTGAATACTACCACAGATGCTTGGGAAGATGCTCTAGATCGCACTGCTCCATTTAAGAGTGATGGTGCATTTTTAAACAGTAACAGAAGTCTTCATCTTGACATAGAGACATCAAGTTGTCCTGATACAACTGTTACTGCAAAGCCTGTTTCTGAAAAACAAAAAGAAAGTGTAGGATTCAAATCACCTATGGTGACTTTGACTCGGTTTGACAATCAGGTTAATCCCACTTGTTCACTTAGTCTTGGTCTCAGTTCACATCCTCCTGTTGAGAAATCTCCTTTTCTGCCAGCAGCCACATTGAAGGCAAGACCTGATTGTATAAGACCAATAATTGGTAATGTTAAATCGGTAAATCTTAAGACTGTGAAGTCAGAAGTCGTTGAAGAGAGTGTGAAACAGGAGGTTGTTGGCAGATTCAGCCAAGAAACTAGCCCCTCATCTGATAGTTTGAACCCTGTGGGTCCTGAAGCAATAAAAGTTGAGCCATTTAGCTTCACTCAATCTGAACATTTCAGTAGGAAAGATGGAACGTTGAATCATCCCCATACACCAATAGCGCAAACAGATAAGATCCTCGATTTACCTACAAGTCCTACGCCAAATCAGAAGGAGAAATATATACCTTATCCTAGTGGCTCCAGCAATGCACCATTGCCCATAAATGTAAGGACAAGAGAAACATGTGTTCAGAGTTATCCTGACTATACACTGAAAGAAAATTCAGGCCAGAGTCTCGGTGGAGCTAAGGAAAAACTTTGTGACGGGTTGAAACATGGTGTAGTTCACATGAATAATAACCTCGATGCATCAGGTCTGAATGTTTCCTTGACTGGACAAAGGAACATAGCTTTTCCTTTTCATAGTGACTTTCAAAATTCAAACAATGTGAAAGAAAAAGAGAGTCAACCTCCACTTCTTGGTAGCACGGGTAATAAACATATTAAAGAATGTTCTGCCTCATCATCTAGTAACGAGTTTAAGAATGTCGATGAATCATGTTTGAAACTAGTAGAAATGGCAAGCACTGAAGGTCTGATTAAGAGGCTTACACCAGAACTTCAAAGTGGAATGTTGGATGGATCAGGTGAAAAAGAAGGCCGGATAGTTCAGGATGGCGAAACAATAGATAACAGCAATGATACTCCTGCGGAGTTTAGTGAAAGTCGTCAGAGACGGATCATAAACCTACCTCAGGATTCAGACAGCTTTGTGTCATTGCGAAAGGGAACAGATAGAATGTCTAATTTCTCACATGAACCGCGAAAATATGTTTCGAGATGGAGGTGATATGTCTGGACCCTTTTCTTATCTCTATCCTTGTGTTTGCACCTTTCCCTTTCAAGATCTTTATGATGAAAATTTTCCATTATTGTTTCGTTTGCTAGTGATGAATCCTGCAAATTCTCGCGTGAGAGGTACCATGGAAGAGTGATGAGAAGTCCAAGGTTAAATATCTTTCCTGACAAAAGGAGATTGTCTGATAGTAAAGAAAGCAACCTGCATGACCGAGATAGAAAAAGTAAATACATATCTAAGTTTTTCGAAAAAAGAACAAAAAGAACGAAGCTCATTGTTTATAAAAAATTCAATATAACTCTCATTTTATGAATGCAGGTTTTGAGTTTGATAATCATGGAAGCACTCATCGAGGTGGTGCTTTTGTGAGTAAGTTTCATAGAGGGAGACGACCTGCAGACGATGAAGAAACCTCTTTTTCCCACTCCTTCACGAGAAGAACATCTTCATTTACTCAAAGAGAATCGACAAATAACGAAGATGCACCTGTGTTTCACGGATTTAGAGATGGTGAGAAATTTACGAGGGGGTCACAATCCAGCGACACGGAGCCAATGTTTACTAGTCGGCCACGTCCTTATCGAGGTAGGAGAGGTTTTGCTCGAGGACGAAGAAGTTTTTCAGACAACTTCAGACGAGGATCTCCTGGATTTCGTTCACGGTCTCCAATTAGATCAAGAAAACGATCAGCTAGTCCATCCTCATCTTTCAGTAACAGCTCACAGGAAGACTTGAGTGATCATACGAGAGAACGATCAGCTAGTCCATCCTCAGGTTACAGAAGAGGAAGGTTAAGTTCGCCCGAACAATCTGGTTATCCGAGAGAAATGGTTGCCAGGAGACACAATTCTCCGCCTTACTCGCATAGACTATCGAATGCTGGAAGGGGCAGAGGCTACGAAACGGGCAGAGGCTATGGAAGGGGCAGAGGCTACGAAAGGGGCAGAGGCTATGGAAGGGGTAGAGGCTACGAAAGGGGCAGAGGCTATGGAAGGAGCAGAGGCGGCTATGAAAGGGGCAGAGGCGGCTATGAAAGGGGCAGAGGCTATGGAAGGGGAAGAGGCTATTATGCAAGGGGCAGAGGTTATGGAAGAGACGGCATCTCTTTTTGGAAACCATCTTATCGAAACTTTAACAACTTGGATTCTCGAGAAAGGATCAACTCTGATGCTGAGTTCTTTGAAGGGCCGACTCATTCTGATGAGCGGTTCGGTGTTGATACTGAATTAGTAGATGAAGAACAAAGAAGTTTAGTAGAAAGAGATGGCGAAAATAAGAACTCAGCTGAGAATGCATCTGGAAGAACTGAGAATACGGAAGAGGAGGAAACTTGAAAGCGCGGTACAATTTGGAAACATGATGAACTTGGTGGTGGTGGTGGCAGATTGTATAAGAAAGGTTAGTATTCCATATCCGCGAACTGTTAAGACTTAGGAAGATAGTAAGTGATAGTGAATCAGGTATTGAAATGTAAGTTCTGTGAATTTGCTTACGCCGGGACCAGTTAGTATCTGATTACTGCGAGCATTCCAATTAATGATGTGAAGGGAGATATTGTATTAACAAGTTTGCCTATCCTTCTACTAGGATTCGGAGTTTGGTGTTGTACTGTGCACTTTAGCACACTGTCTGTAACATACTTGGGATGCATATACATGTGGGAAATCAATATATCATTCAAATAAATAGCAATTTGTTGAAAGAAAAAACACATAACACAAACATAAAAATAAAACCAATGTTTTCAAATTAGTCCTCCACTTTTGAGACCAAACTGTGTTTGGTTTTGTTTTGTTTATTATCTCCTCTTGTTCTTGCTTCCCAAAAGCAGAGAAAAGTAGAACAAGATTCGAAAGAAGAAGCCCCAAGCTACCGTAACCCACAAGCAGTTCCATTTGCTTAGATCCGTAACGCCTTGCTGCTGCAATATATCATATCCTGTTGTCAAGCAAGTAGACCTGGTGATCCTCATCCCAAGCGACTTACTCATTGTCGCCAAAAGCCTAACTTTCATCCCTTCAGGCACAGCGACAAGAGGCGTGTTGTCGAATATCTGAACTCCTCTTACAAAACACTTTGTAGCATCGCCGAATTCGTTTAAGAGAACGGCTTCGTAAGGGTACTTAACTAGAGATATGTAATGAAACCATATCCAGTAAGAAGGGATCCGATCTCGGTTGATGAAGAAACCACTGAAAAGCAAGAAGTAGGCTAAGATAGCTACCACTATGGTGTAACCAAGCATTACATGTGGTACAACGCCGGATAAGAACGTGACGAACGAGCTTCCTGCCCAAAAAGCGGCCAAGACTATCAAGAAGTAGAAGAGGAAACCCATGAGACCACCATCTAGTCCCACGCCCCAGAATGTGGTCGCTGCGAAAGCGAGCGAAAGTATGATTAAAGAAGGCAGGGCAACAAGAGAGTGAGAGAGTACATAGGAGGATCTTCGGTATGCGTTGTAAGCGGTTTCTCTCATGAAAATGAAACGTTCTTGGAGGAAAACGGGTAGAGCGTCTGCGCAGGTGTAGAACGTTGTGGACATTGCGAAGGCGAAGAAACCGAGACGTTCTTGGACTCCTTTAGGGGAGTTGTCTAGCTGCCAAAACATTGTGGCTAAGATGAATCCGGTTACTAGAACAGCTCCTAAACGTATACCGAATAGCTCGGGCTGTCTTCGGTAATTAGTCATTGACCGTTTAGATAGAACCGCGAGTTCGACCCAGAACGGGTTTGCGAATGTTGGAATGGCGGAAACAGGGCTTAAGCCAGAGGCAGGGATAGTCGTCGTAGTAGTGGCTCCGGAGACGAGTTTCCCCTTGGATATGCTTGCGCTGATTGCTTCTTTTAAAGACAAACCGGTCTGAGTTCTCGGCTCTGCTTTCCTCTGTATAAACCCTTTGTTAAACTCCACCAAACTTCTTGTCCCACCGGCCGATCCTTCGAGCTCTCGGATCAGATCTAAAGCAAACTCGGTTTGATTCTCGTTTTCCGGAATCGGATGGCCAAACTCCTCAAAAAACCGCGGTAGCATCGCAGGCGAACCGCTGAACACGGTTTGTCCACGGGACAAGAAGAGAAGACGGTCGAGCAATCTAAGTAAACGATAACTAGGCTGATGAAGAGTCATGATTACCATGCTACCGCTCTGCGCGATCCTTTTAAGCACTTTAACGACACTTAGCGCGCTCGTGGAGTCAAGTCCGGACGTAGGTTCGTCGAGGAAAAGCAAGATCGGGTCGTGGATGATATCGATTCCTATCGATACACGACGTCTCTCTCCTCCGGATATCCCACGGTGTCCTTCGTCTCCGATAACCGTTTTCGCCGCGTTTCTTAGCCCTAGCTGATCAATCAATGCTTGTACTCGAAGACTCTTCTTCGATTTCGACAGGCTTCGCGGCAAGCGAAACTCGGCGGCGAACATTAGCGTCTCTTCGACGGTAAGCATAGGGAAGAGAAGATCGTCTTGCATCACATAAGCAGATATCGATTTCTGCATTTTCGAATTAAGCGCTTCGCCGTTTAGCGTTACGTTCCCTTTCAAGCTTCCTTTAGCGATCCGATTCGCTAATGCGTCTATCAGCGTCGATTTACCGGAGCCACTTGCACCGAGCACGGCTAGTATCTCTCCGTCGCGAGCCTCGCCGGAGATTCCGTTGAGTAGCGTCTTCGTCTTGACGCGCCTCCACGTGAACTTACGGCGAACTTTGACACTGTAAGTGAGATCGTTGAAGGATAGAATGAACGGTACGGATCGATCCGGTGATGAGAGATCCACATCGACGTGGTGGTGACCGCCGTTAAGCTCAGTCGTCGTGTCGCCGACGTTTTTCAGGAGCTGTGCGAATGTTTGAGAAGATGCGGTGGAGCAGCTAGAGACGTGGTTAGGACCAGGGGAGAAGAACGGTGACGACATATTGTCGTCTGTTGCTACCACACGTGACATAACTCAGGTTTTGTGTGAAAGCGGGAAATGTAAGTAGACGGCTAAACTAACGGCGTTAAAGTTACCGTTAGGAGAAGAAGAAAGGATGGGAGAGTTTCTGTTTTCTGATAACGATTTAGTTTCTATTTCTATTTATAGATAGATGTCTTTAATGTAGTTGGGCTGATTAACATGAGGATTAGTTTGATAAACATTTTGTTTAAAAAAAGAAGAGAGAGATTAGAAGAAGAAGAAGAGTCAAAGTCACAATGGTGACGATTATGTAGATGAACTCCCAAACCTAAACTCAATAACAAGTTAAAGTGTAAAACACAATTTTGCCACATGTTTGATTCTCTCTCTCTCTCTCTCTTTAAGATGTTTTCGTGTAACATTCAAGTATATATTTTTAGGTTACCCTTTGCCTAATTTAGGCCACCACTTTTTCACCCACCATGAAACTTTTACAGGGTTTAAGTTTTTTGGGCTTTGTGTTATTGGGCCTCATAGTTCTAGTGAACTTATAATGTTTTAAGTCGTCTTTGTGTTTAGGTTTGGGTTTTTGTATCATGTCCAAAACTGATCCGAGGGTTTGTTTTTGTGTATTTGTTGTATTTTGGGGATTCCATTTCTATGCGAGACGACAAGAGTTGACCAAACTCATCAACATCATGAATTTGGACGCCTTAACGTCCATCTTAACTCTTTACACTAAACACACATGTTTCATATTTCCCTCCCTAGTGTTTCATTAATTCTCTTCATTTAAACAATTCTTCATAATCCTCACACGCAAGCCACTTGTATAAAATCATACTGTATTGTAGTATTATTAGATACATGACGAAACTAGTGGTATTTTGGACTAGTTTTTTTTTTGTAATGATAGTTTTACCACAATCAACTTTATTAAATACTGATTTTGATTATAATGCAAAGGAACTAGTTTATAAAGTTAATTTAAATATTGATAATTGACGACCACTAGAGTAAGCTTTCCCTTTGTTGAATATACAAACATGAAATAAACGATGATATGATAAATGATGCACTTGACATAAAATTTCTCATTCCTCAACAAATCGTGTGCAAAAAGAGAGAGAGAGAGAGAGAGAGAGAGACATGTCCTACGCATCTCTGAGCGTCAAGGACCTAACCAGCTTCGTTTCAAGATCCGGAACCGGTTCGTCTTCTTCCTCACCTAAAGTTCCGGGTCAGACCCGACCCGTTAAGGTAATCCCTCTCCAGCATCCGGATACCTCCGATGAAGCTCGTCCTCTTTCGATTCCTTTCGACGATATCTTCGCCGGATGGACGGCGAAGATTAAGCGCATGAGTCTCATCGATTGGGTCGATACTCTCTTCCCTTGTTTTCGATGGATTCGTACTTATCGATGGAAAGAGTATTTTAAGCTCGATCTCATGGCTGGTATCACCGTCGGTATAATGCTTGTTCCTCAGGTTGATTCTTAGCTTTCTTTGTTGTTTCTCGATTTCTATCTTATGCTTCTCTGAAGCTTAAGCAAGCTCTTGAATAATGGGGGAATTTGATTAAAGAATGTGCAATATTTGATTTGTGGTATAGCTTAGGAGATTATTGATTGTATTGTTGGATTTTTTGACCAGGCAATGTCGTATGCGAAATTAGCTGGACTTCCACCAATATATGGTTTATGTGAGTTTTATCATGATACGAACTCTTTTGCTTTTGATTTTTTTTGTAAGGAGATACTTGTTTGTGGTGTTAGCTTGATTCGGATTTGTTACTTTTTTGATGCAGATTCATCTTTTGTGCCGATATTTGTGTATGCCGTGTTTGGATCATCGCGTCAGCTTGCGATTGGACCTGTGGCGTTGGTGTCTCTTCTTGTCTCTAATGCTTTGGGTGGAATCGCTGATACTTCTGGGGAATTACATGTTGAACTTGCTATTTTGTTGGCGCTTTTAGTCGGAATCTTGGAGTGTATCATGGGGCTCTTAAGGTAATAAGATTAGCTTTGTTGGAAATCAGATAAGGGAAACATTTCATTGTCGTGACTGCTGTCATTTAACTTCTGTGTGCTTGTTAAATCAAAATCTGTTGTTGTGTGGTGAGGTTGTTCTTTGTTTGTGTTTTTAAACCAGGCTTGGATGGCTTATTCGTTTCATAAGTCACTCGGTCATATCTGGATTTACAAGTGCTTCGGCCATTGTGATTGGATTATCTCAAGTGAAGTATTTCCTAGGGTATAGCATTGCTAGGAGCAGCAAGATTGTTCCACTAGTAGAGAGCATAATAGCTGGAGCTGATAAGGTGTGCGATCATGATTTTCCTTTAAATTTTTTGACTTTTATTGGTGGCACAGTTTGGCTTAAAAGGTCTCTTGTTCCTGCATACTTCAATCAGATAGATCTTTTTTTTGTCTTTTGTAGTTTCAATGGCCACCTTTCTTGATGGGATCTCTCATTCTGGTGATCCTTCAAGTGATGAAGCATGTGGTATGAGCCTTGTCCTTTTCAAAGTTATCAGGGAAACAATACTTTTCTTTATTAGTGTGACAATAAGGTCATGGTGTTACATGGCAGGGGAAAGCCAGGAAGGATCTTCAGTTCTTACGAGCAGCAGCACCACTCACAGGGATCGTGCTTGGTACAACAATTGCAAAAGTGTTCCATCCACCTTCCATCTCTTTGGTTAGATCACTGAAGAACAAACTATATTTACTGTAGTTATCTTGTTGAGCTGCATAGTGGTTAACTGTTTCCAGTAATAACAAAATCTATTATGTTTCAGGTGGGTGAAATACCTCAGGGCCTTCCAACATTTTCTTTCCCAAGAAGTTTTGATCATGCAAAAACATTGCTTCCAACATCAGCTCTCATTACTGGTGTTGCTATCTTGGTGAGCCATTACTTTTTTTCGAGTGTGCTTATGGGAACTGTAGCCGAACCTAATCCTAAGAAAGTATAAATGGATAGAGATAGCTATCTGGCTTCCCAAGGATGTATAAAACAATGGCGCATGTTAAATTATATTATGTTTGTTGTTCTCTAATGAAGTAGTTTTACATATTATATCCAGGAATCCGTAGGGATTGCTAAAGCTCTTGCAGCAAAAAACAGATATGAGTTGGATTCAAATTCAGAGGTATTCTGCTTGACTAAAGAAAATTGAGTAGTATCCCAATTGTTGTAGACAACTATTGTTGTTCTATTTTCGTTTACTTTTTCCATTGAGAGCTCAACTGTTTCTCCCTCACTTGACAGTTGTTTGGTCTTGGTGTTGCAAATATATTGGGGTCATTATTTTCCGCATACCCATCTACAGGTACGGTATCTTAACATGATAAAAGCCACAAATATGTATATAATTTTTTCAATAGAAATTATAGTTATACTGTTCATCTTATAGGTTAATAGCCTGAATTTGATAAATATGTGGATGTCCTGAACCTGAATGCAAAATTTAGGATCCTTTTCCAGGTCAGCTGTGAATAATGAAAGTGAAGCTAAGACTGGTCTATCAGGACTTATAACTGGAATCATCATTGGATGTTCTCTATTGTTCTTGACACCGGTGTTTAAATACATACCACAGGTCTGTCTTCCTGTGGTTAATATTTCAGTTTCTAGTACTTGCTGCTTTTTATGAAACTTCGACGTGAAACTAGATTCTGGCTTTTAACTTTCACTCTCTTACTTATTTCTTTCAAATTCACAGTGTGCATTGGCAGCAATAGTGATCTCTGCTGTTAGCGGCTTGGTAAGTTCAAACTAAACCTACCTGCCAAAGGGCAACGGAATTTGCTCCAGGTCTCTCATTTACACTAACCAGTGTTTATCTATAGGTGGACTATGATGAAGCTATCTTTCTGTGGCGTGTGGACAAGAGGGATTTTACACTTTGGATCATCACTAGCACCACAACTTTGTTCTTCGGAATAGAGATCGGTGTCCTTGTTGGCGTGAGTATTTAGAAACTCTCAGTATGTTCAGATTCGCCTAACTAATGTGTGTATGTGCATATATGAGTTCTGCAAAGCCTTCTAAGAACTCACGTAGTTGCAACACTTTCAATTTTAGGTTGGTTTTTCACTAGCATTTGTTATCCACGAGTCTGCAAACCCTCATATCGGTAAGAGCAATTCTGTTCAGTTGCCTCTCAGTCACATAGGGTTTTGAGAGTGTCTATTTTCTAACTTAGTTACGTTTTTAATCTGGATTGTTCTCCTGGCAGCTGTCTTGGGCCGTCTTCCAGGCACCACGGTGTACAGAAACGTAAAGCAGTATCCAGAGGCTTACACATACAACGGTATCGTGATTGTCAGAATCGATTCTCCTATTTACTTTGCCAACATAAGCTACATCAAAGACAGGTGAGAGTGTCACTTTTATTCCTTGTGGTATGAATCTACAGAAAGAATAACAACCTGTTTCTTTTTTACATAATGCAGACTACGAGAATACGAAGTTGCTGTTGACAAATACACAACCCGGGGACCAGGGATGGAGAGAATCTCTTTCGTTATCCTTGAAATGTCACGTAAGGCCCTTATTTTCTGTTAAATCTGAGAGTTTATTCATGTCCTGAAGGGAACACAAAAGCTCTAAACAAATACAAAACAATGGCAGCTGTTACACACATAGACTCGAGCGCGGTGGAAGCCTTGAAAGAACTGTATCAGGAGTACAAAACAAGAGACATTCAGCTAGCGATTTCAAACCCGAACAAAGATGTTCACATGACAATAGCGAGATCAGGAATGGTGGAGCTTGTTGGGAAAGAATGGTACTTTGTGAGAGTACACGACGCGGTACAGGTGTGTCTTAATTGTGTACAGAGCTCTAACATAGAAGACAAGAAACCAAGTTTCTTGAGAAGGTATGGTAGCAACAACAACAACAATTCATCATCATACGCTGATATTCAATCCTACAACACTCTGTTGAAGGAGCCATTGTTGCCTGAAGTTGACAAATAAGGCATCATGTAGTAATAATAATGTAAGTATTCTATCTCTGTGTATAGTTGTTGCTATATTTTTGGAAACAAGACCACATCTTCATTGTATCACACATATAAACATTCTTACTCTACTTGTTATTACCATAAAACACTTTATCCAAATCAATAGATAGACCTTAATCAAAGCACTTGCCACTTTATTATGCTCTAATGATTCTCCATTAAACATACTATTATTCCTAATATATAATATAGTTTTTTTTCGTCTTTAAAATATTCGATAGAAAAGCTAAATAAACACAATTTCTCCCGCTATATATTCACTTTTTCTCAAGCCCTAAAAAAAACATTGCTCTTCGATTTCTCCACCTTCACTAAGCTATGGCACCAATAGATCCACACTCCTTCACAGATTCATCTCATCCTCTTACAACACACGTCTCTCTCTCCCTCTACTTCGATTTCAACGCCACCATCATCCATGGCTCCGCTCTCCTCACTCTCTCCTCCGCCTTCTCCGGCAGCCTCTCCCTCGATTCGCGGTGCATTTCCGTCGACACTGTTCTAGATCCACAAACTCTCGAGCCTCTTCCTTTCCGCGTCGCGACGACACCGGATCGAATCCTAGGCAGTGAGATAGTCGTAGTCCTCTCTGGTCAATCTTCGATTCTCGTCGTCTACTCAACTTCGCCTCTCGCTTCTGCTCTCCAATGGCTGTCTCCGCTTCAAACTTTCTCCAAATCGCATCCTTATGTCTACACTCAGTGCCAAGCGATTCACGCCAGATCTATTTTCCCTTGCCAGGACACTCCCGCCGCGAGGATCCGATACGACGTCGTTATGAACATACCGAGCTCTCTCTCCGCCGTCATGTCTGCTCGTCACGTCCGTCGCAGGCTTCCGGTTTCAGAAGAGGCTAAACATCTCGAGGCGGGATCGTTGGGATCTTCGCTGTGGTGTGCGGAGGATAGAGCTGTGGAAGAGTTTGTTATGGAACAGCCTATACCGCCTTATCTTTTCGCTTTCGCTGTTGGTGAGTTAGGGTTCAGGGAAGTTGGACCTAGGACTCGTGTCTACGCAGAGTCTGCTGCCGCCGAAATTCTCGATGCGGCTGCTCTGGAGTTTGCAGGAGCGGAGGAGATGATCAAGCAAGGGGAGAAGCTGTTTGGTGATTACGAGTGGGAGAGATTTGACTTGCTTGTCCTGCCTCCGAGTTTTCCATATGGAGGCATGGAGAATCCAAGAATGGTTTTCTTGACGCCCACTGTAATCAAAGGAGACGCCTCTGGTGCGCAAGTTGTAGCTCACGAGCTTGCGCATAGCTGGACTGGGAATCTTATCACCAACATTAACAATGAACACTTCTGGCTAAATGAGGTATCTATATCTACCTTAGTTTATCCTTCAAGACTAGATGGATGTGATTTAGCTTTGAATGCTATTGTGCTTGGTTTTGTTTATTTAAGAGCCTAAGAAAACAAAAAGCTTAAGAGTATCTGTTTATAGAGTCTTGTTGATGGAAAAAGCTTTACTTTCATGGCAATAGGGGTTTACAACTTACGCAGAGAGGAGGATTGTGGAGGTCGTTCAAGGGGCGGATAGAGCTACTTTGAACATTGGCATTGGTTGGAAGGGTTTGACTGATGAAATGGAACGGTTTAAAGACAACTTGGAGTGTACTAAGCTGAAGAACAATCAAAAAGGTGTTGATCCAGATGATGTTTATTCCCAGGTCCCATATGAAAAAGGTTTCCAATTCGTGTTGCGGATTGAACGCCAGGTTAGTTGAGTAGCCCACCTTGTTAGAATACATATCACACCTCTACTCGCATGTATTTACTGGAAAATGTTCAGGTTGGAAGGACTGCTTTTGATGATTTTCTCAAGAAATACATTGCTACTTTCAAGTTCAAGTCAATCGATACAGATACATTTCTTGAATTCTTGAAAGCTAACATCCCTGGCATAGAGAAAGAGATCGACCTGCATCTGTGGACTGAAGGCGTTGGAATACCGGAAGATGCATATGAACCAGTGTCTGACATTTACACAAAGATCTTATCCCTGGCTAAAGAGTTTAAGCAAGGAAGGATGCCAAATGAAGATGAGGTTGCTGAGTGGAGTGGACAGGAATGGGAGTTGTACTTGGAGAATCTTCCTAAATCATGTGAACCTTCTCAGGTACTCTTTATACTTCCTCTACGTTAATGAGAAGCTGTTAGGTGTTATTGCAGAGAGAAAGAGATTCAGTTCGTGTGTAAGTCCATGACAGCCTAGCTACCAGTCAGTTAGCTCAATAGCTAATGTCTTTGGGTTAGTACATGTAGAAGAGAAAACAGGCTCTTAGCTTTTCTCTTGTCTTCCTGTTTGTAACCAATAATGCAAGATTTGAAAAAGAAAGATTGTGAACCAGGTTCCAAATTTATGATTAACACCCCGTTTGCTAAATGGGTATTCAGGTCATGGCCTTGGACAAGCGGTACAGACTAGCCGAATCGAAGAACTACGAAGTGAAGGTGTCGTTTCTGAACCTTGCAATCTCGTCCAAATGCAGAGAATACTATGGGGAAGTGGAGAAGACTCTAAAAGATGTAGGAAGGATGTTGTATCTGCGTCAACTCTACACTGCGCTCGCACGATCTGATGGAACCGAAGAAAAGCAGCTAGCTAAACAGGTATTTGCAGAAGCTCGTGAAACTTACCACCCTATAGCTCAGGGAGTGGTCGAGACTATCCTCTCTAAGTACATCTAAACAAAACTCATCTTAATGCTTGTGAGCATTCCAATAAAACACAATGACTATTAATAAATGTTGCTTTAGTCATCATAAACAGAAAAATTGAATTGATTTGCTGCTAGTACGTTACATTGTCTTTAGACAAGTACAACTTTACTTAACAACTATGCAATTATGCATTAGTCTCATCTTCCAACTTCTTGATACAAGCCTTGAGCACCATTATAACCTCAATGGCTGGTGCTTGTAAAGTAGAGACTAGATTAATGGCAGGGCTTTGCAGAGTGCCGAACAACTTCGCGTAGACCTCAGCTCGAGTATGCATTGTCTCAAGGGCTTTGAAGTTGCCAGGAGCATAGAACTTACCTTCGAAGACGGCGCCAGAGAAGTCGTTATCTTCAAGCTTGCGTTCCTTTTGGAAACTCCGGTAAGGTTTGATAGCCGAAGGTATTTCATCGGTTTGTACGAAGAGCCAAGCGTTCGTGCCTTAAAGACAAGGCTTTAGAGCTTCCCATTTAGTGCCTTCGATGGCTTTGTAGACCAATGTGTTCTTGGGCGACGATGAGTTTTGTAGTGTCCGGGAGTGTTCTACGGAGGTCTTGGAACTGCTTGGAGGTGAGGCCTTTGTAGTTAAAGGCGGCGAGGAGGTGGCAGTTTTCTAGGTGGGTTTTGACTGTCTCCACGGCGGATCTGATGACAGGGAGGCGAGGGTAGTTTGGGGATTTCGAGATTTTGGGTTTTAGGGTCAAGGTGACAGAGTGCAGGAGACAAGGAAGAAGACGAAGAAGAAAAGGAAAGAAGACAAGCTTCCATTTTTGTACGGAGAAGAAGATGTTTCCTCCTAGGTTGAAGAAGGAGATAGATGACCAAAGTAACAGTCTCTTTTTACATTTATTTTAACTTAATAAAGGCAAATTTATGGAGAAAAGGGTTGTTTAACGGAACTATTTTAAACTCCGTCTATTTGGACACATTTGTCCTTTAGTCTGGTTATCAAGCATTAACATACAGTTATGTCTATTCACCATGTAACAACTATCACCTAACGACTTCTTCAATGTTTATATCAAACCAGATTTCTCATTAATTTACTCTTGAGTTCATCATTTAAACTTTTAAAGAAAAGGAAGTAAAACGAGTAAAAAAACAAAACTTATCATTTGGCGTGTGATTTTGTGTCTTGTGGATGTGAGTTAGAGACTTAGAGAGCGTCCCAATTAGGGATATTGGAAGTAGCTTCATTTACCATCTTCACTAAAGTCACCTGCATCACCACCACAACATACACACCATGTTTTTAAGCAAGTGATTTCTTAGTTATGAGCTATGTATGGACCCTTATAGCAGTAGTATCTCGTTGTATATAGATAAACTTAAGTGGTGAATATATAATATACCACACTTTCCGGAACACCCTGAGGAGGCATGGAAATGTTCCTCGGAGGAGGACCTCGCACATGTGATCTCTTGTCGAATCTCCACTCTCCTATCTTTCCATATGTTAGCTTACCCTGTTTTTACACAGTCGTATAATGTTGAATCATGATGTTAATTCTGCTCTCTTAAGTACCTGCCAATAATGAAATTAAACAATTCTGTCAAAATTAAATCACCTTCATGTTGTAGTCGCATCCATAAGTGTAATGGATGATAAACATCCCCTTGGTAGACATATCCCATGGAGGCTGGAATATATTAAGAGAGAGCACTTAGTAAGATGAAACAAAGAAAACAATTTTGCAACTTCAACATGGAGAGGACGATAACAATTAACAGTAATTCACATGAACCATTCTTACCTGAAGCATGAAGTCCTTTCGAAGTATGTGCCTTACTCCATGCAAGGCAGAGGCAATTGCGTAACCATACCTTATCAAACGAAAAAAACAGAAGAGGCAAAGCTATCAGTATACAGCGGTGGAATCCAAAAGGCAAGTAGACGACTGATGAATATAGATTGTTTGTTGTTTCAAGTGCTAACATTTCAAGCACCCATCCAAACGCTTTATCAGTATCTGGATCGTTCTTCATTGTAAGAGAAACATTCATCCATGTAGGAGCAATCTTTTCAAGTGATTTCTGCATAAGAAACGAAAATGCATGTCCGCATCATTGTTTAATGCATAAACAAAACAAACAAAATATACCACCAACATCACATGTGTGATACAGGGATAGGCCCATAGGCCATAAGATCATTTATAGCATCATATAATAAATCTCACCTTGCTTATAATAACAGGAGAATTCCCAATGGGGTCGATATTTGTCACCGGCCCCATCTCCACCGGATAATACTTTCTAACTATGTTTTCGTACTTTTCAGGCGTGATATAGAAAAACGGGAAAGCTGCTGGGAATCCTCCAACAGCCAAATTAGGAAGGGGGTTAACAAATATATGATCAGGCTCTGCCATCAACACATAGCTGCAACAACATTTCAAGAGGCTTAACAAAAGGCCAAAACATAAATAGGCATGAAAGGAAGACGACACACTTACTCTTCCTTAATAGTAGCTCTTTCAAGCCATTGCACAAACGCCCATGGTCTATTCAACACAACATACCCCTAAAACACATGAAAATAGTTACATTCAGCAACAAAAACGCGGACAAAACTCAAGAAACAGATACGAATTCTCACCCGATCAAGACCTGGAGGAAGAGGATCAACAACAAACGTAGGCATCTCATCCATCAAGTTATCAGGACTACCCGAATGCAGAATACGCGTAAAGCCTCCCATATCAGAACCAGGAAGAGATCTCATCTGCTTATACCAATAATACATTATACGACACTGCCACTTGTTATAAACAGTATCTGTAGCTGTTAAAGCAACATGAAAGGGAACTCGTGGAGAGCTTTTGGCCTTCCTGTTAGGCATCTGAACAACAGGATCAAGAACTGGACTTGTGTTTGAATCGTTAACAACACCAGATCTACTGTGTAATACAAGTGTTAGGAGATTGTATGTTACTACAAAGAACCCAAAACCCAATAGAAACAAAAGCAGTGACGATGCTTTCCCCATTGCGAAGAAGATATTTTTACTAGCAGCGTAAGCTCATGGAACTGCTTCTTCACGATTCGATTTCCTGCGAATACGGTAGTGGAATGAGAAGTGAATCGTTAGAAGCGAAGCTAATTTTTGACTTTACGGATTAAGAATCAGCCATCGTTAGAGAACGGATCAAATTTGAAGCAAATCAATATAGGATTATACGAAAACTAAAGAGATCTCAAGGGAGAAGAGAAACATGAAGTAATCGGAGAAATGCTTACAGATTCGAAGGGGGGAAAAGTCGCCGGAGAAGAATTAAGAGATCGGAAGAGTAATTAATGTGCGAAGCGGAGTTGACCAACGGCGTATTATAGTTTTTGATGATTTTTTATATTTTTATTTTCACATGACAAATGGTGTTAGGATCGTGCTTAATGGAAACAAAATAGAAATAAAAAAAAGTTAGCGATGGACTGAAAATTAGGAAAATAATTAAAAGGTGTCTTTGATTAAGTAGATGACGTTGACCGTTGACTAAGTGGCAGCGTGTGTGTGTGTGCAGGCACGTCTTTGGGAAGAATTAACTTAAACCATTTTCATCACATAAACCCACAAAATTTCTTACTATTCATTGGGACCATGAACAGTTGGTATTAAAAAAAAGAAAAATAAAATAATTAAAAATGCATCAATCATAGATCGCCGCGTATACAAAAGGTCCACTAAATAGTTAAGATCTGGATCTTAAATAAGAAATATAAGATTCAGATCTTAACTATTTAATGGACCCCACCTGCTAAGATCTCTTTAAGAAACACTAATGGATATGCTTTTATAAGAACAAATCAAAATCATATACTAACCTTTTAGTGGCCTTTCAAGAAACGAATCTAGCAATGTGCAATGTATTCTAACTTGGTAAATGTATATCAACTATACATTAAGCTAAGAAAGAGCCTTCTAATCAATAAAAGTTGAAAATTTTGCAAATATGAAAAGGAAATATATGTCAACTCAGAAAGAGAAACCACCATATAAAAAAGCATTAAATCCAAAAAAAATCGTAACTTGGTTCGAAGGAGTATTAATCTCCCTACCATACAAAAATTTATTCAATAAGAAACAAAAAAAGGGTAAGTAAACCCCGTTGCTCTCTAGTTTTATGATAAAAGATTTCATCAACATCTTTGCTTTTAAAAAAAAGTCTGAAACTGCAATAAATCGAGAAAAAAAAGTTGGGAAGTTTCATGGTGAGTTTGGTGATTAGTAAAGTACTTAAGCACCTCCGCCTCCAAACTTCTTGCCGAGAAGAAGTAACTGGAGCTTGTCGTATCCGGACAACACACCAGCTCCTGCAATGGCACGAAGGATGTTGGCACCAGCACCCTTGAACAGTGACTTGGCTCCTTCCTTCTTCAAAATCTGCTGGAAAGCATCCATGGAACTCTTGTACTTGACGGCTTCTCCTGATGTCATCATCATTCTTCTACGGACAGTGTCGATCGGGTATGATGCAAGACCAGCACCATTTGTGATGAGCCATCCAAGTGCAAAACTAGCAAAGAAACTGTCCTGAAATGTCCATAAAAGTAAGACAGATAACAACATTAGAATCGAACAAGGCAGGAAAGGATGGACATAAGAGGTGGAGCGTGAACAAACCTGCATGTCTCCTGGGAGAAGAGGCTTCAAAGAGTCGTAAAGACCAAAGTAGAGACCACGGTAGACAATGATACCAACACATGAGATGTTGAATCCACGGTAAAGTCCAGCAATACCATCAGTCTTGAGGGTCTTCTTGTAGACATCAACAAGACCATTGAATTGCCTCTCACCTCCCTTCTTGGCAGCCTTGGAGTCATTAGCAAGACGGGTACGTGCATAGTCAAGAGAGTACACAAAGAGAAGGGAAGAGGCACCAGCAGCACCTCCAGATGCCAAGTTACCAGCAAACCACTTCCAGTAACCATCCTTGTCTTTCTTGAAGTTGAAGAGCCTCTTGAAGTAATCTTTGAAGGCAAAGTTCAAAGCCTATCAAGAGAAAAGACAGATCAGTAACCAACACACCATATCATATAGTAGTACCAGACATTTCAAGGGGCAAAACTATGATTCATAACAAACCTGGGTAGGGAAGTAACGGATAACATTAGCTGTGTTTCCTCTCCACAAGGAACCAAATCCTTCATCCTTGATTGTTCTACCGAAACAGTCACCAATACCCTTGTAGGGCTCAGAAAGCCTACCAGCCTTAAGCATCTCATCCTGGTTTTGAATTAAAAGCTTGACACGCTCGATGGGAGCAGCGGCAGTCTTTGACACAGCAGCAGAAACACCACCCATGAGGAAATCAATAGCAAAGCTAGAGAATCCTTTCTCACTTGGAGCTTGGACAAACACAGGAGAAGTAGTTGCTACAAACCGAGAAGTGGCGGCAAGAGGGTACTGGAATGCAGCATTGGAGTAGTTTCCGTAGGTTGCACGCCTTTGGTATGTGGCAGGGCTCTGCAGAGCTGTTGTGTACCCATGAATGTCCTGAGAAACACTTGAACGCAAGAATTGGCCAGAAGCCTTCTGCAAAATTGTGGGGTGTTGCCTCTGATCAACCATTTTGGCTTCTGCAAAAGTAAACAATCTTCAATAAATTATAAATCAGTAAGTATGCTATAAACTGAAGAAAAAGCACATGAGCATAACATAAGAGAACCTACATGTAATCAACGAGATAAACAAAAAAAAACACAGAGACGCCAAGATCAGAAACAATGGATTGATATATCTGGCGAGATCTGTGTGAGATCTTAACCTATGAGCTATAAAATGAGATCTGTATTATATAAATCGAATATGAACATCATCAGATGCAGAAAAATATCGTTAACGAGGTCAACACAACAAATCTATACACTAGTGATTAAACATCATAGAATATAAGCAACATAGATGAATCGTTTCGAGATCTACACAAAAACAGATCTAGATTCAACACGAATCTTAACATCAGATCCAAGATCTAGATTCATTACGAAGAGAAAACAGCAGATCTGCAACACGAAGCTAAGTTTACCTTGTCGATGTACAGAAATGAACGAAACAGATGAACAAAAAAATGGAGAAACAACGAGATATAAAGCAGAAGAGAGATCTGAGAGGAAGCTAAACATACCAAAGAGAATCGGTGGCAAAGAGAAACTCAAGGAGAGAGAGAGATGATTCGTCCTCCTTTCTCGTCGAAGAAGAAGGAGAAGAATGTGATGATTTTTCTTTGTGGAGAGGAGGCGTGTAATGTTTAGGCCCTTTTTATTGCCTCGAGAAATAGGGTCTCAGACTCTCAAAGTAGTGAATAAGTAGGAATCAGGTGTTACGCTACCTAATACACTGAGAAACATTTTAACCGTTAGATCATAGAGATTAAAAGTATATTAATTCTAAGCCGTTGATAACTATTACTAAATTACGACTTCATTATCAGCCGTAGGATCTTGCCAGCTTATCTGCCGCCGAGAATCTGGAATGTTTAATGGCCATTGCCGCGTTTTTTTTAGGGTCTAAATGGTGACGTTAAACACTTCTGAAATATTTTTGATTAGTGCTTAAATTAATTAATTAATCGGTTTATCATAAACCAAGCTTTTGTATTGGCGGGTAAAATATGTATTAATGCTATAAAACCGGTTTGTTTAGATCCCTTACTAATCCGATCGTCACTTTCTTCTTCAAGTCTTGCGGAGGAATAAAACCCTAAATCCTCCGATTTCTCTTCGACGATGCAGCGCCCGGCGATTATACGTCATCCTTTTTCTTCTTCCGCTAATATCAACCCTGAATACCATCACTGTAAGTAGTAGTATTTGCTCGGAAAGATCTTTGCTCTTTGGTTTCGGATTAGTGATGGCTATAAGATTTTGATGTCTCCGGTGATGATTTGTTCAGCAACGAAAAGGCAGACACCGAGAAAGACTGTTGATTACACGAGCACTATTGTGAGATACATTCAGGTTCGAACATGGCAGCGAGACTCTAGAGATAGGTCTTCTTTGCAACCAACCCCAGCTGCTGCAATCGATGTTGGGTTTCTTTCTTTTTGATGTCTTGATTTGTTAATAGAGATTCTTGATTTTGGGGATTTCTAAATTCACTTATTGTTTTCAATGATTCAGATGCTTCCCACAGTTGCCTATGCAGACAATCCTTCCACAAGCTTTGCAGCAAAGCTTGTTTACACATCTGTGAACATGATCCGTAGTTCAACCAACTGCGTAGTGGTATCTTTCTGTGCTTGTCATGTTTTATCTATATCAAAGATCATTGGTGTGTTATTGCTGATTGGGTTTCTTGTAATCAGTGGTCACCTGAAGGAAGATTTCTTATCACGGGCTCGCAAAATGGGGAATTAACTCAGTGGGATGGGCAATCTTTCAGTTTTCGAAATTGTTTTAAGGTTCACTTATCAGATTGTGGTCTTTGGGGCCTTCTGTTGCGTTTCGTCTATAGATGTTGCTCCTGGTATCGACTGTCGAAATCTGCTGTCAATATCAGGCTCACGAGTACCCTATAAGGTCGATGATATGGAGCCACAATGACAATTGGATGGTTTCTGGTGATGATGGAGGCACTATAAAGTATTTTCCTTTCTCAACCCCTTAATGTGTGACATGTAAATGAGAAGCTAAGTATCAATAAGCGTTATTATTCTCTTATGTATCAGGTATTGGACGAGCTATATGAAACATGTGAAAGCCAATGAAACTGCTCACAAGAAATCAATTCGTGATTTGAGGTCAAAGAAAGTTTGATATGTTAAATTGCATTAAATGATTCTCTTATAATCTTAACATCATGTTCCAAACAGTTTCTGTAAAACAGATTTGAAGTTCTGCTCGTGTTCTGATGATAAGACTGTTAAAGTTTGGAATTTTGCCAAGTGCGAAGAAGAACTTTCGCTAACTGGTAATGTGATTTGAACAGATTGGTGGTTAACTTCTTAGTCCTTTGCTCTTCTAACTGGTTAATGTATGTTATTAGATTTAACTAAACCCCAATGCTACATAAAAAAAGGTGTAATTGAGATTTTGATTTGGTGTGAAGCCATTTAAAAAGTAGTTGTTTCTGGAGGCTCCAATTGGTGCTTGGGAGAAATTTACTATCCTTCTTGAAAGGCATGCTTTCACTGGTTTTTTCGTATTTGTATCTTCCGAGTATTATTTAAGTGATCAAAGGGTTCTTTATATATTGAACTCTGGCAGGTCATGGTCGGGATGTCAAGAGTGTTGACTGGCACCCCACAAAGTCCGTACTAGTTTCTGGTACATCATTAATGAACTTATGATTTTGAATAATGCAATAGAAGGAAAAAGATATATAGTTCAGAGCTTCTCTCTATGACTTATCAATGTATTATTAACCGTTTTATTTTGTGTTGTCAGGTGGAAAAGATAAACTTGTTAAACTTTGGGATGCTAGAACTGGGAAAGAGCTATACTCATTGTAAGTGATAGAGAACATTACGTGTTGATAAATTCAAATTCAATGTTTTGACTAATTTGATGGCATATTCTCATTGTTGCAGTTGTGATCACAAAAACACGGTGCTTAGTGTGAAGTGGAACCAAAATGGCAATTGGCTTTTAACAGCCTCGAAAGATCAAATTATTAAGGTAAGGCTCATTTTCTTTGAGCATAAGGATTTGTGAACAAGATAATATTTTTGCGTTATGGGAGCATTTTTATGATACCTATGCATATAATCTGCAGCTGTATGATATAAGGACTAGGAAGGAGCTTGAATCCTTTCGTGGGCACACAAATGATGTAACATGTAAGCTGTCAAATTCTGTAATAATCATGTCTTCAAACACATGGTTGCTCTTATGTACATTGGTCATTGGCTAGGACTCTAGAATATATTTCATCAAAAAGATTGTCATTATTTGTAACTATATCTTATCAGAGGTTGTTAACTCTTTTTAAGCTTTGGCGTGGCATCCCTTCCATGAAGAATACTTTGCTAGTGGAAGCGCTGACGGATCCATTTTTCATTGGATTGTTGGGTTGGGTAGGTACTGTTGTGAATCGAAATGCTATTATATTTATTTCTTCATGCTTCTATGGATTTAAACGCTGATAAGGAATTGTCAAGTTGACTACATTTTATATCCTTTCATGAGTCATGATGCATCAACCTTCTGTTAGGATCTTACTCTTACCTTCGATTATGTGATTTTGTTTGAGTTGTGTCTAACTGAAAACCTTTTTCTTAATTTTCAGGCATGAAAATCCGCAGATTGAAATCCCAACTGCTCATGATAACTGTGTTTGGGATCTTGCTTGGCATCCTGTTGGACATATTCTTTGCAGGTATCGATTACGATAATCTGATTGATGCTGGAGTTCTTTAACAGTTTCATTTATGATGGTCTGTTGTTAGCTATGTTCTTCGGTTAACAATGCTTCATATAGTTATTATGTTATCCTAATATTTGCAGTGGTAGCAATGATCACACAACCAAGTTTTGGTGCAGAAACAGGCCTGGAGAAAAACCTCAAAATGTCTTTACTATGCCCAACCAAGGTTTTTTGGCTTTTCATATATGATTTTTTAGTAAGAGTGTTACTCTTATGCCCTTATCCAAGTTGGAGCGGGTGATTACTGTCCATAAAGATAGTTTTACTTTACCTAACCCAGTAGAAATAGAGATTAATCTTCACTTGTTGTTGAATCAGGGAGTATTTCAAGGACCACCAAGCAGTGGTGGACCACACCAAATGTATCCTCAAGGAAGTGATTTCAACCGTCCACAAATGATGCCACGATTCAACAACCCTTACCAACAGGTCCTTCCTAAACACTCATCTATCGTGGTTTACTATACTAGTCACAGTTTCACACATATATGTTTATAGAGATAGGCTTGTTTGAAACTTACTGGCTTGTTTGAAACTTACTGGCTTGTTTGAAACTTACTGGCTTGTTTGAAACTTACTGGCTTTTAACTATGTTATGAATAGATGTTGATAATGTAGAGATGAAATTATCGACTAATCTACTCTCTTTATTTTACTTTGTGCAGCAGCCGAATTTACTTACATGTTCTGTTGGTAGACTTGGCCAATTCTTAAGATTGTCATGCTCTATATTTGTTCTTGTGCAAATTAATCAAATGTAAACTGAGTGATACAAAGAAGTGTAAAGAAAAGACAAAAGAAGATTTGTTGAAACACATGAGAATGTGACAAAGAAAATATTGAAAACTTATGGTAAGGTATATATATACGTTGGTTCAAAATCAACTCATCTCAAGCTGCTCTGCTTATTCCAGCTAGGTAGAGACCGGTCCGAGTTAATACTGAGATCGTTCAACAACATAGTACCATTGCATGATTTCAATGGACCTATGCTGAGTCCCCTTAACCCTGGAGACCTTTGCTGGTACCCACTTCCTCTACTGTTATTACCAACTCTCACTTTGCTTGGCGCGTCACTCATTACCGAAGTGGTGAGGCATAGCTTGTTCTTGTAAGGCGAGTAACTCTCTGACTGTGTATCGAAACTTCTTGGTCTTATCCTTGGAGAGCTTAAAGATCTTGACTTTGCTTTTGCTGACTCTGTTGCAACCATATAAGTTGGTGTAGCAGTGATCGTCCCCGCGGGGTTTTGTTGTTCCTCCTCTTCACTTATCGAAACTTGTCTTCTATGGTTATTCGCCAACCTTCTTGGCGACGAGTTCCTTGGAGTTTTACTCAAACCTTCGTCTTTAGGTTTTGTTTTCAAAGACAAGTCGAGATCTTCGAGCTCTTTGCTCTTAGTTCGTTGAGTATCTACCCACTCGTCTAACCAGTACTTCCATTTCGTGTTACTCCGTTTCTGGTATGACTCCGCGGATTTCTGAATAAAACAGTTCTCACAATCAACATGGAAACTTGTAAATGCAAGTAAAAAAAAAAAGTCGAATCAACGTATGTAGAATACCCGGTGAGTGACTGCATATTCTTTTATCCTTTCTCTTCTTAGCGAAGCTTCTTTCTTGCTCATTACAACAGCTTGAGCCTCTTCTTTTGTTAAAAGACTATCATCCCATCTCTTTTGATTGCTTGTGTCCACCTGAAAAACATAATATTGTTTCTTACATACTATCACAAGTACTTGCACCAGTTAGTTTCAAAGAGTTACATTTCTATTGAATCAGAATATCTACCTTGAGTATGTTATCGCTGAACATCTGAAACTTATTGTTCTCTTCGTAATCTCTGTAAGCACTTCGAGGAATATGTGTTCTCTTACCACAGACCTGTGACTGAATGTTGACAACAGATTGCAAGCATTTCAGTGTAGTCATTGCTTGGCGTCTCACAGCACGGCCTCTGATATATGCTTGGAGCTTTACTATTCCTTTCAACGCACGAAGAGCTTTCCGTGCCTGCAATGAAAGCACGTATATGCATCAGGATGATGGTAAACAGCATATACAGAAACTGATATCATAGAAGAGACTTGATCAATGAGAGAAGTCTCTAACTCTCAAACACTCGACCAAACCAAGATCCTAGACCCATCTGACTAAACTTACTTTACATATGTTATCTCTCTAGCCAACAAAACTCAACTTCAGTACTAAGACTAACACATGGCTTTCATGATTCATTCATTTCAGGAATCAGAGAAGAAAAAAAGGTAGAGAAAATCTTACAAGATGACCGCGAAATGCTGTCTGGATCCGAGTAGCAGCAAGAACATCTTCCTCTTTATTTAGAAACACTTGATACTGTGCCACCAAATCAGCAGATTCTTCTATGGAATCTAACTGTTGACTACAAGATACTTGGCTGATCTCACCCACATCAGACACACTTTCCGCCTTTTGTCCCTCGTGGTATTCGATTCTCGTCCCATTCTCTTGAGGAGGTGCTGTAATGGAAGGTAACCTTTTCTTAACCTTAAGCTTCCACAATGTCCATCTTCTTCTCTTCTCTTTCTGCAAAAAAAATGCATAAAAAAGAATGAAAACAAGAAGCATAAAAAATGAGATCTTTTATTCTTTTACCTTTTCGGTGTTAGGTTCTGAAATAAAAATCCTTTTCAAGAGAGTGAACAATCCTTTCTTCTTTGCCATTGTTGCCACAACCATCAATTGATAATATTGATCTTGAAATTCTCCAACAGGTCAAATCTGAACAAGAAAGAATCAAAGTAATATTCAAACAATGACCAAAAACCAAATCAAATCACTAGAGATAATCACCAAATCAAAATGGTGCAAATCTGATAGAACAATTTTGCTAAAAAAACAAGATTTGGCTAAATCACACACCAGATCAGTAATCTATAATAATATACATATTCTAGGAAAGCAATCTAATCCCAAAATATTTCCTTAAATAAACTGTTAAAGATCTCCCAAGAAAATCGGATCACACAAACAGAAAACAAAGTACTAGTTAACTAAAGCTACAATATGATATTAATCTTGTCTCCAAAAATTGAAACAAAACATTAAAAAAAACTTACATGGTGTTTGCGTCACAGGTTTTTCTCAAAACTATAAATCAAGATTCAGGAAGGTGTATTAGTCTAACAGAGAAGAAGAAGAAGAAGAAGACTGTTCATAATCAAATTATGCTTATGTGAACAAACAAGAGAGATGGTTGTTCTCTTCTCTCCACTGTGCCGACAAGTTAACGTGCCACTTCATTTTGCACTCAAAATTACTCTTTTACCCTCTCACACTTCTTCCATACTACTACTAATTTTGAGATTAAATTAATAAATGTTTTTAAGATCTGCATTTGCTGTGAGATGTTTAATATTACTATATAAAATATATATATATACTTAGACTTATACACACTTCACAACTGCATTTATATATGTCAAGATAAAAATAGTGATTATCCAAAAATAGCTAAACTACCAATTAGCATAGTCTTGATCATCTAAAAATAGAGATGCCATCTTGTTTCTTTTCTTAACAACTAATCGTGTTTTTTGTATATTTTTTGGACCATGCTATATAAGTCAACTTTCAAGACTAATTTGCAAGAGCTTAGGTATATGAAGTTGAAAGTTTATTTAATTCTTCTGGTAATGATAGTGACACTGAACAAAAGAAAACAAATTATCAAAGTGTTATCGCTCTCAAAAGCATTAAAGCGCAAAATATGACTATAATAAATATTCATCTTTTTCTAGCATATTAAAAAAAATCACTAACCAGAAGAGCTCCAAAGATTTTGAAACAAGAAATACAAAAATGATAGTAGACAATTGAAAAAGAAACAAACTACCCCAAAAAACACAAAAAATAATAATTTTAGAGTTCATAAAAAATATTTAATCAGAGAATATTTTGTCGTATTAAACTCTCTCGTTTCATTTTCAATCCAAATATAAAACGACAACACTAATACGAATTAAAAAAATATTGTCTATCTAAAATAAATAAAAAATCAGTTTGTATTCATTATATCAATTTCTATAAGCAAATAGTAAAGCCCAACAAAAGGCCTAAAAGGTAAAAAGCCCAACGAAAAGATAGTAAGCCCATTTAAGGCCCAATACACTGAGTTGTTTATCTTCCTCCTCTCTGGCCAATTTCTCTCTCTCTCTTTTGCTTAGACAAAACAGCTGATCAGATTTCATCAATTTTCTAGGGTTCCAAGCTATCTGTCTGCAACAAAATGGCTTTGGCTGGTCGTATCAGATCAGGGATCTCTTTCTTCAAGAGCATCTCCGTTTCAGATTCCGTCTCATCCGCTAGATCTTATCCTCAAAGAGCGTCGCTTTTCCCTGCGGTAAATCGTTTTCTTACATCGAATCTCAAGCTCGATGTTTTGTAAGATCATTCGATCCAATCGCCTGATTTGATTATAGAACAAAAGATTCATGTAATTGTCGTATTATCGCCTTTACATTGCTTGGTCTTGGCTGTATTAGTAATGGTCAAAGAATGTTATTTGTGATTTTTGAATCTTTACTTTGAATTTGTTTGATCATAGGTGAGAGATTATGCAACAGCTTCTCCTCAAAAACCCGCTAATGTTAAGGTACACACACACACCCTTTAAACTTGTGTTTTAGAGTAATTGCATCTACTTGTTGTGTTGTGACATTTGTGTGTGTTGTTTCAGGTGCCTGTAGCTTTAGTTGGTGAATCTGGGAACTTTGCTACGTGGCTGTACATTGCAGCTGTGAAAATGAACTCATTGGAAAAGATCGAGTCTGATCTTTCTGAGATGATCGAGGCGATGAAGACAAGCCCGATATTTGCGCAGTTTACAAAGGATCCATCTGTTCCTAGAGAGACAAGAATCGCTGCTATTGGGGATGTTTGTGATCGAGCAAAGTTCGCTGAACCCACCAAGAACTTCCTCTGTATGTTATTGAATCTCTTGAAAGTGCCTTTGCTTGCTTATAATTTTTTGTTGACTATTTTGTTGTATTGATCAAAAAGCTGTTTGCTTTTCTGCTTAAACAGCTTTGTTAGCTGAGAACGGGAAGCTGAAGAACCTAGACGTGATAGTGAAGAAGTTCATGCAGCTGACAACTGCGCATAGAGGAGACGTCAAAGTCTTGGTCACCACAGTCATGGTAGGCTCTTGTTTTACATCTCTTTTGTGAAACCATAACAAGCATAGTGGACTTAAACAAATGTGTGTGTTGAACAAACAGCCGCTTCCCGCTGCTGAGGAGAAGGAACTGAGAGAGACTCTCCAGGAGATTATCGGAGAAGGGAAAAAAATAACTGTGGAACAGAAGGTATGTAATGTTATGTTATGTCGCATCACAAGGTTTGTTATTATAAGCCATGATCTAGACATGGACGATGTCTATGTTGTTGTTGGTAATGTTTTGCAGATAGATCCGAGTATTTATGGTGGGCTAATAGTAGAGTTTCAACAAAAGGTGTTGGACATGTCTATAAGGACAAGGGCACAACAGATGGAAAGGCTCCTTCGTGAACCTGTTGATATCAACAACCTCTAAAGATCTCCTTAAAGCAAACAAACATGTTTGTGTTTGATGATGACACAAATAAATATTACCATCTTTGGAAACAATATATTTAGACACTTGTTGTTGTTGCTGAAATTTTTCATTTGCATTTCACTTTTGTTGCTTGCTTTTGAATAAACTTCTCAAGACACAATTTCAATGAAATTATTTTGTCAAATTGATAAGTAATAAAAAGGGAAGATTTGGTTAAAATTATATTTTAGGAATATACCATGAGCATCAATAAACCATATTGTCTTAACAAAAAAAAAACTTTTAAACATCAACACAATAAAAAGTCAAAAACTAAATTGACTAAATTTTGAAAGGACTAATCTTTCTCTTTGTATAGGCCAAGCCCTAGATTCGGCCATTACCGATTTTGAGCAAAGATGTTGCGAGTTGCAGGGAAGAGGCTTTTGTCTGTTTCTCGGAGACCTTCGTCTGCTACCTCCTTCGTCCTCTCCCGAGATCATACCTTCTCCTCCGATGGCGTCGCCGACTCTTCTTCCGCCCACAGATCCGTTCCCTGTGCTGATCTTTCAAGTTTCAATTTTGACCACATGAGGCTTATAAGATGTGTGAATTGCTATAACCCTTTATCTCTCTCGGATTGATTTCTTCAGTTTTCATTTTTGGTGTTGATTCAATTATTAAAAATCATTCCTTTTGCTCGTATTGATTCCCAATATGATTGAGATTTTCCAAGTTTTCATATTTACGCAATGATCTGTGGATTATTTATCATATGTGGGCACATCATGTTAATTAGATACTTGGTTTAGATGATTTTATATAGAAGCCAAAAGGCATGCTGAAAATATGATGTTTCATGCTATTTTCAGGTTTCTCTTCTCAAGTCCTTACTCAAGGAAATGTGGTAGGTTTTGGTTCAGAACTCCCAGCCACGGTCGAAGCTGTCAAGACTCCAAACTCAAAGATTGTCTATGACGACCATAACCATGAGCGTTACCCAGCTGGTGACCCTAGCAAGCGTGCATTCGCCTATTTCGTCTTGTCGGGTGGGAGGTTTGTTTATGCCTCTGTTCTCCGCCTTCTTGTCCTGAAACTTATTGTGAGCATGTCTGCGAGTAAAGATGTCCTTGCCCTTGCATCCATCGAAGTTGACCTCGGGAGCATCGAGCCAGGGACTACTGTTACAGTGAAGTGGCGTGGGAAACCCGTCTTCATCAGACGAAGAACAGAAGATGACATCAAGCTAGCCAATAGCGTTGATCTTGGATCTCTAAGGGATCCACAAGAAGACTCGGTAAGGGTCAAGAATCCGGAATGGTTAGTAGTGGTTGGAGTCTGCACTCATTTGGGATGCATCCCTTTGCCTAATGCTGGTGATTATGGAGGTTGGTTCTGTCCGTGTCACGGTTCACATTACGATATCTCTGGAAGGATTAGGAAAGGACCTGCGCCGTACAACTTGGAAGTACCAACCTACAGCTTCTTGGAAGAGAGTAAGCTACTCATTGGTTAATGAGTAATAAGGCACAACATTTCATTGTCTGTTTCTCAGTGAATTATTCATGTAATCTAGAGCAAGATTGTCTTGTTTGATGCTGAATAATGAAAACAATTCATATTTATTTGAACTTATTACTATTGAGTTTTGTGTTTCCATTGCTGGTGAAATACTCTGTTCAGTCTCTGTTTATTGTTTACCTTCCAAAAAACAGAGTTCCAAGGAGTAGTAGTTTATATATAAACATGAAGTTTGACCTTGTTCGCATACACAAAAACCAAAGTTGCCTTTTGAAAACTAATAACAGCCATCACAAATACAAGCCATAAAGTTTGACCTCTCATGATTACCATAAGGTTACATAGAAAAGATGACATCATTATGAAGTGGAAGTGGTCAACTATTAGCATCTAATTAGTCTCATAATCAATTATCATATAATGATGATTTTTGTGACCTAACCTCCTCACACCATTCACCAACCCCATTTGTTTAACCTCTTTTTTAAAAAAAGGTTTTTGTTATTACTCACTTGATCCTCTTCGATCAAACCAAAGAACACTTCTCATATTTCTCCTAAACTGAAAAATGGCGTCCATGTCGAATCTCTCTAATCTCAACGCCGCCACTTCTGTCTCCACCAGATCTTCTTCCTCCGTTGTCTTACCAAGATCATTCGTCAATCTCCGCAGTTTCAACGCAAAGCTTCCCTCTTCTCAGCTTTCCCTTCGTTATTACAACCAACAATCGACACCTTCCCTCTTGTAAGTGTGTTTTGTCTCTTTTATAGTCTGCTTCTCGCTATTGGGTTTCACCAAAAATATAATATTTTAGCTGAAAACTTTACCTAGAAACTAATCGAAAGTGGAAAGTGAGTTACTTTTGTATAGGATAGATTAAAAAAGACCAACTTTATGTTTGATATATTGAGCATGATGATGATGATGATGATGATGATGATTGTGTTGTGTTTGATTTTGAAGTGTGAGGTGTTCAGTCTCTGGTGGCAATGGAAGTTCTGGTAAGAGAACGACTCTTCACGATCTATATGAGAAAGAAGGTCAGAGTCCATGGTATGATAATCTATGCCGTCCTGTCACTGATCTTCTCCCACTCATTGCCCGTGGTGTTCGTGGCGTAACTAGCAACCCTGCGGTAACTTATTATATAAACCCATCATCATCTCTGTGTTGCTTTACTTGTGTGGTTTTGTTCATTTTTCTTTACTTCTTTGCTTTTGCAGATCTTTCAAAAAGCTATATCCACTTCGAATGCTTATAATGATCAGTTCAAGTACTTCTTTAGTATATGGATGCTTTGTATATCTTATCTTGCTTTTGGCACTACTAGAATCATATCGTATTAGGCTTTATTTTGAGTTTGTCTTTTTGCATTTTGTGTTTGGTATGTTATTAGGACACTTGTGGAATCAGGAAAGGGCATTGAAAGCGCGTATTGGGAACTTGTTGTCAAGGATATTCAGGATGCTTGCAAGCTTTTTGAGACAATCTATGACCAGACAGAAGGTGCGGATGGATACGTCTCTGTTGAAGTTTCGCCTAGACTTGCTGATGATACGGAAGGGACTGTTGAAGCTTCTAAACTCCTTCACAAGGTTGTGAACCGTCGCAACGTTTACATTAAAATTCCTGCCACTGCTCCATGCATTCCTTCCATCAGGGATGTCATTGCATCCGGAATAAGTGTCAATGTCACCGTAAGTTTTCTTGAAGTTTGTCATTATTCATGTCTTTGTTTGCAAGTGTTTAGGAACCTCAATGTAAAATGAGTATATTAAAACTTCAAAAGTTCTCTAGAAATATTTTGCTAGATCACTAGATCTATGGGTTATTTCAATGGATTGATCTTGTTTGTTATGTTTCAGCTTATATTCTCAATTGCAAGATATGAGGCAGTGATTGATGCATATTTGGAAGGCCTTGAGACATCTGGACTAGATGACCTTTCAAGAGTTACTAGTGTTGCTTCCTTCTTTGTCAGTAGAGTGGATACTCTCATGGACAAGATGCTTGAGAAAATTGGTACCCCAGAAGCCCTTGATCTCCGCGGCAAGGTAAAGCTTGTTTTCGTTGTTGAGAATCTTACACCTCGAGTACGATTTTATAATGACACATGACAATATTATTGTTGCAGGCAGCTGTGGCTCAAGCTGCATTAGCGTACAAGCTGTACCAGAAGAAATTCTCAGGTACAAGATGGGAAGCTCTTGTGAAGAAAGGTGCAAAGAAGCAGAGGCTTCTATGGGCATCAACAAGTGTTAAGAACCCAGCTTACTCTGACACCTTATACGTTGCTCCTCTCATAGGACCTGACACTGTGAGTTTATCTTTTTTTCTGTTTAGTCTAATACAAAATTTGATGTCATATGTCTATAATGAATCTGCAATATCAACTGTTTGTAAGGTGTCTACAATGCCGGATCAAGCTCTTGAAGCATTCGTAGACCATGGAACGGTGAAGAGGACAATAGACGCGAATGTGTCGGAAGCAGAAGGGATATACAATGCATTAGAGAAGCTGGGAATAGACTGGAACAAGGTGGGTGAACAGTTGGAGGAAGAAGGAGTAGACTCGTTCAAGAAGAGTTTCGAGTCACTGCTTGGAACACTTCAAGACAAGGCCAACACTCTCAAACCAGCCACACATTGATGAAACAAACAAACAAACAAGCATAAACTATTCCACATCTTTTGAGTTCATTTTGTGTTTCTGGTTATAGTATTAAAAAATAAATGAAGAAGCTTTTGGCTTTTGCTCTTCAACTCTTATTATGAAAAGTAAAACAGTTACCGAGTGTGTGTGTTTTTTTTGTCATCTCTTCTTTATTATTATTAACCCAAACCGGGTTTTGGTTTACAATTTAAAACACATGATTAGGCCGACACAAACCGAGAGCCAAATCATATTAACCAAACCCGATACTTCAACCCATTAAGGAAAAAGGCCCACTGACTTATGTTTTTGGTCAAAAAAGGCCCAATGATTTAAAATGTGATTTATCTGTCTTAATTGTATAGGTTAATATAAGTGTGGGCAAAATATCCGGAACCGAAAAACCGGAACCGAAGAACCGAAAAAAACGGTTCCGGTTCCGGTTTCGGTTCTACCCTAAATACCCGATGATTCCTAAACTTAAGAACCATGGGTATCGGGTAGGAACCGGAACCGAACCGATAACCGATGGGTAGAACCGAAGAACCGAAATATTTTTATATACTTCGATTATTTTTTATATTTTCGGGTATTTTTTATATTTTTTATATTTTTGGCTATTTTTCTACTTTCGGGTATTTTTTATTATCCTTTTTCGGGTATTTTTCTGTTTTTAGGTATTTTTTTTAAATGTTCGGGTTTTTTTCATAATTTTGGGTATTTTTATGAATTTTTTTTGGGTATATTTTTCTGTTTTCGGATATTTTTTTCTACTTTTGGTTTGAAATACCCGGAACCGAACCGGAACCGAACTGAAACCGTAAATTTCGGATATTTTACGGTTCCTCAAACAAAGAACCGAACCGACCCGAAACCGATAGGAACCGAACTGAAATATTGAAAAGTAGTGATTGGATAATAGATTCAGGAACCGAACCGGAACCGAAATTTCGGACCCGAAACCGAACCGAATACCCGAATGCCCTGACCTAGGTTAATATACAAAAATATTAGTTTATTCTCCTTAAAACAAAAAAATTAGTTTATTCTCCTTGAAACAAAAAAAAATTAAGTGAGAAGAGACCTAGAAGAGTCTTTACAGGAAAAAAAAGGTGAGGCCTTTATCGTCTTCTTCGTCTCTACAATAACTCGATTTTTTTCATTACTACTATAATGGCGTCGATTTCAGCCTTTGGTTCCTTCCCTCCATCTCCGCTTCAATCCACAACGCTCTCCAGAGCTTCCTCCAGGACTGTACGACGCCGTTTCATCTCTCTGTTTCTTCTTCTTCTTCTCCTCTGATTTTTTTTCTCGTTTTGATTCTCAGAGATGCCGAACAACTGTGTTTGCTCGATTATCCGATCAAACAGATGGCTTCTCTTCTCAACGCTCTTCTGGTTTTAGCTTTTCTGTCGATATAATACATATACGATAAGCTTTTTATGGTTTATTGTCGTAATTGTGTATTGAACTATATAATGTGGTATTGAAAAACAGGTGAGAGTTGTGGCAGTGTTGCAAGTTTTGTAGATTTTGATCGCAGAAAGTTGTTGGTTTCTTCTTCTATTGGTTTATTGATTGGTGGCTTGGCACACGATGCTAAAGATGGAGCTTTTGCATCAGCTTCACAGTTTGCTGACAGTAAGCCTTAAGTAACATGTGTTTTTAGCATTTAAAAATTTTGATTTCTGCTTGATCATTACTTTGTTCTCTGTTTATTAGTTTGGTTGTTAGAGAGATTTGTGTTTTGGTTGGTTTAGTTGACAGTTTTTTAGCTCTGTTGACACTGAATTATGTTATGGTGTGCAGTGCCAGCGATTAGAGGGAAAGATTACGGTAAAACGAAGATGAAGTATCCGGATTATACTGAAACACAATCGGGTCTTCAGTATAAGGTCATTGCTTATTTGTGTCATATCTTACACCTTGTATAGTTTATGTTGGTTTGAACTTAGTATAAGTGGTGGTTAGATCTTTTCATGTCTTTTTAAGTTGGATATTTGATATGAGTGCAGGATTTGCGGATTGGGACCGGCCCTATAGCAAAGAAAGGAGAAAGAGTTGTGGTAAGGAAGTTTATGCATGTCTATGGTTTATATCCTTTGTGCTCAAGTTCAATGATTATAAGTTTTTAGTATGAAATACAAAATTATTGAGCTGTGTATGTCAGGTTGACTGGGACGGTTACACAATAGGTTACTATGGCCGCATATTTGAAGCACGCAATAAAACGAAAGGAGGTTCTTTTGAGGTATGTACATTGTACACCCTTTCGGTTCTTGTTGGTTTCATTAGCAATAAGGTTTCAAGCCTTGAATCTATGTGTTCGTTTTGTGAATACGTAGGGGGAAGAGAAGGAATTCTTCAAATTTACTTTGGGATCTCATGAGGTGGACGCAGTTTGATGTCTTATAGTTACTATGTGTATTTATTTACCATTTTGATGTCTTTCTTTACGGATGCTGATTGACTATGGTGTTCCAGGTGATACCTGCTTTCGAGGAGGCTGTCTCCGGGATGGCTATTGGTGGTATCAGAAGGTTCAATCTCTCACTCTTCACGTCCTGCATAAGTTTTTCATTGGGAAGTTCATTTAGTAAACAGAACCACACTTCTTTGGATGTCCCTTCTTCTTTCATGACAATGGATTGTAGAAGCTTATTATTGTAGCAATGAATCAGTTTAGTAACTAGCTTGTTTTTACAGGCTTGTTGTACCTCCAGAACTAGGATATCCGGAAAATGACTACAACAAGAGTGCACCGAGGCCGACAACTTTCTCTGTGAGCCTCTTTTGTTTGGTTTTATGTAATATATAAGAAAGACACAAGTTTTAATGCTCTGTGTTCTGTTGGGCGCAGGGACAACGTGCATTAGATTTTGTCCTGAAGAACCAAGGACTCATAGACAAGACACTTCTCTTTGATGTTGAACTCCTCAAAATCTTACCAAATTGATAATCCACAGTTCTACCCTTACCGTAGTATATATTTTTACGATGTGTTTATATACTTCAACAACACAAATTTGTAGCTCAGTTTATGGTTAGTATATAATCAAGTATGAACACAAAACTATTGTGTGACTTTGTTGTATAGCCAATGGCTGATCAATGTCAGGGTCTATCATTAATGGAGACTGCAAAAAACAAAAACAAGATGCAGTGACGCATTGTACAAGAAGAGCCTTTCGGTGAAATTAAAGTCTACCAAGTTCCAAACCGGGTAAAGAGTTTAATATTACATCTAAATATGTATATATCAAGAAACATGATCCCTCTCTTGAACGTTTAAACTGTGGACAATATGGGGACTCCCACGTGCAATTAATGCAAGTCTTTATCTACTCTTCTGTTTACTACTTACCAGCTAGCTACGTCTATTTAATTCCATCGTCTAACTTAAGCTATTACATTTATACATTTCTCTCTACTAACCAATCCCTCAAAACAATCATTTTCTTCTTTACTGATTTTTTATTATCAATTATACTCTTTAAAGTCTTCCTCCACTGTGTGTTTTAAGCTCTCTTGCCTTTTCTTTTATGAGAAAAGTTTAGTTTTTATGGGTGTTTTAGAGATTAAATCTCCAGGGAGTGTCCCTGAGACACCGGGAGGTTGTTCAAGTTCTTCAGTACATAGGAAGCAGTTGAGTGTGTTCTTCATAGAATCTGATAATAGACGTCTTGCTCTTGGCCGTGGCTATACCGGAGGAACTACTCCAGTTAACATACATGGCAAACCAATAGCTAATCTTTCTAAAACCGGTGGTTGGATCGCTGCTCTCTTCATTTTTGGTGACTAGTTGTCTTTTTCGTACATATCCTTGGAATAAAGATGATATCAATATATAGTAAGTTTCTACTTTTTTATCTTACTTTTGGTTTTGTTTGAAATGGTCTAGGAAATGAAATGGCAGAGAGGATGGCGTATTTCGGACTGTCCGTGAACATGGTAGCTTTCATGTTTTATGTAATGCATAGGCCTTTTGAGAGTTCATCAAACGCAGTCAACAACTTTCTTGGCATCTCTCAAGCCTCCTCTGTTCTTGGAGGGTTCTTAGCCGATGCATACTTGGGTCGATATTGGACTATTGCCATCTTCACTACCATGTATCTTGTTGTAAGTAATATAACTTATTCACTGGATATCATAAGGTCTCAACTTATGTGAAGGTCATGTACAAATGTTTTGAGACATGTAGTTGTGTTTAGAGTTTGATTCTGTTTTTTACATATTTGTTTTTTGTGACAAGGGTTTGATAGGAATAACATTGGGGGCAAGTTTGAAGATGTTTATACCGGACCAGAGTAACTGTGACCAATTATCATTGCTCTTAGGAAGTTGCAAACCAGCCAAATCTTGGCAGATGCTTTATCTCTACACTGTCCTGTACATAACCGGGTTTGGAGCTGCTGGTATAAGACCATGTGTATCATCATTTGGTGCGGACCAGTTTGATGAGAAGAGCGTAAACTATAAGACACATTTAGACCGTTTCTTCAATTTCTTCTATCTATCTGTCACTTTAGGTGCAATCATCGCCTTTACTTTGGTGGTTTATGTTCAAATGGAACTTGGTTGGGGTATGGCTTTTGGCACATTGGCTATAGCTATGGCCATATCTAATGCTTTGTTCTTTGCTGGCACACCGCTTTATCGGCATAGGTTGCCTGGTGGTAGTCCATTGACAAGGGTTGCTCAGGTCTTAGTTGCAGCTTTCCGCAAACGAAATGCAGCTTTCACAAGCAGTGAATTCATTGGTTTGTACGAAGTTCCAGGCTTGAAGTCTGCTATTAATGGAAGTCGTAAAATCGCTCATTCCGAAAATTTCTTGTAAGTCTTTCTTCTTTTGCATCCATCCTCCACAATAAGAAAACTTTTATACCTTACACTCCTAGCAACAACATATCACACACATCTTTGATGATTTTGTGTGTGGTATAGATGGCTAGATAAGGCAGCGCTTCAGTTGAAAGAAGATGGATTAGAGTCATCTCCATGGAAGCTCTGCACAGTAACACAAGTGGAAGAAGTTAAGATTCTGATCAGATTGATTCCAATCCCAGCATGCACTATAATGTTGAGTCTGGTCCTGACAGAGTATCTAACACTCTCAGTGCAACAAGCTTATACACTTAACACACACATACAACATCTCAAGCTTCCAGTGACATGCATGCCTGTCTTCCCAGGACTCAGCATTTTCCTCATTCTCTCACTTTATTACTCTGTCTTTGTCCCTATCACCAGGAGAATCACTGGTAATCCTCATGGTGCTTCCCAGCTTCAAAGGGTACGATTCAAATTTAGCTTTGAGCATTCTGTTTCTCGGTAGTATATTACGTATATGTTCATATCTAACACCTGTGATACTGTTTTTAAATAGGTGGGCATAGGGCTAGCAGTTTCAATCATATCAGTAGCTTGGGCTGGACTATTTGAGAACTATAGAAGACATTACGCGATACAACATGGTTTCGAGTTCAACTTCTTGATGCAAATGCCTGATCTAACAGCATACTGGCTATTGATCCAATACTGTCTCATCGGAATCGCAGAGGTTTTCTGCATAGTAGGGCTATTGGAGTTCTTATACGAGGAAGCACCTGATGCTATGAAGAGTATTGGTTCGGCTTATGCTGCGCTAGCAGGAGGTTTAGGGTGTTTTGCTGCCACCATTTTGAACAACATCGTCAAGGCTGCGACTAGGAACTCTGATGGGAACTCGTGGCTATCGCAGAACATAAACACAGGGAGATTCGACTTTTTGTACTGGCTGCTCACTCTTCTAAGCCTTTTGAATTTCTGTGCTTTCTTGTGGTCAGCTCATAAGTACAAGTACAGAGCTGTTGAAACAGAGGAAGAGAAGAGTAGATCATCTCTTTAAAGACATACATTTGTGTGTTCTGCTCTGTTATGTTCTGTCCTGTTCTGCTCTGCCTATTATTCTTTTTTTTATGGAAAGCAACAGTAAAATGTAACTCTTCCTGTTCTGTTAACAATCTGGTTTATAGTAATATCAGTTATATGGTATGGACTTGCAATCAACTGTAAGTGCAAAGCAAGTCTAAATATAACCTTAAACCCTGTCATATAATGTGTTTTCACCGGCTCGAGTGTAGCTCATGAAGCTCCCACGATGAAATTTTCCGGCTTATAAACTTTGAAACAACCGTCCTCTCCAATATCCGCAAGGCTTCTTCGTTTTTCACAGACCTCGGAGTCTTGTACTGACTCACAGAAGAGCCTTGAGACACAAAGAAATTCAAGAGCTCGTCGAAAGTGCCGCACTTGACAAGTTTAATCTCAAGTGGTCCAATGTTCTTATCAATCTTTCTTCCTTTTCGGTACACCGAGTCTAGTGATTCCTCAACGGTGAGGCAACATTCTTCCATAACATCGGTGTTTAGCTCGACCTTTGCGTCCTTGACTTTGCTTCCGAGCTCCCAATAGAGTACATAGTGTCCTGGAAACGAGGAGGAATCCACACGGCTAGTGAAATCTATGAGCATCAAGTCATGTGGCTCTAGTAAGAGCTTCGCGTTTGTCACTGCCTTGAGGAGATCATCTTCGTAGGTCTTTTCCATGTCGATGCTCAGAACAACTTTATGTCTTCCCACGAAATGAAACTGCGGCGCATTGTTGTAGAAACTAGTCACTCTTAAAATATCTCCTAAACGGTATCTATATAGACCTGCAAAAGAATCATATATAAACTTTGCTAAAACTACACTTATTTTGAAACGAAGAGAGTAACAAACTTACCAGAAAACGTTGTAATAACAGGTTCATAATCGTGTCCGATTTTAACATCAACAAGATCCACAACTAAAGAGTTCTTTGCAGAATCATGACCAGGTTCTTGATGGTCTTTCTTGATCTCCAAGAACTCAAAATACGCCAAACATGGAACAATGGTGTAGGACACATCACAAGGCTTACACAAAGGATTCATATTTACACCAATGAAACATTCGGAGCTACCATAAAACGACGAAACCAAAGGAAGACCACCACCATAGAACTCAAGAATCGGTATATACTGTGCCATTGAACCGGTAACAACGGTATCAATGCATTTAGCATTTGACCATAGTCTCTTAACTATTGCCTCCCATGATTTTTTACTACATTCTTCCTCTATCAAACTTGCTAGTTCTTGATTTGGACCGGTAAGGAACTTACCAATCCCTGAAACACATTGAGTGTCAGTGATCCATTCGCTAACACGACCAGTCCTTATGTTCGAGCATAACTCGGTCCAATGATCTTCCAAGAACTTGATAACTTTGAGTAAAGAAGAAGCAAATGGTGCACCAATACGACCTACGTTTTCTCGTTGTAAAAGTCCACAAAGTAATTGGCAGTACATGCTTTGTGTAGTGTCAGGACAAGTCGAAATCTGATGCGGGCTAACTTGTACTCTATCCCTATAAAACCATATAACAACACACAATAAAGACACACTAGGAGATAAAATGTTATGTAGTAACAAAGTTTTGAAATGTTTTTTACCAAAGAAATGAAGTGGTTGGATTAGCATTTTTCAAAACAGAAGTGGTCATAGTCCTGACCATTAAGCCAGAGGAGGTTTCGCTTTCGCGTGTCACGAAGTAAAATATGAGCGATTTTCTTTCGCTTAGCCCTTTGATGTGCCTGCAAGAAGTAACAACAAAGATTTAGGTGTATATCACACACAAAAATAAGATACAACTTGGAGGTTAAAACTCTGTCTTTTTACTTGTAGATTAGAGGTTTATAAAGAGATGTAAACAAAATCCTCTGTTCTGATTCCTCTGCAGTCAAAGGAATCAACTTTCTAACTCCTCCTGAAGTGCCTGAGCTGCAATACAAACAAAAACAATCTCTATACTTCAATCTATTTTGCATACTTAATATTTACCAAACTCTAAATTTATGCTCTGACATAACCTAAATATACTAAATCAAATAAAAACATAACCTAACCATGATCTCGGTTTAGGGTAACGTAAGAACCTATAGATTTCAACTTTTGAATGAAACTTTATTAAAATTACTTTAGTTATCTCATATTCACATACATAAGGTATTACCTGGCTAATAGAACAACGATAGGTCGATCACATATGAGATCAAAGGATTCTCCATTAGCGATACGATCAATATAAGACTTATAATCTTCGTAGGTCACAATGGGTAGATTCTTCTTGAAGCTTTCTTTATCGACTTTCCCATTTAGGAAACTTTTCACGTACTTACTTTCAACATTACGTGTAAGTATTGCTTCCAACACCGATTCTTGAATCTGTTTAGCGTTAATGGTCACATCTTCAAGAACGGATAAACAAGCTTTTGGATTTGTTGGATCGAATTTTGGTAACATGTTTATGTTGCTTTTTTGATTTGTATGTCAAAACAATGACAAAAATTGAAACCTTAATTTTTGCTTATTGTGTTGTAATATCCGTTAATCACGAGTGTAACTTTTTGGTATTATGTGACACGACCGGTCACATAGGGGAGTTTTAGAATTTGAATGGTACTAATTAATATCCCATTTTTAGAATGATTATTTTGACTGGTAGACTAAGTTAATTAGGAGGAATTTTAATTTGAGGATGTAATTTGAATAAATTTTGAATGTTTTTTTAGTATACTATTATCATATTTTTTTCTATTAAAAGCCATTTAACATAAATCAAATTTTGTATCTATCATACTTTTGGGGTAGAAATGTGTTAAGTAGTATTTTTAAAAAAAATAAACAAAACCAGTACTAATTAAAGATGTACATATTGTGAAGTGTATAAACCATCAACATAATTAGAGTTGCAATCTTTCATGTGCATGCAAAGATAATCATTGTATATAATATCTGGCATAATTCCACTATCCATTATTGTATCAAACTCAAAGTAGCCGCAAATTTTGAAAATTTACCGAAGCCGAAAGCCTGCTTAAAGTATCTTGTCACAGATACCCACCGTACGTCCAAGTCAATATAAAAAAAGATAACACTTCAAAACTAGCTAAAATAATATAATTATATATATAAGATAGATTCAAAACTCGTTTTCAACTTATTCTCTGGCTGAATCATTTTATGTATGATTATAAAGTTGACATTTCACTTTTTGAAAGAAATATATTTTCAAAATAAATGACAAATTTGTCACACGGTTAAAATAGTCGGGCCCCACAAAATTATTAAGTATCCCTCTTTTGTTCACTCTCTAAACACTGATACTTGCACTTTTCGTTTGTTGGTTCTATTGACACGTGACGGTCCGCGATTAGTGCAATTAATTATTCGCCGTAAGTAGCCCTATAGAGTGAAACACTTCAAGAAAAATAAATTTGGAAAGATAATTAAATTGGGAACGAGAGATGATTAAAGTGGGGTCATGGAATCTAGATGATGGCCCTCAAAATAACACACACTTGACGTAACCCCCAAGTTGCATGGGACCCATTTTTATGTGTGCCTTTGCGCATGCCAGAAAGGCAGAAACCTCTCAATAAACTCTTTTACTGATCTATCTACATCATCTCATCTATAATTATTATATATATATATATAAACTATTAATTATCTCAATTCATAAGCTAGCTAGAGAAAGTGGACAGAAGAACGCGAATCATGCGAACTGTGAATATCAAATATTGTAGTTTATAATTTCTCAATATTTAGTATGTACCTTTCCAATTTCTAAAAGTTTTTTAAAATAAAATAAAAATATGTGGTACGTTTTACATAAACGTGTCACATGTATGATGTATATGTTATTTTGTGGTGAATGTAAGGTGGAATATTACACATTTGCGCGCATGAAATATTCTGAAACGATCCACGAGTAAGTCCAATCAAACTCAGAGGGTATATATAAACAGTGAAAAGATACAAAAGTGTTTAAAGTACTATCTTTGGTGGGCCATGCTCGATCTAAATCTCAAAACTCAAGTTTGCTTGTCCTACTCGCACATGTGCCAATAATCAATAATAATATATTTTTGAAGAATATTGACGAACGATTTATGTGTAAATTCATGCACAGAAATTCGTTCCCAAAAAAAAGACACATGAATATGTGGAAAGATTAGCATCACTACTTTTCTATTAAAACACTTTCTTGTTTTTTTGTGAAATATATATTTTAAACCAAAACAAGAAAGTCTCATATTTACACAGATGAACACGTTTTGTGTTTCTTAAAAAATGATTAGCGATCGTGATATTCGTAATGATCATCTGTGACTGTTTAAACTCACTTAAAACCTAACACGTTAGCTTTGTCTTTTCCACGAGTTTTTTTTTGTTTTCTACATCCAAAACATTATTCAGTAATATACTAAGAGCATGATTATCCATTAGAGTGAAAAACACCTCTCTAATTTTTTTTTTTTAATTTTTTTAATTTTCTTTTTCAAAAAAAAAAAGTAAAAATGGACCAATCGTGGGCCACCACGTGGCAGTGGGACCCGCGAATAGTTAAGAAGTGACTCTTATATTGGATTTTTTTGGAATCAACTCTTGTTTAGTTTTGTGGGTCCCACAGCTAAGATGTGGGTGAAGATGTACCTATATTAATGCTCTAATATCCAAATTTGACTAACAATCAAGAATAAAAAACAAAATGCTACACATACATGCACCACTCTTCTCATTCAACATTTTATTACAACATCTCCTATAACCCGAATTAGAAACAAATGTTACTAAAATCCAAAAAAAAACAAAAAAAAACAATTTATATAAGTACTGATATAACAACAATATAATGATAACTAGATTATTCTCTTGGGTAGTTATAATAATTGTAATAACTATAATTACTCTTCTCGTCCTCACGCTCATGTTGTTGTTGTTGTTGCTGCTGCTGCGACTGTTGTGAAGTTAACGAAGAAGAAGAAGATGCTGAGAAAGGCTGTTGTTGCTGTTGACTAAAGAGACTCGAAGTGTAGTATGATAAGTCAACGTCATTATCACTCGTAAGCAACTGTGCGTATTGAAGTATGTCTTGGTTATAAGTCGTTGGCCACGTAGTAGTAGTAGTAGCTGATGAGTTCATTGATTCATTACCTCTTCTTGGTGCATGATGATGATCAATAGAGGATTGTGATGCCACGTAGGTCGTTGTGGTCGACGATGGGCCTTGGACACGTTCGGGGAAGTTTAGTTTAGCTTTTGTGCCTTTGAATTTTAAGGCGGCTCGGTCATAGGCCAAAGCAGCATCTTCTGCTGTCTCGAATGTTCCGAGCCAGACACGAGCTGCTTTTTTCGGGTCACGAATCTCGGCTGCCCATTTGCCCCATGGTCGTTGCCTTACGCCTCTATAGTGTCTTTTTCTTGGTTGGTCTTCAAGTACATGTAAACCAATAATGATTGCATGAAAAAAACAATGATTTATTGCATGTGCAGTTTAATATGCATGCGAAGATACTACGTGTGATTTCACTTAATTATTAGTCACAAGAATAGTTTAAGGAAAATACACTTTCGATTTTTATTACTTGAAAGAGAGAGAAATTGATGCATTAATTAATACCACTTAGCTAGGATGCGTCGTCAAATTATGTAATTTATGGAACTTTGCACAAAATACTAATTAATACTAGACATTCCTCTTACAAATTTTAGTTTTTCAACATATAATTTAGATGGATTATATATATTTCATTTTGAAATTCAATATACATACATGTAGGCTAGAGTCTAAGACCGTGCGTGGTCAAAGTTAGTCGTATTTAGTAAGGTAAGAAGCCAGATATATATATGTTTGAAAAGTTAAAACATGGGAGGTTAATAATAAAAATATTATCTATTTTGTACTTTCAAACAAATCTAACATGTAATAAAATAATAGGATAGCCACGTAGTATGATCGGTAATTCAATTCAAAGACAGAAAGAAGGAAAAGTTCTTTACGGAAAGTAAATTAAATATGACAAAAGATGCATTGAACATAAACCTAACCTATACAAATTCCTTTTTTCTCCTAACTTAATTAAGAAAATCGAAAAGGGTTTTGAAATTAATTGCAATTAAGTACTTAATTAGTTACTTAGCTTATAATAAACAACGATTTAGTGAGTAATTATACCTTGGTCTTGTTGGTCCGATTTAAGAAACTCTTGTTTGACCGGCGGGTTTGAACTTTCTTGGCCCGGATAGTCAATGACACGGCTGAAAGATGAGATCATGGCCGTGACATCAGACTCGTTCCACGACGACGGATTATTCTCCTCCGCCGATGTTTCCGGTGGAGCCACTCCTTTTCCATACCTCCGATCCACTTTTACAAACTATCTACGTAACACACACACACACACAAACAAACAAGTACGTGTATATATATGTACAAGATTTTTAAGAAAGCTATAAATTTATCACTATTTGATTGTAGATTTATTAGAGAATTTTAAATGAAGGCTTGGCTTGGTGATGAACAACAAGTTGGAAGTAAATAAGGGTTTTCTTAGACTCGAGAGTATATTATTTGACTATATTATGATGATGAGAGAAGATGTGAGAAAGGGTTTATAAAGAGAAGGATCTAGGAAAGGATAATATTTTAAGTGATATATATAATAATAATAATAATAATATGATAGTTATAAGCTTTGGAATGGTGCGGGGTGGGACCGTACATTGAGTTCATAGTTCTCTTTTTCTTTTTCGCTATCTTTATTTTTTGGGCTAATATGCTTCGCATGTTAATTTGTGTAGTAGCATTCAAAAATTATAAAGGAGTGCTATGAAACATTTTATTCAAGAGTATGTTTTGTCTTTATAGCTATAAAAAAATGTTATTTTGTTGGGTTCTATTGCATTATCATTCCTATGTAAACAAAAACGTTTCAACCTGTAAATCAAACTGATTCAAATGTTTCAAACAAAAATATCTATGGGCTTTGAAAAAGCCCAAAGCCCATTACTATAATAAAACCCATTTCAAATACTCTGTTTTCTGTTATGTTTGATAAAAAATCCTCTGTTTTCAAATAAAAGAAGACAGAGATATTTGTTATTGTCAATGTTGTGTTCCAATATTACAAAAGAAAATGAAGAAAAAAACAAGTACATACTACACAGCATAAGATAAAACAAATATTCAAGTACTAAAAGAATCTTGCAACAACACATGCCTCAATAAACTCCAAGGCCTTTTCTGATTTAATGCACCTAGGAGTCTTGTATTGACCAGTGGAAGCACCTTGTGTGATAAAAAAGTCCATAAGCAAATCAAACGTTCCTTGACGCACCACTCTTATCTCCATAGGCCCTACCGAACCATCTTTGAACCGACATCTCTTGTAAACATTGTCAAGCGAATCTTCCATCACTAAACAACACTTGGAGAATGTTTCTTGGTTAAGCTCCAAGTACTTCTTCTTCTTCTTCTCCTCTTCTTCTTCTTCTTCTTTGGCCTTTACTTCCAAGTATATCACATAGTGACCCGGAGATGTTGAAATGTCGGCATAGCTAGTAAAGTCTACTAGAGTGTGATCCGATGAATCGAGAACAATCTTTGCTTGATTTACCGCCTTGAAAAGATCTTCTTCGTTGGTTTTATCGGTGTCGATGCTCAAGACAACGTTCTCTCTTCTTACAAACTTAAATTGAGGCGCGTTGTTGTAGAAACCAGTCACTAGTAAAAGATCTCCCACTCTCATTCTATACAAACCTGTTAAAACATTAGTTAAAAGTTAATAAAAAAAAAACTATGTAAAAGAAAACAAGATTTGGTTTCTTGAAATCATTAATTTGATGTTTTATATTAAGCTTACCGGCGAAATTCGTGACCACGGGTTCATAAGTACATCCAAGTTTAACATCTTGAAGGTCAACAACATCGCGATTGTCTCCATCCATTGTTATGAACTCAAAGTAAGACATGTTTGGCATGAATGTATAAGAAACATCTTCTGGTTTGCACAAAGGATCAAGATTGATACCAAAAGTAGTCTCCGACGAACCGTAAGTCGTTGAAACCAGAGGCAAGTCGTTGCAATAGTAGTTCAAAGTAGGAACATATTGTCCCATTGAACCGGTAACAACGGTTTCAATATATTTAATGTTAGGCCATAGCCTATTGACTATACCTTTCCAAGAACTTTGGTTGCATATCGTTTCGATTGCCTCTGCTAAGTCAGGACGGGGTCCACCAAGGACCAAAGATACCGATTCTCGACAGCCGAGGTCGGTGATCCATTCGCTGGCGTGGCCTGATCGGATGTTTGAACAAAACTCTTCCCAATAAATTTCAAGAAACTTGATGGCACGGACCATGACCGATGCGAAAATCGAACCCATTCTAACAACTTCGTGTCTTTGGACTAGACCACAAAGCAGATGGCAGTATAGGCTCTGTTTGTTGTTGGGACATACTATGACTTCATCAGGGCTTGTGTATGAGTAATACCAGTTAGATGGTCGGTTCTTGAAATAGTCGCTTTTGATGTAACTGCTTGTTGCGACTCGAGCAGGTAAGCCAGAAGGAGTCTCTAGTTCTTGTTTAGTGAAAAGAAACATCATTCCTTTTCCTTCTTCTAAACCTTTCACATGCCTAAACAAACACAAAGAAAATAAAAATCAACATGGGTTTGGTCCAAAATATTAGAAAAAAATGTTTAAAGTGAAAAATATTAAAACTTACTTGGTTATAACATGCATACGAAGATCATAGATAAATGTTAAATTGTCTAAATACTTTGTGTTCCATGGCATCATCTTTTGTGCTCCACCCGAAGTTCCCGAACTTTAAGAGCAAAATTCAATTCAAGAAGTTAGTTTTTTTCTAAACAAGAAAGAAACTATTACATAAAGACAAGTGATCTTGATTCTTGTATGTGTGTGTACCTTAGCAAGAAACCGGTAATGGGTCGGGCAGATATGACTTGTGATGATTCTCCGTTAACGACACGGTCAATATAAGGCTTAAAATCCTCATAAGTAACCACCGGTACGTTCTTCTTGAAAAGCTCTTTGTCGAAGTTTTCGGGGAGAAAACGTTGGAGATACTCTGTTTTTGCATTGAGTGTGAGTATATCTTCCAACAATATGTCTTGTATCGGTTTAACGTTGAAAGTTAAATCATTCAACTTCTCTTCTAGGCTTTCGTTGATGTTGGAGATTGGCTTCATGTTTTGGTTATGTGATCTTAGCAAGAAAGGAAAGAAATGTTTTGGTTATGTGATGAATGTTAGTTAATATGAAAAGAAAGAGAGAACGGTTTGGTTTTATTTATAGCAAACGATGTAGAAGTTGGTGAGTCTAGGTCATGTTTAAATGATATTATAACCGTAGATAAGTCTATTGGATTTATTTGTGAATTGACTTCCTTGTAATTTCTTAGTTCTAATACTATGTTATAAATCTAATAAATCTCTTCTACTATATAAAAACCTTTCTGTGAAAATTTAATAATTGTAAATTGTGAATCATCTTGATTCCATCTTTTATGTCCAATTCTATAAAACTCTTCATCCAACCTGGTTTTTTTTCTAATCATATCCAACATTTTTTTAAACGAGCCTTAATATTTTTTTTGTAAAGATGAATATTATAAAAATTGTAATTTTTTTTTTTAAAATGCAACATTTATCAATTATAAGTTAGTCAACATTTTCCATTTTTCTGGTATATGTTTCAAAAGTCGGAAAACGTGATTCCACGAGAAATTTCTGCATGAAATTCTTCTTCCAATTTACTTTGAAAATATATTACGATAAGAATAGGAACTACAAAGAGAGTTCAAAATTATAATAACGTTTTTCTTCTTCTTTGGTCAACCATTTTAAAAGTATTTAGTTTGTGACTCTTCCAAGTCGATGGAGACTAGAAATTACAAACGAAGTTTCAAAATATTATATTATTCAATATGATTAGTATTGTTTACTGTAATAAATAAAATGTGATTATAAAATGAAATTTGTGTAATGCATGAGAATTTTTAATCTCACCTTAAGGCAGTAGCAGTCTCTACTCTCTTCTCAACTCAGTAACAATGGATTCTTTCTTTTTTTTGGAAATTTGTTAAATTGTATTAAATCAAAACAAAAATAGTAAAAAAGTAAATAAAAATAGAGAAATTCACAAAACTACACCCTTTCAACCCTCCCTTCACAAAACTATACCTAATTCAATATTTTCACAAGTTTACACCCTTTCAAAATTTTAAAAGCTTGATTTACCCTTTTAAAAATTATCAAAATTAAAATATTTTCATTTGGGTTCGCTAATTAGTGTTTAGGGTATAGTATTAAGGGGGTAAGATTGTTTGGGTAGGGTTTATTTGGATTTAATTTTGAGTGTTTAGGTGTAGTTTTGTGAAGTATTTTGGAAATGGTGTAGTTTTGTGAAATGTAATTCAAATGATGTAGTTTTATAATTCTCCCATAAAAATAATACAATAATAATAAAGACAATAATAATAACAACAACAACACAGTACTCTATATATAATGTTTTTTGTATCCAAAAAACTCCAACATTGTTAATTTATATTAATTCATTAAAATTCATATGAGTTTCAGTAAAACTCCAACTCTAATATATACGAATTTCATTAATTTATTGTTAACTACTTTTCTAAAATAAAAATATTTAATTATGCAAATACTAATTGCTAGTAAATTTACAAAATACAGTAGTCAAATAATCATAGGTTCCAACAAATTTCCAATAAATTAGTGGACTTTGTGAAGTAGGGACGAGACTTGACGGATATTGCCAAGAAAAACTTAGGAAAAAGAAAAACAATATTCCATTGTAAACAGTAGCGTTGAAACTTGAAAGTCATTTTTTAATTGGTTAATTAGCAATAAGAACTTTAGATTATCAACTTCAAGTCGCCTTTATTTTTTAATATATACATACACAACATGTTTAAAGTCATCACTTACTAGACTCAACTAAACAAATATTAAATTTTTCAAATGACTTAAAATATGTGACCTTGTTATCCATGAGATGGTTGTCAAGTTTAAGAAAATATAATGGTTGTTATGTTACCATCATATGTCTATTTTTCATAGTAGCGTAACGATTTAAAATTTAATGTAAAAGATGTATTGCATGGTTGTTAAAGAAGTCACATTTATCAAAGATAGTCTCAAAGGCAACAACCTATTTAGAGTCTTTTCTTACCATGTTACCATTACCTTTTTTGCAGTCACTTAATTGGGTAAAATAAGAACAAGTCAAGTAATCCAAAACCCATCTTAAGTATAATGCTAAAAGAGGGATGCTCTACATGTTTTGCATCTACTTTCAAACAACTTGCACGTAGCTCCCATTTCATCTACCATACGCAATCTCCCTAAAGGGCGATAGATTTTCGGATGAGATCAGACATCTGTTTCATCTACACTTTGCTTGGCACGATATTGACGACCATTGTTCTTGTGTAAACTGGTGCTTCTCTCTGAATCTCCTATTTCGATATTTTCATCTTCTGTTGTTTCGCATGGTCTCTCATCTTCTGTAACCTGGCAAGCTACGATAGGCTTTGTCTCGATAGAGTTACTAGTACTGTCTTCTTTTACGTCCTGGGACTTCTTCTGCGGAGTAAAGGAGACTTTTTCAAGTGATTCTGGCTCTGAAATTTCTGATCCTTCAACGGCCTTGGGTATGTCCATGTACTCTTGTTGTGGTTGGGACTTCTCATTAGATTCAGAAGATAGATCAAAGCTGTAACAAGTGTATTTCGACGGATTTACCAAGTAATCCGGTATACAAGCACCAGTTTTACCCTGTTGCATTACGGGTTTTAAGGAGGCAGACGCTGAACAAGTATCTTCAGGCTTCTTGGATGTTTCTTCGGACTCAAAATCAAACCTGACACGCTTACTTGTCTTTGCTTCTGAGCTTGAACTGTTCTCCTTCTTTTTGAGTATAGGTTTTGGTGGCACAGTTTTGGAAGATTCTTCAGAGTGTGGCTCTTTACTTTTCGAGGGGTGATCGGCTGAAGAATTAAGTTTGTTAGCCTCGCTTTCGTCTTCCTTCAGCCTAATTTTTGCAGCAACATGGTTAGCACGAGGATCCCGAATCCGCTTGCGCTTACCAGAAGATTTGGAAAGGACACCTTTCATAGGTAAGCCTTTGTCGTCATTCTCGTCATTCTCTTTGCCTAGGGCGACTTTATCATACTCATCTTCTTCTTCCTGCATCAACAAGCAAAGTTTTCAACAGAATTTTTGATGAAAGAAAACGACTAACACCAAATTTCCATCAACCAAAAACAAAAGGCAAAGAAACAGACCATCAATAATCAAAAGTAGCTATATCTTTTCCAAATAAGCCTAACATTATTACAAAGAAACAAAAATCTAACATGTCCATTAGTCCATATATGTAGAAGATTCACATTCAAATCACACCAAAATTTGTGTACAATGTACAGTAAAGATCAATGCTCTTCCATTTATCAGACTAAGACTAATGATATGAACACATATGGCCAACATTGTTCTCTATTCTAAGCTAATATGAGTAAATCGATTCCTAAATTTGTCTTACCTCGTCATCGAGAGTGCGATCAAGCCCCATGGAAGCTCTGATACTCCACTCATCATCGAAAACCTCGTTATTAACATCATCCTCCTCCTCAAAGGGCTTAGTGCTCGAGATCTTCTGCTGTTTCAACAACTCGTCGAACGATGAAGCACAAGGCATATCTTCCCTGTCGTACGAAGCGAGTGGCTCACGATTCCACTCACGCTTCTCCACTTCTCTGCCGGGGAGAGACCACACCGAGGAAGATCCCGATTGAGTTTGGCGTGACGCAGCCGCCGAAGCAGAAGACGTGGCACGAGAGAAAGCTAGAGATCCGAAGATCTTATCGACGCGAGACTGGAAATCTCCGTCGGCGGATCCAGACGACGACGCCATCGAGAGGCAAAATCGATCGGCGAGGGAGGAAGGAAGAAACTAAACCGCCTAGAGCTTGATCCTTTTTAATTATTTATTTTAATTAAAGAAATAAAAGAAGATAAAATTTAAAAAGCCTTTATAAATGGGTATTTTATAAGTTGGGCCTATGGTAGAAATTCCCATTTTTGTGGCCTATGGGTTTGTATAATTTTAAATTTGATAAAAAAACTAGATTTTGCAATCCGTAGGCCTGTGTTCAGGTCTAATGAAATGAAAGAGGGGACAGCTAAAAAGAAAAGAGAGATCTACAAATATATGTGTCACGGTATCGTATTAGTAGACAAATAGCAATATGTCGTAAATCATATGAAATCTAAACGTACTATAATATGATCTGAGAATCAGATAGGATATTAGATTAGGATTTAATTAGGACAATTAGTAATTTTTAACATGCTGATCACTTTCAAGACGAATATATAATGTTTTCTTTATAATTCTTTTTAGATAAAAGGTGTAATCGGGTAATGATTAAACAATTTTCTAGCAGCTGGACTAGAAGAGATTATATGCATTTTTAATTACACAATGCGTTTTTTTGAATCTCATAAAAAGGTTAAATCTTGGTGTCCATTTTTCCTAATTATCTCACTTTCCTTTTTCCTTTGATGAATTTACAAAACTACATCATTTCAACTATTCCTTCACAAAACTACACCTAATTCAATATTTTCACATATTTACACTTTTTCAAAATTTTGAAAGTTTGATTTACTATTTAAAAAATTACCAAAATTAAAATCTTTTTATTTGGATTCGCTAGTTAGTGTTTAAGATATAATATTAAAGGGGTAGGATTATGTAGATAGGGTTTATTTGAATTTAATTTTGAATATTTAGGTGTAGTTTTGTAAAGTAATTTTGAAATGATGTAGTTTTTTGAAATGTAATTCAAATTTTGTAGTTTTGAATGTTTAGGTGTAGTTTAATTTTGAATGTTTAGGTATAGTTTTGAAAGTAATTTAATTTTGAATGTTTAGGTGTAGTTTTGTAATTCTCTTTTCTCCTTTTTTCCATTTTCCTTTTGGAAAATAAAAATAAAATATTTAAAATAAAATATACCCCACTGACCTCTCTGTCTCTCCCGAAACAAAAGGTAATGGAGAAGCAACAACAGGACGGGTCCCATAAGACCCTTTTCTCTTAACCCTCGATAAGCAGCGCGTTTAATACACGCGCATCGTTACATCCCACTTCTAAGCATTACTCGCGCCTTAAAGCGCGTGAGGTACGGGGGATTAGCATCAGTCCTTGTGTTTCTTCTCTCACTGTTACAGAGAAAAAGCACAGTCAGTCATATCTTTTTCCCTCCCTTTTAATTAGCTACCTTGAAACGACGTCGTATCTTACCCAAGCCTCCCGATCTCCGGCGGCACAGTTTCTTTCTCCGCCTTTTCTTTATTAAATCTCACGAAAACGGTGAAGTTTTATTTCTTCTTTTTTCTTTCTCTTCTCCCGAGACACTTCCTCTTTAAATTATTAAAACCCTCACTGTTTTTTCCCTTTATTTTCTCGCTCGATTTCATTTCACTGAGGGTTTCGTTTAGAAAAAACCAGCTCGAGACTCGCGAAGATCATCGGGCTTTGTTTTTGATATTTCGAGAAGCTTAGCTGAAGAAGAAGAAGAGGATCTTATTTTTCTTTTTTCCCCTTTATGGAGTCGATGTGAGTAATAGCAATTTCAGGTCTATTTGTTTAGAAGAAGAAGAGGAGGAAGTAATTATTAATATTAGCTCAAAAAATGCATTTTACCAAGCTTGATGACTCTCCTATGTTCCGGAAACAGGTTTGTTTCTACTCTTTAATCTTGGTTGGGTCCGTTCTACGTTTGTCTTCATGTGTGGAGCCTTTTAGCGTCTTAGGTTTGATTTTGTATCATATTAGGCAAGATTTATTCATATACAACTTTTTGGAGCCATTAGGATATGCTTTTTGTCTGAAAATTTTTGGGTGTTCACCTACTTGTGTACCCCAAAAGTAGAGTGGAACTTCACTAGAAAGTTACTACTAATTTTTCACTTGAGAATTTGCTTTAAGATTTTGGCTACTTGGACAGCCTATTCTTGATTTAGTAAGCTCATGTTGCTTGCTGGTTTAGCCGGAGTTTTGATACATATACTCAAATTCTGTTCAAAACTTGCTATGTTCTTTTCGCATTGTGTATTTTGCCTTCCAGTTGTGTGGTTATGTTGATATCTTTATCCTGAAACAGTTACAAAGCATGGAGGAGAGTGCGGAAATACTGCGGGAAAGAAGTATCAAATTTTACAAAGGATGCCGCAAATACACGTATGCAATTAAATTTTCACAAACTTATAGGATTCTAGCTTTACATTCAGAGTTTTATTCTGGCTCAAGGTGACATGAGAACATATCTTCTAACATGTAGATTGTTCTTCATTTTCAGTGAAGGGTTAGGCGAGGCATATGATGGAGACATTGCTTTCGCAAGTGCACTGGAAGCATTTGGTGGAGGCCACAATGATCCAATAAGTGTGGCTTTTGGAGGTATGACTGACTTTACATAGCCTATCTAAACTCTCAGTTGCATATAGTCTGTTTATCCCCACAAGCCTTAGTTTGTCCAAAATAGAGTCGCTTTTGCTGCTCTTCCCCTCCCCTCTCTCTTTGCTAGGTTGCTATATTTACCGAGGTTGATGAAATATCTCAGTTGAAAGTTAGAAAATAAAACTAGTTTATCAAAGGTGCTTATAGACTCTAGCTTGCTATGCCAGGGCCTGTAATGACGAAATTTACCATTGCATTGAGGGAAATTGGGACTTATAAGGAAGTTCTTCGGTCGCAGGTATACTAGTTTGCTTCACCTGAAGACATGAAATAGATTTCCAGATTAGATCATTTCTTATCAGTCTAGGTATTCTTTTTGATGAGTTCTCATTGACAGGTGGAACATAAACTGAACGACAGATTACTTCAATTTGCCAATATGGACTTGAATGAGGTTAAGGTATATGATGCATGCTTTCTTCTTGGCTGAATATTCAAATTTTGAGTAACACTATGCTAGTTATATATCCAAGTGTATCACTGGGTATTAGTAACGACTAGAATATCTATGAAAGAGTGTATGAGTAGAAAAAATATAAAGACCGCCAGAGGTTTGCCAAGAGGCATTTCATTTAATATAGTATACATTTTGTCTAGTCCAGATTTTTTTTCATTTTCTCAAGGAAGGTTGGGATGACAAGATTATACATAGTTATGGTCTCCTGAGATAATTTTTTTGCCACAGGAAGCTCGAAAGCGCTTTGACAAGGCTAGTCTTACTTATGATCAGGTATCCCTTTGTTCCGAGTTGTTTTTGTACTTTCCCTCTGTTGAAATGGTTTGCATTAAAAAGATTGGTCTCACAAAATGAGAAGATTATATTGTGCTTTAGGCCCGTGAGAAGTTTCTATCTTTGAGGAAAGGTACAAAAAGTGATGTTGCTGCTGCTTTAGAACAGGTATGGTGCATGATTTTGGTAAAGCTAGTTGTTTCATATATTTGAATATTATGTTTTTGTTAATTTCTCTATGCTGTAACTAACACATTCGGCACTGTCAGGAACTTCACACTTCGAGGTCTATGTTTGAGCAAGCTCGATTCAACCTTGTAATTTTCTTTTGATACATCTTCATTATATATTTCAATTCTTCATACCTTTGGTCACATTCTTGCTACTGTTGTCTAACCTTTTGTTTTTTCCCCTGATCTATGCTCAGGTGACCGCTCTTTCAAATGTTGAAGCTAAGAAAAGGTTTGAATTTTTAGAAGCAGTCAGCGGAACGATGGATGCACATCTCCGGTATTTCAAACAGGTAAATTTTTGGCTTTTTCAGAATTTTAAGATGATCTGAAAAGGTATATAGCCAAACCTGAATGTGGCTGCTTTCAGGGTTACGAATTACTGCATCAGATGGAACCATATATCAATCAGGTTGGTTTACTTTTAGAATTCTCTTCTAAGACTATATATGAGTCTTCATATGTCACTCAATATATCTCAATATCTTTTTATAGGTCTTGACCTATGCACAACAATCTAGAGAAAGATCCAATTATGAACAAGCAGCACTTAATGAAAAGATGCAGGAGTACAAAAGACAAGTTGATCGAGAGAGCAGGTACGGTTCAAATGGTTCTAATGGATCCCCAAATGGAGATGGCATACAAGCGATTGGTAGAAGCTCTCACAAAATGATAGATGATGTAATGCAATCTGCTGCAAGGGGAAAGGTTGATTGATGTCCTTTTACATATGAATGTGACATCTTCAAATAGTGATATTAACGTTTCTTGGTGCTTCAGGTGCAAACAATAAGGCAAGGCTATCTCTCTAAACGGTCTTCAAACATGAGAGGAGACTGGAAAAGACGGTTTTTTGTTCTTGACAGCCGGGGAATGTTGTACTATTACCGAAAACAATGTAGCAAACCATCTGTGAGTTTGTGTTTAATATATTATCTTTATTTATAAAAAAACTGAATAAGCAAACTGTATGGTATTGATTTCGTAAATTATCTTCTTGAACTATTCTTTGCACACTTTGATTTATGTATTTGATGTGTAGGGGTCTGGCAGCCATCTCTCTGGACAGAGAAATAGCTCCGAACTTGGGTCTGGACTTCTAAGTAGGTGGCTTTCCTCGAATAATCATGGTGGGGTTCATAATGAAAAATCTGTAGCCCGTCATACAGTGAACTTGCTTACCTCAACAATCAAAGTCGATGCTGATCAATCAGATCTGAGGTTTTGCTTTAGGATCATTTCACCTACAAAAAACTACACATTGCAGGTTTGATTCAGAGTTTTTGTTGCTGCCATAAACCTTCAATGTTTGCTTGTTTGCAACGACTTTTAATAGTTTTCACTCAGTGTTAATTTATGTTTGTCATTGCAGGCTGAGAGTGCACTTGATCAAATGGATTGGATAGAAAAGATCACTGGGGTCATTGCATCACTGCTTAGTTCTCAGGTCCCTGAACGGGTAAGTATTATTAGCATTCCTTTGCATGACTAGTCTCATGTTAATTATCAATGCAGTGTTGGTGATTGTCATTGGGCTGTATTTTCAGTGTCTTCCTGGTAGTCCCATGGGAAGTGGTCACCATCGTTCTGCTAGTGAAAGTAGCTCATATGAAAGTTCCGAATATGATCATCCTACTACTGAAGAATTTGTATGTGAGAGGAGCTTTCTGGGGTACCAGGAGAGGCCATCAAGAAGTTTTCAGCCGCAACGGTCCATCAGAAATGGTGAGAAGCCGATAGATGTTCTGCGAAAAGTATGTGGGAATGAAAAATGTGCGGATTGTGGAGCTCCAGAACCAGACTGGGCTTCTTTAAATCTAGGGATTCTCGTCTGTATCGAGTGTTCTGGTGTTCACCGTAATCTTGGTGTGCATATATCCAAGGTAAATCGTTAGAACTCTTGCTTGTTTTCAAAATATATGTATATGTTATAATAACTAACCCATCTACAGAAGTAAAAAAGTCCATCATGATCTTAAAGTGACACTTGTCTTGATGCTCATTAGCTATTCAGATTGTTAGACCATGATCAGCTGAAAAATTGTTCATAGGGAAATGATGTGATATAATCTGAACTTGGCCGTTGCTACAGGTTAGGTCACTCACGCTGGACGTGAAAGTTTGGGAGCCATCTGTTATAACTTTGTTCCAAGCTCTTGGAAATACTTTCGCAAACACAGTCTGGGAGGAATTGCTTCATTCGAGGAGCGCCTTCCATGTTGAACCAGGCTCAACAGGGTAAAACATCATTTATGTTTGAGATGTTTACCTTATCATACAAAGCATTAGAATCTCAAGCACCTAGACATAATAATTGTTAAAATATTTTGCTAAATATGTGCAGGTCCGATAAATCCAGGGTTATGATCACTGAGAAACCCAACTATGCTGATATGATATCTATCAAGGAAAAGTATATACAAGCTAAGGTTTTTAAGCTTCTTACCCTTTATTTGATTACTTATACCGGATATATAGTAAGCTGTTTTTAATCTCCAAGAAGTGCATATTTCACAGTACTGTATGTTGTTCGTTGGAGAATGCATTGAGCATGTGGATTATATTTTACTTAAAGACATTTCCTCTTTGCGCTGTCATAGACAATTACTGGAATAGTTCTTTCTAACTTTTTTGTCATCTCAGTATGCTGAGAAGCTATTTGTTCGGAGATCTAGAGACGGCGATTTCCCACAATCAGTTGCACAACAAATATTGGATGCAGTGTCCGTAAATGATAAAAAGGCTGTATACCGGCTTATTGTCAATGGTGAAGCGAATGTGAATTGTGTGTACGACCAGTCATCTTCCAGCTCATCGTTAACACTTTCCAAGGTGATGGTAATACCAGAGAGAACAAAGCGTGAGGACGTCTTACTCCGACTAAGAAATGAGTTACTCGATAGAACCTCCTTAGGTGGTTCTTCAACTATAGCTACTGAGGAAACCGTAGGTTGCTCTCTGCTTCACCGCGCTTGTGAGAAGGCAGACATTGGGATGGTGGAGCTTTTGCTGCAATACGGTGCAAACGTAAACGCCTCAGATTCAAGTGGCAAAACGCCGCTGCACTATTGTATTCTCAGAGGCAAAGCGGTAGTAGCAAGACTACTACTCACACGGTAAGTTGCTTCTTTTTCGAGCCGATTCTCCAAAATCTTCATAACATTATTTTCAGTTAAATTCTTTTGAAAAGCTTTGTTCTTAACATAGATTTGGTTAATTTTGCAGCGGAGCAGACCCGGAAGCTATGAGTGGAGAAGGCAAAACTGCTCTTGATATGGCTGCAGAGTCGAATTTTACCGATTCAGAAGTCCTTGGTCTCCTTTCAGACACAAACAGGTACAATCTCAGACAGTGCTGATAAAGATACAGAAGCTCGCAGTTATAGAATCTTCGAACCTGTGTTTCCATCATTACTTTCAAGGTTATAAAAAAGCCAATCAACACTAAAGAAAGAAGGGGAGGACTCATCTACACTAGGCCTAGCAAGCTTAGCTCCTAGTTAAAGTTATCTATATTGATGTTTTGGTAATGGATATAGGCTCTGCTTATTGGGAATTTTGAGTGTATCGTGTTGTGTGTGTTAAGTATGTAACTTGTGTGTAAGGCTTGTTAATTTCTGCAGAAGGGTTAACCATAAATATTCATTAGCTACATATATATATATATATATATATGTAATTTTGTGGCTTGGTTTTGAACTTGCTTTATAGCTTTGAGACTTTTGATTTCAATTCCACAATTAATGAAACCCTAGTTCTTTATCTCAGTTATGTTATCGATAAATCGGTTCCAACATAATCTAAAAACAAGACCTCACTAATCACTTTGAACAAAAAGCAATTCCTTTAACCAAGGAAAATTATTGGAGGAGGATGCAAATTATTCTCAGACAAACAAAGGGTACCACTTTCTCGTGTAGTAATAATAGTCTCACACGCTAAGACAAAAAAAAAAAGGTGCATAAATTCACGAGCCTTCCCTATCCAACGGTCGATATCTGACGTAGCTTTTATCTAAAATTCGAAATCAACGGATGATATCTTCTTTGTCTCCTCACGGTACTCGATGTCTTGCTTTTTGTCCACTCGTAACAGCAACGAGAGCTATCTTTTCAAATAGCCTACGTGGAAGTGGGACCCATCTTTACCACATCTTTTTAGTACCACGACCATCTGACATATGGGTCCCACTCTAGAGCGGGAACCCGAATTTTCTCCTTTTACGTTTTTGGCTGTAACGGATTCGGTCATGCTTTTTGAGAGGAGTGTGTGAGAGAGAGAGTCACAGTCTTGCAGATACTGTTTCTTGGAGAGAGAGAGTGTGTGTGAGAGAGAAAGAGAGTGTAGAGAGACAGTGTGTGTGTGTGTTGTGTTTGCCTGTTTTGGATTAGTTTTGTTTGTTTCATTTTTCAACCACATATATAACTAAGTAACCATTGTGGAAACAAAGAAATTCATCGAAGTTTTTGAGACAATTTTGACACTTTTTGCCCCTTCTTGTCCAGTAAATTGTGGGGTTTTTAGCTTCTTAAAGTTTCACTTTTTAAAATTTTTTGGAGAAAAAAATAGAGAATTTCAGATAGTGGAGAAGAGAAGAATCTATGAGCAAGTGATTCTATTCATCTTCTCTGTGAAGATTTTGAGAATATAAGTTGGTTTGTGAGAAGAAGATAAGAGAGCTTCACTGTAGCAGAAAAAAAGACAACTTTTTCTTGTTTCTTTTGGCTTTGAACAGCTTTCTGCTTTATTGCGTCTCATAAACACTGTAATGGAGCAAAGAAGAACAAACAGATACAACAACACTATCTCTCTGCTCTTCTTCTTCTTCTTCTTAGTCTTCACTTCAAGAACAAGCACAAGCACAAGCTGTCGGAGAAGAACCGTGAAACACTTATCCACAACTCCACCATCATCTTCACCACTTCAATCAAGAATCACTTCCAAGGTTATAGCTATTAGCATCGTTTCAGGGGTTTTAACAGGGTTGGTCTTTGCCTTGGTGTTCGCTTTCTTGGTCCGTTGCATTGTTAAATACATGAATCAGACTCCAATTCTCAAAGGTCCTGTTGTGTTCTCCCCCAAGATCACACCAAAGTCTCTCCACGCAGCTCTCAGTAACGGTGTTGAATTGCTTGGCTCAGATCCTCATGGTAAATACTATAAGATGGTACTCGATAACGGTCTAGTTGTTGCAGTTAAGAGACTAGGCTCACTTGAAGGAAATAGCTCACCAGGGGCAACTAGGAGTAGTAGCAAGTCGGGTAAGAGAAGGTTGCAGAAGGAGCTTGAGCTTCTTGCCGGGTTAAGACATAGGAACCTTATGAGTTTAAGAGCTTATGTTCGCGAAACAGATGAGTTGTCTCTCGTCTATGATTACATGCCTAATGGTAGTCTCGACGATGTGATGAACAAGGTTAGAGCGAAAGAAGTTGAGCTCGGATGGGAGATTAGGCTTAGAATTGCTGTTGGTATTGTGAAAGGGCTTCAGTACCTTCATTTCAGCTGCGAGCAACAGATTCTTCATCATAACTTGAAGCTTACAAATGTGATGTTGGATTCTGAGTTTGAGCCACGGATTGCTGATTGCGGTTTGGCCAAGATCTTGCCTAGTTCACAAGCATCGGTACCTTGCTACTCTGCTCCTGAGTCTTCTCAAAGTAACAGGTGCTCCATCATCAACACCTTTGAGTTTAACTCCTGATTCTTGTCTTCTACTAACATAGTATGCAAATCCTTGTGGCAGGTACACAGACAAAAGCGACATATTCAGCTTTGGGATTATATTGGGTGTTCTTTTAACCGGAAGAGACCCAACACAACCTTTCTGTGGTGAGGCTTCAAACGGAGGCAGCTTAGGACAGTGGCTGAAGCATTTGCAGCAATCCGGGGAAACACGAGAAGCATTAGATAAGAGCATTCTTGGGGAGGAAGTGGAGGAAGACGAGATGTTAATGGCTTTAAGAATCACCATTATCTGCCTTTCTGATTTTCCAGCAGACCGGCCTTCCAGTGATGAGCTTGTCCACATGCTTACACAACTGCACAGCTTTTAGCCGAATGTTATTTGTATCAAACCTATCTGTAAACTCAAACCATAAAATTCAAAGATATGTAGTTACACCACTAGATTTCTTTTTCTCTTACTACTAAACCTTTGATTAATGCAAAATCGTCCAAGAAATTGGTCTTACACTAGCTGAAAAGATCACAAGCAGTTCCCTTGTCTAAACTTAAAACACGAAACCGTTCTTAATCAACGTGTGTATAACTCACAAGCAATACATCGAAAAATGCATACCAAGCAATGACCTCGTCAAGTCAGTTCTCTACTTGCATAGTCCTAATAGCTGACCCGTTGCCGAGTTTGGGTTGTATCAGTAACTCTGACAGGTCACCGCTCTCAAAGAAGGATTTGTGTAGAGCCTCGACACATCCTTCAGCTTCATCATCATTTACTATGAGGGAAATGTTTACCTGCAAGATTTCACCACATGAAAGAAATATGTTAGGTGCCTTAGGAATGAGAGTTTTGGGGTAAGCAGTGTGTTACCTTGGATGCTCCTTGTGATATCATCTGGACATTGATACCTTTGGTCCAAAGAACATGAAACGCCTGCACGGATTCAAAAAACCAATTAAGTAAGAAGTGCAAAGGGAAGTATTTCTTTCTTCGTAAAGAACCTTCAAGGAGGTAAGATCTAACCCTCTCTAAAATCAGGGAGGAATGTTGAACATTCCCAATTAGAGAGAGTATTGCTCTTCCTTTCGAAAGATTCACAACTGCAATTTTCTCCAGTTCTTCAACTACATGATCAAGCTCCTGTTACAAAGGAATAACGAAAGAAATTCCTTTAAAAAACACTCATACGGATCGAGAAATAAAGTGTTGGGGATTCTATAAGGACTTGCCTGTTGAATCAGTTCCCTGCTCCAAAGTTTTGACGGGTCCAGTGTCAGAGATATACTGACTTCACTAGTGGCCACAACATCAACGGATATTTCAAGCTCCTCAAATATCGAAAATACCTAGCCAAAAGAGTGAAGTTCGTAGGCAATGTTTCTGAAGCGTAAGCCACATAAATGCACTGAAATTAACTTTCTTACCTTTGCAAGAAAGCCAACCTGACCAAGCATTCGTGTGCTTGCAATATCCAGCATGGTCACATTGCGTTTCAGAACAATGCTCGTTAAAACTGTCTGTCATTATGAAGAAGCATAAGTTTAGATTTTCTGTCAAGTTTATCACATGAGCTGAATTAAAGAACACAAATTAGGAGACTCTATACCTTGGTCATGTCTCTTGTTTTCGTGATGATAGTTCCAGGAGCTTTAGGATTATAAGAGTTTTTAACCCTAACAGGAATCTCACTCTCCCTTGCTGGTCTCATTGACTGCGGATGCAAGACCTGCAACAACGACTCTATCATATAAATTTTCATGTGTTAATGCTAATAACTGGACTTGAGCAATGTGGTACCTGTGCACCAAAATAAGCTAGCTCGGCTGCTTCATCGAATGTTAGATATGGTACTGGTGTAGCTCGTTTATAAATAGTAGGGTCACATGTTAGAACACCATCAACATCTTTCCACACCTACACAATGAAATAACAAGTATCTAAACTGAACAGAGATGTATACAAAGCTTTTAAAAAGGAAAACATTCAAACTTTGAGGATGTATAAGAACCTGAATCTCTTGCAAACCCAATGCTTTACCAATTGTGGTTGCCGTCAAATCACTGCCACCTCTACCTAAGGTAGTTACCGCACCAGTTTTCCAACCCTGTTATTGAATGAACTAATTAGGCAAACCATTAAACTTGAATGGAAATCTCGTTTATCTGTAGATTGAAAGCTGTTAGCAATACCTTCCCGAGGAAACCTGTTACAATAGGAACAGAAGGATCATGCACCCAATCATCATATAATCTCTTGGCAACGGCTGGATAAGTTGCTTCCAAGATATCCCCATTGGTGAAATCGTCCGTTGTAATGAAACCAATTTCAAATGCATCGTACTGCAAAATCGATAATCTACTTAGCTTTGTTCTGGAACAAAAGTGCACATCTTGAAAATATGTTAACAAGAGTCCCAGAAATGCTTGCTCAAACCAAGGCAAATATAGCAAAGCAAAAGAGACTAGGAGTTTGTGTTCCTTGACGACCAAAACCAAACTCATCAAAAAGTTCACTGATCAATTCAAAGTAATACACTTTCCACTTGGTTCTCATATTTTTTAATCCAAAAAACATAACTAAACCTGAACTGAAATCTATATTGAACTTTTCTACCCTATTCCAATTAGTCAACATTAACAAAAGAAAGTATGTATTTTTAAAGTATAACTAAACTAATGGTAAAATATGATGATGGACAAACCTGACGGGCTTTGACACCGATTTTATTAAGATAAGCAGCGAAAATCCTTGTAGACATACACTCTCCAAAAGAGACTAAGTAGTCTCTGGTTCGAAGTGTCAGCTCCTTCATCATAGCTATGCCTTTTAGGAGTTGCTCAAGTTCCTCTAAAAAGGCTACAACAAAATGTGCCAAATCAAACATTTACCAAACCGCCTCAAAATGCTGGAAAGACTACAAGTTACGCAAATAAAGCTAAACTATGCTTACACAAAACAACAGAAGGATCGATCTTGAGCTCTTTCACTGTCCTGAAAACAACACAAAACATAATCATCAAAAACCACAACACCAAGCTGCAAAAGATCAATACTCAAGGTACCAAATTAATCGTATATTCGAAGGAAACCAAAACCTGAGATGCAATTCCTTTATAATGCTCAATTCCTCAATCTCAGATGCATTAGAAACACCACAACTCACAGCCTTCTCTCCCGCCTAAACTAACCAACAAAATCAAACGTTTAACTATACACACACAATTAAAAAAAGCTTTTGAAACGATAATAACAAAGAAGAAAGGAGAGAGCTTTAAAAGCACTTACAAGGAGAAGATTATTCGTAGTTTTCCCCATCGCCGAAAGAACAATGACAGGACTTCCTTCAGGGAACGTCAAGATCAGATCCGCCACTTCCATCATTCTCTCCGCCGTAGACACCGATGATCCTCCAAACTTCATCACGCAGGTAAATCTCTTCTCTTCTACCTCCGTCTCACTAATCACGCCTGTCTTCTTCTCATCCAACACAGCTCGTACAGTGCTCCTGAGGCTTGAGCTTGAAACCCTCTTCGTGCAACAGCCACCATCTCCAATGGTTAACAAGAGACTCTTCGTGCCTTTCACTGCAGCGAAATCGACACGATTTGGAGCAATCGGTAGCGTCGGCGAGTTCCGTTGGTGGGTATGCGGCAATCTGGTGAATGGTGTATTGCTGTGACATCGAAGCCTAGCAGCCGCCATTGGAGAAGAAGAATGAAGAAGCCCGAGAATGTTATTATTGATAGGTTTAAAACGAGAAGAAGAGGAGACAAATCGTACGGCTCAGTGATGATGAGACGCCAAAGACGGAAACTTTGAACCCTTTCCTTTTATCATCAAAACGGCGTCGTTATGTTACAAGCGAATGATTTGATTTTTACGCGTGGGTTATAAAAACTAGAGAGCTTCTCTTTCGTTTGTTACTGTAAAGCTATAAACTTTTGTAGAGATTTCTCATCAACAAAAGCCATGGCGATTCTCACTTTACAGTCCTCGTATACGCCTTCACGAGTTATGGTTACAAAGCACGCGAATTTCGATCAAATCCCGACATGGGTATCTCTGAAATCGAGCACTTCTTCTGTTAAAATCGAGCATAAGATAGGTCAAGTAGAGAATCTTCATCTTGTTTCGTTGTCGAAACATGGGAAGCTCAACGAAGCTTTTGAGTTTTTCAAAGAGATGGATAAGGCTGGCGTCACCATTACTCCGTACTCTTACCAGTGTCTCTTCGAAGCTTGTAGAGAATCAAGGTCTTTGTCTTATGGGAGACTCCTTCACGATCGCATGCGAACAGCTTTCGAGGATACTTCTTTGCTTCTACAGAACTGTGTACTGCAGATGTATTGTGAGTGTGGGAGTTTTGAAGATGCAGATAAGGTGTTCGACGAAATGCCTGAGTTAAACACTGTCTCTCGTATAACAATGATATCTGCTTATGCCGAACAAGGGCTTTTGGAAAAAGCTGTAGGTTTGTTCTCGGGAATGTTAGAGTCAGGAGATAAGCCTACTTCTTCTGTGTATACTACACTCTTGAAATCTTTGGTAAAGTCTAGTGCTTTAAATATTGGTAGACAGGTTCATGCTCATGTTATACGTGCTGGGTTATGTGGCAACGCGTCTATAGAGACTGGGATCTTGAATATGTATGTGAAATGTGGTTGGTTAGTTGGAGCTAAGCTAGTGTTTGATCAGATGGCAGTGAAGAAACCGGTGGCTTGGACGGGATTGATGATAGGTTATACTCAAGCAGGAAGATCAAGAGATGCTTTGAAACTGTTTGTTGATTTCGTAATGGAAGGTGTAGAATGGGACAGTTTCGTGTTTTCGGTTGTTCTTAAAGCATGTGCTTCTCTTGAAGAGCTTAATCTTGGCAAGCAAGTCCATGCATGTGTTGCTAAGCTTGGACTTGAATATGAAGTTTCGGTTGGAACTCCACTCGTTGATTTTTACATCAAATGTTCAAGCTTTGAGCCTGCTTGTCGTGCATTCGAAAATATCTCTGAACCAAACGATGTTTCATGGAGCGCGATCATTTCTGGGTACTGCCAAATGAGTCAATTTGAGGAGGCTATTAAAACCTTTACGTCTTTGAGAAGCAAAAATGCGGCGGTTCTGAATTCGTTCACATATACTAGCATATTCCAAGCATGTTCAGTACTTTCAGATGGCAACATTGGTAGCCAAGTCCATGCAGATGCTGTAAAGAGACGTTTGATTGGAGATCAGTATGGAGAAAGCGCTCTTATTACCATGTATTCGAAATGTGGATGCTTAGATGACGCCCATGAAGTCTTCGAGTCAATGGACAACCCCGACATTGTTGCTTGGACTGCTTTTATTTCAGGTCATGCTTACTATGGAAATGCATCTGAAGCTCTGAGATTGTTTGAGAGAATGGTGAGTTGTGGTATGAAGCCTAACTCGGTTACGTTTATTGCGGTTTTAACCGCCTGCAGCCATGCAGGTCTAGTTGCAGAGGGTAAGCATTACTTGGACACGATGCGTCAAAAGTATAACCTGACTCCAACTATTGACCATTATGATTGTATGATCGATATTTATTCACGCGCGGGACTGTTAGACGAAGCTCTCAAGTTTATGAAGAATATGCCTTTTGAACCTGATGCGATGAGCTGGAAATGCTTTCTAAGTGGGTGTTGGACCCATAAAAATCTTGAATTGGGTGAGATTGCTGGTGAGGAACTTCGTCTACTCGATCCAGAAGACACAGCTGGATATGTTCTTCCGTTTAATCTGTATACCCGCGCTGGAAAATGGGAAGAAGCTGCTGAATTGATGAAGCTAATGAATGAGAGGATGTTGAAGAAGGAACTGAGCTGCAGTTGGATCAGAGAAAATGGCAAGATTCATCGGTTTGTTGTAGGTGATAAACACCATCCACAAACTCAGGAGATCTATGAGAAGCTTACGGAGTTTGATGACTTTATGGAAGGTGATACGTTTCAATGTGATATGACAGAGAGAAGAGAACAGCTTCTTGATCATAGCGAGAGACTCGCCATTGCATTCGGGCTGATATCGGCGAGTAGCAATGCCCGTGCGCCTATAAAGGTGTTCAAGAATCTCAGAGCATGCCCTGATTGCCATGAGTTTGCAAAGCATGTGTCTTTGGTCACAGGACGTGAAATCGTCATCCGAGATTCTAGAAGATTTCACCATTTCAAGGATGGGAAGTGCTCTTGCAACGATTACTGGTGACTGGTGGTGAACTTGGTGTATGTATCAGTATCACTTATCAGGCTGTAGATGAGTCTGCAAATTAACAGTAAGCACGTGGATATATATTATATGTAAACTTGTACGTGTAATACAATTCTTCAGTTTACAAAACTGGATTAGCATTTGCCTGACTTGCAATGTACTCGAACCACACGGGAAGAAAACACGTACGATATACAACACTGTTAAGGCCACTGTGGTAGCGTGACTATTCTAGAATCTCGAGCTCCTAGGTCATGACTTACTGGTTGGACCTAGAGGAATCCCACAGTCTACGTTCTATCCGCAGCTTTCTAAGCTCTGTTAGGCCTTGCTCAACTGAAAATTGTAGCTAACCAGTTTAACCATTGTCTAATGGCTAAAAAGAAAATTGGTAAATTAGAATGTACCTTCCATGGCGTCATGTGAAGATGGAGAGTGTGCACTCCTGCTGATCCAGAATTGAAGACGTTCTCTTGCAATGTCAACTTCTATGCCAATAGACAGGGCTCTTCTCCAGAAATAAGTGAGCCAAGCCTGCCATAAGTTAAAAAGGGGATTCATAGGATTGGGATTAAAGAAAGGCCAAGATTAAGCTGAAGAAGATATCTCTAAAAGATACATAGAAGATCAGGAAGTCATACAAAAGAGAACAAAAAGGCAAGGTAAGAAGTTGTCGTTCAGTACCTCCTTGAAGAGAACATCTTCAGACTCTTCTGGACTCAGTTCTGCAAAGAACCACAAATAGAATTATCCTCAAGAATTCAATTGATATATTTTATAGTCCTAGTTTTATCAAGAGTTAGTCACTGTAACTTTGTTGATTATGATTTACTCCATTTGTTGAGTTTTCTGACGACAATATGTTGACCTATAAAAATCAGTGATAATCCAAATAAACTTACCAAGTACCTCCATAGACTTCAGACCACCTGGTGACTTTAACTCTGAAAGAAAACGATCAGATAACATCAATTTCAGAACAAAGAAGCATATACACTATCACTTTAACAATCTTAATGTTAAAATTAAAGCCTGGCAATAAACTTATGTAGATTAACTGCAAAACTAAGTCACGAAGAGCTTATACAGAAGCTTACCGGGATCAGATAGTCGAACAGTATTGGCCATCCTTAGCTGCGCCAATGTAATAGTTATGGCAACTTCAACCTTCAAAAGAACGAGCATAGTCCGTGAGAAAAATGAAAGGGGTATTCTTAAACAAAACTAGAAAGAGGATGAGTACAAACCTTTAAAGAAGTTAGCTCCTTTAGACCCATCTCCACAGAGAGCATACTTTCAATGTTTCCCTCTCCGGTTAGGTCATTTATATCTTGAGCTAGCTGGTTCCTCTTCTCGTTCTCCTCGGAACCTGTTCATATGGTTTAATAGCCAATACATTGAAATCATAGAATGTTATTACAACAGATCTCTTAGAAGATATAATAACATGAGTGATTGCTTGCCTTTTTCCCAACTTTCTTCCTTGGCCTTCTGCCCAGCTGATAGCACAATTTCGAACGGGAGAGGTGCAAGAGATGACCAGTATTCATACTTAGATGTAGCAATATCCGCACATATATCTGAAATGCATGCATATCAGAAAGCAGAGAAAAGTGATGGACCAAAAGTTATATGTAATTATGTATGTTATTAAGCAGATATATTAGTTAAATACCCATATCTATCCCTTACCATATCTTGCAGCTAAACCCCAATACCGAGCTAGCCAGCACCGCTTAAGAACAACTTCCTCCTGAAATGCATACAAGAGGTGTTACTTAAAACGAACATTGCTTATGTGTAAATTGAAAAACAAACCATCTCTTTTTGGGTCAGTATCATTCTATGTGTCATTGTTCGTAGAGCATTGACTTCAGATTCTGCTCCTTGAAGTTGTGCTACTACAGCGGCAGTCTCTTGTTTTGCATTCTGAACAAAAAGAAAAACATATAAGATTTTTACAGTTTCATTAATTAAGAGCTCACAATAAACGTGATACACAAACATAAAAAATTGGTCTACCTCTACTTGAGACCGAAGAGCAGTAGTCTCCTTATCAGTCCCTTCTCTATTCTGCCTTGCATCTTTAAGGGCTGCCTGTCATAAAGTGAGTGCTAGTGAATCCAAAAGCTATAACAAGATTTGTATACACTATTTTGGAAACATAACCACCATGTTTTAGAAAATCCTCAGAAGGATCAGACTTTGGAATACCTCTCTTTGACGCAAAGCAGCTTCTTTTCTGAAGCATTGAGACAATGTACGTTCAAGTAAGCATTTTATTCAATAGTAATAACAAAAACTGAAGACAAATTGTATTGATATTGAGTACCTGCCAAGAAGTTTAGCTTCCAAGGATACACCTTCTCCCAGGGAAATTACCTAAAGTTTTCGTCAAGGGAAAGAAATTTTAAAAAATAGTAATATCAATTATGCATACACATAAATTTACCATTGTTCGCAATTACCTGTTTTTCAAGCTCTTTCACCTTGGCTTCTGCTTCCTTGCATCTCTCATCCTCAAGCCTAAGCTGTTAAGAAACTCAAAACATATAACAAAGCTACTCTAGGGATAGATGTAACCCAAAAAAAAGGAGAAGACTTTTTCACCTTTTCAAGAATACTCTCATTCTCCTCTTGCAGCATATCGAGCTGCATGGTAAACCAACTATCAGTTCCATCTACAAAATCCTCCACAATAGAATGTAAAAAAGGAGAAAACAGAATTAGCATACTTCATCACGGAGTGCGGATGCTTCATGCTGATCCTTCGAATCCTTTGCATTAAAATGTCCAGCATCAGCTAAAACCCTGCAAATAACAAAAAAATACCAAGTCAAAAACACAGTCTCGACTAGTTTGGAACCAATGTCAAGATGCTCTCCGGCCTCTTCGTCACCTGTTTTCATTCTGTTGATTCTTAGGGGTTAAAACTTGTAATGGATCAACAGTTTGGTTCCTTTGAGACAGTTTGCTTGGCGGTACAGGCGGTTGCGATTTTCGAACAGATACGGCTGGTGAGTTCGGAGATAACTGTTGTTGTTTTTCACACAATAGCCAACAAATATCAGATCATAAGACAATGTGATACATCTACAATAGTTTCCTCTACTACGAAAATTCCCGATTTTGTAACAATCAAATCTTAATCAATATACAACATTCCAAAAATAGAAACTATAAAGTAAGCAAATTTAGTAAAATTAAGTGAATTTATTACCCCAGGAGAGGAAGATCTAGAGATCTTAGGAGGAGGAAGAGGAAGATTTAGAGAAGAAGCAGGTTTGGGTTTAGCTTTAGGAGAAGCGTTGTTTCTCATGAAGGAGAGAGAAGGAGGAGGAGCACCGTATCGGAAACCTAGGTCATCGTCGTCGTCGTCGTCGTTATCTTCGGTGGTCTGTGAAGCCATGACCTTGGCTAGTCTCTGAGCTGCTGCTTTGGCTGCGATGTTCTGGGCTCGCTTGACGTTAGACATTCCGGTGACGGAAGAGGATCGAGAGTGGTGGTGGTGATGATGCGCCGGTGAAGAAGAAGGAGAGACGGTGGTGGCATTACCTGATTCGCCGCTAAATTGGCTAAAGTAGCTTGGGCTTTCCGTGCGTGCCCTCTCCATGCCAGAGAAAGAGAGAGAGCTTAGATCCGATGCAGACCTAAAGATCGTCTTTTTAGTGATGGTGTGATTATGGAGTAAGACGAAAGATATATACACTTTGTTTTTTCCTTTTTCTCCTTTTTACCCTTTTTCCTTTTTTTTCCTTTTTTTCCTTTTTTTTTCCTTTTTTTCCTTTTTTTCCTTTTTTTTCCTATTTTACCCTTTTTACCCTTTTTCCTTTTTTCTTAGAGTTTGACCTTTTGAAGAAAGTTGACCGCGTGAAACGACACGCAGTGTATAAGTTCACGCCGTTTAACAATAAAACGACAGATAGTTTGAACTGGAATAGTGATGGGACAGTTTTTACATTGAATTGGTACGATGATGGGCTCAAAAAGGCCCATTTTCAGACAAAATTAAACACTTTTGCAATATCAATTAACTAGGTCACAATATTGAATACATTTTTTCATACGTTAATGTTACTTGCAAACCCAAAAAGAAGGGAAAATAAATAATCGAAACCACCCTCCAAAAAAGTAGAAAAATAACAATTGAAGAAGGTGGGCTTTTGTGTTAAAACAAGAAAATAGGGGAAGATAGTTTCATTGAGAATATTAAGGTGTTATAATATAAAAATAAATTAAATAAAATAGAGAATAAAAAACATAAAAATATATAAAATTAAGAAAGAGGCCTACCATAATGGAGAACCATGAGATGATGATCAGAAGTAGAAGATGAGTTTGGAAGCAAAGTAAGGTTTTGTGAAAGATAAGGATTAGTATTGTTGTCTCTGTTGCTATTTCCTGATGATAATCTCCATATTGTATCTCTCACGTGTTCTAGTGTCAACATTGGCTCTAGTTCTTGCCCTTTGCATCTTATCTCTACCTGATTTTCATTTTTTTAAAAAATTATACCAAAGAAAATAAACACTCTATATTAGCCCCTTTGAATAATATAGTACCCATTAATTAACATGTTAATCACAATCAAAAATTAAACAAATGTGACTATTAATACATGCACACAAAAACAAAGACCAACACTACTAGTTGCATAACTTATCTAGAAAATAATCAAGTATGGATGATGTGAATAAATTTTGATTTTAATTAATGAGATCATTGTTTCGTAGGTGTGACGAGAGGAAATGTGATGGGAAATGCCACGTGTCAAGGTGGCTACGCAATGCCGTAATCATGTAATCTCCTACTTTACTCCTAAGAGATTCTTGATTTTATAACAAAAACGATGCTTTTTAAAGAACGAGCAACACCAACAATGACTCCACCACTAATTTGTGATATAATAAGGTAAAGAAAACTATGCTACGCGTATTAAAAATATATACTAATTAATTTGATCATAGTTTTGAAATTTTTGAATGGTACCCACGATGTCTAAAATCTTAATCATTTCATGGCCCACCCTTTTTTCTACCCGTAATGTATTTTCCAAAAACTATTTTTCGTATAATAAATTAATAATGAATTTTTCCAAGTAAACTTTTACATAAAAAAATTTAAACAAAAAAAAAAAACTTTTACATAAAGCATGGTCACCCTATATAAATATATTAACGTAAAATGGAATATAAAATACGGGACCATGAAAAGTCGTAGTAGGAATATATATATTAATTTGTTTTGCATGCATCGCATCACTAACTTAAAAAGACCATCATGTTCATGGCTCCTTAGTGCCATTTTGTTCCTTTTTTAAAAAATGCAATTTTTCTTTCAGCAAATTGCAATGATTCTGTTGTTGAAAGCGACTTCATGCATTGCTTTTTCTCAACGTAAACAAACAATTTTATTTAACCTATGCCTAAATATAAGTATTTTTTTATTAAAACACACATATTGAGATGCATATATTTACAACATATGGTACCTAGATTTTGGAAGTTAATTAGTACTTAGAAGCTATGCTATGAGTTATGAGACTTGCCTTTTTATATTATCATGAATGCATGTGACTCAAGACAAAAGAAAACATATAAATTTTAAGATGGATGATAAGGAATTATTTAAGAAAGTGCACCACTTAAAAAAATATGAGTATGATTGATGGGAGAAAAGCCTTTCAAGCACCAAATTAATTAGGGGTTTTGTGAATAAAGGGTCCTACACGAGTAGTCACTAACAAAGAATTTGCTAAACCATGGCGAGAGAGATATATAAATATAGTTGGTGTTGATGAGCCACTTCTAACATAAGCATGACGGTTTCATCAAGTCTTTTTTTTTAAATAATAATATATAGAAATATATATATTTTCTGGTTAAATATTTATTCTTCAAAAAAAAACAAGTGGTTTACTCATTTAAATATTTTTTAAATTACTTAATTACGATAAGAAAAAAAAAATATATATATATATATAGAGAGAGTTTTGGTCATTTATTTACGGAATGAAAAATTATTTGACAAAAAATATCATGATCGCAAAAAGAATTTTGAAAATTATGAATGCTTTTAGCTTTTAAGGCCTTTTGTTTTCTTACGTCTAAAAAGTCAAAGGAAACTTAAAAAGAGGGATCAGAGACAAAAATCGGAAAAACAATACCTCCACGAAGTCAGATTAGTGATGCCTAATCATTACATTCATCTATTTTTTTGTTAAAGCATTACATTCACATTTATTATTCACTCTTGATACCCATGCCCTACCCAAATCTATTATACACACTTGTTCATCATGATTATAATAATATGTGTAATTAATATATTCTTACACACCCATATTTATTTGCTTATTTGTAGGGTATGAGCGGAGCGGATATCGCAAAAAATTCAATATTTGATATTTGCTTTGCCTTTTAAGGATATCTATTTTTTCTATTTACTTTGATCCGAAAAAATACGTATATCCGGACTTTCGGATATCCGGAAATTTTATGAGTATTTGCGGATATTCGGATCACTCATCTCGATATAAAACAAAGTTGAAAATACTAGTATTTTGTATATGTAAATACTCTTATTTTATTAAAATGATCAAACGCGTAAAAGATAAGTAAAATTAACTAGTTTTATACTAAAATTAAATAAAAACGTTAAAAATTAGATGATCTAATAGAAAATTGATGTTTTATTTTGTAAAAATTAATAGTAATTAAGAAAATTTCTCATCCCGCTATATTTTGTAATTTTAATATTTATCGGTGTGTATGATCTTTTTTATGAGAAATTCACAAAACTACATTCTTTCAACACTCCCTTCACAAAACTACACTTAATTCAATATTTTCACAAATTTACACCCTTTTAAAAATTTAAAAGTTTGATTTACTCTTTAAAAAATTACCAAAATTAAAATATTTTCATTTGGGTTCGCTAATTAGTGTTTAGGGTATAATATTAATGGGGTAGGATTGTGTGGGTAGGGTTTATTTGGATTTAATTTTGAGTGCTAAGGTGTAGTTTTGTGAAATAATTTTGAAATAGTGTAGTTTTGTGAAATGTAATTCAAATGGTGTAGTTTTGTGATTCTCCCTTTATTTATTTATTTTACTTTACTATTAATTGAGAATATTGATACCAAAAAAAAGAATTGAGAATATGACCACATGTAAATTGTATTATATATTTGTCATCTAATATACATAAAAGATAAATGTGTGATACATATAACAATTTTAACCAAATATGGCAAATATTTTTGCAAACAATATTTTTTCCTTAATTTTTTTTTGCACTTGAAAACCTTAATAACTAATGTGATGAAGAAATATCATTAATATTATATATAAGTAAATAATTATATTTAATATTAAGTTATTTATATAAATCTGACTATACATATATAAATATATATATATATATTTATGCACGGAACGGATCGGATATCCGACCTTTGAAATTTTAGTATTTGATATTTGCTTTGTTCTTAACGGATATTTAATTTTAGTATTTGTTTCGATTTGTAATATCACGGATATCCGGATTTTACGAATCGAATCAGAGCAAATAACGGATCAGATCAAATATAACGGATATTTTGCCCATCCCTATTTATTTGTATATGAATGAACATAATTGCAACTATAATTTATGATTATCTAATAAACGAAACCACCCATGATCACCATGTGGACGTAACCTAACTTTAAGGTCAAAACATTAAGACATTTCTTATAATAGTATCTTTTGTTAAAAGTAAAAACCCAAAAAATAGTGTGTTGATCAATACTCGAGCCGATTAGTGGTACAATGCTATAATCTTCTGTTTTTTATTGTATCCACAATATGTTATGTTTAACTATCAAAATACAATTTTCATGTGCTGTATTTTTAAAAAATATTTGTCATATACTAAATGGCATGACAAAGTGCAAAAAGACAGAAAATAGTGATTTGAGAAATTTTTAAACAATTAATGAGTTGACCACAATTTTGTTGTTTATTAATAAATCCGCTTTCTAGATTATTTAAGAGTAATTACTAATTATACCTCTATGCTTATGAGGAATGTTTCATGAAAACATGCTAACAACAACCACAAATATTGTATATTCTATATAACAAAAAAAATATTGTATATTCCAAACAACTGTCGATAATCTCAACGACATTTTGTCTTCTTCTCCTTTTAAGAATTTTATTTCTATTTTATGTAAATAAATAAAGTAGTAGTATGCATTTCTCAATATTTCTATGATTTGCATGCATGGGATAAATTCATAAAAAAATTGTTTAAAAATCTCATGCAACTTTGTACAACGTCCAAAAGAGTCATTTGTTTTGTGGCTTTCATATGTTTGGAAAATATTAGAATGAAAATATAAAGAAAAGATAGAAGTGAAAGGGCTTACGTATTAAAAGCAAGGGAATATTTCACTAATAAAAACAATTTCTCATCGTTTGCTAATTATTAAAAACTCATTGTTAACGACGCTCTAGGCACATAACACCGATGTATTGAAAACCCCCATAGCATAGAATATAATCTCTCTTTAAAATAAAAAAAATCGTTGGCAATAAAAATTGTAATTATTGAAAAATAATCATAAAGATTAAAAATTATAGCGTATTATGGGTAAGCGAGCGCATAAATGCACATATATCAATTATTAAAATTTGCACGAGAAGCATCGTACGTAATTTTAGGGATTGAATTCTTTTTCTTTCATAAAAAACAAAAAACAAAAAGGACACTTTTCGTTACATGAATTCGTCTCGTAAGATTTTATATAAGTCAGTATGCATATGATGAAGTTACTTTATTGTATTCATCATTTGAGTTAATAAATAGCTATAGAATAAGCGTGCGATATAGCTATAGTAACAGTAGATTCATGACTTATATAGAAAGATTTGTAGTTTTTATTTTATCACAAGGGTTTCTCAAAATTAATAATTGGCTCATAAACAATTTATGCATAAAAAGTATAAATAAATGCTATTTTCCAAACTCCACAGATAATAGTTTATTTTATTTTGTTTTTTTTGCGTGTGCGTTTTTTTTTTTTGATAATCCTGGTGTCCTGACCCTCACCGAATTGAGTACAGACTAGTCAGTTGGGGTCCAAGACGCGCAACGGTCCACACGTCCTGTCGGCACATGGGACACGTGGTCCAAGGACAGCTCCAAACTGTCGTTCCAGGGACGCTGCAGCCCGTATGTGAATACCCAGTGCCGGTCCTGAGAATCTCAGGGCTGCAAGCTAGAATAATTTTTTGGCCTAAAATAAATAAAATATAAAATTTTGCAACAACACAGTTTGAGCCCTTGACCTACTAAACCACCATATAACACTCTAACCATTATGCTACCTTAACAATTCTGTATAAAATGGGCCGAATATTTATTTAACTTATCTAGGGCCGCGAGCCCAAACTTGGTTAGCTTGGGCTCATGGCCGGCACTGTGAATACCGCAGTGGCCGGGGTTCGAACCCAGGTAGCGGAACTCACAGCCGTGAGCCCTTTACCAAATGAGCTAGAAGCCCCGGTTGCGTGTGCGTTTTCTAATATTATGTTGTTTTAAAATCTACTCATAGCATTTTAAATCGTCACACAAATATTTTTACTCAAGGGAATATTTTCTAAAATTCAACCTATGTATTTATAGTTGTAATAAAAAAAACCTATGTATTTATAATCTAAATATATCAAAGGGTGCATGCACTCATCTCTAGTGAGAAAATTAATGATACTATAAACTAATTAATGGCTCGACCGTTAATTAATTACTTTTAACCAATAAAAAGAAGCAAGTAAGACAAATTATAAAAAGATTGAAAATCAATTTATGGATAATAAAGCACATAAAACAAAAAAAAGAACAAAACGGCTTATACCTAGCAACGATATCTACTTGTGACCTAATTAACAATGGAGACATTTTTTGTGGTAATTTAGTTCCAATGTTGTTTTCATGTTCCTCAATACACCAAACCCCATGAATATACCCTCTCCACGTTTTCTTATTTTCATTTACTAAATATGCTTAATTTCTAGTTTTTATATAGTACTATATATTCTCATCATCTTTTATGCTTAAAAAGGTATTTTAATTTATGTAACGTTATAGATTTGAGATTGTAGTTACGGCAAGCAACGTGTACATGGAATCTATAAGAATTTAATTAAAGTAAAATTAAAGAGATGGGACAGGATTAAAGAAAAACCTGAGATTCGTGTTCTAATCGCAACTTATTCACCAAATATTTCATCAATATTCGAACAGTCATTTTCCCGTCCCTACCAAATCCAAGAACACCAAAAATTAATTAGCCATACACTTTTTGATTAAAATGAAAATTAACCTCGTTTCATTAATTAGCTAGATTATAAAAAAAAGAATTAACGAGAATGGTAGTATTAATCTTAATCAATAAATGACTAGTGCTTACTTGATTCTCAAGTAGCTCTTAGGAATTTGAGGCAAGAATGGTTCTCTTGTCCTAATTAAAACATTCACTAAGATTAATTAAAACCAAAAAATAAGAATAGCTTCGCACTTTTATGTAATCAATAATTTCTAAAGTTATATAACATAGTCTCTAACTATACTTACTGGTTTTGAGAAGCTTGTAAGAGGAACCAAACACCAGAATGTGATCGTCTAGGTGGATCAATAACTTGAAAACTAGAACTTGGACCAGCCACCACATGATCTTGATTATTAATACCAATTAGTTGGTTTTGATAATTGGACCGACCAAAGTAAGGTCCCATAAATGGCATCATCAAAGAAACAGATGATGATGATGACGATGGTTGTGTTCTAAATGCAGACCAAGAACCAATCATCTCATGATGATGATGATGATCAGGTCTTAATGGATGATGAAAGATTGATGATGATGGCAATGGAAGACTAGTACTAGTTTCTTCTTCTTGTCTACTTGAACCACCACCCGAAAAAAGGTTAAGTTCAAGAAAAGAGTCTCTCCTAGCCATTGGTTCGGTTTGTTGTTGTTGTAGATGGTCAAGATCCGGTTTAGCAACTTCTTCCTGATCATGACCTATGCTTAACCGGAGCCAACCTTCTTGTCTCATCTCTTGATCTTGGTCTTGACCATTAATGTTCTTGTTGTGATCATTATTGCTATTATTGTTGTCTTCGTGGCTTAACCTAGAAGTAGTAGTACTCCTTGGCTCTTCTTGATCAGCCATGAAACTACAATAATCTTTACTAAAAACTTGTTGTTGATGGTAATTAGATCCTAAGAGAATGTCTTTGTTGTTTTTGTCGTCTTCTTCTTTAGAGACGGTAGAGAAGTAATGAGAGTTTTGTAGTAACCTCATAAAAGCAAAATTACTATTTGAATCCACACATGGAAGAAGAAACGTTGAGGAAGAGGAAGAGGAGGATTTAGAAGCAAGAACCATGACGGAGAGGAGAGAGAAGAAACGTTAATGATGATCTCAACATGAGGATAGACGATAATTAGAGAGATAATAATAATAATAATAATAATTAATTAGGGTTTTTTAGATTTTGGACTAGAGAGAGAGATCAAGAAGACAAGAAATGGTGGTCGGAGACCGGAAAAGACATGGAACTATAGTTAGAGAGAGAGAGAGTATGTCTTTTGATATGGTAGGAGATGATAAGAGGAGAATAAATATTTAATTTGCAGATTACTCTTTCTATCGATTATCTTTATTTGGGATCTTGTGGGGTGAAATTGTTGGAGATAGAGAGAATGAGGTTAATCTTGTAATTATATAGATTCTTGAGGTCAAAATCGGTATTTATAATACCAATTATAATAGAAAAATCGGCAAAATTTCTTAATTATTCAATGTGAACCATGAACAATGTAATTTAAAAAAAAATTAATAACGCATTAATTATGGATCGCCACGTATCCAGTGGGTTCATGAACAATGCAAGATCACTCTGAGATCGGATCTTAGAAAATGAATTTAAGAGTCGATTTTTTAACTATTTTGTGGATCCCACCAGCTAAAATCCCTATAAAAAATTCGATTAGAGATCCTCTAAAATACATATATATTTTTTACACACAAACGTATATGTACTAGCCTCTTATTTTATTATAAAATTTGGCAGATAATTATCTGAAAAAAATATGTAAGATAATTTATTTTAAATCGATCCAAATTGCTTTGAAATTAAGAGAATTATTCTAAGAGCATGATAAATTGCTTCTCCCTATATATTCTTTTAGACCTAAAATATATACATAGATAATTGTTATACGGAACTAATCTAGTTGCATGGAGTGATGGAGGACTAATTAAATCCACAACAATGCAATAAAATCAAATAAAACCAACATATTATACGTGCGTCATCAAGCCAACCAAATATATATTTTGCACACCCCATTCAATATAAAATATTAAGTACTACATATAGTAGTAATATTCCTCAATATATCTTATCATTACAAGTTACAACTAATATATTTTTATCTAACACATATATGATCATGCGAGACACAATATACAACGGATTACAAATGTTCACTCATGCATATATACATACTCGACAACATATTAAAACATCGAATTTCTGTTATTGGCCGTCTCAAATAAATATTCAAAGAGTTGACCGAGTCAAACTATAAACTAGCATATTACGTAATTTTATTTTCTTTTGCCTATGTGTGTTTTTTTCGTTGATTATGTTATTCTTTTTACTCTTTAAATAGATAAAATTCCCCCTTTTTAAAATTTAACAAAAAAAAATTGTGCCTTTTCAAAATATGTGTATTTAATTCGTTTTTTTGGGGTTAGATAAAAGATGGGAATTTCAGTAAAGCCAGAAAAACGAGACGAGTGGAGTGCGAGACATGATGACATTAGACCTGTCAAAAATTCAATTATTTAGATATGAAGTGTTTTAATAATCCCAAGAATATTACTTAATTATTCCCTAACCGAAAACCATGAATATTTTAAGCCAGTGATTAAAATACAAAGAAAAAAACACTAACAGGATATTTGGCATGCACCAAAAATGATGATTGTTTTCAGATAAAAAGCTCATTTCCCAATATCATACAGCAAACACATACAGACCTTGAAAGACATTGTTCCTCATCGAATTGTACTTATACTAATATATGAACCATGTGCTCCCCAACAATTTTATGTACTAATTAGTACATTTTTCTAATAATTAATTACTCAACCCTAAACCACAAAAATAGGGTAATTACTCACAACTCATAATAGTAAAAAAAACACACAAGAGTAAAGCATAAAAATAGAAAAGAGAAAACATTATTGACAAAAAAAATTTGAACCATAACTTATCTTTACTAGGCAATATTTTTTAATGTTCAAGACAGTGCTCTTGCATGGTCAAATTTAAGATAAAGAAAAGTGATCTATACATAGAGAGAGGACATATAATACATAAGAGTTATAATAGATGGGAGAGAGTCAGCTTTTGGTGGAAAAGAGGAAGTGAAAAAAGGTTCAGAGGCGTGGCCTCTAGTGACTTTGCATGGGGCATGAAATGACTTAGCCTTTGTATCCAAACCCACACACCAAAAGTTGTATCCCTTTTGTCTTTCAAAATAACAAAATTATATTTACTATAAAGGAGAGCTATACACTAAAAATAGAATAATGGAGAGCTTGGATATATAACTCTTTGCTTCTATTTTAACTTTTTCGGTATACATATATGGTTTTGTTGAAATTTGTCTTTGTCAACTTCACTATGCCTTTTTAACTTTGTATGAATGATACTTTTTGTATAAATTGTAGTCCACATATATATGAAAAGGGTATATATATATACATAACAATATAACATGATAATTTTGTTATGGACATGCATATATGGGAAGAAAGGTGGCTTTTAAGGCAGGCTTATTGGGACAAGTAAATATTGAGAGGGCATATATATATATATATATAGTGAAGTGAGTGGGAAGAGTTATCATTCCAATGTAAGTAAAAGGAAACATAACTTTCTCACTCTCTTTCTGCATTGCATGTCTCCCTTTATTTACAAACATAACCACTTCTTCCTCTTCACGTCTTAACGAATATTCTCCTTTATGATAAAACTATAGTATATAAATGCATATGTATATAGTTACACCTAACATGCGCATATATATATATAGAGAGAGAATATTATCAATTCTCTGTCTCTCGTTTCAATGGTCAAATCAGAATTATCTGCATCTCTTGATTCCCATGTATATTTTTTCATGTTTTTGAGTTGCGTCCCACGCGGGAGTATTCAAGTATATACTTACATAAAACTCCTCTAAATTAAGTATTCAAGTTTCTGACATAAGTTAAAAGTAGTTGCACTATTTTCCCTATTATATATAGAGCATATTATATAATAATATGTATAACCTGAGAGAATATTTGGAAGACATAAAAGGCCAAAAAAGACTAAAACACAAAACCATATATGTATATATATATGCTAAAATTATAATTCGTTAGTTGATGTTTCATATGCTAAAACCATATATATATATATATATATATGCTAAAAAACTAAAACACAAAACCATATATTCGAGAGTGACCACATAATCAAAATTGTAATCATAATCAAAATTGTAATCATGATCATATCTTCCACTTCCATCCTATTTACATTTCTTGCTAATTTGGGTACACATTATTGTATTCTCTACTCGAGTAAAATCCTATATATTAATCGAGAAAACACTTTAAAAATTAAAAGGAAAAATAAAAAAGTTCATGAAATATGAACTAAATTACCCATAACATTGGCAAAAAAATATTTTAAAAAGTCCCACGTTGACAGTAGCTAAAAACTAAATTTTAGTTAAAATTGTACATATAAATAAGTCATTTGAATTTTAAAGAGTTGAATGAGTTTAGTAAAATCAATGATTTGTTTTATCATCAAAATTGGTCTTAATTAATCTACAATAGTTTAAATTTCAATTGACATTGTACGATTTGAAGGATTAATCAGTTGAATGTTAAAAACTATTTCAATTTTTAAATAATTATATGTCAAAAATTAAAATTATTTATTTATATTTTTATATATTTATAAATTTCTACTCCTCGTTTGGAATGGTCAAAAATTATAATTTAATTTTTTAAAAATATAGTAATCAAATCTAGATGATGTAAACCCTTAGTGCTGAGATGGGCTCATTCATCCAGCTGATACAGGCCTTAAATCATACCCAAAATAGTACGGCCCATGAAAATGTATTAGAAAAACGGCACGAAGTTTCTTGAAACGCATATTCGCAGCTTTCGCACGTGCGAGCAATTCGTAACGCCGAATTTAAAATATACGAAATATATGGGCCGAAAAATATACCAAAATATGGGCCGAAAATTAAAAAAAGAATTGACCAATGTGGCCCAAGTTTGCTGGATTCTCTATAAACTAGGGCTTCCTTGTGTTTTTCCTTTCCTATATAATAAAGCTTTAGCTTTCTTTTGAAGCAGACGCATACGCAATATCAATATCCATTGTTTGTTTCCATCATCTTCATTAACTTAGTTTGTTTATTTCTTTTTAAATTTTGATCTGCTTATAGTTTTGGGTTTGTTTGTTTTGTTGCCAGTTTCTTTTTTCTGATTTAATAATTTCGGTTTTAAAAATTGATAAGAATGAATCGGAGCAGATGATGAATATTTTGTTTGCACTTACAACGGTGTATCCTATTAATCATGCGGATTATATAAATCGAGCTTTTTAAAACTGATGCTCCCTTTCTTCTTTCTTCTTTCTTTTTTGTTTTTTTAATTCGTTAATTTTGGCTCTCAATACTATTTTTGTAAAATTTAATTTCTATATTTTTGTCGGTTTTTATTCATCAATATGAAAGTAATATTTGATCAAATCAAACTTGTTTTGAACTTTTAAACTTGCCAACTAATGAATTATGTAATCTAGAATTCCATGTTTTAACATAAAATTTGGCTGCAAAGATTAATTAAACGATTAGGACATGTTTGGTACAGTGGTAGTTAATGACACATTAGAGAATTATTTTACGTGTTCTTAAACTAATCATAAAGATTGGGTGTAATTAAAGACGTAATCTTAGAAGAAAATGGAAGTATTAAATTAATATTCTAAAGCAGAGTCGTGGAATTTTAAAACGTTGCATCCCTTTTGTAAGAAGTATTTTTTGTTGAACCAAATTTAACTTATTAAACATGATAAATTAAGTAATTTGTAAAATAAAAGAAAATACAAACATTTTGTCTCTAGTAATATTCTAGAAATTTATGAATTTTTAAATATCGTAAAGCTCGTGGTTATTACAAAAGATTGGTAAGTAGCCAACCAAATTCAAAAAGAACATTGAAGTCTTGTTGATTTATTTAGTCTGATGTTGGAAAGTAAGGAGATGTTGATACTAACCTGCATTAACAAATAAATTAAAATGTCAAAAACGCGTTTAGTGTTTTATTTATTTACAGTACGAGTTTAGTCAATATAGACCGACAAAACAATCAAACGTTCAATATTGATTTTCGGTAAGTAAACAAAAAAGTCAACGCGTTTTGAAGGTTGACGATGGTGTAATATAACTAGACAAGCCTCCAAACATCTAAACAAGATGTGCCTTTGATTAAAAAACGAGACACTTTTGTATTAAAAACTAGAGTGTATTTTTTTTGTGTGTATTTGAGTATTAAATTAAATCAAAACATGTATTATTAATAAGCATTCTACAAAAGAGAGCTTAAAATACTTCATTAATCACTTTTCATTATAGAATGCTTACTAATAATACATGTTTTGATTTAATTTAATACTCAAATACACAAAAAAATACACAAACACTACATAAGCAACTTTGATAAACATTTTTTTTTTTTTTCACGGATAAACATGGTCTTAAACTTTGAATAACGAATTATTCCAAATTTAAATTAATATTTCATATAAAAATACTTGGAAAAAAATATTGTTTTGTTAGGAGAATAATTAAATTACCTCTCCTTGCGTTTCTCAAGAAACCGTTGTAGTGACTTTCTCCTTGTAATTGGAAGATCTGCACATTAAAAAAACACACTTGCTTATCAGAATCCTTATATAATAAGTCACAAGTTAGTTCATCAATTCTCCTTCTAACACGTAGTAACATGATGAGTTGTCAAACTCACAATTTTTCAATAATTTCTTTAATAAATATTAATTTTAAGCGGATCTTAGAATAACTACCCACTAAACTATTTTCCTTTTAATTTATGAATAAAAAAGTAAAAAAATACCTACAATTTTATTTTTATTTTTCTTATATTCACAATAATAAATTACCCACAATTTATGAATAAAACTATTTTCCTTCTTCCACAATTTTTTTCACAATCTTATTTTCCAAAAAAATTTCTACAAATCACGTAAAAATCATATCCTTCAAAAACAATTATCACTTTATGTTACAGTTTCATTTTCTTTCGAATTGTAATTATCTTGAATGGATTTTTATAAAAAGGACATCGAAGATCATAATAAAAGTTTATATCTACGGAAATTTTTGTCAATTCGTAGTTATTTTTTAAGTCAAACATATGAAAAATTATCACATTATGTTTTTGTTTTTGATTATTTACAAATAGAGGGTTAAAGTTACTAACAATTAACAAACATAAAAAATAATTAAAAAGCCTATAGCTACACCAAACAAAAAAATGGACAGTGTTCACTGATACAAACAATTATAAATTCCAATGTAAATACGAATCACAAAATATATAACTTTTAAAATTTACAAAACACAAATAAAAAAATAAAAAAAGAGAAATTTACCCCTGCGAAGCAGGGCCTAAAACTAGTTAATAAATAATTTAGAAACAAATGATAAATTTTCGATTTCAAAACTACTCATAAGTCATAAGTAATGAGTATATCGTTCATTATTATTGTTAAAATGTTTCTAACAACAAACTATACCTAAATTTGTACATGCAACATGTCGACTTATACACTACTCTTTAAAAGAATCACAGCATTTACTACTAACCTCCTTGTAGATTCTGACCAAATAGCTTTGATCGTAAGTTGGTCGTAGGTATTATTACCAAACGATCTTTCTCCATTGATTTCTGTTTCTTTTGAGATGTTTCCTTGGCGATTTTCAGAATATTATCAGCTTTGTCGCTAGACACTTGAAAAACGGAGACGGTTCCATTGTAGAAAATAGTCATAGGACATGTTCCATTTACAAGATCCATACTTTGTCTATTTATAGGCACTGAAGAAACTTGGATCTTAGTGTGATCATACTTTGGAGTAGAAGGAACCGAAAGTGATTTGTACGAATTGTTATTGCCATTAGAAGCTAACAAAGATTTGATAATCTCTGGATCCATCTTTGAAATCGCACCTTGCATGTCTATATACCAAAAATAATTTAAAAAAAAAACTCAATATTTGATTACCAAGAATAAGAAGAGAGATAAATAAAAATAAGGGTAACGAATTACCTCGGAAACTTGGTCGACGTTGAAGAAAATTCTTGAACTTAGGCTTTGGAGAGATGTTTTTTGTGATATGGTTCTTGTTGTTGTCAAGTCCAAAGAAATCGAGCTCTTTTGTTGCTTTTGACATATTTTTGATGAGAGATAGAAGAGAGAAAATAGAGAGAGAGATGAAGAAGGAGATTAATTTTTTTTTTGTTTTTTGATGAGACGAAAGAGAGAGGAAGATATGTTGTTATGATGAAAAAAAGATAATTTCATGTGAGTTTTATAAAAAAAGAATGTGTAGTATCCGTTTTGATATAACGCACGAGGTTCATGTTTTTTTTTTCTTTTTTTTATGACAACAACTCCAACTCATCCACCATTTTCTCAACCTCCTCTTAGCTAATTTTAAACATTAACACACACGTGATTTAGCTTAATGACTATTTTTTCTGTTTATTGAAAAACTTGCTTACTATTCATAAATAATATTTTTTGATGTTATATTTAAATTATTAATCAACTTCTCTTCAAAAAAAATTGCATATAATTAATTCAAATAGTTATAAATTATTATTGAAAGTTTGAAAACCATGGTTTATTTTTACGTATAAAATTGGTAAATGGTTGATAGACAGAAGAAAAAAATGAAGATAAGGAAACAAAGAGAAAGAGTCAGAGAGATGATGCATGTCTTTCACGTGTTGAGTATATAGTTAATGTCGATACAAAACAAGCCAATACGCACTTCACCATAACTCCTCTTTACTCTTTTTGGACTCTTTCTTGTTTTGACTAACCCCACTTGCTATCTCTCTCTCTCTATGGAGTCAGTTAATACGTCTTCTTTATTCCTTATTTGTTTGTTTACTTTCTTTTCTTCCTTTGTTGTTTATTTTGTCAATTAAGTTATGTCACGTTTTTGTACTTGTAATTACCCAAGTTGGCCTATTGAGTAAAAGGAACACACATTTATAAGCCCAATTTATTGTAACAAAATACAATTAAAGCCCAAAATCAAGGCCCAAATAAAAACCCAAAACAAATTCAATCAACAACAACAAGGCCCATATACTCTTCTTTGGCTATAACAGCCTCCATGATCGTCATCGGATCAATCTCACCGTCTTGTTCCATAAACACTTTAATCAGATTCTTCGAAAACCCACTAACCAAAGCCACTCCTTTCTCTCTTCCCGGCACCGGCGTCGCTCTCGAGTCTCTCAAATTCCAGAACACAATCTCCGGCACAGCTTCTCCGTATCCTTTCTCTCTAAACTTTCTAACAATCGCTTGATAATCAGTTTCCCATTTTCCTCTCGAAGGAGGGAGGTTCGGAGGTCCGTATCGTCTCGAAGACGACGAGGCGGAAGCTTGATCAAACTCCATGTCGCTGAAAACAAACACTCTCTTGATCATCTCCTCAGGTTTCAATCTACTTTCTACTGCTACATTCAAAATCAGATCAAACACTTTTTGAAAATCAGTGTTCATTCCCCAAGACATGTTTCTAATAAACCCTGTTTTGGATCTGAGATCTTCTCCTTGTACTAATTGTAGCTCTGGGTTTTCGCTGAATGTTATTAGCTTCCCTCTCCATGGCTCTTCCGATAGCTCCGAGACGAGAAGACCTAAGGCGACGGAGACTTCCATCGGAACACCGGACATAGATCCCGATACGTCGGAGATCGCGATGCAATTCGTTAAAGAGCCTTTGCTTCGAAGATCGTCCACGATCCGTTTCCATTGGAGCTCGGCGACTTGTCCGCCGTCTCCGCCGTTGTTTAGATCGGCGATTATCTCGTGAGGTAACAACGCGCCTGCGGCGATTTTCGTTTTACCAGATCTAGCGTCTTGTAGAAACTTCTGAAACCTCTCTGCGTCGTGGTTTAGAAAAATCTCCTTGTATGTCTTCATCGCCACCGACGCTACGCGGTTGTACGGTAGAGATCCCCAATCTCTAGCTCCCATGTAAACCTCAGGGAGCTGCAGAGTTTTTCTTAGAGGGACAAGGACTTGTTTCCTTAGCCGATCTCGGACTCGATAAGCGTAGTGAGATTCCTCGACGCCGTCGTATTCCGGCGACGATTCGCGTGGGAAGAGCTTCTTGGCGATGCTTTCGCAGAGGAGAGTGGCTTTGTCGAAGGAGGAATCGAGAGACGGGCACCATTTCGCCGCTAGAGAGATTTCGAATGTTTCGTTGGATGTTAAGAAGGCGAGATCTCTTCTCAGGTGATCTGCGAAGAGATCCGAGACTCGTTCGTGGAGAAATCTGTAGTCTGGATCTTGAGAGTATCTTGTGAAAGCTTTCTTCCCCATTGAAATCTTCTCCTTTTTGCGATCCAAGCTCGCTTTAGCCTTCTCCGCCTGGTTTCTCTTCTCTGCGTTTGCTATTCTAAGCTCCCTCGTCGCCGCCGGCTTCTTTTTACGGCCACCGTGATTGAATCCTCGACCTCCACGACCTCCGCGAGAGAATCTCGAGGTGCTAAAAGAGAAAGGAGCTCTTCCTCTGCTTCCTCTAGATCCAGATCGTCTGCCCTTTCTTTGACTCCATTCCGATTTCTGGATCCTACGGATCTCAAACCCTTGTAAGATCCTGTAAAGAATCTCCGGAAAATCCTTAAAGTAGCCAAATTTCGAGAGAGACTCGAGGTTACAAGCTAGGGTTTTGGGATGACAACCGTGGAGCCACAACGCAGCCGTGTAAAACCCTTCTTTATCGGATTTTCCGGTGCCACGGACTCCGCGAAGGTTACAAATAAGCTTGAGAGTGGTCAACGCGTCGTGGTCCCAAGCCGCCCTGAGTCGCTGCTCGATGGATTCCTTTGGCGTGTTGGGGACAACGTGGTAGAAGAAGTCGAGGCATGGATTGCCCGCGGAAAGATACGTGTCGGCTCCGTTCTCGGTTTGGCCCATCTGAGGAGATGAGAGAGCGTTGACTACTCTCGTTGACTTGTTGAAGTTTGTGACCATCGCGTCCATGAATGGATCGCTTGGACCAGAGGATGTGGTGGGTTCTGAGAGGAGCGAAAAGGAGTTTCTGAGCTCCGGTGGACCAAGCAATCGAGAAGTCATGGTTGTTTAGGAATGATGATGAACAATGTTTGTTTTGGTCTGATATATATACACGGTCTTATAAGCCCTAAGTTTTAAGCTTGGAGATCACGTTTTTATGAAGGCGGTGACGCTTGGTGGGGCCTACCAAGATCCGACTTTTACGAGGATGCGAATATATTGACTAATTACGATATCTCTTCGTATATTAATATATGCTTTGACTTGGTATATACAGTATATAAACATTTTCTAGACAAACACATAGTCGTGTGCGGTTCGGTAATCATAGAGATTGTTCGTAAGATGATGTATACCATTGACATAGTTCACAAAACCCATGAACCAAAACCCATGAACCAAAACTCATGTCCATCCACTGTCGTCACCTGAATATATTTCTCCCGCGGATTCTTCTCCATTATCACCGGAGTTACCCCATCAACATTACCAAAAGGCACCACCACCTGTCCCAATACCCAACAAACATCAGTGAACAATATACTTCAAGTTTTGTTTTATCAAAGGTTTCGTTTTTGCAATACATGACTGATGACTTAATTAAGTACTCTACCCTGTAATAACTCCATGCTTCTTGTCCCGAAGGTGCCGTGAAGAAGAGAGGACGGTCGCTGCAGAAAGTGACACGAGTATTCGAGAGATACATAGTTCCAGCGACGGGGCCTGTGGTCGTCGAGAGGTAACAAAAGAAGGTCTTCTTCAGCTTCTCGTTAGGCTCTGTTCCGAATATCTGTCTGAAAAGCGATTCGAACCCTCCTTTTGTTATCGCTTTAGCCTTCAAGTTAACCTTCCCCCACGCGGTTTCCGACATAGAAGGACCTGTCTTCACTGCAGAAATCAAAACCCACAAAAATTTCGTCAAAAAATTAAGTTAGGAGACACCTTTACCCAAAAAAGGAAGTTAAAGGAAACTTACGATTTTGCCACATGTTACGAGCGACGGTTTCAGACTTGCAGCTCCAGCTATGGAACATTCCAATCACTGGCTCTAAAGGGTTGTTAGTAGGAGGATGTTCGACAGGGGAGTAAATAAGGTAGGGTTGGTACTGCCTTTGTTGGTTAACTCTTGCATCCCATGCAGCCGCCTGTTGATTGTCGGGGTGAGCCACCAGAGGGGCCGGAGCTCCCATCAGGTGAGTCCCATATTTCTTCGGATCCGAAGACGAAGAATGTTGTTGTTGTTGTCCTTGGTACTCTGTTTCTGGGGTCTTGGGATGATGTTGATCAACGATATGAGGCTGGTGGTGATTCTCATCTTCTTGAGATCCTTTCATGGTTGAGATTCTTTAAGTTGGCTTCGAGAAAGTTCTTTTGACTGAATTGGTGGTTATGTGGACTCCGTTGAACTAAGAAACACACTTGAATTTAAGAGTGGATAAGAGTGAATATGAAACGCGGTTTTGTTACTGACTCTAGGATGAAGAGACCAAATTTCTAAGCTGGATTTTCAAAGTAAACAGTTCTTAAAACAATAAGAAAAAGACCAAACATGATGTTCTAGAAACATACCAGAAACTAGAAATGCTAAATGTCAGAAACATATATGAAAATCATGTGCAAGCATCAATATATTTAAACACACTTACCTCAAAGGGTTTCATAGTAATCTCTGGCCAAATGAAACAAGACTAGTCTCTTGCTTTGACATGCGAAGAGTTAATAACAATTGTTCTTGGAGATAACCAAATTTCAATGAGCTAAAGAGAAATAAATGCAAAGCAAAGTGCTAGAGTACTCATGATCCCGTAAACGATGCATGAATTTGGGATTCCTGTCTTTCCCTCTCTAAGAATCACAGAATCTAGGAACATTAAACTTTATTGTAAGAGACAAATGAATAGAGGAGAAATACTAAACCGAGACAGATTAAAAATCAAAATGCCTTACCCTCCTAGTTGACCTTTGTGTTAGATTAACAACTTTAAACCAGTTCAAATAAAACATTGGCAGTTAGGTAATATGGTGATCTTAACACAGAGAACACAAATTGGTATCTTAAAGTAAAACAAAAAGACATTAAAAAGTAATTAGACTAACCACTTGGCCTTACCTGAATATACCTCTGCAATATACTTTATGTATCCACCAAAAAACGTAGAGCCTAGAGCAACTTCTGCTCGTAAGTGCACCACATGTAGATAGAACAGTGAGCCCAAACCCTAGATTTTACTGAAAAAAGAAAAACACAATAAAACAAATTAGGACTCTGAAAGTAGCTTCACAAACCCTTAGACAAGTTGTGAGAAGAGAAAATAGGTTAGGACTCTGAGATTTCTCCAACGCATAGAGCCAAAAGCAGAAACGAAAAGAAAAACCCAGACGAAGATCAAAGAGGAGCAGAATGAGCCAAAACTTTTAGTGAATGCGATTTTCTGATTAAAAAAGGAAAAACAGGGAAAATGGAAATTTCGGAAGGTGAATGACATTTTAGACCCCATGTGACTGCTCTTTGACTAGTCAACATTTTTTTTACCGTTTGTTTTTTCACAACGTTAATAAACTAGAAAAAGGAAATATTGGAAAAAAGGAAACATCGAACGAGCCGGCCCATATATAATAACGGGCCCATATGTAAAATATATAAAATTTATGCTATGAGAGCTTAAACCATTCTTGTCGATCATTGTTAACTAAAAACTGGAACTAGGAAAATCTTCTGTAATCGAAACCGCACGCTCAGAGAGAGAGAGAGAACCGCGAAGCCCTAAAAGAACGGGGAAACTAATCATTCTCACCAGAATCGTTTTCCATCGCCGGAGAAGAACGCACGACGACGAAGCTCTCTGTTAGGATTTTTGAGCTGTGAATCGACCAAATTCATACCACTGAGTAATGGGGGTAAGTTCCTATAAGTTATTGGATCTGTTCGTGTTTTCTCGTTGTTTTGATTTCTGAAGAACTTGATGTGTGTACGTACAAGCTATATAATCGTATCGCGTATTCTGATATTAGGTCGATCAAATTAAAACCACGGAGACGTTAGAAGCCGAAAAGGAAACAGGTGGTGGTGATCTTCTTCCCAAGGATAAATTGACTTTCACAGCTCCTGAGAGAAAGTCTCGTCTAGGTATTGAATTTGAGAGATCTTTAAACGATTTCAATCCGATTTTTGAATCGATTTTGATAAACTGCTTTTTTTTTGGAGGTTTGGATGTAAGAGCGATTGAGAAAAGGGAGAAAGCCAAGGCTGACGGGGAATTTAAGGTCCCGAGGAAGCAAACGATATCTGTTACAGCGTCTTTGGATGAAGAGGATAAGGATGATGTATCAGGGTCAGATTATGGAGCAGGAAACACCGTTCATGACCATTCTGGCAGACGATATAGGGAGAAATCTTCGAGATCTGAGACTGCACAAGGTAGTTTTTCTCTCATGACTATATAGTTTATGAAGTAACGGAAGCTCTAGATTACAATGGTTTCATGTTTAACTTGTAAAGTTATGCATCAAACATGTTTATAACTGGAAGTGTTTTGGTAAAGAGAGAACTCTTGTTATATTTTCTTCTGATAACTCTTTGTGTGCTTAAGTATAACATTTAAGTACCACCTTCATTAGTTTTTTTGTTTACGCCTTATATGACCCTTTTTTATATATTGCAGAAAGTACCTTGACTACTGAGAATGCTGCAGCGTCAGATGTAAGTCACTTCCATCCAAATTATGAAATTATCATTTTCCCTCGGGTTATCTATCTTTCTAGCCAATTTTTAGTGGTACTTGCAATTTACCTTTTTGTATTCTGATCTTTCTTCTACCTGTTGAAATGAAGATTTCCACTACTCCCAGGAGTTTATCCAGCACTGATAGATATGAGAGAGATGATAGCGTTAGACATCGAAGAGAACATAGGTACAACAGAAGTGAAACTCCGCGGTCAAGGCATAGAAACACATATGATGAGATGGATCGCTACCGAGGGAGGGAGTCTTATCGCCAAGCTAACAGAGATTATCACGGAGAAAAGCGTGGAAGATACGACAGCGATAGGAGAACTCCAGGTATGCATTAGATTGTAGAAGCTCAAGAAGATATCAGTTTATTTATCTTGTCGCAGTTTTATGTTTTCCATTTTTATTCCCAAAGCATGACAAGCTTCACGAATAAAGCACTTTAGACCTTGACAATGACTATTAACACTAAATCGTGCAGGTAGGTCAGACTGGGATGATGGAAAATGGGAATGGGAAGATAGTCCACACAGAGACAGAGACTCTAGTTACAGCAAGAGACATCAGCCTTCCCCATCACCCATGTTAGCTGCAGCTTCACCAGATGCTCGTTTAGCCTCCCCGTGGCTGGATACACCACGGTCAACAAGTAAAATATATTTGAATTTTATTATTTGTAAGCTGGTTTAGTTTAATTAGCATCCAAGGGATAAGACTAACAACTGGATTTTTTACCATGTCCTTATTCACACACAGTGTCTTCTGCATCGCCATGGGATATTGGTGCACCTTCTCCTGTTCCAATCCGGGCTTCTGGGTCCTCTATGAGATCTTCAAACTCTAGGTATGGTGGGAGATCCAATCAACTTGCACACTTTAGGGAAGAGGATCTGACAAAGGAGGTATGGATACTTAGTTATTATTGTAAATTCAATGTCATGCCGCTTGGATCTGAATCCCCGTTTTGTTTGCTGTATTTTATGAAGTCCTTGTCAGGCTTGCTTGAAGAATCTTGATGAGAATTAAGGCTCTCTTACATTAAGAAAAGTGTTTGGTTTTAGTAATACTTATTTCACATGTTTTTATGCCTTCTGTAGGGGCAATCAGATGAAGATAGATCGCAAGGAGGTGAAGAATTTAACCATGGAATCACGGAAACAATGCAAGTGGAGATGGAACTTCAGTCGGATCGTGCATGGTAAGTATTTAACTTTATTCAGAGGCCGAAAATTAAGTATTGGAAAGATACTGATGTTTTATTCACGTGAGCTACGAGAAAAGTCTCAGTCTTAATGTTAGTTGTCAAACCATTTCCAGATTTTGTGAAGCCTGTATAAAGTAGATGATTGTCATTTCACAGGTATGATACGGATGAAGGGAACTCACTGTTTGATGCAGATAGCGCATCCTATTTTCTTGGAGATGATGCTTCTCTACAGAAGAAGGAAGCTGAGCTAGCAAAAAGACTGGTAACGACTACACACTCTTTTAATGATTTTTGTTTTGATGCCGCTTATATCTCTTATTTGTGGCTAGGCTTTTCCATGTTCTTTTTGTATAAATTATCCAGTTTCATTCCCATTGAACCATTAATTTTTTTTGATCTCCCTTCACTGCTCATGAAAATTAAGCTAAATTCTGTTGTTTTGATTGTGTAAGTTTCGATTCTAGTATGCTGAATATCAATATCGCTTGGATCTCTTTGTTCATTTCACCAAACCATCATTCCTTGGTATTCTGACTCTTTCTGCGTAAAAACGTAGAATACTTCATTAATTGAATACTATATTATACTTGTAATGCAGGTTAGAAGGGATGGCAGCAAAATGTCACTCGCTCAGAGTAAAAAATACTCTCAGCTTAATGCAGATAATGCTCAGTGGGAAGACCGGCAACTTCTCAGATCTGGAGCTGTTAGAGGCACAGAAGTGCAGACTGAGTTTGATAGCGAAGAAGAACGAAAAGCCATTCTTCTCGTGCATGGTATGTAGACTGCTATTGTAGCTCAAACTTATCCATAAAGCGAAGAGACTAGAATGAGAGTATATGTATGGTAATTGCAGATACGAAGCCTCCTTTCCTTGACGGAAGAGTCGTTTTCACAAAGCAAGCAGAGCCAGTAATGCCTGTAAAGGATCCCACATCAGACATGGCTATAATTTCACGAAAAGGATCGGGTCTTGTCAGAGAAATTCGGGAGAAACAAAGTATGCATAAATCACGACAACGATTCTGGGAGCTTGCAGGTTCTAATCTCGGTAACCTCCTTGGTGTTAAAAAATCTGCTGAGCAGGTAATGCACCTCACTTTTCACTTAATAGGTCTTGTGGTTTTGGACATATTGTGAATTTGTTATTTTTGTGTAGATTGATGCCGATACTGCGGTAGTTGGTGATGAAGGTGAAGTAGACTTTAAAGGTGAGGCTAAATTTGCACAACATATGAAGAAGGGAGAAGCTGTGAGTGAATTTGCTATGTCAAAGACCATGGCAGAACAACGGCAGTATCTCCCCATATTTTCTGTTAGAGATGAATTATTGCAGGTTGGTAGTTGGATCATAAACGCATAATTCACTTTAGTGTTAGGATGTTTACCTCAAGGGGTTCTTCTTTGTATTTTTTCCTTTAATCCAATGAGTAATCGTCAACCTATTGATTGCATTCTCCAGGTAATAAGAGAAAACCAGGTGATAGTGGTTGTTGGTGAAACGGGTTCGGGGAAGACCACTCAACTTACACAGGTTTCTTCCTTACTATGGCTTCTCAGTGAGTTATTTGTGTTTAATACATACTTATGAAACAAGTAAACCATTGAACTTATAGCATGTTTCTTTTTTATTAGTATCTTCACGAGGACGAGTACACTATAAACGGTATAGTAGGTTGCACCCAACCAAGGCGTGTAGCAGCCATGAGTGTTGCAAAGAGAGTTAGTGAAGAGATGGAAACAGAGTTGGGCGAGAAAGTGGGGTATGCGATTCGTTTTGAAGATGTAACTGGTCCAAACACAGTCATCAAGGTAAGGTGTTTTCAATTAAATTACTCTGCTTATTTGTGATTATTTCTGGCTTAGTTGGCCACATAAAGCCTGGCTTGCGTGCTTTTAGCATCCACACTTCATTTCGTTAAAACACTGAATTTTGTTTTCTGAAACTCCATATTTATCTTTTAATTTACAGTACATGACTGATGGAGTGCTACTAAGAGAGACACTAAAAGATGCTGACCTGGATAAGTATCGGTATGTACTCACCAACCTTATGTCTGATAGATCATGCTGTAAACTAGTATAAGTAGAATGATGTGCTAACCCATATTCTGGACTCTGTATAGTGTTGTGGTGATGGATGAAGCGCATGAAAGGTCACTCAACACAGACGTCCTTTTTGGAATACTGAAGAAAGTTGTGGCTCGGCGTCGTGATTTCAAACTGATAGTCACGTCAGCAACCCTTAATGCACAAAAGTTTTCCAATTTCTTTGGGAGGTAGTTTACCATCCTTCAGACAAACCAGTTTTGAATCTAATTATTGAATTCGTATATGACAGTTTTTTGCTTTGGTATTGCAGTGTTCCTATATTCAATATTCCTGGAAGGACTTTCCCTGTCAATATTCTCTACTCTAAAAGTCCTTGTGAAGACTATGTTGAGGCTGCTGTTAAGCAGGCAATGACGATTCACATAACAAGTCCACCTGGGGACATTCTCATATTTATGACCGGGCAAGATGAGATTGAAGCAGCATGCTTTTCACTTAAGGAGAGAATGGAGCAGCTCATTGCATCCTCCAGCAGAGAGATCACGAACCTACTGATTCTCCCAATATACTCTCAGTTACCCGCTGACTTGCAAGCCAAAATATTCCAAAAACCGGAAGATGGAGCCCGTAAATGCATTGTTGCCACCAATATTGCTGAAACATCATTGACAGTCGATGGAATATATTATGTGATTGACACGGGGTATGGAAAGATGAAGGTTTTCAATCCTAGAATGGGTATGGATGCTCTTCAGGTTTTCCCCATAAGTCGTGCTGCCTCTGATCAGCGGGCAGGAAGGGCGGGAAGGACAGGGCCGGGAACATGTTATAGGCTGTATACAGAGAGTGCTTATTTGAATGAGATGTTGCCAAGTCCTGTGCCAGAAATTCAACGAACGAATCTGGGTAACGTTGTGTTGTTGTTGAAGTCATTGAAAATTGACAACTTGCTAGATTTTGACTTTATGGATCCACCTCCACAAGAGAACATCCTCAACTCTATGTACCAGCTTTGGGTGTTGGGTGCTCTTAGCAATGTTGGAGGTCTAACAGATCTCGGGTGGAAGATGGTTGAGTTCCCATTAGATCCAACTCTTGCAAAGATGCTCTTAATGGGTGAACGGCTTGATTGTCTAAACGAGGTTTTGACAATCGTGTCAATGCTTTCAGTACCTTCAGTGTTCTTCAGACCTAAAGAGAGAGCAGAAGAGAGCGATGCCGCCAGGGAGAAGTTTTTCGTGCCGGAATCGGATCATCTAACGCTACTGAATGTTTATCAGCAGTGGAAAGAGCATGACTATAGAGGAGACTGGTGCAATGACCATTACCTGCAAGTCAAAGGTCTGAGAAAAGCCAGAGAAGTAAGATCACAGCTTCTCGATATCCTCAAGCAACTAAAGATACCACTCACGTCGTGTGGACCGGATTGGGATATCGTGAGAAAAGCCATATGCTCAGCGTATTTCCACAACTCAGCTAGATTAAAAGGTGTTGGGGAGTATGTGAACTGTAGATCCGGGATGCCATGCCATTTACACCCGAGCAGTGCACTGTACGGTCTTGGATACACACCAGATTATGTGGTGTACCATGAACTGATATTGACAACTAAGGAGTACATGCAATGTGCTACATCCGTTGAACCGCATTGGCTGGCTGAGTTGGGGCCTATGTTCTTCTCGGTTAAGGACTCGGATACATCGATGTTGGAGCATAAAAAGAAGCAGAAGGAAGAGAAAACAGCAATGGAGGAAGAGATGGAGAAACTGAGAAGAGATCAGGCGGAGTCAGAGGTGAGAAGCAAAGAGAGGGAGAAAAAGAAAAGGGAGAAACAGCAGCAACAGGTTTCAGGTCCTGGCTTGAAAAAGGGCACCACATACCTCAGGCCTAAGAAGTTTGGACTGTGACATTGTAAAATCTTGTTTAGTGAAAACCTCCCAAAGACCGGTTTGGTTATGCTTGTCAAAAACATTATAAAAGACCAAAAAAAGAGAGAGAACAAAGCAAATTGTAATCACGTGTATCTTACTGTGTGTTGTTGAGTTGTTTCCTTAATGAGAATATTGTCCAACTTTTCTCAAATAGCTAAGTTATGGATAGTGTTATTTGAAATTGTTAAACTCAATAGTATTTTGGTTTACACCATCGAAAATAAGCAACGAGGAGCCCCTCGTGAAATCAAGTCTCGAAGGTTCTTGGCTAATGAAATTAAATCTAATTGCTGATCATACTATTCTCTGCAACATTCTACATTTTTTATATAAAATCTGATGGATATTACAATGCTCAAGACACCTAACTTCCAAATCCAGTCATTGGAGTTTATGTGTGACACACAAGATATTATCATTAAATCATCTTCCCCTATTTAAAAATACATTTCTGCCATTCATACAAGTTTCCCCCTCATCAGTTCACATTGCCACCACCATCTACACTTTTTAGCCACTCCAGTGTCCTGACTCCATCCTCTGCGTTTAAGCCGTAAATAATTCACAACCAGATTAGAATCTCAATTCAACAGAAACACATGTAATCTACGCGCGGCAAAGAAAAGATGTGAACCTTAATGAGAGTTATAACTGTCCTATTAAATATTATCGCTTTCTCCGTCTGATATTTCTTCAAGCTTTGCAATTGCATCCATAAGAGCTAGCTCATGATCCTACCATTTCAAAGCAACACTATAGTCAGCTTCTGTTTTCAAGATACTGTGGAGTACCAAGACAAGATTCAATGAAACATGAGTATGGTTCTTACTCTCAGCACTTTCTTTGCCTTCTCTACCTCTGCTGGGTTGGGGTTCACAGATCCAAAAACTTTTTCTACCTGTTCAAAATACATTCACAAAGTAATACTCAGATCGATAACAATTATGAACGTTCATTCTCACAATCTAAAACTTGGATGATACCTCTCTTATTAGTGTATCGGTGTGGAGTATTTCGATATCGCCTAAAGCTTTCTTCCCAATGCCATTCTGTGCCTTGAGTTGCTGTGTCTTCATGCTTCCCCTACCTCTACCCCCCATGGAACCAGCACGAGCCATGGTTTTTGTACTTCCACGGCCTTGCCCAGGATGTCCTCCTTTACGAGAAATCCCAGGATCTTCACCTTCCCATCTGATATCTCCCGGGGATATCTATGATACAGAAAGAACATTCAGAATCCAAGACTGAGATGAACTCCTAAAAAAACAATTTAAAAGAACAGACTTGAGATTTACCCATTATTATTATTACCTCTTTAAGATTTACCCATTCCCAAGTTTCATTCCCAGTGTTTATATCATACACTAAAGCATGCAGTCCCTTATCATTGTTGAGAAAAGGAAAAAAAAAGTATCAGAAAATTGGAGACTTGGCACCAAAACACTGATAGAAAATAAGATACCTCAGCAGGTTTATAGTCAGTTATAACAGCTTCATAAAAATGGTTGTCCTCAGGCCACTTTGTCCACACTTTCTTTCCGATCAACGGGTCATATGATCCTGATTCACCTGGTTCATTTGTTAAGGCGCCAGCCTGTCCCCTTCCAGTTATGCCTGTAGCTGTGAACTGCAACGACATCATCAAGCACAAATAATACAAATGTTTTCATCCCTTAGTCAATGAATAACGAGCCATTGTAACAAAAATTAGAGTCAGCCAGCATTATGACTTACTGTCTTTGGCTTCTTGGTCTTTGGACCTGGTGGAGGACCTCCCCTTCTTAGCGCAGATGAAGATGGTTGCATCGAAGGGTGCAGAGCAGGGGATGGCGGGCCCATCGCCAACGAGGCCATTGATTGTGATGTCTTTTGCTTCTTCCTTGATCCAGAAACAGCTGGACTCGGAGCAGTATCATGAACCATCTGAGGAACATTGGACTGGAAGCTGTTTCCCTTTCTCCATTCCCTGACATTATTTAAGTTAACCTCATTAGCTAGAAAGTTGCTTTTTATGAGCTAAAGAGAGACATACCTTATCTGCCTGATCATTTCATCAGCATTAACTCTTGATAAGAGCTCTCTGTGTTCCTCATCAGATACCCGAAGTTCTTTTCTGAGTTCAGTTATCAAACTTTCTTTCTCCTGAATATTTTTAAAAACCAAAGGACAGGATAACAACGAAAGTCAGAAGGGTAAGTTTATCTTAGAAAGTAAAGTTACACAAACGTGGACTAACTAATGAAGAATACAAGTAAAATTAGTACCCATGTAATAGCATCAGACTGTGCTTTAAAAGCGCGGAGTATTGAGCTATAAGCTTCTTGCTCAATGAGATGAATTTGAGTTTCCATGTCATTATGCGCCCTTGATAAAGGAGTAGAATTTAGAACTGAAGGCCTGCCATTACCGGCAGGTCTACCGCTTCTCTGATATCTACTTTGATGTGATGGTGGTAGATCATCATCTGTACCTGTGTTACCAAAACACGCAACAACAACAAATTCAATCATACAAACAAAATTTAGTAAATCAACGAATAATCGAAGATAATTAAAATAAAAACTTTGAGATCGAAGACACAAATTAACAAGAAGTTAGTAAAAAAAAACGGCTAGACTGAACATCTTTTTAAAGAAGACAAGAGGCAAGACTCACCACTACTATCAGAAGGTCTGTAATCCATTAGTGCCCTTTCCTAATGATTCTTCACAGAGACCTGTCTCGTTGCACCAAAGCACAATCTGCAAAACCAAGCCAAAAAAACTTCAAGAGATGTCAAAGTTCTTTAATTTTCAGCTCAAAATTCTTAAAACTAGAGCTCAATAACCAAACCAAGCTCCCTTTCACAGATTGATGTGTTGAGAATCAACAGAAATCTATAAAGTAATCGACTTTCTTGAACAACATAACCAAATTGTAAGATTTGAACAAGAAAAAAAAGCAAATACCTTTCTGTCGTGAATCTTCTTTAGATCTAATTCTCGAACAATTCGATCAACACAAAGAGAAGATTACTCAAGAAAGATTATAGATTTGAGCAAAAGAGAGATGATATGAACAATGGAGATTCAAAGAAAACGTTAGATCTCCATCGTGAAGCTGAAAACTACGCGGCGGAAATACAGAAACACAAGACAAAAGCCGTCAAGGATTTTCCGAGTTAGAATCTATGAGTCCCCCCCCCGGACGTGAAACGAACAATTATTTTGCCCTAATTTTTTCTCCAGTTGATAGTTTCCTTTGAGTTACGCGAACGACGTCAAAACTTGTCGTTTCGTTTATTCTCTTTTTTAGTTCTCTCTCTTAAAACCCGGTTTTGTTTTACTATGTAATTTTGGTACGGTTTTGAACGATATTTACCGGAAAATTAGAAAGATATTTGCACTAAATCAAATCAAAATTAAGCGGGTTAAATAAACCGACATATTTTGATTAGACCAGAACCAACGAAAGCGGTTTGGTCCGAAATTAAACTCTGTAACAAAACTTGCAATAGAAAACATGTGAAGGAGAAGAAGGAAGAAATCATAAATGTTGTTGCGTCCGTATCCGTCGTCTTTCTTCTATCTCCGACCACCTAATCTCTTCAGTTCCACTGCGAAATTCCATTTTTGCCCTTCTTCCTCCTTTCGTCGGATTGAATTGATTTCGGCTTCTTCTTCGTCTCCGACGCCGGTAACAGCTTCCGCCGGAGATTCATTGGAGAAAGATTCTAAGATGAAACGGAAGCTAGAAGATATTAATTGGGACCATTCCTTTGTTAAGGAATTGCCTGGTGATCCCATAAGCGATGTTATCTCTCGTCAGGTATAAAAGTTTTGAACTTTATTTGCTTTCTTATTTTTTCTGTTCGAGTCTTAAATGAAAAGCTTTTTCAAGCTCTCTGCATTTGTGTTGATAGAGAGCATATACTTATTCAAAAGTGTACATGAATTGTGGTTGAATGTGCTCATCGATAGTTTCCATTAGACTAATTTAACTTAGGCATATCCGGGTTTTTGATCTTTTGTTATTGTTGTAATGTGAAGGTATTGCATGCTTGTTACTCAAAAGTTTCTCCATCAGTAAAAGTAGATGATCCTCATCTTGTAGCATGGTCTGAATCTGTTGCACAGCTTTTAGATTTGGATCCTAAAGAGTGAGTTTGATTCTCTATGTTCAGACTAAAGTCTTGAGTGCCTTGTGCATAAGATACTTTGGTTTTCATGGGCTTAGACAAAAAAAAAGTATAACTTTTGGACTTTCAGATTTGAAAGACCAGATTTCCCTCTCCTCCTGTCCGGTGCTAAACCTTTGCCAGGATCGTATGTATTTCTTACCCGAATCTTATCATAGGCTCAACATTTTCTTCGATTCCCAAGTCTATAAGTGAAGTTGTGTATGCTCTTTTTCTTACAGGATGTCTTATGCTCAATGCTATGGAGGACACCAGTTTGGCAGGTGGGCTGGACAACTAGGTGATGGTCGTGCTATAACTCTGGGAGAAGTTTTGAACTCGAAAGGTGAAAGGTGGGAACTTCAGCTTAAAGGTGCGGGCAGGACTCCGTATAGCCGTTTTTCTGATGGTCTTGCAGTCCTCCGTAGTAGCATCAGGGAGTTCCTTTGCAGTGAAACCATGCATTGTCTTGGAATCCCTACCACACGTGCTCTTTGTCTTGTCACAACAGGCCAAGATGTCACTCGCGACATGTTCTATGAGTATGTCCAAACCCTGTCTAACTTGGTTCCTTTGTTATGTTCCTTTTCTGTTTTAAATGTTCATGTCTCTACCCAAATTTTGCAGTGGCAATCGTAAGGAAGAACCTGGCGCAATTGTTTGCAGGGTTTCTCAATCATTTCTCCGCTTCGGCTCATACCAACTTCATGCTTCTAGAGAGGATCTTGAAATTGTTCGGAAGTTGGCAGACTATGCCATTAGACATCATTTCCCACATTTAGAGAGCATGAACAGAAGTGATAGCTTATCTATCACAACCGGGGACAAAGATGATTCATTTGTAGATCTCACATCAAATAAGTATGCAGGTAATTTCCTAAGTATTCACCAATATACTGCATGATCTTCTTTTCTGAATCAGCGTCGACATTCTTATCACTGATGGTACTCTTATATTAGTGGGGAATATTGAACTATGTCTTCTGCTGTTGAATTATCAATTATATTAGCATGGATTGTTGAAGTTGCTGAGCGTACAGCTACTTTGGTTGCAAGATGGCAAGGTGTAGGTTTCACCCATGGTGTGCTAAACACTGACAATATGAGCATTTTGGGTCAAACCATTGACTATGGCCCATTTGGTTTCTTAGATGCTTTTGATCCGAGTTACACTCCAAACACGACAGATCTCCCTGGAAGAAGATACTGTTTTTCAAATCAGCCTGACGTCGGCTTGTGGAATATTGCTCAGTTTGCTGAGAGTCTAGAAGTTGCTCAGCTGATAAATGAAAAAGAGGCGAATTACGCCATGGAGAGGTAACTTTGTTTTGATTTGGAGCACAATTCTTTATACTATTTTAAGAAGTACTCACTTAGTAGCGGAGGAACTGGTGGTTCAGGTACGGTGATAAATTCATGGATGAGTATCAAGTCATAATGTCGAAGAAGCTTGGTCTTTCCAAGTATAGCAAGGAGATCATTAGTAAACTTTTGAACAACATGGCTGTTGATAAAGTCGATTACACAAACTTCTTCCGGCTTCTTTCAAATGTAAAAGCAAACCCCGACACACCCGAAAATGAGTTATTGAAACCTTTGAAAACTGTGCTTTTGGACATTGGAAAAGAAAGAAAAGAAGCATGGATCAAATGGGTCCAAAGCTATATCCAGGAGGTAATCATATTCTTTTCTGACAGCTTCCATCTTCACTTTTCCATGTGTATATATATCTTCCTTGCTAATTGCAGGTGAGTGGTAGTGAGACCGCGTCGAACGAAGAAAGAAAAGCAAGAATGGACTCAGTGAACCCAAGGTACATTCTCAGGAACTATATGTGCCAAAGCGCGATAGATGCAGCTGAACAAGGCGATTTCTCGGAGGTCAACAACTTGATCAGTCTAATGAAACGTCCTTACGATGATCAGCCAGGGATGGAGAAATACGCGCGGTTGCCTCCAGCCTGGGCTTACAGACCAGGCGTCTGCATGCTTTCTTGCTCCTCCTAGCCCTCCTAGAAAGAAAAAGATGATTCTGTAAAAAGTAAAACATAGATGTATCTGTTGTAATGACAAGAAAACTTAGGTACTTTTCGCTTCTTGTTTTCACAATGAAATAAATTAAGACTCGAGTACATATCACAAGAACTCACTCTTATAACAACGTAGTCAAAGCATAAATAGAAGGATAAATAAGGCGGGCCTAGGCCTTATTAGTCTTTCAAAGACAAGCCCAACAACGGCCCGTTTCGCTATATTATTTTCAGTTTTCCTTTTTAAAGTATTGAGAAAGAAAAAAACACTTCCCTCCCGTGGGAAATATCTTTGGCTCCAAACTTTCACCAAAGACCGCCTGGAGAGAACTTTGCTTCGTATAATAATGAAGAAAGATCTTCACACTCCAATGAAACAAATCTCAGAATCGTTCAGATTCTACCGCTCTGATTCATCCGTCAATGGAGATCCATCCGAAGCGCCAGCGAACAGCACGATTCTGCATAACGGCAGATATGGCGCCGCCACTCGTTAGGCGGTTTCCGGGGGAGGAATCCGACAAAGACGAAGAAATAGATCTCGGCGTAGAGATTCGCCGCTACGTAGAGGTTTTAAACTTAGGTTTCCCAGATTCAGAATCCGATCTCGAGGCTGTCAAAGAAGCTGCTGCTTCTATCTCCGCCTTGTCTAAAATCGGTACCGTAGTCTTTCAAATTCTCTTCTATTTCGCGGTTGAATCGAATCTGAAATCACTTGTACTTGATTTTGAATCTTGGAATCTATGCAGATTTTTTATTATACTTTAGCAATTGTTTTGTTTGATCACATAGTAAGCGGAATCTAGAAGGGGGATTTTAGATTAATTTTGGTTTTCGTATATGTTTGTTATACAGATGAGAATGTGGAAACGATGGTGGAGAATGGAGCTATCCCTGCTTTGGTTACATATTTGGAATCTTCTTGCTCTTTGGCAAATAGCAAAAATCTTGTCAAATCTTGCAATCATAAACTAGAGAAAGATTGTGCTGTGTCCCTTGGACTTATTGCTTCTGTTCAGGTAACCCAATCTTTAACTAGTCTTTGGATAGTGACATTTTGAAGCTGACAATCTTGCACTCCTGCTTACTAATGTTAACTTTATCTGTTACATAGCCTGGTTACCAGCAGCTTATTGTAGATGCTGGGGTCATATCCCCCACTGTGAACTTGTTGAAGAGACGAACGGAGTGTTTTAAGTGCGCGGATGTGTATGCTGTTATTAGGAGAGCAGCTGATATAGTCACCAATATTGCTCATGACAATCCGAGGATTAAATCTGATATAAGGTAACCAGTACTTGGATATTCTTTTTGGTTTTGGTCATGGTTATACTATTTTCATCTGACACCTTAAACGATTTTTTTCAGGGTTGAAGGTGGCATTCCAATACTTGTTGAGCTTTTGGATTTTCCGGACGTTAAAGTACAGAGAGCTGCTGCTGGGGCGTTGAGAACCGTTTCATTTAGAAATGACGAGAACAAGAACCTGGTATGTTTTGGTTCAGATGATGCTTTGTTTTGCTTGAGCTTATGAGAGGAATGTTTCTTACTTGTAAATAATTTGTGTAGATTGTGGAGTTGAATGCTTTGCCAACGCTTGTATTGATGCTTCAATCAGAAGACCCTTCTGTGCATGATGATGCGGTTGGTTCTTATCTTATTGGTTCTTATCTTAATTAAGATTGCTGTGAATTATATGCTTTGTTTGACTCCTAATATACTATTGAATTTTCAGATTGGGGCAATTGGAAATCTTGTCCACTCATCTCCGGACATCAAGAAGGAAGTTATCCGCGCTGGTGCCTTACAGCCAGTAATCAAACTACTTAGGTATGCATATTTTTCGTTATTCAGCTTTTGACTTTTGCTGAAATATATGTTAATCTAGAAATATTGAAACTTTTTTGTAATTGTTTGTTATGATATGTGATTCTACAGCTCCACTTGTTTGGAGACACAAAGAGAAGCAGCTTTATTAATAGGTCAGTTTGCTGCGCCTGATTCAGTTTGCAAGGTATGGACTTGACTCTTTCTTGATATGCTGAACAGTAATCTGAGCATATGTCCACTGAAACTTAGTTTGTTTAGACTATATAAAAGGATAAATTCAAAATAGTGAGAACATATTAAACATAACTGCCAACATGATAATGCAGGTGCACATTGCCCAGAGAGGTGCCATTACACCTTTAATTAAGATGCTTCAATCATCAGATGAGCAGGTCATGGAAATGTCAGCTTTTGCTCTTGGTCGTTTGGCTCAGGTAGTTATGTTTTTGTATCAGCATGTGAATGTCTTCCTTGCTTCTGGAATCTGGCTATTTATTGATGATTTTTAGACTAGAACTTTATGATTTCAGAACAAAAATTGTAAAACGAAATATGTCTTCTTAAGAGCATATCAAAATACGCCAGTAAATACTCAATGTTTTGAATGTTGCAGGATTCACACAATCAAGCTGGCATTGGACAAAGAGGAGGCATAGTCTCATTAATAAATCTTCTTGATGTGAAAACTGGGACTTTGCAACACAATGCTGCCTTTGCTTTGTATGGCCTTGCAGATAGCGAGGTTAACTAAGCTCACAATGAATAATTTTAATACAGCTCTTCTTTTTGGTCTCTATGCATACCGTGAGTACTTAATCATTATTTTTCTGTAAATAGGAAAACGTAGCAGATTTCGTAAAGGCTGGAGTTATCCAAAAGCTTCAAGATGACAATTTCATTGTTCAAGTATGTGTTTGACTACTTATGTTTGCATAACTAATCTATAAGATATCCAAAAATTGATTTCGGTTCTTCTTTTTGCAGCCAACTAGGGACTGTGTGGTGAGAACATTAAAGAGGCTAGAGAGAAAAATTCATGGACCTGTGAGTACATCAAATTGTTTAGACTTTTAGAATTAAAGAACACCTTTCTTTATTGATTTAGAAAACTTCTCAAAAACTAAATCTCTTTCTTGAGTCTTATGGAACAACTCTCCAGATGCTCTTTATTTATAGGTCTAGGCAACTTCCTATTCCTATATGATAAAGGAAAACTTACAAAACTAGTTCTATTTGTATTTCCTATTTTCTATCTCTTCTAGCATCTTCTAGGAAGAGATTACTTTGTCTCCAAGTCTTTGGAATTATCCAACAGTACATATTTCTATTGGACCTTCTGGTTCTTAGTAAAGTATGACCTTTTCTCTGATGTCAAACATTTTATCTCAGGTACTAAACCAATTATTATATCTAATGAGAACCACTGAGAAGACAATACAAATGCGAATTGCTCTGTCTCTTGCACATCTGTGTGACCCTGAAGATGCAAAATTAATTTTCATTGATAACAAAGGTTTAGCATCTAATTTAATAACTTCACAAGTAAAAAAAATGTGTTGGCTTACTTTTCCTAAACCATAGACAAATTTTTCTAATGCAGGACTGGAGTTTTTATTGGAGTCTCTGTATATCTCAAGCATGAAGCTGCAGAAATACAGCTCAAGCGCTTTATACGAATTAGCTAAGAAAGCTATTTCTTCTGCACCGGAGGATCCAGCTCCTTCATCACCCACCCAGCAGGTAATAATAATTCTTCATCGCTTACTTCCCAAGTTAATTCTCTGATTTTAAGGTCTTGACTTGTTATTGTTTGTCATACTGAAGGTGTTTTTGGGTGAGCAATTCGTGAACAATCCTACTTTGTCAGATGTCACATTCCTAATCGATGGTATAACATTTTAATCACACTAGATCTACTTGTGAATTGTGATCACATTTTCTTAACTGTGTATTTTCCATGACATGTTTTAGGTAAACAATTCTTTGCTCACAAGATTTGCTTGGTAGCTTCTTCCGATATATTTCGTGCTATGTTTGATGGTCTTTACAAGGTAAGCTTCTTGACTTCAACAATTGTGATTATCCATTTCATCGATCAACTAACTTGATAAATGGCTATAGGAACGCAACGCTCAAAATGTGGAGATCCCTAATATAAAATGGGAAGTGTTTGAGCTTATGATGAGGTAAAGTATCTCAAATTTCATACATTTCAAGTTTTCAACATTAGAATATTAACCACAATAAGAAGCTTAAGAGTCTGAAACACAAAAAAAAAAAAAAACACAATGTACAGATTCATGTACACAGGAAGTGTTGAGATAAAAAAACATTTGGCTCAAGAGCTGCTTGCAGCAGCTGATCAGTATCTTCTCCAAGGCCTTAAACGCCTTTGTGAGTACGCAATCGCACATGTAAAAACTCAAAATCAAAGCTCTTATTATATGTATGACTCATCTCTGTGTGAATAACTAAATGAACTTTACATACTAATGTTGTTGCAGGACATATGTGTGGATAACATACGATTCATGTACAAGTTAGCAGATACATTCAATGCTTCAGACTTGAGACGTGCTTGCACGCTCTTTGTTCTTGAGCATTACACTAAGCTCAGCTCCGAACTGTGGTATGCAACAACAAAAATGATTATTTCTTCGTCAATAAAACATTATACTGAAATCATGTTTTATTTTAAATGTATAATATGGCAGGTTTCCCATGTTTATGAAGAAAACTATACCTGAGATTCGGAGTTATATTATTGATATTCTCACACAGGCAGTCAAAGATAGCCCAACCATTGTGTAAAAACATATAAATATAACCGGTCGTCTATATATTGCTTCTGCTCTCAATATATTCATCAAAATTTTATTAGATTTATGTATTCCATAATCTAGAAACTTGAAAAAAATGTTAAAAGTTAAAATGAAACTAAACCGAAAACCACATTTCAACATCATTATTTACAATCCCCTGCACTTAATGGATAAAAATAACACAATCAAAAAGTGAAAGCCCAACATTGGTCTCTCTAAAAAAAGGCTTATTAAAGGCCCAAACTTGTGTCGTCTTCGAGACCGAACCTTGTTGTGTTGTGTTGTGTTGTGTTGTGTGTGGCTCCGCTAAACAAACACCGCCATTGATTTGCCTTTCCTCTCTTACCTCTCATCACGTCCTCCTTATTTTCGGTGTTAAATTACTTCCACGCTCCTCAAGATCTCTCTCTCTCTCTCTCTTTCTCTCTCTAGGTATTTCTCTTCCCAATTCTCTCAATTTCTTATCAATCGATTTTTTGCATCGAGTCAACAGCTAAGTACGTCTCTATCTTCATCTCTTTCCTTTGATCCGCTTAATATTTCATGTATTGTAGATCTCAATATGTTACAACAAAATTGATTCCTTTTCTTCAGTTTCTTACCAATTTTCAATCTAACTTGTATGTATGTATGTTTTCTGCTTAGAATTGGTCTTTCTTTGTCACATTATTGAATCTAATAAAGTATTGTTTTTGGTTTTGTTAGATTCTTATTTGATGGTAAAAGCATATAAGCAAGAGCATGTCTACAAGCATCCATGGGAGCGTGTCAGTGCTGCCTCGTGGAGGAAATTTGCAGATCCTGAAAACAAACGCATCCTCTCACACATCCTTGAAGTCGACACATTGAACCGTAAACTCGACACCGAGACAGGGAAGCTACACACCACGCGTGCTCTCACCATCCATGCTCCAGGTCCATGGTTCCTTCACAGGATCATTGGCCAGGACATCTGTCACTGTGTTGAATCAACTGTTGTCGATGGTAAATCGCGCTCTATGCAGGTAATCTTTTGCGGCCCCTTCTCTATGTTTCATTTCCATAAAGTTTGTATTTTTGTAAATGAGGAAGCTTTGATTGGTATGAAAGAATCAGTAGTAGTAGTTACAAGGTATAAACAACAACAACAATAGATTAGTGTTTACGTTTAGCTTATGTATTGAAAAGATTGTAAATTAGGAAGCTTGATTGGTATGAAAGAGTTATTAGTAGTTACAAGGTGTAAACAGCAACAATAGATTAGTGTTTAGGTTTAGCTTATGTATTGAAAATATGCCTAATTTGTAAGATAAGGAACTTTCATGAAGTATTGTTTGTAGTTATAAGCCATAGAGGAATGTTTATATTAAGCTAATATAGTGTTTGAGCTGATAAAACTTCGAGCAAAGACGTCTTACTATTTCGCCTTTCGTTGTCTTTTTTTTGGATGATTGATTCTTATCCAGCTTACAACAAAGAACATTAGTCTCCAAAAGTTCATTGAAGTGGAGGAGAGGATAAGATATGATCCGCATCCAGAAAATCCGTCTGCTTGGACGGTTTGTAGCCAAGAGACAAGCATTCGGATCAAACCCTTGTCGGCTTTGGCCTCAATGGCTGAGAAAGTTGAGCATAAATGCGCAGAGAAGTTCATGCAAAACAGCATCAAAGGACGAGAGGTTATGGAGAGAATTTGTAAGTATATGGAAGCAGAATCCGCAAGGATCTAATGATCCATAAACTGTGTTTAGATTCCAGTATCTTGTGTTTTTGAATGTTTATGAATGTTTTGTAACACAAGAAGTCTAAGTTTTGGAGCCACCATGGTAATAATAAATCCATGAAACTGTTTTTTTCTTCTTACTTCAGCTACTTCTCTTGTTTGTTGACTTTGATTTTTATCCAATTTTTCAATACAAACCAAAATTATTTATGAATAATCACATAATAATAATTTTGTTAAAATTATTAGGACACACTCTAGCTGAGCATGTTTGGTTTATTCAACAAACGTAAAATGAAACATTATTGTTAAAAATAATTTACAAAATGAGCTCTAATAAATATAGGCTATAATTAAAAAAATGTATAATAAGAATGTATTGAATTAAAAAGAAGAGTAGATTTGCATTTGAGTGAGAATATGTTCGAAATTTTCAGTAGATTTCTCAATGGGATGTGAATGAACTCCTTCGTAGGTTGTCACAACCACTTCTTGGTCCGATGTTAATCTTTGCACTTGCTTCTTCACGTTACATCCTCCATAAGTGCACCTATAATAACTCCTACACAATCACACACATATATTTCAACAATTATATTCACACTTTAACTATATATACTCCTAATTATGCACATTTAAATAGGATTTATTCCCAGGTCCACATATTGAAAAAATCTAATACTATGACTAAAAAATAAAATTCATCAAAATCAATATTATTAGAATATTAAAAGGGAGAAAATATATGAAACCTTACCTAGGGAACTTGTTGTTCTTGACTGCTTTTTGGCCATATTTTCTCCAACGATAACCATCATCAAGAACATCCACTTGGCTTCTTGTCTGAAACGCAAACCTTTCTTTCTTCACTTTCTTTTTAGACTCATTAAAGTTTCTTGAAGAACCTTCTGATCCAACCTTTAAAGCCTCTTCTTCTCCTTGATATAATAACTCCGGTTTAGAAAGATTTTGATGAGGTTTTAAAGACAAGAACGGAGCATACAACGATCCATTATCATATCCCTCCATAAAGTAGTTATATAAAGAATTCTTACCAATAATATGGTAGAGAAGAATTCAAAGAAGTAATGATTTTTTTGTATGTTTGTTCGTTTTCGTATTAATTGTTATATAAATTGTTAGATATTTTGTGAGAAAAACAAATTGTAGTCTAGTCTTATCTTATATAGAAATTTTATGGTATACCAAAAAAGTCAAAGACAGATCTAGAGGCGGCCCGTTGCTAATTGTTAAAAGCATAACTAAAAAAAATGGGCAGTGTCGTAAACGATACGTAATTAAGAACTAATTACATTTTATAATGTAAAAATATATACAATTTAATATCCCAAAAGAGAGTTTAGAGAGGAAATAAATTATTGGTAATCTGATGTAAGAATCAATTAATTATAATCTGCTTTTCACGATGCATGCACTTACACGAACGTATAATTTTTTTACTAATAGATTATGGAAAATTATTAAGAAAGAACAAGACTCGTTGATTTTTCTCTAATTAATGACGTCATATAGATTAAACGTTTTTATTTTTTTTTGTACGTCATATGTGTTTTATAGTTTTTCTTTGTTTTGAACGTCATGTTACATATCATTCGTATATTTAACATTGTTTATCGAAAAATAAATAATTTGAATTGTTCTTCGTTTCATGGTTTCAACTGATTATTATTCATGTAAATGGATATGATTTGTCACGTTATGGCAAAATAATGGTGAAAAGTCAATAATAATCTCCCGAGGTTGAAACTAAGAGCATTAATTTAGCCTATTATTATAATTCGTTTCAAATAATAATAGAGAAAACCTAAAGTAGCTCACCATTTCCTATTGCTAGTCCATGTTTTCTTGACCAATTTAAATTGCAAAAGAAAAAAGATAGATAGGGATAGTTATTAAGAGTGTATGTACATGTTTGAATATTGTAAAACACTAGTATTAAGAAAAATCCTCAAAGGAATTAAAAAAAAACAAGTTAATACCTTTATACAAAAGAGACTAATAGGGTCATTTTGGTCAAGTATGTTATATATCAGAAACAAACTTCATTCTTCTGCTTGTGAAGCACACCAAAAGTATTGGCCCATTATAAAGGCCCATTTAAATTGGCCTAAAGCCTACACCACACCCACAAACTCACGTTTCCCATTAAGTTGCATTTATTGATGCAAATAATAAATGTGGTTTTAGTGCCATTTCAGTTGCATTGATGATGCCCGGCTTGTAATACGTAAATTAAAAAAAAAAATCTAATGAAACTTACTTAAAAAAGAATTATACGGTACATAAATATTACTAATGAAAAAACATAAATAATTTGCTATATATATATATAAGAATATGACGCACTCTTCTTAACTAGTAGTACTATATATTATATGAGGATGCCTTAATAAAATGGAAAGATATTTGTTGGCCCACTCTCTCTCAAAACAAGTCTACCTAATCCACAAACTTTGTTTCTAAGCCAATACCTTTTCAAATAAAATAAAAACTCAAATCATTGTACTATAAGTCTATAGATATACTAGAGAGTGTCTCACCACCAAAAAAATTTGACTACATTTCAACAAACATATGACCTAAAAGCTTATGTTTTTCAACATTTTTATAGAATTTCATAAGAACTATAACCAAGTAGTGATTAATATTTTTTTTTAGGGAAATTAAAGAAGAAACAAATAAACGAAAGAGCATCGGAGATTGAATTATTTGTTCTCTTAACAAAACAAAAAAAAAAACAGCAAAAAGTAATTAAAATTAAGAAAAAAAAGCATAGCTTTATGGTTTTGATGCTTTTACGCGTTTGGATTCCAAAGTCTCCAAAAATTGGAATTAAACAAACCCAACACGTCCGGTAATACCTTCCTCGCCAATCCCTTGTGCGGCCCACTCGCAGCCACCGCCGTCGATTCTTTCACTTCCTCATCGCGCGGCTCTCGTTCCGCCACGTCAGCTTCATTCAATCTTACCGGAGACTCATCCGATGACGACACGTGGCACTCGGTAACTGTCGAAACCGCGACGACTGTTTTATCTTCAACGACGACGCGATGTCTCGATTTATCTTTCTTCTTACCTCTTTTGGATTTGTTGTTGTTGTTGTTGTTGCGAGAAGCTGAGTTTTCTTCTTCTCCGGCGACTGTAGAGAGATGATGATGATGATTCTCGTAAGCTTCGATGATTTCGTGGATAAGCTCGCGATTCGGCGAAGAACACCATCGGAGCCAGTAGCTTGTGTAGCAATCGAAACACTCGCAATCGAAAACAGGAGGTTTATGGGTTCTGCTAGATTTGTTCTTCTTCGTTGAGGAATCAGCAGAAGAGATGGTTGCTCCTCTTGTGATCAAGTAAGCGAGAACTTCACGGTCTTGTGGTGAGAGAACGGAGACTAGAACGAGAATCGTCGCTGGGAGAAGCTTTAAGAAAGAGAGAGAGTCTTCATCGTTGAGAGAGTGAGACGACGACGAAGAAGAAGAAGACGATGATGGAGGAAGAGGAGGAGATGGGTAAACTTTTCCTTTCGTTTTCATTTTCATGGCCGATTTTTTTTTTATTGGGAGAGACGATGATTATGAACAGTCTTTTTTTTTTTGTTTTTTTTTCCCTCTGCCTTTTAGTAATTTCAGTGGAGAGAGAGAGAGAGAGAGGTTTATTTCGTTTTTGTTGTTCAGATAAAGAGGAGACAGAGAGAAGGTATTATTGCGTATTTTTAATTTTATTTTTGTTTTGGTGAAAATTGGACTCCAATTATACGGCCCACCATAGCCTTTCTTTTTTATCAATAACGATGCAAGCCTTTGCCTTTTTATTACTAGAGGCGAAGCCCCGCGCAAGCGCGGGGACGTTCTCGTTTGCGTGTTATGTAAACTTACTTCTTGCATATCCGCGTATAACCATAATTTATTTATTCTTGCATAATGTACAAATTTTATTTAATGTACTTTAAGAAATAAAAGACTATCTATACTTAATTGAGAAGGACAAAATTTGAGAAACCTCAAAGTTAACTTTTTATTTACATGTAAATGTCAATGTATAAATTTTAGTATAAGGTAATTTAGATTAAAAAAAACAAAACAAAAGTTAATCCTATTAAATAGGAACTTAAAAAATAAGTATCAAAAATAATTATAAAACTAAAAACGAAATTAATAAATAAAATACAAATAAATATCAAAAACTATTCCTATTTAATAGGATTAAAGGTAAAAACAACAAAAAACAAAAAATGAATATGAAAACATTCCTATTTAATAAGTAACATTATGAAAAATTAAAATATTATGAATAATTCAACTTTATGAAAATCATAGAATATTAAAAATATATTTAAAGTTTACATATAATTCAAGTCTATGCATGAACTTTTAATATATATATTTTACTAAATAATTTTAAATATATAAATTAAAAAAACATATTAAATTACGCGCGTATGTGCGGGTCCTCATCTGAAGGTTAATCTTGCTTTAGGACCATCATATAGAGTCTTACTTTTTATGTGCCCCAAAAAAATAAAAACAACACTCAATAAAGCTCTTATCTAAGCACCACCTCTCGCACTATTCGCGGACCCCATAGACGTGTGGCGGTGCGAGTTTGGTGTGTTTTTTAATTTTTAAATTTTTTAAAAAAATTAGTAAAAAAGAAATTTTTTTAAAACATCATTTATTGATAATGATGCTTTCAAGACCATCTACATCGATAGGTCTTAAGAGTGTTTTTGAATTAAAAATAAATGACAAAAAACATAATGGTGTTAGACCTCGGTCTTGTAATTTACGAATGGTGTTAGACCTCGGTCTTGGGCCCCACAAAAAATAAAAAAAGATTTGGGAGGAGTTTAAAACCGCTTAGAAGCATGATTATCGGAGCCCTTAGAGTTTAACCTGTCGGCGATTTGTGCAATTTTTATTTTTTATTTTTAATAACACAAAAATTAAAAAGATTTTTTTAAGTTTCATCTACCTATAATGATGGTCTTACGTGTCAACATCTAAGAGGATTGATTTATTTATTTATATATTATTTTCTTTTATTTCATTTTTGTTCTAAACAAAACAATCCTAATTTTCAATTGTTTTAAATTTTATATATGTTTCATATTTTATTATATGAATAATTTAAAATATTAATAATTACAACTGACTAAATCTATTTTTATATGTAAAATAATTTATTTTCTTAAGATCCAGGTGATGTACAATGGATCCAACATAAATTCCATAAAATCTTAAACTAAAAAAACCAATAATAAATTAAACTATTGGTTAGACACACATAAGTTGTCTAACTAATGAAGAATAGAATAGAACCGCGCGTTACGCGGGATATCCTTCAATATTTTATAGTAAATTCAAGAAACATTTATATTTTGTTTATGATGGTTGATTTTGTAATATATTTTATTATTGTAATATGTATTTGGTTTGATATTAAATATAACTAACTCATTTTATTTAACCAAATTAATGAAAATAAATTTGTTCTTTTGTAATTTGGAAGGATATTTTAGTTTATTATAAACGATTATAATATCAATATGAGATGAAATATAATTATACAAAAAAATTAATTTAAAGAGAAGTAAAGATTATAGTGTACTCTTTTAATTTCTTTACTACTAATACTTTATTTTTGTTCACAATACATTTATTTCAGTTTTACGCGGAGATTTTAATCCGTTTTTTAAATTGCCTCATAATTTTTTTTATTTAATGTTATTAGAATCTTTATATGTATTTTTGTTTATTTTATATGACGGTAATGTTTTCGGTGGATATTTGTCTTGATTATTAACATTTAGTTTAAAAAGATTATTGAGAACAATTTATATAATATTTAAATTATATTATAAAATTGCATCATTGTTTGTTTATTTATTTATTTTGCATTATAAAATTTAATATTTTAATTTTATTATAAAATTGTATCATAGTTTTTTTTAATGTTATTAGAAATTTTATGTGTTTTTGTTTTCGGTTGATATTTTTAGTGATTATTAACATTTAGTTTAAAAAGATTATCGAAAAATTAATGTATTATTTATATGTATGACTATGTAGTATTTGAATCTCAAAATTATAATGTTTAAACTTAATTTATCTATATATATATATATATATTTAAGTTTAAATATTTTTTGGGAGAATTACAAAACTACACCTAAACACTACACCATTTGAATTACATTTCACAAAACTACACTATTTCAAAATTATTTCACAAAACTACACATAAACACTCAAAATTAAATCCAAATAAACAATACCCACATAATCCTATCGCCTTAATACTATACCCTAAACACTAATTAGCGAACCCAAATAATTTTTTTTTTAATTTTGGTAATTTTTTAAAGGGTAAATCAAGCTTTTAAAATTTTGAGAGAGTGTAAATATGTGAAAATATTAAATTATGTGTAGTTTTGTGAAGTAAGGTTGAAAGGGTGTAGTTTTGTGAATTCCTCATATTTTTTTATATTTGTTATTGTATATAATGTAATATTTTATTTTATTATTAAATGAGTTTGTGTCTTTAATGATTTTTTTTTGAGAAATTCAATTGTAAACCACTTTGTCGAGTTGAGTAATTACGAATCATTCAATGTTGACCATTTTCTCTTGCTCAAACATCTTTGCCGGGAAGTGACCTTGTGCAGTGGCGATCATAAGTCCACATAGGCGAGGTAGCACCACCCCATCGGGATCGATTCCCCGCGCTTACGATAGTGTAGGTTTGTCTAATGGGTCGGCCATTTGTGGCCCAAATGTTGACAAAAAAAAAAAACATCTTTGCCCAAGCCCATTTTCTTGGATGTACCTACAGGGTTGGAGCACTACACGATGTCTTAGAATATGCCAAATATCTAGGAAGCCTTGTATCACAGTATTTGATATCATATTTATTCGGAGAAATGCCACGGTTTCATATTCTTCATAAATACTTTTATTGAGGCTTATCGAGAGAGCTTCTTCGATTAAAGTTGTGTTTACTATGCCCATTTTTGTTCCTTCAAACATTTGTGTTCATATGATTTTAGTTTTTATAATTTTTTGAGTGTTGAGCCAAAAAGAAAGCTTGATAAAAGATCGAGAAATTGCGAGACAATTTTTTTGTTAAAAGATTTTCAATTTTAAACATATAAGGGTATTACGGATGCATGTCACTTAATCGACTCCTAAATCACCAATCCGGATACAATAAACCATACCAAATCCCAAATTAAGCGAACAGGTCCTATGATTAACCAAATTGTCACCACCGGTTTAGTGAAAGCCACATAGATAACTAAAAGAAGACGGCGCCTCTCTGTCGCAGACTCTTCGGAGAATTTTGCGATGACCGAAACAACGATTCGGACTAGCAAACACGCACTCGCCACGACGATGATGATGATGACCGGGAGGAAGAGAGAACGGATCTCAATGTTACCCAAGAAAGATGTCGGATGCGAGGACTCACCATGGGAAAACAAATCGGAGAAACTTTCGGCGGTGGTATAGCTCGCTAAGGTGGACGCCGTCTCCCGGGTGTGTGAGGCGTGTGGGAACGCGGCCAAGCCTCCTGTCGTCAGAAGCTTCTCCTGGTCTTCATCCGCCGTGATTCAGTTGTTGGATTAACGATAGAGAATATAACTCGACCAACACTGAAGCACTATGAACTAACCGGATTTTCCGGTGCCATAATCACCATCGTTGGTCTTTCGCTCTCCGCCGTTCCTTTTGCACGAGGAAAGGAAAGAGAGAAGAGAGTTTTTGTATGTAAGTAAAATTAAATTGCAAGACGGTTAAGGACGAAAGAACTACGAAAGAAAGGCGTACGTCCCGAAACAGGCTGGCTGTGATGTCTATGTCTACCATTTCTTGTATATTTAAACAGTTGTTTATGTGTATATGTGGATGAGTTGATGTGATCAAAAGTTGTGGCAAAGATGGCTTATATAGTGGTTGAAGAGCGTTTTTTCAGAGGAGATCAAAGGTTATTTGAAGCGATTATTGAGAGCTTTCGAGCGTGATTGTATTGATTGTTCGTAACGATCGGAGAAATTTTTTACGGTGGGCCTACTACTATATTTTTGGAATTTAGTGTATGTGCACATGCCCATTAGAAAACATTTGGGTGACGTGGCTCATCCTCGTGAGAGAGAAAACTGGCGCATTATATGTATGATTTCCATGCTTTTTTTTTGTCAACATTTAGGTTATAATTACCATTAGGCCATGCTTTTTTTCCTGCGTTTCGTCGTATTCTTTGGATTCAATTGCACAAAAATAAACAAATAATTTGGATATTTTTAATTTTGTGAATTAGTTAAATAATTTACAAAACGGTATAAAAATCAAGTTGTTGAAGTTCTTTCTAGCAAAGTGACAACTTAATAATTCAAGGTCATTAACTTATTATTTTTTTTTTATATACTGTGTTTATTGAAAATGATTTGCATGAGGACCACATGTTTTAGTCTTATTTACTGGTATAGTAGGTGGTAATTTAGTTTACATTCGAATCTTTTAATGTTAATGTGATATTTGAGTGTCGTAAAGTTTTAATAATACAATGTCTCCTCTGAACCTATCTTAATTAGTGCGAACATGAAAACCTTCTTGTTTAAGGTGTCGTTTTAATTACTAGAAATATGCTAATATGTTGTATTGTTACTAACAAGTTCTGTTATATGTTGTTTGTATCTTACTAACAAGTTTGTAAAATATTTTTGCTATACCTTTCCAAGATTTCTTGATAATTCATAGCTTACCTACTCCTAATTATTAGCTTTTCTACTCAAAGATGCTCTTTATCTTTCAGATAAAACCTTTACGCTTTAAAGATTTTTGAATGGGTTTAGGTTTTGCTATTATCTATCTACCTAATGATTCGGGCTTTGTGTATTAATGGGCTTTTAAAAACAAACCCATCGCATAATAATTTCAAACACTAATCCACTATTCAAGCCTATTAAAGATCATTCTAGTCCTATAAAAACATCCAAATATTAATTTTATAATGAATGCATGCAAAACACAAGGAAAGTTATGCACCCATGCATGAACCATTCATTCAATCGAAGAACTAAAATTAAAATATTTATTTATTTTTATTACTCAAACATTAAACGTCAAGGTTCTTTACTACGTGGGTCATTTACACACAATTAACTGTTAAGGAAATAATTACCAAAAAAAAAAAAACTGTTAAGGAAATAAAAGAGGAAAGATGTACAAACTTTTACTAGCCGTTACAAGTAAAAATTCCGTTAACTTTAACGCGTGATTCACGACGTTGATCACGCCGTCCAAGACAATCCCCGCACATGTGGCCCATCCCTGACACATCTCATACGTGTGAAAAAGCTCTCTCTCATTGGTCAAATCTCTTACAAAAAGCTGATGTGTCTTACTATAATTGGTAATCTACCAAAAAGGTGAGACACCATGTGCACGTTAGACTAATGCGCCAGCTAATAACTGACAGCTGTCAGCTAGTGGGACAAATTAACAAATAAGGTAACGAGAAATTACTAAAGAATTGAATAAAAACAATTTTTACATCAAAATTAAATAAAATATAAAAATAGACACGTCATATGGTCAAACCTCAGCCATTCATTATTCAGAAAAGTTAACAAAACCAATAGGATGACGCCACGTGTAAAACTTTCCTCTCCCGCTTGGATCTGACCGTTAACGCCAACAGTCACATTCTCTCACATCCCATATCTAGCCGTTGAGCCCAAAAAACTGTATTTCTCTCTCTCTCCTTCTCTGTCTCTTTGTTTTTCTCTCTCCTTCAAGGTTCGTTTTAGAGAGAGAGAAAGATTTGTGGTGCATCTCTCTGCGATTCCTTATAATAATTTTAAAGAAAAAAAATGGGGAAGCTTTTGTGTGAGTCAACGGCGACATTTCAATCTCCATCACCTACCGTTCCTTGGAGGGAGCCACAGATAGCCGCCGTGTCTCTCGGTGACGTGGATCTCGTCGACCAATCAACGGCGGCTGCTGCGGTGGAAGCCGCCGAGCAAACTATGGCTTCCGCCGCAACAACCGCATGGGATGAGGTTTTCGGTCTCGAGGAGCAGCAGAGACGGCACCTCCAGAGGCTACACGCGAAAGGTGTCTTGTGGAAGCATCCCGGGAAAGACGAATCCTCTTCGCCGCCCGTCGTCTTCCGCCTCTCGCACGGCGGAGAGGTCTCATCCGACGGGAACTGTTTATTCACCGCTTCTCAGAAAGCAATGGAGGCGCGTGGCTTCGACGCGCGAGATCTACGGCGTCGCACGGTGCGTAGATTCGTCGAAGATTTCAGATCCGCGAGCAAAGAAGAGAAAGAGATTATCACCGACGCGATTAGGCATATGTATTCGCCGGATCTGAAGACAGGATGGGGGATTCATATAGTTCAAGAAGAGAAGCTTCTCGCCAAGAAAGACGACCGCGAGAATCTTGATTCCGCCATTGATGAGCTTTTACAGATTGGTATGCAGAGGTAAACGTCTCCATATTCAGATCTAATTTCTAGTTCTTTGTTTCAGATCTGGTCTTTGTTCTTTAATGTTTAAGAAAGTTGTAGCCTTTGGGTTGCCCAATAGTCAATATGAGACCTTTTGTGTGTATTAACATTCTCTTATGTATTTGGCCATTGCAGAGAAACAGCAGCAGAGTCAATATACAGAGAGAGATGTATACCAGTGAATGATGGAGATAGCTGGGCAAAGTACATGTCGATATCAGGATCAACAGAAGACGAGCATGATATCATCACATTGCAATACACAGAAGATGGTTTGTTATCTGTTGATGAGAACAGACAAGGACGTGCTGCTGCTTTTGGTGATGACATTGCTATCGAATGTCTCGCCACAGAATTCAAACGAGAAATCTATGTGGTGAGTGAGAGTCATCATCATCAAGTTTTGGTTGTGTTTGGTTTCAAAGTAGCATGGAAAGTTAAAAAGTTGTGAGATTTGGGTTACAATGTAGGTGCAAGCTCATGGATCAGATGGGATGGTAGAGGAAGAGAACTGTGTGTTCTTCCTTCCACATAAGCCAAGGAGTGAAGTCATTGAATCACCAGTCTTTCTATTCATGAAAGGAACAGGTAATGTAGTGTAGGATCTTCAAAATATGTTCTTGCATGTGTATTTGGATTTGGTAATAAAGAAACCATCTAATGTGTTGTGTAGGTTGGTGTGGTGGTGGAGCAGATCATTATGAGCCACTGATAGCGAATCCATCTCCGATGATATCCCATGAGAAAGTTGCACTTGTTCTCTGATTCTAAAGTTTAATTCAGAATCTTAGAATCAGAGAGTTTTTTGGTAGTTTTTGTTTTTCTGTTGGTAGAGTGGAATCATCATGTTAGGGAGAGAGAAGAGGAGATGATAGATATTATGTGCACAGGTTATTTTGCCTGTTGAGTGTAAGCATCATTGTTGCTTTTATCATTGTAGTTTTTGATTGTATGTTTTTTGTTGGGGTGAGAAAAGAGAGGATTCTCTTGTCCTTTTGACAGTTTTGTTTTGACTATCTTTGAAATGACAGTTCCCAAAAAAAGAGTGACAAAAAATCATAAACTTTTACTCTACCAATTAAAGTTAAGATCTTTTTCCACAGTAAGTAATGAGAAGTTTAGAGAAGAAACCACATTTTTTGTGAGAAACCAAAATCCACGAGTTTTTCTTGTATTTTTAAGTAGTTTATTAACGCTCAATAAGGTTTTTTTACTGCAAAAAATGGGTAAAACCGTGCAAGTATAAACCCAAATCACATTTAATACAAAACCAACACTTTTTTTTCCTTTTTTACCCTTTTGAACGTGTTTTTAGAAAAAGGCTTTTAATTGGGAATTTAAGTGGGCCCAATTGTCGGCGTAACAACGAGGGGAAGTTGATGAGTTATATGATGTCGCGCTACTCTTTAATCTTCCCTATAAATTAACATCTGTAGTATCAAAACCCTAATTTTTTAACTTTCGTAACCACCATGATTCCTTCTTCTTCTAATAAATCGCTGTTAGTGATCGGATCCACGACCAACGATTCTGTTAATAACCCTAATCCCTACGGTATGATGATCCCCGATTCGTCTCTCGGTGACTCCTCCTCCTCTTCGAAGCCTGGACTCAAGAGAGGATCTTTAAACCATGAAGACGGTGATGATACTAATAACTTGTCTATCAAGAAATCTAGGTCAGATCACGACAGTAACCCTCAAGGTTGTACAACGATCGTGGCTTTAGATGTTAAACCGTTGTCGATTGTTGAACCGAGCGCTCCGAAACTATCTAGACAGTTTTGGAAAGCAGGCGATGACAAAGACGACGAATCTGTGCCTCACTATTGTAATCCCTCTAATTAACACTTTTGATGATTTTATGATAATTTTTGAAGCCCTAATTTTTAAGATTTTGATTTTTAATTAAAACCCTAATTTAGGTGGGAATGATGCGGCGGTTAGGGTTCATCCTCAGTTTCTTCATGCTAACGCTACAAGCCACAAGTGGGCACTTGGTGCTTTGGCTGAACTTCTTGATAATTCTCTAGACGAGGTTTTTATACTTTTTATATTCTTTTTTATTTCTCTAATATATGTTTCATCTTTTTATTAATTAGACATTATGTATAGGACATAAGTCTTTTTAAGTCAACTTTGTTTTGTCCTAAAACGACTCTAGTTAGGGTGCATTATTAATCACGGATATGTGTGTGCTATTTATAGATATTTTGTATGGTTTTGTATTACATAAGGTCCTAATTAACCTATGTATATATATGATTAATTTTGTGAGACAGGTATGTAATGGAGCTACATATGTACATGTTGATTCAGCAACAAATAGCAAAGATGGGAAGAGCAGTATTCTCACTGTTGAAGGTTAATTAGTTTGCTTATTCACTTTTTCTTATTTAACTCCTTAAAAACATTATTTTAAAAGCCTTTAACTGATTAGGAGGGTTTTATACATTTGTAGATAATGGAGGTGGGTTGAATCCAAATAGGTTTAGAGAATGTCTTTCTTTAGGTTACTCAAGAAAACGCAACATGGCTAATACAGTTGGTCAATGTAAGTCTACTATATAGTATATATATATATATATATATATCTCAATTTCATTATATACTAATTAACTCTAATTACCACTAATCAATGTTGTTTTTTAAAACAAACAATGTAGATGGGAATGGATTCAAAACTAGTACAATGAGGCTTGGTGCTGATGCAATTGTCTTTTCGCGTTGTCGTGGAATCAATGGAAACAAGTATTAGTCATTTCAACAACAATCATTGGCTATATATATATATTGTAGTCGTTCCTTTATTTCACTTTCTAACTATGTTCTTAATTATCTTTGTTTTAGGACAACGCAGAGCGTTGGTATGTTATCATACACTTATCTTTACGAAACAAGAAAATGCGAAGCCGTTGTCCCCACGGTACAGAACTACACATTCTCTAGTTTCCTTGTGTCTTATATCCTCAAAATATACCAATTAAGTCTTAACTTCAATTTTGTGTATGTCTTAATTTGATATAGGTTGATTTTGAGTTGGTGGATAACAATTGGAAGGAGATAACATACAACTCAAGAGATGAATGGTTTAATAATTTGGACACTATAGTCAAGTGGTCTCCTTATTTATCCCTACAAGATTTATTGGACCAGGTTTTTTCTTTTTTCTTTATATCATTTTTTCTATCATGAAACTAACTTTTATTGTACATCTCATACTTGTGTCATACGGTATAGTTTTGTAAACTTGAAGAGCAAGGTACTCGGATCGTGATTTATAACCTTTGGGAGGATGATGAAAGGAAGTTAGAACTTGATTTCGATACTGATCCTCATGTAAGATATCACTATCACAACATTTTTCAATATTGTCAATATATTTTGGACTATAACTATTTATATAATTAAATACTAACAAGTGCTATGTGGATAATCTATATGACAGGATATTCAACTAAGAGGTGTAAACAGAGATGAGAAGAACATAGAAATGGCGAAAGCTTATCCTAACTCGAGGCATTTTCTAACTTATCGACACTCTCTACGCGTATATGCTTTCATCTTTCCTTAACACATTTTCAATTTTGTTAATTATTCTTTTAAGTGTTTTGATTAACTAGTTTTGGTTTCTTGATATATGCAGAGTTATGCATCGATTTTGTATCTTAGGCTACCGTCAAATTTTAGAATCATTCTCCGTGGAAAAGTTGTCGAACATCACAACTTATTAAACGACATGATGATGACCGAAGACATAACATATAGACCTGTTCGTTCTCCAGAATTATCACCAGATCAAGATGTACTAATAATGTACCTTAGCCTTTATACTTTACATAGTTTTTTCTTCTGTCTCTTACCTTTTTGTTGGGGTTTTCAGTTGTTTGCTGCTCTGAAGATTGGATTTGTGAAAGATGCTCATCATCACATTGACATACAAGGTTTCAATGTTTACCACAAGAACCGGCTTATCAAGGTCATTATAATCAACAATATACATAGTGTTGTTTGTTATATAATCTATCTTTCACTAGATTGTAACATTGTAAACATTTTTTTAGCCATTTTGGAGGGTGTGGAATGCTGCGGGAAGCGATGGAAGAGGTGTTATCGGGATACTAGAGGCTAACTTCATACAACCAGCTCACAATAAACAAGGCTTTGAGCGAACCGCGGTGCTTGCTAAACTTGAAAACCGATTGATCACACACCAAAAGAACTATTGGTATTGTTAAAACAACCCACACAAGTGCTATTAGACCTCTTACTGATCATTTTGAGTATTTGAACTATTTATCTTTATAAATGTTTATTTTTTGTTGACATAGGTGTTCAAGGTGCCACGAGATTGGTTATGCACCAAGACGAAAGCAAAAGAATCATGAAAGTAGTGTGGCAGAAACTTCTAGACAACAGAACCAGAGATCCGAAACGCCTATGAACCACATAAACCTTGATAAAGGATATGTTTTTATTGCAACACCAGATCGGTACAGGCTAAATGTTGAATCATCTGGATCAAATCGAAACTTTCAGGTTAATTTTTTAACTAATGAGTAATATTTCATCAATTTTGTTTTATAGTATTTGAGTCTCTAACAAACCTCTTTGCAACATAGGATGATAGTCAAGTCAATGTTGTTGATATAAAACCCGACATTAGGCGTATGAGTGGAAAACATGGACTTGGAACAAGGTTTTTTTCTCTTTGATGTTTCCCTTTGAATTTTAACATATGATAGTTCTTAATCTTATGAATAGTATTATATTAACTGACATTTGCTTTTCTATCGTAGTTTCAACGAAAATGGCGCAGTTGTTAACCTAGCAGCCGAGTTGCATAAGGTGAAAGATGAATCAACAAAGGTGGTGGCTGAGTTGCAGAGACAAATTACACTTCTTGAGTACCAAGTAAGTATTTTTATTACAAAGTTTTGGGTTGTTTTGGGGAAGTTTCTTCCTTTAATATATTTCGATGTTTTATATGAACCAGCTCATTGAATCAAAATCTAAGATCCAAGATTTGGAGAGATCACATAAGGTGAAAGATGAATCAGTAAAGTTGGTCGCTGCTGAGTTGCAGAGACAGAAAGAACTTCTTGAGTTCCAAGTAAAAAACCTCTTTTTCTTGAAAGTCTTGTTTTAGTTAAGTTTTTCTTTGTAATAATGTATTTTATTGTTACAATATGAACTAGGTCAAAATATCACAAGTTAAGAATGAAGAATCTGAGAAGTCGCAAAAGGCGGTGATGAATTTATTTCAAGAAGAAAGAAGCAGAAGAGATATTACAGAGGCTGCATTGAGAAAGAAACTATGGGTTAGTTCCTTTGTTACATAATAGTAACAAAACTAGATATCAACTTTTTTTAGTTAGCACCATGCAAATACTAACATTATTTTGGTTAATGGTATAGGAATCTTCTGATGAGATTGATAAGCTAAAGAAGGAAGTGAATAGACTCCAAGATGAGAAAACAACATATTGTAAGAAAACATAAGAAAACAACACACTTAAGTACATTTTATAAAAACTCACTCCTAGGTTTCAAGAATTGCATAGAAATTGTATCTTTAATCAGAATGTACATTCATTAGACTCATGAAAACTCTAGACCCAAATTTAGATTTTTAACCCTTCACTGGGTCTCGCACTATTGTGTTAATTTAGAACTTCATTAGTTTCTTTAATTGTTTTGTCTTTCTTTAAACTCATTTCTACTACTTCTAAGTATTATAAAGCTACATATTATGTTTACATTCCATCTAAAAGAAATTATATACAAAACTAAATATATATCTTCTATAAGTGGACAATAAAATAAATATGAATAAACACACACACAAAAACAGAGAAGAATCTATCTGTTTCTTCTCTTCTCCTTCCGTTTGTGTTTGTCAAAATGAGTTATGCATGTATGATTAACATTAATAATAGACTAAATATATGTAAGAGTATGATAAGAAACGTGAAAGCCGTCTTAGCTCAGTGGTAGAGCGCGTGACTTTTAATCCAGTGGTCATGGGTTCGATCCCCATAGACGGCGTCTCTTTTTTATCATTATTTTGAAGACGCAATAATATTTTTTGGGCTGATTCATATTGTCTTTTTTTATTCGTTACAATTGGATCTGGGCTGATCCTATATATTCACAATGGCTCTCAAATAAAACCCAAATAAACAATTCACTTATTTACGATTTATTAACAATTTTCGTTAATAAATTGATTATTTTCTAACATATTCATCTGCTTTTATCACTTTAGATAAAAAGCAAATAAATTTGAGGATATTATTTTGTGCTTTTATTGGCCAACCAAACACATATCAGTATATTAAACCAAGTTTTTGCCTTGAAAAGAAAAGAAAAAGTATTTGATTAAATTAAATTGAAGATTATGTCAACGAGGAAACTTGAGAGTAAGAAGAATTTACCGAGTTTCCGGAACGCGTAATTGTTAATTTTTGCAAATCGTAACAGCGTCAACATTCTGCTTAAGGAAGAAGAAGCTCTTTTTCTCTTTCTCTCTCCTATCTCTCTTCTCTCTCTCTCTAAATTCGTTTTACAAGTTGGAATCTAAAAACAAAAGTTGAAGTTTTTTGTTAATATCTTCGATACCCAGAATCTCAATTTTCCTCCTTTCTTTCCGGGTCTATCTTAAAAGTTTCTTCCTTTTTCTTCACTTGTGTTCTCAAATTAAGAATCAAGGAGGTTCTTGTTGTTGTAGCTTTTTTGATTACTGTTTCTGTCTCTTAAAGAGTAGAGATGGGTTGTTTCTCTTGTTTCGATTCAAGTGATGGTGAGACTCTGAATCCATTAGAGGATTCCAAGTCTCACAAACAATCGCAACCGACACTAACCATTAACATGTCTGAATCCCCTTCAGGTTTTTTTTCATTCATATCTATCTATTTATCTCTTTTTTTTGTTCTTCAAGATCTGCTTATATGATCCTTATTAGGCCAAGTAGACTTGAATATGTGGTTATAACAACTTGTGAGCTGTTTTAAGCTTATTTGAGCATGTTCTGATCTCAAGTGTTATTGGATTATTTGGCCATAGATGAAGAAGAATCATGATCCCTTTGCTTCAATTTCACTTGCTTTTGATCTGATTCTGAAGTCCTAACCTCATCTTCAGTGTAAATTTTGTGTCGAGGATCATGATCTTAGATTTGTTTGTTTTAGATTGTGGCCTTGAGACATTTAAACACAAGTTTTATGCTTTTAGTGTGATTTTTTAAGGATTAGTGTATATACTATGGATGTGTTTGGTTTATGGATTGATCTTAATGATGTTGCAGGTGGGGAGAAACTTAACTCAAAGAGCAATGGAGGATCGAAAAGGGAGCTATTTCTTCCAAGGGACGGGCTTGGACAAATCGCTGCTCATACATTTGTTTTCCGTGAGCTCGCTACTGCAACTATGAACTTTCATCCTGACACTTTCTTAGGCGAAGGCGGCTTCGGTCGTGTCTACAAAGGAAAACTTGACAGCACCGGTCAGGTAGCCTTTTTGTTTTGATTGAAATTACAGGATATTGGTCTTATATATTGGTTAGCGTGATGGTGATTTCACATTTGATACGGTCTTCTTCGTCTATGTCAGGTTGTTGCTGTTAAACAATTAGACAGGAATGGTCTACAAGGTAACAGAGAATTTCTTGTGGAAGTTCTTATGCTTAGCCTTCTTCATCATCCAAACTTGGTCAACCTTATCGGTTACTGTGCTGATGGAGATCAACGCCTTTTGGTCTACGAGTTTATGTCCTTAGGATCATTGGAAGATCATCTACACGGTAAATCTCCCGCGATATTCGAATCTTGTACTACTTTAGACCCCCAAAGATTCTTCATTATCTTTGTCCATATCAACCCCAAAGATTCTTTGTGATCTTAGTCAATGTCAACCTTAACTTTAGCAGATTCTTCATTCATTTGTTTATTTAGACTTTAAGTTGATGCTTTTCTTGGCTGATAAATTTATGATATTTTTTCGTTTTTCGGGTTGCTTCTCTGTCGCAGATCTTCCACCGGATAAGGAGGCATTAGATTGGAACTTGAGAATGAAAATAGCCGCTGGTGCAGCGAAAGGTTTGGAATTTCTACATGATAAGGCAAACCCGCCTGTTATTTATCGAGATTTTAAGTCGTCAAACATATTACTAGACGAGGGCTTCCACCCGAAGCTTTCTGATTTCGGTCTTGCTAAACTCGGACCAACAGGAGACAAATCTCATGTATCCACTAGAGTCATGGGCACTTATGGATACTGTGCCCCTGAGTATGCAATGACCGGACAATTAACAGTAAAATCAGATGTGTATAGTTTTGGTGTGGTTTTTCTCGAGCTCATTACTGGTCGCAAGGCTATAGACACTGATATGCCTCATGGAGAGCAGAACCTAGTAGCTTGGGTAAATATACTCATCTTCTTCTTACTTTTTCACATTCTCTTATAGAAAAAAGCTTGAGACTTTGTTGGTGTTAACAGGCTAGACCGTTGTTCAACGATAGGCGAAAGTTCATAAAACTAGCGGATCCTAAGCTAAAAGGGCGGTTTCCGACGCGGGCGCTCTACCAAGCATTAGCAGTGGCTTCGATGTGCATCCAAGAGCAGGCGGCTACACGTCCTCTCATAGCAGATGTGGTCACTGCACTGTCCTATCTTGCAAACCAAGCTTATGATCCAAACAAAGACGACAATAGAAGAAACCGTGATGAAAGAAGCGCAAGGTTAATAACAAGGAACGACGAAGGAGGTGGCTCGGGGAGGAAATTCGAGCTAGAAGGTTCCGAGAAAGAAGATTCGCCGAGAGAGACGGCTCGGATATTGAACCGAGATATCAATAGAGAGCGCGCAGTGGCAGAGGCTAAAATGTGGGGAGAGAGTTTAAGGGAGAAACGAAGACAGAGTGAGCAAGGAACTTCAGAGAGTAACAATACCGGTTTGGGGTCTTAAACCGTTTTTGTTCCCTTAATTTTCTCAAACTCTCAATTTATTTTTGAAACATAGAAACAAAACAAAAAATACATTGGGATACAGAGTTTGATGTATGTACATTATTATATGTGATGTTACAATATGGGTAAAATAAATTAACTTTATTAAAAATAAATAAAAAAACTCGTTGAAATATTTTGGAGAGTTGATAATATTGTTGTATAACTTTTTGAAGTTTTTATATTAATTTTCAGATTTTGACAGATAGTAACACATGTGGCAATTTTTGACGATTGATGGATGATTGAATTACAAAGATCCAAGATTAGTGTTTCTAAATAGACTCTATTGCATATGTGTGTTATGTGGTGTGGCTACTGTCCACACTCGCATAGTTTCGGACAACGTGGGTCACATGCCCTCACAATCTAACCATTATTTTAAGGATAGCTAATTGAGCATGCTTGGTCTTATCAAGTTCTTGTCCGGACATTTTCTTTTTTACTTTTGACAGCGACTTGTATTTCTTACATTTTCCCAAATTGTTTGTTATAAAATAAAATTTTCATATTATAGAAAATTTCAATATCGTCGTCCAAGTAGAAGTAAATCTAGCTATTACGGTTTATAATATAGAGTTTTTTTTTTAAGAGCACGTACTATATAATAAACTTACAAAGATAATATATTCACTAAAGCAAAATAAAAAAAAATCTAAAAACACAAAACTTTATGCAGATACAATATCATATATTAAAATAAGATACGAAACAAAAATGGAAACAAACCACCGCGACACAATTTCAATTCTTTTAGCCGCTCGGTGAGCCAAGAGAGCTTTGAGAGAGAGAGAGAGAGAGACACACATTTTTAAGGTTCTTGTTGGAAATTATTATTGACACTTCAAACTGATTCGCAACGGACATCCTCCACGTGGCACTTGACGTCTATAACTGACGGTTCCTCCTCTTTAGTATCTTTGGATGGATCTTTAACGGCGTCAGAAAGTGGGTCCACCGTGACAGGATGCACTTCCGACACACCTAACGGATTCGTCACGACAATACACTTAAGTTGTTGCTCTGATGATGATGTATTATTATTATTAATCTTCTTTTCGATATCTAATTTTTCGCCAGAGTTTTTGTAAACTCCGTACAAAATCATTTGAACTAACCCTAGTACGAACCCCACCACGTTCGGAATCTACAAAAAAAAAATCATAAAAACACATTAAATAAACCTCATTTATTAACCAACACGAAAAAAAAAGAATTTTAAATGAAATTAATATAAAAGCTTACGGCGATGCAAATGTCGTGAAGGAATAAACCGTAAGCGAACCACATAACGGCGCTTATAGTGAGGAAGAAAGAAAGCGTGAAGGGCATGTATTCTACACTCTTTGTCTTTATCACACGCGCCTTTTTTCACGACAACAAACAACATTTTAATAATTATAAGACACAAAAATTTATATTGAGTTTATATACATAATTACGCTTAATTACACAACTTACCACGATCATTAGAGGTGCAGCAAAAACTGAAACCGAAACAGCAACACAAATCCAACCAATCACAGAGACTTGGAGGCTAGGAGTTTTCACAGCAAAATGTGTAACCATTAGAATCAACGAGAAGAAAGCAACGTTCACCGTTACAAACAACTTCATAGCCGATATCTGCATTTAACGCATAATTATTTAAAATTTTGTATTATTCATATTTCTTTACATTTAGCCCGAAATTAAGGAGGGGAATAGGAGGAGGAAATGAGGAAATTACCCTTTTGTCCTTGGTTGCGAAAGCAAAGAACATGGCGATGTAAATGGTCTCCACGACACAACCGAAGGAGTTAATGGTAATTAAGAGAAAAGCGTTTTGCTTACTCAAAGCGTAATATAGCCATAACATGCAGCTAAATAGCGACACTTGGTACGGTAGAGATTGAAAACTTTCCGTTGATTTTTTCTTGTATATTCTATAAAACGTTGGCCTGAAAAATTTATATAAAAAAACAATTCTTAGCTTAATCATTCCCCTTGACAAAAAAAAAGCTTACTCATTCCCAAATAATTAATTTTCTAAATAAAATAATAATATTATGCACTTACACTGGAGCGAGGAATACGAGGAAGGATATTGCGTTTCCTGAAATTTGAAGAAAAAATATGAGTTGATTGTAAAATTAAAAGGATTCTAGTTTTATGGAAACACAAGTTAATGAATCAACCAAAATTCTCTAACCAAACTCAACGAGGAAATTAATTGTTACATTAACTACACTACACGTACCGAGTATATGGGACAACAATGCGTGACGATTTCTATTTGCAAAGCTTTCGTGTTTATTTAATATTTTTGTACTTTTTGGGATTTTATATCAGAATTAGAAGTTCATTGATGAACGTACATGATTCATCAAGTTTTTCAAATGAAAAAAAAATAATCTAGAAACTAATAAAGATATAGATATTTACATATATTGGTAGGTGGGTCATGACGATGAACATTCCATAATTTTTAATTTATTATTTTTAAAACATGTTTATAAGATACATAGTTTATAATTTTTGAGAAAATAGAATCCTTGGATACGAAGTTGCAACATTATAGTTGTTCACTTGTTCTTGCTAATTCTTTATTATATATCCACGTTCTAATAAAACTATAGTTAAAAACTTAAAAGTTAAAATATATATATAAAAAAAGACAGAGAAAAAGAGTTACCCAAGACGCCAAAGATGATTGCAAGCAAATGGTGATTGATCATGATGCCCATCTTCTATAGATATTGAGATTTGTAAAGGGTCTTAGTTTTTTTCAAAACCCTAAAGTTATATAAATCTCTCCTCCTCTTTCTCTTTCTCTCTCTACAAATGCCTTGTTTTATTTCATGGAAGAAAACTAATGAGTCTCAGGTGGTTTATATATAGCTCCAAAATAACCATTTAGTAAAAAAAATTTGATTACATTTTTTGAGTTAATTTGGTGCATATATGTAACGTGTTGAGTAAAACCAAAAAAAAAAAATACAAATTCGAAAAGGAGAAACGAACTCAGCCTGGTTGCATGACAAGTGGATATATTAGTAGGTAGCGTTTTCAATTTATCATTCACTTAGTTCTACTTTTTTCATTGCCCACTCGCATCACATATGCGCGTGAAAGGCACACACGTCACACAATTTCATTTACTTCACGCCTTCTTCTTCTTGTTATTCAAAAATTAGATTAATTATTTCCATACATTATACTTTATAGACTATTAATACCATAGATTTAATATCAATGTGACCAAAAGTCTACCAAACATCAACCAATTTAGAGGAAATATCATCACTAAATTACATTAGGATTTGTTATATATTTTTATTAATATATACCCTTTCCATCCAAAATATCACACGTAAATATATATCGAATGAATACAATAAACGTAGACCTAAATTTAATAAAAAAACACTCAATTGTGGGATTACAATGAATTTAGTTGTCTTATAATGGTAGATTGAATTTAATTGTTTTGATCCGTATTCTCTTTAATCAGAGAGAGAAAAAAAAATTAAATATTAATAAATCAACTAGTATTGATTTACTTTTGTAACGTTTCGTAAAAGGATCTAAACAAAGTTTTTTTTTGTTAAAAAAAGTTATAATGATGACTAGGTTAAACCAACTAATGCAATTTATATAGGTACTAATAAAATGCATCTATACGCAGAAAATCGACGCCGTTTTCTAGAAAATTAAGTGTTTCTAATGATTAATCAAACTAGAAAAAGAAAGAAAAAATAAGATTCCATTCACATCTCCTGATCAGGTTTATTTCTATTTAGAAGAACACGTTTTTTTCATTGTACTAAACACACGATAAATCATGTTTTAAGCAAAAGAGTCCACGCGTCAAAAGGGAGCGTCGCGCGTGAGTTTTAATTAAGGAGATAAACAATAACAAAAACAAAATGATGCGTTACGGGAGAAGCGTAATTAATAATATAGCATGAAAATGGAAAAATATAAACGTGTGCAAATCACGTGACCTCTCTAAAATTATAGCCGTTTCTATAGAGTTTGTAGAGGCACACGAGAGCCATATGACACGTCATCATTGCTGACTAGGCAACTCTCTCTAGTTTCGTGTTTTCAGACTTTAATTTTTGTTTCTTCTCTTCTTCTTCTGATTTAATCCCCATTTTAAGGATTGTTATATTTAATTTTACTCAATAATATTTGGTTTACACAAAAAATATTGAATTATATAGTGAATGAGTTTGTTGAACTTATTTTTCGTATTTTTGTATGTTAATACATAAATATTTTGCAAATAATTATATAGGAAATTTTATAAGTCCTTTTATTGTATAGTTTTTTTTTTTTTTAAATTGTATAGTTTTTTTTTACTGATTGAAACATATGGTTAATATAATATACTCTTTTAAGTAATTAAATAAGGATGATTGTAATTTTTGTAAAAATATCTAATGAAGTATAGTATCCAAGACTATTCAAAGGAGACTGATAGAAATTTTTTTATTGTTTCGTTTGTTTCAATGTAATATGATGAAAGGAATTAATCAAGAATATTTTCGAAAAAGTTGTAGAAAATTCAAAAACAATTCTCCATTTTTCGAGGGTGAGTTAAAACAGATATTTAAAGTTTTGAAGAAATAGACAAAAAAGGGAGTGACGTGGTAAACGAATGATAACAATGATCATGGGGGTTTGTTAAATCCTTCTTGTTCGTATTCGTTATATTTGTTTCTAACTCTTTTTTTGTTTTTTGGTCGCATATTTTTTTTAAAAAATATATATTTTGAGAGAGGTGACACTTTTGTGGTTCTCCTCCATCTTATTTTTTCCACCTCTAGTTATTATTTATTGATATTTTTGTTTATCTTAAATTATTTAATTGTTTGATTGTTTCCTAAAAAAATATTAATTGGTTCATGTACGTTCCCACGTTGTTCTTCCAAGTTTGCAAATCCTTTAACCTTTTTTGTTAAAAAATAGTTTATTATTGAATTAACAAAAAAAAATAATAATCGTACAATAGATTAATTTTCCCATAAACTGGATTAATAATAAAACAAAAACATCATCAAAACCTCAATAATTCAAGCACCTATGTGACCCACATTAATAAATGATAAATATGTGTATGTTGCTACCACAAAAAGGAAAAATAAAAATCATGTGGGTGAAAATAAATCTCACCCAATCCTATCGTTTTCTGAATTATCAATGTGGTTCATACGAATCTATAGCTTTACACACACATATACAATTATCTAGCTAATTAAAGCTACATATATATAGCTTTCATTGATAGTTACATTTCAATGATTTGTTTGCGAATTCATTAATGTTTACCAAATTACGTACCACTTTATATAGTACTATATATACCATAATTATGATTGATCTATTAAAGCTTTTAAATGGTTATTTCACTATGACTCACACATATGGCTAAATTGCTAAACTGTTTATGACAGAAAATTACGTATTAATTACGTGTATCTTCAACTAGTAGTCTTAGAGAATGGTATTTTCTAAATAAAATTCATATAAATCATGCATGTATCAATAACCCGAATACATTTGAGAATATAATTATAAATTTTCAGACTATATATGGTTAAATTAATTAAGATAGAAAAACCCTATTTTGTCGTTTTTCAATGTTTTCATCGATGGATAATCCCTTCTCCACATAAATAATTAAACATGTAGAATCTTTCTCAGGTTTCTATATTTGATAATGACCTATTTTGGAAACTCACGTCCTTTTATGGATTCACTTACATATAAGAAAATATAACTATAAATTGCAATTTCCATACTTGAATAAAATGTATGATTGCTTTTAATTAAAATCTATGATTCACTTGTTAATATTCTAATACTCGGAATATGTGTATCTATAAACCCTTTGAGGATTTTTAATGCATAATTTTATAGTATTCCTTCCATTGGATTCTATATTTAATAATTAAATGATTTTGACCCAAAAAAATATATAGAGTCACACTAGAGTCAAATATTGGAATGACTAACACATAAATAATGTATTTTTCAGACATAAAAGAGATGTGGTCAAGTGATGAGAAGCTTCTACACGTACCCATATAATTATTTTCTTCTAGATATACCTAGAACCAGAAACATCTTATTTGATTATAACCCCATCTCTATGTTCTTTCTTTGTTGTGACAATACATTTCAATTTTCGTAAATATATTTTTGTAAGTATACAAGAAAATTGTATTTTTCTCTGCCATTAGAAGAAGATTATAATTGATACACAAAAGATTGGTATTTTGTAGTTGTGAACGATCATATATATGACTTATGGAACACGTAAGGTGTAGTTGAAAGAAAGCACCCAAAATACAATTTGAAGATTTGATGCATTGAAACGTTTGTTTACACATCTCTTACTTGCTTTTCTAGTTAAGGCAAGGCAGCTTTCTAGCTTTTTTAGACTTTTATGTGACGTGGCGATATTTATACACTTGTTTGTTTTTAATTCATCAACGTGTTTGTTTTCTTCACTTTTTCAACTAATTATTAATTAATTGTTGTGTTCATTTCATTTTTAGCATTCTAAAATAGTTCATTGTATCATCAATTATTTTGTATTAGTCATTATAGCTTGCTTATATCGTAACAATCATAAAAACATCCTAAGATCCTTTTCAATTTTCCACTTACAAGTAATATATGACGTCATATATATATTTATCTATTGTTAATGCGAAGAAGAGTCATTTGTCTCGTAGTAATCATATAAACTAATGGGGCATGATGTCTCCTCCCATAGTCCCATTATAATATATACTTAAATTCTACATATTTATCCGGTGTTTAGGTTCACAAATCTTTTTTATTAGTGTTTTTAATGTTAACCTTGTTGTTATTATTAGTTTGATTGATCAATCTATTTGGCTGTATGTACCATGTACTTGATGTTATTATTATTGTTAATAATTGTAATTAACTTTTACTTTCTAATGATCATTCTCTTTGCTGTCAACGAATCAGAATTAACCTTTATATAAGCTTTTTAACAATTCTTGCACATGCTTAATTTAACTGTATATATTACAAATTTTTTTTTTTGGTTTTAATTAGAAATTAAATTTAATTAGCCATGCATGAATAATAACTTGTATGTCGTATTATACTATTATATATTAACTACAACTTGATCAATCAAATTAAAACTTTTGAATGTATACATTTAGATGAATGATTGGCGTCACGACAAGTGTGAAGCAAATCTGAAACCAGTAGACATGTACCACGTAAACATTATATTTATCAATTGTGAGGTGGCTTCTTTTTGCCCAATTTAAATATTTTCTTATTAATTTTGTTGTTAGTCAATATACAAAAGGTTTTTTTTATTAAATAGAGATAAAACTTTTTTTGTGTAAACACCTCAAAACAAGAAGCATTTGTTGTTACAGCTATATTAATGCGCATTTAATTGGACCACCCTTAAACTTTATTCGGGACACAACATCGTCATTAATTAATCATGACCTTATCGTTTTAGCTAACTAATGACATATTGGGCAAGTCATAATTATACCTTTTTACTATAATTTAAAGAAACAAACTAATTGGTTTTTTTTTTCCCGTGTTATCCTTCCTACATGTCCCGTGTTAACAAATAGATCAAATTATCCTGAACAATATCGGAGAGATTTAACTAATAAATTGGACTTATCATTCCTACTACGCGCACAAATACGGAAAATCCGCTTTTGCATTTCTTTTCCTTGCCACATACTGTAGTTTGAAGCTCGAGAAATTCGCTTGCAGATCACGTAGCAACTACAACTCCGGAGAAAAGGCCGGCCAAAGGTCCGGCTCAGAGACCATCTTAATCAAATCGAGTGAATCGGTATGGAAAACATTACAGTGTATATTCGGTAAATTAATTGTCATATTACTTGTATAGAGAGCCCATCAAGTCATGAGGGGCCTGAGCCTAACATTAAAATCTCAAAAGGCCCAATACAAAGCCCAGTTACAAGTATCTCAAATTTGTCTTAAATCAATTCAAACTCGATTTCAAACTAGCATATTATTAGTCTCTATAGTAAGAAAAAAGATTATTTTAATTAGTGTAATTATGCATTCTTCTTTACCATATTCTTGAAAAAAGTAAAAAAGAGGAAGATGAAAGTTTAACCTTTAATAGGTTCGAATTTGTATGTTTCAAGTTTGGAATAAGCATCAAATAAATAACTTTAATTTTCCTTCTCAAAAGCACAACTATTTTCTTTTTTACCGGAAAAAAGAGAAAGTTGGCACACGTATTGGTAGGTATTGGTAGCAACACACGTGAGAGAATAAGAAAAAACATCTTTTTACAAAAGTTATTTTAGGTTGTAAAATCACATGCCATAATTAAAAAGGCATACAAGGTTCAAATAAGCACAAAAAATTATGAAAAAGCAATTAACGAAAACATATTTTCAAAACTAATTAAGAAAAACTCGTTTCTTCAGGTTGCTTCACTTAAAAGAATTCGTCTTTCTTTTAGTGGAGTTTTCTTCAACGTCCAAGCTCACATATACATGACATAAGCATTACTTTTCATGTTTATATTAATTAGGTTTCGTATTGAAAAATGTTTATAATTAAGTTTTTTAAAAATTTCGGACCAGAAGTCTCTAAGAAAATATATGAAACGATAAAATTTTGTAAAAGCATAATGACGGTGTCTTAAATAATACATATTTTTATGAAAATATTTATATTTTAGATATACTTATCAAAATTACAGAATGCATCAAATTTAGGGTAATTAAAGAGAGATTATAAAGTACTTAAAGACTTTTCCTTTTTTGGCTAAAAAGCATTTGACAACTTATAATACATATGTATAAAAAATGCAAAGTATTAGATAAAGTTTCTTTATGAAAGGATATATGCACTTTGAGGTTGACAAAGTTTAGCTTCAAAATGAAGGAACTAATATAATTTAGATAGAATATTAGCAAAAAACTTGCTCATCCTTAAATACATTAAATATAGAAAACTATTTGTAGTCAACTTCGATATCGATTACGAGTAATAATGACTTTGAAGTTTAAATATGAATTTATGGGCTCATTGGTTAGGCCGTAACTTTGAACTTTTTTTGTAGTAGGATTTAGGATTTTAGATTTTTTGGTTGTAGACGTTTTGGTTGTGACTTTAGGAAAAACCGAAAAAATGAAAGTTTATTTTTTTTTGCTTTTGAAAAAATGGCTATGCAGAGCCAAAATAAATTAAAATGGAAATAAAGTGTCTCTGAATTTTTTTTTAAAGACAACGCTTGATTTGTTTATATTTGTGGTTGTAGAAAAATATTGGTTTTCCAAAATTTCTAATATCGATAAAAACATATATACTTAATATTTATTTGATTCTAGAAACTAAAATACTTTAATCCAATCAGTTTTCTCCAAACACATGTACTTTATTCAACTCCGTTATTTTATTGAACAATTCACATGGATATTTTTTGCGTACTTATATAGACCTTATACTATATTGGATCGTTCATAAATGCCATATGATTTTTTTTTTTAAAATAGGGAATAAATGGGAATATGATTGCTTGTACGTGATTTTATGGAGGGTTAATATGAATCATTACTTTAGTTGGATCTCTGAACAAAGTAAGATACCTTCCAACTAGGCCAATATTTATAGTTCATAGTATAAATACAAAAATTAAACAAGATATATAAAAATAATCAAATTTAACCTCACCATTAGAAAACAGATTGAACCATAGACTACTAGAAAAATGAAAGTTAGAGGACGAAAAAACAACAAATATTGAGTAACAAATACGCATTGTATTTGGGAATTAAAAGCACCATAGTTTGCTTCTTTTGACTTTTCTAACTTTCTATCCCAACATCCCCACGCAAACTCCGTTGACGCTCTAAGCCTCTCACACGCTTTTTTTTAGTATAACACATTTTTATTACTATACGATACGCCTAAGCTACGGATAATTTATTTATATACATATGATAAACTATATACGGAGAAAATTTTAATATTACAAAGTGTTCACTCTTATTTGATCCTATTCCTCAATAATGACCAAATTGATATATAGTGGGGTGCGATTTAACAAACAAACAAAAAAGATGGTGTGCGTGTGCGCCTGTTCTTTTTTTGCTTGTGGGAAACTTTTATTCCCCAAATTTACAACTTTTTATGATATGTAAAATAAAAAAAATAATTAAATAGGACATAACCGTATATTTTGCTATTATCCTTTCATGAAGAAAATAACTCCCGGAATCTATGATACAAATTTTGTTCTTATTTTGGGAAAATGGCTATAAAATAAATCAATAATTTTCCACTTCAATTTTAGAGAATTATAGCAAATCAAATATACCGTTGGAAATGTTCGAGGGGTATTTTTGTCAATTTATAAAGGGACCGTTCATTAAATGTGATTACAAAATATGAGACAAATAAGATTTGGGAAATCTGGAGAGATGCATTTTGTGACCCGTAATGCCCCCATCATACATAATTGTGTACTTAATATATGTAAATTAACCGGGGCCGTGTAGATTTGTACCAGCATTATCACTAGATTACAATACTACCCATGTTTAAATATATTATATATTATTTTACCATGGTTATGTTTATAATAAAATATAACATTAAAAATTCGGAGAATCACAAAATATACACCATTTGAATTACATTTCACAAAACTACACCATTTCAAAAATATTTTACAAAACTACACCTAAACACTCAAAATTATATCTAAATAAACATTACCCACACAATCCTACCCCCTTAATACTATACCCTAAACACTAATTAGCGAACCCAAATAAAAATATTTTAATTTTGATAATTTTTAAAAGGGTAAATCAAACTTTTAAAATTTTGAAAGTATGTAAATATGTGAAAAAAGTAAATGAGGTGTAGTTTTGTGAATGAAGAGTTGTAAGGGTGGGGTTGTAAGAGCATAATCAATGCAAAATCCTTGGACACAATCTTTAAGATAATTATATTATTTTTCTATTTTTATTTTTTGTCTTTAAAAAAATAAAAAATAAAAAATTTAAAAACTGACCAATCGCGGGACGCCATGTGTCAGTGGGGCCCGCGTGTAAAAGAAGAACCGGTTCCAAATGAAAGACAAAAGAACCGAAATCTTATTTTTTGATGGTCTACACTTTAAAACCCCTTTAAAAGCTGCCAATAATCTTGGTTTAAGAGCGTAGTTTTGTGAATTCCTCTTAAAATATAATATTAGATTGTGTACGTAAAATGACGGGTTAGTGTGAGACTATATAAGTTATTGTATTCAAGTAAAATTATAAAGAGTGGAAGTTATCGTTTAATATAACAGCAAAGAAAGATATCCTTAATAACCATGATATAATATAATTTGAATGTATATATTTGTTGCTAATCCTTGGTCTCAATATAGAGGTAACTTGTAGTGTTGTTAGTGAATATTTTTATGCCGACAATAACGTCACGCATTTGTTATATTTTAAAGATAACATATATTTGGACGAAATCGATCATCTTTTTTATTTATTTATATTTAATTATAAAAAGAAAAAGTTCATGTGATTTATACATATTAGAAAGGTTGACAAACGGGATTGGAGAAACTTAGAGTACATTGTCACCTTCACGGACCCCTTGACATTGATTTTTATTTTATTTTATCCATATTTACATAAATTAGGTTTAGTTGTTTTTACTGCATTTTTATAATTATTAGTTACATCTTAATTATATGCTTAATATGTGTATATATATACTATTATTGTATATGGATATTGTTGTCTTCATATGCAGTGCATGGTCCTTGCACCATTAATTATCAAGTTGATATATGTTCGAATTTATATACATATACATATTTGTTCTTTCATTTTTTTTATAAGAAACCATTGACTTGTCTATGCTATTTCAGATGCTTAATTAATTATCAAATATTAGGAGTTCCCTAATTTCTTCTTTTTGTGGTGGTTCTGAGTTGTCAGTATATATTAATTATTAATATTGATATATGTCTATCATTTAGCCAAGGGGCATATGCTTTACTAGTATTCAATTATTTAAAACTCTTTTAAGACTATAAAATATATTTATTTTTTGTCCATACACTTCATAATGTTTTAATAGATAGATTGTAAGATTAAGATGAAAACTAGTTGCATTATTAAAGAACACTAACCACAAATTTCAATGCCCACATATGCATAATTAATGCATTGAATATAAGATTGTAAGATTAAGATGAAAACTAGTTGCATGTAACGTGTTGAGTATTGTTAAAAGAAAAACATTGTCGATAATCTCAAAAGTGGTATATATAATTTTGTAAACGTGCAAACGCAAATCGCGATCAGCGGTTGTCAGCATGACATAAGCTGATATCAGCCACCGCCTTAGCCGCGACTGTCTCCAACGGCAGTAAAAATATGTTACCGGACTCTTTCAAGCCGAAATAATGTAAAATGACTATAATACCCTTTCGTAAAAAAACACCAATAATAATAATACACTTCATTTAAACCTAAAAAGGCAAACTGAAGAGTGGACAATTTAGGTTGGTTTATGTTTGTAGTAAAAATAATATTTGTGACCACTTTGTTTGAGTGTATGATTACACTATAATTTCCATTTTACGAATTAAATATGGAGATGTTGTTTAATAAAATAGTCGTTTTCATTTATATATAATACAATTATGTATAGTAAGAAAAATATTATGTTTGAAGAGTTTACACTTTACATTGTGAAAGATATAAAAAATAAATAAAAGAGGTAGATACCGTCTAGAAATCTATTATATAATGAGGCACTTTTTGCTTATCCCACAAGAAGCCACATCATCTTTAAGAAAATAAAATTTTAAAAAATTATATTATTTAATATAACTTTAATACAACCATTTAATATTATGACAATTCAAATACAACCATTTAATATTAATACAACCATTAATAAAATTATATTATGAAAATTCAAATACAACCATTTAATATTAATACAACCATTAATAAAATTATATTATGAAAACATTAATACAACCATTTAATATTAATAAAATTCAAATAAAATCCCAAAAAATATAAACAACATCACTAAAATATTTTTGATAAAACCCATTAACATTAATAAAATCCGAAAAAAATATTTTATAAATTATTTATATATATACGTATATCAATTTTAAATAGCTATTAAAACTAATAATAAATAAATCTTACGAACGATATAAACAAGAAAACTAGAAACATCTTACAATTCATATGATCACAATCAATATTTAAAAAAACAAATTAAAATAAATATAAGTGAATTGTGTATATCTATACTATTAATTGAGAAGAATTTTATAGAGAAACCCTTCAAATCATCTTTAATTTCGGGTCATTGACCAAACTCTGTCAAAGTATTCTCTACTCTCTTTTATTAGCTTTTCTAATAATGATGAATTTTTCTTACACAACTATTTTTTTACAACATTAATACAACCATTTAATAATAATAAAATTCAAATAAAACCTCTAAAAATATAAACAACATCACTCAAAAAAATTTCATAAAACTCATTAACATTAATAAAATCCGAAAAAGAAATATTTAATTTAATTTTTAACATTTATAAAATATCTATATATATAGATACATATATCAATTTTAAATAATTATTAAAACTAATCATAAATAAATCTTACAAACGGTATAAACAAAAAAACAAGAAAACTAGAAACATATAACAATTCATATGGTAAAAATCAATATTTTAAAAAGCAAATTAAAATAAATTTAAGTGAATTGTGTATATTTATACTATTAATTGGGAATAATTTTTATAGAAAAACCCTTTAAGTCATCTTCAGGGCCCTTGACCAAAACTCTGTCAAAATATTTTATACTCTCTTTTTTATTAACTTTTCTAATAATGATGGATTTTTCTTACACAACTATTTTTTTACAACATTAATACAATCATTTAATACTAATAAAATTCAAATAAAACCCCAAAAAAATATAAACAACATCACTGAAATATATTTGATAAAACTCATTAATATTAATAAAATGCGAAAAAGATATATTTAATGTAATTTTTAACATTTATAAAATATATATATATATAGATACATATATCAATTTTAAATAACTATTAACAAGAATCATAAATAAATCTTACAAACGATATAAACAAAAAACAAGAAAACTAGAAACACATTACAATTCATATGGTCACAATCAATATTTTAATAACCAAATTAAAATAAATTTAAGTGAATTGTGTATATCTATACTATTAATTGGGAACAACTTTAATAGAGAAACCCTTCAAATCATCTACAACTTCAAGCTCTGCATCAAAACTCACAAAAGTATTCTTTATTCTCTTTTTTATTAGCTTTTATTATAATGATGGAATTTTCTTACACAATTATTTTTTTGACAATATTAATACAACCATTTAATACTAATATAATTCAAATAAAACGTCATAAAAATATAAACAACATCACTAAAATATTTTTTGTACAACTCATTAACATAAATAAAATCCGAAAAAGAAATATTTAATGTAATTTTTAACATTTATAAATATCTATATATATAGATACATATATCAATCTTAAATAGTTATTAAAACTAATCATAAATACATCTTACATACGGTATAAACAAAAAAAACTAGAAACATCTTAAAATTCATATGGTCACAATAAATATTTAAAAAAACAAATTAAAATAAATATAAGTGAATTTTATATATTTATACTATTAATTAGGAAGAACTTTTATAGAAAAACCCTTCAAGCCCATCTTCAACGTCGTGCCTCGACCAAAACTCTCAAAATATTTTCTACTCTTTTTTATTAGCTTTTCTAATAATGATAAAATTTTCTTACAAAAGGTATAAATAAAAAACAAGAAAACTAAACATCTTACAATTCATATGGTCACAATCAATATTTAAAAAAACAAGATTAAAATAAATATAAGTGAATTGTGTATATCTATACAATTAATTGGGAAGAACTTTTATAGAGAAACCTTTCAAATAATCTTCAACTTAAGGGTCTTTAACCAAAATTATGTCGAAGTATTATCTTTTTTTTTTTGTCACCCAAACTATTCCATTAAAACTTAGTTAAAAACATACATATGCAGAGCATTTTTTGCTAAAGAAGTCACTACGCATTAGCTTTCTCTTGCAATGAAACTAAAGGTAATAAACTCAAACTTTGGCCTACCAACAATGTCCGCTAAGATGCCATGAATAAGAGAGATAGATAAGCCTTTGACAATGGCTTTAATGATTTGCAGTGAATCGGATTCGACTGCTAGAGACTGGACTCCTTTGCCCAGCGTTTCGGTCAGTGCCTCTCTGAGGGCTAAGGCTGTCGAAGTATTATCTATTCTCTTTTTTATTAGCTTTTCTAATAATGATGAATTTTTCTAGCTTTATACATTTAACTGAAATGAAATTCAAAAAAGTATTTTATAAGTAATTTTTCAACTTATCATGGTTTATAATTCTTATTAGCAATTATGTAAATATACAATTTCTGATACTAAAGTTACAAATATTTAGTTTTAGTTTTAATTAGTAATAACTAAATTCAAAATAATTATTTAAAGGAAAACTAAGTGCATCACACATTATTACGTCTTCTTGAAATTGACAACAATCATTGACATAATAAGTCGGTGTTTACTTGTCTTTGTGGGATGATGTTGCGTCTCTTTGGGGCATCCTCGAGTCGGGTGATAGGACACAACCGTCATGTTTGTCACCACCGTTAATCTCGAACTTTTGGAGGTAAAGTCTTGAAATTGAAATGTAAACTTTAATTGGTTCTATGAAGACCATTGGTTTCTCTAATAAGTTGTTGTTCGGTGGTAACTCAAACATTCTTTATATTTGAAATAAGTAAGAAAAGATGAAGAAGTGTGTGTTGCCTTATCACTAACATTATCATTAAAGCTAATTATCATCATTCTTCATCTAAGTATCAAACTTAACCGAATATATCTTCCTTTGATATTTTTTGTCCTCCGCCATGGAATGTCGCTATTATCTTAATAGTGGTCGTTTGACTTTGCTTTGTTTACTTTTATCTTCCTTTCATTAAAGATGATATCTCGGACTAAAACTTTGAACTCACCCCGAAGTCAAGTCGTGTTCTTGCGTATCTTTTTGTTTTTTTAATGACAACGTTTTTTTCTTTAAAGTATTCAATTTGTTCTCTCGTTTTTCGTTTTCTCTTCGCATATACAAATAAAAACGTATTCACTCTTTGGGCGCATATGTGTTCTCGCCTAAATTTATGAACAAGTTTCACTTTAAATTTTTCTAACAATTATTCAAACTTTAAAAATAAAAAAATTGTCACCCTATATGTTCACCAATTTAAATTTTCATCAACATATTTAAACTATCGCAATTTAAAACCTAACTCTTACAAATGGAGAACAAATATAAAATACATCCACTGTTAGCATTTGATATCGCCTTTTTGTCGTCACAACACCGCACACTCCTACTTGTTTTCATAACTTTTTTCATCGATTCAACATTAGTTAAATATTTATTACCATATTTAAAATACACATACGTCCTCATGCTTACGCTTCGCCCTTAAGTAATAATAAATAGCAAAAAAAATATAGTAACGCATATTAAAAAAATAGATTTATGAAAATAGCTTCAAAAGGAGGTAGGAGATTGAGTATGGTTTACGCCAAACAAAAACATATTATTAAAAAAAATAATAATAAAAAATAAAAAGAAAAGGAGTTGTTCGTATCGTCTTCTTCTACTACATTATAAAAACAGAGCATCCTTGTTTCCCTCTTCCTACAACGCAGTCTCTCCTCTCTCTCTATCTCTCTCTGTGATTGTTCTCTTTGTCTTTCTCTCCTCTGTTTGGTTCCATGGATAAGGCTAAACTCGTGAAGAATGGAGTTATGAGATTGCCACCTGGATTTCGATTTCATCCCACTGATGAAGAACTTGTTGTTCAATATCTCAAAAGAAAAGTCTCTTCTTCTCCTTTGCCTGCTTCAATCATCACCGACTTTGATGTTTGCAGAGCCGATCCTTGGGACTTACCTGGTTAGTTACTTACTTAGCTTCTTGATTCTTGATTCTTGTTTCTTGATTCTTGTTTCTTGTTTCTTGATTTTTGAACAAGTGACATTATTAGACTTATATCAAAAACTTGTCTTTCTTTATTGTACAGGCAATATGGAGAAGGAGAGGTATTTTTTTAGCACAAGAGAAGCCAAGTATCCAAATGGGAACCGGTCGAACCGGGCAACCGGGTCCGGTTATTGGAAAGCAACCGGTATTGATAAAAGGGTTATGACCACTAAAGGAAACCAAATCGTTGGTTTGAAGAAAACACTTGTTTTCTATAAAGGCAAACCGCCACATGGTTCAAGAACCGATTGGATCATGCACGAATATCGTCTCTCTTCGGTATAAATTACTATTCTCTCTTTTTTAATTTCCGGTTTAGTTTCCGGTTTACTAACTTTGATTCGGTTTCTTTTGGTAGAATTCTATGGGGCCTACTCAGAATTGGGTTCTTTGTCGTATCTTTCTCAAGAAGAGAACCGGTAACAAGACCGAAGAGGATGAAGGAGATAACCGGAATATTAGATATAATGACCAAATTGAGATAATTACAACGAACCAAACCGGAGATGAAACAAAACCAATATTTTTCGATTTTATGAGAAAAGAAAAGATTACGGATTTGAACCTTATGCCTCCTCCTAGTAGCTCTTGTTCTTATTCGGATCATGCTTCAAGTGGAGTCACGACAGAGATTTTCTCTTCTGATGAAGAGACTAGTTGTTGTAATAGTTTCAGAAAAAATCTTTAAATTTAATTTTAAATGTTTTTGACTATCTTTCAATAATTTAATATTAATACGACTCTCGTTTCTTTCTTTTTTTTTAGTTGAAAACGAATCTTTGTCCCTCTCTTTCGTTTTTTATTTTTAATATATTTCGTGGAACTCTAGTTGAATTTCATCAAAGTAATTAAGCACCTTGTTTAGGAAAAAAATTATTAACTTTATTCCCCACCACATTTTTCAATTCTTCTCCCAACGGTTCACTTATTGCAATAAATATATGTTTATGGCATTGTACAAAACTTAAGGTATACACTTTATTTAATTTGGAGATACTACCATAACCGGAAAATATATATATTTTTGGGGAAAAAAGAACAAGAATCAATTAGCTTCACTACACGTTGGGTTGTTTTTTTTTCTTTCCATGAGATGATAATCCCATGCCGAATATTAAAAGCATCCAAAGTAATTTTTAGGGTAGCCGTTATTGATTATTACTACAATAAATGAGTATCCAAACAAAATATTGTAGCCGTTATTTATTATTACTACAATAAATGGCGATATAATAAAAGTTGTATGTGTATTATTGATATAAAAAAGGAAATCATTACAGTTGAAATCATTATCTCTCTGCACGTGACCATGAAGTTATTTATATAAATATACTTTTGTTATAATGAATAATGTATTTTTCGACAAAAAAAAGAATTATGTATATAAATATGTGTGTATATGTTAATATATATATACCTATTTTAGATGTATTACTAATTTACTATGAAGTTGGGTGTATTTGATTACACATATGCATGGAGGATTACAACTAAAAAGAGTAATAATGGCACGGATAAGCTGTCATATAGAACTTTCTTTTAGTCAAAAGTGCATAAAACGTAATTAGGGTGTGATGAGTAGTTATCTCTTTTAATGTCAAAAAGGTCATAATTATTTGGTGGAATCTACACAATTATACATTTAGCGGTTTATTTATTTCCGATTGAGATCTTAATGATGTGGTCTGATTTCAATTATATTCAACTTATAATTTATAAAATTCCCCAAGTTAGATTTAATGTTTCCATAACTCAGAGTAAACGAGAAGTTTTTTGGGGATTGTTTTTTAATATAAAGTTCCATGGACACTATTCAAAAGTTACTGAAAAATTACTATCACTTTCACAATATTATGCAAGAATCAATTCAAAATAAATTAGTAAATAGAGATAGAAATAATTTATTTTGTGAGCAAAAAGAAGAAACAAGCATAAATAAGAACCCAATTCCGTGAGGATAAAAAATTCCAAGAGGATCAAATCTCTTTATATATCTAAAGATTCCATGCCAATCTTGAAACTTACTCCAGCCGAAAAAAACATTCTAATTCTAAGTAAGTTACTGAGTTATGTTTCAACAAGCACCTGTTACTGTTGTCTCCATATCGAATTAAATAAATTCCTTACGTAACTGAACTGGAAAGTTAGGTAACGGTCTGGTGCGTGTTCGACCTAGTGAGACACTATTTTAATAAACCTTCCAAATAATTATTAATACCCAATTTAAATATTTGAATTATTGAAACAACTCCATTAAAGTGTGATAATACTATTAATTACCTCGTAATTTCATCAGTATTTGTATGCCTTGGAAAGACTAACCAAAAAAAAAATATTGGCAATTTTCCTCAAAAATCCGATATTATAATTCGAAAGGGACACATAATAAATTCTTCTAATTTTATACATCATATATACAAACTATAAACCTATATATAAATAATCTTACTAGTTATAGTAAATAAGAAGGCTAAGTTACCTCGATAAAAACCTAGATTTGTTTTTTACTATAACTCCATGCATATTCAATATTAGTGGTGGTTAATATATAGTTAATTGCAATTTCTTGTACTTGCAAGCAATCTCAATCATCTAAATGATTATCCATATAGATGCAAAATTAATTAACAAATCTATTGCAATATTTTAAATTCAATTATTTTGAAGGACAAATAAATAAAGATGAAGGAGGTAGAGAAGGTGAAAAGAAAGAGTTGTATATTGCTGACTTGTGTTTCGTGAAATTCATTTTTTTCCCCACAAAATTCCAAGTGGGCTATGACAATTGGGAGACGTGAGAGACCCACACACTTTCACAACACAATCCATTACCATCTCTTATGTCACTTTCACCAACCACATTAAATATGTAATGACCACATTAAATATGTAATGTTTATAATTCCACCTTAGATCAGTAACTAAACCTTTTAAGTATATTAGGAAAATGAAATACATATATACCTTGTAGTTGTAAAACTAATAACAAACGTTCATAATTAAACTACATTTGTTTTTCTTTCTTATAAGGAAAACATCTCTTCTTGTGTTTAGCTAACAACAAAAATTGAGAGAAAACTTTTAAAAAATGAGTATAAAATATAAGAAACACCACTAAGGTGGAGAAAGTGCATCATCATTTCATCAAAAAAGCTAATACAAAACTCTTTTGAATCCAATCCTTTTCCTTTTTATTTTCCTCTCCCAACCACCACACCATAATTAAACAACATGCACAAAACAAGAAGAAACATAGTTGCATAAGCAAAATCAAATAAACCCAATTAGAGAATCTCTCTTTTATATAATTTTGTTCATTAATTTTTTTTCTTTATTTGGGTTTAAGAGCCATAATCTCTTTATGTCTCTTGCCTAATCCCATAAGCCCCTATTACAAAAGCACTTAAAGAAAAGAATGATGTCAGTACCCAAACAAACATAGGTTGCCTAGACTATAAGCAAAACTAGAGATGTGACTCTTCTTCCAACATATTCATTATTTCTTGATGACAACATAAACCTAATTAAACCCATAGTACCACTTAAGATTAATTCATAACATTATGTATCAACCACTCTATTTTATCACAATAGTTTTAACTATAAACAAATCCACAAATTGGCTATTAAAATATTTAGGTACAAAAACACACAAAAAGATAGTGTTTGAAACTTTGTGTATAGAGCTAGGGTTGCGTGTGAAGAAGCAAAACCCCTTGTAAGGGAGTGACTTGAGGATTAGCTTGAACTTTCCTAGACATAATGACAAATTTCGAAAATTGGGGTTTGATATACTTACATCACATGTTTTTAGCTTTCCTCTTGTGGACCTCTTTTTTCTTTCTTTCTCCAATCTCTAAGCAAATCATACACATCTCCTTGTAAAACATGGACCCCATTAAAAGATTCAGTTGTATCTTCTATAATTGACCAGTTTTGAAGGCATGATTAGACTTTTTATAGCTAAATAACTAATACCAAAAAAACTCTATACAAAAAGATTAAAAGTTCTTGTTATAGATAGACATATAAAAATGGTCCCAAAAAAGTCACTTCACATGTTGAAGAGGCAAACTCTTATACTGACCTCAGATTCCAACAAAACACAGAGAAGAGAGTTATGTTTAAGCTTTGAAACACTAAAAAACTAGCAGACAAGGGCATATGCTTTGTGACAACTACACATCTGTTTCGCACTTAGACAAAATATATTATCTTTACCTTTTTTTCAACTTTACACGCAACTCCTTGTTTACTAAAGTTTATATCAAACTCCAATAAAATCAAACAAAAAAATCAAACTTAATACAAGTTTTGCTTTAATCAAAAGACCAATAAGATCCATGACTTGATGTTTGCTTTAATCAAAGACCCATAAGATCAACGTGTTAATACTTTTGAATTTTTTGACCCACAAGAAACTAACTATGTAAAGTAATATGCAATGAAACTTGATAGGCCCGTTACATAAAAATGTCGAAATTCTGATGTTTTTGTATGCTTATTGTTTTTTGCTTAATCTGATAGTAAAGCTGTTATGATCTGCCAGAACCATATGGGCCAAACCCAAATTAAATAAAGCCCAAAATGAATAAACCATTCAATTAACCTTAGCCCATAAAAGATAACTCTTAACGTTAGAGAGTAACGGTAAAAAAATGTTGACTAGTCAATATGAACAGTCAGACGAGGTTAAAAACGTCATTCTATTGGCTTCTACAATTTCCATTTTTCTAGTTTTTCTTTTTTCCTTTTTTTTAACGGAAAAAATGTTGACTAGTCGTCATGAGGGCAAAAACGTCATTCTTCCTTCCAAAATTTCCTTTTTTCTAGTTTTTCCTTTTTCCGCAAAAAAGGAAAAATCAGATTCTTATATATATACGATACGATACTTTTCTCAGTCTCTTAAATCAGATTTTGCTTATTCCTTCTTCTTCGTTGATCTTTGTCTAGGGTTTAAATGCGTTCAAGAAATCTCAGTGGAAGACGATGGAGCTCATGAATAAGAGAAATTGGAATCCAAAAATAAACAACTCCTTCTCTTTGGAGAGTAAGGGTTCCTAAATCCCCTCGCTTTAGTTCCTTGTATGTGGCTAAATTGGAAAAAGTGGTATTTGTGACTAGTTTTCTTTGTTGTTTTGCAGGAATATGATCCGATACTGATGGGTGTAGTTTAGGGTTTAGACTTGAGTGCGGGTTCTTAAGACCTTGATTAGTGCCGTGTCCTGTGACCGATTTTGGATTAGCTACTAAATGTTTTGGTACTAGAGGAGCGTCTTGAGTTTTAGTGCTTTATTTCAACAAGTGTTATATACCCTTTTCTTTGTTTTATTTTGCAGGAAACATGATCCAACACTGATAGTTAGGGCAGGGGTCAAGAAAAGCGATGATGCCCGTGTGAGATACAGAGTTCTTACCAACGTTCTTACCAACGTTACCTATAAAATATTCAGGCTTTACACAGTCTTTCGATGTTGACCTTGAGGGTAAGGCAATTTGACTAAATGTTTATGCAAATCTTTGAAAAAGCCTCTTTAAACGTTTATGCTTTGTAGGTTGGCAACTATACAGCAGGAAATTTGTATATGGCATTGTATCTTCTGATATGTGGAGAAGCAGCGAACTTGAGATTTATAAGCCAGAGCGCCTCTGCTCCATTTTATCATCATGTATGTTTCATCTTGCATTAACTTTTTTTATGCTTTGCTGTCATCTTTTTATCTTTTCAAGTTTAACCTTTGTTGTTCTGCTCTTGTTGATGTATTTTTGGATGATGAAGTTGCAGTTGAAGCGTGTAAGCCTGTGTAGTCGACAGAGCAGGATTCTGGGGATCAGTAAAAACGTGAATGCTGTTTAATCAAGCGTTTAGTAGAGGTCTACATATCTATCATATCCTGGAAGACTTCTTGGTTTTGGTGCTTCTCACAGCATATGTGATATACCCTTTCTTTTTTGTTTTTGCAGGAACATGATCCGACACTGATGGTCAACGTTAAGAACAACGATGCCCGTGAGATGGAAAGTTTGGTACAGTACCGTGCTTGCCTTTTATATAACACAGATTTTTGCTGGTATGCGTACCAGAGTGTTATAAGTTTTACTTCGTGATCTGTTTCATGTTTTTTGCAGATGGCTTTGAACTCTAAGGATGCTGGCTGGGAATGGAAGTCCCAAGATAGGGGGGAAATGTAAAGCCAGCTTATGGAGGCTAGGAAGATGCATTCCTGAGGAGTGTTGTGACTCCTATTTATGAAGTAATCAGGATGGTTATGCCTTAAATTTTAGATATTTCTTATCTTTTCTTCATTTTTGTTGCTTGTTAATATATTTTACTTACACTATTCACAGGAAGCTCAATGGAACAAGGAAGGGAAGTCCAAGCACACTCAGTGGAAAAGTATGATGATTTGAATGAATACTTTTGGTAATATAACTATCTACCTACTTTTACATAATCGTAATGATCTTCATAAGTGGGCTATTTCTTAGTTACATATGGTTTTCAACATTGCAGGTCAGTTGATTTTTTCCGATTAGGTTGGCTAATGCTGATTTCTTCTATCCACCTGCTCCTCAGCCCATTACAGAGAAAGTTAAGGTACACAAGAACCACACATCTTTCTCTGTTCTTTTCTGTAATTTTTGATTATGGGAACCTAATATCTGATTTTTTTTTATCTCAGATTGCAAGTATCACTTATTACCATCGTTTGTGTGATCACAGGATAACGCCAAGCCAAGCCCTTACTGTTTCCAGGGATAGATGTGTAGGGAAAGTTAAGTTTGTCGAGCTTCGTTTCTTCTGGCATGTCTTGAGAAGTTTCAATCGGATGTGGAGCTTTTATATTTCAAGCCTTCAGGTGTTACTCTTTCCTAGTTTTCACTACCCCTCTTTATGTGTAATCTCACTGGATTTGACCATGATTATAACCAGGTTCAGTCTTTGGAGCTGATGTATTCAATAAAGTTCCGAGTGTGTTTAAGTTAGCTGCAATAATGAAGCTTGGAAAAGGTTGGTACTTGGTACAGTACAGTGATGGGTAACATGCTTTCCTTTCATTGAACACATTTTTTTGCTGGTATTCGTTCATAAGTGTGATATATTTTACTTCTTGATATGTTTCATGGTTTTGCAGATGGTATTTGAACTCTGTGGTATGCTTGCTGGGAATGTTGGTCCCATCACAGGGAAAAATGTAAAGCCAGCTTATGGAGGCGAGGAAGATGCATTCTTGAGGAAAGTTGTGACTCCTATTTACGAAGTGATGGTATGGCTTAAATTTTGAATTTTTCTTAATGCTTTCGTCATTTTCTTGTTAGTTAATATTTTTACTAATTATGTAATTATACTATTCACAGGAAGCTTAATGGAACGAGAATGGGTAGTCTTTGGTAAGGGAATCTTAGACATCTATACTTGAACAAGAATGTGAACAAGAATGAGTGCAGACTCTACGTTGGCAGAGGAATGCATGAGCGCAAGAACATTGCGTGCATATGCACATAGAACCGATTTTATTAACGCTCTAGTTTTTTGATGATGGGAGGAGACTCTTGAAACATTTTGCAGGTTTACTTATCATGGTAGGTGTTGTATTACTTTTGACTTCATCGCTGCTAATCCAACATCTTCCACAGTCATTCAGGCACGAACAGCTTCTCCATGTACAAATGGTGTGTTAACATTTTGCAGTTTCTCCTTCCGTTGCTTGGTTCATGTCAAATCAAGAGACAAGTTTCGTTACCATTGGTTAGAGATTACTACAAATCCTAAATGGGCCAACACAAAAGCTCATAAGCCTTGAAGAAGAGACAAAAAATGTGTATAATATATAAAGCAGCAAGCAGAAACGTGGCGTGTATGTAGTAGCTCCACGACATTTGTACGAGAATGTTATTTTGTCTGGTTCTCTCCAGCCTGTAAAACGGTGGTAAGTAATCTGCGTGTCCGTACGGATTAATCCTAATGGAAAAAGAAGTAAAATGACGGATTTACCCCTTCAGCTAGCTGTAAAAACGAGGGTAAAACCGGAACTTTCCCTCTTACTATATGACGTCAGATACCTCTCTCAAAGGCATGAACTTCGTCATTTCTTATTTTTTGAAAATGGCGGCGATGAGATACAAAGGAAGCGTTTTTATTATTACAATCTTCTTCTTCTTCTTCATCGTTCTCCTTTCGTTACCACTTTCTGCTTACTCTTCTTCTACGAAATGTAATAAGTCTCTCTCTCTCTCTCTTAAAGACTCTCTCTTTATTGTCATCTTCTCTCTTTATACTCATTGCCTTGGTTCCAAAAAAATGAGTCACTCACCACTCTGTTTCTTTGTGTTTATAGCGTTCTATTGGCTAGGAGAGACAGAAAACATGAAAGCCATGAAAAAGGTATAATATTTATTCCTAAATACTTATATCATTAATGATTCTAGAAGATACATAATTATGATTGTTATTAAGCCATTGCATTGAAATGAATCAACCTTTTTGTTTTTGTTTTTCTAGCTTTGTATTTATTTGATATTCGTTTTATAGTTTTTATATGGAAAAGAAAGATGATTAAATTAGTGTGTATATGTAAAACAGGGAAAAGAGATTAAAGGTATCCAAGTCGAAGAAAGAAGAGTTCCAACAGGATCTGACCCTCTCCATCATAAACATATTCCTTTTACTTCTCCTTAGAGATTTTCTTTTTTATTATGTTTCTCATTAATCTTCATTAACTTCTTTAACGTTCATGTTTTTTGTGTTTTGTTTTTTCCTTATTGTTAGTTTTTTTTCTTCTCATGTTTCAAAATGATTTAACTTTTTGAGTCTAGTGTATGAATCATTTTTTTTGTCATCTAGTGTTAGCCAAAGTTTTGTGATGGAATTATTCAAAATAACCTTATGATATTGCAATTAATAACTAAAATACCATTAAAAAAACACAGAAAACAAGCATTAATTCCTCAAAGTTATTAGTAAATCAAGCATTAAACATTCTCAACATAAGCATATAATAATAATAATAACAACATATGTCTACAATAGACTGTCAGATCTTGCAGGTAGTCTCCTGAAGAGATTAAGTGGCACAGAAGGCAGCTTATGTCTGAACCTTGGATGTCTTAAAACATATATCCCACCAAGAAGCGCAACAACCTGAAACGGTGTGACATACAACACAACAGCAGCTATTAGACAGAACAACACAAACAATGTTGTTGCCCTTGGATCTCTCCAGCTCAACAACGACAAAAACCTCTCCCCTTGTGTCGCTAAATCGCCTATCACGGTCTGTACGCGTCCGCCTATGCTCCTGATCCGGTCATACCTCATCCTAACAATCTCAGAGGATCTTGAAGTAGGGAATGTATCAAACTCTTCGTCTAATTCGTCTGGATGGACTGCGTCTGCGTGGGACAGCCTTGTGTCCATGTGAGGCGGATGCCTCGGCCTCCATCTGAAATTCCATATACCAATCAAGAAAAGGTACAAGAAGATTGTTGGTAAGATGAGTTCAGGGTAAAGAACCAAGATTATGAACAAGACATGGATGAGAATAGTTGTTATCGGGTTTCTCCATTGGCATATTTGATCAAACCATTTAGTAATAGCAATTAGACCACTCAGGACATTCATGATTCTGAAGAAGTTGGCTTTACTTCTCCTCATGCTCCACATATGTGAGTCTACATCAAGCATGTACTCTACTATCTCTTTGCGTAGAGGCGGCTCTGCTCTGTTTAGCCTAGCCGAGACAATGTTCATAGCCTGGTGTCTCAAGCTGTCTAGCTGAAGAACCGATAACGGGTGGATGTAATGCATTTTGGGAAGTAATGGCTGAGAATACATGTGAAGCATGTTGATGAGTGATAAGCAAGTGAACCTCACGGCTAATTGTATCTCACCTGTTTTCTTGATCCCTGAAGGATGAAAGACTAGTAAAGGATATGAATGCGTATAGATTCTATCAGCTTCAAGCGTCGAGAGACGGATTCTAACTTTCCCTATTCTCATATCTTTACCACTTCCTCCAGGTATGTGTCCATTGTCAAATGCTCCAAATGTTATGACGGTACATGTATCAAACACTTCCCATGTGTACTGCTCGTTCCATTTAGGCGTAAAGCTATCGACGATTGTTCTTGTTCTGATCCATTTCTGACCATACTTAGCTACACAATAAGCGTCTGTTGTTCCTCTACCTTCTTTTGTCTTCATAGGCATTAGTCCATGAGCACTTATGATCCCTACTTCAAGCAGTCCAATGCTTGGCTTCCATAGTTGTTTCGCGGTAGGCCTTAAGTCGCTGCTATAGTGAGTTGATTCATCAAGAACATGGTAACCACCTTCAAGAAAGATCCTTAGATGAATCCTACTTGCAAACTTTATCTCTTTCTTCTCTCCATCCACCATTATATGCTTCTCTAAGTTGAACCACCTCGAGTTAAGGGGCCTATGGTCTAACCTTCTTTGAACATGTTGCAAGGGTATAGCACACCGGCCTAATGTCTCATCTTTGTTAGGTGCAACCCTGTCTTCAACCGCGAGAATCAAATGCTCTTCAAAAGGCTCAGCAACAACAAACATAAGATCTTCGTTCCACATCGGATTCAATGTTTTGGACTGAGAAATACGCGTCCTTAGCGTCTGGTTTCCGAGCATTGCTTTGACGTAAACCTCAGGGAACTTGGTTTTGTCATAAGGTATCAAATCTTGAGCCTCTATTACATTGACTCTCACATACCAAAGCTTTGGTGAAAGATAGACTTTTGACCGGATATTAGCCACACCTTCAGGTCCAACGCTGGCTGCATCTGAGTGCCAAGCATCAGAGAAAGCTTCATCGGCTTGTGTCCCCATCCAAACAGCTAACATAAGCTCCCCTTTAACTTTACGACCGTGTCTATCTTCTAACCTATACCATTGAGGAGCCAATGGACTATCAGGAGGAACTCTCTTAGGAATCTCATTAAGATCAAACATGATCCTACCAATCAAATCATCTAACATAACATTTTTGTCTCTCACAACAACCTCCAAGATTGATGCTTGGATCCTCTCTTTTGAAAAAGCAAACACTTGCTTCCACTCCGGATTCGACTTCTTTTCGAAATGCTTAGTCACTCCTTTATAGTTTCCTAGCTTCACTTCAACATAAGGATCACAAGAACCGGTCACATCTTTACCCGGTAGCTCTTTCGCCTTCATGACGCGAACGTAGAGGTAATGCATCTGCTCAACCAAATCATAGGTGCTGGAGAGTTTATCACCAGTCAAAGCTCCTGCACCAATCTTTGGTGAAGTCTCCTTAAGTGCAAAATCTATGTTTTGTCCAGGTTTCTGCATCTTGTCTGAATCTTGATCACTTGTACTATTCTTGTTTCAACTTTTGAGAACCAAAGAACTTGTAATAAGAAGTAGTCTCAAAAGCTTCTTGGTTCAATTAGCTTCTGGTTGAAAAAAAACAGAACAGAACAACAATGGATCAGAGAGATTTTAACAGTTTACTAAAATGGTAACAACATATTACTAGCATAGGACATCTCTAGAAAAAAAGTCAGATTATAAAAAAGGAATTTTAGATCTACACTCTTTTGAGAATAATATAGGCAGTGCTGAAAATGTTATGGAAAAATAGTAAAAAAAATATATTTTAAAAAATGTTATTTGGTACTATAGTTGAAGTTTTCTCACCAAACAAGCAGCTACCAAAACCAAAACATTGTGACAGACATTTCTCCAAAAAAATCCTAAAAAATATGTAACTTTCTCCAAATCTGATCCAAACAAAGCTTGAAAGTAAATATAAAAATACTAATTAATTTTAAAAAGAAGAGTAAACATGAAGATATATTATGTAACCAAAAAAAGAAGAAAACAAATCTTTGAAAGACATATAAACCCCACAAGAAACGTTTTTGTTTTAAAATGTCATCTACTTTCACTATCAATATTACTTGAGAAACTTATCAAAACAACTACACATAATATCATATGATTAGAAATAAGAAAAGCAATTAATTAAAGACATGGTAATGTACCTTATGGGATCTAATGTAGAACACAGAAAATACATTATTTCTTGTAATGGGAAGTGAATGAGATGGTGAAGGAGAGTGAGAGTGAGCTTTTTGAAGAAGAGAGTGTACAGTAGAAAATAGAATATATGATGACATGTGGGGTGCTTATAGATCTCATTGCTTTTGACACTTTCTTCTTCTTTATTTTATTCATCTTTTTCTTCAATAATTTTCTATTTGCCACTTTCAGTTTCTTCTCTCTCTCTCTCTTTAGTAGTAATGTTTTATACTATACCACTTATTAGTTCATTTAATGTTTTGAGTAAATTGAATTGAAAGTAATCAATGCTCATAGAACTTGTTTGTTTTCTTGTCTACATCTCTTCTTTCATTGCACTGAAATATGCTTTCTGTCTACAAAACATTACTTTTGTATTACAACATTTTATTCGAATTAAAAATTACATTTCATTGCACGGAAATAAACTTTTTTGTACTATATTTATTGTAACTTGCAACATTACATTTTGTAGATTAAATTGCGTAACACATACCACCTAACATTGCTAAACATCTAAACACAACCCTTATAGGCTTATAGCTATTTTCAATAAGACTTCCTTTTCTTACTTTGCTCCCAATGTACTAAAGGAGTGTTTTTTACTCCTTCAAGTTTGTACACTGAAGTACACATTGTATGTTTCATCTCTTAAGCTGAACAATGGAGACAACACAAAGTTCCTCTGTGTTCCGCTCATCACGAAACTCATGGGATTGTATTGACTCATTCCTTTACTTAGCCTAAAGCTTGCTCCTTGTTTAACCTTCTCATCAGTCACATCGGAATCACACTTGAGCTTAAGTTTCATTCCTGGCTTTAAGGCTTCATCATTGTATACAAAACAACCTTTCTTGCTCTCTAAAGAAACACTTCCCGGCTTCCCATCAAGTCCAGATACTAAACCAAAGCTAGAAGCCTCTTGGTCAGTAGACGAAGAATCTTGAACAACAAGGGAGCTATCATTAGCTTGCATTACAATCATGCCAGGGAAATCAAACGGTTCAATCTCGACCTTGCTTCCAACTAGATCCTCTGGCCCCGAGATCCGTCCTTTGGAATCAGCAGTAACTAGCCTGAAAGTCGCTTCAACGGCATCTTGTGTCCCTGGCTTTGGTGATACTTTCATTGTGATGGTTTGGTTGCTATTTGACAACACATAAGATATGTTTCCTGATTCTTGCGAGAGTGTGACAAGGTGACTATTATGAGTTGCAGGTATAGGATTTATCCATTTCCCGGGTTTAGCCTGAGTTGTGATGCTCCATTCTCTGCTCGTGTGTCCGGCTAACAAGTATGGGCCATAGAGTATAGCATGAAGAGATGAGTACTCTGGCCTATCATCTGAAATACTCACACAAAAGAAGGAAACAATGTGAACAAAGAACCGGTTTAACTTAACCAACTAAACACAACATATCATGCTTAAGGATAGTGAAATAACGTGACTATACCTTTAATAGCTTCAGTTCTGATACTCAAAGGTAGCTCCATCGTTACTTGATCGCCGGATTTCCAGCTCTGTTTGATTGATAGAAAGTTACCTGCAAAGCAAAAGGTTACACACCAGTGTAGATACATAAAAGGTTATTAGATACGAAATCTTATATCACCTGAAGCTGGTACATTCAGTGGTTGCCCATTCAAAGATACTTTAGCACCTTCAGAGTTAGTCCAAACAGGTATTCTAAGATTCAAAGTCGACGCCTTCACCGTGCCCTGCAAATAAAATTGTATCCATCAAACTCTCAGTATATACAAGAACATGTAGCATCTGGTTTCTGGTAAAAGTTTACCCCTTTGGAAGTAGAGAAAGAGAATGTCACGCGCATGTAAGGATCCCACGAGACAACCGGTTTAACTTTCTGGGACAGAGAAAGACCAGAAAGTTTCCAATCGAACGAGCTTGATATATATTGTGTGACATAAAGAGATGGAGAATCTCCATCTTCTTGAAAATATATAGAATCTCCAAGTTTTGAAAAAGATTCAATTCCTATAGACAGAAAACAGAAAAAACATTTCAAAGTCGTAAGTAAAAGAAAATGTAGCAAACACCAGACGATTATGGTTAAGAATTTACCAGTGCCATAGCAACACCAAAAAGCATCATAAGGTGTTCCCCAACCATGACCAGTCACAGCCTTAGAGACACCTTTACCCAATGGGAGCATATAAATCATCACTCCTGGCTCAGTTCCTCTTTGAATACCAAGTACACCGTTAGTCAAAGCACGCTCATAATAGTCTGCGTAACTAACCTCTTTTGTCCACCTGAACAGATTCCTAGAGACCTGAACTTGTAGAAGTTTTTCATATGTTACATTGAACAGAATTAAAAAGAAGTTAAATAAAGGCTTAAAGATCATACCTTGAGCATGTTATAAGTAGTACATGATTCCTCGTTTTCAGTTTGCAGCGTGGTGGCCATTCTCTTTGGATCTTGCCTGAAAATTAACATATCCAAACCATGGTTTAAGAGTTAAAATGTTAAAACCAAAGTCATGTTAAAATGATCAAAGCTACTAAAGGTCATGTAGTGTTAGTACCAGAACTCTCTAACGGATGTTCCTCCAGTTGCATAACTGTGAGACGCATTGACGATATCCATAAAAAACATCGATATTTCCTGCAAATGAAGATTTCAGAATCAAGAAGAACCAATGTTTTCTTCAGTAAGTCTCACACTTTTATGCTTCAATTACCTTATGGAGTGGATCACCAGTGATTTCATACCGGAGTTGAGATCCGACCACAATGGGAATATGCGTGTTAGAGTGGAATCCACTTATATCATCAGCCTGAAAACATAGTATGCAATTTTTTTGCTATATTACCATTCACATCTATTCAAGCAAATCATATAATGTAAATTAAAGTACCTGAATTGCAAGCACACCGAGAAAGCAAGGCTTGTCAAAGAGATGCGCGAGTAACAGATACTTGGAATCTCCCTGCATAGTCCAGTAAAATATGATATGACGCAAAGCTAGATAGAAATCTAAAGAAGCTTTTTATGAAGATTCTGATAAGATTTTAACCCACAGTGATGCTATATATCTGATAAAGAACATCATTCATGCCACCAGTCTCCTCGTTTAGTGATTTCCAGTGTCGTTCTACGCTATAATTCTTTATCACATTACGAACACGGACATAGAAGTAATCAGCCATCCATGTTGCCATTTTCAGAGCTTGAGTGTTCCCAGCAAGCTTGTACTGATCAACTAGACCGGCTAAGATCTGTACAAAATCAAGTTAAAGTTGACCCTTCTTTGCAAACAACAAGCATATTTATCTACATCATAAGTGTTTCAACTGAGTTTCACCTTGTGAACGGTATAGTAAGGCGCCCAAACAGGCGTTATAGCTTCAAACCGATCGAAAAAACTTGAAGGGAAAGCAGAGAGATACCCTGTCCCAAATTTCTGTTGGCAAGCAGATAGAGCTGAGACAAGAGACGACATTTTCTCCTTGAGAGTATCGTTATGAGTACTTGCCCACATATAAGCTGTTGCACTCAAGTAATGACCTTCAAAATAAATCAGCCAAATTCTATAAGCCACATATACTAAAAGGTTACTCCTTTAAGTGTCTAAGCAATCTTAAATCTATAATCCTATTAAGGTTCTAAGCAATCTATCCAAATACAACTTTCTTGCTTTAAAAGGAAGTAGCTTTATACCGACGAAATGGCCACGGAGTTCACTATCTGGTTTCTCCCATCCACCATAGTAATCTCCAGGTGCATCAAGACCAGCCGCTTTACGAAAACTCCATGACAAACCATCAACATCCAACATCAACAGATACTCAAGGTTTGTCTGCTGAGCTCTCCAATGGAATGTGTTTGGTTCAAGCCTAACATCATGCAAAGAAACATCCTTGAGAAAGTTATTACCACCACCAGTAGAGGCGTTGTTTGAGTTCTTGATGTTCCTATACAACATAGTCCAACCATATCCATCTTCAGCTTCTCTCAACATCTTCCTAGGCAACAAACTAGACCAAGCCGTGTCATCTGTTGGTGTTAAATGGTAATGAGAGAACATCTCTGTCTTAAAAGTCTCGTTCTTTGATTCAAGAAGCTCGTAGCGGAAAGTATGCGATGAGAGCTGCGTAGGAGTGTTTGTACACTCTTTCGCTACACAAACAACAAAGGTTATGTATAACAGAGCAATGACTATAACTAGACCAGACATCATCTTAGGCAGTACTTTTTTTTGTCTTTGAAGAAAGATTTGAAATTTGAAGAGAGACTAATGAAAGAAGATATATTTATAAAGCTTGATAAAGCAACAAGAGTCCTATAGAACTAAGCAATGTATATACATCAGGAAAAACAAAAAAAAGAGTGTAATATAATCACGTGAAGGAGAAAAAAGGGGATTTTGTGGATAAATGCTTGAGAAATAATTTATTAAAAAAAATTAAGACAAGAATCGATGTCACGGATGATTTGTCGGAATCGATAATTGATTAATTGGTTTGGTAGTAATTTGAATCTGTAAAAAAGGAAGAACTGTTCTGAGAGAAATCAGTGGGATGTTTCTGGTTTTTCTCGATATGGATGAAGAACATGGACTACGAAACAAAAGGAGCATCATATCCCGAGATTTATTCGTTTTTAAGGGATTATTAATAATTATGTTTTTTTCCTCTTTAATCGGTTAATTAACGAAATAGCGATAATGGGAAGAGAGAAAGACAGAAGAATAAGAGGTTTTTCGTTGTGGAGAAGAAGATAGTGTGTGAGTATGGGGCAAATTGTTGAAGGAGAGAGATTAAATTAAATTAATATACTTTAATTAATCGTCTAAATTGATACTAAAATTTGGGCTTTTTGTGTGTTACCCACTTAAATAAAGAAGTTAATAACTACTTAGCTTTTTAAGGTTACTTTTGTTTGTGTATTCTATTACTACAAAAAAATGTATTATACAAAAAGTTTACAATAAATAATTAACAAAAATAAACCAATTTGTATTATTGGGTTGAAATAGTGTTTTATGTTTATGTATTTATTTAGAGCGACAAGTTTTGTGAAGGAGGGATTGAAAGGGTGTAGTTTTGTGAATTCTTCATTTATTTATTTACGATTTTATTCTTTTCACATTAATCGAAAGACTATTTCAACCAAACTATTTAAATTGTGATAAGAGATATTTTTTTTAAATGAAAGGAGTTGTTATGGAAAGTGATTGGTTGGTTAGTTAGATGTAATCGTCACTTGAGAAATCTTTTAGACACATTCATACAATTTTGTTAAAGATATTTGCTACCGTCAATTATTGGTTCTTATAAGTTAAGGTAATATCTCAATATTATGACAACGTTTTAGTTTATTGCTTCAAGAAAAGAGCATCATCTACACGTCAAAGTTAAACAACCAAAAGGTCTATTTTTCTTATAGAATGCAAATAAATATTAGAGAGGTTAAATTACAAATGTGTAACTAATAAAGGAGATTTTGGATAACTATTTTCACATTAATAGTTCTTCCAAAATTAAATAAGATGATTTAAAGCATAAACTATACTACTTTGTAATGAAAGTCTCTAATGTACGGTACGGTATACTTGTTAATAAGAAAGTTAACTTAAAAAAAGCATCACATACGTGTGTATATAACTATTTCCCGCACGTTATTCATATGTACTTTTGTCGTATCTTCTTTCTTCTTCTACAAAAACTATGTCTAATTAAATAGTTTACAAACACATGCCATTAATCTACCTTCGATGTTTTAAATAAACATTATCCCTATGTGACAAATAGTTGCATCTCTTCATGTCCAAACTCCAAACTCATCATATACACCATATGTTATTTTGCTCGTGCATTAATTGAAAATGTTAGTATCACGTGCTATAACTATTCTTCCAATGCACCAACATCGACACTAAACCCAAGCCCAAACAACACATTTTATTTCCAAGATTATGTTCTTAGAAATATTATTGGGCTTCAAAACATTTCCCAAAAAACAATAACCGACAATATCTTTATTCCAAAAATCTGTTTTCATTGATGACTAACGTTAAAAGAGGATTAAGACGACTAAACAAAAAACCACAAAATGGAAATATATTGCTTTGACTCATTCAAAATATAGTTACATTATAATAAGAAATAATGCGGTATTAATCGTGATCTACTAATAATAACAAAATGAAAAAAAGACTCAAGGGGTGTGTTGGGGTGTGTTATATAAATGTGTCTTTATAAAATTGTATTCTTTCGTTGTAAAGGTGTCTTTATAAAGTTGTATTCTATCGTTTATATACATAACCGTTTTACAAAAGTCATGTCTTTTAATCGTGACTTTTGATCATGTCTTTTGATTATTATAAATAGAGATTTGTTGAGATTTTTTCAATGTTGGGGTGTGTTATATAAATGTGTCTTTATAAAATTGTATTCTTTCGTTGTAAAGGTGTCTTTATAAAGTTGTATTCTATCGTTTATATACATAACCGTTTTACAAAAGTCATGTCTTTTAATCGTGACTTTTGATCATGTCTTTTGATTATTATAAATAGAGATTTGTTGAGATTTTTTTATTGAAATTTCGTAGGAGTGTGTTCCATAAAGTTGTCTTTACAAACTCGTAAATATGTCTTTATACAAATTCGTAAATGTGTCTTCACAAACTCGTAAATGTGTCTTTACAAACTCGTAAATGTGTCTTTACAAACTCGTAAATGTGTCTTTACAAATTCGTAAATGTGTCTTTACAAACTCGTGTTGTTTCGTCGAAAAGGAATCTTCCAAAATGTGTCTTTTGATTATTATATATATGTCGTATGACTACTTCCAAATCATTTTTTAAAGTTTTTAAAATTTTAAAGACGAAGAAGAAAACCTTATGGTATGATCTTAAACCTCATTTAGTATATTTATTTCTCGTTTTTCATTATTGTTTGTAGATTATTATTTATCCTTTTTTTATTTTTTTTATTTCGATTTCTTGATTTATTACTTATCATTATTTTTTTGGTAGTGTGGTGTGTATTTTATTTGTAAGATTTAGTTTTGTGACTTTAGAATTTAGTTTAAGAAATTTTAAGCTAATTTAATATTTAGGGTATTTTTGTAACTACTTCCAACCTTATGATATGATCTTAAACCTCATTTTGTATATTTATTTTTCGTTTTTCACTATTGTTTGTAGATTATTATTTATCCTTTTTTATTTTCCTTATTTCGATTTCTTGATTTGTTACTTATCATTATTTTTTGGGAGTGTGGTGTGTATTTTATTTGTAAGATTTAGTTTTGAGACTTTAGAATTTAGTTTAAGAAATATTAAGTTAATTTAATATTTATGGTATTTTGTAAACAAAGTTTTTTCAACGGTGTTCAAAGAAAAAAACAAAAAATCATGTTAGTTTATTAGTGAATTGCCCAACTTTTGATGTGTGTTCCATTAAATGGTGGTCTAACTTAAGGTAATGAAAAATTAAAACATCTTATCTTAATCAATTCATAACTATTTTTCTTAATCACGTTGGCATGCAGTAAACATTGATTTTGTTTTGGTTTATTTATAAAAATGAAATTCGATTTTCGAGTGTTATCTATGTATTTCTATTGTGGCAGAGTCTCTGATTTTGTAATTGCAAACTCTGACCCATTAATCCATGCGTAAGGATATTTCTAAATTCACTCAATAATATCGCATTTCTCACTTTTTCGCGCTTATTGTTTTCGTTGTAATTTTTTCATATGGACATACTACAAACTAACAAAAGAGTCGAAAATCCTGTCGGTTTTGGAAGTGGCTATGATAAGAAATTGCATACATTTTAATCAGATAAATTTTATCATAAAAAATTTAAAGTAAAATTCCAATAAATTTAACAAAACTTAATAATTTTGATCACAATTACCAAAAATACCATTAAAAATTATTTTCTATAGATGTATTCACATATAGAGTATTAATATAAAACTGTTTTATTTTAGTTTAAAATCTTAAAAATTAAACTCTAAATCCTCAAAAGTAAATCTTACCTATTTCAAAATTAAATTTTAAACGCTAAATAGTTAAACCAAATGAAAAATGACCGTCGTCTTGTTTGTTTTGTTGAAAACAGAGATTTTTGATATCTTACTAACTTAATTTGATGAAACGATTTAAAATATGAGTAAGTGTCGAGTATTCTTAACATTTTTATTTGTAGTAAAGAAAAATGATGTAGGATTTTAATTTTTTAAAAAAATTGTGACAACATTTTTGAAGTTAAAAATATTGTTACGAGGTTTGTAAGTTTGTGATTGAGTTTTATTTAAATCTAATTGCAAGTTTTACACTTTTAAAATAACTAATGTATATAAAATATTGAAATTATAATGATTATGAATTATCTAATATATATGAATAAATATACTAATTAGTTTAGATTTATGAATTTTTAAAAAATATTTTACGTATTCTATCTCTCATGCGATATCAGCTCCCGTGCGATACCGCACGGATACTTACCTAGTATTTATAACGATAATTATCCAAAATCAACCTTTTGATTCTCCAAATCATTTTTATTAATTTAATTAATTACTTTACACAGTCCCCAAGAGGCTTTCCACATAGACAGCTATTATAAGCAAACGACGTCGCTTCAAGACGATCAAAAGGAGATCCCGTCGGAATCTTCCCACACAGGTGGTTGTGACTCACGTCAAGGTGCCCTATAAACGACGCCGCCGTGATACTCGCCGGAATCGGCCCCTGTAGACGATTATTCGATAGATCTAGCACCGTGAAATACGATCTCGCTCCGAACGTGTTCGGTATCTTCCCGGCGATTAGGTTCCCGCTCAGATCCAGATTCGAGATCGAGGAACTCATTAAAGTCATCGGAATCTCGCCGGTTAACAAGTTCCCGGCGAGATTAAGCGTCGCGAGCACCGACATTTTGCCGAGAGAAGATGGGATAGTGCCTGTGATTCGGTTCATGGAGAGCTCTAGATCCGCGAGACGGTAGATCCGGGTCAGAGATTCGGGTATTGAACCGGAGATTCTGTTACCGGTTAAAAGTAACCGGCTAAGCATATTTAACCGGCCAATATCTCTCGGTATAGCTCCGGTTATACTGTTATTCCTCAGATCTAAATGCGATAAGCTCGTCAATCTTGTGATCGACGGAGGAATCTCGCCGGATAATTGATTATCGGCTAGATTCAACACTTTTAGCATCTGTAACTTCCCGATATTCGTCGGAATAACGCCGGAGATTCGGTTTCCGACGAGATCCACGTGTCTCAATGAAAGCAGATTCGTGATGCATTGGGGAATCTCTCCGGAGATTCCTTTCCAATCTGCGATTATGATGCCTGAGAGGTGAGAGAGTTTACAAATAGAAGGCGAGACGGAGCCGATCATTAGACCGCTCCGTTTCGCCCGCTGGAAAATCGGCTCCTCTGATATAGCTCGGAGTGTAATGGCTGTGACTTGGTGGGTGTTTGGATCGCAGCTCACGCCGTACCAGCCTTTGCAACAGTCTTGGCCTATCCACGTGTTGAAAACTCCAATGTATGGCTCTTTTAGCTTTGATCTGAACTCCATGAGCGCCGCTCGATCGGAAGGTAGACAAGCTTGGACCACCGTGGCTAGAAGCAGTACGGCGATGTTGCTCAGGAGAAACACTAAGATCTTCATAGTATTTAAATTATCTCCAATAATCTCTGTGTGATGATGTTTTGACAATGAAACTGACTTTAACTTACAATGGTGTTATATTTATAGGTGCAAAGAAGACAAAAGACAACTAATTAGTACTTAGTTTTCTGTTAATTGTTGAACTCACTCTGCTTCGTTGAACCTTCTTTATTTATTGCCACGTCATAACTGTGAGCCAACGGTTAACCAAAGGTTAGTATAGTGGTGAAGAGTAATAAAATCACCTATGGATTTAGTTTTTTTTGTGGGGATAATAATGAAGACAAGATTCAAGTGGCTTATACTACAGCAATTAATAATTTTTGTATGTCTAGGTTTTACAAATATATTGTCATTAATCTTATCGATGTAGATGAACATGTGATCTTTGTCCTTGTTATAGAGTCATAGAGACATTAATGGCTTGACGATATTTGAAACATAACTCATGTGCCAGCATGTGCTTCTTCTTCATCTCCATTTAATTTATGTATACTATTATTCTATTCAATTTTTCAGATCAAAGCATATAAATAAATACTTTGACGACTAAATCATGTTACTCAAAATACTATGAAGGTAGTATATAGGGGAGTCAATACATACATAACACGTGGCTACTGATGAGTAAATCACTTCAGAGATTTTTAAAAAACCCGGTTTGATATATACCAATCAATTGCTTTGAATAAACCCAAACTTCACTTGGTTTACTCTTATCGTACAAAAAAAATCGAAAATATTCATACCCAAAAAAAACAAAAGCCACGTGTCTTACAGTGATGACGCGCTCGGCACAACGTTAACATTGGAAACCGATTCGCCTTCCCCAAAAATCCCCTGCGGAGGGAAATCGCAACTTTTTAAAATTTACAGAAAAGTCCAAAATTGAACAAATCTTATTTACAAAAAAGTCTCCTTTGAAAGAACGAACCGTTCTCTATAACCCTCGTTTATTCCTCCTTCTTCTTCATCGCCAATGGAGAAACCCGGTTTAGATTCCGGATCCAACCCAATTCAGCCCGGTTCAGTCCATCTCCCAAACTCCTCTCTCTTCCCTCCTCCTTCTGCTCGTCTCCTCTCAAGCCACGTCACTCATCGCACCAAACCAGTGCAATCGTCTCGACCCTTGGCTTACATATCTCTACAGGGCTTGCTCGTCAATTCCGATGTAGCCACCTCTGCTCGATCCATCGGCGTAGGATTGAGCAAAGACGAAACCCTCGCTTGGGAGCTCTTCACGCCTTACCAGAGATTCTTGATTGTCGCCGTCATCGGCGTCGCCGCCGCTGAATCTAAGAAGAACGGTGTGATTCGTAAGCTTCAGAAATCAGTTGATTCAAGGGTTTGTATTCGTAGCCTTAGTTTGTATATATACTTAGGGATTGAGATATTCTCGTTAAGATTTTATTTCGATTTTTTTTGGGATAAAAATCGCGTCTTTATCGGATTGATTAGTTAAAGCACAATGGTTTAGCTTATTAGTTTCTTCAATGTACGTTACATTATACACTTTTTGTGTGTAATTACTCTAAATCTCGAAGCTTTTAAGTGTTTACAATAGTCCATTTATTAGATCATAAATCTTTGGTGTGATTTTGTTTTCAGGAGCAGGTTCTTTCAAGCATGCAAGAGAAGCTGGATGATCTGTGTCAACAGCTGAATCTCGCTAAGGATCGGTCTTTAAATGAATCCAAAGTTTTGGATCATGATGAAATACAATCAACTTTCATTGAGAAGTTTGGATCTGAGAAAGTTAATTTCGTAGATTGTGGTTGTTGGTTATGTGATCAACATCATCACTCATCTCCTGCTATACAGGTGTGTGTGTGTGACTGTGTGCTCTCTCCCTTTTTCATGGAAATCACTGACACAAGTGATTATGTTTTCACTTGTTACCTGTAGGATAAAGCTCCCACAAGTCTGGTTATTGACGGGGACGTAGAAGAAAGGCGTATGTCTTATATGTCGGATTGGTGTTCTAGTGTCACTTCTGCTGCAGAAATTCATGTAAGCTTAATAATCTGTTGAATTGTTGAATCCATTTTTTGTGGTGGGTCTTGTTTGGTTTTGTTGCAGAGTAAGACTATTTGGTTTTTATATGTTTTCTTGCAGTTCGATAACCTTTCGCTAGACCAAGACATGCTTTCTCTAAGAAAGGAGTGTCAAGAGAAAGATGCTACAATAAAGGACTTAACTTCATTTCTCCAGTTAACCAACAAAGCTGGCTCAAAAGTAAGACTTTCTTCATACCCCCTTAAAAGTTTTGATTTTGCTTCTAACTTGAACAATCATGTAAATTTACATTCCCTCTTTAACAGCGAGAAACAGAGCTTGAAGAGATTGTTCGGAGGAAGAAGACGATAATCAAGAAGCTCAAGAAGGATGTGCTGGTGTTACAAGAAAAGGTGAGAAACTTGACTTTAAAAAGTTTGATTTTCATCCCAAAGTGCTCCTTTTAACAACTTCAGCAGAACAAATCTTTCTTTATATTATCGTCAATTCGGTTTCGAAATGTGTAGGTCACACAGCTCACTAGGCTACAGAGGTCCTCCTATTCACCTGCGACCACAAACACCCGTGAATTCTCAATGAGAGTGGACAACCTTCTTTACGACATGGATGCTTCTACAGCTTCTTCATCATCTGATTCAGAAACCTATTCAAAGACACCTCGACAAACTCTATTGGAGGATTCTCCTGTTAATTCCATGAAAGAAGAACCCTTAGCTTTGGTCCAAACCCATAAATCAGCACCAGCTAAATCCTCGGTCTCACTTGTGAAACCTGTGAAGTCAACTACAGTGGTTAGTCCATCACCTAACCGAAAGCCTGTCTCACTTTCTTCTTCAAGGACGAGACGAGTTTCTACTACTGGTGATTCAAAGAAACAGAGAAGGCCAAGTCAGGTTGCCTCAAGAGATTCATCATCAGGTTCACATAAGAGATGGGTTTAGTATGTAATATATGGGTATTACTGGTAAGTATTATTTGCCATATTTCTTAGAGAAAAAGCACAAAAATATGTTACAATGTAGCTAAAAGTATGATATGTTCCATTGTTATTTAATTCTCATGATGTTTGACTTCATACTAACAACTCTTACAAAACTGATTTTTTTCTGATTGATCACCTAAGTATAAGTTAATTTCTTTCCAGCTTTCAAAATACAAACTACTATGTAATTATGCAAGTTTAATAGAGCCTATGAAAATGCAAAAGTTGCAGCAAAGTACTATATTGGGCCTTACAACAAAAGCCCATCTTTTAACGAAAGGAAATTGATTTGTAAATATGTTCCCTCTAAAACTTGTTTTGGTCAGATGAATACATACTAAAACATATTAAATTATAACAAATAAATAGAGTAAATCATGACCGATTCAATAGCAAGAAAAGGGCAAAAAGGCTATATACATACTTTTAAGCATGTGGAGGGTTTGAGAAAACGCTTTATTAGGTTAAGTCTCTTTGTACTTTTATATTATGTGTTTGGTGGGTTAGGTTTTGAAAATTAAACACAAATTACTTTAAAATGATTTTATCATCATTCAATTATCAAAACTTATAATATGTATTTTTATAGGAGTCTTGACTTGTTTTCTTTCTGATGTAAACAACTCTTGAGAAATTATCAATCCCACACTGTTCTATTAACCTATTTGATTTTGTCTGAAAGTCTTCTTAGCTTTTAACCAAGGGTATAAAAAGTCTTATTAACCTATTTGATTTTGTTTCTTGACAAGAAAAAAAAACCTATTTGATTTTGTCGGAAAGTCTTCTTAGCTTTTAACTTTTCGACAAAAAAAAACCAACGGTATGACCAATTTGTTTCCTAATATGTCATATTGTTTAGTTTTGTGTTTCTATATAACACTTCGATATTTAGTTACAAACTATATGCATATACTTATTCATTAGAAAGCGATTATATTCCTAAATTATTAGTATATATGAATTGTTACCATATTGTCCAGATATATTTCTTTTAATAATAGAAGTAAGGTTGGAAATAAATCTGGTAATCTGTGTATCAAACACAACTTCTAACCATTGAAATATGGGAGAATCACAAAACTACACCATTTGAATTACATTTCACAAAACTATATCATTTCCAAAATACTTCACAAAACTACATTTAAACACTCAAAATTAAATCCAAATAAACCCTACCCACACAATCATATCCGCTTAATACTATATCCTAAACACTAATTAGCGAATCCAAATAAAAAGATTTTAATTTTGGTAATTTTTAAAAGAATAATCAAGCTTTTAAAATTTTGAAAGGGTGTAAATATGTGAAAAAATTAAATTAGGTGTAGTTTTGTGAATGAAGGATTAAAAGGGTGTAGTTTTGTGAATTCCTCTTGAATTATCCACACACATTGAGAGTGTTTTTTAAAAAACATTTTATTTCTTGATTGCTAACACCATGAAATTGTATTCCGTAGTGGACTCGTAAAACAACAATCATGTAAAAACATTAAAAGATTAGGTTTCCTAAGACAAAACAACAATTACAAAAGACATTTTTGTTACCCAACTGTTCAATTGTTATACTCTGTTACCATTTACCAAAGAAACAAAAAATAGTGAAGGGCATTTTCGTCAAAACACAAAAAATGGTCTATATGCTGCCCTTCATCACATTATCACATGCCCTTCTTTTTTAGAGAAGAGAGACAGAACATTCTTTTGGATTCTCTCTCTCACACACACAGACATCATCCTCTTCACACACACTTTCCTCTTTAACAATCTCTCTTCTTTCTTGCTTTCTCTCTCTCTTCTCTCTTCTTGTTATTGTTATAATGGCTTCTTCTTGTGAAACAAGAATGATGAACAAAGGAAGAGAGAAAGAAGAGGCCATTGCACAAGGAATGAAGCTGAGAGCAATTCAAGCAAGTCTTATGCAAAAGTCAAGCCCATCTTCTGTTTACAGTGTTCGAATCCCTTCTTCATCTTCTGTTTCTGCTTCACCTGCTGCTTCTCGTCCTATCTCCAACCATCTCCCTGCTCTTGATTACCCTGTTTTCACTCCTGTAACTTCCTCTCTCTCTCTCTCTCCTTCTCTCTTTCTCAATGTCTTTTCTTTCTTGGTTCCATGGAGCTTTCTTTCACTTTTTGTTATCTCTTGTTGTGAAATTGAGTCACGTTATTGGTTTAATCCGGTTTAGGCTTCTTGATTAGTATTAAAGTTAAGAATCAGATTGTGTCTTTCTTAATTTATTGTTCATGTCTTCTTTATGCGTTTTGGAGCTTCACATAAACATTTGTTATTCCTAGAAATAAACAAAAATACATTAAATATAATTTTGGTTAATAATTTAAACTACACTGTGGAGTGTCAAGTATTAAAAGACAAACAGAAAAAGACCTGAATTTGGTAGAACCATTGTGTTTTTTCTTGTTTTGTCCTTTGCTAAACAACACATTGTACTAATTTGGACAGAGAGTTAACAGTGTTTTTTTTTTTATCAACATTACACATAAACTTATCTCTTGTTTCTTTTTTTGAAACAGAGCTATGAAGATGAGCCTGTGTCTGCATTTCATCGCAAGAATCTCACTTTATCTGAGAATTGGGATGAATCTGGTCTTGCCTTAGTACAAGTAGACCAAGAAGATCAATACTTGAGACAGTCTTATCTCTCTGATTCTTACAAAACCTCAACTTCAAGAAAGACTTTAACTCCTAATCATCATCATCATCATCATCAGTCACATGTTTACACTATGTCGGATGCTTTAAGATCACCACCTTTACATTTTTATACATCTGGTAGAAGCAATTGTGGCTCTGTTGACTTTAGATCAGTCTCTTCTTGCAATGACTACAAACAAAGAGGAGTTTTCGACCCCAAGAACTTGAAGAACTCTAATCTTGTTGTGCCATTGACTGATTCGCGATCCGTTGTTGTTTCTTCTCAGACAAGGAACCGTGGAGGAAGGGTTATGTCTTGGTTGTTCCCCAAGTTAAAGAAGAAACAAAAGAGCAATTCCATCTTTAACTCTCCTAACAGAACTGAGAAATCGGAAGAAGTTTCTTCGGTTTTAAACGATTCTACTTCGGTTGTTGAGAAGCTAAAGAGAGAGTTGTTGGAAGCGAATAAGAGCAGAGACGCTGCGTTGACACAAGTCTTGGAGATGAAATCTTCATTAGGAGAGTTTAGTGAGAAGCTTCAATACTTGGAAAGTTACTGTGACAGTTTAAAGAAAGCATTGAGAGAAGCAACAGAAGAAGAAGTGTCACATGAGAATCACAATGTTGCGAGAATCTCAGGGAAGAAGAAGACAACAAACTCAGAGATGCCAGTGACTGAAGAAGTAATGGTTGAAGGTTTCTTGCAGATTGTATCGGAATCAAGATTGTCGATAAAGCAATTCTTGAAAACATTAGTGGAAGAGATAGACGAAGAAGACTCCACGCTAATCACTAACATCAACACATTACTTCAACAACACAACTTATCATTCACATCAAAGTACTCAAAGATCATCCAATACCACTTAGAAGCCATCATAAGCCAATCTATATACCAAGATTTCGAAAACTGCGTGTTCCAGAAGAACGGTAAGCCTAAGCTTCTCGATCCAGAACAAAACCGACAAGCGAAATTCTCCTCCTTTGCTTCACTAAGAAACTTGAGCTGGAATGAAGTGTTGAAAAAGGGTACAAAGTATTACAGTGAAGAGTTTAGTAGATTCTGTGATGAGAAGATGAGTATGATCATCACAACACTGAACTGGACAAGACCTTGGTCTGAAAAAATGCTTCAAGCATTCTTTGTGGCTTCAAAATGTGTATGGTTGCTTCATTTACTTGCCTTCTCTTTCAATCCAGCTTTAGGGATCTTGAGAGTTGAAGAGAACAGAGTGTTTGAACAGAGTTATATGGAAGATATGGGTGCAGATAGAGACAGACAGAGATCACGTGGACCGGCGCGAGTCAAGGTTATGGTGATGCCTGGTTTTTATGTTCAAGATAGAGTTTTGAGATGTAAGGTTCTTTGCAAGTACAAGTCATTAGGCTAAAGAGTCTAATCAAAATTTGATTGTTTTTTTCTTTAAAAAAGCTCTCTTCTTTGATTCTCTCTTCTTTTGTTGCTTTCTTTTGTTCTTATAGGTTGTTTTGAAGTCTAATTAAATTTCATTAATGGGCTATAGGTCCAGTTTATTAAATGTGGGCCTTAGATATCATATTTGTAGTAAGGCCCATCAGTCAACAATTTTTATTATTTTTTTTTTTTTATAATGGGTTTAGACTTTAGACTTTAGACCGTTTAGTCAACAAATTATTTGAGTTGTAATTCAATAAATTTGTCACAGAAAAAGAGTAGTGATATAAAAAAAAAGTCGAAAAGAGTAAAGCAAGGCACTGAAAAAATGTGTATATGAAATTATGAACACACTATAATATTTTCGTATCGAATTCAACTAAAAACGAAAATTGCATGCCTAAAAATTTAAAAGATCATTACATTTCAAAAAAACAGTATCTAGACTTCCAAATCTGGAAATATAACTGAAAAGTTGGATAGAAATTTTTAAAAATAGCCCAACGTCACACCAACAAATCGTGAAGAAGAAAAATACGTAGAAAAACTAAATTTACCAAAACAACCCTCATAAAAAAAGTCATTAAAGAGTCTAGATCAAATCAAATCTCATAATCTTCAATGCTTTGTCTCTTTCTGTTCAGACTTCTGACCAAAACACACAACACCTTTACTTTTGTCTGAATCTTAAACGTTTATTTACATACACGGCAAAAAAAAAAATCACTCGAAACCCACCAAATCTCATCTTCCAATGGCTGAAACTAAACCCAGAAATCTGAAAATTGTTATGTTCCCTTTCATGGCACAAGGCCATATCATCCCTTTCGTAGCTTTAGCTCTTCATCTAGAGAAGAAGATCAAGAATAGAGTCAACAACAATCTCATATCTCTGGTCAACACTCCTTTAAACATCCCCAGAATCCGATCTTATCTTCCTCAAGAATCATCCATAAGTCTCATAGAGTTACCTTTCAACAGCGTCGATCATGGTCTCCCTCACGACGCCGAGAATTTCGATTCTCTTCCTTACTCTCTCGTCATAAGCCTTCTAGAAGCTTCTAGATCTCTCCGTGACCCCTTTAAAGATCTTATGACCAAGATCTTGAAGGAAGAAGAAGAAGAAGATGTGGAGAGCTCTGTTGTGGTGATTGGTGATTTCTTCTTGGGTTGGATCGGTGGAGTTTGTAAAGAGGTTAATGTTTATTCGACGATCTTTAGCGCTTCTGGTGCTTTTGGTTTAGGTTGTTATAGATCCGTGTGGAACAAGTTACCACATCAAGAAACAGATCAAGAAGAGTTTCTTTTAGATGATTTCACAGAAGCAGGGGAGATTCAGAGATCTCAGCTAAACTCTTTCATGTTAGAAGCTGACGGTAACGATGATTGGTCGGTTTTCATGAAGAAGAACTTGCCCGGATGGTTAGATTTCGACGGGATCTTGTTCAACACCGTGGCTGAAATCGACGAAATCGGTTTATCTTACTTTCGTAGAATAACCGGTGGTAAACCGGTTTGGTCGGTCGGACCGGTTCTGTTCTCTCGAGAAAAGATAGAGGCCGGGTCTAGGTCGGTAGAGGAAGATGTTAAGGCATGGCTTGACTCCAAACCGGAAAATTCGGTTATCTACGTTTGTTTCGGTTCGATGAATTCGATATCTCAAACACATATGTTAGAATTGGCTAAGGCATTGGAGAGTAGCGAGAAGAACTTCATATGGGTGGTGAGGCCACCTATAGGCGCGGAGGCGAAGAGAGAAACTGATTTGAAAGAGTATTTACCTAATGATTTCGAAGAAAGAATCGAAAGATCGAAAAAAGGAATGATTTTGAAGAAATGGGCACCACAAGTTGATATATTGTCACACAATGCAACAAGTGTGTTTTTGAGTCATTGTGGATGGAACTCGATACTCGAGTCGCTTAGCCACGGTGTGCCATTGCTCGGATGGCCAATGGCGGCCGAGCAATTCTTTAATTCGATGTTGATGGAGAAACATATCGGTGTATTAGTCGAAGTGGCGCGTGGGAAGAAATGTGTGATCAAATGTGATGAGATTGTTGGTAAGATCAAGTTGGTTATGGAAGAGGAAAGTGAATTAAGGAGAGAGATTAGGAGAAAGGCTAAAGAGGTTAAGGAGTTAGTGAAGAGAGCAATGGATGATGAAGCTAATGGGTCTTCTGTCATTGGTTTAGAAGAGTTTATTAGTCAAGCAATGGTTAAGAAAGAAAATAACTAAAATATATATATATATATATATATATATATAATGTAATTTCTATAAATTAAAAATAAAATAATTTTGGGTGCTTTCTTGAAAGACAATCTAATCAAAAACAGAATTGCACCAACAAATTTTTCCACTACAAATGTAAGTGCATAATGATTAACCAATTAGATTTTTGTCACCAAAAAGATAGACTCTAGAGTGAATAAGACTTTCAATTATCTTTTTGTAATTATTAGTAGACGTATAGTATATAATAATTTATAGATATATTAAATTACAGGTTAAGAACTTAAGATACACCACCCTGTAAAAGTAAGATTCAAGTTTAAGCTAATGCTTTGATTTAATGGTTGTTTGATAACTTTTTTTTATTTATTTGAAGCTTGTGTTCTCATGGGTGATAATTGCTTTCTTAGTTAGTAACCACTTTGTTTTCATTTATGAAAATGATATATTAATTGTGTGCATGATTATTTTTTCAAAAGAGTTTAATACACGTGACCCTACCTTTGTACAGTAATTAACCTCATTCTACTGTATACATGTTATGTTTAATGCGATTATTTTGTGTGTTGCTTTAGAATTGGTCCATTAGCCGTAGCAACTTCTTATAGATATTAAGATAATTTTTCTATATATATAATTGGGTATTTTGGGTTCAATCCAATCATATCCGGCAGAGTATAATTTTTTTTAACTTAGTTGTCAAAATAATAAAGATCGTAGGCACATAATCTAGGTTATCTTGTGTAGATCCAAAAACATAAGTCTTCCTTCGGAAAATATGTTAAAGATCACTGTTCTAACTTCTTTTGTACTTAATATGTGAATGATTTATGATTATTAATTAAAACTACAAATCATGAGTGTAAATCAAGAAGTCAAAAATCATAAACCACGTTTATATTAATAAATTATTAATAAATCAAGAAAATACGTGTTGGTGCGCGAGAGGTGGTTGTGTGAAGCCTAAGCAAAACTTCTAAGCCTAAGATAAATAAATTACAAACACTCGTTGAATAATAATACATATACGAAACGCATACATGTCGCGACGAGAGAGTTTTTAAGATATTTTTTATTTTTTGAGTTTTAGTCTTTATAGTTTGAACTAATTTTCTCACACAATTTTAATATATTTTACTAATTTATCTATAATATCAAAAGAATTCATATAAAATATATTTTAGGTCTATCTAGCATCTACATATTGTAAAAATCTACAAAACACAATTTTAAATATATTTTAGATCCTTTATTGGAATATATATTTTACATAGGTCACTCAATCATCAACATACACAAATTTTTGCGTTTATGTCTTTCTATTTTATTTATTTTGCGTTTGTACCCTTATATTTTGAATAACTTTTTGTCTTCGATTTTATTTTATTTTTCATAGATAATTTCGAATATATTATTTAGTTTTTGTTTATAGAAATATTGTTGGGTTTTTTGTTTTCTTATCGATCAAATATTGTAGTCAAATATATTAATATTGATTTGTTTTTAAAAAATTACTTTTAACAATTTTATTTCGTTTTGTGTCGATCTAAATCTACGAAATATTTTTATCATGTGTCTATTTTTCGCGATATTTGCGTGTCTAACTTAATTACCTTAATATAAAAATATCATACTTTTAAAAATAGATTATATTTTATTTTATACGATGATAAAAATATTCTATAAAATAAGGTATGTTATAACGTTTCAAGTTCTTCTAATTATTTTCAGAAAATTTTCATATCACATTCTTTAATACTTTTGTATCTTTTCATTGTGGTATATATATGTGTGTGTGTGAATATGGTGATATATATAAAGTTTGAATAATTTGTCGTAAACATAGATTTATATTTATAGTTAAATAAATATATATTTATATCTAAAATAAATTGTATTCGTTATACAATATTTATTTATTTTCTAAGATTAATTTAAAACATGAAATAATTTTTTTATTATATATGAATCTAATTATATTATTAAAGATAATAAAATTTTGTCCCGCGTATAGCGCGAGATCCGCACCTAGTATATATATATAAAATCAAAAATATTTGGTTATATACGTAAACAAATCTTACCTTGAAAATGAAGAAAACTTTGAATAGAAATATAGACATGCTCATGAATATATATTAATGTTATATACTACTATCATATATATATGCACACGTACATAACAACGTAAGGTTAACGAATTAGACATGTCTGTAATATATACCTTGTGAATGAAGAAACTAATATAAATGGGTTATATATATTCAAAAAGAAAAGAAAGAAAAAGAACAAGTGAAGAGCACTTCTTCTATGTCTTTGCATTTTGTCTGTCTCTCTCAAAACCGTTTTTGTCCATGACCGATCAACTAACGTTTCTTTACTTAGTTATCTACAAAACCATACATATTTGTTGTTGGTGTATTTTTAATTTTTTTATTCACGACCCTTTGCTCGAATAAAAAATGTATATAAATAATTTTATAAAGTGCCATGGTTCTGATTTTTTTTTTGTTTCGAAACAAAGCAACATGTACACCAAATAATATATTTCATAGTATATAAAATAATACGAAAAAATAATAAGGAATAGAGATTAAAAGTACACCTTAATTTTAACACAAAAAGATTAAAAAAAAAAAGAAAATAAAGAAGCAAATGTTTATGTAAAAGGGTTTTATTAATTCTTCCTAGAATTGTAAGCAAACCATACAACCATCCTTTTCTCATCATCATCATTCTCCCTTCACCAAGTCTTCTCTCTCTCTCTCTCTCTCTCTAGATATTATAAAAACATACATCACTCGTTCACATCAATAAAAATCAATCCTTGAGAAAGAAAGACAAACACATTAACTAAAATCAAAGCAAAAGACAATGAGAAAACCAGAGGTAACAAGTGTAGCCACACAACAAGTAGTTATAAAGAAGACGAAGAAAGGGCTTTGGTCACCAGAAGAAGACTCGAAGCTAATGCAATACATGATAAGCAATGGACAAGGTTGTTGGAGCGACGTGGCGAAAAACGCAGGGCTTCAACGTTGTGGCAAAAGCTGTCGTCTTCGTTGGATAAACTATCTTCGTCCTGACCTTAAACGTGGTGCTTTCTCTCCACAAGAAGAAGAACTCATTATTCGTTTTCATTCCATTCTTGGCAACAGGTTCATATATATTCTTATATTAGTAACAAAAAAACTAACTATATAGTTGATATTGTGAATATTGTTGTATATGATGCTTATAGTGTATATGTTACATATAAACTTGGTTTATTTTGTGTTTAATGATAGAGTTTTGTTTTAAATTTTAAACGGGTGAATGATTGTTTGTGGAGAAAATTGACCCAAGAGAAAGTTGAATTATAAAATAATACTAGTAGTTAGTAATAATAAAAAAGGGACTAAAACGAATTAGGTTATTAACAAAAAAAAAAAAAACGAATTAGGTTAGGAGTTTAGTCACGTGTAATTATGTGAGTGGTCAAAGTTCGTTAATCGTGGTTGTTAAGACTTAACACTTGTTTTAGTGAAAGAGGCTTTTGTCTCTTTAGCAACTTTTCTTATCTTCTTTAGGGTTTTACTTCAACTTCCATTTTCTAATTATACATTTGCAAGGCTTTCTTTATAAAGCAATTATTATAAGACTTTTTATAAAGCATTGATGATAAGTTTTTCTCCACCATAAATATACAATTATTACTTTATACTTTACGTCGAACATGAATTCTCTTAAAACATAGTTTTGTATTGTATGATTCAACTCATTTTCTTCTTTGATTTTGTCGTAGGTGGTCTCAAATTGCAGCTAGATTGCCCGGTCGAACAGATAACGAGATCAAGAACTTTTGGAACTCGACGATAAAGAAAAGACTTAAGAAACTATCGTCCGATACATCAAACCTACTCAACAACGCATCATCATCATCACCAAACACAAGTCATGATTCCTCTTCTATTTCCTCGACTTCTTCTTTGGACCTTAAAGACATTATAGGAAGCTTCATGTCTTTACAAGAACAAGGATCTATAAACCCTTCTTTAAACCACACACAACTCAACAACGATCCATTTCAAGCACCACACATTATGATCAATCCCTCGTGTAATGACGAATGTACCCCTTATGTAGACGGTTTATATGGAGAAGTATACTTTCCACCAATGTTGGAATGTGAAGAAAATGATTGGTACAAGGCAGATATTAACAACAACTTTGAAGATATGAACACTAATGAGAGTGTGAGAGTGGATCAAGATTATTGGGATCTTTATCAGTTGATAAACACTGACCAGCTTCCTTCGTTTTACTTCAACTCCAAACAAAACATATGAATATATATATTGCTTTATCTTATACTCAACTTTCTCTTAGCCACCACATACATAAATGCAAATATATATACACATTAATTGTTGTAGATACATGAAAAAGATAGAGAAATGTTTCTTTGTATTTTGAATAATATTCTTGTACTTATATGGCTTGAGGTGCCATTGACTAATAATTAGCCAATGTAATACACATACACCACTTAATAATAAAAGAAAAAAGCACTTTATAACCATGGGAACCATATATGCAACTTGTGTGTATAAAATCAGAGTTATTTTTGCAGTTAACTCTCTCATTGGACATATAAAAAGAGTTTAAAATTTGTTAAAATAAAATAAATATAAATTTTGGCATTGTATGCTTTTTTTTTTGCCTCGATCAAAAAGACCACATGGCTTTTGGTTTATAATTGTAGCCAATAGGATGATGACGTGACACCACCAAATACGGAGATCTCTATTTTCCACCTCACGACTAAAATACTCTCTATCGCCGTATCTTGATCACTCATCTCTGTCCGTAGATTCCTTTCTCCATCTTCCACCGTCCAATTTTAATCCAACGGTCCACACTTGTCCTCTCTTCTTCTTCTTACTTATTCCTTCTTCACTTCTCTTCACGTCCTTTACTTTCGCCGACGCTACCACAACAATGGCGTCTCTCGCTCTCTCCGGCTCTTGCTCTCTCGCTTTCCCTCTCAAATCTCGATCTCTCCTTCTCCCTCTTCGTCCTCCTCCTTCCTCCTCTCTCAATTCGCTGAAACCTCTTCGATCCGCCGATTCACGCATCTCCGTATCGATATCTCCGCTCTCCGTCGCTCTAACACGGAGATCAGCTCTCGTTAGAGCTTCTTCCGCCGCATCAGCTTCTTCTTCGCCGTCTCCGTCGCCTATCGTCCCAGCTCCTGCGCCGTGGCAAGGAGCTGCGATTAAGCCACTTATCGCATCGATCGCTACTGGTTTGATTCTCTGGTTCGTCCCTGTCCCCGAGGGAGTCACTCGCAACGCGTGGCAGCTACTCGCGATCTTCTTAGCCACGATCGTTGGCATCATCACGCAGCCTCTTCCTTTAGGAGCTGTGGCTCTGTTAGGGCTTGGAGCCTCCGTTCTCACCAAAACCCTAACTTTCGCCGCCGCTTTCTCCGCCTTCGGAGATCCGATCCCGTGGCTTATCGCTCTCGCTTTCTTCTTCGCTCGCGGGTTCATCAAAACCGGTCTCGGAAACCGCGTCGCCTACCAGTTCGTCAAGCTATTCGGAAGCTCCTCGCTGGGTTTAGGTTACAGTCTCGTCTTCAGCGAGGCTCTGTTAGCTCCTGCGATTCCTTCTGTCTCTGCTCGTGCAGGAGGAATCTTCCTCCCTTTGGTGAAATCTCTATGCGTTGCTTGTGGTAGCAACGTCGGCGACGGGACTGAGCACCGTCTTGGCTCGTGGCTTATGCTCACTTGTTTCCAGACTTCTGTGATCTCTTCAGCTATGTTCTTGACGGCTATGGCGGCGAATCCGTTGAGTGCTAATCTTGCGTTTAACACTATCAAGCAGACTATTGGATGGACTGATTGGGCTAAAGCTGCGATTGTGCCTGGGATGGTTTCGTTGATTGTTGTGCCTTTGCTTTTGTATATTATATATCCTCCTTCAGTGAAGAGTAGCCCTGATGCTCCTAAGCTTGCTCAGGAGAAGTTGGATAAGATGGGACCTATGTCCAAGAACGAGTTGATTATGGCCGTTACTTTGTTTCTCACGGTACATTATTGCCTTCTTCTCTGCTTCATGAGTTTTTGTTCTTATGTTTGTTATCTACTTCATTGCGAATTTAGCTGTTAGCTTTTTAGAATTGTAGCCATTTCAGCTTGGTTTAGACTTTAGATGAAGCAAGGACTCTGCTTTTGTTTAGCGATTTGTTATGAGTGGGAATGTCTTGGTTTGTTGTTTTATTAGACAAAGGATCTTTCTTTTATGAACAAGTTGCCTCCTTCACTGCGAATGTAGCTATTAGCTTCTTAGAATTGTAGCCATTTCAGCTTAGCTTAAATGAAGCAAGGACTCTGCTTTTGTTTAACCCATATGCTATGTGTAGGAACTAGGAATGTCTTGCTTTGGTGTTTTACTAGTCAAAAGATCTTTCTTTTATAAACACGTTGTTGTCTCCTTTGATGCAGGTTGGTCTGTGGATTTTTGGAGCAAAGTTGAATGTAGATGCTGTGACTGCAGCCATTCTTGGATTATCAGTCCTCCTCGTGACAGGTGTTGTAACATGGAAAGAGTGCTTAGCTGAGTCGGTAGCATGGGACACGCTGACATGGTTCGCTGCTCTCATTGCAATGGCTGGCTATCTCAACAAGTACGGTCTCATCGAGTGGTTCAGCCAGACCGTAGTCAAGGTTTGTTAACGATTCAATGAATGCTCCAAAAGTTCTGATCACACAGCAATTACTAATACCAAATGTCTTGACATATGCAGTTTGTGGGAGGATTAGGTTTGTCATGGCAACTATCATTTGGTATCCTGGTCCTATTGTATTTCTACACTCACTACTTCTTTGCGAGCGGAGCAGCTCACATTGGAGCCATGTTCACCGCCTTTTTATCGGTCTCAACGGCGCTAGGCACACCGCCTTACTTTGCAGCCTTGGTTCTAGCATTCCTCTCGAACCTGATGGGTGGATTGACACATTACGGTATCGGGTCAGCGCCTATCTTCTACGGGGCTAACTATGTGCCGTTGGCTAAATGGTGGGGCTATGGATTCTTGATATCAGTAGTCAACATTGTGATATGGCTTGGTGTTGGTGGTGTTTGGTGGAAGTTCATTGGCTTGTGGTGAGGACCAGGACCAGGACCACCCATACAATACAACCCAGTCTATACTCTGTTTGGACTGGCTTTGATATAATGACTTGTAAGAGTTGTGGAGATTCTCTGTGATTTTTATTCTCTTCACATGTTTGTTGAGGTGTAAGCAAATATTAACTTGCATTAATTTTGTTCGAGTATGTTTTTTTTTTCCTTCTTCCAAAATTCAATTTGTCTTGGCCATATATGGTTACTTTAATTTCCACGTGTCACTCGTCGCAGCCGTTAACTTGCGTGTCATTTGGGCCTAATTTTCTTTTGTTAATTTATAAACCAAATTAAAAAAAAAATGAACGACTATGATAATGTCACTCGGAGAAGATCCCAGATCTGCGCATCGCTGGCATCATTCGTTGCGCGCCACATGGCAAAAATGTTTTTTACTTTTGTAGAGGATTTATTTATTATTATTTTTTTTGACAACATTTTTGTAGAGGATCTTATCGAATTATATTCCGTATTTTTTCCCCTAAGTTTATTAACTTACTCGAAAAATATATAAAAGAAAAACACAAATACAATTCTGGGAAAAAAAGGAAAATCCCCCAAAAATCTAGGGTTTTCTACATACAAAAATCCTATCTTTCTTCTTCGAAATCTCGTTACTTGTAGGCTTTCGTGGTGTTCCGAATCGATTCTCTTCACTAAGTTCTTCACTGGTTTTGCTAAATTCGGATTCTTTATCTTCTCCCAACTCTGCGAAATCGCGACGCGAGTGGAAAAAATCTCTTCTTTTGATTTTCATCTGGTAAGCCAATCTTATTTGTCTGTTTAGAGCTTTAGTCTCTTGAAATCGTGAAGAACTTTACATCAAAACTGAAAAAATTGAAGCTTTACGAAGTTTTCACCTTTTGTTTTGCATGTCTTTTACATTGCTTAATATCCCCAGAAACTGCTCTTTTGTTGTTCGAAGTGTTGTTTCATTGATGATGATTTTTTTTACTTTATTCTGGTTTTGGAATTTGTTGCTAACGTGTATGTTGACCTTACTTTTCAAAAGAGATGCAATCAAAACCAGGAGGTGATAACGAAGCTGAAGTCAATCACCATGCTGATCAGCAACCTATGGCGTATCCACCATGGTGGAAAAATAACGCCTTTGGTGTCGTTCCTCAGCCGGTAACTTCCGGTATGCCTTCGAATTCAGGTTCTGAATCGAACGATGTTCATTCAGCATCTGAAGACGGCGCTTTGAACGGCGAAAACGATGAGGCTTGGAAGGATTCACAAGCTGCAACTTCTTCCCGTTCAGGTTTGTGTTTGGACTTAATCACTCTTGTGCAGTTTTTTTTTTTTGATGAGCTATCTGTTTAGACCTGTGTGGATTACACTTAAACTTGTTAATAGTCATCAGCAAAATGATACATACTAAAGTCCCTGATGTACTTGTTTTGTAATTGTTGGGATTTAATATGTTCATTGATTCGGTTTTGTCTTGTTGAATTGTTGCATTCTCTTTGATTTTTTTAGTAGATAACCATGGAGTGGAAGGGAATGATTCGACGCATTTAGCGGCTTCTATGCCTAACATGCATGATCAGCAACTTGTACAACCGCCAGAGCTTCTTGGACACTACATTGTATGTGGCTTCCTCTCAGTTTTTGATTATATATGATGCTTAAACTAACTTCTTATTGATCCCTGAAAATAGTTAGTTTTATTTAACGCCTTTAGTCTGTACTGATAAACATAAACTCAAACTACATTTACAGGCTTGTGTCCCAAATCCATATCAGGAAACATATTATGCGGGAATGGTGGGAGCATATGGACAGCCGCCGTTGGTATCTTGTCCCTCTCTCAGTCTTTACAATAGTTCTATGTGGTGCAATGTTTGTGGATTTAGTAGTTCTGTTTGTTAGAGTTAGTGATATATTTTTGTGAAATTCATAGCTTAAGGTACCTAAAACAAATCTTGTCAATCCTCAGGGTCTTCTGATTTGTGTATTTTTTTTCTTCTTGCATGGTTTAACCAGGGCTTTCGGCCATACCTTGGAATGCCTCGTGAAAGAACAGCGCTTCAAGTCGACATGGCTCAAGAACCTGTTTATGTGAATGCGAAACAGTACGAAGGAATTCTCAGGCGAAGGAAAGCACGTGCCAAGGCAGAGCTAGAAAGGAAAGTGATCAACAGAAAGGTACTTTTAAATCAAGTTTGTATTTTGCTGGCAAATGGAAACAAGTATAAATAGTAACGAGTTTCCTTTATATATCGGTTAACTTGTGGCATCTTCTGTGACAGCCATATCTTCATGAGTCGAGACACAAGCATGCAATGAGAAGGGCAAGGGCTAGTGGAGGCCGGTTTGCGAAGAAAAGCGAGGTAGAAGCAGCAGAGGAAGATGCAGCAGGAGCAGGGAGAGAAAGAGAAAGGGGTTCAGCAACCAACTCATCAGGCTCTGATCCAGTTCAGACAGACTCTAATGAGACACTGAACTCTTCAGGTGCTCCAAAGCTTTCTGTTGTGTGAGAGAGAAAGAGAGAGAGACTTTGGGCTATATATATAATCCATTGCCTCAAACCTGGCAAATCATTCTTGGCTTTTTGGGTTTTGTGTGTTGCTTTCTTTATCAGAGTCTCATACTTGTGTGGTTTTGAAGTTACATTGTACAAAGAGATCCGAGTTATGTTAGGTGTTAGATTAATAGGTCTTTTTCACAGTTTTTTTTCTTCTTGAAAATACGTTTGTTTGATTAATTCGTTTGCTTTAAAGAACAGAAAGTGTTACAGAGCATATGATTGCATGTTTTTTGTCATAAAATTTTGCATTTAACCTCAGATTCCTAAAGTACAGAAAAAGCTAAATAATTTGTTTTGTTTACTTCCTACAACGGTAAGATTTATTATTAGATCCACAATTAAAAAAACAAACAAAGAAACACAAGTTAAAATTTGTACTCATTCTTTGAATTCACACGAGAGAGAGAAGAAGAAGAAGAAGAAGAAGAAGAAGAAGAAGAGAGTCAATTTGTGTGTGTTGCTCATTTGAAGAAGAGAGAGAGAGAAAGAGAGAGACTTTGACTCGTCTTCCTTCTCTATCACTGCATCTGTGATTTTCCACACCTTATTGATGACTTTTCCCCTTTAATTTATTAATATTTTTTCCATATCCCTTTAGCTTCAAGTCATTATACCCCATCAAGTGTTTCTCTCTATTTACGTTTTTGAGGTCTGTGTTTTTACCCTCTCCCTTTTTTTAGAATCTTTTTCTTTGGTCATAGCTAGGGTTTACTTATCCAGCTTTTGAATGTCTTTAGTCTCTGTGTTCTCTTTGATTTCGGATTCTTAGTTGTGTCACAAGCTACTTATAATCGAAACCCTATTTGCTGCTTTTTGATTAGAAATACTTCGTAGTTTTAGAAACTAAGGTCACCTTGTAGATATGTGGTCAAAGTTTTGAGCTTTCTTTCTGGGTTTGAGAAATTTAGCTTTCTGATGAAATTTTAGGAATCCTGAGATCTGATTTAGATGGGTAATTGTTGTGGAAATCCGAGTTCGGCTACGAGTGAGAGCAGACAAGTGAAACCCAAGAAGAAAAACACTTCCTTTTACAACAGCGAGTACGCTGCGGGTAATGGATCTGGAGCTGGCTTTAAGCTCTCTGTGTTGAGAGATCCTACAGGGAATGATATTTCCTTGCAGTATGATCTGGGACGCGAGGTTGGTCGTGGCGAGTTTGGTATAACTTACTTGTGTACTGATAAAGAGACAGGAGAGAAGTACGCTTGCAAATCCATATCGAAGAAGAAGCTGAGAACAGCAGTGGATATAGAGGATGTGAGGAGGGAGGTTGATATAATGAAGCATATGCCTAAACACCCAAATATCGTCTCTTTGAAAGATTCCTTTGAGGATGATGACGCGGTTCATATAGTTATGGAGCTGTGTGAAGGAGGGGAACTGTTTGATCGGATCGTGGCTAGAGGACATTACACTGAGCGAGCTGCTTCTGCGGTTATGAAGACTATTGTTGAAGTTGTTCAGGTTCTTTAGCTGTGTTTACATTTCCTTTGAATCTGTAATTTTTTGTTTGTCTATGTTTGTTGTTCAGACATCACTCGTTTTTGTTTATAGATATGCCATAAGCAGGGAGTGATGCATCGGGATCTTAAACCAGAGAACTTTCTTTTTGCAAATAAAAAAGAGACATCACCTCTCAAGGCCATTGATTTCGGATTATCTGTCTTCTTTAAACCTGGTACAATTATCATATTTTGATAATATCAATGATGCACATTTTGTATATGTTTGTGTTACCTGAATTTGCCTAACTGTTAACAGGTGAACAGTTTAATGAGATTGTTGGAAGTCCTTATTACATGGCACCCGAGGTGCTACGACGAAATTATGGACCTGAGATCGATGTTTGGAGCGCAGGAGTCATCCTCTATATCCTTCTTTGTGGTGTCCCGCCATTTTGGGCTGGTTTGTTTGCTTGTTACCGTATTCTCTTTGTTTCCTGTGGATTATTTTTCGTAAGCCCTTTTTCAAACGTTTATTAAATGCTGCAGAGACCGAGCAAGGAGTGGCTCAAGCAATCATCAGGTCAGTAATTGACTTCAAGAGAGATCCATGGCCAAGAGTTTCTGACAGCGCCAAAGACCTTGTGAGAAAGATGCTTGAACCTGATCCCAAAAAACGCCTTTCTGCTGCAGAAGTACTCGGTAGGCTTTCTGTTTTTAGCAGCATCTGAGTTTTCTGATGGATCTTTTGAAATTGTATAGTCATGAAGAGGCATTATGTTTGCAGAACATTCTTGGATACTAAATGCAAAGAAGGCTCCAAATGTTTCTCTTGGGGAGACTGTCAAAGCAAGGCTCAAGCAGTTTTCTGTTATGAACAAGCTCAAGAAACGAGCTCTTCGAGTATTGATTCTTCTTAAACCATGCATCTGATTTTCAATCTGATTCAGAAGCAAAAGAAAAAGAACTGTAAACACTTGTTTTCCTTTTCCAGGTGATAGCTGAACACTTGTCAGTGGAGGAAGCAGCTGGGATAAAGGAAGCATTTGAAATGATGGACGTAAACAAGAGAGGCAAGATAAACCTCGAGGAACTCAAATACGGACTTCAAAAAGCTGGACAACAGATTGCTGATGCTGACCTTCAGATTCTTATGGAAGCTGTAAGAGTTTTTCAAATCTAAAGCGACAAACTCGATACAGGTGTTATATCACCTTCTTTTTTTTTCTTTGTGTAGACTGATGTTGACGGGGATGGGACACTGAACTATAGCGAGTTTGTGGCGGTTTCGGTGCACCTTAAGAAGATGGCGAATGATGAACACTTGCATAAAGCTTTTAACTTTTTTGATCAGAACCAAAGTGGTTACATAGAGATTGAAGAACTTCGCGAAGCATTGAATGATGAATTGGATGATAATAGCAGCGAGGAAGTTATCTCCGCCATCATGCAAGATGTTGATACCGACAAGGTAATGCAACATTATGTTCAGAATCATACACAATCATATACACTCGGTTTTGAGATGAATCAAAGAACATATCTTTTTGTTTACTAAATGATCAGGACGGGCGTATAAGCTACGAAGAGTTTGCCGCTATGATGAAAGCTGGAACAGACTGGAGAAAAGCGTCGAGGCAGTATTCGAGGGAAAGATTCAACAGTTTAAGCCTCAAGTTAATGAGAGATGGTTCATTACAATTAGAAGGAGAAACCTAAGGTGCAAGAATAGTTTCGGATTCTTTTGAAAGGGCACACACAAGGCACAAGAAGAAAGAAGAAGCAGAACAAAAGCTTTTTAACACGGTAATGATAGAGAAGATCGGTGTCACATGTTTTAGATAGGGTTTTTCAGTTGTTTGAACCAAGATGACTCTGTGTTCTGTTTTTTTTTTTGTTTAGAACAAGTGTTGTAGCTATTGTCTCAATATAATGACTTGAAGTGTTAGCATAACTTTTGTAAAGGCAACACATTTATATCGCGAAAGGCACGCGCCACTTGGAATCTATCGTGAGGCCCACCAAAAGAAGTCAAGAAAAGCCCTTTAAATACTCCGGAGAAGAGAATTTACTTAATACTTATCGCCGTCTGCTCTCAAAACCTACACAGAGAGACTGAGCCCAAAAGAGACAGACTTTCACATATCTCTCTCTCTCTCTCTCTCTGTGTCACTGTGTGTAACGGTTTTAGCATCAATGGCACTCGCTTCTTGCTTCTTCTGTGCTCCAACGGCCAACACATCAATCTCTGAAACCAATCTTACATGGCCACACCTAGCTTCATCCCCTGTTTTGTCTCTTAGACTCTCTTCCTCTTCCTTTACAGGTTCAGTCTCTGCTAAACCAATCTCTATTCAACACCGAGGCTCTGTTTCCCCTGTTTTGTCCACCTCAATTGATAACGGCGGCTCTGACGACAACAACAACGGAGGAGATGGTCGTGGTGGTGGTGGTGGCGACGGAGGTAAGAATAACGGTGATGGAGACGGTGGTGATGAAAGGGATAGGAACAGGAACGAAGCAATGATTCTATTGGCTGAGTCTGAGACTGGATTAGAGACTCTTCCAAAGGATCTAGCGGCTGCTATTGAGTCGGGTCGGATACCTGGTTCGGTTATAAACCGGTTCTTGGAGCTACAGAGATCCTCTGTGATGAGGTGGCTAATGCAGTTTACTGGTTTCAGGGAAAGGCTATTGGCTGATGATCTCTTCTTGGCTAAACTCACCATGGAATGTGGTGTTGGTGTCTTCACCAAGGTAACTAATTCTTTGACTTGCAAGTTTCAATTTTTGAGAGGAAGTTTTAGTCTTTGTTCAAGCCAATGTATTGAATCAGAGTTAATAGTTTTAGTTATATAAGCCAATCTCTTGCTTTTTTTTTTTTTTTTTTTTTTTTTTGCAGACTGCTGCTGAATATGAACGGCGTAGAGAGAATTTTTTCAATGAGCTTGAAGTTGTTTTCGCCGATGTGGTAATCGATCTTCTCTGCCTCTTCTTTCTCTCTGTGTTCCTTCTATGTGTTTCCTGTAATTGTTAGATGAGATGATTAGCGAACAATAATGTTTTAGATGAGCCATTCGTGTAGACCAAGGGTTGGGTAGTTTTGTGGTTGTGATGGTTCTGTGATTCTTCAACATGAGTTCTTGCATGGCTAACAAGAAGTATAAAAGTCTTGTTACTCTTTGAACTATATGGCACTTAGATAGGGAGACGTTTCTTCACTACTTTGTTTCATTATGATCTTCTGCTGAATGGTATTGGATTTAGACTTTTTGTGGTTAAATGGATTCATTGTTTCTTCTTTCCTTTTTCTTTATTAGGCGATGGCTATCATTGCAGATTTCATGTTAGTTTACCTACCTGCTCCTACGGTTTCTCTTCGGGCACCTCTCGCACTAACAGCTGGAGGTATATCCAAGTTTTTCCACAACTGCCCTGATAATGCCTTCCAGGTATCAATTTTTTTGGCACATGTGGGATAAAGTTTATAAAAGCTCGTTGTCGTCTAATCATATCCATTGTGTTTGCTGCAGGTTGCTATCTCTGGAACCTCATATACACTATTGCAAAGACTAGGTGCTATAACGGTGTGTGATCTCATTTTCTTTCTATCTGTTCTCAATTGCATTCAATACTTCGTTTTAAGTGCTGCTAGTTTCTTGATAATGAGTATATATATTGTTTGTATATGTTATGTAGCGCAATGGAGCTAAGTTGTTTGCCGTTGGCACCACATCGTCACTGGTGAGTCAAAACATATCTAAAAACTTGTTTAGACATTACAAAGATAGTTGCTTCCTGTTTCCTTTTCACATTCTTTTGTGACTTAATGAATCTGTGTAATTGGTTAGGTTGGCACCGCTGCTACAAATGCATTGATAAAGGCACGGCGAGCTGTGGACCTGACTTCTGAAGATGAAGTGGAGACTGTTCCAGTAGTCTCCACAAGCATCGCATATGGCGTCTATATGGCAGTTTCTAGCAATTTAAGGTACTGAGTTTCTTCCTAACAAGCTACATAAGAAAAAAGTCGAATAAATCCGAAAATACCACATTTTCAGCATTTTTAGATTGGATCATTCTAAATAGATATCTATGGTTTTTTGAAATAATTAAACAGGTACCAAGTATTGGCTGGTGTGATAGAACAACGTCTCCTGGAGCCAATGCTACACCAACACAAACTTGCGCTAAGCGCCATGTGTTTCGCTGTTAGAACAGGAAACACATACTTGGGATCCTTATTGTAAGTTGGTTTTAAAACCTAACCTAGTTTTTTTATACACATGTTCTTTGTGTTTTGTTTCTTATGCTTCTCGTGGTTGTGTTAGATGGGTTGATTATGCGCGTCTCATAGGGATCCAGAAATCTCATTGAAGAAGCAGAAAGAAACCGATGAGCCGGATTCGACATGATCTGTTTTCGACTTGAGTACACGCAAACTAATGTTTTCAATAGCATTTGTTTCGACTTATTTATACACTAAACTAGGGGCGAAGCACGTATGTAATGTGAGGACGTATGTGTAGTTTAAATATGGTAACAAATATTTAAGTAATGTTGAATCGATGAGAAAAGTTATGAATGAAGTAGGAGTGTGCGGTGTTGTGACGACAAAAAGTGATATCAAATGCGACGGTGGATGTATTTTATATTTGTTCTCCATTTGTAATAGGCAGGTTTTAAATTGTCATAGTTTCTAATAATGTTGATGAAAATTTAAATTGGTGAACATATAGGGTGACAATTTTTTTATTTTTAAAGTTTGAATAATTGTTAGAAAATTTTAAAGTGAAACTTGTTCATAAATATGGTGAGAAACATATGCACCTAAAGAGTGAATACGTTTTTATTTGTATATGCGAAGAGAAAACGAGAAAACGAGAACAAACGAATACTTTAAAAAAAAAAGCGTTGTCATTACAAAAACAAAAAGATACGCAAGAACACGGACTTGACTTGGGGTGGGTTCGAAGTTTTAGTCACGAGATATCGGGTTTAATGAAAGGAAGATAAAAGTAAACAAAGCAAAGCCAAACGACCACTATTAAGATAATAGCACATTTCATGGCAAGGAGAACAAAAAATATCAAAGGAAGATATATTCGGTTAAGTTTGATACTTAGATGAAGAATGATGATAATGTTAGTGATAAGGCAACACACACTTGCTCATCTTTTCTTACTTATTTCAAATATAAAGAATGTTTGAGTTACCTTTGAACAACAACTTATTAGAGAAACCAATGGTGCTCATAGAACCAATTAAAGTTTACAAATTTCAAGACTTTACCTCCAAAAAGTTTGAGATTAACATTGGTGACAAACATGACAGATTGTGTCCTATCACCCGACTTGAGGATGCCCCTAAAAACAGACGCAACATCATCCCACAAAGACAAGTAAACAATCACCTAACTGTTATGCCAATGATTGTCGTCAATTTCAGTAAGACGTAATAATGTGTGATGCACTTAGTTTTCCTTTAAATAATTATTTTGAATTTAGTTATTACTAACTAAAACTAAAACTAAATATTTGTAACTTTAGTATCAGAAATTGTATATTTACATAATTGCTAATAAGAATTATAAACCATGATAAGTTGAAAAATTACTTATAAAATACTTTTTTGAATTTCATTTCGGTTAAATATATAAAGCTAGAAAAATCCATCATTATTAGAAAAGCTAATAAAAAAGAGAATAGATAATACTTCGACAGAATTTTGGTTAAAGACCCTTAAGTTGAAGATGATTTGAAGGGTTTCTCTATAAAAGTTCTTCCCAATTAATAGTATAGATATACACAATTCACTTATATTTATTTTAATCTTGTTTTTTAAATATTGATTGTGACCATATGAATTGTAAGATGTTTCTAGTTTTCTTGTTTTTTTATTTATACCTTTTGTAAGTAAAATCTATCATTATTAGAAAAGCTAATAAAAAAGAGTAAAAATACTTTGACGAGTTTTGGTCGAGGCACGACGTTGAAGATGACTTGAAGGGTTTTTCTATACAATTCACTTATATTTATTTTACCTCGTTTTTTAAATATTGATTGTGACCATATGAATTGTAAGATGTTTCTAGTTTTTTTGTATTTTTGTTTATACCGTATGTAAGATGTATTTATGATTAGTTTTAATAACTATTTAAAATTGATATATGTATCTATATATATAGATATTTATAAATGTTAAAAATTACATTAAATATTTCTTTTTCGGATTTTATTTATGTTAATGAGTTTTATCAAAAATATTTTAGTGATGTTGTTTATATTTTTTTGACGTTTTATTTGAATTTTATTAGTATTAAATGGTTGTATTAATATTGTCAAAAAAATAGTTGTGGAAGAAAAATCCATCATTATAATAAAATCTAATAAAAAAGAGAATAGAGAATACTTTTGACGAGTTTTGGTCAGGGCACGAAGTTGTAGATGAGTTGAAGGGTTTCTCTATTAAAGTTATTCCCAATTAATAGTATAGATATACACAATTCACTTAAATTTATTTTAATTTGCTTTTTAAAAGATTGATTGTGACCATATGAATTGTAATATGTTTCTAGTTTTTTTGTTTATATCGTTTGTAAGATTTATTTATGATTAATGTTAATAGTTATTTAAAATTGATATATGTATCTATATATATATATAGATATTTTATAAATGTTAAAAATTACATTAAATATTTCTTTTTCTCATTTTATTAATATTAATGAGTTTTATCAAATATATTTCGGTGATGTTGTTTATATTTTTTGGGGGTTTTATTTGAATTTTATTAGTATTAAATGATTGTATTAATGTTGTCAAAAAATAGTTGTGTAAGAAAAATCCATCATTATTAGAAAAGCTAATAAAAAAGAGAGTAGAGAATATTTTGACGAGTTTTGGTCAAGGCGCAGAAGATGACTTGAAGTGTTTTTCTATAAAAATTATTCCCAATTAATAGTATAAATATACACAATTCACTTAAATTTATTTTAATTTGCTTTTTAAAATATTGATTGTTACCTTATGAATTGTTACATGTTTCTAGTTTTCTTGTTTTTTGTTTATACCGTTTGTAAGATTTATTTATGATTAGTTTTAATAGCTATTTAAAATTGATATATGTATCTATATATATAGATATTTTATAAATGTTAAAAATTAAATTAAATATTTCTTTTTCGGATTTTATTAATGTTAATGAGTTTTATGAAAAATATTTCAATGATGTTGTTTATATTTTTGGAGGTTTTATTTGAATTTTATTAGTATTAAATGATTGTATTAATGTTGTCAAAAAATAGTTGTGTAAGAAAAATTCATCATTATTAGAAAAACTAATAAAAAAGAGAGTAGAGAATACTTTGTGAGTTTTGGTCGAGGACCGAAATTAAAGATGATTTGAAAAGTTTCTCTATAAAAATTCTTCCCAATTAATAGTATAAATATACACAATTCACTTATATTTATTTTAATTTGTTTTTTTAAATATTGATTGTGATCATATGAATTGTAAGATGTTTCTAGTTTTCTTGTTTTTTTGTTTATATCGTTCGTAAGATTTATTTATTATTAGTTTTAATAGCTATTTAAAATTGATATACGTATATATAAATATTTTATAAAATATTTTTTCGGATTTTATTAATGTTAATGGGTTTTATCAAAAATATTTTAGTGATGTTGTTTATATTTTTTGGGATTTTATTTGAATTTTATTAATATTAAATGGTTGTATTAATGTTTTCATAAAAAAATATTTATATTAAATAATATAATTTTTTAAAATTTTATTTTCTTAAAGATGATTATGTGGCTTCTTGTGGGAGAAGCAAAAAGTGTCTCATTATATAATAGATTAGTCGATTTTATTTGAAACATATTTGATTCCTACGTCAAAAACAATATGCTAATGAAACATAAGGCACCACATGAAACATCTTTGATTCCTACGTTCAACATAGTAACTAGATTGGAGATTCTCCGACATCATTTGTTAAACATGTCATTACCAAATTTGTATACATTCTCTTTAAACCATTATGTCCTCGCGGGACGAACCTATTAAACTCATAAACAAAAACTGGTCGCCTCCAAAAGAAACGCACCACATGAACATCACACACTAATCATTTTCTTGTTCCGATAAATCACGACCGTCCAATCACTTTTCAATTAATAATGCATTTCAGAAAAAAACATATTACCAAGTGAAAATAAAGGAGATTGACCCCACGCGCTAGAGCGTGAAACATTACTGTTTTGTGAAAGGAAAAAAAAAAGCCTGTCTTAAAAGTGGGCATCCACACGCGCACTCTCTATCTCTCTGACACTGATTTAACAGTACTTTGTAGATTTGATTTTCTCATAATCTTATTATAAATATATTTACTTAACTTTCTTTTCCTTAAAAACATTATATTCCCGTCGTTGTTTAAAGGCAATCACATTTTTCCTTATTGATTAATTTTGTCGAAAATAAGGAAATACAAGTACCCAATAATTATCTTTTAAAATCTGAAATTTTATTTGTTTGCAAAATAATTAAAATTAATTGGTAAATATGTTTGGCTTTCTATAAAGGAGATAATGAGAATAGAATATTGACTGTATGCTGACGTGTATACATTTATTTATAATAATTTGTTTTTTTTCGACAGCAAATTATTTATTTTTTGATATTCGTGAATGAATCTCTAAAAACTCCATTATTTTACGCAGATCTTCATAAAAGAAAAACAATCCATATTTTAGTAAACACAGACTGTATAAAATAAGCAAAAGAGCATTAAAATTTTCTAAAATTCATATTTATAAATTAAATTACAGTTTCCTAGAAAGTTGATTTTTTTAATATTAAAAGCATAACACTTCCCCAAGTGGTCTTACCAATAGGAGAGAGAGAGTACCAACTCGAGCGATAAAGATAGGAGTGAGTGAAGAAAAAAAAATTGAGATTCAAAAAAAAAAAATCATACAGAGAAATCAAAACAGAAGCGAGCATAAAGGAAGGAAGAGGATCTTCTTCACTCTCAGATTCTTCTCTACTTAAACCGCTTCATAAAGTCGTAACCTTTCTTCTGTTTTCGGGAACCCTAAAAATCAACACTTTAAAAAGTTGATTACTTGAAAGGGAAAATCCATGGATTCCGGCGACCCGACAGCTTTGCTTTTAACGAAAATCAAGGGCTTGGAGCCAGATTACGCTCCTAAGATCATTGGGTTTCTTCTCTTACAGGATTTCAAAGAGAGGGACTTGTTGAATCTGGCTCTTGGGCCTGAATCAGTGTTGAAATCTGTTATTTCGAAAGTGAAGAGTCGTTTAGGACTTTTGTCGAACACCTTGTCTTCACCTTCTTCTACTCCTACGTCTCCTTCTCCTTTTAACCCTATTTCTCGACCACCCATTAACGGAAGAGGAGGAGGAGGAGTCTCTCACTCTAATGGGTTTTTGGATTTTCGTAAGATCTCTCCTTCCTCTCCTTCTTCTACCTCTCCATGGTCACTCAACAGTGTGAGCAAGCCCTTGAGTTCTCACCAAAGTAACGGACTTTCTGCTGCAGATCCTGGTGCTGAATCTGGTGGGTCTACTGATTTGCTAGATGATCAGCAGCTAAACGATTGCCTTTCGTTTCTAGACGATTCGTGTTCGAAAACAGAGGATGTTGTAGAGCCTCTTTGGAGTCCATTGGACTATTCTGTTAACAATGGAGAAACCCATCTCCACAGGAGGAGTTTCTCGGCAGATGCGTCTTTTATGTCCTGTGAGGATGGATTTGGTGTTGCTGGATTCAAGCCGTGTGTGTATTTTAGTCGAGGTTTGTGTAAGAACGGTGATAGCTGCAAGTTTATCCATGGAGGATATCCTGATAACGTTGATGGTAATGGCATTGTAGCTGATTCTCCAAGGAAGATGGAAGATTTTGTTAGGCAACGTGAGGAGATGATGAGGTTGAAAATGGCTTATCAGCAGCAGAGGATGGCTTCTCAAATCCATGGTAGGGCTTCTCCTTTGTCGTACGAGAAGAGATTGGAGCTTTTATTGCATCATCATGCTCATAGGTAATTGACTTTGTTTACTGGTTGGGTTTAAAATATTGGTTTGTGACTTTGTTAGTTGCTTAAAGTATTAAGCTTTGTACGTTTTCGTCGATGCAGAGATGGTGCATTACCTTTTGGCGATGAAAGATATTGGAGCAGCAGCCCGGGGCGGCTTGAGAGGATGGAGTTAATGGCAATGCATTTTGGTGATCAGTTAAACTCGGCATCTAGACAGATTTACTTGACATTCCCAGCGGACAGTACGTTCAAAGATGAGGACGTTGCTACTTATTTCAGGTATTTTTGATAACAATCTCTGTTTACCAAGTGTTAATAGATGAAGTTTCTTGTAGACTTGTATGTAAGAACAATCGAATAAGTATTATTGATTTAATCAGGCGTGTTCTGGTTAAAAATTCAGCTTTATGAGAAACGAACATGATTGATTTGTTTTGTCTATGAAGCCTTTTTGGAACAGTGGAAGATGTGCGGATTCCTTACCAACAGAAGCGTATGTTTGGCTTTGTTTCTTTTGCCCATTCTGAGACTGTGAAGGTTGTACTAGCTAGAGGAAATCCTCATTTCATTTGCGACTCACGTGTTCTTGTCAAACCTTACAAAGAAAAAGGCAAAGTCTTGGACAAGTATGATGCCTTTTTTCTTCTTCTTTAGAATCTTCTTTCAAGAGTCTTGTTTCTTTAGGTTTTATTGTGTAATTATAAATGAAATGATAGCAGGAAACAGCAGATTGAGCGGGGAAATTACTCCCCGTGTTCTAGTCCATCCGGGATTGATCCTAGAGAACTGTCTGATTTCCACCTCGGTTAGTATCCTTGTTTATTTATTTCGAAAGTCCTGTTTAGGTTTATGTAAGGTGTTACTTACTGCATTGTATCGTAAATTAACTTGTTTAGTACTTTTTGTGTGTGGTAGGTTCGAAGATGTTCTATGAGAAACAGGAGATGCTGAGAAGGAAAATGGAGCAGGCTGATCTGCTGAGGGCTATTGAAACTGAAAGAAGACAGTTCACTAATTTGCAGCTTCCTGAGTTCAAGAATAGTGTAGTGGCGAATCATCACCGTAGTTTTTCTGTGGGGTCTCCTGGTTGTTTTTCATCTGCCAGCAACCAAAGCCCTGATTTTCAGTCTGAACGCACAGTCATAGGTGCAGATTCTTTAGAAGGTTGGTGAAGGGACCAGTGCTAGATTTGAATGTAAAGTTTTTGTTATCTTTGCTGGTCTCATGAATGTTGTTGCTTCGTGTTGTGGCAGTAGTTGATGAGACCACAAAGCTGCGTCCTTACCCAATAACTAACCCAAGGAGTATTTACAATAATTATTCGAATGAAGCAAAAGAAGGAACTAACGGGAGTGAAGTGTTTGAAGCTGACACTGGAAGCACTATAGAGCTTGTTCTTCCTAGTAATCTCTTCCCTTCTGCAATAACTACCGATGATCGCAAGACCGATGATTCTGCTGAAACTAATGCAAAAGCTGGAGTCTCTGTCTCCTCTACTAATGGAAATGACCATGAAACACCAGCCTCTACCAGTAACTTGACGCAGTAGGCGATTTCACCTCATAAATGCCAAGGGTTAGTGTAACTATCTAATCTCTTCTCCAATGATCTTTCAAGTGATACATATGGATTACAAACCCTTTATTCATGACTCAGGTTTTTTTCTTATGGATAAGATGAGGCTACCAAAGTGTATGTAATAAAGGTAAACATCCTTTTATCGATAGTTATAAAAGCCGGGAATTACATTGATGCTGATAACTTTTTCTTGGTTTTGGATTTGTGCAGATAAAGTAAGAAAGCATACACAAGGAAGGTAAGATGATGATGTATATGTATAGCTAAGTTATATATATGGAGAACAGAAAGAACAACGTAGATGGAGATGATAATATCGTAAGAAGATCACAAGTTTCCTCAGGTGATACTATACTACTAACAAGCAAGATGCTTTAAGACATACTTAAAAAAAAAGACAAAATCTCTATATCGTAACTATCATTTTCTGCTTTTATATATATATCTTTTGCTTCAGAGTATTCAGTTGCTCATGTAGTTTGTCCCAGTCTGTGTGGGGTAATAAACCAAAAGAGTCTCTGATGTAACAAGAAGAATCAAAGCTACTGTAACTTTTATATAAACCAGTTTCCTAAACTATTCTTAAGTGTTGACATGCAGCAAATGCATACAGGATGCAGTTAATGCATTAAAGTATTAAACTTTAAACACATACATTGGAACTAGCTTTAACAAAACAGATGTCTCGTGTTCATTGTTTTTGTTGTTGTGTGGATTGAATCAGAGAAAGTGAGATTTTTTTTAGATTTTCATCACATGGTTTTGTTCTTTGAAGGTGAAGGAAATGTAATTAAAGAGACGACGACGTTCAAAACAATCATTAGTTTTAAGTTTTTATTTTTATTCTATTTTTCTAAAAAAATTAAAAAATTGGTTCATCTTCTCTTGTGTGTGATCGATCCATTTCCTGAAAGATTCAACATTTTGTAACATTACCCTTTGTTTGAGATCTTCAAAAATACCATCTTTCCATTTTTTTCAATTAGACGACTTTCTATTATCTCTCCAATGTCGCCGGCGATTTTGGTAAAGACCTGACCTTTCTCCTCTTCAGATCTTATTACCCTTTTTCTCGATTAACCAATGAGCAACTTTAGCGACTCCTTCTCCGGTGCGGCTCGAGCCAGCAATAACAAACCTGACCCTAGTTTCAATCCGGCGCCGTTTTCACGGTCTTCTTCTTCTTCTTCTGGGCTATCTAAGCCGAGATTCTCCAAGGTTAGAAGACAAGTCAAGCCTCAGAGCTTGAAACCCTCCTCTATTGCTTCTGATACGTTACCGGGTCAGAGTTTTAACCCGTTTCTTCGCGGGTCCAGACCCGTTTCCGGCGATTCGTTTACTGGTGAGATCGGATTTGGTCGGAGGAGTGATGAAAGTTTCGTGTTTGGGTCTAGTGGGAGATTGAGCTCTGATGAAGAAGCTGGGAAGAGAGTTATAGAGGATATGGTGAAGCTGAATATTGAAAGTGACGATGGTTACAAGAAGAACTTTGTCTCTGAAGTGTATTTAGCTTCTAGGCTTCCTGAAGATATGAAGAATCTGAATGTCAAGGACTCTCGTTCAAGCTTTACTTTCGGCGCAAATGCGAGTAGAAATGTGGAAGATGAGCTTCCTTCTCTGTTGAGTAATAAGCTCAAGATTGAAGCCAGCAAAGGCAAGTTTAGTTCTTCTTCTTCGTCGGGGAGTACAGGACATGTGATCCATGAAAGTATGGAGAAGTTGAATCTCTCCGATGAGCAACAGAACAATAATGTGAAAGTTAAAGAGAAGGAGAAACATGAGTCTTTGGATTATGTTGGGGAGAAGATACTATCCGATGAGTTGTGTAAGAAGTTAAGCGTTGGAACTAAAGGGCATTCCTCAGCAGAGAATCTATCTGCGGATTCGGTTCAGGGAAGTGTGAATGAGAAGAAAGTTCATGGTTTTAACAGTTCATCTCCGATGAATTGTAGTTTTGCAGGTGCAGAGCCAAGTGAACAACCGAATCTTAGGAATGTTCATGGTGCGAACTCTACGGTAGATACTCCCGAGTTCAGGTTTTCGAGTAATCAAAACAGTGGGAGGGCGAATTTCATGGAGTTCAAGACCCCCAATTCAAAACTAGGATTTAGTGCGAAGAAGGACAATGTTGGTGCCACCAGAGGGAGAAGAAAAGGGGGTAAGCAGCCTGTGAAAGTGCAGCTGAATATTGGACATGAGTTTGCTTTTGCAGAAAGATCGTTTCCACATGGAAGCAATGAGTCTCCGGAGGCTTATTCACCAATGGATGTATCTCCATATGAGCAAACAGAAACTGTTGGAGATTTTTCTTCTGTCCCAGATCAGTTTACGAATCCTGCCAGAAGCCATCTCTCATCTGATATACCACTTGCTGCTCCAAATGACGTGTTTGATGCAGAGCAAGTTTCTGCAACCGAGCAGATGGAAATAAACGAGGGGGATGAAGTTAATAACTATCAAGACAAGGAAGTAAATACTGGGAAATGTGCTGATCATGAAGACCTTGCTGAAGATTCTGTATCTGGGGCTGAAACTGAAAGTTTTAAATCAGTAGCAGAAGAGATGGAAACTAGTAGTAGTAGTGAAACTTTCAACACAGCTTCCGAAAGTGAGGTTACTTCGAGATTTAAGTCTGAAAATGACAATCAGTCCCCTTTTAATTCAAATGCTGCTAGCTCCAGCTTTACCTTTTCTGCTTCATCGTCTTCGGGAATGCAAGGGCAACAATCAACGTCAAAGCGTATCAACAGGAAGAAAAATCCAGTTATATTTGGGCAGGATCCATATGTCTTAATCCCAAACGCAACAATTTTAAATGCTGCATTATTAAAATCTTCACAACATTCCCCGTTAACTGGTGTTCGGTCACCCTTTTCTACTGGGAAACCAAGTGAAAGGGATCCACTAGCTCGTGTAAACAAGCCTATTAATATGGACAAAGCACAAGATGAGAAAGGTGTGTCTAATGCAGCACAAGAAGCATGTGAAAAGTGGCGACTAAGGTTGTTAACGAGTCCATACCCATTTTATTCTTTTACTCAATGTTCCGGCAGTATTCCGATTGTCTAGTTGTTATTGTCGCTTGCTTGGCTTCTGTCTTTATATTTAAATGATCTTTTCTCGAATGCCTTTTCTCCAGAGGAAACAATGCTTACAAAAATGGAGATCTTTCCAGAGCTGAGGAATCTTACACCCAAGGGATAGATTCAGTGCCTAAAATGGAGACTTCTAGAAACTGTCTCAGGGCACTGATGCTTTGCTATAGTAACCGTGCTGCAACACGCATGGCTCTTGGAAGAATGAGAGAAGCAATAGTAGATTGTACGATGGCTTCTTCAATAGACTCCAACTTCCCTAAAGTCCAAGTCAGAGCTGGAAAGTAAACAGACCTTCCTTGAAACTTTTTATGCATTCTAATGATTTGTTCTCCTATCTTTTATGCTTCAAGCTCGAGCTGCCTTGGTTACTTTGCTAGTCCATGCTCATCCTCAGAGCTGGAAAGACTCCAATTAGACATAAGCTCTTTCAATTTTGTGATGTCTTGGCTGATTTGTGATTTTTCTTGATAGTTGTTACCTTTCACTTGGAGAGATTGAAGATGCATCCAAGTGTTTTAAAAAATGTTTGCAATCTGGAAGTGACACATGTGTGGACCGCAAAATTATTGTAGAGGCTTCTGAAGGTCTACAAAAGGCACAGGTAGATATCTGTCTAGAATCTATCACTCTACTATTGTATGCAGTTGGTCTTTTCTAGATATATTTTCAAATAGAAAGCTGAATTTTACTCATTCTTCCTTTTGACCAATCAACATTGTTTTTTCTTGCAGAAAGTTTTGGAGTGCATGTATGAAGCTAATTGTCATTTGCAACTTAGGACATCAACTGATGTTGAGAAAGCTTTGGAAGTATTGGAAGACTCTCTATTGATAAGTCCATACTCTGAAAACTTACTCACCATGAAGGGAGAGGCCCTTTTGATGGTATGTTTCACTCATTTTCAGAATATTACTGTGAGGTGGAAATAGATTCATACAGGAACAGATTTAAGAAACCTGCTTTCTTTATATTTGGTTACAGCTTGAGAAGTATGAAGCATCCATAAAACTTTGTGAGCAGACAGTTGATTTGGCTGGAAAGAACTCTCTTCCCCCTTCTCATGATAATAAACTTCTAGCTAACCCAGATTGTCATGACATTCCAAAGGATATAAACTTTAGAATTTGGCGGTGTCGACTCATGCTTAAATCATATTTCCATATGGGAAAGCTTGAAGAGGCGATTGCTTCTCTAGAGAAGCAAGAACAATTCCTATCTGCTACTAAAAGGTAATTCAGATTTAGTCCTTTCTACGTTTATTTTTGTCAGATGAGGTGAAACCTGACAGATCTCTCTTGTCTGTGTCACTCTGATACAGAGATGGAAACAAACCTCTTGAATCCTTCATCCCATTGGCTGCTACTGTACGTGAGCTGTTACGTCTTAAGGTATATTCTGACTCTGCTACAGAACAGCTATGGCGTTGAATCTGCACTTCCTTTTCAGAATCAAACTCAACACCTTGATTTGTGAATTAATTGTATGATGAAAGACACATTAAAGAGGAAAAAAGGATTACACATTGATTCTGATATTACTCACTTTTTGATATTCACACAAATTTGCAGTCGGCAGGAAATGAAGCCTTTCAGTCTGGACGGCACACTGAAGCTGTTGAACATTACACAGCTGCCTTGTCTTGCAACGTGGAATCACGTTCTTTTACAGCAGTGTGTTTCTGCAATCGTGCTGCGGCATATAAGGCTCTTGGTCAATTTTCTGACGGTATTGCAGACTGCAGTCTTGCAATTGCTCTTGACCAAAACTACTCAAAGGTTTCCTCCTTTGCAATGTTTATATATAAAGGCTATAGTCTGAAAATGTAGTGGATACTGAATTTGTTAACATTTCTTTTATTATCAGGCGATTTCTAGACGGGCCACGTTGTTCGAGATGATTAGGGATTATGGACAGGCTGCGAGTGATATGCGTAGATATGTTAACATTCTAACCAAGCAAATGGAAGAGAAGACCTATGGCGAAAAGTTCACTAATTTGGCCAATGATATAAGACAAGCTCGTATGCGGCTTTCTGAACTAGAAGAGAAATCAAGGAAAGAAACTTCCTTGGATATGTACATGGTCTTGTAAGTCTGCTAATTTAATTTTCTTATTACAATGTCCGTGTTATTGCTTGGATCGGTTGAACCTTCCGTAGTGTACTAATTAGTGTGTCAATGCTTTGCTAATTATAATGGGATATATATTGTGGCAGGGGTGTAGTGCCATCATGCTCGGCTTCAGATATCAGGAAAGCGTATAGGAAGGCCGCACTCAAACATCATCCTGACAAGGTATTTCACATGCTGAAGCCGTTTACTTTGTATGCTTGTGGATTCAGCAAACCTGATTCACACTGTAATAAGTGCTTTGATCAATTTTTTCAACTTTTTAAAGGCTGGTCAGTCTTTGACAAGAAACGAGACAAAAGATGAGAGGTTATGGAAGGAGATAGGAGAAGAAGTGCATAGAGATACCGATAAATTATTCAAAATGATTGGGGAAGCCTATGCCGTGCTTTCAGACCCTGCAAAGGTAAAAAACATCGCAACCAAGAACACATTCTCACCTCTGTTCTGTTTCTTTTACGTACTCTGCATCATTATCTACTAATTATGCTCTGTTTCTTTTTTTTCGCAGCGTTCTCAGTATGATCTTGAAGAAGAGATGTATAACGCGCAAAAGAGACGTGAAGGAACCAGCACATCTGAAGCTGATCCAGATCTTAATTATCCTTTCAACAACAGTAGAAGAAACTGGAGAGAAGAAGGTTACAATTCACGATATAATTCGCGTAGAGAACCAACAGCTTCGAGGTGGTATGAACCAAACCGATCAAACAGATAACCCTTTGTGACTGTAAATCATTTCTCAAAGAAATATCTTTTTACTAAGTTCCTCACTATGAAAAGTTTGAGACCTCTTGCAAATACTCAAGAAGACATGATGAGATGCTCATGGAGACATCACACGATAAAATCATGGAAAAGACTCGAGGAGATGCAGAAAATTGACTGAGGTAAAAATGTAGACAAGAAGGAGAGATAACTATTTGTATAATGCGTTTTCTGTTCGTGAGATAGAAGAAGAAGACTTCTTCACTGTGTTCCATGTCCTAATACGTTGTACAGAGATCATGGTGAAGAAGACTTGTATACAAGAGATTTGGTGAGAAAGACAATGTTGGTCTCTTTCCTTTTGCAGTTCTTGTTCTTTTGTTGTTTATAGATTCTTTCAATTCCTTGGTTTCTGTCAAAAATTTACAACCAATCAGATTTCGCAACGTGTAAATCACCATGTGGGTTTGTTTGAAACCTAATTATTCTTAATGGGCTTTTGTCTTGTTGGAAAAAGAAAATATAAAAAGGCTTTAAGAAAAATGGAAAATAATAATAGAAAAGGTTCTAGAGAGTTCCAAAAAAACCTCGAAGAAAAAAGGAAAACGCAAGTAGCCCTTCTTTTATAATAAGAGACTCTTCACAAATAGCTCACAACAAACACATATCTTCTTCTTCTTCGTCGTCTCCTCTTTGCTCCGCCATCGAAAAGGGAGACTCTTTTTTTTCTCTCGTCTCTTGAAGAATGTTCGGAAGAGGACCCTCGAAGAAGAGCGACAACACTAAGTTCTATGAGATCTTAGGTGTTCCCAAGACCGCTTCTCCTGAAGATCTCAAAAAGGCTTACAAGAAAGCTGCCATCAAAAACCATCCTGATAAGGGTGGAGATCCTGAGAAGGTTTTGTTTTTATCCATAGATCTCTTTCCTTTTAGCTTAGATCCTGTGAAAAATTCGATCTTTTGATTGTGATTTTGAATCCGATCTGAGAATTTAGATGTTCTGGGTTCGCTCGATTTTGCATTAGGTTATGTGAATTTGGAATATCTCTAGCTTCTATGGTGCTAAATTGATAAGCTTTGATAACTAATAGATGAAAAATCCACTTGCTTTGTTGAACTTGTGAAGCGTTTGTTTGTCTTTGTGTTTTCTTATGTTATGTGTTTGGATTGTGATTTTGATTCAGTGATGTTTATTGCAGTTTAAAGAGATAGCTCAAGCTTATGAAGTTCTAAGTGACCCCGAGAAGCGAGAGATTTATGATCAGTATGGAGAAGACGCACTCAAGGAAGGTATGGGTGGTGGAGGAGGTGGACATGACCCCTTTGATATCTTCTCTTCCTTCTTCGGTGGTAGCCCCTTTGGAGGTGGTGGTGGTGGTAGCAGCCGTGTAAGGAGGCAGAGGCGTGGCGAGGATGTTGTTCATCCCTTGAAAGTTTCCTTGGAGGATGTGTACCTCGGTACAACGAAGAAGCTCTCCCTCTCTAGGAACACTCTCTGCTCAAAGTGTAACGGGTTAGTACATAACCATGATATGGAATAGCTCTTATCGAATGATCCCAGAATGGTTGTTAATTTCTGTTTTTGTTTGCGATTGCAGAAAGGGTTCGAAATCCGGAGCCTCTATGACGTGTGGTGGTTGTCAAGGCTCAGGTATGAAAGTGTCGATAAGGCAGCTCGGACCTGGAATGATTCAGCAGATGCAGCATGCTTGTAACGAATGCAGAGGCACGGGAGAGAGCATCAACGACAAGGACAGGTGTACACAATGCAAGGGAGATAAGGTTATCCCTGAGAAGAAGGTTCTTGAAGTAAATGTGGAGAAGGGAATGCAACATAGTCAGAAGATTAGCTTCCAAGGACAAGCTGATGAAGCGGTATCTACCTTTTTCGACATTTAACTACTATTATTTTCCTTCTTTCTTGTCGCTTTGTTAACGGTGTTTTTTCTTTCTTGTTTTTCTTGCGTTGGAGCAGCCTGACACTATCACTGGAGATATAGTGTTTGTTCTTCAGCAGAAAGAGCATCCAAAGTTCAAGAGAAAGGGAGAAGACCTCTTTGTAGAGCACACGATTTCTCTAACCGAATCTCTATGCGGTTTCCAATTCGTTCTAACGCACTTGGATGGTAGAAACCTTCTCGTCAAGTCTAATCCCGGAGAGGTCGTGAAACCTGGTACGCAATCAGACACATACTTAGAGTCTATACTTGTATATCTGTCTTTAGTTTCAACATGACCACTCATCTTTTGATGTGTTTGATATAGATTCGTACAAGGCGATAAACGATGAAGGGATGCCGATATACCAGAGGCCATTCATGAAAGGTAAGCTGTTCATCCACTTCAACGTGGAGTTCCCGGACTCGTTGATCCCTGAACAGACCAAAGCACTAGAAACTGTTCTGCCTAAGCCCTCGACGACTCAGCTGACTAATATGGAGATAGATGAGTGCGAGGAGACAACGCTGCATGATGTCAACATGAAAGATGAGATGAAAAGGAATGCACAAGCTTCAAGAGAGGCTTATGATGACGACGAAGAAGAAGATGAAGAAGGACATCCTGGTGGTGCTCAAAGGGTGCAATGTGCCCAGCAGTGAAGTTAGCATCCTAAAAAGACCTTAACAAACGAAGACATTGCTTCTTTATATTTTTATTATATGTTCCCAGTGTTTTGGAGTTTGGTTATGTTAGACTTTGACCACTTTAGTGGATATGACCTGCTTGTTTTATTTTCGTTTCGAACTTAAAAAATTTATTACTTATTAATTTTGTGGTTTTTTTTATATTAAAAATGTGGTAATTTATACTTTTGCAGGGGAATTCTTAAGGTGAAAAATAAATACTAAATTTAAATAAAAAAAATTATATAACAGGATGTAATAAAAAAAAAATTAAATAACAGAGAAAAATGTTTCACAATTTTTATAATAATAATTAATTAAAAAATCGTTAAAATTAGGACAGACAAGTTTATATTTATTTGGCGCATGTTATCACCACCACCGCTTAATCTAAATCTCCAATCGGGAGTTTCCTGTGGAGGATCCTCGATTTCTCTTTCTCTCTGTCAATTTAGGTCTACGATTCAATATTATCATTACCACTTTCGTCTCTGTCTCTCTCTGAAGTCGTCTGTTGTCTTTCAGTTACTGGCTGGATTAGGGTTTGTGTAATAGATCTGTGTGCGAGGAACCATTTTTGTTCGTATCATCTAATCTGTTGTTTTTCAGATTCCCCGTCGATTCAATTTTTCTAATTCGCCGCCATGAGTTCCTCGATCCAGATCTTCGATGAGAAGCAAGTGGATACTCATCAAGATCAGGTTTTGTTTTTGTCCCTGATTCGTTGATTAATCTGCGTTTTTTTTGTTTGCTCTGTGGCTGATTCCGTCAAAAGCTTTAATCTATTGAAATTTTATGTTCTTGTGTGTCTTCCTTTTATGAGTTGATCTGTAAATTGGCTTTAAAGTTTCAATCTTTGGTTGGATTTACGGATTTTCTCTGGATTGTCTGATGTTTTCCATGTGGGCTTTTGTCCCTGAACTGTGTTTCCTTTGGTTTTCTCATTATGAATCTTTAGGTTTCTTTTTTGTATGTCCTAAACAAAACTGTTTAGGGTGATGTTGATCACGAGGTTGATTATTGAAGGATGTAGTTTTTATGTGTTTAGGATGTAACGAAATCTGAACAAGTGGGCAATGAGCTGAGTTTCGGGAACCATGGTGGATGTTGTGCAATATGCTTGGATACAATACCTCTTCAAGAAACAGCTATGGTTAAAGGCTGTGAACATGCTTACTGGTATGGTTCAATCCCAAAGTATTAGTTATGAGTATGTTACTAGCAATGAAATTCCTTTTGCTTTTGAATTAGAGTAGTAGAAGACTGATTCATTTCTATGTATATATAGTGTGACGTGCATCCTCCGTTGGGCAAGTTACAAAGAGAAGCCTACATGCCCACAGTGTAAGCATCCATTTGATTTTCTCAATGTCCACCGTGCTCTTGATGGAAGGTAACAAGCATTCATCTTCATTTACAATTGGCTCCATTTACTTGACTGGCTCTTTAGTTGTCTTTTTTTTTTGCTTTACTGTTCATATTTGTCTGTGTTTCTTCCTTTCTAACTAATGTTGGTCTGTTATGTATACTGCAGCGTTGAAGATTTCATGTTCGAGGAGAGCGTATGCCTCCTCCTGAGAGCATCATGGTTTCAACCACTGGAAGCAGTGGATCGGGTTTCGTACAGTGGCAATGACAACTATGATTTCGACATTCCACCGGAGTACGAGGAGGAAGACGATGACGACCTTGACGAGTTTTATCTGCACGGCACAAGTCTTCGCCTAGGAAACAGGAGGTGGGGTGACAATGGCTTTGTCAGATCAGGCCGTCAAGAAGCAAGACCGGTGGTCCAACACAAGCACAAAGGTGGCCAAGCTTCTGCCTCTGAATCCGCCTCTTCCTCCTCACGTGAGCCGAAGGAGAAGTCAAACAGTGCCTTAACAGGAAGGCGTGCGAAGAGGGCAATGAAGCGAGAAGCTGCAAACAAAGCTGCGGAAGTAGCAGCAGCTACAAAGCATGAGGCTCACTTGGTTAGGCTGGGAAGGAAGTGACTGTGGTTGTATCTCTGTAATTAAAATCACACTCTCCAAAATCTACTTACTTCCATAATTAAGAAGTCTGTACATTAGTAGAATCTAATAATGGTTGAAGAAGAAAAGTTGGTGAGTCTCCTTTGCCATGAAAAGATCCTTTGTTCTTGTTGATTCATTTAATCTTATAACTTCTCTTGATCCCTACTTTGATGAGTAGTGAGAGATATTGTTTGGTTATGATGTTAAAATTGATATTATGGAATGAGGAATATAAGTGGTTACATGGTATTAATGATCGTGGAAGAGTGGGGTTTTGGTGGGGACTAGAATTGACTTTAGCCAATTTTGGGTGGTGCAAACTGTAATGCTAAGCAATAATCAAAGGCTACTAAATAAACTTGTGATTATACAAGAAAGACATATCAATCCCTTACCTAACCCATTAAGACAATGGAATGATTAGTCCTTGTCAACTTTGTTGACCAAATTGGATTATTTGTTGTTGCATCGCCGTTAGCAACTAAACCTGCTTGACCTGTTTTGATCTTATTACTGTCTTTTTTTTCTTTATAATGATCATTATTTTGTCATCATAATGTGCTTTTTTATCTTCTTGGTATCTCTCTATGTTTTATTCCACTGATTCTCACCAAACTTATTACCCTTTCAATTTCAATGCTCCTGAATTTCCTCAAAGCAAAAACTCCATTTGCTTCAACAACACTTCTCTCTCATGACTTTCCTTTGAGGCAATGCTAAATAGTATGTTCAGCTCCAGCCTCAATTTTACTACCTTTAGCTTTGTCTTTGTGATCTTGCGAGAATACAAAGCCATTTCTTTGATCATTCCCATCTATGGAATCTCTGAAGCAACCTTCTTCTACTTCTTCTAGGTTTTGTTACCATCAAGGCTTCTCAGGTATTCTCCAAGTGTTTGTTCACAACGCAAGAAACATACATAACATATGCATCTACGATAACCAAGACGTCTACGCCAAATTCTCACTTACATACAATCCTGACGACACAATCTCCACAAGGATCATCCACAGAGCAGGCAAGAACCCTGAATTCAACCAGAAGCTTACCATCCACGTCAACAATATCGATGGCGCGGTACTCAAATGTGAGATCTGGATGATGAGCAGAGCTAGACATTACATGGAAGATCAGCTTCTTGGTTTTGCTCTTGTACCAATTTCAGACATCTTAGGTCAAGACAGTGTTACTCAAGACTATTGTCTCTCTTCTACTGATCTTTTTCATTCTCCTGCTGGTACCGTGAAGCTCACACTTTCCATAGCTAACCCTTCTCTTCTTGCTCCTACTTCTTCTTCTTCTTCTTCAAACCCTAAGGTTAACAATTCGATTTCTTCTGAAGTTGTGTTGCTTGACACACAAGTCACTGAAGCAGTTGATTACACGAGGATCGAGTTCCCTGACGTTAACGTTGTTGACCAGAACAAGAAGATGGTCAAAGAGTATTTCAATGGAATGAATCTCAGACCAGGAACAGCTTCTTTTCTATGTCTTGGCTCGAACCATTTGTCGGAAACTGACATAACGATGACTTGTTTGGAGGACAAAGAGGTTTGTTACGGGAATGTTGGAAGTTTTATGGCTTCTTCTTCAACAACAACAAGCTTAAGTGATGAAAAGAACACAGCGGATTCAAACGAGAAAGAGAATGTGGTGGAGATTACAGAGATAGTAAGAAGCAAAGAAGAAGAAGAAGAAGAAGAAGAGAAGAAGATGAATGTAGATACAGAGGAATCATCGATGAAGAAAAACATAGCAGAGATGTATATGAGAAGTATGCAACAGTTTACTGAGTCTTTGGCAAAGATGAAGCTCCCCATGGATCACAACAACAACACTGAAACTCAGATTCAGAATCAAAACAGTAATAATAGTAATAATGGTACTGAGAAGAAGAAGAAAGAAGGGTCTCGTGTCTTTTATGGAAGCAGAGCTTTCTTTTAATGGAGTCAACACACAACTTTGCAAATAAAGGTTTTTTTTATATAACTTTAGCTTTCTTGGCTTAATCTCTCTGTATTAGAAGGAAGATCTATAACGAGGCATTCAAACACTAATGTGGAAATTAGAAAGAAAACTTCAAACATGGTGTGTTACTATCCTATCTGTTTGATTTACAGACTTATGATGACATACCACAGCCTTGCAAGAGAGATCATCATCAATGAGCCACAAGTTCAGTTCCACAAGTTTTGTCCGAATGATATTGGAACCAATCTTAGGTGACCAACTAACCACCGGTTTGCTATCTCCCAACGATTGGTTTACGCTTTTAGCATTGATATTCTCTGCAATACTCATTGTCTCTAGAGCCTTAATCCTCTTGCCCTTTTGCTTCACTAGCTCTTTCACTAGCTGAACAAAATCTACACTTTGATTCGTGGAAGCGATCCTTTGCAGAAACTTGTTGCTCCATAAATTTTGAGTAACCGATGACGATTGAACTATCAAAATTCCAGAGCTTTCCCCAACATAGAAGTCATGTTTCGAGCTGATTCTGCCAAGTAGTTGAACTTTATCCACCAAAAGCGCATTACTCGAAACTACCCATGTGTTGTATCCAAGTTCTAAGCATTTCTTAACGACGTAAGCATTGCGCAAAGCCTTCTTCACTGAGTTTGGGTACAAAGTTTTGCTTTTTATCAACTTGTCGAGAAACATATCCCCATCAATCACAGGATGCCCCCTTCTTGAAAGATCGTAGAAAAACTCAGAGCTAGGACCTATAAAAATGTGGTTTCGGATATCAAGCTTCTCGAAATGGCAGAGTAAGTTCCAGATAAATCTCTTGTCTGCATCGTATAGACTGACTAAAGTTACGGTTTTATCTCTCTGCACAGAAGGAAGAATGATGCCAAGTTGATTCAGGTTTCTCACAACTCTACCGGGAACAACTTCACTGAAACAGAAATCATACCACTTCATGTTACTCAAGGGTTGTTGTAGCTTCAGAAAGTCAGAACTGTTAGAGCTTTGATTCAATAATCGCGAGTCTGGCCCAGCGGTTTTCCCATAGTTAACACCAGCATCCCTGTGAGAGACGCTTAGAGCCCCTTCCTCCGGGAAATTAGTGTAGATGTTGAAATAGCCACGAGAGTGAACAAACTTTATGAACCAAGGTGTCCAAATCCGTTCTCTCATTTTCTTGTACCATCCATTCGAAACCTGAGGATACATTCCATAAACTTTCGAATGTACAAAATAACAAAAATCGAAGAAGTCACAGCTTAATGAACTTACCATGCCCTCGAGGAAAGGCTTCTTGCCTTTCGCCTTGTGCTCGTCATACCACAACCTGAACTCTTTCCACGGCCGTGGGAAGAGAAGCTGCCCCCACGTTCCCACCAACTGATATAAGAACACATTCGTCTTCGGATCTACAAGTAGTTCATTCCCATGCTTACCTGCAGTTAACCACTAAATCAATCAGACTATGACCAAACAAAACAGCGACAAGACTCCTACTTCTAGCTGATCCACGTACACTTGCCTAGCATTCAACACACATATACCAAGAATCATGGTGCTTACATCAACTTCAAATTCTCTCTAATTGAACTATCAAAAAGACATTATTACAAGCACAATGTTTCACTACCATGCTTGCACTTACTAGCAACTCACAAGGGAGATTTATCCAAAGACTCTTACTTAAGATTCCTATACATCGAAATCTATCGATGAATCGTAGAAATAGAGGAATGGGTACCTGGAACCAACCTTGGTCTCTGAAGAGAAGCTCCATAGACAAAAGGGCTAAAATTAGAAGTATCATCGTAGTATCTACGAATCAACCTTTCGAGAAACACATAGTAAAGAGGAGAAACCTCTATATCGTCTTCGACGACGAAGGCGAATTCGTGATCTGAGCTAGGCCACCAAGCTTCAAGCCACTGTCCCTGTAACCCAGCGTTACCGGTTCGATAGTGAACCACTTTTTCCCCAAATCTCCAATCGAATCCATCGACGAAATCGAGAATCTCTTTAGCGATCTTCAGGTTATCTCCCACCACGGATCTACCGTTCGGAGAGATGGAGAAGTGGTCGATGTAGACGTGGAGGTGAACGCGACGTGTTTCGCCGGAGACGCCGTAATCAGCGGCGGAGAGAGATCGGAGACAGCGTGAAAGAGAGTGGAGACGGTTAAAGGTGAGAACTTTGATGAGGAATGTGAAAGGAGGAGCGTCGTTGTGGTTTCGCCGGAAAGTGGTTTCTCTCCGTTCGGAGATAAGGTGAGGAGTGTTATCGGAGATGAGAAGGAGGAGGAGGAGGATGACGGAGAGAGAGAAGAGGAAGAGAAGGAGAGGAAGTTTGTGTTTCTTTTGTTGGGCTAATATTATCGCCATGGATTCTTCATTGTTGGGTTTCTTTAGAGAGAAAGATGCATATAAAGGCTTTATAAAAAAATCAAATAAAATATAAAGAAGCGCGTACCATACGACTATTTATTAATAGGGAGAATCACAAAATTACACCCTTTCAATTACATTTCACAAAACTACACCATTTCAAAATTACTTCATAAAATTACATCTAAACTCTCAAAATTAAATTCAAATAAACTATACCCACACAATCCCACACCTTAATATTATACCCTAAACACTAATTAGCGAATCCAAATGAAAAGATTTTAATTTTGATAATTTTTAAAAAGGTAAATCAAGCTTTTAAAATTTTGAAAGAATTTAAATTTGTGAAAATATTGAATTAGGTGTAATTTTGTGAATAGAAAGTTGAAAGGGTGTAGTTTTGTGAATTTCTCTTATTTTAATATATCACTAGGATTTAACCCGTGGTACACCACGGATTTATATATTTTTAAATCGTTTTATAAGTCTAAAAATTTAATTTAGAAATTAGTGATACATCTTTTGTTTTTAAAGAATATATAAAACTATTTATATGTTTTTATTTTATTATAGTCCTTTATTATTTTACAAAATAATAATTTCATACTAAAAATTGTTATAATTTTTTTTTACTATATATTATCCAAATTACCCGGATCTAAAATACTAAACCGAAACATGACTACAATATCCAAATTGAAACAAATCCAAAAAATAAATATCTCGAACGGGAAGAAAAATTTACTAACCGAAAACCCGGAACCGAAATCGAAACGAAACAATTTTTTGAAATAGAACCAAATGACCCAAAATTATTTAAATATTAAAAGGTATTGAAGTAAAAAAAATTGTTACTATATAATATTTTGTAGTACATATTTTATATAGTAAAATTTTAACATAATTTATAAGTTGATTTATTTCAAACTATTTTATACTATGGTAATTGTTATTTTTTATATTAAAAGGTAGACAAAATACTCGGATCTAAATTAACGCATCGAAACCAAACCGAAATATTCGACCCAAAACCGATCTACAAAATAAGTAACTTGAACGGGTAGAGAAATTTACTACGAAACCCGAAATCAAATCGAATTGAACCTAAATTTGTAAAAGCTGAACCGAACTTCCGGGTTACCCGAATTTTATATTAAGGAAATTTTTATTTATTATATTATAAGAGTGAACAAAATATTTGGATCCAAATTAATATATCGAAACAAAGCGAAATATTCGAAACGAAACCGATAAAAAAATAAGTAACTCGAACGTATAGATAATTTAACCACCCGAAAATCCGAATCGAATATGAATCAAACATAAATTTTTAAAACTTAACCATACTACGGATTTACCCAAAATTTATTTAAAATAAAAATAATTACAATTATAGATACAAATAATTTTGGGAGAATCACAAAACTACACCATTTGAATTACATTTCACAAAACTACACCATTTAAAAAATAATTCACAAAACTACACATAAACACTCAAAATTAAATCTAAATAAACCTTACCCACACAATCTTACCCCCTTAATACTATATCCTAAACACTAATTAGCGAACCCAAATGAAAAGATTTTAATTTTGGTAATTTTTAATAGGGTAAATCAAGCTTTAAATTTTTTGAAAGGGTGTAGTTTTGTGAAAAAATTAAATTAGGTGTAGTTTTGTGAAAGAAAGATTGAAAGGGTGTAGTTTTGTGAATTCCTCAATAATTTATTTAAATATATTCATAATATATAATATTAGTGGTTGTTTTGTGTTGAAAATAATTGTTTTATTGATTTCTTGTTATTAATTCAAATTTTAACTAATTTTTAAAAATATAATAATATTAATGATATATGTTTGTATGTATGTTTAATATAAACTTTGTTTTGAAATTGTTATCAAAGTTAATAATAATAGAGGAATTCACAAAAGTACACCATTTCAACCACTCATTCACAAAACTACACCTAATTTAATTTTTTTCACAAAACTATACCCTTTCAAAAAATTTAAAGCTTGATTTACCCTATTAAAAATTATCAAAATTAAAATCTTTTCATTTGGGTTCGCTAATTAGTGTTTAGGGTATAATATTAAGGGGGTAGGATTGTGTGGGTAAAGTTTATTTGAATTTAATTTTGAGTGTTTAGGTGTAGTTTTGTGAAATGTAATTCAAATGGTATAGTTTTGTGATTCTCTCGTAATAATATTATCTTATAGATTTTGTTTGATAAACATTAAATATGGTTTTACCATAATGAATTTTGTTTCCTTATTTAAATTCAATGGCATATTATATAATTAAGTGAGTTTTTTTGAAAAAATTCAAAAGAGTACTTCAAAAATAATAATATAGATATTATAAAGTTTTATGTTAACTTCCACGCAACTGATAAAACCACATAAACAATTTGAAATATTACGTAGGACACTTACAGGTAATTTAGTGATTGGTTCCGTTAATTTATTATTTTTGTAATTAATAATAAATATGTCATTTTCACATGTCATTTTAGATAATGTCAAACATATTTGTTAATGGGCTTACAAACTATTATTTATGATACGGGCCGGTCTTGATGTGACAGTGGTTGTTAATATATATAGTGTGACAAATTATGCAAAACAATTTAATACTAGGAATTTATCCGAGCCAAGCGCGGGATAAAAATTTACGTAATAGAAAAAAAATGTTTATTTATAAAAACAATGTGTAGTATAAAATGAAATAAAAAGAATTTGTATCTCATGTGATCCGCGTTAAACGCAGAATTTAAATTTTAAGTATATATAGAAAATATATTGTATTTTGGTTTTTATAATGTTTTATTTACAAAAATTTATTACTATTACTATTTTAATATTTATCATCGAAAAAGATTACCATTGTCATTTCGATGTTGAATATTTACCTTTACGTATAATTTACAATTTATCATTAAAAACAATAACTACATAGTGTTTTGAAACTTTGATATGACTCGTTTAACAATGAAAAGTATGTCAATCCAATCTTTATTTGTCATATAATCGGACTATTAAACCCTCAGATATATAAAACCACTGAATTTTCGGGGGCTCAAGTCAATTTTCTGCTCAAGTTTTGTCATTTGACATGAACGTTGATATTGTTTAATACAATTTTACAAAATAATATTGTTATTTATAAATGAACAATATGTTTTATCATTCTTTTGTGCGAGAATATAACATACAAACATTAGAAAAATTATAAAATTGTGTTTTTCATTATTTTTTTAAATATTTTAAACATATTTTCTAGGAAAGTTTAATCACTCTTTCATGTCTAAACTTATCCGAAAATTCTTTGTTCAAAGTTTGGGAACTGATGGTTCAACCGATGAGTCGGGTAAATTGTGTGTTCATGTTTTTCATTTGACATGAATTTTGGTGTTAAATACAATTTTACAAAATAATATTGTTATTTGTAAATGAACAATATGTTTTATCATTATTTTGAACTCAATGTAATAGAATACTAGATTTTTACCCGTGTGTCTTACACGGGAGTAATATTTATAAACATATTAATTTGATATAATTTTAAATAATTTTTTTTTGATGCACATTGAATAATAAAATTATTAATCATTTATATGTATATTTTCAGATTAAAAATATAATTTCGTTATATATCATAAATTATGTTGAATATATTTTGACCCGTTACAAAATTACACATGAAGGACGTCTCGCAAAATATCGTAACGTATCAAAATTTTAATTTTTTTTTATATTTTCGGATATTTATGGCTCTTAATTTATGTAATTTTCAACATATTAAATACTTTCAATAATAATAACATCATGGACCATTTTGGACCAATATTCCAAAAAAACGTTTTGATAATTTTTGATATTAATTTATGATAATCCGTAGTTAATATTAATTTTTGATAATATTAGTTTTTAAAAACGTTTAATTTTAAATATATATTTTAACTTTCGAATTGTTATGTATAAATATATGTTTACCTATTTTTGTGGGATTTTTTTTATTTCTCACCTTTTTTTTGTAAAAACAAATTATTTTTTCTTATTTTGTTTTGACCAAAAAGTCCTTTTTATATCATATTTATTTACACTAAAATTTTTTTATACCAATGGCATATTTTGTAAATATATGTCACTTTTAAGGGTTTTTGAAAAGTTGTCCTTCCCATTTAATAAGATAGATAATATATAAATATGAAGAGATCTATTAGAAATTATAAACTTGTATTTTTATGAATTTTTTAATATTATATTTTATGGGTTTTTCAACATTTTTTAATATTATCCATTTATTATGTCAATTTAAGTCATTTTGTGTTATATTTGGGCTTTTGTTTTGGGTTTTTTGTTTTAGACTTTTATGAATTTTTAATAACGTGGGAGCAGAAATGCCCAAGTGATGACACGTGTAATTTTAAAATGATTTTCTCTTTCCGTCTTCTGTATTAATAATATTTGATTGGAAACGTGGAATAGCTTTGGTATAATATTCTTGTGTCTTTCACATCCAACTCTTATTCAATTCAACAATGATGTTCATTTTTTTTTTGTTTCTTTGGCATACATCATTAAAATATTTGTACCACACGAAAACTTCCACTAGTTTCAATTTCATACCAAAGGAAAGAAAAAATAATCATACGCGTTATTAACAAATAAAAACACTAATCTTAATTAAAAGAATACCATACAATAAGAAAATCTAGAAGCAAAGTTTACTATTTTCAAAGACTAGTTGTTTAACTTTAACACACAAATATGATTCTTCGAAATAGGATATATATATATATATATATATATATGTTACAAATAACGGTAGATCACGTAGATATAATGTATATCAAGTGTATAAGTAATTGTAAATAAATATGGTTTTGCTTTCGTTTTATTCAGAGGAAAATTCACAAAACTTGTAAAAGCCCCTCCAAAAAATCATCTATTATGCAAAGGATTAGGCCCTGTGAATACCCTTCTCTTACCAACTTCAAAAACATTTTCACCACCTTCATTTATATATCTTGACGCATCATTTGAACTAAGATCATTAAGCTTAGTAGGATCCAAAGCTCTTTGTTTCGTCACGCTTCCACGAGTAGATTGATGATGAATATGATCAAGAGACGACGACGATGAAGCTTTAGCATAGAAAACAAGAAACAAAAAAATAACAACAAGGATAAAAAAGACAACAATATTGATATGTTTCCAAGATTTTCTTCTAGAATAGTAGTTTCCCATCTCTACCAAATCTTCAAGATATATATATGTAGAGTTTCTCTAAGAGGTAGATTTTAGAATCATTTTTAAGAAGATATAAGAGGAAATTCAAGATCACTCTCAAAGTGTCTTATAGAATGAGAAGAGAGGAATGAAATTAATGGAAGAAAAAAAAAGCTATGGGAGGCTTTTAACCTATGACTTGCTCCAAAAGTTTGTTTCTCTCACTTTCTTATTCTCTTCATCACTTTACAAAGAAAGTTAGCTAGATTAGTTATAACTTGGTCAGTGGTGTGTAATTAGTGTGGTTAATATTTTACTCTTAGTGGTTAATATAGAGATTATAATGAGAATGTCAAAAACATAAATGTGTAGATATAGTAGTAATTAAGTAAAGGGTCAAAAAAGTAGAAGGGGCCAAAAAGGAGAATTTAGAGTGATGATTCAAATACTTATAACTTTCTTTGGAGAAAATGATGTTGTCTTTCACTCCCTTTTTTTATTCCACACCCACATTTTACACTCACACACATGAAAAAACTATACTTTTTATTATTACTATTTATTAAAGCATGTGCATTGGTGTTTCTTAAAGAGATCTTAGTAGGTGGGACCCGTTAAATAGTTAAGATCTGGATCTTATATTTCCTATTTAAGATCCGGATCTTAACTATTTAGTGGGCCCTTTGGATACGTGGCAAACTATGATTGATGCGTTTTTAATTATTTTATTTTTGTTTTATTTTAAACTAACTGTTCATGGATCTCAATGAATAGTTAAGAAATTTTGAGGGTTTCTATGTTGGACGTGGTGTTATTTTCTTGTCTTTCTAAAATATAAATGTAATGGGCTGTATATAGGGCCCATTAAGCCCACACGGACCCATAAATGTTAAGGAGGAAATATATAAAAGAGAAGTTAAAGATGAAAATAAAAATAAAAAGAGAAGAGGAGCATTGGTTAATTAAGAACTCGCAAACCCTAACTAGTCTCTCTCTCTCTCTCTCCCTCCCTTTTCGCTCTCGAAACCTTCTCTCGATCTCTTTCTTCTCCGTCACTGCCTTTATCGAATTTGCGCGGCAAAATTGGATACCCCGAACAGCCTTATCTTCTGTATCGCTGCTTTTGGATTTGTAATTTTTGGGCGCCAGAGAGGGATAGATACACAACGAGATCTGTCTTGTCAAAACTTGTAATGGCTGCTCGTTTCTCGTTTCTTCGAATTCATTCTCATTACCCAATTGAATAATCTTTGATTTTTCTTTTGTTAATTGGGTTTTATCTTGTTTTGTTTTCGAATTTTCGATACGAGAAAAAATCTGAGTTTTTGATATCAATTTTGATGTTAATTCAGATATTTTTGTTACTATTGTTGATTAGCTATGGTGATTGTAGTTGTGTAATGTTTGGTCTACATATTGGTCCCTTGGCACTTAATGCTTCTTTGATTGCTTTCTTTTTGTAGGAACCATATTGAAAGTGATCATGCAAAAGCAATCCAGAGATTGATAAAGAAGATGGAGCCTGAACATTCAAAATTTGGAGGTAAATTGGTTTTTTTGGTTGCTTAGTTTGAGATTTCAAAGATTTGAGTAATGAGGTCTATGTGCTGCTGTTTTATGTTATTGAAGGTCCTAGAGAGTTGTGTGGTGCCGTGGATCTTATATCTCGATACCAGCTAGTGCAACACCATGAATTCTTTTGCAAAAAATCACTACCCGCGTCTTTATCGGACGCCCATTATCTTCATAATGTGGTTGGCAACACAGAGATTAGGAAAGGAGAAGGAATGCAGTTAGATCAGCTTATTCAGAACATGTCACAGAGCCGAGAGACTAATATCCGTATCCAACCTTTTGATATAGACGAGCTTAAAGAGGCTTTCCAACTAAATGATACGACTCCTGTTGAATTGCCTCTGGTAAGGATCTGCTCTCTAATGATACTACTTTTTCATGCGATTTATCAATATTTGACATTGCACTGAACTAGAAAATTGGGTTCAGCAGTGAATGTACTATGTTCTGTAACATCTCTTGTTTTGGTTAATTGAGCCTTTAAAGATGATTGACCTATGTACTAGTCTACTAGATCATGAACACACACTGTTTTTTCTTCTTTCAGGAAGAAAAAGGAGTTCCTACGATTCCGCCAAAGTCAAAAGATAAGGACAGGAAACATAGAAAACACAAGGACAGGGATAAGGACAAAGATAGAGAGCATAAGAAGCATAAGCACAGACATAAAGATAGAAGCAAACATAAAGATAGAGACAAGGACCGAGACAAAAAGAAGGACAAAAATGGCCACCACGAGTCCGGTGAACACTCTAAGAAACATCATGATAAGGTAAGACTAGAAGTCTGTTTGTTGCAGGTGTTTTTCTTATCGAAGGGAATATCTTAATGGAAGTTGGTGGTTTTAAGTTAGGCTCTTCCATGCCTATTGATTTGGCATGAAATATGGCATACCTAGGCTGCTTTACAATAGTTTTCTTGTATATTGTTTGGTTTTTCAATCCTATGGAAATTACATGGAGCCTTATCACTAATACTTCAGAAAAGGAAACACGATGGAGATGAAGATCATAATGACGTTCAGAGGCACAAGAAAAACAAGGTAATGGTAATGCAAGGGGCTCAAGTTTCCCCCATAATGTGTTTGTATAAAAGGCTTTATAGAACTAGTAATATCTCTTTAGTAAATTCTAGCTCTCAAATTTAACTTGTTGCAGCATAAGAGCTCAAAGCTTGATGAGATGGGTGCGATAAGGGTTGGTGGCTAATAGTGAAAGACGTTTCCCAATTCTGTATTCCACACTGCAGTTGGTGTCATTGAGAGGTTTAGAAGCACTTTTCAACTCATTGTAGACAACTTATTAGGTGAGCATCTGTGTACTGACTTGTCTTTTTTGTTCGATTTTGCATCCATTGTTTCATTTCAGCCCAAATCACTTTTCAGATTGTTTACAACGTTGTTGCACATGTTATAGTTACAAGCTGTGTTGTGTAGGTTAAACCCCCAAAAAGGTGTGTTCATATTTCATTGAAGAAGGAAGGGAAAATTGTGAAAAGAAGGATCAATTAATTTGGTGGCAAATTTATAACATTTTGGGGTGTTGTCTTCCATATCTGTTGTGTCTATAAAAACAAATTCTAGCCACAATGTTTACTATTCATGTATAATATTTTGTTATCTAATCAATGTCGTTGACAAAAAAAGAACTGTTACTTAGTGTCTCCAATATAATTGAGAATACAGAGGAAGCCTTATTGCCATATTTATTTGACCATCAGGGCCGTTGCAATCATCTTCCTCATAAAAACCAAATCATTTGGCGAATAGAATCTTGTTGATGACATCAACAGGCAAAGCGTAAGCTGGATCAATTGCTTTGACTCCAGGATACTCAAGGAGGGAAAGCCCTGCATCAACAATTTGATGAAATGTCACAACTTTACCTTCACATCAAAGGAGAGGAGCTTAAAGAGAGATGTATCAAAGTTACCTGCAACTCCAAAGTAGGTGTGGAATATATCAACAGCATCGTCCGGTCTGTCTGAGATGCCTCCGTTATCCAAATCCTACTTAAGACAGGAAAAATGAGAGCTTTAAACAGATTAGCAACAGTATGACTTTTCTTGACATGTCGGAGACAAACCTGACAGTCTAGGATGAACTTGACAAGCTTTGCTTTGTCGATCCAATGAACTCTGTCTATCATGATTAGGCTCGATAAGACCCACCAAGAATAGCAAACCTGGTATAATAAGAACAATCAAAAAGTGTGTAAGAACTAGGGAAAGTATACAAAGGCCTCTCGCTGTTGAGGAGTTTACATCAGGGAGTTTCTCAGGTCTTCCATTTAAACCCCCACACTTGAGTTGTCTTTCGCATAACCACCAGCCAAGTAAGTCCTTATCAACATGATGGAGATTCCCGGTGATAGCAAGAGCACCCACACAACAGAAGACTGCAGTAACAGAAGAAACAGATAAACATCAACTTTTCAATACTATCTGCAGAAGGGTTTAACAATAGCACATCAAATAATTAAACAAAAAAACGTTCGCATAACATACTCTGTCCTGCGTGAGATTCTGCTCCAGGTGTGCAACCGAAACCACCATCCAGGTTTTTGCAGCTAACTATGTAATCAACGGCCGTCCCCACATTGATTTTGTGTAGACATTTCAATATTGAGAGACAGCATATAGCTATGTACGAAAACCTGCATAAACAGTCTTGCAGTTAAGATTCAACAACAGATAACATAGATACATGTCTTTGTAGTAAAATGGCAAAGAATACCTTGTATCTATTTCTCCCCACATATCTCCGGAGAAGGATCCATCTTCATTCTGTAACCCGGCAACATCTAATTTCCTATATAGGAAAGCATAACAGTATCTAGCAAAACCAGTTTGAAGAGTTTCTTTATTTCCATTTAACCTCATTGATGATTCGAAATATGAAAAGTGCCAACCATGTTTATCGGCCAAAAAAGAAAGACTTGGTGAGATTAACAAGAGGCTAAGTAGCAAAGGATACAACTTGCTACTTTCTCAACGTCAAGAATGCTTAGTTTGTCAAAAAGGGCCAAGATTTGTACAGCACTGAGTGTATATAAGATATGTGGATCATGTCCAGTATTACCCGCAAAGCCACCTGCTCAGACCAAAAAAACACACTTGTTCCAATAATTCACCAAGACACCTAATTTGCCTAATTAAGCAATAGTAATTAGCTGATAAACAGTCCATGTGGTAGAAGAGGACATACCAGAATCATGGTGGCAAGTAAAGAGCCATGAAATGACTTCATCTTGAGAAACAGAGCCAAGCTTATTGAGTAAGTCAAGAGTGGTCAGTCCCCAATAAGCACCATTCATTCTTAGATGATCCATCACCACCGACTCAAAACTCTCCTTCTTCTACACAAACCAAATACAATTCAAAACAGAGAGAACGATGAAATTTTGGGATGATGATTATAATAGTTTATAAGTACCTTTTCAGCCATTAGAATGTAACGTACATGCTTATCACCTACAAGCTGACCCATCTGCCCCATAAATTCGATGAAAAAAGTCAATAAAACTATATCTTATTCTTCCTCGAAATCAAAGAAAGATGATAGTGTTTACCTTGGAAGGAAAGTGTAGAGCTAATCTGGCTTGAAGCGATAAGTGAGATCGGAATCGGAGACTGAAGACGGAGAAGAGAGACCTAACCTTTCTCTGTTATATCGGACCCTCTTTCTTATTTAAAAGGTTCAACAGCCGGTCCAGTAAATTTGGTTTAATAACTCCTAAAGCCTAAAGACGCTTTTACCCTTTCTTATTCCATCCTTATAGAAACTTTGTTCGTTACATCAAGAATAATAGAATACTAGGATTTAACCCGTGGTACACCACGGGTTTATGTTTTTTATAAATAATTTTATATATATACAGTTAATTTAGAAGTTTATAATATTTTTTCTGATTTTGTAAAATAAATAAAAATATTCAGAATTTCTAAAGAGTATTTTGTTCTTTTATTGTTTATGCAAATAAATATAGAGAAATTCACAAAACTACACCCTTTCAATCATTCCTTCACAAAACTACACCTAATTCAATATTTTCACAAATTTACACCCTTTCAAAATTTTAAAAGCTTGATTTACCCTTTTCAAAATTACCAAAATTAAAATATTTTCATTTGTGTTCGCTAATTAGTGTTTAGAAATAGTATTAAGGGGTATGATTGTGTGGATAGAGTTTATTTGAATTTAATTTTGAGTGTTTAGGTGTAGTTTTGTGAAATATTTTTGAAATGGTGTAGTTTTGTGAAATGTAATTCAAATGGTGTAGTTTTGTGATTCTCCCATAAATATATAATGAGAATTATATTTTATATAGCAAAATCTTAATATAATTTGTAAGTGTTTATTCCAAACTATTATAAACTATAAAAATTAGGGATGGGCAAAACTTCCGGATCCGAAATACCGAACCCAAACCAAACCGAAATCCCCAAATCAATACCGATTCTAAAAACAAATAACTCGAAAGTATAGGGAAATTTACTACCATAATACCCAAAATCGAATCTGAACCAAACTCAATTTTGTAGAACTAAACTAAACTACTCTAACTACCCAAAAATTATTTAAAATAATAATAGTTATAATTATATTTGAAGTACATAATTGGAACCAATCCGAAATTAAAGAACTGAAACCGTTCCAAAAATAAATAACCCGAACGAATTGAGAAATTTACTACCTGAAAACCCGAAGCCAAAACAAATTTCTAGATTTGAACCCGAATTACCCGAAATTTGTTTATGATAAAGTTTAATCATTATTTTCAAATTTCTTGTCATTTATCTAGAATTTTTCTAGAAACTGAACCCGTTAATAAATAATTGTTATGCTAGTGTTAATTGATTTAAACAAACTTTATCTATGTTCAATATAGATGTTTATTAACATCTAAAATATTAATATAAATAGAAAATTATAATATGGACAATGATTATATATAAAAACTAAACTATATACTTTTTAAAAAATATATATATTCTGAAATTTTTTATAGACCTCCGTAAGAAAAATAAAAAGATTATATCAACAATATCATAAATATGAAATTAGTGGTTGATTTTATGTTAAAATCGGTTTTATTGTTTTTGTTGATATTTAAGTCAATTTTAAAAAAGTATATATATAGAATGAGATATGTTTGTGTGTAATTTTCTTATAACTCTTTAAGTGAGTTTAAAACCAATGACATAATATGTAGTTAAGTTAGTTTTTTTGGAAAAGTTCAAAAAAGTACTTCAAAAATAATATATATATATGTTTATTATATATTTCGTATAGCAAAAATTTAATATAATTTATAAGTTGATTAAACCAATAATTTATTATTTATTATATTTAGGATTCGAAAATACCCGAATTCAAAATACAAACCGAATCAAAATACACAAATCATATTATGCGATTTACCCAAATTTATTTAAAATTATAATTATTTTGATTATATATATATAAATAATTGTTGTAAACATATTCTAAATATGTAATATAAGATTTAAATTTTAGTAGAATTGCAATTTCTTCTTTTTTGTTTATAATCGAACCGGAAATCAAACTCGTTAACAAACTATTTTGTTTTTTATTGTTTGATATTTTTAACAAAAAAAAATTTCAAATCGTTTTTAAATTCTTAATAATATTAATTAAACCTGTTTGTTTTGATTTTAATGGTAGTTTTTATAAAAAAAAACTATGTAATAATGTATTTATGTGAATTACATATGTTTATTTTTTTCAAATATTTTTTACATAATTTCTTTAATATTTTTTATTTATTTTTGGAGAGAATTATAATATTTCCTTATTTGATTTTTCGTAATTAAATGTTCAAAAATATTTCCTTTTATGCCCAATGGCATAATGTGTAATTTAGTGTGATTTTTTGGAAAATTTCAAATTAGTACTTCAAAAATACTAATATAGATAGTCACTCAAAACTTTTGAATCAAAACTTTATTAATTCCAAACTTAAAGACTATTGAGAAATTCGAGAAAAATGTTAATTTTTACATTAACAACAAGATATATACTATGGTGTATGATATTCAACTTTTCAATTTTCAAAATCTGAGATCGCTTAGTGAAAACAAAATCACTAATTAAAACCCTCTTTAGGTGGTAGGAGGTGAAGGAATAACTGAATCTGTAGGAGAACTTTTAGCTCCTTGTGGAGACCAACTATAAAGAATCATTCCTAAAACAAGTATCAATGTTCCTCCCATGAACCCTTTTGGTAGCGATGATGCAACTCCTAGGTAAGGTAATGGCAATGTGAATAGAAACACTGCGATAGGCACTGACACTGTCGATGCAAGGCACGAAACCACGGCCGATGAGATCTTCAAGAGTCTCAAGAGAGCTATGTTGTATCCAATGTTGACTATCACAAATAGTAGAGGCAGAAACGGAGCGCCGTCGCATCCTTTTGCTATTGTCCCTATGTTGAGAAAGCAAGCCGCTCCGTCTTTTAAGTAGCTTCCGAGCTGGTTAAACGGTATACCCCAAAGTTTTGAAAGGAAAGGTAGAAGCAATGCGATACATACGGCCTAATTGGTCACAAGAAAAACACACCAAAGAGGCAGAGATTATATTACATAGCTTGCAATGCAAGTCAAAGCTTAGAGCGAAAAAGGCGTTAGAGAGTTCTTACTTGGAAAGCAGAACCATATGAGTTTACTATGAACAGATCAAGTGATTCACCCTTCAAACGTTTTTGGCTATCTATAAAGATGACTTCCTGTAAGAAGAAAGAGTTTTGGATTAAAGAGAATAGTGGCACCAAAACATATGCTTGTAATTTGGTGATTAAACTAACTTTTAATACTGTATCTGCTCCTTGAAGAAGGAAAGAAAGGACCATTAGAAGAATCCAGAGTATTCCAGCTTCTTTTAACGAGTGAGCAGCGCCTGATCCACTACAATAACGGTGGCTCCTGTTGTGTTCTTTGTGTAAATTAACAAAAAGAGAAGCACATAAAGTAAGAAGATCTAACCTCGCCACGCTGACGATTACACCAAGAGCTACAAGAGTGCATCCGAGTACTTGATTAACGCTATATCTCCTCCCGAGAAAAATAATGGAGAAGAAAATTTGCCAAACAAGAAATGTCTGCAAGGAAAACAGAATGGGTATGTTATATCACACATCATGCCTTTAGTTAGCAAGAAGATCAAGAAAAGATCGTTTAAATGCGATAAAATTTGTCAGATCTTCACACTTATGACTTATGCAGCTTCTAACCTGTGATAAAACTGTAGTAGATGGCCCCGAAAGATTAGCTGAGTAGAGAAAATGTAAAGAAAACAATAAGATGAATGAAATTTCTTCAAGGCATATATGCTTCTTATACTATAGTACTCTCACAAAGCCAAATTCAAAGACGGAACGCGTAGACATTAGCATAAAGGTAATGTTACCTGCTGCTGCCATCCCAGCAGCTGCAGCTAAAGCCTCCAGGACTCCAACAATTAAAAATGGCATTTTTGGCACTGAGAGCATCGCATCTGTAACAGTTCCAGCACGATATCGAAAATACAAGATTGAATAATATACAGCTACATACCTACATGAAGAAAAATCGCAAAAAGAATAATGTTTCTCAGAGTTTGATGAAACAAAACAAGATGTTTCCAAGACATCATATAAGAAATAATGAAGTTAGTACTAGACTCTAGAGCAAATATTTCACGGAGAGTATTGATCAGAGTTTACAGGTCCACAAAAAACAGAGCAACCATAACATAAAAACATGGATATTTCTCTAGTCAACTTAAACATTATGTCAAGCACATGTGACATAATCTTTTTTAGTCTTCAAAGTAAACATTTGTTAGTTACAAAACAAAACATTTTCTTGACATGTTAAGATTTAAGATTATAACTTGCCCTGCAAAGGCAAGCACACACTATCACAAAGTTACAAGTAACAGGGGATATTAGGAATTTTCTATAAACAAGTCTAAAACAGTGACCCCTATAAGAATATTACTTGGGGGGGGGGGCTGCTAAGGGGCAGATAGTTATATGGATGGACTTTATTCAATTTGGTTCCACCACCTTTCTCAATTATTTTGGTTCCACTAACTTACAACTTTGTGTTTCTTGTATAGTATATTGAACAAATTTAAATTTTCTATACAATTGTAAAATCAATTAACTGGCGTCTATAGTTTATTTGAAGGACTATTTTCCAATAAAAAAAGCATGATGTAATTAAATAAAATAATGAGAAATTCACAAATCTACACCCTTTCAACCCCTTCTTCACAAAACTACTCCAAATTTAATATTTTCACATATTTACATCCTTTCAAAATTTTAAAAGCTTGATTTAACCTTTAGAAAATTACCAAAATTAAAATTTTATATTTGGGTTCGCTAATTAGTGTTTAGGGTATAGTATTAAGGGGATAGGATTGTTTGGGTAGAGTTTATTTGAATTTAATTTTGAATGTTTAGGTGTAGTTTTGTGAAATATTTTGGAAATTGTGTAGTTTTGTGAAATGTAATTCAAATGGTGTAGTTTTGTGATTCTCCCTAAAATAATTTGCAAATGATTATAAATAAGAATCCAAAAGACATTGTGTGTGATTTATATGCACTGCATGTAGGAAGATGATATGCGCCTTCAATAATGACTCAAGTAGAAGTATCCAACACGAAATAGACTACAGGCCAACTCTGACCAGTCATGCAAAAGAAAAACACTGTCTAATTTATATGCAAACACAATCCTTAATATTACATTTAAATTTTCTAAATAATTACGTTTTCATTCACAGTAAAAAAATATCTCTAGATTAAAAATTATTAAGCCTTAATTAAAAACCTCTGAATCCATATGCATAGAACTAGACTAATTTTTTTGTTGTTTAAAGAATATAATATGATGATATGACAAAATTTACCCGAAGGTGGAGAGTTGCGCAAGGAAGAAGGGATATTGCTTTAGTGGAACCAGCGCGAGTTTATACATCACGCGGTTCCCTACTCCCAACGCCGCCGTAGCCGCCGCCCAAACAATTATCTCCGCCGTCTTAACATTCTCTGTTTCGACCACGTGGTCACTGCTCCCTTCGATCTCGTTATCGCTGATCGCGTAACCGCACACGCCAGCTGGCTTTTTAACCGATTTCGGAACCGCTTCGATTAGCCACCGTCTCGAGCTAGGAGCGATTGACGTTAGACGAAGGCGATCGGTGTGGTGGTGGTTTCGACGGATTAGTGAGATTGATTGAGATCGGTTCGCGGAATAATGCGATTGAACCGAACTGATCGACGCGATCGAACCGGTGGTTAAGCGGCGAGAAGAAGAAGTCGTTGCCATTGTGGAGATAGGATCGTATAGACTGAGAAAACTGATGCTGCTATTTTGTAGAGAGAGAGAGAGAGAGAGAGAGAGAGAGAGAGAGAGAGAGAGAGAGAGAGAGAGAGAGAGAGAGAGAGAGAGAGAGAGAGAGAGAGAGAGAGAGAGAGAGAGAGAGAGAGAGAGAGAGAGAGAGAGAGAGAGAGAGAGAGAGAGAGAGAGAGAGAGAGAGAGAGAGAGAGAGAGAGAGAGAGAGAGAGAGAGAGAGAGAGAGAGAGAGAGAGAGAGAGAGAGAGAGAGAGAGAGAGAGAGAGAGAGAGAGAGAGAGAGAGAGAGAGAGAGAGAGAGAGAGAGAGAGAGAGAGAGAGAGAGAGAGAGAGAGAGAGAGAGAGAGAGAGAGAGAGAGAGAGAGAGAGAGAGAGAGAGAGAGAGAGAGAGAGAGAGAGAGAGAGAGAGAGAGAGAGAGAGAGAGAGAGAGAGAGAGAGAGAGAGAGAGAGAGAGAGAGAGAGAGAGAGAGAGAGAGAGAGAGAGAGAGAGAGAGAGAGAGAGAGAGAGAGAGAGAGAGAGAGAGAGAGAGAGAGAGAGAGAGAGAGAGAGAGAGAGAGAGAGAGAGAGAGAGAGAGAGAGAGAGAGAGAGAGAGAGAGAGAGAGAGAGAGAGAGAGAGAGAGAGAGAGAGAGAGAGAGAGAGAGAGAGAGAGAGAGAGAGAGAGAGAGAGAGAGAGAGAGAGAGAGAGAGAGAGAGAGAGAGAGAGAGAGAGAGAGAGAGAGAGAGAGAGAGAGAGAGAGAGAGAGAGAGAGAGAGAGAGAGAGAGAGAGAGAGAGAGAGAGAGAGAGAGAGAGAGAGAGAGAGAGAGAGAGAGAGAGAGAGAGAGAGAGAGAGAGAGAGAGAGAGAGAGAGAGAGAGAGAGAGAGAGAGAGAGAGAGAGAGAGAGAGAGAGAGAGAGAGAGAGAGAGAGAGAGAGAGAGAGAGAGAGAGAGAGAGAGAGAGAGAGAGAGAGAGAGAGAGAGAGAGAGAGAGAGAGAGAGAGAGAGAGAGAGAGAGAGAGAGAGAGAGAGAGAGAGAGAGAGAGAGAGAGAGAGAGAGAGAGAGAGAGAGAGAGAGAGAGAGAGAGAGAGAGAGAGAGAGAGAGAGAGAGAGAGAGAGAGAGAGAGAGAGAGAGAGAGAGAGAGAGAGAGAGAGAGAGAGAGAGAGAGAGAGAGAGAGAGAGAGAGAGAGAGAGAGAGAGAGAGAGAGAGAGAGAGAGAGAGAGAGAGAGAGAGAGAGAGAGAGAGAGAGAGAGAGAGAGAGAGAGAGAGAGAGAGAGAGAGAGAGAGAGAGAGAGAGAGAGAGAGAGAGAGAGAGAGAGAGAGAGAGAGAGAGAGAGAGAGAGAGAGAGAGAGAGAGAGAGAGAGAGAGAGAGAGAGAGAGAGAGAGAGAGAGAGAGAGAGAGAGAGAGAGAGAGAGAGAGAGAGAGAGAGAGAGAGAGAGAGAGAGAGAGAGAGAGAGAGAGAGAGAGAGAGAGAGAGAGAGAGAGAGAGAGAGAGAGAGAGAGAGAGAGAGAGAGAGAGAGAGAGAGACTTGGACTTGGCTTTTTCTTTTATCTTCTTTTGAATCGAATTACATCAACACACGCTGCCACCAACTTCATGAAAATACACTTTTATCCCTTCACGATTTTTTAAAGGAATATTGTCCAAATGGACCATTTTTAGACAAATATTTAAAGTTTGGACCATATACTATTTCTTTTCAGATTTTGACCGCAGTGACCCAATGTGATCCACCGTCATGAAAGATTTTTACGTTAATGGGTATATAGCTACCGTATATTTCCCTTTTGCCATTATCTAATATACTGCCAGGTATGAAATCGACTCAAAAACCTCCATTTTCGTCTTCTTCTCTCTTCTTCCTTCTTCTTCTTCCTTCTTCTTCTTCTCTCTTCTTCTTTATTCTTTTGGACAACAATTTATTTTTGTTTAAGGGTTCTTATCATCCATCGATTTCCTTCGAAATTCTACACAAATTGCCTCCCAAAATTCCGAAGAACAAGTCGACATCTTCGCCGGGATCCACTATTTTCGGTGTACGGACAACTGTAACTACTTCGTCCAAGCATGCAACATGTATTAGCGATTTTTGATATATATCTTTTTGTTCCTATGTTAACTTAACGGTTCGCATTTTCGAGGACACTTCAAGTTCTTCAATCTTCTCCACATTTGATTTTACTCTTCAAACTTTAGTTATTCGATACACACCATTTTTATTCGCTTCAGAAAATCTCCCGAGAAGATGAACACACCTACCGTCGCGAGACCGAGGCCTAACTTATCTCCATGTCTTTTGCGGCTAATCGCTACCCCGTAGCGAAGAATAAATATATACTCGAAATCGAAATCGAGTATTCGGGGATTTTGTCAAAAGTTCAAAAGATCTCCGCATGCTATCGAGTCGTCTTCGCCTCCGATTCCGCATCCCCGCTACCGAACCCGATGGGTCAAAACTTCAAATGCCGAGCAAGTGACTCATACGTGGGAAAGCTATGGTGACGCGTACAACATAACAAGAGACATCAATGGTATGGAGTCGGGATGGAAATTTTGGACATGTATAGATTATTATCTTAATCGTTTACCCAATTGTTTAAATGTTTCAAATTTCGCCAAATCCTAATTCTACTATATTAATCTTTAGTTATATCAAATATGTATCGTGAAGACAACGATGCGTACGTCGACCCGATGTACATATGCATCGACGAAAGAGACGCGTGGACGTCCAACTCAACACGAATGTAACTTCCGATGTCCCGTATATACAACGACAAAACATGTGCACCGTCCGCAGCAGACGGTGGACGAAAATGTTGTGGAGGACAAATGATGTACAATGTTCGATACTTGCAAGACGCAGTAGAAGGTGGACGAAGAAGCCGAGTTGGAAGAAACCGCTAATGTGGTAACAAGTTCAGCAAGTGGTGAGGCGAATCCGTCAAATCCACCAATATGCTTAGTTCTTCGTCATCTTCGCCCATTTCATCCACCAATCTACTTAGTTCTTCGTAATTTTCCCCAAATTTTATGATTTAAAAGAAAACAAAGTTATATAATGAGTATCCCAACCCCTTAATCATGTGTATAACCTTAGCTACATATTGCTTTTGTACACCTAGCTGACAACAACTTTCTGAATATTTAATTATATAATCTTGAGCCTCGTAATATCATCCACTCTATCAATCGTCCACCCATTTTACACTAAAAAGCTGTATTATTAAAAGAAAATGGGTCAATATAGATCGCTCATCAACAACATAAATAAAAATAAAAAACCCATAATAAAACCAAATCGTAATCTCAAGTTGTCATGCATTTAATGATATTGTCAGCGCATTTAATGCCCATATAGCCATCTATTTCTTTTCCGAAATATACGCACCAAATACCCTCTATAGTAATTTCTCATTCCCACTAACTCACTATCTCACAAACCAAACCCCTCTCACATATCTCACAAAAATTCTATTGTATATGACATTCACGTAGCCTATTTTACAATTACTTTCTAAAACGGTCCAAAACTTCAATTACTTTCTATAAAACTGTCCAAATAGACAATTTACCCATTTTTTAATGCTATAATGATGAGTCATAATATTATTAAATCTTTTGGGAGAAAAAAAAAGGAATAATTCATTGAAGATATTTTAGAGCATTATTATCAAACATCTAGCCTCTTAGCTGGTGGGACCCATTATTAAATATAAAAACCACATCCAATACCTCTCTGGTAAGATGCACTTCTTACATTTTTTGCGGGTTTCACTGCCACGTGGCGACCCGCGATTGGTTTCTTTTAATTTTTTTTTTTTTTTCATTTTTTCGAAAAAAAAAAATTAAAACAAAACAAAAAAAAATTTAAGAGGTTAATTTTGCATCTTAGTGATATTAATGCTCTTAAAACGCGGTTTAGGAACACCTCTATATATATATATATGTAGTTTAGTCTTTAACACGATTTAGGATCAAAAAGTAATTTTAGATAATATAGAAAAGGAAGAGGAAGGGATAATGGCGGATCAAGAAGGAGGAACAGTAGTCGGAGGAACACGCGATATTGATGGGAATGATAATGATCTTCTTTCAGAGAGTCTCGCTCGTTTTGCTGTCGATGAGCATAACAAGAAGGAGGTTAGTTTCTCATTCTATGAGTCTCTTGGCCCGATCTTATGGTAAATCAGTCATTGGGTAGATTATTAGAACATTTAGAAGGGGGATTTGATTTTGGTAGTGTATTGATCGATTTCAAGTATGTGATCCATGATTTTCTGTTGGTGACATAGATCGATTTAAATATCTTGGAATCTGAATCTGGATTTATTTTTGTTTGAATTGTTGCTCTTGTGTTGATTTAATTAGAGACAATGGTTTCAGTTCTACACTATAAGAGAGAGAGAGAGAGGCATTGTTCTTTTTTCACATCATCTCTTTTTTTTGTGTGTGTATGTATGTAGAATTTGACTCTGGAGTTTAGGAGGCTCCTTGGTGCTAAAAAACAGGTCGTGGCAGGAACAATGCACCATCTAACCGTGGAGGTTGCTGACGGTGAAACCAATAAGGTCTACGAGGCCAAGGTTTTGGAGAAAGCCTGGGAGAACCTCACGCAGTTGGAGGGATTCAACCACCTTCACGATCTTTAATCTTAATTACCCTCGAGATTTCTATTACAATCTTACGTGATAAGAGACCTTGTTTAACCAAATGTAACTTGTTGAATAAGTGATTATGAATCCACTCCATGTGTTTTATTTGATGTGTGTGTGTGTGTAACTGAACTGGTAATTTATGTATCTTACTTCCGCAATTTGTAAACTTCTGCAATACATATATATGTTTCATGACCGGCCCAACAAAACCCACACAGCGATCTAAATCAAAGATCTTGTTGTTTGCAGTACAATACATCTTGCAACGCTGTGTTTTTATCTACACTAACACATCTGTGAATTGCTTTGATGAACAATGCGCTTTTGTTCTTACCAACTATTCGTTTGATTGGATTACCTCTAGGATATATTCTTGGTTCTTCGTTAGCTGTCGCTGGATTTGTTTGTTAGGCTCAACGCTACTCCGGTGCTGAGAGAAAGTGCCACGATACCAAGTGATGCTTCGGTTGATACATGGTAGCCTGCAAGGAAGAAATAAATGTTGGCGTAGTTCTATGGTCTTTGTTCAAGCAGAAATTGCAGATGAAGAGATACTATATGTATACCAAAGAAATCGAGGATCATTTTGAATCCGATGAAGCCAAGAACAACTGCTATTGACGGCTGGTAAAGGCAAAGACAAGATTATATACAAATCATACTTTCTTTGTTTGTTTGCGAATAGAACAGAGAGATAAAAGATACCTGCAAGTATTCCAGCTCGTCCATTCCTTCCGAAATCAATGTATAGAGAGACCTTAGTCCTGCAACACAGGAGAATAATGTTTAAGAGCCGGCACAGACACTAACAAGATTAGGTACATGCAACAAAATAGTACCTAGGATTGCAAAGAGATTAGAGGTCAAGACAATAAATGGATCCCTTGTGACACCAAAAACAGCTGGTATCGAGTCAACCTAAGAGAATAGGCAAACCAGTTTCAGTGCTTTGCTTCACTTTTTCAAGAGCCAGATTAGATTCAAAAAGTGATGAGGGAGGATACAGCAAATGCTATGTCGCTGAGCTCGATCACTACTACTGTGAGTAGCAATGGTGTGGCCTGTTCAAAATATTTCGAGATAAATTAGAACCCAATCAAAGGACACTTGATGAATATTCGGGTACATAAACCTTAAGACATTTTTTCATATACTTACTTTCCAAATGCCATCAAGCTGGGTGAAAAATCTATTTCCATCGTAACTTGCTGCAGATAGGTAAAACATAAGAAAGAAGGAAATAATTAGCTCCGGAAGCAGGCTATACTGTACTAGGCTGAGACTGGATGCCATAATACATAATAACTAAACCCATAAAAGTTAACAAACGTAAGAAACTAGCAAGAACAGCAAGATATCTTACATGTGACAGGGATAAATCTCTGGCATGTCTTTACAATGAAGTTGTCGGATAGGTCTGTGTCATCTTCCTCACTTGAAAATAACTATATTAAGACATTAGGCATAAAAATATTAAGAGCCAGAACACCCTTTATGATCCATACCAATAGGTGTCTGTAAATGTTAAGTTGAGAAAATAATGCACCTTGAAAGATGAATATAAGAGTACTGCTGCAAGCAGTAAGTTGACTGCTTCAAATCTCTAAAAGATTATAGGGAAAACTCAGAAATTGATCTCAAATGAGGCCGAACAACACAAAAAAATACCATAAATCACTAATGAACGTTTTAACCCAAACATAGAAATTACCTGAAGAGTGGCCGTTCCTAGCAATATGAGTGAGAAGCGGAAGACAATTGCACCAGCTACACCGTAGGTAAGTACCCGGTTCTGTAGATTCAGCATAGTAGATATTACAAGAATAGTCAAAAGTAGACAAAAAAGGGCACATCATCAAAATACATTCTATTATAGTCGAGAGCTAAATCTCTTGACAGATAATTTGGCACCTGATACATGAGTGGCACTTTGAAGTACTTGAAGACAAGAACAAAAACAAACAAGTTGTCCACTGACAAGCTTTGCTCCAACAAATAGCTGCAAGAGTTAAAAATGGTTAGTTAAAGAAATCTCCTTCAGAGACACGCTATAGTTAAGTACTACGCACCCTGCAAAAAACTCTGATGCCTTGCCTACACCATCCTTCAAACCTATTCCGATTCCAAACGCCACCGCAGTGCCTACCTATTAACATAAAGACGATAATTAGGTTACGTTTATAGCGTAGAAAGTAATAGCAGATGCAAGAAGATACTAACACACAAGGCAACAGTCTTGAAAGAAGTTTTGTAAGTCTCTTCTTGTATATTATCTCTCAGGCCTCCACTGTCTATTGAAGACGAAGAGCTAGCGGGGCTTGCACTCTCTTCATCCTTATGCGGTAAAAGATCTCTGCTCTCCTTCTCTGTACTAACACACCACAAACAAAATGTAGAGGTAAAAAGTATCGTAGTATACAATTGTGTCTTATTAGCAAAACTAAGATCATACTAAGATGTAAGAAACTAAGTTCCTGAACATCACTACAAACAATAAGACTGATACAGACATAAATACAAGAGACAATAATAAACATTGAAATAAATGGGAAAAGGTATAATATAGCTGATAAAGTTTATGGAGAAGAAGCATTCACCTGAAGAAGAAACATCATCTTCCTGATCGATTTCTCTGGAGAAAGCAATAGGAGAAACGCGACGGAGACGAAGATTCGCAGCTGAAAATATCGTAAACCAAAATCGCATTAGCATAAACAACATAGCTAGATCCGTCAATTCACACTACACATGAGATTCAATACGTGTAAAGAGAAGGAGACCTGAAACGAGAGATGGATTAAGAAAGTAAGAGAATCGAGACTCGGTCCATACACGACTTCTGAAATCCGGCGAAACCACCGGAGAATTAAAGAAGATGCGATCCGATTTCGCCGGAGAGAGGATCCCGTGGTGGATAACGGAAGCTAAGCTCATAGCGTTCGCGTTAAGAAAATCCAAAGCAAACCACGAGTGACCAGTAATAATCTGCGAAGACCATTCAAACGCTGCCGTTTTCTTTTATCAACGTTTAAAACGCTGTCGTTTTGAAAAGCACCAACAACTTCATATGGGACTTACCCTTTATGTTCTTCTTCAGTGAGAGATGGGCTTGAAATTTGGGCCCATTTAAACCGAACCTTCTAGCTGGGTTGGAGTTTTCTCACACGACCAAAGACCCATATGAGTTTGTATATTATTATTAAGACATGCCATGGCCCATATTATTTTTGTGGGTCAGGTTAACGAAATGATTAAAAATAGATCATTAGCAGCAACATAATAATAAATCTCACTAGTACTGAAATTTATTAAATTTCACGCACATTTATGTTTTGAAAATTTGAATAGTTGATGTACAATTTTATTCTGACATTTTAGGACCGAGCAGTGTTTTTTTGTCAGGTAGCAATAACATAGAAGTTATTTATTTTTTGGACCAAAGCAATAACATAGAAGTTATTAAAAACGAATTTTATACTAAACGCTTAGGTTAAAGATACTTTAACTAAATCCCACGTTTTATGTGGACATGTCTCCAACATTCACTTTATTTTATCCAACGTATACTTTTTACAAATACTATTATTCTTCTAAATGTAATGGAATTAAATGGTGGATAAACTACTCCATAGCATCTTTAATTTTTTAAAACTAAAAAGTAAGAAAATTACAGTCTCCAATTTATTTATTTCATTGCAAACAGTAACTAACTAGGACAGTCCTTGTCTCTATTTTTGTATTTTTATTATTTGGCTTTTCGTATTTGTTGGCTTCTTTCTAGGGTTTAAGCCATTTTCTCAGGCATCCTCTACTTTTCAGCTTCTATTATTTGCTTCTTCTTTTACCAAGATCTTGGTCTTTTTGGGTCTTCTTCTTCTTCTTCTAAAATGAGCTGATATTCAGACAAGAAGAAGTTACTTTGAAAACCTCACTACTGGTAACCTTGTTTACACCCTTTTAACTGTTAATTTGTAATTAGTTTTCGTGGGAGTCTTTTAGATCTTTCTTTCTTACGGATTAATTATTAAGGAAAAATAATTGGTTCTTTAAATGCTTCTTGTGTAAATCCATCGACTTTATTACAAATCTCTGCTTAAACCCTTTTGTCCATGCGTTCACTTTGGTTTAATTCTCTCGCTAATGTATAATCTTAGCTAAAGATTGCTACTTTATCTCCCAAACTGTTCTGAATCTTGTGTTTTTTGGGGGAAATTTCAGGGCCATTGTTTTCTAATGGATGCTAACAGCACTGTAATGGCAGAGAGAAAGCATAGTAACGGAGAAAGAGGAGAGTTTGTTATCAATGTTTCAGGTGAAGAAGCTTCAAAAGTTACTTCAAAGCCATCCAAAGAAATGGCTTCACCAGAGTCTGAGAAAGCAATAGCCATCAATAAAGGCACTTCTCCTGAAATCTCTAAGCTTGTTGGTAGTCCTAATAAGCCTCCTAGATCTCCTTGTCCTAATAATGAAGGTCTAACTCAGAGGAAATCTTTTGCTAGATCGGTTTACTCGAAACCCAAGTCGCGGTTTGTTGAACCATCTTGTCCTTTAGACGCAAATGCGCTAGAGGTTGAGGCTAAAGGACAGCTTGGTTCTGGTTTTTCTTTTAGTAGAGGCTCTCCTAATAACATATCCACAAGGAGTGTTGGTTCAACAACGCCGTTAACTCCAAGCAAAGCTGTTGAGGTGGAGAAAGACGAAGATGAAGAGATCTACAAAAAGGTGAAGCTGAGTAAAGAGATGCGTAGAAAGATAAGTGTGGTGACATTGATAGAGATAGCTTTCTTTGTTTCGGTTTTGAGCTGTTTGGTTGCTAGTTTAACCATTGATGTCCTTAAAAACCATACCTTGTGGGGGTTAGAAGTGTGGAAATGGTGTGTGCTTGTGATGGTTATATTCAGCGGAATGTTGGTGACGAATTGGTTCATGCGTTTGATTGTGTTTCTTATCGAAACAAACTTTCTTCTGAGGAGGAAAGTTCTTTACTTTGTGCACGGCTTGAAGAAGAGCGTCCAAGTCTTCATATGGTTAAGCTTGATTCTTCTTGCTTGGGTGTTTCTGTTTAACCACGACGTCCATCGCTCCCCTGCAGCCACAAAGATCCTCAATGCTTTAACCAGGACTCTTATCTCTCTTCTTACTGGATCGTTACTTTGGCTGGTGAAAACACTGTTGTTGAAGATCCTTGCAGCAAATTTCAACGTAGTTAACTTCTTCGATAGGATTCAAGATTCGGTTTTCCACCAGTATGTTCTACAAACGCTCTCTGGTCCTCCACTTATCGAAGAAGCAGAGAGGGTCGGGCGTGAGCCGAGCACAGGGCATTTGAGTTTCACCACCGTAGCGAAGAAAGGAATGGTTAAAGAAAAGAAAGTGATTGATATGGGGAAAGTTCATAAGATGAAAAGAGAGAAAGTTTCCGCTTGGACAATGCGTGTTCTAGTGGAAGCGGTTAGGACTTCGGGTCTCTCTACGATCTCTGACACGTTGGATGAAACAGCGTACGGAGATGGGAAAGAGCAAGCTGATAGAGGAGAGATCACTAGTGAAATGGAGGCTTTGGCTGCTGCTTACCATGTCTTTAGAAATGTTGCTCAGCCTTGCTTCAGGTGACCAAAACAACATTCATATGCTTCTTCACCATCTTTTCATGTGCCTTCTCAAACCAAAATCTCTGAATTTGTTTATTTTTTCAGTTTCATTGAGGAAGAAGACTTGCTTAGGTTCATGATTAAGGAAGAGGTTGATCTTGTGTTCCCTTTGTTTGACGGTGCTGCCGAGACCGGGAAAATCACTAGAAAAGCTTTCACAGAATGGGTGGTAAGTCTTCTCTAAACACTTTCAATGCTCATAAAGATAACATTTTGTAAGTTTCTTTCACCAAATAGTATGTGTTTCTTGATTTTTAACCACTTGTATTGTGCTGTTACTTGATCAGGTGAAGGTGTACACGAGCCGGAAAGCTTTAGCACATTCCTTAAACGACACAAAAACAGCGGTTAAGCAGTTAAACAAACTCGTGACAGCGATCTTGATCGTGATTACTGTCGTCATTTGGCTGCTCCTTCTAGAAGTAGCAACTACCAAGGTTTTGCTGTTCTTCTCAACACAACTTGTGGCTCTGGCTTTTATAATCGGAAGCACTTGCAAGAACCTCTTTGAATCCATTGTGTTCGTCTTTGTTATGCATCCTTATGATGTCGGTGATCGATGTGTCGTGGATGGTGTCCCGGTAAAATTCCATTACATCCATATATACTAAATATCCATGTGCTTCATAAAGAAAGAACACTTTCACATACTTGGGGCTTTTTTCAGATGTTAGTTGAAGAAATGAATCTGTTATCGACGGTGTTCTTGAAGCTTGACAATGAGAAAGTTTACTATCCAAACGCGGTTTTAGCCACGAAACCAATAAGCAACTACTTCAGAAGTCCTGATATGGGAGAAACAGTAGAGTTCTCTATAGCATTTTCGACACCAGTCTCCAAAATAGCTCATCTCAAAGAAAAAATCGCCGAGTAAGTACCCTAGCATCAATTGTATGTATACTACTCATAGTTCAAATCTTGAAAGAGTTGTGTGTGGTTCAATGGGTTATAGGTACTTGGAGGAGAATCCGCAGCATTGGTCAGCGATACACACGGTGGTGGTTAAGGAGATAGAGAACATGAACAAGCTAAAGATGGCTCTGTATAGTAACCACACCATAACGTTTCAAGAATACAGAGAGAGGAATCTTAGAAGAACAGAGCTTTCTATGGCTATTAAGAAAATGTTGGAGGATCTTCACATTGATTACACTCTCCTTCCTCAGCATATTCATCTCACCAAAACCGACAAAAATAATTAGACAGAACAAACAAAACCGGTTCGGTTATTTTACTAAACCGTTTTTTTAGATATTATGATAGTATGTTGTTGTATCGTTTCTTTTTTTTATTGTATGTTACATTTGTCATTAGAGATATTTGTTATCGTATGGTACATTGTCAACATAAAGTTTTTTCCTACGTTACATTAATATCACTGGATATTCAGATGTATGATTTTGTACTATTTTTTTACATTGTATATGATACAATACAATGTAACCAAAATTAAATGTATAAATAAATATTGATTTTCTACCATTACCTTTAACTTTCATATTTCGATACAATGTGTTCATTTGAATTACACTTATGGAAACAAATATAATAACGTCATAGTGTTCCTCTAATCTAATACTCCTGAATCTATATATACCAATGCAAGTCAAACATATAATATTCAACAAACAAAAAAGATGGTAACAATGACACAAAAAACACAAGTTCGAGTGGTAATAATATTATCTATACTCATCCAAATAGTTTTTTCACGAGTTGAAACCACCAAAGATTCATCAGTTATTGATGTGAAAAATTGGTCTTTTCTAAAATCAAAAGTGACAATCACAAACCGGCTTGGTGATGGGTCAACGCTAAACCTACATTGTAAGTCAACGGATGATGATCTTGGTCTCAAGATTGTAGCACCAAACAAGTCATGGTACTTTAGGTTTAGACCAAACATATGGGGATCGACAGTGTTTTCATGTCATTTCACGTGGCTTAAAGAATCAAGAAAGTTTGATATATATGATGATAGTAGAGAAAGTGTAAATAAACACATACCATGTACCTATTGTTTTTGGGATATAAGCAAAGATGGGCCATGCAGGTTTAATGATATGACTGATTCTTATGACATTTGTTATGATTGGAATGGAGTTCGCATTGGAAATTATTAATTACTTGTTTTTTTTTTTTATTTATCCTTTTTGTTGTAATAATGAAAAAAAATGTACTTGGGTTTTTTAAAGAAGTCTAAATTCGGATATAAATCATTCAAAAAATATGGAATATGTTTTCGATATGTTGCCATAATCATTTAGGCTATACAAGGAAAAAAATATCATTTTTGTCAATGAACAAATTATAAAGGTATGGCTTTTGTCCGCTTTAATTTGATTTAAGTTTGTAAAATAATTGCGAAAAAGAAGAGAAAATTGTATGGAAGTGTGCCAAATTTAAGGAGTTTCCTTACTAAAATGGTTGGTTTATAAACATACGAAAAATAATAAACAAAAACAAAAAAAAATTGGAAAAGAAAAATAGAATCAGCAGATGGGCCGTACAAAAGCCCAATTGCAACGGAATTTTTTTCCTTTTGTCAACGGCCATATAGAGACTTTCCCAACAATGTTGACACTTTCCTTGTCTTGATGATCGTTTTAAAATTTAAATTAAAACAACATAAATCTCCCACGAAAACTGAAACTGCAAATTATGTTCCACCAAATTCGCTATTTAAGATTACAATTTTTCCAATATGACATATTTATATAATAAAATATACAAATTGTATGCTTGTGGTTACTTATTATATATATATACTATTAAAAGACAAGACAAATCGTCTACGTGTCGCGACGTGAGAGATTCTATGAATTTTTTAATTTTTTGCGTTTTAATCCTTACATTTTTGCCTCTTTTTAAAACCGATTTTTTTAAAAAAAAATTCGTTTTAGTTCTTATATTTTTGCCTTTTTTAAAAACCGAGTTTTATAATTTTTTTGCGTTTTAGTCCTTATATTTTTGCCTCTTTTTAAAAACGAATTTAATAACATATAATATCATATATATAATTTACAATTTATCGTATATATAATATTCCATGTATTTAGCTGACAAAGTCGCCATGTAATATTAGGTTATGCATGAAATATTATATTGATTATGATAAGATCAATAATACCTAATTGTAGTTATAGGCTTTCATATACACCGCAGGATATATAACTAATATAAGAATTTTATCAGACGTGGGGTTTTGATTATTTATAAATATTATATACAATATTCATATATATATAAGATCAATTATATAATTACCAAATATAATATCATACTATAATTTTTATGTCATATATTATATACAAATTAGGGCTTTTAATTAGGTTACCTTTTATTTTTGTAATCTCATATAATTCGATAAAGATACAAGCTTATCTCAGGGTTGCCTTTTATTTTTGTAATCTCATATAATTCGATAAAGATACAAGCTTATCTCACCATACCCGCTTAAATTAATATCTATATAAATATAGATGATACCTCTTCTCCAAACACATTCATTCAACATCTAATTTAGTCAAACTCAATCATGTCGCACTTACGTAATAAACGTCCGTCCGCCCCTTTTACACTCCTCAAAGATCTAGATCAATCTACCTCTTTGTTTAATATTCAAGTTGCTATAATCCGTTTGTTGAAAAATACTTTTCGTGGTGTTGAAACATTGGAGATGCTTTTTGTTGATGAAGAGGTATATTCACTACTCCAATTTTTTTACCCACTCTTTATGTACTAACAATATTTTTCTCTCTGTTTTAGGGAGCCCGTATCCACGCTTCGGTTGACGCAAAACTGATTACCAAATACCAATCTATCCTTGCCGAGGTGACTTTGTTTTGGTCAATACTTTCAAAGTTATTCTGAATACCGCATCATTCAAAACAACAAATCATTCTTTAAAACTTTTTTTACCGTACCACCATTGTTACTAATTGTGAAGATTTTCGCTCTTCCGTCCCTGAAAAATACATTGCACGTTTTAGCGATATTACTTGTGGACTCTTGGATAACAATATTCTTATAGGTTATTTTTCTCTTTCTATTAATATATTTCGTAAGTCTTTTTACAACTTCTATTTGTTATAATTCATATTCTACTTTTGCTTTTCTAGATGTTGTCGGTCAGATTTTGTCTATTGGTGATTTGGAGACAATTCATGGCAAAACCAAGGTCATGCAATTGGTTAGGTTGGAATTGCGCGATGCGAGGTTGATTTCATAATCTGTTTATCCATGTTTTTTCTATTTGCTTATCCATGTATAAATTTTCTTAATTTATAATAAAAACAGAGACAGATATTAAGTTAATTAAATTGTACTTTATTCAGCTAATTTTTGTTTTTGAAGAATGTGGATTCTACAATTCAAATAAAACCTATTATTCAATTTAAAATACAAATTAATATCTAAATCTAAAATAAATTATGTATATTATATCTAAAAAAAACCTGCATTGATATTTACAATATCCTCACCTAGCTAAAATTAGTGCAATTTACAAATTAGGCTACTAAATTATATAAATCAAATGCTATATTAAAAAAAAAATTGATATTTATATATCAACATTCAATCACTAATTATCGTACTTTGTATTAGTTTATACTATGATTCTTGCAAAACTTCATATTTTTTAATCAACATATTTTCAAATATGTAAAATATTAATAAGAACATGCTAAAGCTTACTATAATTTCACAGTTATATGATTATTTAGTAATACTTCGCTCCGCGCATGGCGCGGGGTGATCACCTAGTATTATATATACGTAGTTAAATTTAATATCGTATGATCTTTTGACTTCATATTACATACTCAAAGGGGTATGTAGCTTTGTTTCTCCTACAAACCCATATCGTGCTATTCACTTATAGAGCATGATTAGCTCCTCGTATAATTAGTCTAATTTTAATAAGGTTGTTAGTGTTAGATAGTAAATATATTCTGTTACACTAATTTAGGAATTTGTTAATATTGTTGTACGGTTCCTGATTATAAGGAACCTCTCCTGATTCTTTGTAACAGTCAAGGCTATATAGCCATGTATCATGTTTTGTGAATAACTAAGGAAATCATTAAGCTTTCATGGTATCAGAGCTTCTAAGGGTTCTGATCCTTTTCTCTTCTCTTCTTTTCTTTTCTTTTCTCTCTTCTTTCTTTCCTTCTCTCGCCATTAATGGCTGCTGCCGATCCCCATCCCGAGCGATGCTATGGCGTCAACAACATCAAAAACCAGATCCCGATCTTGCTTGATGAGAACGAGCATAATTACGACGCCTGGCGCGAGCTCCTCATGATGCACTGCCAAGCCTACGAGGTTTACGGTCATCTCGACGGCACGTCTCAGCCAGCAAATCCTAACGACGAGGCCTGGCGAAATCGTGATGGTCTTGTCAAGCTCTGGCTTTATGGAACAATGGCTCAACCGCTCTTCCGCTCTTCCTTCCAACCTGGCGGTACAGCTCGTGATCTCTGGCTTCGTGTGGAGAACCAATTCCGCAACAACAGAGAAGCACGTGCCATTCAACTCGACAACGAGCTCCGAACTCTGGAAATTGGCGACCTTAGCGTCGCCGAGTACTGTCAAAAGATGAAATCGACGGCTGCTCTCCTCTCAAATGTTGGCACTCCGGTCACAGACCGCACGCTCGTTATGTACATCATAAACGGGCTCAATGAGAAATTTGATAACATTATAAATGTTATCAAGCATAAGGAACCTTTTCCTTCATTCGACGCCGCAAAGACGATGCTTGAGTGGGAGGAGAAGCGACTCAAGAAATCCACCCGTGCAGTTCCTTCAAACTCCGACACACCTTCCTCCTCAACTGCGCTCACCGCATTCTCTCCGCAACAGCAACGCAGTGGTTCGAATCGTGGACGCAACAACGGCAATTACAGGGGAAATCGCCGTGGTGGCAAAGGTAATAACAGAGGAGGACGCGGGAACTCCTCAAATTCCTCCAATCGGAATCCATGGGGTGCTCCACCACCGTTTTGGCCACCACCACCTTACTGGATGCAGTCTTACCAAGGTTGGCCACAAGCTCCCTCATCGGCTTCAGCTCCACCACAGCAGCAGGCACATCTAGTTGAGTTTAACCCGTTTCAAGCCTACACAACGGAGTCTGTAGCAACACCTGCTGGAGCTGATTGGTTCATGGATTCCGGTGCGTCGTCTCATCTCGCCACCAACGCAGGTATACTCCAATCTACTCTTAAACATAACACCTCCGATTCTCTCGTCATTGTGGGAAACGGTTCTTCTATTCCAAAGTGCAAGCCATAGTGGTCCTCTTCGATTAGATCCCACACCAAACCTCTCTTGCTTAACAATGTTCTTGTTACACCGGATATTGTTAAAAATCGATTTCGTTCGCAAATTCACTACGGATAATTGGTGTTCGGTGGATTTTGACCCATTTGGTTTTACTGTGAAGGACCTTCAAACTCGGAAGGCTCTTCTCCGATGTGATAGCTCTGGCGACTTATATTCTGTTCCAGCATACATCAATAAAAAGGCTCCTGCTTCTACAGCTTTGTTAGCCGCTACCCCTGATCTTTGGCACAAGCGGCTAGGGCATTCCAACTCCTCTTCGCTTCATTCTATTTTTCGTTTAAATCCATCGTTATGTAATAAGGGAAAACTTTCGTCTTGTGAACCTTGCTTTCTTGGTAAATCATTGAAATTGCCTTTTCTTTCTTCACAATCGCTTGTTTCCAAACCTTTCGATATCATTCACTCTGATTTATGGACATCACCGGTTTTGAGCTTAAGTGGCATACGCTATTACATTCTATTTCTTGATCAATTTACTCACTATTTGTGGATTTATCCTCTTCGACGTAAGAGTGAAGTTCTCTCGAAATTCCTTCACTTCACAGCTTATGTCGAGACTCAGTTCTCCACAAAGATAAAGAACATTCAATGCGATAATGGTGGAGAATTCAATAACACCGAATTCCATCGTTATTGCAGTTCTCAGGGCATCTCAATCCGGTTCTCGTGTCCACACACCTCCCAGCAGAATGGCCGGTCCGAGAGAATGATTCGTACCATCAACAATACGGTACGGACTCTCTTGTTTCAGGCACGCCTCCCACAATCCTTTTGGGTCGAGGCTCTTCATACTGTTGTTCATATCCTCAACATCACTCCCTCCAAAGCCGTCCAAAATCAAATCCCACACATGCGTCTTTTTCACCAACAACCATCTTATGAGCATCTCCGTGTCTTCGGTTGTTTGTGCTTCCCCAATCTCAATCATTCAAACCTTCCAAAACTATCTCCTCGAACAACTCCATGCTTGTTTCTTGGGTATCCTTCACAACATCGAGGCTATCGTTGCATGGACTTGAAAACCAACAAGATCATTATCTCACGTCATGTTTATTTTGACGAAGAAAAGTTCCCGGGGAGCTGTTTCCTCTTTACCTTCCGATACGTATCACTTTCTTGATACCACTGATGAGCCTTCTCCTATTTTTCAATCCATCCTTCAGACTCCCTCTCGAAACACAGCCTCCCCACGGATCCCTTCTAGAGCTCAAGTACGTCCAACTAGGCCCGATCCCATGTTTAGAGCCCCGTCCACTATCCACACTCGAACAAAATCCGGTATCTCTAAACCCAAACAAATCCTTTCTCTTCTCGCCAAGACAAAATCTCCCATCCCTAGAAGCCATATTCATGCCTTGTCCGACCCGAACTGGAATCCCGCAATGACGGATGAACATGGTGCTATGATTAAGACTAAGACTTGGGATTTAGTACCTAGGCCTCCTAATGTCAATATTGTTCGCTCCATGTGGTTATTTAAGCATAAATATGATGCTGATGGGATCTTATCGAGACATAAAGCGAGGCTGGTGGCTAATGGTAAATCGCAAGAGGAAGGAGTCGATTTCACAGAAACGTTCAGTCCAGTTGTAAAACCGGCGACGATTCGGACTGTCCTCAATGTTGGTGTTGCTTTGGAATGGCCAATACATCAGTTGGACGTCAAAAACGCTTTTCTACAAGGCGATTTAGAGGAGACGGTTTATATGCACCAGCCACCAGGATTTGTTGACAAAAGCAAACCGAATTATGTTTGCAAGCTCAACAAGGCGATCTATGGTTTGAAACAAGCCCCACGTGCTTGGAACTCCAAGTTTTCTTCCTTTCTCAAACTGATGGGCTTTGTTCAAAGCAAAGCCGATACTTCGTTGTTTATTTTCAGGAACGGAAGAGACTTTGCGTATCTCCTCTTGTACGTCGACGATATTCTCCTCACAGCTTCCACGACCACACTTCTCCAACGAGTCATAGCGAAACTCAAGACAGCGTTTCCGATGACAGATATGGGACGATTACATCATTTCTTGGGCATCAAGGCAGAATTCAATAACAAAGGGCTCTTCTTGTCTCAGTCCAAATACGCAGAAGATGTCATTGCTCGTGCCGGGATGACGGAGTGCAAGCCCCTTGCCACTCCCGTGGATCTAAAGTCCAAGCTTTCGATCCATGATGGTGACTTACTCAAAGATCCGACGTTCTATAGACAACTCGCAGGTGCACTTCAGTATTTAACCTTGACAAGACCCGACATTTCATATGCCGTTCATCAGATTTGCTTGTACATGCATGCACCACGAGTCCCACATCTTCATGCTCTCAAACGCATTATACGATATCTCAAAGGGACGCTGGCTCATGGCATACAAATGGTACGGGGACAGATCGACACGTTAACTGCCTACTCCGACGCCGATTGGGCGGGTTGCCCCGACACTAGAAGATCAACGTCCGGTTATTGTGTGTTCCTAGGCCCGAATTTGGTCTCCTGGTCCTCTAAACGACAACCAACTCCCGCCAGGTCAAGTTCAGAGGCCGAATATAAAGGAGTAGCAAACACCGTAGCCGAACTCACTTGGATCCGCAATCTCATGATAGAGCTACATCGCCCGATAAAGAGTGCATCAATTGTCTACTGTGATAATATTGGTTCGGTTTACCTCTCCACCAACCCGGTTAAGCATCAAAGAACCAAGCACATAGAGCTGGATATCCACTTCGTGCGAGACAAGGTTGCTATCGGGGAGGTCCGAGTTCTTCACGTCCCAACCTCACTTCAATACGCGGATATATTCACAAAAGGCCTACCGACTTCGTTACATGACGAATTCCGTTCCAGCCTCACCGTCTTACCGCCGTCGAGACCGAGGGAGGGTGTTAGATAGTAAATATATTCCGTTACACTAATTTAGGAATTTGTTAATATTGTTGTACGGTTCTCGATTATAAGGAACCTCTCCTGATTCTTTGTAACAGTCAAGGCTATATAGCCATGTATCATGTTTTGTGAATAACTAAGGAAATCATTAAGCTTTCAGTTAGGTCAAAAGCTACAAACTCGATAATTTAAATTTCAAGGCACAAAAAAGCAATAATACATTTCGAAAACAATAACTAACAAGACTTTTTAGTTAACAAGAGCATTAACAAATTTAACATCCCCAACATTCACATGTGGTAGCATTGCGATATGTGTATGTTATTCGCGTCTCCCTCTCCTCCAATGATTTAATTTAGTTAATTACACCATTATTTACTTAAAGACTTTTTATGTGTATTATGTGCAATCATTAGGAATTATAGGGGATGATGTTGCATGCAAATACATGGCACGATGTTTGATTAAATAATTAACTTCGTTAAATACACTTAGTTGTTGATTTGGTATCAATAAATAAGCTTTTTAATCGGCAAGGGAATTGGTCTTGGTCTATTGGCATTCATAAGTCCACATGAGAGTTAAGACAACCAACACTATCTCACCCGGGATCGATCCCGAATGCTTACGTTTGTGTAATAATGACTAATTGATCGGTTATTTGTGGTTCAAATGTTGACAAAAAAATGGACTATAAACATTTTATAATTTACATGCAAAAATTAAACTCAAAGAAATCAACCAACAATTTTTAAAAATAAATTAAGAAAAAAAGACTTGTCATGGAGTGAGCAATGTACGTGCGCTCGTGCGTGTAATATTTTGTTAATATGTAAAAAATGGATTAGAATGTCGAAAGAGAAGTAATGGGGAAGATTGTAATCGGAACTTTTTAAAGATGATCAAAGTGAGAATAAAGAGAGACAAGTAAAAAGCAAAAGCTAACCACTTTCTCTCTTCCCGTGGAACTTCATGTTCATCCATCGCTACTCATTACTTTATTTTAAAATTTATCCTTTATTTTTTTGTGTTTTAATTTTTGTGATTTTATCAAAGCTTTAATACAGTATATGTCTATTCTCGATCCACTTTAATCACCCCTTTGCTTCACATTTGGATATCGAATTTCTCGATTTTAATTCCTTCTTTCTTTTCTTTTTTAATAGTATCATCGATTTTAACCTTTTTTTGTTTTATATTTATTTTGGGATCATCAACCACTTTTATCATCATATTTGTCATCCACAAATCATTTTACTTTGCACGTAACGGATACTTCTTCAACAATAAATACGTAGATTTTGTTTTTAAATTCTTTAGATTTACCATAGCTATGTGTTTCCATATTTAGAAGTGAAGTTGAGATGCATTATGGCATAAATATCTCAAGTATTATGACAATCTTTTTATTCAAATCATACAAAAAATTCATTTTTATTCAATTCTGTTTCGGAAAATGTAATAAAAATCATGCAAAAAATAACGTATTTTTTTTGAATAAACACAATATTTATTACAAGACATATAGTTACAAAATCAAAAACATATTTAGGAAATCACATGCAATTTCCTTTTTTTCCAACAATCACAAGTGATTAGCATTTTGAAAACAAAAACCTAAATAAAAAGTACCAAAACAAATAAAAGAGAGAAAAAAAGCTTCACAAGATCAAACCAGCAAAAGTGGTTTCATACACAGGAAGTTCATCTCCATACATATTATGATGATTATTATTATTATTATTATTTCCATCTAAATTAAGCTCAAACAAATCCGAACTCGAATCACTCACAACATCATCATCATCATCATCAACATCATAATCAACATCATAATCATTACTCTTAACCAAATTATTCTCATGGTTCTTACGATAATCTCTCAAAAACTCTCTCGCAATCTCTTCCACTGATCTTCTCCCTCCTTCTTCCACAACATTCTTCTTCACAGACTTTCTACTGAAATAATCTTCTTCTTCTTCTTCTTCAAGAAAATTTCTGCTTACTGGTACAATTACATTAACAGGAGAAAACCTAACACTTCTTTTGATACGGTCTGATGATTTCTCAGAGCTTTTGTTCATACAGGATCTCGTGAAAGAAGAAGCTGAAGAACACGTAGATGGGTTATAACCATTTGTTTTCTTAACGTAAACAGAGTCGTCGTGACTCATCTTCCTCGGATACCTTTTAACCGCCATTGAAGCTTGTTTTGAGTTATTACTAAACAACGAGTTTATGAAATTAACGATACGTACACCAGGCGAAGCTGGTGTTTTGGGTTTCTTCTGGCTCTTAGAAGATCTTCTGATTCTATTATCATCCAAATTCTCTTCGCATCTTGAGATCTTTGACGTGTCGGAGAAGTAATCGTGGTCTTTGGATGCCCTATTTGCTCTGTTTTGGTGAAACAGAGCTTTATTATCCTCTGTTTTTATTGGTTTTGGTTTAGATGGGCCGAAACATAACGGCCTAGAAGAAGACGATGATATTGTCTTCTTTGTATGAGTTAGTTCTGTGTCGGAAGATGAGAAGATGCTTGAGTTTGAATCAGAGGAAGACGATACAGAGCTGAAAATCCGATCTTGATGGAATCTACGGTCAGGAACAGAGGATCTGGTTACGCTCATGCTCTGTTTTTTGGAAGTGTTTATAGATCCGAGAAAAGATTGGGTTTTGTGGGGTTTGTGATCGATTGAATTGTAGATTTCGTCGAGTAGAGAAGAAGAGAATGATGGGTTTCTACATTGGGTTTTGGATTTATTCATTGTTTTGTGAAATTAAGACAAAAGAGAGATCGAGGAAGAAGAAGAGACAAAAGAAGAAAGAGATTGTGTCTCTTTAACTGTTTTTGTTTTTTGTTTTTATCGGAAGTTGTAGCGAGAAGAAGAGGAAGACGACGAATGATAAGAGAGAAAAGAGAGAGCGAGAGAGGAGTTATATATAGTGGCTATATTGGCGCGTGTTGTTCACGTATAATTGCCACGTGGAACACAGGGTCCACACAAGTGCATTTTTGTATGTAAATGCATCATTTACCTAATGTATTTTTGTCCGATTTAAACCATTTTATGTCATTTTCTTTCATAATGTGAAGAAAAGATGATTTTAAGATTTTGACTTTCATAATGAAGTTTTGTTATTTGGATTTATTTGTAGTTGCACTAACTCATAACAAATTTGCTCGATACAACAATACATAAAAGTATATATAAATATGTATGTTTAACTTTAAGCAAAGTCACCCACACATTTGTTCATTAGTTGTCTTGACAAGGACAGGTTAAGGAACTGTGCTTGTTGTGCGTCTTTTTCGATCTCACGTGTTTTCTTCCTTTCTTGTTCCTTCTTTGTTCCTCATTTCATATACACTTATTTTTTCTTGTTTCTATGATATTTCTCTGTCACACTTTGGCCGATGTTTTCATTTTTATATCTATTTCTCACTTAAGTCACATTCAGTTTCGAATAATCCGCTAAACCGTGAATCAAAATATTACAATTAACTAAGACGTGTAATTATTTGAGTTATTTTATTACTTTTACTTGACTCAAATTTGATTGAATGGATACAACTAGTGAGTTTTTGTGGAAGTGTGTGAGAAAACAGAAACTAAAGGCAAAGAAATCGCACGGGGAAGTCAGAGATTTAGCTACTCACGAAGAGACAATATGGTCTGACACACAAAAGAAGAAAGAAGCCACGTGAAACATTATTGTTTTTTTTTATTTTCTTTCTTTATATGGGACCCTCGCACGTGCGGAATCTACCCCCACACGCGTACGGCACTTGTTCTTTTCAGTTTTCACAGAAGGTATGGACCACTGTATCCTATAAGGTTGGGCCACGTGTCTCCTCTGAAGACTGAAAACTCACTGTTAATGTTTTTAGGTTGTAAGCTTGTAAGCTGCATTTTTGTTGTCCGGTCATTTTTAATCATCATCATATATCAACTATATACCTCACAAAGTATTATGTAATATCATTTTCAAATCTTTTATCCACTTGTATCCAATTTTTTAGAAATTGTATGAACATTTAATACAAAATTGTATTATTCTTCTCTTCTTATCTAAACAACTACATTACACATGTCCTCCCGTTTCTTTTGCATGATGGAATTTGTTAGACTAATGATCATAAGCTACTTGCAGAATTTATTTATTTTGTTACCGCAAGGAGACAATGTCCCAGTTTTTATTTTACCTTTGCAAAGATGCAGAGAATGATAGGTCAAGATTTTGCAAGTAACTCACATAATCTGATGACCAAACTAAACTCACATAAAACAGAGAAGTGAAATGTAGTACACAGTTTCTGCCGCATTCACTTAGAATTCAAGCGTTGTATGTCGACAAGCTGGTAAAGATCTCCTCGCCTTTGCTTATTCAACGGAAGGCTTGTTCTAAGATGGTTAAAAGCCCGAGTTTCAATCAACCGATTAAGCGATCAAAAACAGTATCATGTTCGGGTGATTACCTTCGCTGTTCAAGTATAGAGTAATCAATCTCTGCTATGATAATGTCCTCCTCATGCTCAGTCGTCGCTAGTACTTCTCCAAACTATCAACAAAATATATGTTCACGAGTTTAGTACTTAACTAAAAGCTTCATATTATCAACCAAGAAACACATACAAGTTTTAGTGCTTACAGGACCGACAAGTGTAGAGTGACCCCAAGCAATGTAGCTAGCTCCTAAATCTCTGGCTGGTGAGCAAGTCGCGACATACAACTGAAGAAAAGTATCACACAGAGTTCTATCAACTTGTATCGAAGAAAAATAATTGTATTGCAATAGTCAAGAACGTTTAACTTGGTTTCATGTACCTGATTATCCGTAGCCCTGAAACGGGGACAACAAGACAAGATCGAATGATTCACCCGTGATTAACTAAGGAAAGGAAGTTTTTCAGAAGGTATTAGACTGAGAATTGTACCTAGCTCTTTGTAGTAATTCCCAATGCAGCGGTCCGGTTGTCATGTTAAAGGCTCCTGGGTAACACAATAGATGAGCCCCTAAAAATAAATAGAACAAACATGTATACAACGAGGTTCTTTAGAACGCAAATGGACTCGGAAAATAGGAAACTATAAATCCATTTGGATAAATGCATTGCATATAAATAATATAAATGATTAACCTCTTGCAGCATATATCATAGCTAACTCCTGGAATCTGATATCATAGCATATGCCTATTCCAATACGCCCAACGTCTGCAACAACCAACAAAACGTTCATCGTCATGTGTTGCAATACACTAGAGGAGGTGTGTTTTTGGAGATTAATAATCCTAAATCCTAGCTAAGCCAGTTATCTTATTATATGCTAGAACAATAAGTTTCATGTAACTGAAACCTGTGTCAACAATGGTTGGTGTGTCTCCAGCAGTAAAAGTATTCGATTCCTTAAACGTAATCTTCCCAGGGATATCAATATCAAACAAATGCATCTATAAGGCAAAAGTCCAAACAAACTTTTTAGAGTAGAAACAATCAAGAACAAGATGTTATGAAGCATGCACATAAGAAAGTTAAGTTCTTTGATGAAAAAGAACTAAACCTTGCGATGCTTAGCTTTTAGCTCTCCATTGGAACCAAAGACACAACAAGTGTTGTACAATCTACCACCAGATATTTCAGGTATAGAGCCACCAATGATTGTGATCTTGAGACGCTTAGAGACTTGAGAAAGCATAGTTGTCGAAGGAGAAGCATCACCACCACAATCAATGTCTTCTGAATTAACAAGGAAACTATCATTGGAATAAGGAATGTTCCAAATCTCCTGACAAACACAAAAATTCATTGATCATAAACAGAACACTGATGATTGTGAGTTATAAATAAGGTAAGAAGAAGAAGAAGAAAGCTGACGGGTAAGAGAACAAGCTTAGCTCCTTTGGAAGCAGCTTCTTCAATGGCGTTTTTCGCGTGAGAGATGTTTCTCTCTTTGTCAGGTGTCACTGATAGCTGACACAATCCGATTTTGAACTGTAATTTTTCAACATGCAAACTAAAATATCAAATCAAAATCACGAAAAGGAATCGAGTAAGAGAGAGAGAGAGAGAGAGAGCTGACTTTAGTCAACGGAGAGGATTGGAGAGGAAGAGAAGAAGGAACTAAGGCTTGTTCGGGCTTGAAGGAAGATGCCATTAAGGAAGAGATGGAGATTGATCTTAGTGATGATTTAGGGTTTAGGAGATTTTTCGATTTGAAGAGTGAAGATGAAACTGTTGTAATGGGCCTAATTAGTCTTTCATTAAAAAGCCCATAAAAGCCCATATTGATATAAATGGGCTACATATCCAATTTTACAGTTTTCGCGAAGAAAAAAAACAGAACGATCAAGACGCTTCTCGAAACAATACAAGAAACGCTTTCCTTTCTCTCTCTCATCTCTCTACATCTCTCTAGAAAATTCCATCTCAGCTCCTATTTAAATCCCCACATAGCTCAAACCAATCTCCATCGATCAAAACCAACAAAGAAACCAAAGAATCAAGAAAGCAACGAAATTACAAAGCAAATGGATTTGGGAAGGTTTCCAATAATCTCAATCCTCGAAGACATGCTTCAAGTCCCCGAAGAACACTACAACGACAAGACAACCAACACTCCTTCAAGAGCTTACATGCGCGACGCGAAGGCAATGGCGTCTACGCCTGCTGACGTCACCGAGCACCCTAACGCATACGTGTTCGTTATAGACATGCCTGGAATCAAAGGAGACGAGATCAAGGTTCAGGTGGAGAACGAGAACGTTCTCGTTATTAGCGGAGAGAGACAGAGAGAGAACAATGAAGGTGTTAAGTATGTTAGGATGGAGAGGAGGATTGGTAAGTTTATGAGGAAGTTTATGTTGCCTGAGAATGCTGATTTAGACAAGATCTCTGCTGTCTGTAATGACGGTGTCTTGAAAGTTACTGTCGAGAAACTTCCTCCTCCTCAGCCTAAGAAACCAAAGACTATTCAAGTCCAAGTTGCTTGATCAGTTTCTGAGTTGTGGTTGTTTGAGAATAAGAGCGAGTGACTGTGTGTTTTAAGATTATGTGAAAGTTATGTGGCATTTATAATAAAAATTTGAGTTTGGAAATATTAAACCTGTATTGTCTTATTTAAAGACAAAATTGAGTGGAGGCAAATAAAATAATCAAATAAAATAAAGAAAACAAAGTGTGGGACCAAAAGTCTACATCGGCCACCTAAATGTTTCGCCATAGAAAAGATCACTAAAATATCCGATACTTCCTTTGCGTGTTCACACTGCTTTTCTCTTCTTCTCGTAACAATCATTTGAGATATTGTATTTTAATAATACATTATTCGGTTCTTGTATAAGATATGTGTCTGAACGCGTCCACTCCACAAGTGTATTAGAAATAACGTTTACAAAATGTTGTTGACAATATAAAAAAGATTGGTGGAGAGAGTTGTCTATATCTAAGCTATGCTTTTTCCCAACACTAACATTAATATCTATCAGAGAGAATCATACGTGTATCTTTCTAAGTCATGTTAATTACAATATAGTGATAACAATTAAAATAGTAAAAACTTTTGTAAGAAAAATTGCATTTCTAACAAAAGCAGGAAACACGCAGTTCATAATAAAATTATAAAAATAAATTGTTGGTTCCATCGTCATTATATAAGTTCAGTTATTAAAAAAAGGGAAAATCACAAAACTACACCATTTGAATTATATTTCACAAAACTACACCATTTCCAAAATACTTCACAAAACTACACCTAAACACTCAAAATTAAATCTAAATAAACCCTATCCAAACAATCCTACCCCCTTAATACTATATCCTAAACACTAATTAGCGAACCCAAATGAAAATATTTTAATTTTGGTAATTTTTTAAAGGTTAAATCAAGCTTTCAAAATTTTGAAAGGGTGTAAATATGTGAGAAATTCACATAACTACACCAAAAGCTCCCTTCTTTTACAACTTTACATCCAATTTAAAATTTTCACAACACTACACCTCCTTCATCTGTAAAAAGACTTCATTACCCTTATTTAATTAGGTTTTTGTTTTCTTCTTTTGTCAATAGAGAACACGAAGAAGCTGAAGAAGAAGAAGGAGACAGCCGATAATCGCTGATATTCAGACGACGATCTCGAAATCTGGAAGCATCTTCTCCGTCGCAGTCGTCGGTACGAGCTTCTCCGATCACGAATTTGCCTTCTTCTTATATATCTGAAACTATTTTCACATACAAAGATCTTATAGATCTTGTAGATCTTATAGATTTGTAGATCTACAAGATCTTGTAGATCTTATAGATAGAGAAGACAAATAAGCCTAAGAAGAAGAATAGCTTCACATACGAAGATCTAAGATCTGAAACTATTTTCTCAAATTTATAATTAAAGGTAATTACTCCTCCTTTTCATGGATTCTCCATTTTAATGAAATAAATTGAATAATTAAGAAATTGATAATTAAGAGATTAGGCGTATGAGCAGAAACTTGGATTAGGTTCAAGAGCATTTGTTGTCATACCTTTTTGATATATTATAAATTTCACAATCTACTATTATAAGTATTATAAGCTGAACCATTGTCTGATGTTGATAAGTAGTATTATAAGTATTATTGTTGATGTTGAACCATTATTCTCTACAGGGCACATGCTTTAAACGAAGATATAGAAGACGAAGTTTCAAATACGACAATCTCTAAGATCTGAAAGTAGCTTCTCAAATTTATAATTAAAGGTAATTACTCCTACTTTTCACGGTTTCTCCATGTGAATGAAATAGATTGAATAATTAAGAGATTAGGAGTATGAGCAGAAGCTTAGATTAGGTTCAATAGCATTTTTTGTCATACCTTTTGATATATTATAAATTTCACAATCCTACTATTATAAGTATTATAAGTTGAACTATTGTTTGATGTTGATAAGTAGTATTATAAGTACTATTGTTGATGCTGAACCATTATTCTCTACATGGCAGATGATTGATCTCTACTGTGTTTGTGGGCAGTGGAAGTCAACAAATTCTTCTTGGGAATTTGTTATTGATGTTGATAGATGTGATTCTCTTACCTCCATCAACCAAGATATGTCTTATGGAGACTAGTTGTGTAGCTGCAATTTGATTTATTTTCACCATTTATGTGGTTTCATTCAATTTTTAATGCAAGACTTGTCATAATATACTAGTAAGACTTTCAAATGATTCAGATGTTATAACACTTATAACACTTATAATAAATGTTATAAATTCTATTAGATTAATGTCTTTTACTTTCCACGTGTACATGTTTGTTACCCTATTTAATGCAAGACATTATAAAGATACTAGTAAGACTTCCAAATGATTCGATTTTATAACACTTATAACACTTATAACACTTATAATAAATGTTATAAATTCCATTAGCTTCTTGTCTTTTACTTTCCAGTGTACATGTTTGTTGCCTCTATTTAATGCAAGACTTGTCATAAGATACTCGTAAAAAGAGATGAATGCGTAGAGGAAACCGCCGTCGAAGAGAAACTCTAGATCTTTTGATATTTTACGATATGGGCTCCGTTTATTATAAATATTATAAGTGTTATAATTCATTCTATCGTTTTAAAATGGGCTCCGTTTATTATAAGTGTTATAAGTGTTATAAATATTATAACGTTTGTTGTTTTTTTGTAATAAGTGTTATAGAACAAACTTCTCAAAAATATCAGATAAATGTTATAAGTGTTATAAGTGTTATAAACCAACAATTGTTGAGATTTCAAAAAAATTCAGACCTAATCAAGAGAAAGCTCGGACATCGGATAAATGTTAAGATTTCAAAAAAATATTTGATGCTAGTTTCTTCCTCAACTTCGATATCTTCGCATCCTCGAGCTTCAATAAGTAAGAGATCCTCATAGCAATGCGTTCCAAGAGTTTCGGGGACACAATTTCGAATGCATCCGACAAACCTATCATATTCAAAAAACAAAAAAAAATACATTAAGTCAATACGCCAAAAATATGTGGAAACAATTGAATCATTAAGTCACCAATGACTATTATATACGGTGATGTATCATAACTATCATATATAGTTTAATCGTTAAGTCAAGTTAGGTTCGAATTACACTTTATAACTAATACTTTATGATCTCGTTTTGATTTTATACAACTTGTGCTTTATAATACTTATAACACTCATAACACTTGTCATTAAAACGTTGTAACATATTACGGTGAAACAATTGAGTCATTAACACACACAAACTATCAATTTAAGGTATTATTCTCTTTATAACATTTATAACATTTTTACCTCTTTCTTGTTTCTCTCTTCCAAAAGATTATGGATGTTATCAATCCTAATGGTTAAGTGGTAACAATATTGATAAGGATATCTAGTTTTTCATTAACTAAATCTGCAATAATACGCAAAAAGTAAAATCCATTAAAACACATCAATTACTAAATGAGAAATCACTTATGTATCACTAATAACTCTTATAACTGAATAAAAAATCCATTAAACACATCAATCATGCTTTGAAGCGAGATCGAGAAGATGAAGCTAAGGTGAGATCTAGACGATGTAGCTACGGCGAGATCCGGATCTAAACGACGATGAAGAAGACGACGAGATCTAGATTATGAAGGCGAGATCCAGATCTAGACGACGGTGAAGAGACGGAGAGATCTAGATTATTAATGTGAGATTCAGATCCAGATCTAGACGGCGAGATCGATACGGCGACGATGAAACGATGGAGAAATCGAGATCGAGATAGAAATTGAGAAGAAGAAGAAGAAGAAGAAGAAGAAGAAGAAGAAGAAGAAAAAGAAGAAGAAGAAGAAGAAGAATAATACATAGGAAGAAGAAGAAAAATACAGAGGAAGAAAAAGAGGAAGAAGAAGAAGAAGAATACATAGGGTAATATTGTCTTTTTGATTATGAAAGAGGTGTAGAATTAAAAAGTCACTTTCAGAAGGTGTAGTTTTGTGAATTCACTTTCAAAAGGTGTAGTTTTGTGATTGTCCCTAAATATGTGAAAATATTAAATTAGGAGTAGTTTTGTGAAAAAAGGGTTGAAAGGGTGTAGATTTGTGAATTCCTCGTAAAAAAACGTTTTCACACACAATGCTTCCAAATTCGAATCTCTTTCTAGCAAAAAAATTAAGTCTACTTTTTCTGTCATGCTGTATAAATTAGAATTAGAACTAAAGAATTTAAAACAAGAATAAAAGAGTAAATTAATTAAAAACAATATCGGAAAAGAAAAAGAGGAGAGGCGTATAAAGTCAACTTGCGTGTTCACACTATATGCCACAAAGGTTCTTCTCACCTCAAAAATCTGTCCAGATTTCTATTTATGAACCTCAAAAAAAATTATCTTCTTCACTCAAAATTAAAATTACCTTTTTTTCTTCCTTTCTCAAACGCAACTCATAGAAACGTGAAAGAACACGGCTTCGATGAAAGCCGCCCCCGCCGCCGTTTACCAGAGACGATTCGACGGAGACGAAGACGAGGAAGAAGAAGAAGTCTGTAATGTCTTTGACGGAGAGGTAGAGAGCAAGACGACTTCCAATAGAATCAACGACACGAAAGAGCTAAAGGGTTTCTTCACTTCCTTGCTTTTGATGGAAGAGCACGAGAAGCAAGACCAGGAAGCTCGTAACGCCGATTCTCGCCGAGAAATGTCTGATTTTCAGTCTAATTATCGGAAAAGAGCGAGAACCATGTCCGATTATTACACCGATCTCAACGATTACTACGCCGACGGTGAGAAAAGCGGAGATATTAAACAGAAGAAGTCACGCGTCTCACGCGCCGTCGCTTCCGTTTCTGCTGCTGTTGCGATTGAGTCATCGGAAATGGAGGCGGAGAGCAGTGAGATAACCGGATCCGGTTCGGTTCGCGGTTCGGGTCAGCAGAGACGGTTATGGGTCAAGGATCGGAGCAGAGCTTGGTGGGACGAGTGTAGCAGATCGGATTATCCAGAAGCCGATTTCAAAAAAGCGTTTCGAATGTCGAAATCCACGTTCGAATTGATCTGCGACGAGCTCAATTCCGCGGTTGCGAAAGAAGACACCGCGCTTAGAAACGCGATTCCTGTGCGGCAGAGAGTCGCGGTTTGCATATGGAGATTAGCCACAGGGGAGCCACTACGCCTCGTCTCCAAGAAATTCGGTTTAGGTATCTCCACTTGCCACAAGCTCGTTCTTGAGGTATGTAAAGCCATTAAAGATGTTCTAATGCCCAAATACCTTCAATGGCCTGATGATGAGTCACTTAGAAACATTAGAGAAAGGTTCGAATCGGTTTCGGGTATACCAAACATTGTTGGATCAATGTACACTACTCACATTCCTATCATAGCTCCTAAGATCAGTGTAGCTGCTTATTTCAACAAAAGGCATACAGAGAGGAACCAGAAGACTTCGTATTCGATCACGATTCAAGCCGTTGTTAACCCGAACGGGGTTTTCACAGACTTGTGTATAGGATGGCCCGGTTCGATGCCTGATGATCAGGTGTTGGAGAAGTCGTTGTTATACCAAAGAGCTAACAATGGTGGTCTTTTGAAAGGGATGTGGGTAGCCGGTGGACCGGGTCACCCGTTATTGGACTGGGTCTTGGTTCCGTACACGCAACAGAACTTGACGTGGACGCAGCACGCTTTCAACGAGAAGATGAGTGATGTGCAGAGAGTGGCTAAAGAGGCGTTTGGGAGGTTAAAAGGACGGTGGGCTTGTCTGCAGAAACGTACCGAAGTGAAACTGCAGGATCTGCCTACGGTTTTAGGCGCGTGCTGCGTGCTTCACAACATATGTGAAATCAGAGAAGAGAAGATGGAACCAGAGCTTATGGTTGAAGTGGTTGATGATGAGGTTATGCCTGAAAACGCTTTGAGATCGGTTAATGCGATGAAGGCAAGAGATACTATCTCGCATAATCTGTTGCATCATGGCCTCGCGGGTACTTCTTTCTTGTAGAAAGAAGACTAATGGAAATGTATTTTTAGTTTCCTCTTATAAGATATAAACTGAAAACTTACTTTGATTCTTTGGTTTATGCATATTGTTATTCTGAGGCTACATTATCTACTAATAATAACAAAATGAAAAAAGACTTAAGGGGTGTGTTATGTAAAGGTGTCTTTATAAAATTGTATTCTTTCGTTGTAAAAATGTTTTTAGGGGAAATTGAAAAATAAGGATGTTTTTTTTGAAATTTGTCCATCTACACCTTTTTATTTTATTTTTGTCCATCTATGACTATTTTTAATTAAAATCCTATTTTACCCTTTTAATATATTTTATTTTTTAAAAATATGGCAATATATTTGTATTTTATTTTAAAATCTTGAAAACAAATATTTTTTTTGTAATTATCTTAATTTAAATAGCTAATATATAAAAGGAAAAGCCTTCATGTATAATCTTATTTTCTTCTTCTTTATTCTAGTTTTTTTCTCTATTTAACTACAAAACTTTCACAACCTTCACGCATACAAAAAAATCAACAAAAGCTTCACTCTCTCAATCAAATTGCTTTGGTTAAGTATTTATATTGTTATTATTATTCTATGTGTATAACTTTTGATATGTTTCTTAACCAATCTTTACTTTTGCATCTTAATTTTTTTCCTAGTGTCGTTGTTTTTTTTGACGTGATTTAGAGTCTTTACATAATATATTTTTTGTTAAGTACATTAATATTTTGATTGTATTGTTAATTGGTTTCTTATAGGTATGGAAAACGCATATCCTAAACGCTATTTTCAATATGGGAAAGAGCCACAAGTCAAAAAAATAAACAACAGTTGTAGAATGAATATTCTGAACAAATTGGCGAAAGCACTACCAACAGAGTATAATGACGTGAAAAGTGATCCAGTTTTTGCACAAGTTTTTGCGATACACGAAAACGGTTTACGATATTCAGCTCGTTTGATACATAGCATCATGTGTAGGCAATTAAAAACAGCTAAAGTACATGAGTTATGGTTTGTGTTTGGAGGGAAGCCACTCAGATTTTCCTTGCAAGAGTTTCATGCAGTTACTGGTTTCAATTGTATTAACAAAGGAAGTCATGATTCAGAGAGCTGGAAAGATGATGGTGGGTTTTGGAGTAAAATTTTGAAGTCAAAGAAAAATATAAGCATAAAACAACTCACAACGGATGATCATCTTATAGAAGTTCGAAAATGGGAACTTGTGGACAGAAAACGTTTAGTGTATGTTTGTGTGATAGCCGGATTGATAATGGCCAAGAGTGAGACTAAACATATCCCACATTCATACATCAAGATGGTAATGGATCTTTATAAGGTACGACAATATCCTTGGGGTTTAAGAGCTTTTGAACATCTTTGTGATTCAATAATCAAAACAAGGGAAGATTTAAAAAATAAAAGCAATAGCTATGTTTTGGATGGATTCTCATATGCCTTTCAAATATGGGTTATGGAAGCAATTCCACTTATTGGAAAATTGTTGGGTCAAAAGATCAACAATGAACTTACGGAAGGACCTCGATGTTCTAATTGGAAAGGTGCTGCAAAGATATCATACGAAGACATCATCATACTAGAAAACACATTTCAAGCAAAGGTTTGTTTAACCCCTCAATTTAAAGTTTAATAAGAAAAAGGAAATTAAGACATATAAAAACTTATTATTATTATTTTGCATCGAGTATTATATTTGAAGTACTAACAATTTTTAATTTTTTTGTAGGATGATGTTTATCCATATATTTCTATAACAGGAAGTTTTGATGTTTGTGAGTCTGCTAGTTATGTTTGGTCCAATGAGTTTAAAGATAATCAAGTGGATAAACTGAACTTCATGATTATTTCGCATAATGACTTTAGTTCTTATATGTGGGAATGTGTAGAAGATGATGAATTAGAAGTTGAAAATGAAGTAGTATTAGAAGGTGACAATGATGTCTCGACTCATGGAAATGATGAAATTGGTCAAGGTTGTGGTTTGAAAAGGAGTAGGGATAAGAAATCCGATCACGGTTCTGAGATTCGTAAAAAAAAATTGCTTTGCCAGCGGTCGGCAACAACAAATGGTGCTCTTGACGATAAAATGAAGTCTTTTCTTACAGAATTGGTTAAATCTTTTTTCTCTAGTTTTGAGATTAACGTTCTTGAAAGATTGAAGAAGATAGAGGAAGAGATCTTGCAACTAAAAAATAAAATGCCGCCAACTTTATCTAATCCAACAGAGGGAATAAAAAACCCTATGGTACGTAATCAGTAAATTTATCTATTTTTTTTGTTATATCAAATTTTAATGTATTTGTTTATATTTTTTATTGGTAGGACGAAAAATTCTCACATGACGACGTTTTAAAATCTTGTGATATAGATCTTAATTTCAATACACAAGAAGATTTACTCAATTCTATGGGTCATCTACCACAACAAACCCAAGTTTCGGGCTTTGATCCTTCACAAGGTTTATTTCATGAAGATGTACATTTGCGACCAATCAAAAGTGAAAACAATTCCGAATTTTATGAGAAGAATGCTGGCAAAAACGACAAAGATGCAATATTGGTGTTTGTTTCTGATGAAAGATGGGATCGATTTCAACAATGGAGTATGAGACATGAGTAAGTCATTTAACTAATTTAGCTTAAATTATTAATATAATACATCAAAATAATTCATATACTATGTTTTTAGAAACTTAAATCTCGGTCCAAGTGTTATTGGTGAAAAGTTACTCAACCGAGTAATAGTAAAATGTGGAAATAAAGGAGTGAAAACATGGCTTGGCAATGAGGTGTGTTCTAAGACTTTTTAATATATGATTCATTTTTTTGTATTTTTAAAATTGTTCTTTGACGACTTAATCTTTCGGAAATGGATGCTATCATGTACTTGTTTCGAGAGAAAACACCTTAGGCCGTTTAAAACAACAACGTGTTTGGTTTCATGAATTGTATGTTTAGCATGAAAGTAAAAAACCAATATCGAAGTATAAAAAAGATAAAGGCAGTCACAAATGGGATGATGCAATTCTAGCTTACGCTAATGGTGATTTACCTTCTCACGGTAAAACTGGGAAAATATGGGGTTCAGATTTTGACAGAATTTACGCTCCGGTCTTTGTCAATGATAATCATTGGATTTCGATATGCATCAACTTTGTTCAAAGGACAATCGAAGTGTTCGATTGTTATGGTAACAACAACAAGAGGTATGTCGAGCCATTTGCAATTTCGATTCCTCGCATTTTGAAGGAAATTCACACAAAATCGGAAAGTAGAAATATGAAACTAACGCCATATTCTATTATAAATGTGAGGGTGCCGAATGGAATTAATAAATCAAATAGTGATTGTGGGGTATACGCGCTCAAATACATTGAATGTCATTTGCTAAATTTAAACATGGATTTGCTAAACTCTCAGCACGAAGCCTTCATTGACAAACATTCTCTATGCAACGAATACACCATAATTTCTTATCAGACTTAGTAACCCTGTAGTCGAATTTATTCTTCATCGCACATATTTCGAGAGTCGCTTGTAAAACTTCCTTGCTTTTGAAGTGTTGCCCCTTCTTTACCAATGAATCTGATAACTTTGGTTTGACATCATCATGAATTTTGTCATCACGAGAGCTTTTGAAAAAATCTTCATTAAGTTTATTCTTCACAAAATCATCATCGTCTTCGTCACTTGAATTAAAAGGATCTTTGTTCAAATCAATATTACTTTGATTTCCTCGATCGACAACGTTAGCTTTAAAAGTCACACACAACCTTATCGTGCTCTTCTTTTTAAAATAACAAACGAAATTATTAAGTTGTCGATCATTCACCATAACAACCGGAGGAGAATCAATGCTTAGATCAGTAGGTAAATAACTGAATTCCACACTGAAAATATTTTTTTCTATCTCATAGTCTTCAAAAACCATCATCTTAAGCTCTTCAAGACTTGTAGTAGATTGCAAATTAAGTAATCTTCCACGCTTTTCTTCATCAACAATAATTCTCCACTCTTTCTTTTCGATTAGTCTCCATACACCACATGTTACATAAATTTGCAATGAATTCATCTTTGATGCACAATCAAAACGAGTAAAATTTTGGTTATCTTTTTAAAACGTTTTTTTGGGATTACATATGTATAAACTAATTAGAATACATATTATATAGCTTATAGAACATAATCTAATAATATCTTTTTAGATTTGAAAAGTTGTTAAGATTTTCTTTTTTATATTTATCTATAATTATGGCTCCATAGAATTCATTTTCTACGCTTTATAGAACGTAAGAGAAAATATAGAATACATATTCTAGATGACCTAGAACATAATAAAAAATTTAGAACGCATATTCTATCTTCAATAGAACACATGGTAAATGATAGATTACGTATTCTAAAAAATATAGACCGTAAGGTTAACTTTAGATTTTGTTTTCTAAATATTATAGAATAAAAAGCATATTTGTATTCTACAAGTCGTAGAACATGTACAATATTTAGAATATATACAATATATAGAATACGTAATCTAAACTTAATAGATCATATACAACTTATAGATTACGTAATCTAAATATCGTAGAACATATACAATTTGCAGAATACGTAATCTACAGTATAGAATATGTATTCTAAACGCTATAGAACAAAATTTAAAATTGAATTTTGGAAAATATTCGACAATTTTGTTTCTCATCATATGTTCTTCGTTCTTTTTCGTTCACGTATTTTTCAACTTGTATTTAAAAATTTGTCTAAAACTAATAAAAGGGTATTTTAGGAAGAAAATACATTTTACAAAAAAAGGTATAGATGGACAAATTTCAAAAAAAATATCCTTGTTTTTCAATTTCCCCATGTTTTTATAAAGTTGTATTCTTTCGTTTATTTACATAATCGTTTTACAAAAGTCATGTCTTTTAATCGTGACTTTTGATCATGTCTTTTGATTATTATAAATATAGATTTGTTGAGATTTCTTTATTGTTCGAGGGGTGTGTTGGGTGTGTTATGTAAATGTGTCTTTATAAAATTGTATTTTTTCGTTGTAAATGTGTCTTTATAAAGTTGTATTCTTTCGTTTATTTACATAATCGTTTTACAAAACTCATGTCTTTTAATCGTGATTTTTGATCATGTCTTTTGATTATCATAAATAGAGATTTGTTGAAATTTCTTTATTGAAATTTCGTAGGGGTGTGTTCCATAAAGTTGTCTTTATAAACTCGTAAATATGTCTTTACAAATTCGTAAATGTGTCTTTACAAACTCGTAAATGTGTCTTTACAAACTCGTAAACGTGTCTTTACAAACTCGTAAAAGTGTCTTTACAAACTCGTGTTGTTTCGTCGAAAAGGTGTCTTCCAAAAGGTGTCTTTTGATTATTATATATATGTCGTATGACTACTTCCAAATCATTTTTTTAAAGTTTCTAAAATTTTAAAGACGAAGAAGAAAACTTTATGGTATGATCTTAAACCTCATTTAGTATATTTATTTCTCGTTTTTCATTATTGTTTGTAGATCTACTAATAATAACAAAATGAAAAAGACTCAAGGGGTGTGTTGTAAAAGTGTCTTTATAAAGTTGTATTCATTCGTTTATTTACATAACCGTTTTACAAAAGTCATGTCTTTTAATCGTGACTTTTGATCATGTCTTTTGATTATTATAAATAGAGATTTGTTGAGATTTCTTTATTGAAATTTCGTAGGGATGTGTTCCATAAAGTTGTCTTTACAAACTCGTAAATATGTCTTTACAAATTCGTAAATGTGTCTTTACAAACTCGTAAATGTGTCTTTACAAACTCGTAAAGGTGTCCATACAAACTCGTAAAGGTGTCCATACAAACTCGTAAAAGTGTCTTTACAAACTCGTGTTGTTTCGTCGAAAAGGTGTATTCCTAAATGTGTCTTTTAATTATTATATATATGTCGTATGACTACTTCCAAATCATTTTTTTTAAGTTTCTAAAATTTTAAAGACGAAGAAGAAAACCTTATGGTATGATCTTAAACCTCATTTAGTATATTTATTTATCGTTTTTCATTATTGTTTGTAGATTATTATTTATCCTTTTTTATTTTCTTTATTTCGATTTCTTGATTTATTACTTATCATTATTTTTTTGGTAGTGTGGTGTGTATATTATTTGTAAGATTTAGTTTTGTGAATTTAGAATTTAGTTTAAGAAATTTTAAGCTAATTTAATATTTATGGTATTTTTGTAACTACTTCCAAATCATTTTTTTAAGTTTCTAAAATTTTAAAGACGAAGAAGAAAACCTTATGATATGATCTTAAACTTCATTTTGTATATTTATTTTTTATTTTTCACTATTGTTTGTAGATTATTATTTATCCTTTTTTATTTTCCTTATTTCGATTTCTTGATTTGTTACTTATCATTATTTTTTGGGAGTTTGGTGTGTATTTTATTTGTAAGATTTAGTTTTGAGACTTTATAATTTAGTTTAAGAAATATTAAGTTAATTTAATATTTATGGTATTTTTGTAAAAAAAGTTTTTTCAACGGTGTTCAAAGAAAAAAAAAAAGAATCATGTTAGTTTATTAGTGAATTGCCCAATTTTTAATGTGTGTTTCCTTAAATGGGGGTCTAACTTAAGGTAATGAAAAATTAAAACATCTTATCTTAATCAATTCATAACTATTTTTCTTAATCATGTTGGCATGCAATAAACATTGATTTTGTTTTGGTTTATTCATAAAAATGAAATTCGATTTTCGATTGTTATCTATGTATATCTATTGTGGCAGGGTCTCTGATTTTGTAATTGCAAACTCTGACCCCTTAATCCATGCGTAAAGATATTTCTAAACTCACTCAATAATATCGCATTTCTCACTTTTTTCGCGCTTATTGTTTTCGTTGTAATTTTTTCATATGGACAGACAACAAAAGAGTCGAAAATGCATAGATTTTAATCATATAATTTTTTTGATAAAAAATTTAAAGTAAAATTCCAATAAATTTAACAAAACTTAATAATTTTGATGACAATTACCAAAAATACCATTAAAAATTATTTTCTATAGATGTATTCACATATAGAGTATTAATATAAAAAGGTTTTATTTTAGTTTAAAATCTTAAAAATTAAACCCTAAATCCTCAAAAGTAAATCTTACCTACTTCAAAATTAAATTTTAAACGTTAAATAGTTAAACCAAATGAAAAATGATCGTCGTCTTGTTTGTTTTGTTGAAAACAAAGATTTTTGATATCTTACTAACGCAATTTGATAAAACGATTTAAAATATGAGTAAGTGTCGAGTATTCTTAACATTTTTATTTGTAGTAAAGAAAAATGATGTAGGATTTTTTTAAAAAAAAAATTGTGACAACAATTTTGAAGTTAAAAATATTGTTACGAGGTTTGTAAGTTTGTGATTGAGTTTTATTTAAATCTAATTGCAAGTTTTACACTTTTAAAATAAGCGATGTATATAGAATATTGAAATTATAATGATTATGGATTATCTAATATATATAAATAAATATACTAATTAGTTTAGATTTATGAATTTTAAAAAAATATTTTACGTATTCTAGCTCCTATGCGATATCAGCTCCCATGCGATACTGCACGGGTACTTACCCAGTATATAATAGTTATATATACTTATATAGACACACATACTATACAAATTCAGTCACTTTTGATAAGTATTAAACAAGATTGTATGATAATAGTTCAATGAAATTTTCATTTTCGGGTGGTTTTGGAATGTGAAACCAACAAGGCTGGTTTTACCGTCAGACTTTTGTTTTGTAAGGAAAGATTATAAATAGGCCTGTTAACGAAACATGCCCAAACTAAACCGTCAGACTTGAGAATAACAAAAAAAGGAAAGGACAATATCGTCAACCAAAAAAAAGGAAAAAGGAAAAATTAAGGTGATGATTGTTTATATAGTTTTTGGTTTGGGTTTTCAGATTTTAGTTTTTTGTTTTGGTTTTTTGATTTTTTGTTTTAGATTTTTGTGTTAATAAAAACCAAAAACCTAAAAGAACTAGTTTCTGGTTTTTTAAAAAAAATAACATAAGTGGGTTAAAAACTTGTTTCTCTATTTATTAAGATGCTTTAGAATCTAAAAACTTGATTGTTTGTATTTGATCGAAAACAGTTTTTTAAAAACATATTTTGAAAATTTGATTGGTGATTAAAATAGTTTTTGAGAAACAAAAACCAAAAACCATTTAAAAACTATAAAACAATCAACACCTAAAATCAAGTTAATTACCGAAAAAAGGAAAAAGGACAATATCGTCAAACAAAAAAAAAAGGAAAAAATGTTGTGAACCATTCGGTTCAATACGAAATGAATGACAGAACTGGTCGCAAAGCGATAGAGTTCATCGGCCATTTATTATATCTATTAGGGTTCACATATTTTGTATTCCTATATAAAAACCTTTGACTTAATGAATAATAACACAACTTTCATTCATCAGTTTACAACACGTTATCAGCACGAAACCCTAGCCGTCTGAGCAATTCCCTAATCTTAGGAAAAAAAAATCGCAAAACACTATTCACCGTAAACACTATTCACCGCGAAAACACTGTTCATCGTAAAAACACTATTCATCGCGAAAACACTATTCACCGCGAAAACACTATTCACTGCGACACTATTCATCGCTACACTATTCATCACTATTGTTCATTGGTACTATTCGTGAATTACCGAGGTCTTTAGCTCCCGGTCCTAATCAAATTCAGAAATCAATCGGTGAACAAGGTAAAAACACAACAAATCTATTTTTTTTGTTTAGATCTATTTATTAAATATATTAAAACCATATACATATAACCGATATGTACATGTTTTAGCTAGATCTATATTTTATGAACACATCATGTTTTATTAATCAATATTTAAAAAAAAAAAAAAAAAAAGTTATGCACAAGTTTTACGATTGGATATGTTTTATTAGATTTTATGCATACTTCTATGTTTATATCTTATTTTATTACATGTTACAACATGTTATCGTATTTTATACAAAATCTTATTTTGTTTTAGATGTTTATTATTTTAAATCGTATTTTAAATAACATAAAAGAATATTTTATATAAGATTTTGTAAGGATGTATCATAAAAGTATATATATATAAAATTTTACAAACGTTTTGAAACAAGATTTATATTTTATATTTTTAGTTGTTTATGCATATTAATTAACTATTAACTATATATATTATATATATTATTATATTGTTATTCACGATGAATATCTTTACCACCTTTTTCTACGGTACAATATATCTTAAAACCAATTTAACAAAAAAAAAAAATATATATATATATATATATATATATATATCTTAAAACCAAAAAAAAAAAAAAAAAAAAAATCTTTACAAAATATTGTAAATCTTACATAAAATATTGTAAATCTTACATAAAATATTGGAAATCTTACATAAACTTTTCTAAAAAATAATAATAACTAAAGGTGTGATATTTAATAAGGTTTTAATTTTATTTTTATTCAGTGACTTAAAATTATAAAAAAAATAAAATAAAAATAATAATAATTAGGAAATTCTAAATTCTAATCAAAATAGAAAAATTCCAAATCTTAATTCAAAATAGGAAAACTTCTGAATCCTTAAAAGAAGAAAATTAAATCCTAAGTAAAAAAAAAAAAATAATAATAATTCTTAAGCAAAAGAAGAAAACATAAATAATAAGTAAAAGAGAAAAGCTAATTCTACCTAAAAGAGATCAATGTCTAGGACAAACATGATTCGGTCTTAAATACCGCATGGACTAGTTTAAAAATCCACACAAACAATATATTGCCTCAACAACAATATCGCGAAAAAGATTTTTACCACATATGCGAGTCTAAACTCTTGTTTCTTCATTTCTTTGAGTAAAACAAATAAGTTATGAATAGTGAAATGAGGCATCTTGGTCCTACCCCATTACCAGAAACCCATTAGGCTGAAAAGTTTAAAGAGCCTAAAGAGATTAAATAGTCTAACCACGTCCAAAGATATAAGTATCATGGTCACATTCATGGTAAAAGGAATGGACGTGGTAGAAGTGACAATTATAATCTATATGATAAAGGAAACCATTCATATGGTTAAGGCCACCGATCCGACTTTGGTCGTAATCGAGGTAGAGGCCGTGGTATACCCAAACCACAATACTCATATAAAATTTTTGCCACTGATGAGGAATGGGGAAATCATTGGACTAAGACGTGCAAAACACCTAAGCCTCTCGTTGATCTTTATCAAGAGAATTTGAAAATAATCTAGAAGCTCATTTAGTTCATCACGATGGTAAAGAAGTTAACAACCATGAGATAGATGACTATGAGACTTCGGATTGCCTAAAAGCGGCTTAATTTTTTTTGACATCTAAGTGTTCTTGATTGATTTATTTAAGAGAATTCAATAAACGAAATATTTAAAGGCACGGTTTATTAGCCAAATTGCGGGTATAAATAAATTTAGTGAAGACTATGGGTAAGCTCATGGCAGGCCCATATTCCCAAGGGCACGCATCCTCAGATGCTTCATATTCACCCAGCTCAAAAGGGCTTATTGAGTTTCAAAGAAATGTGTTTGAATGGTTTTCACATTGAAACTAAGGGTGAAGGGAACAAATGATTCCAACATATTACTAAGAGCACCCAATACCATGAAAAGGTCTTAGAGACTATACCCGCGTCATAAAACTTTACTATGCCAAAGTTAATATGATAGAGGCTAATACAGTAAACAAAAGGGTTTACTGAAAAATTTACTAATGGCATGGCCGGCTTTGCCAGCCTGGTTTTAACATGATACGTAAAGCTGATATTAAAATAAATAAAAAGGCACAGTCCTTAAGGACCTCACATGTATAACATGTACACAAGAGAAATTCATACTAAGGACATTACCAGTCAAAGCAACTAGAAACTTTGTGTTTGCTAGATTGCTGGCCCAGACCATAGTCTGTGAACCCACATATTTAAGACTATATGTCTAACTAATGCTGGTAAATTATGTCCCAAACGTTTTATAGCTACAACATGTCCATGATGGGAGAATAGTATACCCTGTGGCACATGTCCATACTTGAACTCACAGTAGTTGTTTGGGGACACACAATATTGCATGCAACAAGAGCTTATACGCATCAGGCCATCTAGTGAGCATAGATATTCACCATCCCAATTAATCACGGGTCATGAGCCAGACATATCTCATCTAAAGACATTTGGGTGTGCCGTTTATGTACCCATTGCACCACCACAAAAAACAAAGATGAGACCTCAAAAGGGATGGGAATATACGTTGAAAATAATTCTCCCACCATCATTAAGTATCTTGAGCCAAAGGCCAGATACAAGGATTATCATCTCAATGAATCCGTTTTCCCAACACTGGGTGGAGAGACTAACAAGCTGGTTAAAGAAACATTATGGAATCAAACATCCTTCACATGGCAATATCCTCGGACTCCATCAGAGATCCAAAAGACTATATATACATTTACAAAAGCTAGCTAATCAATTGCCAGATTCCTTTTCTGACCCAAAGACAGTAATAAAATTATACATGCCAGCTTGTAATGCACCAGTACATATTGATGTTCACAAGGAACACAATCAAATTGCTACAGAGGCTACAACACGTAAGAAACGTGGTAGACCCAAAAAGGTTCCAAAGACAAGAACCCTCGGAAATCAAAGAAAGGTGCAAGGGAAACCGAGAAGGTTCAAGAAACCATAGACATGGCCGGCAAATAGACATAACCCGAAGGTACCAATCAATGAGGTTTGGGACGCCAAACCTCAAGGTCCTGAAGGTATAAAGAGATCTCTATAAACTATATCATGTCTAGAATACAATGGAACGAAAAGATGTCGACATCAATGAAAATATATTTGCGCACAAAGTAGCAATTGAAATGAATGAGGATCAAGAGCCCACGTCTATACTAGAGTGCACTCAAAAACTTGATTAATTAAAATGGTACAAAACCATAAAACGTGGAGCTAAGAATCATTAAGTAAAGCCAGTGGGACAAATGAGTCTTTGTGATTGTGTGAAATAAACATAGAGAAAACGTGATATATCAGACACGACTTGAAGCACAAGGATTCACACAAAGACCATAAATAGAGGAGATATAATCCCCTGTGGTGGATGCTAAGACATTAAAATTTTTGCTAAGTCTCGCTATATAAAAGAGAAAAACTTTATTTGCGGCTAATGGATGTAATGCCTGCATATTTATACAAGTCCACTGGATAATATATGAGATTACCAGAGATTATTGAGCTCAAAGCAAAGCTACGAAAGATTCTCGAGAACAAAGATCGCGTAAGGCTGGACAAATCCTTTCATGGACTTAGATTAAGTGGACATATGAGTTATAAATGATCCCATCAGTCCATGTATTTTTATAAAGAAGTTTGCAAACAAAGGATTTGTAATCATAGCAGTGAATATGAATGATTTAAATCTCTGGGTAATCAACCAAACAGTTTAGTATATTTAAAGAAAGAATCTGAAATGAAAGACCTAGGCAATAATTAAGTTATGTTTGGGATTACAACCTGAGTACATGAATAATGGAATCCTTGTGCATCAAATGGCATACACTGAAATAGTACTCAATGAAATTTAATAAGGACAAGGCCCGTCCATTGACCAGGCCCAATGGTGGTGAGAAGCCTCATATTGGATAATGATCCATTCAGTCCGGAAATGCCATATCTCAGTGCCATATGAGCATTACTATATCTGGCAACGCATACGCGTCCAGACATTAGTTTTACCGTGAACTTGCTCTCAAGATTTAGTTCTTGTCCAACCAGAGGCACTGGAATGGGATCAAACACATCCTTCGTTACCTTCAAGGGACGAAAGATATGGGTCTGTTTTACATTAATGAGTCCAAAGACTCGCTTGTTGGTTTTGCTAATGCAGGATACCTCTCGGATCCGCACAACGCTCGTTCACAAACTGGTTATGTCTTTACACATGGTGGAACGACAATTTCTTGGAGATCCATGAAACAGACAATAGCAGCCACATCATCTAATCATGTCGAGATTTTAGCCATTCACGAGGCAAGCCGGGAATGCGTGTGGCTATGATCCATGACCAACCACATCCAAAACGATAGTGGAATTCCCGAGGGGAAGTTACAGCCGACGATCCTTTATGAAGACAATGCAACGTGCATAGTTCAACTCAAAGATGGATACATCGAGGAGACGAGGACGAAGCATATTCGCCCAAGTTCTTTTTCACACACGATCTACGTAAAGCCGGCGAAGTTGCGGTGGTGCAGTTCGGTCAAGTGAGAACTCAACGGACTTATTCACCAAGTCACTACCAACTTGTACGTTCAAGAAGCTCATACATCGGATCGGGATGCGTCAACTCAAAGACCTCGAGGTCGATCCAAAACGGGGGAGTAGCTACGTGTTGTACTCTTTTTCCTTCACCACGGTTTTATCCCACGGGTTTTCCCTGGTAAGGTTTTAATGAGGCAACATCCAAAGCGTACTACGAACTCTACAAGTTACTTCATTCGAGGGGAGTGTTGTGAACCATTCGGTTCAATACAAGAATGGACGAACCGTTGCCTAAAACCCATAGAGTTCATCGCCCATTTATTATATCTATTAGGGTTTCACATATTTTGTATTCCTATATAAGAACCCTTTGACTTAATGAATAATAACACAACTTTCATTCATCAGTTTACAACAAAAAAGAAAATATCGTAAAACAAAAAAATGGAAAAAAGGAAATAACAGAGTAGTATATAACTACTACCTGGGCTAATTGTTACAGCCAAAATCTGAAGACGAGGCAGTGTGGTTTCGCGCTTCTTCTTCTCGCGATAAACCTAGAGAGCTCTCACGAATCCATCATCCGCCATGGGTAATGTATCAGAACCCTCTCTATCTCTCTCTTTCAACATCTTAAGTCTCTTTTCCTTTTCGATTTCTCGTCTGCTATCCTCGATTACGTGTTTTTTCACTCGATCTGATTTCATGTCTATTTTTGGGTGTATGTATGTTTGTCTTCTACTGTGCTAACTTACATCGATTATTAGTCTATGGATTCGTTTCTCTGAGAGCTAATTTGAAACCCTAACGAGAAATATCGGTCGTGAGAATTTGAGATCGGAATTAGGGTTTATACCTGTTTCGTTTCACTTTCATGGCATGGCTCTCTCTAGAATTTGAGTTAGGGTTTACTTTCAGATAGTACGGGATTGGGTGTTCTGTCTTTGTTTTAATTTTCTTTCTCTGATATCTTTTGTTAACTGTGTAGATCTCGAGGCTGATAATCCGTGCATTACCACTTGATTCGGCTGGTAATTTTCGTAACGATAGAAAACCTAACTATCTTTTTTCTTAAATTAGATGGTACTAAATGTTGGTATTGACAATTGCAGAAGAAAACAAAGGTGCTTGAGATGTTGAATAAAGCAGAAGAAGGTTCATTGTAGCATGCCATATTTGCTCTCTATGTTCTTTCACTTTTTACTTAGTGTTTTACAGTGTCTATTAGTATTGACGTGTGACTAAGTATTATATCTTTTTTTTCGCAGACCTGTAAGAATCAGCGCCAGTTACCCCTGAGCACCAACGAAGGTTCCTACATCTTTTGTGTTCCATGTTCTGTTTCATTTTTCTCTAATCCACTTAAAATTTTATCCTAAGGTTTCCCATGTTGCTGACATTTTTGATGAACATTTTTTGTTTCAGCTTCTGAGGATCATGATGAAAAAATGCTCCATCCAGTGCATAACCCAGCGGAAGGTTCTTAGATTTTCTCATGCTATTACTGTCTCATCTTTCTGTGATATTGTTGCCTTTTTGATTATCTTATTTATCTATCTTATAGTATATATTTAATCGATTTTGGCTAAAGAGAAAGCAGCCCGAGACAAGGCTGCCAAAGAGGAAGCTGAAGAAGTGGCAGAAACAAACAAAAAGTGACACTTGAATGTAGTGTTCATAGGGCATGTTGGTATGTCTATCTACTTATTGATTTCTTTTCATAAACCTGTAATATACACAAATCTTGTGTAGTTTCTAATGTTTTGCAGGAAAATTTTGTGTTACAGCATAGATTGAGCTCAGCCTGTGCGTGTTTTAGGTTTGTAATGGCTGCCTCTTCCTTTAATCTTTATACTTTCACTTGCAAGAGTAGATGCTGGGAAATCTACAATTGGAGGAGAAATTATCTTCCTTAGCGGTCAATCGGTCAGGTGGATGACTCGACAAACTCAAAAGTATGAACAGGAGACAAAAGTAGAGAAAGCTAGTGAGGCTTCCTGATTGATTCAAACTGACAAGGAACGGAATGGAATGCCTTCTATTTTATGCTCCGGTAGAGGATCAACCTATTCGTTCAGTTGTATTTCATGTGTAGATTTTTATTTGCAACATTTATGTTGGATAATTTTTCTGTCCTAATACTTTTGTTCTCTTCTGAACTTGTAGGGATATGTACCCAATATGATTAGTGGAGCATCTCAGCGGACATTGGCGTGCCGGTTCGTTAGTAATGTGTTTGTGTTTCTGATTATTTACTGTTATGCTTGTCTGTGGTAGGAACGCTATTAATTTTCATGCTCACCTTTCTGAGTTGTAGGGGATTTTGGCTCGAAAAGGTGATTTTGTAATAGGATATGAGAGAGGAGGGCAGACACGTGAACATGTTCAACTTGCAGAAACAATTGATGTGTCAAAGCTGATTGTGGTTTTGAGCAAGATGGATGATCCGACTGTGAACCGGTCGAAAGAGAGGTATTTACTTTACTTTCTAATCCCTGTAACTGAGGATTTTCATATCTTCTTCTGCTCATTCTTGTATTTTTTGTAATCCGATGCACGTACGACGAGATAAAACAAAAGATGGTACCATTTCTGTTGTCTACAGCACAAAGAAAGGTATGACATTAACTATAAACCTTGCAGTTTCGCTAATGATCTAATGGCGTTTTTAATTTGAATTTACTTTGGTGGTGTGAAGATGTTGTCTTCTTGCCTATTTTTGTTCTAGTGGGGATAAATGTGGACAAGAGGATGGGTCAAAACGTTTTGTCACTGGTAGAGAGTGGCCCTAGCTTTTTTGAAGACCTTGATTACATTCCGCCACTGGATCCTAATGGTCCATTCAGGTAAGCCGTCACTGTCCCTTGACAAGTTGTTTATGGACAATAACATCTCTAGGGTCTAGTTTTCTACATCACATGCAACTTCTTCTACTTTGGCATATGTTTTATCCAGATTTGTAGGAAATGTGTTATATGGTTTCTTTCCCATTCCTTTCATTGAATGTTGCTATCTGTGTTGACCATGCCTATTATTGATAAATCTAAAAACACATGAACTGTTGTACCCATTCCTTTCATTGAATGTTGCTATCGGTGTTGACCATGCCTATTATTGATAAATCTAAAGACACGTGAACTGTTGTCATGGGAAAAGTAGAATCTCGGAGCATTTGGGAGGGTGAGTGCTTGATTGCTATGCCAAACAAGGTACTAAACAAGGTACTGGCCAGGTGTCTTCTCTCTCATTTCATATTTAACCAAACTTATTTTTCTCTTATAACTTCCATTATCAATATAGGAACATGTGAAGGTTGTTGGTAGATATTGCGATGAAGGATAAAGTTAAGCGTCATGTCCTGGTGAGCATTTGCAAGTCCGTACGACTGGCATTGAAGACGAGGACACCCTTTCAGGTTTTGTTATATATTTTTCTAGTTATTTTAAAGGCTGTAATCCTAATCTTTGATATCCCTTGTTGTATCTCTGCAGGTTACCAATTAAATCTGTGTTGAAAAATTCACAGATTTCTCTCAACTTGAGAGATTCCAAATTTGTGGAGGAAAAAGGTAACTAACGGTCTTATAATATATTGATAGCTTGACACAAATCACTGATGGAAAAATATATGTTAAATAATAATTTGTGTTAAATTTGCATGTAAAACATTCTAGAAATTTTAAAAACCCCACAAAAAAAGAGTACAGAAATAGTTCATTTTCTAAAAATAGTAAATTTTAAAAAAGAATGGCTGATATAAATCTTGACCTCCGTTAATTTCTCTAATTTTGTTTTCCAAGGAAAAAGTTGGTTAATAGTCGTCCACCATCACCCCCATTGAAAACAGGAAGAAGAGAGGAGAGAAAGTTTAGACCAAAGAAGAAATCTTACCATCTTCTTTCTCTTCTCTCCTCTCTCCTTAGGTCTCTCTTCTAATTATTATTTTTGCTGAATCACGTTGGGATTTGTCTCAGAATTTTCTGGAGATCAAATCAGATAGAACAATGGCTCGGTACTCATCTGAGGATGGGCACACGCCAGTAAACTCGACGGTTGTCGCTATCGACAAAGACAAGAACAGTCACTACGCTGTTCGTTGGGCTGTCGATCATCTCTTCAATTTGATCAACAATCCCAACATGATTCTAGTTCATGTCCGTATCAAAAACTCAAACCGTAGGTATCTTCTCCTCTTTTGTTTTTGTCTTTTCTCAGATGTCTAGACACATAATTACATGGGATAACACCCAATAAACGTTGTTGCAGATGGAGGAAACTCTGATAATGATGAAATAAATCAGCTTTTTATTCCATACAGAGGATATTGCGCGCGAAAAGGGGTATGATTCCTTTGTTATCTCATTGAAGCATTCGTCAATGAAAAAAATGTACTTGATCGTCTTTGTATGTGCGTGTGTTTTTGGATTGTTTAGATTTCAATGATGGAGGTTGTTCTTGAAGACAGCGACGTAGCGAAAGCGATCTTGGACTACGTTAACAACAACCTCGTCAACAACATCGTGTTGGGATCATCATCAAAGAACCCATTCGCGAGATCTCTCAAGCTCACTAAATCACATGACGTTCCAGCTTCTGTGCTCAAATCAATCCCTGAGTTTTGTTCAATCTATGTCATCTCTAAAGGCAAAGTTCAGTCTTCAAGAGCAGCTCAAAGGCCTATCACCAATACACTTGTCCCACCTCGTGCACCATCTTCTACGTTTCATCTCCAAAATGTACCTGACAACGACCAAGATCATCAACCTAGGTATTTATGTACCAACATGATCTCTTTATATGTTGTTCAACAAGGTGTTTGAAAGTTTTGTTCTTCGAATTCTGTAGGGGTCAGCATAATGCAAGAAACACAAACACTCCAGAGAGATCTTCACATGATAATGGATTCAAGGCAGGGAGAGAAAGGTACAGAAGTCCTACGAATGGATCTTTGGACTTTCATTATGATTTTAAGCAGGGGAATGGTCAGAAGAACTCTATGGCACGTAGTTCGTTTTCTGATGAATCGGATGCTGGGTCCATGATGATGGGTTCCATTGATATAACAGCTCAGAATTTTGATATCATTGGTGCATCTGGTTCTTCTGATGAGTCAGTCTCACAAGCAACTGTATGTCAACTGTTTATAGATAAGTTTATGATAGACTGTTATAAAGATATATGATAATTATGAAGTAAATGTTTGGATGTTTGTTTGCAGAGAGATATTGAAGCTGAGATGAAAAGGTTAAAGATTGAACTCAGGCAAACTATGGACATGTACAGTTCAGCATGCAAAGAAGCACTTAATGCAAAAAAGAAGGTAAGATACATGAGCTTCTTGATGAAGATGTTTTCTTGTTCCATCTAATACTTTCTTGCTCTTGTGTTTCGGTAGGCAAATGAGCTTAATCAGTGGAAAATGGAAGAAGCTCGAAGATTTGAGGAAGCGAGGAGTTCTGAAGAGGCAGCCTTGGCTGTTGCAGAAATGGAGAAGACCAAGTGCAGAGCTGCAATGGAAGCAGCTGAGAAAGCGCAGAGAATGGCGGAATTGGAAGGACAAAGAAGGAAGCAAGCTGAGATGAAAGCAAGAAGGGAAACGCAGGAGAAAGACCGTGCTATTACTGCTTTGGTACAAAACGATGTCCGGTACAGAAGATACTCTATCGAAGAGATTGAAGAAGCTACTGACAGATTTGCGAACAACAGAAAAGTAGGAGAAGGCGGATATGGACCAGTCTACAAAGGCACACTGGATCACACTCCTGTAGCTATAAAAGTCTTGAGACCTGATGCTGCCCAAGGAAAGAAACAATTTAACCAAGAAGTCGAGGTTCTAAGTTGCATAAGACATCCTCACATGGTTCTTCTCCTTGGTGCATGTCCGGAATATGGGTGCTTGGTCTATGAGTTCATGGAGAATGGGAGCTTGGAGGATAGACTTTTCCGTAGAGGAAACTCGCCGCCTCTTTCATGGAAGAAAAGGTTCCAAATATCAGCAGAGATCGCTATGGCACTCTCCTTCCTTCACCAAACAAAGCCAGAGCCTCTTGTTCACCGTGATCTAAAACCTGCCAATATACTCTTGGATAGAAACTATGTGAGCAAGATCAGTGACGTTGGATTAGCTAGGCTAGTCCCAGCATCAGTGGCTAATAACGTCACACAATACCACATGACATCTGCAGCGGGAACGTTCTGTTACATAGACCCCGAGTACCAGCAAACAGGAAAGTTAACCACGAAATCAGACATATATTCGTTGGGGATAATGTTGCTTCAGGTCATCACTGCTAGGAGTCCAATGGGTCTGGCTCATCATGTGTCGAGAGCAATCGATAAAGGCACTTTTAAGGATATGCTTGATCCGGCCGTAACTGATTGGCCTGTGGAAGAAGCTATAAGTTTTGCTAAGATGTGTCTAAAATGTGCAGAGTTAAGAAAGAAAGATAGACCAGATCTTGGAAAAGATATAGTTCCAGAACTTGTTCGGTTAAGAAACTTTGGGATGGACAATGATTCAGGTAATATTATGATACATATAAAACCTTAAACAAAAGTCTTGAACTTTTGCTAACACTTGGGATTTGTTGTTTTGTTCATTAGGATGCTAGAAGGTAACAACTGGGTCTAAAGAAACATATATTTTCGTAAATCTTTTTAAGTCTTTTTTGTGAGGAACTGAATAGAGATATTGCTTGATTTCCAAGAAAGTGGTAAGTGAAGTGCCATGAAGAGATAGATGACTTTCAACTTCAAATCTAACCTTTGTCAATATCATATCTATGTAACATAATACTTCCACCTTTCCTATGAAAAAGTATTGACCAAAAAGCAATGGCTTGTATGTTAATGTTTAACTTGTCGTAGCCTAACCAAGGCGAAGCTATTGATTTACTCTTGATTTTTTTTTTTTTTTGACAACATTTACTCTTGATTTATTCAAACAATTTTATGTTCCTCTAACGTTACTTGACTAGTTTTGGAATTTGGATGATATATTTTAGCTGGAAAATCTGTAATACGCTTTATATTTACCATTTTATAATTAATTATCAATAAAATTGGTAAAAAACCACCTTCGATCATCGAATAGAGAGGGGAGAAAAAAATGTAAGATCAGTTTCAGATCCAAACAGTGAGAGACAGTACACACACAAAAAATCGTGAAAATTTCTCTGTGGTTTCTGGATCTGTGTGTTCTTCTTCTCCTAAGATCCGGTATGGCAACGAAGGTTGGGCAGATGCCTCCGCCGGAGACGACGGCGGCGAGTCTTCTCTCTCTCGCTTCCGCCACTCAGCAATCGTACGTGTCCGAGCTCCTCTCCTTCACTCTTGATCGTCTCCATAAGGTATCTCTCCTTCGCCTCTCGACATCTTTGCGCGCATGGATCTCTGAATCTCGTAAATTATTGAAATTCGTAAGGAGCCGGAGCTGCTTCGAGTGGATGCGGAGCGGATTCAGAGGCAGATGCAAGAGGTGGCTGTTGGGAATTACCGCGCGTTTATCACAGCCGCGGATGCTTTGCTTGAGATTCGGCAGGAAGTAACCTCCATTGATAAGCATCTCGAGTCTCTGGTAAATTATACCCTTTATGATACTGTGATTGTGCAAGTATCATTGCTAGGATCTGAGAGTGAATTTAGGATATACGAAAATCGATTGGGATCATGTTGTTCAAACTGTATAGTTTTTTAGACTCAGCGCTTATGCGAAACTTGGTAGATTGATTTTTCGTGTTGTAGTCTACCAGACAGCTAATGTTTATAGGCTTTGTGATGAATGAATTAGAAATGCAGCTTGAGCTGTTCAAGACATGTTCTTGCTCATCTTTATAAAAGCATCCTCTGACTTCAGCAGTTGCATCCTTGGAAAAGATTCTTGTTTGAAAAAAGCTGATATCGGAGTTGATTACTTTTCATCTCTTGCAGATTGGCGAAGTCCCAAAACTAACGTCTGGTTGCACAGATTTTGTCGATTCGGCTGAGGATATTCTGGAGAAGAGGAAGATGAACCAAGCTTTGCTGGAAAATCACAACACTCTTCTTGATTTGCTTGAGATTCCCCAGCTCATGGACACGTAAGCTACTAGCCACCTTGTGCCTGAAATTTTACTCTGATTTTTTGTCAATTTTTCTGCTCATGCTTTTCATGAGAGAAAGTGGATTTTATTCCTGGTGCTGAGCAACTTCTAAATGTGTATCAAGTTGTCTTTAAAATGATTTGTCTTTTTGTCAGATGTGTGAGGAACGGAAATTTTGATGAGGCTCTTGACCTTGAAGCATTTGTATCGAAACTTGCAACCATGCATCCCAAGTGAGTTTTACTTTGTTGTCTTCTCACACTAACTTTTTTGGCTACTGAAGGCCTGAAACTTCAAGCTTTAGATCTTAAGTATTAATCTTCTCTCATTGTCAAGATTGCATGTTATCCAAGCACTTGCAGCGGAAGTTAGGCAAACAACTCAGTCACTTCTTTCACAGCTTCTCCAGAAACTACGCTCAAATATACAGGTTTTTGTCCATTCTCAGAGAACTATGGCTAGCTTTAGCAATCTAGGAGGCTCAATATTTTATCGCTGCTCTTTGTTTCAGCTGCCAGAATGTCTTCGGGTTATTGGATACTTACGTCGAGTTGGAGTCTTTGGCGAGTATGAAATGCGATTGCAGGTGAACTATCTTGTCATATAACCATTTGAAATGATCTTCCATTGCATGATATTCTTGTCTATAATTTTTTTTTTTTGGCACCTCTGCCTTCACTTCTAATGGTTCATACTTCATGTATGTGCAGTTCTTAAGATGCCGTGAGGCATGGCTCACTGGAATTCTCGAGGATCTAGACCAGAAAAATGCTTACGAGTATTTGAAAGGCATGATAGACTGTCACAGAAAGCACCTATTTGACGTAGTTAATCAATATCGAGCTATTTTTGCTGATGATACATCCGGGAGTGAAGAAAATTATGATGGTGGTCTTCTGTTTAGCTGGGCCATGCATCAAATAACATCACACCTGAAGACTCTGAAAATTATGCTCCCAAAGATTACTGAAGGAGGATCTCTATCAAATATTTTGGATCAATGCATGGTTGAGTTCTTTCACATCACATGTCAATGTTTTCCCTTTTGAATACTCTGTTTAAGCTCTTATTGATCATTTACCTTATTCTCATGACAACACAGTATTGTGCTATGGGGCTTGGTTGGGTTGGACTTGACTTCCGGGGGTTGCTTCCTCCTCTTTTCGAAGAGTAACAATTCTTCTTTTTATAAATTTTTCTTTCTGCAACAGTCTTTACAAAGTATATAACTCACATACGGTTTACAGGGCGGTTCTAAACTTATTCTCGAAGAACATGAGCACAGCCGTTGAGAATTTCCAGGTGCGTAAATACATTTTTCTCTTGTATGATACTCAAATAAGACAGAAAATACATGTTGTAGTCTTGAATATATCTATTAAAATTTTCCATGATGTTTTACTTCCAGTTAGTATTGGATTCACATCGATGGGTTCCATTACCATCTGTTGGCTTCCCTTCAAGTGGTATCAATGAAGAAAGCACAGATGATGTCACACCTCCATCATATTTGATGGAGCACCCACCTCTTGCAGTTTTCATAAATGGTGAGACAATTATACAGTAATCAATTTCTAAATGATGAGTGATTAATAATCCTGGCAATGGACACAGGTGTATCTGCTGCTTTAAACGAACTACGTCCTTGTGCCCCACTAAGTTTGAAGAATGTAATAGCTCATGAATTGATCAAAGGACTTGAGGCTGTCTCTGACTCATTAATAAGATACAACACAACTAGGATGCTTCGGCTCAACGAGTCCAATCTCTTCCTCTCGCTTTGCCGAGCTTTCATCGAGGTCCAGTTTTTACATCTCATCTCATTTCAAGTTTCGATTCAATCTTGGATTTGGTTTACTCAGACTCTGTCCTGCTGTTTTGGTTCTTTGTTAGTACAGGTAGTTTTTCCGCATTGTGCCACATGCTTTGGCCGGTGTTATCCAGGTGGTGCCACTATCGTTATGGGTGCTAAGAGCGTATATGACGGTCTAGGTCGCATCTTACCGGCTTCTTCCGCTCCCGAACCACCAAACAAAACAGAAAAGATCAGCAACGCCGCCACACCAGAGAACGGTGTAACCTCTCAAGTAGAAGAAAAACAAGTCGAGAGTCCAAAGGAGAAAGAAGAGGACAGTCCCGTTCCCTTGGAGGTTACTGAGACATAACAATCCTGAGTCTTTGTGGTAGATTTCTCTCAACTTACTTTCTGATATTTAAAATTTAATGAAATTAATCTACTTTTTATTTAAAATTTTATAAAAATTAAACTACTTTTATTTCATGTGGGAAAATGATAGCTACGTGGAAACTAAAGACATTGATTAAAGGTTGGTGCTGGTAGTCACGTTCCCGCGAATATGTGAATAACATCACCATTATTATTTTTGCCATTGACCGTTCTACACATCAACAGTCAACGGTCAATATAAAAATTCATTTGAGAAAAACAAGACAATTATTTCAATACTTGGTAGATTTTTTTCCCTTTTTCCTTATATTTATTTTATTTCCAACATAAATAAAAAATGAGACCAGCTAAAAAAGACACGCCTTTTCGTTTACTGCATACTTTTCTCCTCTTTTGTCTCTGCAATTATTTCATTTTTCTCTGAGCTGTTAACAGGAGAGAATAAGATTCTCTCTGAACTTACTCGCGGGGCGGGCTTCAATGGAAGACTACGGGCGTCAAAGAGCGTACGGAGACGGAGGTATGCAGATCCAGCCTTACCACGGCGGCGGCGGCGGAGCTCAAGGAGGAACAGTCGATTTCAGGAGCTACAGCGCATCGTACGCGACGGAGAACAACATGTACGATCTGAAAAAGGGGAAACCGATAGAGAGGTCGAAATCGTGGGGGATAACGGATCCGGAGCTCCTGAGGAAGAAACGGGTCGCGAGTTATAAGATGTATAGTGTTGAAGGCAAAGTCAAAGGCTCTTTTAGAAAAAGCTTGAGATGGCTTAAGCAGAGGTACACAAGGGCTGTCTATGGTTGGTGATTTTTTTTTATATTTTTTTTCGATTTTCTCAAGTAGTCATATCATTTGTATTCTCTCTTATTTTTCTGTTATCTCTCTCTCTCTCTCTCTCTCTCTCTCTCTCTCTCTCTCTGTGTTTGTTGTAATCTTGGATGTATAATTTGATGGTTGCATCGCCACATGTTTATCTAGTTTATACATATGTTCCTGAATTTTCAGGTTTTTGAGTCACATAGATTCCATTAAGCAAAGTCTTTGGATGAATATTCTCTTGTTGCTCCAAGTTCGTGAGATATGATGATTTGCATCTTTTCTTCTCAAATTATAACAAAAATCTTGATAACAATAGCCAATAATAATATATCCACAGAAAAAATGGCAATTCTTGTTAAATATGATCTCGATTCACGAATGATTCCTCTTTTGAGTTAAAATAAAAACGTAGCCTTTTTCAAAAACTGTTAAAAGCTTCTTTTTTGTTTCTTTAAGAGGGACCATTTCTCTAAGCTATTATTAGCTTTACTTTGTGAGTTTTGAACTTAGTGTACACTTTACTTGATGTGTTTATTTGTCATTGGAGTTATCCACTTGTAATCTAATAAGGTTAGGAGGAGGTTAGGACCAAAGCCAAATATGCACATGGGCTCAAGTTATTTACATTGGGCTTGTGTCACTGTGCCTTGTTTATGCTTATTGGTGTTATTTTACTCGCTCTTGCATCCTACAAGAATTTATCAAACAATCATGAACTAAGTATTGCTTTAATTAATTGGGCTCTTGTATCAATTGTGGCCTTATTTTAGGTCTCGATCGTTTGTTTGTGTTTGCTTTTATATTTCCTGTATTTTTAATCCTTTTTTTTTTTTTGACTACACCTGTATTTTTAATCTTGACACAGATTAAACAGAGAAATTAGTAAATTACTATATACTGACAGGAAAAATTGCAAAAAAAAACCCAAGGTTTCACCGTTTCGACAGAAAAAACTTGACAAATATTCAGGTTTAAAAAAAAACTTTAACTTTTTTATTTCACATTTTAAAATTTAAGGTTTGTTTTTTTAGCAAAACAAACCCTAGCCGAAAATCGGTTAAATTTTAGCGGAGATAAAATGATTCGTTTCATTTAAATGAAAATGATTGTTTCACCATCGTATACAAAAGAGATATAAAAAAAAATGAGATAAACGAAAAAGTTTTGTGATTTTGAACACTTTATCAAAAACTGAAGTTATGGATTTTATGACAAATAATATCATCTTTGTTTGTGTTTTTTTTTGTTTTTCTCGTTTTTTCTTCATATATTCTTTGATATACGATGATAAAACAAACCCGTTTTAATTTTATGTGAAATATGTCGTTTGTCTCTGCTAAGATTTAGCCGATTTTTCGGATAGGGTTCGTTTTGCTAAAAGAACAAACCTTAGGTTTTAAAATGTGAAATAAAAAAATCAAGGTTTTTTTTTAAACCCGAAAATTTGTCGGGTTTTTCTGTCGAAATGTTAAAACCTTGGTTTTTTTTTGCAATTTTTCCTATACTGACAACATAATAATTCGGAAGGGGCTATATCTATTATATAATAGCACAATACTCTCTCAATCTAAGGCATCCACATCATCATCAAAAATAATTAAGACAATTCAATTAAAAATTCATTTAATACAACTCATTCAATATTAATAAAATAGATAAAAAACATTCAATATAATATTTAACACTAATAAAACATGTATATCAACTTTCTAAAATGAAAATAAATAAAATTTGTTTCTTTCTTATACTAATTTTTTCGGAATATATTACATATGTCCCATTATGTAAAATTTTCTATCTAAAAGCACAAAGTTTAAAAGTTATAAATGATGTACAATTTTAACATTTATTCAAAACAATTAAAAATCAAGACTACATAATATTATTGATCATAGTATAGTAAATAAATAAAAAAATATGGATAAAAACTTGTGAAAATCAAATAAAATGAAACAAATCAAAAGACCGAAAACATCTAACAAAATGAGTTAGAGAGAGAATAAGTTAAAAAATAAATAAATATAAATTTATAAAAGTTTAAATCTATACAATAAAAGAATAAGAACTTTCTCCATATGAAAGACACTTGGCAGTAAAAAATTAAATACATAATTAAAATTAAAAATTTGATAAAATTCATTTAATACTAATAAAAATCAAATAAGAAATCATTAAAGACATAAACTCATTTAATAATAAAATAAAGCATTACATTATATACAATAAAAAATATAAAAAAATATTTAAACTTGAATACATATAAATAAATAAAGTTTAAACATTATAAATTTGAGATTCAAATAATACATAGTCATACATATAAATAATACATTAATTTTCGATAATCTTTTTAAACTAAATGTTAATAATCACTAAAAATATCCACCGAACACATAGACGTCATATAAAATAAAATAAAAACACATATAAAGTTTCTAATAACGTTAAAGAAAAAAACAAACTATGATACAATTTTATAATAAAGTTAAAATATTAAATTTTATAATGCAAAATAAATAAAAAACAAACTATGATGCAATTTTATAATAAAATTAAAATAATATATAAATTGTTCTTAATAATCTTCTTAAACTAAATGTTAATAATCAGTACAAATATCCACCGAAAACATAACCGTCATATAAAATAAACAAAAAATACATATAAAGATTCTAATAACATTAACGAAAAAAATATGATGCAATTTAAAAAACGGATTAAAATTTCCACGTAAAACTGAAATAAAGGTATTGTGGACAAAAATAAATTGTTAGTAGTAAAGAAATTAAAAGAATACACTACAATCTTAACTTCCCTTTAAATTATTTTTTTGTAAAATTAGATTTCATCAGATATCGATATTCTAATCGTTTATAATAAACTAAAATATCCTTTCAAAAGTTACAAATGAACAATTTTATTTTCATTAATTTGGTAAAATAAAATGAGTTAGTTATATCCAATGTCAAATCAAATACATATTACAACAATAAAATATATTATAAAAGAAGAAGAACTCTCTCCATATGAGTGACACATCATCAAAAATATTAAATACACAAATAAAATAAAAATTTGATAAATTTCATTTAATATTAATAAAAATCAAATAAGAAATCATTAAATCATAAAGTTATTTAATAATAAAATAAAACATTATGTTATATACAATAATAAATATATAAAAATTCAAACTTAAATATATATAGATAAATAAAGTTTAAACATTATAAATTTAAGACTTCATGACTACAAATATAAATAAAACATTGATTGTTCTCAATAATCTTCTTAAACCAAATGTTAATAATCACTAAAAATATCCACCGAAAACATAACCGTCATATAAAATAATCAAAAACAAATAGAAATGTTCTAATAACATTAAAGAAAAGAAAACAAACGTGCAATTTAAAAAACGGGTTAAAATTTCCATGTAAAACAAAAATAAATGTATTATGGACAAAAATAAATGATTATTGTAAAGAAACTAAAAAAAACTACACAACAGTCTTTACTTCTCTTTAAATTAAAAAGTTTGTAATAAACTAAAATATTCATTCAAAAGTTACGTATGAACAATTTTATTTTCATTAATTTGGTAAAAAAAAATGGGTTGTTTGTATCTAATGTCAAACATAATACCTATTACAATAATAATTTTTAAAAAAATATCCACCTCAAACCGCAATAAACAAAATATAAATATTTTTAAAAATTATTATAAAATATTGACAGATATTCCGCGCAACGCGCGGGTTCTATCCTAGTAATAAGTACAAAGTAATAACGTAAGAGACATCAGCAAAAATCATTGGTTCCAAATTTCCAATAATAAAAAAAACGTACGGAGACGAGCTTTTTCAGGTTTCGTCGTCGGAGACGATCATGTGGGAATCGATTTGCCTGACGCTTGCGGCCACCGCCGGTAACAATATCGGCAAAGTTCTTCAAAAGAAAGGCACTATTATCCTTCCTCCTCTCTCTCTCAAGCTTAAGGTCTCTTCTCTTTTCTCTTTCGCTTGCATGCTCTTTTCAGATGGATCTCTTTCCTCTTAGCCCTAATTTTGCGATAACATTGATGTATATATGGAGAATCAGGGTTTTGATTTCGGGTTAGAGACAACTAATTCCATGTAAAAAGTGTTGTATTCGAGACAGTATTGGTTTGGAGTCAATTCAAACTCATCGTTGCATAGATCTGAAGCTTACTTAGTGTTTTTCATGTCAATGATGGGGATGAGTTAGGTAGGTGTTGATCAATTTATTATGTAAAAGGCTCATATATTATCATATATTTGCAGGTGATAAAGGCGTATGCTGTTAATAAACCTTGGGCGTTAGGTTTTCTTATGGACATTTTTGGGGCTTTGTTGATGCTTAGAGCACTATCCCTTGCCCCTGTTAGTAAAGTTCTATTTCGATGCCAAGATATCGCCTTTGAGATGCCAGGGATGATAAATTGGCTGTGTTGATTAACATTAGATTCTGATTGTTTACTTTTCGGAAACTTGCTTTCAGGTGTCTGTTGTTCAGCCGGTTTCGGGATGTGGACTTGCTATTCTTTCTGTATTTTCGCATTTTTATTTGAAGGAAGTCATGAATGTTTTTGATTGGATTGGGATTACCGTGGCCGGCATTGGCACCATAGGTAAACATTGATCGTTTTTTTGGTATTTTGATCATTGTTCACTATTTTCTTCTGAACTCTTTAGAGAAGATCACTTATTAAGTTCTAAGGATTAACTCATTTGCCTTAGGAGTCGGTGCTGGTGGTGAAGAGCAAGAAGCATCGCTAATATCTGTTTTTCAGTTGCTGTGGCTAGCATTTGTCGTTGCCATCTTGTTTGTAGGTACCTTTCATCCATGTTATATATCTTAAGAAAGTCTTCCCTTTTGGGCATCAGCTCCAAGTCTGACCATTAGAATAATTTGGTTTGGTAATGGCAATGTTTCTGATACCTTGTGTTTGAAATTTTTGGGAAAAAGCTACTACTAAATGCGTGGCTTCATATCTACAAAAGCCAGCGTAGGGAGCAGGAGATGGTATATTTTCTTCTTAACTGTCTAATTGCTCAGATTTTGTGAGTTATAAGATCTGGTATCATCTCTTTGTCTTTTATTTCTCCTACAGAATGTACTTAGCCTAATTTTTGTTTACAGGTAGAATATGAAGTGGTGGAAGAAATTATATATGGCTTGGAATCTGGAGTTTTATTCGGGTATTTTTTCGTTACCCACAAACATCAACAAGTATTTACCTATCATCATCTCGTACATATCCATTAACATGTGCTGTTGGTTTTCGAAAATTATAAAGACTTTAGTGTCCACAAGAACATAAAACTTTACATAAGCTGCATATAGCTGACAACAGTGTATAACTCGTTTGATCACAGGATGGCATCAGTAGTATCAAAGATGGGTTTTGTATTCGTGGAGCAAGGGTTTTCTGCAATGTTCATTCCTATGTGCATTTCGATTAGTATATGCTGTAGTGGGACAGGATTTTTCTACCAGGTAGTTTTTCCTTGCTAGGCCTTCTCTATACGTTCTCATAGTGTTTACCTTAGTCTTATATCCGCTTCTTACTTTATCAGACTCGGGGACTAAAACACGGGAGAGCGATTGTAGTATCCACTTGCGCCGCTGTGGCATCAATCGTAACAGGTGTGGTTGCGGGAATGTTTGCTCTTGGTGAGAAATTGCCAAGTTCACCATCTGGACGGCTTTTACTTCTCTTGGGATGGTAAAGCTCTACTCACCTTTTCCTTGTATTGTTGTTAAGTCACTAGAGATGAAAATATCGCTTGCCCTGTTACACACTTGAACCAAAAGCTGCAATAGCTTTGTGATTTTAGAGCTTTTAAGTTTTTGGTGATATGGAGACTCTTGAATCATTTTGCAGGGTACTTATCATGCTAGGTGTTGTATTACTTGTGACTTCATCGCGGCTGATCAGACATCTTCCACGGTCATTTAGGCGTTCAAGACAGACAAATGTAGAAAGAGGTTTCAACATAAGACGAACAGCTTCTCATGTAGCAAAGGATACAAACCCAAGTGCGGTTATTCAAGCAGCAACATTGCACCATCTTTTATCAACCTCATCAAAAGAGGAAGACTAATTATAAATGGATAATAATAAAACAATATTACTTGGTGCGTTGCATTTCACACAGTTCTTGCTTGAAAGGTGAAAATGTGATTTCACATTTTTTCATGATTTGAGCTTTATGTTATTCGTTTTTACATTTTATTTTCCTGGTCTAGAGAATTTTAAATGGGTTTTAAAGAAACATAATTAAGCGCACCATGGGAAACATAATTTCCAATAGATTAGCAATAATACTGTGTAACTAGCCGAAATTACAATTTCAATAATTATAAATAAAAATTGGATGATTCAATTTTAAATAAAAGACATGTGACTCTGTGCTCTTCTATAGAACCTTTCACTTTCCTGCTGTAATAATTTAAGATATACACATTTAAAACCTCTAAACCATAGATCTGTAATGATGATGCAACTTTAAGGTGAATTTCCTGAAATAGAAATCAATACAACAGAGATACTATAAAACCATTAATAATGAATTTCAGAGGTAAAAAAAAAGATGTATATAGTTGGCGAAGAGTAAATTTACGAGTTTTGTAAATTGACTTTCTAGAGGATTTAATATAACTAATACTAATATATAGTTAGCTATATCAAAGCCAACACTAGATAAAACAGACAATTTAATTTATCTTCTTTTTCTGAAATGGCATTCACTCTTTACCTTTAATATTTTTGCTAAATATTTTTTGAAATTAAAACCTCCGATAAATTATACATTTATACTTCGTTTATATATAGACCGAGACTTGTTACTTGTCTTGTATTGCTTTTAACAAAAAATGTCTTCTAAATTAGTTTTCTCATGGTGTTTCTTCCTGGTGATGAGTGTTTTTGTCATTCTTCTTAATGGGAAGTTAGGCTTTGTGGCAAGTGAAGATCAGAATAAGGTATACATATATATGTCACAGTTTTTTTTTTATAATTATGTAAAATGGAATTAAATAATCATTTTTTATTATATGCATTTCATATATATACATGTGTAGGTCTATATAATATACCTTGGTGAAATAACGCATAACGACCCGGAGATCGTCACGGCCTTGCATCTCAATATGCTGGAAACGTTACTTGGAAGGTACCAACAAACCCTAAATCTTCTTTCATCTTTTATAAAGTTTTTTTATGATATCCTATATATGTTTACCATGTAAAAAAAAACAATTAAAACCCATCATTCAAAGTTACAAAAGGCCCAAATTAATTATCCAAAATTATGACCTAATTAACATTAGTTGGGATATCCATTTATAACCTAACGGCTCTTTTTTTCTTTTCTTGTGTGGTTACAACACAGCGAAAGAGAAGCGAGACAATCCATTGTGCATAGCTACCGATATGGCTTCTCAGGCTTCGCAGCTCATCTTACACATTCTCAAGCAAGAAAGATTTCAGGTGCATCCATGCGTTAGAAATTAAAAAAATTTACAAAGAAATTAGATATATGATTATGTTTGTTTTTTTATTATTGACCTAGCTAGTTCATGTTTTTTACTTGTAAAAAAAAACAATGTATTGTAGAGCATCCTGATGTAGTTCAAGTGACACGAAACCATTACTATGAAGTACAAACAACAAGGACATTCGATTACTTGGGTCTCAGTCAAACCAATCCACATGGGCTTCTCCTTGAGGCCAAGATGGGTGAGGATATCATTATTGGTATCATTGACTCAGGTAATACATAATAATAATTACTTGTAATTTAAGAAAAGGTGATCATTAATTAGTATAATCAATGTATGTTTGTCATTGTCCACAGGTGTGTGGCCAGAATCGGAGTCCTTCAACGACCGAGGGTTTGGACCGATCCCAGAGCGTTGGAAAGGGAAATGTGTGGACGGTCAACAGTTTGACGCAAACAAACATTGTAACCGGAAATTGATAGGAGCAAGGTATTACTCTATGTCAAGGGGGATATCGGAGACCGATTATATGTCCGCCAGGGAAGGTCTGCCTCATGGCACACATGTGGCTTCCACAGCCGGAGGCTCCTTTGTCTCAAATGTGAGTGACTCAGGGTTCGGAATGGGCACCGTGAGAGGCGGGGCGCCTAGTGCCCGCATTGCGGTTTATAAAGTTTGTTGGGAAAGCGAGGACGGAGAATGCGCCTTCGGGGACATACTTAAAGCCATGGATGATGCCATCAACGACGGGGTGGATGTGATGTCCATATCACTTGGCAGGTCGATCCCGATACTGACGGAAACCGAGGAAAAAAACATTTTTTCGTATGGAGCATTCCACGCTATCTCAAAGGGCATTCCAGTGCTGTGTGCTGGGGGTAACGACGGCCCCGGAGATTACACAGTCACAAACATAGCTCCATGGATAATAACAGTGGCTGCCACCACTCTTGACCGGTGGTTTCCCACACCTTTGACACTAGGCAACAATGTGACCTTATGGGTAAATCAAAACTATAAACTTTCTTTGTGTATTTGATTATATTTTTATAACAACAACATGTTACATGTGACGTTGTAGGCACGAACCCCGTTCAAGGGAGAGGATATACGAGCGGAGCTAATGTTCGTAGAAAGCGTTAACGAGATAACGAGTACTGCAAGGGGGAAAGTTGTGCTAGCTTTCGCGACAGAAAGTGACCGTCTAGACTTAGACTTGGCGAGAAAGTGGCACGGATTCGGATTACAGGCTGTAATCATTGCCTTCAAAAGAGAGGATGTTTTAAGTGTTGGCCAACTTAATCCCGCAAATATCTATATCGACTATGAAAAAGGAGCTATTATTATGAAATACATAGTTTCCACTAGGTAAACAACCATACAATATACATATAAACCTCTCTTCCATTTTGCATGTGAAATTAATATGGTCTAATGTTCTAATGTTCACAGTTCTCCTACCATAAAAATAAGCTCTGCGATCACACTCACTGGAGCAGTTGTAGCCACTAAAGTTGCTGAGTTCTCAGGAAGAGGACCTAACTCTATATCTCCATACGTTCTCAAGGTTACACCTTAATCTCTGTGTTGCATATTATATTGATCAAACATTATTATAATACCCAAAATCTATACTTGACATAATAATATTTGGCAGCCTGACATAGCAGCTCCTGGTGTGTCCATATTGGCTGCTAGTTCTCCATTTAAGCCAGGCGCTGAGCAAGGATTCATTATGGAGTCTGGTACTTCAATGTCCACACCGGTCGTCGCTGGTTTAGTTGCACTCCTCAGAGCTGTGCATCCTGACTGGTCTCCTGCCGCTATTCGATCCGCTCTCGTCACTACAGGTAATAAACAATTAATGGTGTTCTGTTTTAGTCATTCTCTGTTTTTTTCATGTCAATATTGTTTTATGTACTTATGTTAACTGTAAAGATATAGTGACCTAATGAATATTTTGTGCTAAATTTGGTTAAGCTTCCACAACGGATCCATACGGAGAACCAATCTTCGCGGATGGATCGTCAAAGAAGCTAGCTGACCCTTTTGATTTCGGTGGTGGATTGGTTAACCCTAGTAAAGCAGCCGACCCTGGTCTTGTATACGACGCAACCCCTGAGGACTACTTGAATTTTCTGTGTGCTTCCGGTTACGACGACGCATCCATCGGCAAAATAGGAAACCGCACCATCAAGTGTCCTACTCCAAGACCATCTGTGCTTGACCTTAACTTGCCATCGATCACCATTCCATACCTCCAAGAAGTTGTGACACTGACCAGGACCGTGACCAACGTTGGACCGGTAGACTCGGTCTATAAACTAAGCGTGGTGCCTCCTTATGGTATCAATATCAATGTCACACCAAACGCGTTGGTCTTTAACAGCTCGGTGAAGCAAATTAGTTTCAGTGTCACGTTGACGACAACTCACAAAGCTAACTCTGCCTACTATTTCGGGAGCTTGACGTGGAATGGTTTCTTTCACGGCGTGACTATCCCGATTTCAGTTAGGACACATAAGTTAATTTATTTCGATATTTGAGTAATAGTAAACAATGAATGTTATTTCCATCTAAAAAGATTAATGAACGTTATTTCCATTTAAAAGAACTGTTTCGAGACTCTAAATTTATAACCAAAACGTTGGTCAAAACATTTACTCTTTTGAAACTTAAATACAAAAGCATATAAATATGACATTCTCTCGTTGTAATAACTTCACAACAAAAACTTAAGACAATCGGTAAGAGAGAAAGAAAAAAAAAACATAAAATAAAATGAAGACAACATTGTTTTTCGTTTTTCTTGTTAGCGTCTCATCATGTAAGTTTATTTTTCATTGCATAAAATAATTTCATACTATTTTTAAATAATATTCATTTTTGATATATTTTCATAGGTTCATCAAATGTTATGGCGAATTCTAACCCGAAAGAGGAAACACATGTCTCAATCTCGTTTATTACGGACGATAGGATAAAAATTGGACTGCCTAAAAATCCAATATGGTTTTGTTCTAAATGCGCAGACAAATGTTATAAAATGAACAAAACTACTGTACAAGATTGTAGTGGGAATAAATGTATTTGTGCAGACAAGGATTTTGCTGAGAGTCCTATTCATCAACAACAACAAGAGATTAAGATTAAGCGACGCTATAATGACCGTTCTGAAACTGTTGAGGGTTTTTGTATAAGATGTGCTGACAAATGTTATCAAACTAACAAACATGTGCTAACTTGTCAAGATTTTATCTGTCGTTGTTCATTTAATGATTTTGAAAAATTATCTTAAGTGTGTTTTTTGTTTGTTTGTTAACGATTAATAAATATAAAGTTATATTCATCATCTGATTAAGCCTTATAATTATTTTATTTACAAAACAATTTTTTACGGTATATTTTTGGATATTTACGAATACAAATACAATTTTGCCCTTATCTCTTTTCTCCCAAATTTCTTTTTTCTCTCTTTTTTTTCTCATTTCTTTATCATTTTTCTCTTAAATCTCTCTTTGGCTCATTGTTTTCTATTATTTTTTCATAATTTCCTTTTATCTCTTGCTCTCGTGAACATCTTTCTTGGATTTTTCTTTTGAATTTTTCGCGATTTCTCTCGTTTGAATCTCTCTCAGATCTTTATTTTTCGGTCGATCTTTCTCGATTTTTCTCGGATCTTTATTTTCTGGTCGATCTCTCGGTCGAATTTCTCTCGATCAGATCTCTTAATTTTTGTTATCGCGATATTTTTTTTGTTATTGCAGTTTTTTGTTATCGCGGTATTTTTCTTGTTATCACCATTATTGTTCTTGTTATCACGATTATTTTCTTTTTAGCATGATATTTTGTTTGTTAGCGGATACTTTTTTTGTTATCACAATTATTTTTTTTTGATAACTCCGTTATCGTATAGTTTATATCGTCTAACTTATATATTATCATAATAAATTAATTTAATCGCGTTATTTATTTGATTTAAAATTATAAAATAAGTTTACGATAATAATAAAGTTATCCGGTAACATTTTGCTCAAAAAAGAGCAGGTATAATGGTCAAAAAAAAATTTCTATCTCCTCACACCTAAATAAAAAAAACTGACACCTAATTGACTGGTCTTTTTGGTCCATATATTTTAATTGACACATACTCCCTCTGTTTTTTATTGTTTGATTTTTTAGACTTTTCACACATATTAAGAAAGTTATTTAATGTTTAATATTAAATACATTGTTTTTTGTATTTCACAACTTTCTAAATTTTTCAACCAATAGTAATTCAATAACTCCAATTAATATATCTTAAAATGTACAATTCACTATTCTCAATGAAATAAAATAAATTAAAAAACAAAAAATCAATCTTTAAAAAACAAAAAAAATATCTAAAAGATCAATCTTTTAAGAACGGAGGTAGTATTTCTTATCTTATTTGTTAAATTAAAAATAACGTCGTCGACTTTATTGATCTGATAATGATGAATGACGTCAGAAAAACAAGTGACTCCGTTTTACCGTTGTTTAAAAGTAAAAACAAGTAATAAATGACGTCAGAAAAACATTTTACAGAATATTTTTATTTTTTAATCTAATTTGGTTAAATAAGATACCGTTGTCGACTTTATAAGGTGAGACATGGCCTGATGATTTGATAGTTGATGACGACAAGTGGCTCCAGTTTACCTTTAGATTTAAAACAAATAAAACACGTCAGCAACATTGTAAAGTTATGATCTCCATGTGACCACTTCCCCTCTTGAAATTTTACTTTTTTCTCTTTATATTTCTGAATATTTTGTTAACATACGTTTTATTGTCTACCGTTTGTATTTTATTAAATACGTATATCTCATGTTAAGCAGACATTAGTATTAAATGCGCTTAATTAAAATCTCATCGATTATCTCAATAAATCTTGACTGGTAGTTAACTTGCATGTTTATTAACCTCAAAGAAGATGGTCTAATAATAAACTCTTTCGCACATGTGCCAACTATTTTTTGTAGAAAAAAATAATAGTAACATAAATATTTGTTGCCAGCTGTGAAAATTATTCCATTTTTTTTTCTTTATGGAAGGGAAAAATAATAAATATCTGTGTTTTGTCTTTATTAACGTCATGGTATTTTAAAAAATAAAACAGCATGAAGTCGTAAGATTGACGATGATGCTGCCTTATGACGTATATACCAAGCTTTGTTTATACGATTATTTCGAATATCTCGTACGCAAATTTTATATTAAAAAAAATCTAATACGAACGTGTTCCTTTCTTGACTTATATTCATTTAATAGCAATTTATTTCTACAATACATACCACATAATTATAAGAGGAATTCACAAAACTACATTTTTTCAATCTCTCCTTCACAAAACTATATCTAATTTAAAATTTTCACATATTTATACCCTTTCAAAATTTTAAAAGCTTGATTTACCTTTTTTAAAAGGGAGAATCACAAAACTACACCATTTGAATTACATTTTACAAAACTACACCATTTCCAAAATACTTCACAAAACTACACCTAAACACTCAAAATTAAATCTAAATAAACTCTACCCAAACAATCCTACCCCCTTAATATTATACCCTAAACACTAATTAGCGAACCCAAATGAAAATATTTTAATTTTGGTAATTTTTTAAAGGTTAAATCAAGCTTTTAAAATTTTGAAAGGGTGTAAATATGTGAAAATATTAAATTAGGAGTAGTTTTGTGAAGAAGGGGTTGAAAGGGTGTAGATTTGTGAATTCCTCTTTTAAAAATTACCAAAATTAAAATATTTTTATTTGGGTTCGCAAATTAGTGTTTAGGTATAGTATTAAAGGGGTAAAATTGTGTGGATAGAGTTTATTTGGATTTAATTTTGAGTGTTTAGATGTAGTTTTGTGAAGTATTTTAAAAATGATATAGTTTTGTGAAATGTAATTCAAATGGTGTAGTTTTGTAATTCTCCTAATTATAATACACATGCACCATACATGGTTACATGTAACAATAGCATGGCGTATATTAAATATCAAATTAATGTAAAATTATAATCGCAAGTAGTCTACAAAGCCTTTAAATCTCTTAACAAAACCCAATATTATACTCTACGAAACCGACATATATAACTTTTGAAGTATATAATTAAATTCTTTTAAACCAAATAAAAAAGTACGTAAATTTTGGCAAAAACATATTAATAACCTAATTAATAATAGAAAAATTCCTTAGAATATCATCAAAATAAGTTTTTGTTTTGAAAATACCATTATAAAGTTTTTTATAACAAAAATACCATTAAAATGTTTTTATAACAAAAATCTCATCAAAACTAATAGTTTATAAAAATACCACAAATACAAAAAATGAGTTTTAACACTTTTAGATTTTAAACTTTTTCATTTGGGTTCGCTATATAGTGTTTAGGGTATAGTTTTGAAGAAATATGGTATAGTTTTTTGAAAGTTTTGGGTGTAATTTTGAAAATTTAAGATTTATGGTATTTATGGGAAAAAAAACTTTTTAATGGTATTTATAAAACTTTTGAAAATCTGTGTTAATTGTGTTAAAAACTTTTTTTAGTGGTATTCAGAAGAATTGGCCTTAATAATTACGTCTTTATAGAGACATCCAATAATCTTCCCATTTATGGTCGTTCTCAATTCTCGTTGACATCAACAAAATCTCCCACTCTCTCTCTACCTCTCTCTCTCTCTGTATAATGAAGACGATGCGAGGTTTACAAAACTATTCAAACGACACCGTTTCACTAGACCTAACGGTTCCTCCACCACCACCACAACCATCGGTCTTAACCGCTTCGACGAGTCTATCGTTCGATGAAGAGGAGACATCGGAGTCTAAGATCGGACGGCTAATATCGGAGCATCCAGTCATCATATTCACACGATCATCTTCTTGCTGCATGTGCCACGTCATCAAGAAGCTTCTTTTGACCGTTGGAGTCCATCCTACGGTGATTGAAGTCGACGACGGTGAAATTGCTTACATCTCCGCCGTTCAAACCTCTCCGGTGCTATTCATCGGCGGTGGTTGTGTCGGTGGGTTCGAGTCTCTTGTCGAACTTCACCTAAGTGGTCATCTTATACCTAGACTTGTCGAGGTTGGAGCCTTATGGGCATAATTGTCATTTTAATTATGGTTTTAGTCTTAAGTATCTTTTAAAATCTAGTAATGATAGAATATATTTTCATGTGTATTTATTTCTACCGGTTTGGTTTTATTTTATTTATAAAAACTTACGTAATGATTCCATTTTTTTAGCTTTTCTTACATGATTGTAAAAGCAAATCCGACGGAGACACCACAAAATTTCTTAACTATTCAGTAGGATCTATGAACACTTAGTTTTAAAAAAAGAAAAAATTAAAAAATTAAAAACGTCTAATTATGAGTCGCCACGTATTCAGAAGGTCCACTAAATAGTTAAAATTTGGATCATAAATAGGAAATATAAGATCAAAATCTTAACTATTTAGTGGACCCACCTGTTAAGATCTGGGCTAGAAACTCCAATGCACATGCTCTAATGTTGATACGGGAAAAAAACATGAATTATGTGTTGATGTTAGCCGTATTCCAAAAGTAGTTGTATTTTATTTATTTTTATCATTAATTAAAGATGAGATCTCCCATGAAAATTTGAAAATTTTGTCAATAATTAAAGATGAGATCATAAAGTACTGATTTGGCCATTTTTCTTAGGTTAAGTTGGGGAAGCAAACTGAAAAAAAGTGTCATTAATTCGTTATCAAAGACCGGTTTTTATTAAATACTAATTAATTAACCAATTAACCTCGAAGTTATGAAACTATTACTCCGTTGATTACCACGGAATCTGACTAATACTATAATCTTTTTCTTGGGCAATTTGGTAATTGAGCGTATTTATTTATTTATTTTTTTCACTGGTAATTGAGCGAATTAAAAGTTATTTTTAATTATTTTCTGTTCTCATGACGTAAGAGATTTTCCCCAAAGAATTCCGTGGACTCTACAATTAGGTGTCACTCGCAATTATTGCACAATCACCTTTAACATTATTTGCATAGTTTTGATTGATGGATTTACAACTTATCGGTAAATTCAAGAGAAATTCACAAAACTAAATACTTTCAATATCTCTTTCCCAAAACTATATTTAATTCAATTTTTTCACATGATTCTGTGGTTAGGATTTATTTGTATTTAATTTTGAGTGTTTAGGTATAGTTTTATGAAGTATTTTTGAAATGATGTAGTTTTGTGAAATATAATTCAAATGATGTAGTTTTGTAATTCTCCCTAAATTCAATTCACTATTGAAATAGTTTTGAAATAAAAACAAAAAAATTCACGAAACTTCACAACTATTTCTCAACCACTCAACTAAAACACTTAAATGAGTAATCAACCACCCAAACTATATGATTTTTTTTCAAAGATTTTGTTTTGGCATTTAAAATTCCATAATAATGACATTTGTAAAATTTAACTTTCATATTTATGAATAATTCTATCTTTGTTGAACAACAAATATCATACTCATTTTATCTTCTAAAAATATCTTGATGAATGTCCACCACAATTTATTTAAGATAACAAATTTTAACAAAGGAAATAATAATAAACACACCAATAACTTTAATGGAAAAAGCAAACAAGAAACAAACAAACACACACACACCAATAACTTGAACACAAAAACAAATTATAAGCCAATTCAGCAGTTTATGAGAAGATAAAGGATCATCTCTAGAAGCAGTCCAAAGATAATTATTGGGATTATCATTCTTAATGATCAATTAAATCGCGTTTAAATTGATTTCAGCATTTCTCATGCTCCAAGCATCAAGACAAGACATGGTTACACCTTTAGTCCCATCATTGAACACATAAAGCTTAGCTGCTTCACCAATTGCTAATGTGGGATAAACCCTAGACGTTATCAATGTCTTCCTCCTGCCCCATAGCTCTCTATAACCGAATGATCAATCTAGTAAAATAATTTTTTTTAAAAACAATATTAGCCCGAAAAAATAAATTAATATGACTATTAATGCCAAAAAAAAAACACCTAAATTAACTCACCAAACATCTTAACGAGATCTTCTTCTCGTGTCTTGGATCAATGTCTAGGATTGTTCCATGTGCAGATTTCCTTATGTTCTTGCTCGACAATGAAGACCTAAATACATTATTACCAAATAAAACATAAGTTTTACACATTATAGAACACAAACACATTTGGTTTTGTTTTTTTTTCTAGGTTAAATTATAATGTCTTACTTCATCTCATCGCTGCCCATTATAACAGAATATCCATTTCCGCGACGAATAATTTTGAAGAAAATCGCGGTTTGTTCTGATAAATCATTGCTAGCTAATGCTAACAAACCAAAAGGTCCATAAACACATCCACCCAAGTTGTTACGATCAAACAAAGCATTGTCATCAAGTTGGTCAGTATCCAAAATCTGATGAGGATTGTCTTCCAGAACAGGCAGGTCAAATGTCACTTCTACATCAGCCTTTAAAATATAACAAAATGTTAATTAGATTTTTAAATCACTTCAAAAAGTACAAACTAATGATGAAGACAACTCACTTGTGCAGCAGTAATGCCTGAGATTTCAAATATCGAGCCGGTTTCGAAGTGCCTTGTACCAAAAGTAACATGTTTGGTCCGAAGATTGTTGATTTCTTCTATTGGCCATTGTATCAGCTTCTTTCCACTCGTGTCTAGCCACATTTCCCTTGGAAGAGACTAAAATCCCATACAAAAAAATAATCATTAAACATTTTTTAATAACAATTAATGAATTAATCTTTTAGATAAACTATATATTATATACTTACCAAAAGACCAGCCCATCCTTTCTCAAAATCTTCTTCTTTAGTATCAGTTTCTACAACCCATCCCCAATTTATCCGCCGGTTCTTAACACTATCAAAGAAAGCTTTCGAGGCGTAAAACGTTCCATGATCATATCTCAAATCTTTAGTTGTGTTCGTAAACTCATAATCCCCTATAAATTCTTCCGTCTCGGAAGAGTATTTACCGATAACATAGCAATCATGGCCTCCGAAACTCGATTTCAAGACATGTCTCACACTATCATTGTCGACAGAAGTCTCTACACCTTCTTTACCGGTAATCGAAACCGGGAAAAAATCAGGGCATTCCCACATTCCAGTTCCTTCCGACGCAAGCAAAGGAGTCGGAAACTCTGTCCATTCGACGAAATCGTCGCTTCTGTACAAAACAGCCATCCCTTTTTCACTGTCTTTCTCCTTAGCTCCTACAATAACTCTCCATTTACCATCTTTCCCTTGCCACGCGGTCGTCGGGTCACGGAAACAATTATAAGGGATATTACTAGGCGGAACCATCACAGGGTTACACTTTGGCTTGACCCACACGCGAAGCAGAGGATCAGAGACGTCTTTAGGCTCAGCAAGAACAGTGACTTGCTGTCTGTTGTTTTCGTCGAGTCCGGTGTAGAGAATCACGGGTTTGCCATCAGGGAGGATAGTGGCTGATCCGGACCAGCAGCTATTGATGTCAAAGGAGTCAGTGGGAGAAAGGGATGGTTCGAGTTGGATCCAATTAACCATATCTTGTGAAACAGAGTGTCCCCATATCATTATGGCATTGAAATCAGGAGATAATGGATTGTGCTGGTAGAACATATGGTAGAATCCTTTGTAATACATTGGTGCTGTAATAATTACACAAGTTACATCCAAGTTAGGTAATTGTGTTTAGGGTTTCTTGTAACACAAGTTAAGAAGTTTGTAGATTGGGTTTTAATTACCGTTTGGATCTTTTAGATTGTAAGATGAATCCAAGGACCAGAAGCGACATAAAAATAAAGTTAGTAATATAAGATATATATATATATATATATATATGGAGTTTGATAAATGTTGAGAAAGTTAGAGGAAAAAGGAAAGAAATATAACCGTTAAGCCAGTTTCTTTGAGGTCGGAAATGGAAGGAAGTCCGGTTAGGATGGCCGGTATGAGCCATTGTTGATCTTTCTCAGGGATTATACGAAAATGTTGTGACTCTTTTGTAAATGCTTTTGAGATGATCTTATCAAGAAAATGATTATAGATCATAAAACTTCATTGTACTTATAAATGCTACTCCCTCCGATTATAATTAAGTGACGTCTTCAACACATACTCCCTTTTATAAAACGTCACTTAATTTAAATCAGAGGGAGTATTTCCCGTTGACATTGACAACTTCTTTTTTTTTGTTTGTTTATTACCTTAGAAGTATCGTGGAAGAAACTCTCAAGAGATTGGTTAATTATTGTTTATTAGGCTTTTGAGTCATTAGTCTTTGTTTTGGCTTATTCTTTAACTGTCTTTTTTTATTGTTAAGGAAACTTCATCAGGCCGGGTTAATTAATATATATTGTAAATCAACTTGGTCGAAAGTCTTTGTTTATCAGTTTATGTATTAAAACAAGTCTTTTCCAATAATATAAAGTTATAAACATTCGAATTTTGATTAGGTTGTACATAACTGTATCGAGTCGATTGTGGTATTTGTGGAAAACATATAGGTTTAGTTAAATTGCGATTTTTCCCCATCTTATTAAACCATTCGAATTAAAGAGCTGTTATAAACCCATTAGCTAGGCCCTCAACAAATAGGCCCAAAAAGTAAATTCAGAAATTATTTATATCAATAAAAAATTACAGTGAAAAAGTAATATATAACAGCTGGTTTTGTAAATTTACAGTGACGCGTTAATATTACCTTCACTATAAATAAATTTTAATTGCGGTCACGGAGGATCTTTCCGATCGTACGGACACCGGTCACACGGCGAGATCGTAGGGTTTCTCCTGACGCGAATATGTCGGAAACTCGCCGAAATCAATCTTGCCATGAACGAATCGGCGACTCGGGTAACGTAATCTCATCTCTCAGATTCATTGTGAAAAAAACCCTAAATCATCATCTGAATAGCGATTCGATTGAAACTTGTATACTGATGTCATTATTGGATTTCAATCTCGAATTAACGTTTTTGATTTGAATCTCAAGAGCTGCTTGTGATTTGTTTATGTTGGAATTTTCGTTGTTGCCTGTTTCTCAACATTGTGTGTGTTTTGTGGAGTTCTTGCAGAGATTCAACACCAAAGAGTTGTAATAGAGAACTGTCATGGTGAGAAACTCGTTGGAGTTTTGCATGATACTGTCTCAACAGAGACTGTTGTTATCTGCCATGGATTTCAATCATCAAAGGTTTGCTTCTTCTTGTTTGTCATCATTTGATACTTCAGTGAAAAGTGATTTGAATAACATTTTAACCTTTTAGGATAGGATTCCTATGCTGAAAATTGCTAATTTCTTTGAAAAAGCCATGATTAGTTCTTTTCGGTTTGATTTCGCTGGCAACGGGTGAGTTTCATTCTTAACATTCTTACTAGTTTTTGAAGTGTATGAGCAAGTTGTTAGTTCTTTCTTACTAGTTTGTTCAAGTGTATATGTTTCTTGTTTTACTCATTTTTGTGGGCTTCAGGGAAAGCGAAGGATCGTTTCAGTATGGTAACTATCGCCGTGAAGCTGAAGATCTGCGCTCTGTTATTCAACACTTGCGTGGAGAAAACCGTGAGATTTCTGCAATAATCGGACATAGCAAAGGTCTATAAACGTAAAACCAAGGTGGATTTCATGTATTTGAATTTGTCTGAAAGGTAATATAAAGGCCGAAGCTTTGTTGTTGTTTGGCAGGTGGAAATGTTGTACTTTTGTATGCAGCAAAGTACAAGGATGTGCATACTGTTGTGAATATCTCAGGCCGTTTTTTTCTTGAGAGAGGAATCGAAGGCCGGCTCGGTAAAGACTATTCCAACAGAATCAAAGAAAATGGGTTCATTGATGTTTGGAATAGGAAGGGTAAATCTTTCATCTTTCTTAGTTTTGTTATTTTTAGAGCCAGAGAACATGGTGTTTGGTTGTAGAGATAGCTCCTTGTCCTGTTTTCTAGGAAAGTTTGAATATCGAGTAACTGAAGAGAGTCTAACAGACCGTCTTACGACCAATACGCATGAAGCATGTCTCTCAATTCATGAAAACTGCAGGTAAACTCTCCAACAACACTCTCATTATCATCAAACCCGATAAGCGTTTTTCTCTTATGGTTTCAGTCTGATTTGAATCTCAGGGTGTTGACAGTTCATGGGTCGAATGATAGAATAGTCCATGTAACAGAAGCATCCGAATTCGCTAAACACATAAAGAATCACAAGCTGTGTCTTATCCAAGGAGCTGATCACGAGTTCACTTCTCACCAGCACCAGCTTGCTTCTACTGTTTTATCATTCTTCAAATTAGCTCACGAGAAAGGTGACGATTCAGGTGTTGTGCCCATTACGTCACGAATTTAAACAACTTCTGATATAGTTTGTTCATTTTGGGCCTGGTATTTTCATGAATTATGGTATATATATGGAGCCTGTATATTGATGACACAACATGCCCTGAACACAACCATGCACGTTCTCTCTTAAATGGTGAAGTGTTATTACTATGTGTGATCTCTTTGCATTGTTGTGTTCTTCTTCAGTATTGTCTCTTTCCTTTTCCATTTTTTAAGGTTCTCTTATTATGTGATCTTTTGCTTTAATGTTCACTATCTCAACTAAATGCATAAGTCACTGCCATCTCCAGCTTTTTAGTACTCTCCATTCCTTAAAAATCACATTTTTATTTTGTATCCATTCTAAAATTTAAAATAACAAATTAAACAAAAATCCATTAAATATTTTTAGAAGCTGTGAATTCTCTGGCCATTATCTCTACTAACAACAACAATATCTTATCACACTCTGACTCTTCTCTGCAACTTTTTTTGTTTGACTAAAAAACTGAGAAATCTTCTTTTGGATCATACCAAAAGTTTTACAAATATATAAAACTCAAAACCCAGAAATTTCAGTTGTGAAATTATGAATCTTTAAAAACTCCATTTCCAGATCTTCAAGCTAAGATCAGACTTACACTTAGTTTTTTTGGAAGTTGCTATTGTTGGAGTTTTACCTTTAGGCAAAGTTCCTTCGAATCCATCGCATGTAAATTTGATCTCTACTCCTTCGCTCTTTAGCTTCCCCATTTGCATTTTCACCTTCGTTACCATCTGGATCTCGAATCTGACACGTGCACGACTCAGATCTGACTTCAGATGCTTAGCTTCTTCCAAATCCAGCTCACGCGCCGACGTAGACGTCGCGATCACGCTGTGAAACGACGTTTTGTTCCCGTTGTTGCTGAAGAAGGACGGTACCGTTCCGTTACCGAGCATCTCGCCGGATTTCGCCGATTTAACGGTGACGGTGAATGGATCGTAGGAGAAGGTGAGATGCTGGTTTGGATTCTCGGAGAGTAAAGTGAAGTTGAACAAGGAAGAGAGGTGAGAGGCGGAGGAATCCGAGGCGGTGGTTAGGTTTACGCGGCTGATTCGAAGCGACGGGACGGAGAACGACGGCGGACGCGGGTGGTAGATCACGTACATCGCCGTCGCGGCGATTGCGGCGACGAGAGCAAGGATTAGAAAGATCAGAATCGACCAGAAACAGCAGCAGCAGCAAATTCGACGGCAGCTTGGTCGAGATCGGTGGTGGTGGCGGCGACTGTAAGGTTGTGGACGGTAAATCGGACGGTTTGCCGGAATGTAGACTTGAGGTTTCTGATTAGCTGTTCCGTTAACGGCCACCGTTGATGGAGGAGGCGGTACGGCACCACCGTTAGTGGCGGTTGGTGGTTTAGAAGCTGGGAAGACTCGTTCGGTCATTTTCTTCTCTGATTCTTTTCTTTCTTCCTCTGTTCAGATCTGAGCTCACGAAGAGAGAGAGAGAGAGAGAGAGAGAGAGAAAGAGAGAGAGAGAAAGAGAGAGAGAGAAAGAGAGAGAGAGTGATGGGAGACAGAGAGAGAGAGAGAGACAACATTAAGTTTTTCTGGAATCTTAATAGCTATTAAATTTAAATATATTTTTAATCGTTAGTTTTATAATTATTTCTTTTGTTTCTTTTTAAGTTGTGTTATCGGTTTTCAGTTCTTTAGATTTTTGTGATTATTCATTCATGACTTTCATGCCAAATTCATTTGATGGTAAAATAATTAATAAATGATTATTAATCCCTAAAAAACAATTACAGAATTTAAAAGTGTCATAATTGTTACAAAATGTACTGTACCATCTCCACAGTAGTTTTTAGCTATGTTTTTTTTTTTTTTTTTTTGTCACTCTAGTTTTTAGCTATGTTAAACATCACATTTTGTAGTATAAAAATACCTAAAACAAAAATAACTGAAATAATAATCCACCGACACAAAGTGGTAAACAGTTCACCTTGTTTTTATAAAATAAAAAGAGAGTGCACGCACTTGAATTAAGTTTGAATATAAATTCTGTGCAGGTTTTTAAAAACATAAAAGTTGTTGGATTAGAAGAAATTGGGGTGATAGAGATTAGTGTAATCCCAAGTCAATTATTTACTTCATCGGCAAACGCTGATCTGCTTTTAATGTTTCGTTAATCCTTTGATTTACGAGCTCTCAATTCCCAAGAATACCGTCTTTAATACACATAATCGCTAAACCGGTTAACTCGAATTATCGAACCGTTGGTTATTTCAAACCGGACCCGAAACTTATTGACCCTTTCTCGAAAAAACAAACCTAATTTCAGAGCCACTGTTCTTCAGCTACACTCTCCAAAACCTTTAGCCATGGCGGCAGCTACTACGCAACCTTCATATCTCAAAGTAACCCTAAACCAATACAAATTGAACCAAACCTCACTCTTCAGAAACCAGATTCTGTCTCTAAACCCTACATCGAAGCCATTGAAACGCCTCTCCGTCATAGCCTCCGTGTCTCAATCCAAAACCTTGACGAAGCAATCAGGCGATAAGGCTACTACGTTCAAGCACTGTTTCGATAAATCAACAGATGGGTTTCTCTATTGCGAAGAAACCAAAGTCGAAGATATCATGGAGAGTGTCGAGAGAAGACCTTTCTACTTATACAGTAAACCTCAGATCACGAGGAACGTCTTGGCGTATAGAGAGGCACTTGAAGGTGTGAGCTCTGTGATTGGATACGCTATTAAAGCTAATAACAATCTCAAGATTCTTGAGCATTTGAGGATTTTGGGATGTGGTGCTGTGCTTGTTAGTGGCAATGAGCTTAGGCTTGCTCTTCGTGCTGGTTTTGATCCCACCAAGTAAACATCTTTTCTCCTGAAAATTCATTGCTTTGTATCTAATTAGCTTGATTCAGACAAATGATGGTTTAGTTAGCTCTGTCATGGACTTGACCTGTTGAAAATATGAGTGGTTTTGAGTTGATCAGATTCTTGACTATGTATTTGAAAATGAAAAGGTGTATTTTCAATGGAAATGGGAAGCTGTTGGAGGATTTAGTTTTAGCTGCTCAAGAAGGTGTTTTCGTCAATGTCGATAGTGAGTTTGATTTGGATAATATTGTGGAAGCTTCGAGAATTTCTGGTAAGCAGGTCAATGTGTTGCTGCGTATCAATCCCGACGTCGATCCTCAGGTATAGGTTGCGTCCTAAATTATGGCATAATCGTTTGTAAATATTGGTTTAATAGTGAGTTCTTTTTGTGCTACATTGTTCAGGTGCATCCATATGTAGCTACTGGGAACAAGAATTCAAAGTTTGGTATTAGGAACGAGAAGCTTCAATGGTTTCTTGATGAAGTGAAGGCACATCCCAAGGAGCTGAAGCTTGTTGGAGCTCACTGCCATCTAGGTTCTACCATTACAAAGGTAACCCCGATTCTTGCTTTACATTGTGTTTGGATGTCATCAAATGAATATGGATTATTCTCTGTTTTTGTTTATTTTTGCTTTTGCTCTGTCTCTAAAATCTTGATTCTTGAGCTTTACATATTCACATATGTTTTGTTTATTCCAGGTAGATATATTCAGAGATGCCGCGGTTCTCATGGTGGAATACATTGATGAAATCCGACGTCAAGGGTTTGAAGTTAATTACTTGAACATTGGGGGTGGTTTAGGGATAGATTATTACCATGCCGGCGCCGTCCTTCCCACACCTATGGATCTCATCAACACTGTAAGAACATCATCTCAAAAAAAAATCCTTCATATGATCTCAAAGTAATGTTAGTAGTGAAAGATCTTTACAATCCTTGTTGTGTTCCAGGTAAGAGAGCTTGTTCTTTCTAGAGACTTGAACCTAATAATCGAGCCAGGGAGATCACTGATTGCAAACACTTGCTGTTTCGTCAACCATGTAACTGGTGTGAAGACTAATGGAACAAAAAACTTCATAGTGATCGATGGAAGTATGGCTGAGCTTATCCGTCCCAGTCTTTATGATGCCTATCAGGTAAACCAAATATGCTTCTCGCTGTCTACACATTTTTGGTCCCATGGAGTTATAGCTAAACATCCTCTTGTTCTTGTTTCTGAACACAAAAGCACATTGAGTTGGTCTCTCCAACACCACCCGAAGCAGAGGTCTCGAAATTCGACGTAGTGGGTCCTGTATGTGAATCTGCTGATTTCTTGGGCAAAGACAGAGAGCTTCCAACTCCTCCAAAGGTGAAAGAGTTTCTGCTTGGCATCTCAAGTAATGCTGAAAACAATTGAGTTAATTTGTATTCATTATAGGGAGCTGGTCTGGTGGTTCATGACGCTGGTGCATACTGTATGAGCATGGCTTCTACTTACAATCTCAAGATGCGTCCTCCGGAATATTGGGTAATTGCACTTTTACTTCTTCTTGTGAAATCACCACAGAATCAAGATCCTGAGAGAAACTTTTCATGATGTGTTCTAACCATTTGGTGTGTGAATGTCCTTTTTGTTTGCTTTGGCTTTTGCAGGTTGAAGAAGATGGTTCGATCGTTAAGATAAGGCATGCCGAGACATTCGAAGATCATTTGCGTTTCTTCGAAGGTCTATGAAGACTTGAATCTCACTCGCCTTTGTAGCTTTCTTGAGATGAATTATATGAATATCCGGAATCAGGACCATAAAACTCTTATTCTGTTGTGTTAGAATTTACACATCACGTGGTAAGAAAAAGGACACAACTCAACTTCTGTTCTGTCCTAACACAAGACTTGAAGCAAAAAATTTGAGTTTAAACTTTTAAGTGTTCTCTTCTCAACAAAAAAACACAAAACCAAAAAAACTCATTGCGATGGCTGCCAATGTGCTTCGCCTCTACACTCCAATCGCATCTTCCCTTAAACCGTCCTCTCGCCACCGCAGATTCCTACACAACAATTTATTTCCCAAAATACCCTTACCCTCTTCTCCTTCCCTTCTCAGATTTGGCGCCGGAAACTCCGAGCCCCAACCCTCGCCGCCGTTACCAGAAGCCGATTGTCCCGTTCCGCCGGAGCAACAGCCGATCAACGAGTACCAATCTCTCTCCTCCTCCTTCCCTTTCTCCTGGGCTTCCGGTGATCTAGTCGAATACTCTTCGAGACTCTTCATCACCGGCGCTTCTTTCGCGTTTTTCGTGGGTTTACCCGTTTCCTGGTTCGGATCCGTCGGACCCGAATACGAACCCGTGAAGCGGATTCTCTCCGCTAGCTCGAGCGGGATCTTTGTTGTGACCCTCGCCGTCGTGAGGATGTATTTGGGTTGGGCTTATGTCGGAAACCGCCTTCTTAGCGCCACCGTCGAGTGTATGTTTTGATTTCTCCTTAGTTTTTGGTTTGATTTGTTAGTAATTGTTGTGATGAATTCTGCTTTGATTATTGATCATTGGTTGTTGTTGTAAAGTATCTGCCTTTAACAATTTCAAGTTTTCTCTTCTTTTTAATCTCTCGTTGCAGATGAAGAAACTGGGTGGTATGATGGTCAGGTTAAGTTTCAAGTCTTTCTCTATGATTGGTTAAGCTCTGTAGAAGAAAACATTTGTCTGTGATAATGCTAAGCTCTTATCAGTGATTCTTTCAAAACCAGGTTTGGGTTAAAACACCTGAAGTCTTGGCTCGAGACCGTCTTCTTGGATCATTTTCTGTAAGCTCTCTGGATCATATCAAAATCGGTTTCTTGAACGTCTACTATGGCAGTATTCTCTCTTATAAAGTCTGTTTAAAAGTTTGTGTGTTTGTGTTGTGTTGTTTTCAGGTAAAACCAGTACTAGCTAGACTGAAAAACACGCTAGTTATCCTCGGATTATCGCTGATTCTTGTCGTAAACCTTAGCAATTCTCCGATTGCAACGTCTTATAAGACATATAGGGATCCTAACGACAGATCATCGATGCCGATACCAGGAGCTTACAACGATGAAACCGCAAGAACGTTCGAACCAGAAGCTTTCTGTGGTGAACAAACTTCTTCAGATCTTGTTTGAATTTATCTTCATCTATATACCAAGACAGACACAGTTTCTGATAAGCAATATAGTCTCTATAGATCCTTGTAAAGATGTCTTTAAACTACTTACATTGTTACATTTTACATGTCTCTAAATCAAATTCATTTCAGTTTATATAATGTACTGTTAATCAAATAGTAGAAGAAAATAACACGTATAGTCTAATCGTATTAAAAATTGTTTAATTGCTGTAATAAGTTAATAACACTTTGAAAATGATTAAATACTAATTATATACATAAATGGTTGTTTTTTTTTTTGTCAACTACATAAATGGTTTATTTAACAGTCGCTTTGTTATCATAGAGAGGAAAAATAAAAAAAACTCAGAGAGAGAGATACAATCAATGGCCATGATCACGCGCAACACAGCCACGCGCCTCCCTCTCCTCCTTCACCAATCTCAACGCGCCGTCGCAGCGGTCTCTCACAACCTTCACACATCTTTCCCCACCCTCTCCCCGTCGACATCGCCGACTTCGTACACAAGACCAGGTCCTCCTTCGATCTCTTCTCCTCCTCCGCCTGGTCTCTCCAAAACGGCGGAGTTCGTGATCTCGAAGGTGGATGATCTGATGAACTGGGCTCGTAGAGGATCGATCTGGCCTATGACCTTCGGGCTCGCGTGCTGCGCGGTGGAGATGATGCACACAGGCGCTGCTCGTTACGATCTAGACAGATTCGGTATAATCTTCAGACCAAGTCCTAGACAATCTGATTGTATGATTGTAGCTGGTACGCTTACGAACAAGATGGCTCCTGCTCTTCGCAAGTACGCCTTCTCTCTGATCTCTGATTTGTTCGTTCGTTGTCTTGTTTGTGTTGCTCTGTTAGGTTACGTGGAGATTGTGATTGTGGATTTTAGGGTTTAGGGAATTGATTTAGGGTTCATGTATTGTGATTGTTTTACTATGTGTTTGTATCAAATTTGAGAGCTTCTGCATCAATATAAGACTTATCTGAGGATTCATACCGTTGTGTTAGCGCATATTTCTTGAAATGTTTTGTGTGCTGTAGTGTCCCCCTTTGAGCTAGATTGAGACTATTCATAGTCAATGTAATAGCCACAATGAACCACTGGTTCTCATAACATCCACGCACCCTCAGAGTTTCGCGGTTCTTGTTTGAAATCTAATGTGTGGAAACAATGGACAGGGTTTATGACCAAATGCCTGAACCAAGGTGGGTGATATCAATGGGAAGCTGTGCAAATGGAGGTGGCTACTATCACTACTCTTACTCGGTGGTTAGAGGCTGTGACAGAATCGTGCCTGTCGACATTTATGTCCCTGGATGCCCTCCAACCGCAGAGGCTCTGCTCTATGGACTCCTCCAGCTTCAGAAGAAAATCAACAGGCGTAAGGATTTCTTACATTGGTGGAACAAGTGAAAAAAAAAGCTTTTAAAAGGGAGTGTTTTTTTCAGACAATTTTTCTAACCAAAGTTTGGGGGGTTAATAAACACATGGACGTTTGGTTACATGTTTCTTTGTGATTGAGATGCCATGTAAAACAAGTGTGTTGGTAAGTTTGTTGTTTAATAAACCTAAGATGATGATATTGTGTAAGTTCTTTCCCTTGTTATCAATCATCTTGATTCTGATTCTTGTTCAACTAATACATGTGTCTCTCTGTGTATGGACATGTAGTAGCTAAAGACATGTATATTGAAACAGAGTAAGAACACTTATAGCTAGAACGTTGAATAATTGTGTGGATAAAGAGTAAAAACATACAAAACATCAAAAACTAAAAGCAACAGTTGCAATCAAAGGGACAAAGACGAGTATAACCAGCATTGGCCTTGTTGACACCAAGTTCTTCTTCAGTGAACACTACTAACCCATCTTCTGTTCTCTTCCTCGGTCTGTTTCTCGTGTGGTTGCCACTACTACTAAACCCATCAAAATCATTCCGTTTCCTCTTCATCTTTGTCTTATTCTTTGCTACCTCTGGTTTGGTCTCGGCTATCTCGACCACTGGCTGCTTCTTCTTCTTTCTCCCAGCAAATATGTCATCAATCTCTTTCCCTAATTTACCAGGTTTTGGAGCTTGTTTTGTTCCTTGTATGGTAGATTTTTGCAATTCCTGTGATGGCTTCTTCAAGGAAAAAGTGTTACTATTCTTCTTAGACATTTTTTGATGCTTATAAAAGAAAGCAGAGCACAATCTAGAATATCAGAAAAATTCACCTTCAATGCCACAGGTTTTAGAGGAAACTTACAATCATCAAAAACGAAACTAGACGACGAAAATCGGCTTTGGGTCTTGAGATCGATATAAAAATTAGGGTTTTTCTCCTCCTCTATTTTAATTTTATGTGTATTTACAAATACACCCTTGGATTTATAATAAGACGCGTGTCAAGAGAAGAGAGCCATTTAATTTAGTTTCTATATATAACTATTGGTGTTTCTTAAATAGATCCTTAAATAGTTAAGATCTGAATCTAATATTTCCTATTTAAGATTCGGATCTTAACTATTTAATGATCCTTTGGGTACGCGAAGGCATGACACATTATAACCGTAGGCTCATTAGCATCTATTTGGACCATGTAGAGGATGTCAAGCTTCTCCAACCGTTTTAACCACATGCTTTGTTCACTTTCTATGCCTATTTGTTTTCTTATAAAACTCTTTTTATATGCTTTATTGATTCACAATTAATCACAAAACAATCTCGAATCGTATAGAAGCATACAAATAATTTGGCTAACGAAGGAGAAAGACAAAACTGAGAAACACATCCATCAAATAAATATAATAAAATCGTATCATATCATAAACCATATCGCATACTAAAAAAACACCTAGAAAATAAATTAAAAAAACCACAATACTCTAGAGATTAGATATATGAAGGTCGATATAAAATAAGAGGCAAAGATCTATAGCCTTACGAATACACACGAAATATCACAAAGGGAACTTAGATCCGAAGAGCAGAGCCGAAAACAAGAGCTGCTACGGCCGCGACACCGGCTGAGACGACGGACGGTGAGATCGCACCAGATCCAGATGTAGGGCTTGGCGCCGGAGCCTCAGATTGAGCCGACGCTACGGTAGCTACGACGGAGATAATCACCGCGACAAGAGAAACAATGGTAGTATTAGGGATAAATGTCCCACATCGGAAACACAAAGGGTTAAACACTACTATATAAAGGATATGGGCCTCTCCACTTATCGCCAATTGGTTTTAAGTTGGAAGCTCATAATCCTAACAGGTAGCCTTAGAGATCGCCATTTCAGAGAAATAGAGAGAGAGATGGGTTTTTTGTTTGATTCTGGTTTTGCTTTAGAGGTTTTCAAGGGTTTTCAAGAGTTAAAGAGAAACAATGTGGAGAAGAAGGATATATAAAGAGGAGCTTCCCGGTTTAGTTGGTTTAGCTAACCGGTTTTTTTCCCAGCTTAGGAATTAAGCATCTCTCTCCGTTATTGCGCCGTTACACCAGATATTTATTCTGTTAAACGGTGTGCCTTTTTCCTTCCAGACGCTTAACGAGGCGCGTGCATCTAACTCTACAATTGGCGAGGGAACAACCGTCGGTGAGATTGTTGTTTGGCGCGTGAAGAATATGATGATGAGCTGTCTATTTTATTTAGTCACGCGGTTCCGTGAAAGTTGTGTTTGTTGAAAAGTGGAAACCACTTTTGCACATGGTCGTGTATCGGCTACAAAGAAACTTTTAAACACCATTTTGTTTTTAGTAATTAATTTGACATGATTTGGCGATTAATATATATATATATATATATATATATTGTGTAGTCTATAAAATTTATTTTGTTTTCTTTATTAACTACAAATAGTAATTTTTGGCTATTTATTGAATCTTTTGACAGATGTTAAGCTCTTTGGTAAGGAACTTGCGGGGTTCGAGAAGCTTAGACCTGGTGGCCGTGTTTTGTTGTCTTTGTCATTGTTGTTATGTTCACATTCAATGCAAAAAACATTGGTCGATAAGCAATTTACTAAAACTATCTTTGTATTTCTTTGTTAAGAAAGTTTGTTTCGTTTTTCTAACTTATCAGAATCAAATAAAACAAGTCAGAGACAAGATTTTACAACTTAGACTTTGTAACTACCATATAGAAATGTTTTATGCTATGGCTAACATAAACATCGTTTAGACACTAACTAAGGTTATAACCAAATCTTATATTTTCTTATCTGATTTAAGCTTCAGGCTTAACCTTATGAACACCACACATATTTGATCTAATACATAGTTTTTCTTTTTGACATATAAAGTTAAAAACATATCTCTCTGGACTCTGTTGTGCAACGTTCTCTCTTATGGGCATCTCATTTCTTACAAACTAATATAAAACAAACATAATAAAATAATATCGGCGTAAAATCTTCCCACAGAGTCCATATCGTATACATTCCATGACCTCTATTTGTCTATCAAAGAGTTTCAGAGATGTTACTAACTTAAAATCCGAGAATCTTGGAAGCAATGTGAAGCAAAGGCTCCAAAGCACTCGGAGAAAACTTCCTCGCAAAGAGATAACACATGGAAGTGTTACGACCATTGTAAGTGCAGTTTCTTCCATCAAATATCTTCTCAAAGAACTTCTCGGTAATGTCCGATCGCCCAAACGTAGCCGGGTGGGGCCCGCCTCTAGACCAGTCCACCCATGTCAAGCTCCGGTTAGCTAAAACCATTGGTTTCTCAATTGTCAACATTGTCGGGAAATAGTGCTCGTCCACGTAGCAAGCAGGCCTGCAAAACTCCTTGAATTTCGGGTAATACAATGTGTCTATGACAACGGTAGCTGCTAGTTCCCGGTTAATCTCAAACCATTGAGACCCTTTACGCCATTTCGTGATGGGCACTTCAGGTTCCATGTTCCCGTTATAGCGGCCACGCCCAAAGGGACCAGGGTCATCGAAAGCACCCATGAAGCTGTGTTTTGATCGGCTTAAGTAGCTGTAGATGGTTGTGAAGTTGAAGAGTGGGATGCATGACTCCGAGACGAGAACAAACCATTCGTTGGAGATATCCAGAAGCGCATTGGCGAGAAGCCGCTTCTCTGCATCGCACATGGACATTCTTCCCCATTCTGCAACCTGTTCAATGATGAAGATATCCAAATTACAATCAAAGCAAATACAAAACAAACTATCTTACAAGTGCTTAAATAACAGCTAGAACAAAAAAGGCTACTAAAGAAACCAAGTTTAATCCTAAAGCTACATTTTCTAATACAGGAAACCCAAAGAGAAGTTCCAGACCTGACTTGGTATCTGCCTCTGGTAGAAAACAGAGTTAGTCGGAAACTTGGCTGTAAAAGATGGATGCGGATGAATATAAACCGAGTAAAGCCCTTTGTGACCCTTCAAAAACCTTTCCCATAGCAAAGCGAGCGGCAAGGGACCTTTAGTCAAGAACATGAACGCAATCTTAGGAACCCTTTTAAACGGATACTCTTTTCTCTTAGGCCAGAAAGAAGCACGCCAAAGCAGCTCATCGTCGCTCATGTTATGCATCAGAACCCTAGGAGGCTGTATCCATTTACCAAAACCGTTCGGTTCCTCCTCGCGGCATGTCACAAAGCTAGAAGTGACCGTGGTTACTACGCTTTGTATACCAGTATACTTGATTGTAGACACACTAATCATGAAGACAACAACAGCAAAAGCAAGAAAAAGACCTAGCAGAAGAAGCAGTTTCGAAGGAAACGCCTTGTACTGTCCTCCTGTCCTAACGGAGATTCCGTTTTCTTTGCCTTCTTCTAACTGTACAACTCTGTTCTGCATCCTTAACACTAAAAGATATTATCAATGTCTAATAGCAACCTAAACAACAGACTCTGCTTCTTCAAAATTTGATTCTAAAGATCTTCTCGCTAATCACAAAGTCCTTGAAGAAGCAACTTCGGGTAAGTTTTTTCAACCTAAAACCAACTAAATCGATAATCCAAGCACAAGGAATCTGGAAACGAGAAAGTCAATGATAGTATCTATTTGATTCAATCGCTAAAAAAAAAAGCTACTTGATTTGAAATCGAAAAACTGGATCCAGAGCTTTAAGCTACTTATAGAAACTAAAGTTCGAAAGGCTTCACAAGCAGATGATGATGATCTTACCACGTGTCGAGCTTACATGAAGAGAAAAGCAAGAATCAAATAGTGAGAAGATTAACAGGAAAGACACTGAGAGAACTTACGAATCTGCCTTGAAGCTTTAGAGAGGAAGAGAGATTGATAAATCGAGAAAGGAGATGGGTTTTGAAAGGTAAAGTGACGAAGAAGACGACGAAACTTTTTTTTTCTTTTTTTTTTTGGCGAAGACAAGTGATATTAATGTTAACGCCGGTCGCGGGATCAGAACGTGAATTTATTCTGATTTTGGTTTTAATTTTTTAAATTAGAGAATGTAATCTTTTTACGTGTTTTTAGGATTTTATTGGATTCGGTTTTAATTATGAATACTTTCCAATTAAGTAGTTTATAAGATTTTGTTTGAAATTTGATTTAAACTGAATAGTATCTTCATATATGCTCGTGAAGAAGATTATCGAAAACTAAAGAAAGTTGGAGTCTCTTTCCAATAAAGAATTCACACAAATAATCGTTTTGAGTCGGACCAGATACATACATTATACTTTTGTTCTATGAACACAAGAAAATTAATTTAAAACCAACAATAATACTCTGTTATCAAAAACCATAATGACAGTTTATCTCTCATTTAAACCCAATGTAGATGCCACAACAGCAGTGGCACATCAGACACCGACCAGATTATCCCATTAAAAAGACATAAATTCCCGATATGAATGCAGATTCGAACCTGATATGCTCTCTGAACCATATCTCAGACACATTCATTGGTTAAAGCCTCCAGATTGGTACCTTTGGTTACTAAGGCTGGAGAAGAAATCATCTGAGATATCAGGTGTTTGTTGTTGTTGTTGTTGCTGTGCACTGTAAAGTCCAGTTTTACCGAGCCCGGATCCTGCGCCCATGGACCACCCCGAGTAGTATGTAGCAGCCGATGCCTTGTTCCCTTCATCATTGCCCAGATCACCCACAACTCCCACATCAGCTAGAGAAGCTTTTTTTGCTGATTACATGTAAGATGAAATAGTCAGGCCCGAAACAGAACTTTGAAAGCTAAACTCGACTCTGTTGACTAACCGTGCCTAATCAGTTTCATTTACATTTAGTATAGTTCATGCAGAAACAAACTATAGTTGGCAATCACATCACATATGGTTTAAGAAACTAATCTGATGAAAAACATAAAGAGGAAGCTTTGACTTACGAGCACTTATATTAAGATCAATTAGTCCACGGCTCAGAGAATCTGCCCATATTCCAGATTTCACCTGAAAAGGATCCTTCTTTTGCAACTGGTGTGGGCTTATGGTGTTTGTAGCGCTCCCCTGTACAACTGGAGCATGTGGACCTGTAGAAACTGAATCCGAGTGAGAAGTGAAGGCACCAAAAGGATCAGATCCATCAAAACTTTCCATAGGAACTGCAGCAAATGGGTCTACAATGTTGGGAGTGGTCATAGGCTGTGGTTTAGGAATCTTGGCTTCTGGGCTTGTAACTGATTCGGGAGATGCAAAAAGATCAACCGTCTGAGGAGGTGAAGAAACTGTGGCAGAAGGTTGAGACGCAGAGAAAAGATCAACTTCTTTCTGTAAGAAACAGACATGTAGAAATATATCAGTCTATAATTCAGCAGGAAAGGTCACGGTAAGGTGTAATGACTTCAACAGTGAAAACTAAAGGTATATATCAAGCAGAGCGAAACTGCACCACTTTGGATACAAGATATCACCCACCTGTGTCTTTGTTCCCTGAGCCGAAGCTGATACAAAAGTTGCATCAGCAAACAAGTCCGCCTCTTGAAACTTCCCATTGTTGTTGTTGGAAGATGTTTCAGTTGGCCCAGAATCTAAGAGGTCACCAATCATATCTGCTCCAAAAAAGTCCACTTGATTGGCACTGCCTGTGGAAGGCTCTGCAGAAACGAAAAAACCCACAAAAATAAGGCATGGACATACTTCGGCTATAGATCTATACATGTTGTGGTTACAATCTACCAAACAAACTCTCACTCCAGCTAATGATAAACAATTATGCAAGTTCTGCAGTACTTGAATATAACATACTATTTCTGGAAGTTCCCCGTGGATCAAAATCATCAAAATCATCGTCGTCTTTTGAAGGAGACGCGGATGCATATGAAGGTATGGTGGTTGACTTTTTCCCACTGGATAGATTATCATGGTCCGTGCTACACATTCAAATTTGAAACCGACTAAGTCAGAGAAGACCACACACAAAATGAGTCAAAAATTAATCAAAGAAAAAGAATAAGAGGATCCTCAACCGAAAAACCCCTCTCAAATTGAAGATACAACCAAAATCAATAACATCAGTAAATCAATAGGGTTGAGATCAAACCTGCCATAGCGTGAAGAACTTCTCTTTGAAGTGTAGCTTTGCTCTTCACTTTTGACACCACGCCTTGAATTTTGAAAAGACTCGTAGTCATTCTTGTCTTCTCTGGATTCCCTATTACCGTAGCTGTCATAATTGCTTGAACCACTTTGAAAACTACCACCAAACGAAGCTGAAGCTGAGCCAGACTTATATGTTATTCCTGTTGATGAGAGCCCAACATACCTAGTTGGAGGCAGCAAAACCGATTAAAGCAACATATAAAAGTCAACTAGCAAACCAGTTATATTGACTTGCATAAAAACTAACTTGTTACGATTGACTGTTGCTTTGTCTCTGATTTCTGAGATTTTCTCTTTATTATTTAAGAGAGCTACTATGTTTTCCGCCTTCTTTCTTACATTGATTCCCACGTCTTTTCCATTTGGTTCAACATACTCAAAACTCGTGAGTGACTACATGGATGACAAATCACAAACATAGAACCATGTCAGTAGAAAACCAAAATATTCACCACAAGAAAACTACTTATAACTGAGAAAGAGAATTATACTGACAGATATTTGGTAAGTATGATCAATAATATGATCAACTGCTCGTACTGATCCGTTTGAAATCAGATAATCAATAACAGCCAGAGCCTAACAAAAAAAAACAATCCCGGTTACATCAAACGATAACACTGTGGCTTCCAAATATTGCAGAAAAAATGTCAAGAAGATACTCACCTTGTAGACATATCGCCAATCCTTTCCTGTCTCACCAAGTCTAGACCACAAAACACTCATAACCATCTCGCACTCCGAACTAAACATATTACCAATGTACAACAAGGTAAGCAATATATAATCAAAATCACTTTCAAGTTTAATAAGACATAACAGTGAATTGTTTTTGAAAGTGAACACAGGGATTACTATTTATTCGTGGCCTGTGCTATCTCTGCCAATGCAGTACCATGTGGACCCCAAGGCTCGTTGTCTGTAGCATCCAATACCTGCACTAAACATTCTCACATAATAACCCGAGACGAACAAACAAGATAAGGAAACACGATTAAACAATAAAATCACGGAAGCTGGGATTCTACACATTGCTTCGAACTCGAGATCTCTCAGTCTTCAATGGTGTATCTAATCAACAGCACTAAATCACAACTATGAACACATTCAAAATCTCAACACAGGAAAAAATAACAAAATCCAGCTCAACTTTTCAAGAATTAGTGTCTACCAAAAATAATTTTCGTGCCATAGCTATCACTAACGAGAATTTTCTTAATTAATTTGCCAATCAATCAAGCCAAGGCAACACGAAGACACTTTGCAGAAATATATAGATACGAATCGAGTGAAATCACCTTTTGCTCCATCTCCGGAACCTTCAAAACTTTCAGATTCACCTCTCTCTTTCTGCAATATTCAAAAAAAACAATCGATATAAAATCGAAGATATCTACAGGATACGAATCCAAATCAATTCATATCCAAAATCGAAGAAGGAAAACTCACATCTCTCGAACCGTTTGATCAAAGACCTTCATGAAATCCATTTTTAGAATTCTCCAACAATGCTATGAACAAAAACAACGAGATCCGCCCAAAAATTTATTGTGCGAGGAGAGGAGTGTGTGTAGATCTGATCAGGGATGCCTCTTTTTATGGTTTCCTTTTTATTGGGGAAAAAAAGCAACAACAAATATTTATTTCTCGCATATTATTTTTAAGGCCTAAAATTACGCGAAAGTGCATTCGTTTCTTTTTCGCGGACTTTTTAATTAATCAAACTCATTAGGAAGCAGAGCCCATCAAGCCCAAATCTAAACACCGTTCAATATCCAAAAACGTTTTATTTTTAAAAAGACCGTAGTAATTAACACCTTAGCTGTAATAAGACAGCTGTCAGAATCTGATTCGATAAGAATTAAACTAAGAATCAGCTTAACACTTTCTTATCCATGTGAACCATGACACACCGTATCATTTACCTTTTGGAGGCAATCTAAAGAACGACGTGGCATAATATGATTCGTTATATCCAAAAGAAGATTTAGCAGATTACTGTGTAGCCGCGCGTACTTGATCGTAACCACTCTCCATTCCAACCTGTTTCCTTCTACTTCTCTTCCCTCTCTTTCTCTCTCTTCCGAGAAAGGGAAAGCAACGATTCTCTCTCTAAAAGTTATTTTTCGGTTTTTCTTCAAATCTTCTTCGACAAAGACGACTAATAATAATAATACGTATTACATGCGTAAATACACGTGTATGTCGATGTATGCATAGGCGTGTGTTTTTGTGTGTGTTGAATTAAAAAAATAGAAAGGGAGAGAAGTTTGTTAAATTAGGGTCTCTGGGTTTTCATTTTTTCGTCAACCTTGAGCTCTAATGACTCGAATCGCGATCGAATTCGAAAACCTTACTAGACTTTGTCTGTGATGACTCTTGATACTAGTGGATGGCTCGATTTCAATTCGTCTTCTTCTTGGTCGCTGTTGCGGTTTTTGCTGTAAACCCTAGTTCGAGCTATCGATTCGCCATTGTTGAACCTAATTCGGGTCTTGATTCGGATTTTGACGCTGATTCGGATTCGCTCCTTTACCATCAGGATTACTCACCTCCGGCTCCGCCACCGCCACCACCGCACGGACCTTCCGTATCCTGCAGCGAGGATCTCGGCGGCGTTGGCTCTTTAGATACTACTTGTAAGATCGTCGCTGATTTGAATCTCACGAAAGATGTGTATATAGCTGGGAAAGGTAATTTTATCATCCTACCTGGGGTTAAGTTTCACTGCCAGATCCTTGGTTGCTCCATAGCTATCAATGTCACTGGAAACTTCTCTCTAGGCGCGAAATCCACGATCTTCGCGGGCACATTGGAGCTTGCGTCTGGTAACGCTAGCTTCGCCGATGGATCGGCCGTGAACACAACGGGTTTAGCTGGGGACCCACCGCCGCAGACGAGCGGAACGCCACACGAGGTTGATGGTGCTGGTGGTGGGCATGGTGGTAGAGGTGCTGGCTGTTTGACTGACACTAAGAAGCTTCCGGAAGATGTATGGGGTGGTGATGCATACGCTTGGTCGACTCTGGATGAGCCTTGGAGCTACGGTAGTAAAGGCGGGTCAACGAGCAAAGAGATCGATTACGGAGGAGGAGGTGGCGGGAGAGTGAAGATGGAGATTTTGCAGTTTTTGGATGTTAATGGAAGCCTTTTGGCTGACGGAGGTTATGGAGGAGCCAAAGGGGGAGGCGGGGCTGGTGGCAGCATATTCCTCAAAGCATATAAGATGTAATCAACTTCCGTTTCAATACTCTCTTTAACTAGCTGTTAATTTTATTCGACGGACTTTTTAATGTCTTTTTAGTGTGCAGAGAAGGAAATGAACATTCCTTTCATGGTTAAATATGGTAGAACTTTGCTTATGCGTTTCTGTTCCGATTGGGAAATATGCGATTAATAATTCGTCCTATTCGTGACATGCTTATTTATAACGATTTTAGATCTTGCCTCCGAAATTTGTTGTTTGTTGTTGTATTGTACACATGCCCCTTTTGTCTTCTCAGATCTTTGGTAAACTGATCTCAGATCTCTGCTTTGCTGTTATTTGAAGTGCAGGACTGGAATTGGACGGATCAGTGCATGTGGTGGGAGTGGTTATGGTGGTGGTGGTGGTGGACGAGTATCTGTCGATATTTTTAGCAGGCACGATGACCCGAAGATCTTTGTGCATGGTTAGATTCTCTTCCTTATGAGGTCACTCGTTGTTTCTAGATATTTCTCATACGTATTTTCTTAATATCGTCAGTATTCTCCTACGTGCAGGTGGACACAGTATCGGATGTCCAGATAACTCAGGTGCTGCTGGGACACTATATGATGCTGTTCCCCGGAGCCTTTTTGTTAGCAACAACAATCTGACGACAGATACTTATACGCTTCTCTTAAAATTTCCCTTCCAGCCTCTTTGGACCAATGTTTATATTCAAGATAAAGCGCGAGCAACTTGTCCTCTGCTATGGAGCCGTGTCCAGGTATTTAGATAATGAATTTCCAGTACATGGGATTTATAAACTAATTGTTATCACCTTTAGCAGTGTTAGTAACAGTCAGTTAGGAATTTTATTCTTTCCCCTACAGTTTTGTGTTGCCTCTATATATTCTGTTGAGCCGTTAAGGTATTAGAGGAGTTTCCAGTTTTCAGAATATTTTATTGCAAAAGATGTAGTACTCAAACAGAATTCAATATGTAGGTTCAAGGGCAAATTAGCTTGTTATGTGGTGGTGTTTTAAGCTTCGGATTAGCTCATATTGGTACATCAGTATTTGAGTTGTTGGCCGAAGAACTCTTAATGAGTGATTCCACTATCAAGGTGAGTCTTATCCTGCTTCTCCCACTTTCTGGAAATTCAAATGCAACAACATTGTGTATTTCTACCCTAGATACGAATTTATCTGTCCTGCTACGATATGCTGCCTTCTTGGTTTACCTAGCCCTTCTTCATATTCCAGATTCTAGTTTGCTAATGTAAATAATCTGTTCATCATGCTTTATTGGTACTTCCCAGGTTTATGGGGCATTACGCATGACTGTCAAGATGTTCTTGATGTGGAACTCAGAATTTCATATAGGTGGAGGAGGAGGAGATAGAAGTGTTTCGACTTCCAAACTCGAGGCTAGCAATTTATTCGTTCTTAGGGTACTCACAAATGCATGTTGTTTTTTCTCCTTCAAGTAATTTGTGGCACATTGTTTCATCTTATTTTTTGTGTGGCCTGCCAATCTAATATATAGGAATCATCTGTAATTCGGTCAAGTGCAAATCTCGAAGTCCATGGACAAGGTTTCTTGAATCTAAGTGGACCAGGGGATTCAATTGAAGCACAACGGCTTGTGTTGTCACTGTTTTACCGGATTTTTGTAAGGGGGTTCTTTGTGTTTATTTTAGTGTTTATAGCAATGTGAATACAACGAATACATGCATAATTAGACAGTCAGACTACTCCGAAGGTCATATTGGTAGATAGGTACTTGATTTGACATTTTAGGAGTTAATGGCTCTTTTCTGGCAATTGAAGGTTGGGCCCGGATCTATTTTGCGTGCTCCTCTAGTGAATGCATCCAGAGATGCTGTGTAAGTTTGAGGGGAAACACCACATTTGTGCTTAATTTGATTCAATTTTTCTCCAGAGATAAAATGGCTAACAATAATTGAACTCACAACCTTTGCAGTACACCAAAGCTTTATTGTGATCGGCAAGATTGCCCCTATGAACTACTGAGTCCTCCCGAGGATTGCAATGTCAATTCATCTTTGTCCTTTACTCTACAGGTATTTATGCCATACTTAATAAAGCATGGTCCAACATGAAAGTTCTGATAACTTTTCTTTCTTTCTAGCTTTGCCGAGTTGAGGATATAATAGTCGAAGGTTTCATCAAAGGATCAGTAGTTCATTTCCACCGTGCAAAAACAGTTACCCTTGAACCCTCTGGAGAGATTAGTGCCAGTGGAATGGGTAACAATTAACCATTTTATTTTTAGATTTTGTTTCGATCACTATCCTACTTCTACATTTCGTGGACATGTCCTTGGCATACTCCCCGATATATTATTTAAGGTGCTACTCGTTCTCCATATAGGGAGAAAGAAGATATGATCTTGCTTTCTTTTTAATGCGTCTCCTGAGCAGCATACATATGCATTTTTATGTGTTCCTCAGGTTGTAGAGGTGGTATAGGTGAAGGTAAATTGCTTGGAAATGGCATTGGCAGTGGTGGTGGACATGGTGGTAAAGGGGGCCGTGTATGTTACAATAGCAGCTGTGCTGAAGGCGGAATAACGTATGGAAATGCAGATCTCCCTTGTGAGCTTGGCAGTGGAAGTGGTGATTATAGCCCAGGTTATTCATCTGCTGGTGGTGGTATTGTAGGTATGAAATGTCAGAGATTTTCATGATTTTGGAGTTCTATTAAACTTGACAGTTTAGGTTGAGTTATCATAGGGTTGATGCAGAATGTATGATGTAACTGTTGATTATTCACAACTTTATGATTTATATCCCGTTTATGTTTTAGAAGCTTGTCATCATTTAGGCCATGCGGTACCTGCATACATGTGGTTGCCATGATAGCTTATTACTTTCAAGATGATACCTTGTAACATGTTCTTTCTTTTCCTTTGAATCTGGTCAGTGATTGGCTCAATGGAGCAGCCTATTTCTGGTTTATCACTTGAAGGCTCAATTAGGGCTGATGGAGAAAGTGTCAAACGTTTGAGCAGAGATGAAAATGGTTCTATTATAGCACCTGGTGGTGGTTCTGGTGGAACGGTTCTTTTGTTCCTGAGGTATCTCATTTTGGGAGAGTCATCTCTTCTCTCAAGTGGTGGTGGGTCAGGCAGTCCTTCTGGTGGTGGTGGTGGCGGAGGTGGAAGGATTCATTTTCATTGGTCAAACATTCCCACTGGAGACATATACCAGCCTATTGCTAGTGTAAAAGGAATAATCCATGCACGGTCTGTCCTCTAAACGCATATGCATATCCCATGATCATTAATCTGTTTTCCATGTCATTAGTATGTTTTACCATCATTGCTGCATTTTCCAATTTCTATGTTATTTGATATTGTTTCCAGCATGTCGCATTAATACTGTCTTTTGTAATTGTAGGGGGGGAGAAGCAGTAGAAGATTGGTTTTCTGGTAAAAATGGCACAGTAACTGGAACACCTTGTCCAAAAGGACTCCACGGTATATTTTGCAAGGTTAGGAAAGCTTGGTTCAACATTTCCATGCTCTGTAATATAATAGGGGTTGAATTGTAATATTAGTTTTTTGCACTCATTGGATTCTTAATTCGATAATTTGCTCTAGGAATGTCCATCTGGTACATTCAAGAATGTTACTGGATCTGACACGTCTCTTTGCCGTCCTTGTCCTGTTAATGAGCTTCCAACTCGTGGTGTCTACGTCCCAGTTCGAGGTATATAACATTCACATATATCTTCTCTTTGTATTACATATCCTAATTGTGAGTGATAAATTTCCTTTCCCATTCAAATGCAAAGCCTTAGTTCGTTCCTATTCATTTTCCATGGTAATGAATATAATGTCCTTAGTCTTTGAATTTTGTGTTAAAATAAACTGATTATTTAAGTTGGCTATGATGTTGTTTTTGTACTCATTATGTACCTGTGAGCTAATGCTGGGAGTGTTCATGTCTCAACTATAAACCTTGGAATTTTGCATGCTCAATAACAGGTGGTGTTTCTATTACACCCTGCCCATATCGATGTATATCTGAAAGGTATCACATGCCACACTGTTACACCGCTCTGGAGGAGTTAATTTACACATTTGGTGGGCCTTGGTTATTTGGTCTTCTTCTGATGGGTCTCCTCATCCTCTTAGCAATTGTACTAAGTGTTGCACGAATGAAATTTGTTGGAGTTGATGATTTACCTGGCCCAGCTCCCACGCAGCATGGCTCTCAAATAGATCATTCCTTCCCTTTCCTTGAATCACTAAATGAGGTTACATTATTTTCTTTTCTTGGAAAATCATTTGCTAGTCTTACTTTCTGCGTTCATCTATACAAGCAAATGAAGAATGATTTATGTGTTCACTGATTTGTCAGTCCAGATGCAAGTATTGTATGGACAGCGGATATGATTAAGCATAATAATTTAGTAAACGCTCCTTATATTAGTGCTGTGATGTTTATAGTGTTCTTTCTTTGTCAGGTGTTGGAAACAAATAGAGCAGAGCAATCTCAGAGTCATGTGCACAGAATGTATTTTATGGGTCCTAATACGTTCAGTGAGCCATGGCATCTCTCACATATTCCCCCGGAGGAGATAAAAGAGATAGTGTTAGTTGTTTCTTATATTCCAATTTGATTTGGGATTGCGTCTTATTGTTTCACCTATTATTTAGCTCTGAAAGATCCTTATATTGGTTTTGGGTTCTTAGATATGAGGCTGCATTTAACACATTTGTCGAAGAAATCAACTCTATAGCTGCTTATCAATGGTGGGAAGGTGCAATATATAGTATTCTTTCAGTAGTTGCATATCCACTTGCATGGTCATGGCAGCAATGGCGGATGAAGTTGAAGTTGCAAAGATTGCGTGAGTTTGTACGTTCAGAATATGATCATTCCTGTTTACGCTCTTGTCGCTCCCGGGCTTTATACGAGGGTCTGAAGGTAATTTCTTGATTATTTATTTGATGTCACATTGCTTAACAGGAGTACGGAATTTAAGAGTATCTGATTCGTTTTACAAATATAGGTTGCTGCTACCTCTAATTTGATGCTTGCGTATCTGGATTTTTTCCTTGGTGGGGATGAAAAAAGGACAGATCTTCCACCACGGCTTCACCAAAGGTTTCCAATGCCTATACTGTTTGGTGGTGATGGCAGTTACATGGCTCCATTCTCACTTCAAAATGATAACATTCTTACCAGTCTGATGAGTCAGGTTGGTTCCTTAGTTAACGAGAAGCAGTTTCAGAAGCCATGTTAAATTTGTATTGATCTCTGTCATTGTTTTCTTTTCCCAGCTCGTTCCGCCCACTACTTGGTACAGACTGGTGGCTGGTGTAAATGCTCAACTACGCCTTGTTCGCCGGGGTCGTCTGAGATCTACATTTCATACTGTTCTGAGATGGTTAGAAACACATGCTAATCCAGGTCTGGAAACACTTGGGATACGGGTTGATCTGGCCTGGTTCCAGACTACAGCTTGTGGTTACTGCCAATATGGTCTCTTGATTCATGCTGCTGAGGATTGTGAACCAACATCACCTCAATCTCTCAGTGAAACATCATGGACTGACGTCCAGCCACGGTAAGTAAACGGAGAAATTGTGTCGTTTCATAGGGTCACTTCAGAAGTTTTTGTAATTTCACATTTTATCAAGTTTTCACGATGCACTTGCTTTGTGAAGTTCTGATGTCTTATGCTTTTAAGTTCTAGTTACAGCGTGAGTGCACATAAAGAAAATTCTCCGACACATTTAAGAGAGAATCAAAGCCAGACAAGCACTGAGGATTATACGACACGCAGAAAGAACTATGGAGGGATAATCGACCTTGACAGCTTACCGGATTTGAAAGAGAAGAGAGATATGTTTTTTCTTCTCTCTTTCTTAGTTCACAACACCAAACCTGTTGGCCACCAGGTACCTCCCCAGTCAAAATCCTTAAAGTATGAATACTTTCTAATTTTTCAAGAATTGTAATGATTTTCCTCTGTTTTGTGATATTGCAGGATATGGTTGGCTTAGTTATCTCGATGTTACTTCTAGTAGATTTTAGTCTAGTTTTGCTCACACTGCTCCAGCTGTATTCGATTTCTTTAATGTATGTACTTATGGCTTTGTCTATATTACCTCTTGGCTTGCTTTTGCCATTCCCCGCTGGGATCAATGCCTTATTCAGTCATGGACCCAGACGCTCTGCTGGCTTAGCACGTGTTTACGCGTTATGGAACTTCATGTCTTTGGTCAATGTGGTAAGCTCCCTCTGTTTCTTTTTAAGTGGTTGTTGGTAACTTGTTTGGTTGAGAAATGCAATATGGGTGTTGCTTGTATATCTCACGTTATCTGACGAGTGTTTGGTTCTGTTACAGTTTGTTGCTTTCCTCTGTGGATATGTTCATTATAAGAGTGAATCGTCAGCTAGCAAGAAAATCCCATTTCAGCCGTGGAATATAAACATGTAAGTTAACTACTAAGCAAAGTAATACTTGAAAAGAGCCTCTCCCTCTCTCTCACTCTCTGACATTGTTATGTCCTGTGTATGTGTTCTTTTGGTGGATACACAGGGGTGAAAGTGAATGGTGGATATTTCCAGCAGGACTAGTAGTGTGTAAGATAATGCAATCACAACTCATAAACAGACATGTAGCAAACCTGGAGATACAAGACCGTTCATTGTACAGCAAAGATTTTGAGCTGTTTTGGCAGTCGTGACAACTAAGTCTTTTATCAGGTAATTTTTTTTTTTTTTCTGAGAAGAATTGAAAACAGCCATTCCTCAGTTTGTTTGGTTTGTGTCTCTTCTTGTAATTCTATTAGTATACAAAAGAGAAGGAACTCTGATTGTCAAGTGAAAAAAAAAGAAAAAAAAAAAAGAAAAAAAAAAAAGATAACAAGTTTATATGATGAATGGATATAATTAGAGGGACATAACACTTGTAATCTAAAGATCCTTAAAGCTTTGGTTTTCTCTCTTTGGGAAATAAAAGAGTTGGTGTTGTTTTTTTTGTTGTTGTAATGGTGAAAGATCCTTAAGGTTTGTGTATGTATGTAAATAAGCGAGAATCCATTAATATCTACTTAGGAGGCTGTGTTTTATTATTTCTGCCTCAATGCTCTTAACTTGCTGTTGGTGTTTATAGACAAGAAATAGATTTGGATCTTCAATTTTTCAAGACAACAAAAAGGATTATATTTTTATTCATCAAACAGTAAGCAAAGATCAAAGAGAGTTCTCAAACAGCTTCATGATAATAAGATAAAAAAAGAAATAGGAAACAAACAACAAAACTTATACAAGCCAAGCCACTATATAAGAAAGAGTTGTGAATTAGAAGAATCTGCAGGCTCCTTCAACCAAAAACTTCCTTTAAGTTTTAACGGTAGTTTCTGTAGACAGGGCTGTACATGCAGCTCTCTGCAAACTTCACCAGATCCTTTGCACGTGGGAGGTTTGACGCCAATCCTATAAACACACACAACATGCATACATACATTCATCAGCATCATTTCTTGTATGTCAAGAACTTGGGATAAGAGTTAAAAGACAGTTCCATTAATGAATATAACTAACTAACCGAGGTCATAAGTTGTGGCGGCGACACTGGCTGCAATGTTAGCAGATATCTGTCTAATGTTTGAGAATGGCGGGTAGATCAGACCGTTGGCGAAATTATCTTCTGTGACTTGTGCAGCCAATGCTTCAGCTGTTTACAAACACGCAAAGAGAGACACCACTTAGAAAGAGCTTTCTTGAGATATGTGGTCTAGTTCCACATAATATGTTAAGGGAGTGTGATTTATTATACTTACAAGCTGCAAGGAGCATGTCATCACGGACACGAATAGCACCAGACATGATCAAACCAAGACCAAGACCCGGGAAAATGTAACAGTTGTTTGCCTGAAGTTTAAGTATATGGTTATGTAAGTACAATGAAAACATATCGACATGGATAATATATGAGGAAACAGCACAAACCTGGCCAGGGTTGAAAATTTTGCCATCAAAATCAACAGGATCAAACGGGCTTCCACTACCAAAGATTGCGCGACCCTAAGCACAAATGATAATCAAACTTTAGAGCCACATCAAATGCAAACCACATCATAGGAGAAACACATACCTTAGTCCATGTGTAAGCTTGTTCTGCGGTACACTCGGCTTGAGAAGTCGGATTTGAGAGAGCAAGAATCAACGGTTTCTATTAAGCAAACACCAACATTAGACCAATATCATAGATACTTCAAGAAGAGGAGAAGAACAAGAATAAACCTCATTGTTGGTAGCCATGGCCTCGACAACTTCCTTTGTGAAAGTCTGACCAACACCAGAGGTTCCAATGAGAACTGTTGGTTTGATTGCCTGTTTCAACAATGTTTCAACAAAGAGTTGTCAACACAAGAAGATCTAGCACCAATATTCTCTGTTAACTCATCAAGAGGCTTAAAGATGAGTTCATCGCGTACATTCACAGCACCAATGAGGTCCTTGACAGTCTCGTGCTCATGCGCCCACGGCTGCTTGAAATGCTGAAGTGATTCTTTTCGCGAGCTAACGATCAGTCCCTGCAAAACAGAGTTCAAAAAATAGAAACATTAGTCATCAAGAAACTTTCAGCTAAAGAGGATAAGACTTATATAGGTGGTTGCTAAACAATACCTTGGAGTCCACAAGCCAAATCTTCTTCCTTGTCTCATCAATGGAAGCTCCAGTCTACAATAAAACCAAAATATCATATGATCAATCACATATTCTTAGCCTTAAAACAGAACAAAATATAAGAAATTTCTTAGATTCACTTACCTCTTTTGAAATCTTAAGAGCAATGAGCTCAGCAATACCAGTTCCAGCCTTCAAAAAAAAACCCCAAGATAAAACATAAGCATCAAAAGCATATATGCAAGACTAAACAATAAGCTTATATAGTGTATGATGCTCTCTGGTCTCACCTCTCCAGCTCCCAAGAACAAGAAGGTATGGTCAGACAAGCTTTTACCAAGCACTTTCTGCGCTGCAATAAGCCCAGCAAGCACCACAGATGCAGTACCCTGCAGTTTACGCAAGAACAAAACACATTCTTGATCGCGTTATCTCTCTGAAAACTTAACCAAAAATGTAAAGATGGAAGATGAAATCTTACCTGGATATCATCATTGAACACAAGATGGCTTGAACTATACTTAGACAGAAGATCAAACGCGTTGTGGTTTGCAAAATCTTCAAACTAAACAAGAAGAAGAAGAAGAGTATGCATTGCTTAGTATGAACAGTTCTTAACAACAATAGTAGCTCTTAGTAGAAACTGATCCTAAAAGGCTAACCTGCACCAACACTTTCTCTCCATAGTTCTGCTTAACAGCGCACATGAACTCGTGAAGAAACTCCGCGTATTCCTGGCCAGTCGCTCTTCTCTGTTTAAGTCCGATGTAGAACTCATCATTCAATAACTTCTCATTGTTAGTACCAACATCAATGGTGATTGGAAGACACTGCATTCAAAAAAAATTTCGCATTTAGGATTCAAAAACCGTTACTGAATAATAACGAATCAAGAAGCTTATTTGCTTACAGCCGAAGGGCGAATTCCTCCCAAAGCTGTGTATAGAGAAAGCTTTCCCACTGGTATTCCCATTCCCTATAAGTTACAAATAGTTCAAAACACATGACTATATGCGATTTTTTCGACATAAGAATGCGATTCAAAGTGTTTATAACTCAAAAAGGACTAAATTTGTATTACCTGACAACCAAGATCACCAAGACCGAGAATCCGCTCACCATCAGTAACAACGATAACTTGAATCCCTCTCTGAGGCCAGTTCTTCAACACTTCAAGAATCTTGCCCCTAAAGAACAAAAACAGAACATAACATCCACTTTTAGTAATATTCTCAAAGAAACAAAGAAAAAGAGATTAGATCTTAAAAACATACTTCTCCTTCAAGCTTATGTAGAGACCCTGTGGCTTCCTGAAAATGCTACCATACTTTTGGCAAGCCTCACCAACTGTTGGTGTGTACACAACAGGAAGCAACTCTTCGACGTTATCGATCAAAAGCTTGTAGAACAATCTCTCATTCCTTTCCTACAATATTCATATAATACATAAGCCACAAAATCCATGGAGACAGTTTCTCAGAATACTAAACAAGAACTCGAAAAAAGCGGTATAACTTACTTGAAGATCCATAAGAGATATGTAACGTTGAAGAGGAACAGTGTATTGTCTGAGATTGTGCATCAGCTTTCTCTCCTAAACAAACCAAAAATCACAAGTTATAACACAAAAGAAACCAAAACAAAAGTGTGTTCTGTTAATGTTTAGATCTCTCAAGAAACCTGAACATCTTGGCTTAAGACAACAGGAGGAAGAAGACCAGTTAAGTAATGTGCATCTCTCTCTTTATCAGTGAACGCAAGTCCCTTGTTGTATCTTGGATCACGCATCAACGAGTAGCCACTAAAACACACACGCGCACACACCATTTTTTTCAAACAATAAGTTTCTTTTGATCTGTTCTCTTACTTGTATAACAAGAATCATTAGGTTAAAAAATTGACCTAAACTTGTCTTGTTTCTTACGCAAACTACCAAAAGCATACAAAAATCAAAGCTAGATTTAAAGATTCTGACCTGGCGACGGAGGTGACCCAAGGAGTGACGAGTTGATCCAACGTGGCTAAATCCTCACCGTACACGTCGGAGATCCCACCGCCGACGCCAGATCTGTTATCGGCGACGTCATCACATGGTAATTCACCTTGAGTGCTTCCCATATCTCTCTTTCTCTGTTTTACAGAACGATGGTGGAAACAAAAAGCTATTTAATATAATCGAAATCGATGAATTATTGGGTTAGTAGATATTTTTGGTGGATATAACACAAAAGGAAGATAGTGTATTTATATAGAAAGTGGACAATGACGTTATTGTTATGTAATTGAAAATTTGGTCCAAATTGTCAAAATCAGAAGAACGTGGAGGGAACTAACCCCTTGTGTAGGTCCCTCTCTTCATGTATTAACCCAATTAATTAGGATCATTTATTTAACTAAGTAGTAATTTATACTCAAGTGGATAATGTTATACCCTGATGTTAATTAATAGCGACTACAAGCTAAATATCTTCTGCATGTGTGATTAAACTCTATAAGTTGTAAACAAAATTATATTTTCTTTCTTAAAATAAAGGATAATTATAAGATATGGACTCAGAAGAAGTCGAAATTAGGTCCGAAAAAGGTGTTACTATTTCGTGCACTATTCATCAGCAAAAAGTCCGATTTGCCCCTATCGTAACGTTTTTTTTTAAAATTTAAAAAACAAAAAATCTGACACAAAACTGACACCATTTCTCATTTCTCTCTTTTCCCATTTCTCATTTCTCATTTCTCTCTTTTCTCATTTCTCATTTCTCTTTCTATTCGCTTCCTTGTTTCTTCCTTATTTTCCTTCGTCTGTAATCACCCATTTCTCTTCTTCGTCTCCATTTTCGTTCATTTTATTTATCATCTTGGTCTCTGTAATTTCCAAAACCGATTTAGAAGACGGGCAAACGATAACCAATAGGTATGACATCCGATTTTAACATTATGTAGTTGTGTAGTTGATTATTTTCGTTGATTTTTTTCCCATTCTCATAGTTTGTCTATCTATTTCTCACATAGTATCAAAATCTGCACATGCATTTCTCCATTCTTACCAATTTTAGGTTTTATGTCTTCGCAATAACTCTAATTGATATTTGGGGGTTTTTATGTTCATGAATAAATTTGGTATTAGGGGCCTTTGAGGATTCTGTTTTGTTAGTTTCGATTTTATTTTGTAATCAATTTCAAATTTCAAATGTTTATGAACATAGTCAAAGAGGAGTCCATAGTGATGCGAATATCGTGTTTTGGTGTCTGCTTAAGATCGATATACGATATTTTCGTGACGATATCCGCATGTATTGGATACATGATATAGTAGATGTTATACGATAACCTAATTACCTTTGTGAGAATTAGTATTCATGCGTATCATTATCTGATATGCTTCATGTTTGGTGATATGGTTATGCAGATGGCTGATCTAGACATTTCCTAATAACCACTAGACATTTTGTTATATGATAACCATTTTCTTCATTTTACCTGATAATTATGTTATCGTATGTAATATATCGTATCCGATAACTGTCGCGTTAGTAACTTTCGATGCTAACAATCTTTGTATCCACATATGATTGTACATGAACTTCCCAAGAGGATTATTGCTTATGGGGAAGAGTTTATTGGTGATAGGGTCATCGTGTATGGCTAATTTGGTCAAACAATAGTCTTTGTTCTTGAATCCCCCACCTAAGAATAATTTGTTCTCCTCATAGTCAGTATCGTATATTGCTATGTGTAGAGTTTCTGCATTTGTGTAAACAATCAATTAGAAATGTGTGATATATGATTACGCTTAAGTTATAAAGATAAATTTTTTGTTACGGGATAACATGTCTTACCTTCTTCAGTAATCCATTTATGTACGTCAGAGATGCTCTGATAACATTAATAATATCGGTTAACTAAAACGTTACCTGCAAAATTAGCTCTAACAGGAGCTTATCGATTCCTTCAACTTAACTTCAACAACATTTTTATTGCTTCCATCACATGATGGTATCAGCATATGTTGGAACCAACAATACCCACTATTATCTAGTTTATCAGAATATGTTGGAACCAACAATAAAGGAACAATAAATATGAGTTATTCATATCTTATAAGTATTTATATTTATTGTCATGATTATCTTGCTTCTTAAAGACTTCAATGATTAGTTTTTTAAAGTTGGTCTTTCTTCTTAGTGTTTAATGGTGATTTGTGTATTCATGTATCCATTGTGTCGCTACCATTAATGGTATCACCATTGATAAATATATACTAACACACAAACTCATTTGCTAAGTTATCATAGATTTTATCTAATAATGATTTTGTTATAGGTGATGTTAGCGGATAACTTATTGGTTATCGGAAACAAATCTAATATCCTAAGACCAAATCACAGCATTTAATGCGCCAATATCCGCCTGGGAAAAATCTTTTTCCTCTGCAAATACAGTATTCATGTCATCTGCCGAAAGTCAGAAGGGCATATTCGTCCATGAAATTTTTTTGATGTGTGTCAGAACTAAAGAAAGATGAAAAATCAACTTCTACCTAATTAATCATTCTTTCAAGGCCAGAAATTTAATTGACCCTAAAATAAACTATATATATAGATTGAGAGACAAGAATTCGTTGTGTCCAAAAAAAAAACATTTGTAATTGAGACCTTTAAATACATATTTATGTCATAATTTGTAAAGGTAAAGTGATCTCTATATACTATAAGCCTATAACAAATAATAATAATTGTGAATACTAAACAGTGACCAATAATGTTTAAATACAATTATTTATAATTGAGGCTGCGGAGATGTGTCGGAGGATCAAACTTGGCAGCTATGTTAGACCCAACTTGATTATATAATAATTACAAATAAACCCACCTCGAATATGCATTAATGAACTGTCATTATCATTCTATATTTTATATGTAAAAGAATGTTAAAAGTATCTTTATAATTTTTTTTTTTTGACAATAGTATCTTTATAATTATAATTCCACGATTATGGAGTGATAGTGCGTGGATTAATAATTCATAACCCATAACGATATGTTCGTTTTTTAAGATAATTTTGGTTGCAAATTTTTAACAACATATTGGCATGTTTGAAATTTGAAAACAGTACGGTTTCTCCTTCACGAAAATTGTAGTTACACGTCTTTTATTGCCTTCTTTGACTTTTCAGTTGACCAAAATTTGTTTCTCTTTTCTTATACTTTGGTCCTTTCCTATTTTCTTGTGTTCAGACAAAAGTAAACTTATATGGACCAATACACGTTTTCATATGTTTTAGTCATAAAAGGCTCATTTTCTAGATCATATAAAAGTAAATCATTGACACGCGTCAATAATACATATTCATAACCAAACAGGCCCAATAGGCCAAGACACTCTTGAAAATAGGCCTAAATTATCGTAAATACGGTTTACTCTTTTCACAAGCCGGAAGAAACTTATAGTAGCCCAACATCACTAACCAAGAATAGAAGACTAACATAATCAAACAAAAAATTTGTAGTATATAATATGGTTCTAATCGAGTCATGAACCTATGATCCGTTAATGTAGTCAAGCAGAAGCCGATCCAGCTCAAAATGTTGACACAGAAGTTTCTGCAACATCAACAACAAAGGACTCTCTTTTAATGGATTTCAATAAAACCTTAAGAGGAGAAGCAATGCAACAATTTAAAAGAAGCTTGTATGTGACCTTGGTTATGGGTAAAGAAGGTGCGGCGTCGACATAAAAGTCTGGGAACCGAGAAACTTCGACACCCTTTTCGAACAATATGTATGTGGGAAGCTGAGACATTCCACCTTTATGTATATATACATTACACAACACATCAGTTGCTTGCACAACAGAGACAATATAAGCAAACAAATCAGTTTAGCAAAGGACTATTACCGGCCAGAGAGATTCCAAACTTATCTGCAGCATTAGGAAACAGTCCAAGATCAATGGTTCCGAAAGATAAAAGATTATTCGAGTACCTGAAGAAAACAGAAGATGAGTTAGCGTGTAACTTAAGACAAACTATGAAATGAGGGTGTTTTCTTACAGAAAGCTTACGTGATAAAGAGCTCGGGGAAGCAGCGGCTTGAACGAACACACTTGGCTGAACTACATGCAAAGAACTCTATCTGCAAAAAGTGTGAAAACACACATATCTCACTTTTGTTTCCTAAATTGATTGAACACTAACTAAACAAACAAAAGGAAAAGCATAACTTGATGGCATGCCTATAAGGGGAGGCTTTATGTACATTATATCCAGAAACTTATCATTGATTTTGAAAACAATAACATCATCGAATAGAAAGCCAATTGCTACATACCAGCCAGTATTTCGTTGTGTTCCCATCTGATAGCAAATCCTCCAGCTGCATCGGTGTTAGCTTCTTCGCAGTTCCTGCAAACACATAACCACTTTACCAAAAACGAAACTTTTCGACTCCAAAAAACTTCATAGAGAAACAAGAAGCTACAAAAATCTTCACATACCTAATTTGCTAAACGCTGGTTGTTGAGCTACTAGATATACAACTACATAAACACAAAACATTAAAAAAAAACTCAATCTTTAGAGAAAGATTCAAGAATCTAAAAGATCAACATTCATATATCAGATAATCAAAAAAGGCTTAACCTGAAAACATGATACTAAACCAGATCGCCACTCTATAATCCATAATCAACGAAACAGCTATAAGAAAGATCTGATACCAAACACTATATATCATCAGGCACATTGATTTTCGCAAATTTTTCGATATGGGGATCTAAAAAGAGACTTACTTTACCTTAGCATAGAGAAAACTATCTGCAACGAAAGCTTCCCAAGTCTCCTCTCTCACCATCTAATACACAGATTATCGAACAATCGATGAAGCAAGAAGCGAAATTAGCAAAAAAGAGAGATCTAAAAATCAAAACTTGAAACCTTAATAGCGGAGAACATAAGGAAAGCTAGAAAAGCTTGGATTTCTCTGTCGAAGAGACGATGAGAAGTGTACTGTGCGGCGAGGCTACGAATCGGGAGGTAAGAGAAGAAAGCCATGAAATTAAGGAAATAGTAAGGATCTGATACGATCCTACTCGCTGCTTCCATTACACCTTCGCGCTTCTTCTCCATTGTTTTCTCTCTCTTTCTCCGACGACGACGACGGATCTAACGGAGTCTGAGCTTAATAAGGTGAGAGGTTTGTTCGGAAACAAAAGCAGACGCCATGCCGTTTTACATAGTGAGAAACGGCACGACGTTTTTGTTTTATTTTTGGGAATCAACAAGTGGGATTTAGTGGGCCGACATTTGATTTGGGTTTTAAACATGATAGACGAGATTTTACCCCGTTTAATCTAATGTCTCAATTGTAGTACTTGAGGTCGATCCGAATCGGAGCGATTAAATTACTTAGAGTTTGCGAGGAATCAATCTTGGTACAGCGATTTAAAGAATGGTTTGTTTTGAGTTTTGTAACTAAGTAACGAGAAACGAAAACGAAATTAAAGAGTTTTAAAGAGTCAAATTAAAAAGCTAAACAACCAGGTCAGGGTACTTTAACGGGTTCATCAACTTTCAGGTTTTTCGATGTCTTTTATAAAAGTACTCTAAGGTTTTGAAAACGATTTTAGATCAATCCACTCTCGTGACAGAGATCCTTTTCCTAACAAGTAAACTAAAACAATATCTTGGATAGTTTAAATTTTAGAAAACATTAAAGTTCAAATCAATTCAACCACTAAACTTATTAACACAGATCTCTCGGTTAAGCTAGGTTTAGTTCAGGGTAATTGTTCGGGAATCCTCACACGGACCTCTCATTTGTGAAGTTTCTGAGTTACTATCGATTGATTGATCGGTCGATTAAAGCATTAAGATTGTTACACTAGATTAAAGTTTTATCGGGTTTTAAGTTCTAGACATCGATCAACCCTAGAGTTGATTCACCCTTTTCCCCCAACCTAATTTGTCTATGGAAACTACTCACTAAGCATATTGAAATTCAAAGCAATTAAATTCGAGGGAAAGCAATAACATAAACAAAAGCAAAGAGAATAAGGTTCAAGAAAATCTTATTGATGAAGATCACAAAGGTGGCCAAGAAGCAATCACCAAGCAAATCTCTCAAGTCCAAAGCCAAAAGAAAACAAAACGATGAAAAACTAAAAACAAAAGATAGAATAAATGTCAAAACATAAAACAAAACCCTAATATAGTCTTGAACCATAAAATAAAGGAAAACCCATTGGTTTAGGAATTATTTTCCTAATTAAAACATGAAAACCGATTTCCTTTTAATTTTCGCGGCTGTATCGGTCGAAGTGAAACCGATACTGAGCGGTCGATATCCGTGCTTCGTCTTCGTTTCCTTCGTATCGGCCGAGTCAGCCGATACAACAAGTCGATATAAGTGCTTCTTCCTATTTTCCTCTCGTATCGGCCACTCCAAACCGATACGGCATGTCGATATGCATCTTCGAGTTCTTTTTCTCTTGTATCGGCCACTCCAAACCGATATGGTAGGTCGATACAAGCTTCGGCAAACTTTCGTCTTCTATATCGGCCAACCACGAAACCGATACAACATGCCGATGCAAGTGTATTTGCTTCTTTTTGGCTTAAATTCATCACTTTTGCCGTCTTTATGCTCCAAAACCTGAAATACACGAAACAAACCAAAATGCAACCTATATGACACTAAATGCAACATAAATGAATGAATTCTAATGCATAAACTAAGGTAAAATGTGTAAAATATGCAAGTTATCAAAACACTCAAGTACAAACTATAATCCTGAGGACAATGGCGACTTATAAATGTAAATAGAGTTATTAAAAAACTTCATGTTTTTAACGGAAAAAAAAAACTTTATGTTGGTTCCTAAAAAAAATGGAAATAAATAAATAGACGAAAACAATGAATCTGGTTTTGCACTCTAAAACTAGCAGAGCTTAATTTTGTTGAGTATCAGCCAAGCGCGCTTCCTCTTCCTCGCGGATAATTGCTTCCTGCATTTTAAGAGCGATATCTTCTTGGTACGCAACCTCCACTTTGCTGCTGTGTAAGATATTACATAAGGGACACAAGGAAGAAACACAAAGTCACATAAATACAGAAACACATTATGCATTGTTGTTACCTGAAGATATGGTCAAGAACAAATATCTCCATTGTTCTTATAGCCAACTCGGTTACACGTCTCTCATCATTCCAAATCTAGGAGGATAAAATAATAACAAATCTCTCAGATAACTTTCTAGTATATAAAATGGACAAGATAGAAAAAAATGAAAATATGGTATTCGAGTTCACCTTCATACGGTTTTGAGGACCTTTCTCATCGCGTAGAGGCAATGGGTCTAGAGAAGCTCTCTCTACGAGTAACAGCGCATCATCAGCTAATGCAAACATGTCTTTGTCCACGCTAACAATAAGAGCTGGTGATTCCTCGGTATCTATTAGTCCTGGCCTAACTTTCTTGTTCTTAGTAGGGTCATCAAGAGCCTTCAACGCAGTATACAAAGAATCCATCACCAAAGTGGAGGTAACTTCTTTCTCTTTGAAGAAGTGTTTTACCACACCTTTTAGGATTACATCCCTTTTCTCTGTAGACATCCCAAGCCTAGAGTTTTGGTCCAAGCCTACCCAGAAAACACCAAAGCTGCAACCAAGAAAGATAACCCATTGATGTATAAAAGAAAGTTGCTCAACTTTGATAGACAAGTATACGAAAAAGTAGGGAAGCAAGTACTATACTAGATTGGTGTAAAATGCCAATCATGGCCTCTAAATAACATATTTGCTTCCTAGAAGAAAGGGTAACCACAGCTATTTCCTTCTTACTTATCATCACACATCGCAATGCACTATGATTGCATTTCTAGAAACCGTAGTTAAGGGTACAAGGTGCAATGTGATATTACCTTGTCCATCTTGCTTTGTCCTCTACCAACTTCTCAAGCTTGCTTCTCTTCTCATCCACAAAATTTCGGAAAACTTCCTCTACATTAATCAAATACACCCTAGAAAGTTCTCTCCTGTAGTTACCATCAAGGCATCGAAAAGGTCGGTCCACCCTCTCTCTACAAGAACAAATTATAGAAAATATTATTCACACTGCATAAACTAGTGTGACACCAGAGAAGAGAACATAATAATCTTATCGCATGTATAGCATCGGACAGCATATAGAGTCAATTTAGCATTTACCTTATCACCTGAACTTGAGCGACGATTGTAAGAGAGTCAAAAGGATCTATGAATTCATATTGTAACTTAGGTAGCTCAATAAACTTTTTCCATCCCCAATCATGCTCTGTCTTCCAAAACCGGTGCAGCGTATCTGCAAGAGGTGTGGTTCAGTTTTCTGCATACTTTAAACGAGGCGTGGAAAATTAAGGCTGAAAAACTCACCTGAATACTTTGATTTCTTTGGATCTTTATGCACCAAAGATATAGTGAACTGAGCAAATTGGCTCCAGCCTGTTTCAAATATAGTGAAAGAACCTACATGAGTATGTCTCTAGAGAGAGAAAGGGTACCACCATTGCATACCAGGGGATGTAAATACTAACCAGGAAGAAGTGTGTGATGGTTTTTGACACAGAGAAACAAGGAGAGATGATTTTGAACGTCGCGTCCTTGTGGATAAACTAAAACATACCTATGATGATAAAAAAAAGTCATAAAGCATACAAAGCCTTTAAAATCAGAATATATATGGATGTGAAAGATAAGCTGTATGTCATGTACCATTCGTAGCCACCAGCTTCGAAACCACTGCTATGGATCTCACGTTCCTTGATTTCTGAAAATTTCTCAATCTTCCATGTATGCCTTACAAATAACTCAGAAGGCTTGACGCCTGAAAAAAAAACATACATATTAAAAAAAGTATAGTATAGCGCGAATACAGATATCATACTTAGAAGCAGAAAAATCCACTGCTTACATATGATGTAAAAACTTTGAGCATAGAACAATATATAAGAAAGTGAGAGCTAACTGCATAAACTTAACCACTAAAGTCGCATTTATTCGAGCACTTCTTTAACTAGTTTCAAAATATGCCACACATCCAAGAATTACAAAGTCGAAAACTAAACGATACTACTACTCATAAACACAAATTCTTGATGCAAAAAAAAGACACTTACCACAATCATCATCAGTATCCTCATTGCTGTCACGACAAGACAGCAAATTTGAGAGTGCTTGTTCTATTTGGCTGTCTTGCCCTTTTGAACACTCCTCTACTCCAGATTCTTCATTAACAGTCTCTACCATTCTAAAAACGAAGATCCCTCTCTTCTTCAACACAAAATTTAACAAAATTGGAGCAAATAAACAGATCAAAATCAATCAAGCAGACAAAAAAAAAGGAAAAATACATTGTCTTCGATTACGATCTCTGAGACATTCGAAACCCTAACGAAACCAAAGATTTTAATCATTGAATCGGGAAATAACAAAAAAAAAAACAGAGATAGACCGGAAACTAATCAACGCAAAAATATGAACAAAAAGAGATCTAAGCGAACCTGTGATAGTCAAGAGAGTGCAGAGCGAAGCTTACTCGTTGAATGGGCAAATAGCAGTTTGTTAGAGAGATTATATATATATAGAGAGAGTAGAGAGAAACTGGTGAGATAATTAGGGAGCCACACAAGGAAAATTAAAATTTATATATATATCTTATTATATAAAAGAGAGCGCGTAAAATTATAACTCACCAGATCGTGACACATGTCACATTTAATTTAGATCGTGACATTTGTCATTTTTAAAATAAGTAATCTTCTTAAAAAAGGAATAAGAGAAGAAGGAAAAATGGAAAATTTTAAAAATAGAAAATTTAAAAAAGAAAAATGGAAAATTTAAATAATTTTAAAAAAAGAAAAAAAGAAGGAAAAAACCCTTAAAAATGAATCTTATTATATAAAAAGAGCGCGTAAAATTATAACTCACCAGATCGTGACACGTGTCACATTTAATTTAGATCGTGACATTGTCATTTTTAAAATAAGTAATCTTCTTAAAAAAAGGAATAAAAGAAGAAGAAAAAATGGAAAATTTAAAAAATGGAAAATTTTAAAAAGAAAAATGGAAAATTTAAATAATTTTAAAAGAAGAAAAAAAGAAGGAAAAAAACCTTAAAAAATGAAATTTAATAAAATGAAACTCATTATTTTTAGAAAGCAAAAAAAAAGAAACTAACCAATCTCTAATTAGTTTAGTACATAAAAAAGACAATTAAAACACATTACTCTAATTCGTTTTGTATATAAAAAAGGAAACATATTAAAAAAATAATCCTTCGCCGTGATTACGGGAGGACCCGCGTCAACCAGAAATCTTATTATATAAAAGTGAGGCGTTTAACGTGAGTTCGACACGTATGCAAAATTATAATTCACCAGATCGTAACATTTGTAATGGTTAGTTGAGATCGTGACATGTGTATTAAATTTGATACCTATACATTTTATAAAATGGAAACTTAACAATATTGAGAAAAAACGAAATAAGAAAAATAATCAAAAATAAAAAACTTAACATTAATTATCAAATAATTAAAAATAAAATAATCACAAATAAAGAAAGAGGAATTCACAAATCTACACCCTTTCAACCTCTTCTTCACAAAACTACTCCTAATTTAATATTTTCACATATTTACACATTTTCAAAATTTTAAAAGCTTGATTTAACCTTTAAAAAATTACCAAAATTAATTTTTATTTATTTGGGTTCGCTAATTAGTGTTTAGGGTATAGTATTAAGGGGGTAGGATTGTTTGGGTAGAGTTTATTTGGATTTAATTTTGAATGTTTAGCTGTAGTTTTGTGAAGTATTTTGGAAATGGTGTAGTTTTGTGAAATGTAATTCAAATGGTGTAGTTTTGTGATTCTCTCATAAAGAAAATAACATAGAAAAATAAAATTTTAACAATATTTTAAAAAATAATCAATAAAAACAAAATAATTAGAAATAAGAAAAAATAAGAACGTAAAATTACTTGAAAAATAAAGAAAATCTCTATGATAACTTATTTGTTATCTTCATGGATCCACTATCTAATTATTAATTTAAAATAATTTTTTTTAGTGTAATAACAAAAGCAATGTAATAAAACAAAAATGTGTTATTTTATTTCTTAATTGTTGGAAAAAGTAAAAATCAATTATTTACTATTACGATATGTTGTTGTGTGTCTTTTATATTATTTGGTAATAAAATAACGGGTATAATATTAGTTTAGTTTACATCTAACTATAACTATACAAATTTAATAAAATTAGTAATATATAATTAGAAAATATTTTTAAGTAATTTGTCTGCGTATTACGCGGGATTTCATCTAGTATATATATATATAGAAAACTTTACAAAATAGATTCACCGGTTTATTCACAAAATATATTTTTTTCGAAAAGAAGGTTTCACAGAGACTTTTTCCAAAAAAATTGATATATTCCGAAAAAGGCTAGAAAAGCTTGGAATCTGGAGGTAAGTGAAGAAAGCGATGAAATTAAGGAAATAATAGTATACGATCCTATTCGTTGCTTCCGTTACACCTTCACGCTTCTTCTCCATTGTCTCTCCGATGACGACGACGGATCTAACGGAGACTAAGAGCTAAGGTGAAAGGTTTGTTTGAAAACAAAACAGACGCCATGTCGTTTAACGTGGTAAGAAACGGCAAAGAAAAATAGCCAAACAAGAGCGTATATTTGTTCTATTCTTTGATGAGTTGAAAACAGAAATTACAAACGAAAAGGAGAGAGTGTTTATGACCAAAATAGAAACTGATCTAAGTGTCTGATTCAGACCAGCAAAGTCAAAACAACTGTAGATAATCGGATCTCAAACGAATCCAAAATCCAATTTCTTCTAGCTTGGTCTCTTATCGAGGCACACTCAAGCCAAGCTCTGCAAAAATCATGAGGCAACAACTTACATTAGCACATTGACCATCAAAACACAGTTGTATCAGCTGAGTTCAATACAAAGAAGAGAAACATAACTAAAAGATAACACCAATAAAAAGATTCAATTGCAAAAACAACTCTTTTTCAAAACATCCATAAGTGTTTATGTGACCAAAGAATCTATGTTTCTACAAGCAAGAATACTTCAACAAAAAGGCCTAGCTAGTACATAGAACAGAAACTCGTAAAACCGCAAATCGTCATGGTGAAACTGCACAATGTAAGGGCATAACAAAGGAAGATATCAAACCAATGTGGAGCACAAAAAGTTGCACAGAGCTACATAACTTACGCAATCGACGTTACAGGTTCAAAAGCTATGGTTTTTAATACGAAGATCATATAAAATGTAAAGCCAAAGATATGCAAGATCAAAGAGTTGCTTACAGATGATAAATACTAAAACACACAAAAACATTGGGAGGAGAAATATCAAACTCCTGGATTTGCACTGCAGATCATACCCTGAGACAACGATCTAGAGTTCTTCGAATCGATGCCGAGACAAGAAGTAAGCCTAGCGGAAGACACCGCACTGTACAATGGAAGCAACGATTGAAGCGAACCCAGCTGAGCAATCGGCCTGTTCCAAGCCACAAAACAAACCCAAATTATTTGAATTTGAAACCCATGAATCAAACAATGAGGATAGAGAGAGAGAGAGAGAGAGAGGATATGTTTAACCTTGAGAGCCCAGAAGAAGGAGGGGCACCTATGAATGTTGAAGCCGATTTTGGTCGTGGAGGTGGCTTGTTCATTGCAGATCTAAACGCAGTAAACGCTGGTTTAGAGAAAGATCGACACCGATAAGCCATGTCGCCGGATAAACAACGAAATCTTAATTTGATTTTGATTTCTAGGTTAAGCTGTGAGCAAGAAGAGAGGTTTTCACGAGGTTTTATTAAAATAAAACGACGTCGTTGTAGAATCTTGTAATATGGTCTTTTGGGCCTTTATTTGTAAATAATATGGGCTTTTGGGCCTTTATTTTATTCCGAAAGGCGCGTGATAAATTATTAACTCCACCTCGAGTAAGTTTAAATTACCGTTAAAACGGTAACGGCAAGACGGTTCATCTCTTAACTTTCCATTTTTTACCATGAAATTGGGGGGTGATCTGATTTTTTTACCTCTTTTGTCGGTTTCTTCGAGCAAAGAGAAGTGGTTAAGCTTAAACTCAGGAACCAAAATAAATCAATCCGAGATTTTAATGGCGACACAAACGAAACGACTAGGTTCAGTTAAGAGCGATGGATCTTCATCTCTTCTTGCGTCGAAAGTCAAGATCGATCCGTCTTATAAGGACAAGAAGAAGATCGTAAACTCTAGCAGACCGATCATGTCGGATATCAAACCCAGATCCTCTGTTTCCACCGTCACGCCCAAATCTGAGGTATCAATCGAACAAAAATCGAAACTTTCTGATTTGGGTCTGTGAAATTACTTGTAGACTGAACTTTTTCATTTGAAGAAGAAATTGAAATTAGGTTGATTATAGATCTATTAGATTTGTTCCTAAATTAGGACTATTGATGTGAATTTTGGATATTTTGGTTTCTAGGGTTTTTGATCATAGAACGGACTTGTGATATATTTTTGGTAAAAAAATTGTGAAGGTAAAGCCCAAAATAGCTGTAAATACAGTGAAATCGATAGCAACAACTTCCGCTGCGGCGAAGGGTAAAGCGAAAAGAGAGAAGAAGGTTTATTCGTTAGCCGGACAAAAGTATGATCCTCCTGAAGAGGTAAAGATTTGTCTCTATTATTGAGTCTTGTCTTTGATTATAATCTTGTTTCTTGATTATTGGTTTTGATCTCTTTGTCTTTTACATTTGTACAGAGAGAGCCCTTGAGGATATTCTATGAATCATTATCGAAACAAATACCCGGTAGCGAAATGGCCGAGTTCTGGTAAAGAAAATTATACTATTGGCTTTAGTCTTTTTATGAAGTTAATTAAGCATTGTTCCTTGGTGATTTTGAACCCAAATCTTGAATGGTTTCTTGTGAACATTTGGTTTATGAACAGGCTAATGGAACATGGTATGTTGTCTTCTGATAAAGCAAAACGAGCTCATGAGAAAAAGCTAAGGAAGATGAAGCAAATTCGATTGGGGATACCGAGTAAACCGGCACCTTCATATTCTAGTAAAGCAGAGAGTTCTCAAAGAGCATCTGCGTCCAAAAACAACGGTTTAGATGCAAGAAAGAAGAAGAAAGTTGTTGCCGACGATGATGATGATGATGATGATTTCATACTAAGCCACAAGAGAAGGAAAGTGTAAACTAAATAAATTTTAAAAAGAAACTCATATCTTTATATGGAAAATTATCTAGAAGAATATGAGATCGAGAACCTTTAGTTATGTCTTATAATATTGTTTGTCGCGCAAGATAGTTGATGTAAAAACTTCAGAATGCTGTTCATGGACCATTATAAAGTTGTTTGTGTAGAACAAATAAAATTGAGACACAGTTTTGTTATATAACTTTGATGATAAAGCTTCTAGTATTTTATGTGAATTTGTGAACAACAGATCAGAACAAGAAACATTTTCTTCTCAAAAACAACTTTCATATCTTCATTATTACTAACCTAACTTTAACTACACGGCCAAAAAATATTATCATTTGGAAGTTAATGTACAAAGAGACACTGTATAGTTAAATCATGAGGCAGCCAATCGCATGTGACAAACAAGTAGCAGAACTTAAGCTGTGATGAGTCAGACTTCTTTTATTAATTCTATAATTTATATTTTTGTTTTTGCCGAAAAAAATGGGAGTAAAATAAAAACTAGAAGAAGAAGTCATTAAATGAGGATGGTGAGTTTTGACTGGTGATGTCTGATATGTACTTTTCGAGTCAGAATAATGTTTTTCTTTTGTGTGTTTTGTCTGTTCTCTTACACAATCTTATGGTTTCGAGCTTTTCATCATTTTTTTAACTTTTAATAAAATTTGTATATGTGTCTGTGATGGATTAGATAAAACTTAAAAAGCCATAAAGGTAAGTGAAGAATGAAATTTAATACATCAAAAGGTGTAAATTTATAACGGAAATGAATGAATCACCTAGACTAGTCACAGTCATTTAAAGACTAGTCACAATTATCTATCAACAATCTTAAAAATAAATAGTATATTATCAATCAAACGATTACTCATAATTTGCCAATCCCGATATAACTGTTAGAAGTACTGGTAGATATATATACATATAAATAAAATATAATACTATAAGTTAATAAAAAAAAATATTTACAAGTTATCTTACTGGTATTTCAAGATAAAAAAAATGATTAACATAGTATTTTTAAAAATTAATTATGTTTATATATTAATTTCTCCCATAATTAAACTCGTGGAAGATTAAAAATGGGTCCAAATGACAATAATTTGCGTGTTTCGTTGACCACAAAAACATGGTAATTAAGTATAAATGTCCTACACTTTGAGGTGTCTTCTTTTTATTCATCTGTCAATTTTTTGTCTCGCTAATAAACATACACAAAAGATAGTGATATTCTTTGATTATGGAATAAAAACTACACACCATATGATACCAAATCCATTATAATTATATGCTTATTCTTCTCATCAGAAGAATTAATATCGACAACATATATTCTTCTATAACTTTAGTTTACTATATCTTCAAAAACTTTGATATATTTTTATTGTATACACTATTGCAATTAAAGTAGTGGAATTAACAAAACTACATTCTTTCAACCCCTCATTCACAAACTACACCTAATTCAATATTTTCATATATATTTACACTCTTTCAAAATTTTAAATTGTCTATTAACCCTTTACAAAATTACCAAAATTATTTCTTTATATATTTGGGTTCGCTAATTAGCGTTTATAGTATAATATTAAAATCATATGATTGTGTGGTAGTGTTTATTATGATTTAATTTTGAGTGTTTAGATGTAGTTTTAAAAATTGACTTTGAAATGGTGTAATATCGAGAAATGCAATTCAAAATGTGTAGTTTTGTAATTGTCCCATTAAAGTATATCAAACACATCAATTAAATTTAAATAAAATAAAATATTTATTTTTGTACATCTTTTGCTTAATTAGCATATGTGCTTGGTTTCCTACATATCTATATGAAGTTCCTAAAATATTTATCAAAAGTAATATATGAAAAATGTAAAATTATTTGATGAGTTCACAAAAATCAAAATAAATACTTGAGATTTTCGCATTGCTGTCGACATTGAACTATTGAGGAGAACACAAAGCAAGAAAATGTCTCTTTCCTCTATCAAACAGAGAAGAAAAAGGTTTTCTTTTACAAAAGGTTTATTTTGGAGCCTTTTTAAAAATTTATACTTTAATACCTTTTTTTGGTCGAAATTTATACTTTATAGTCTCTTGGTGTCTAATAAAACCATATTTGGAAGGTATTGATATTTGATTTTGTCTGCCTAAACATAACACATAAAATATGACCAAAAAATAAAAAAACTAACGTCAAATTATTTTCTCACCTATATTTCGAAGTGGGTCCCGTTCATTTATTGTGAGAATGTATCCATTCGTAAACAAGAAGAATTTCTGAAATAGATATTGTTAGCGATTATTAGTGATCAAATATCAAAAAAAATGAATACATTCTTATGCACAAACAAGAGGTGAAGAAACAAACAACGAGATGTCTCTTAAATTTGACAGAAACCAATCCTTATAGGTACGCAAATACGGTCCCATGATTGCACATATATTGATGTCTCTTAAATTTTTCTTTGAAGTTTCTCTTTACATACTTCTTTTCTTCATTTATATTATAACACCTAAATGTACTTTTTTGTCTTTATGTTCGATTGTGATGAACTTTACCTAATAGTATGCATTAATGATTGATAATATATATACGTATATTCTAATTTAATTTCCGATGAACAACCTCCAACTAAAAATAAATTATTTTAAAATTTTCTTCAGTATTCAACATTGAGATTGAGCGTCAAGGTATATATATGGTTAAGACAAGTAAATGCAGCTAAAAACTATTTAAAGACAAGAAAGTATGCATTTAAATAATATATCAATTTTCTAATCAAAAGAAAATCCTAATCATGGCATTGCTTTACATGAACATATATATATATATATATGCAAATACATGTATGTAAATTTGTATGTATTAATATTTATAAACGTTCTTGTCATGAAAAGCATTATGATCCACTGACTCGAAGATCAGAGTGAATAAAAATAACAGAACAGTAAAACTTAGGTGAAAAATTTTTTTATCACACAAATAAAAGATTGTCTCACCATACTCTTGTCGTAGACAAATATCATAAAATTTACGTACATGGTCGAGACAAAGTCGTTGAGCTACATACTTCAATACACATATATATATTCAACGGATCTATCACATAAATTTACCCGGTGCAAAACAGTTTTACTTTTGATTTATAGGGGGCAAACACACATATTTTACAATTTTAGCAATAATTTCTTAAGAAATATAGTAAGAAATTTGTATTTTTCAATATTTTATAAGGTGCAGCTGCACCCCTACTCCCTCTTTGGATCCGCCCCTGTATATATTGTCATAATTCTAAATGTGGTAGTCAATCAATATTTTTTTGGATGAATTCACAAAACTACACCATTTCATCCCTTCCTTTACAAAAAGGAGAATTACAAAACTACACCATTTGAATTACATTTCACAAAACTACATCATTTGAATTATATTTCACAAAATTACAAAAATAAGTTGTGCATAAATATGTGAAAATATTAAATTAGGTGTAGTTTTGTGAAGGAGGGGTTGAAATGGTGTAGTTTTGTGAATTCCTCTTTACAAAACTCTACCTAATTCAATTTTTTCACATATTTACACATTTTCAAAATTTTAAAAGCTTGATTTACCCTTTAAAAAATTACCAAAATTAAAATCTTTTCATTTGAGTTCGCTAATTAGTGTTTATGGTATAGTATTAAGGGGGTAGAATTGTGTGGATAGATATTATTTGGATTTAATTTTGAATGTTTAAGTGTATTTTTGTGAAATAATTTTGAAATAAAGTAGTTTTGTGAAATGTAATTCAAATAGTGTAGTTTGTAATTCTCACTATTTTTTTTACACGCATACTGTTTTCAAATCCAGAAAGATATCAAAAGCCAACAGTGACTTCAAGTGTTTTGTTTTACACTAATAAATAGTGTGGGTCTATATATAAATAAAAACAATAAAAAAAAATATAGAGCTATTGGGTCCAGTACCTTTATTCAATAGACTTATTGCAATTTTTTGGTCCCCTCCTCTTCTAACTCTTACCCAAAATATTAATGCCTATAAATATTTTGAGTGACTGAGATAAATTTGATAAACAAAAAACTTTACTTCTTCTCATATCAAACTTTTTCGTTGGTGTGAAATATCTCATATATCAAAGTTGTTTTTTTCCTCATTTTGGAATAGTTCTCAAACTTTTATTTATTTTCCTTTATTTGCATAATTAAACATTGGGATCCGAATAATATCAACACACACTATACACTAGTGTTACATATTTTACGATTCTTGTAAGCAATATGGTTACATCAACTTTAGAGAGTCACAAGACTAAACCGGACCAAACCGATCAAAAGAAAACCAAACGGGTTAGAGATTCCGGTAAGCACCCGGTTTACCACGGCGTACGGATGAGAAACTGGGGAAAATGGGTGTCGGAGATTCGCGAGCCGAGGAAGAAATCTCGCATATGGCTAGGAACTTTCCCTACACAGGAGATGGCAGCGCGTGCACACGACGTGGCGGCTCTAAGCATAAAAGGAACTAGTGCGATACTAAACTTCCCTGAACTCGTTGACTCGTTTCCTAGACCAGTCTCGTTAAGCCCTAGAGATATTCAAACGGCTGCTCTTAAAGCAGCACACATGAAGGAGCCTACTACAACGACGTCGTTTAGTACTACTTCTTGTTCTTCTTCGTCGTCGTTGTCTTCTTCTACTTCTTCGCTTGAGTCTCTTATATTGGTTATGGATATTTCTAGGACCGAGTCGGAGGAGTTAGGTGAGATTGTGGAGTTACCGAGTCTAGGAGCGAGTTACGACGTTGACTCGGTTAGTTTTGGTAACGAATTTGTGTTTTCTGACTCGGTGGATTATTGTTTGTATCCGCCACCGTGGGGGCAATGGTCGGAAGATAGTTATGGTTATGGAACTAACCCTAGTTTTTATTAACCAAGGCTTGTCATTAATTATGGTGTCTTTAATTAGCGATGTCTTTTTTTATTTGTGTAATTTTTTTAATTAATGTTTTGTTGTTTTAATCACGTCCTTATAAACCCTTTATTTTTGGGTGCGTGTGTGCACTATGTAATAAATACGTGTATAAAAACTCTATTTTGTGTTTTTTTTTATAATGATTGAATAATATAAATATCGGGTTGGTTTGTCGGAAAAGAAGAGGAAAATTAAAGTTGAATTGTTTTTGTAAGTATCATTGAGTGAATAAGCAATAAACAAAAAGTCCACTTACTTTATGATATCGTGACGACAATATAAATCATTAGGAGTTCTTAATTGTTGCGTGTCTTTTTGTACTGAGAAAATGAAGAAAATTTGATTAGTCGTTAATTGTAAATTAGAGTCTCACTATCCGTCATAATGACATGAATGATCTTAGATTAAGAATGTACATCTCTAGTCCTGTCACATGTATATCTTTATAAATTTCCAAGATATCGTTTTAAGAACATACTAACCATACAATCATTGAAATTAAAAGAGCTATGATGATTTTTTTTAATTACTAGTTTTAGAGTGGAAGACGATCATGAAATTAAACTGTCGCAATCATGGTTATGCATGCTAGTAATTAAGATTACATATCGACTTATGATGGATTTAATTACTATCTCTTTAATTAGCAAGTGTAAAACGTATCTATTAACTTGCGAAACCCCATAAGTAACATGCTACTAACTGCAAACTCCTAAAGTTTATGTAGATTTCAACATGATATATATCTTAATTTGTTATAATAGCTTTGTTGAAAATAATTCGACTCCATATTACTGTTTAAAAGTTTCGTGCACCCTAACTATATGGTGGTGGAAAAAAGACTAAAATTATTTTGTTATAAATAAGTAAATTAAAATTACAATGATAATGTCACATGCAACCATTAATGAAAACATATGTGGGACATGGAATAGTGATCCATATTTATATCTATTAAATATTCATAGTTATATGCCGTTTATAGTCAATAGAGTGAATAAGAGACATTTGTCACTACCAAAAAGAAGAAAAAAAACATTTCTAATAGGAATATAAAAATGTTATTTTCATTGTAAGGCTGTTTCTTGTTTTTTCTCTCTAGTTGTTACGTGTTTACATTGCTTTTAATATTTCTCTTTCGTGAATATTTATAACCGAATATATGAGCCTTTACATCCACATTCTTTACCGAATATACGCATCATCATAACAAAATATGAAAAACTGTATAAGATTATTGGATCAGACTTCATAGTATCTTTAGAAATCATCTCATCTATTTTCATAAAAACCCTAGAATTGAAAGCTTGAATTCCATGACAACATTTATTTTACAAAATTTATAAACAAAATCCAATAATCCAAATGTAAAAGCTGGTAATCTTTTAATACTTAAAATCAAGAGAGAGCTCCTCCGACATAATTAGGTTTTACTAATTGTCTGAATCTATTTTAATATTGTTTTCTTTTAATTTTCACCTAAACTACAAAAGTACAAATATTTAAAAATAACCGTCAAAGATGAATCAAAACATGGCATGTTTATCAGTTTTGTAGGTTTAGTTAGATACTAATTGCGGTTTAGTTTATATTAGTTAATTTTAGTTGTTTTGGTTCATTTTAGTTAATTTGAACTAATTGATTAACCTAATTTAAGTTCATGCAATGTCACGAGTACGATTTTTATTTTTATTTAGTTTTGGTTTGGTTTAATCATGATCGGTTTAATTAGATCGGTTTGTATAGCCACAGAAAACCTTACCTAATCCCCACTAGCCGTTATATATGTATGTTTATTTCGTTTAAATAATTAGGGTTTAATTTAACCGACATTATACCACGCAAATCTATAGTGTATCCGACATAACTTTCATGCATATCTTTTTTTTGTGGTGTTGAAATTCTTAAATCATAATTTTATCTATCTAATGATGGTAACTATGCATAACTCCGAAAAACATAAAAGGAATCATTGACTCCTTTATTACTTTTTCTTGGATTTAGGAACAAAATCGTCAAAAAAAAAGACTTTACAAAATGCTGAAATTGGTATATAAATAAAAAGGTATATGAACCACTTGATATTCTCCACTAATGTGCTTTGTTCTAAGTAAATAAATATATAACGATCAAATAAGTCGGCAGATTAATCACGTTTAGTTTATTAGATTAATTAACGGGACCTTATGTTTTAAATCTGCGTAACTCATATATAGGAAACTGACTTAACGGTCGGTTTAAAGATTTGTAAATATAAACCGCAATTGCCAAAATAAAATAGAAATAAACTATAATCGCATGAACAATCCCCTCTATCGATCAAGTCTACAACTCTTTATCCCCATTATCTTCTGTATTAAAACTAACATATTTTTAAAAACATAGAAGTATATATGTAAAAATATTACAAAGAATAAAAAAGTCGGCAATGATAAAAATGCAAGTGAATAAACTTGAATACGTCCGTATTTTTGTGAAAAGCTTTTTTCTTTCCCGGTTGCCATTTAAAGGGTGCTTTTAGTTATTGATTTAAATATTTTGTGTTAGTGCTACTTGATTTAGTAATTAAATGTTTACGTATTATTATTATATATATGCAAAACCCATTTGTCGCTAAACGATAGATTAGTATCCAACGTGTAATGTCTAACCGAGTATAGGTATATAAATAGTTGGTACACAATCATAGATTAGTGTTAATAAATATACATTTGTCTTAAAAAACATATAATACCAAACCGTCCATCATACAGTTTATACAAAAATAACTAAAAATAATGTATTTTGTTATTATATGAAAGCTAACATTTTTAAATTGAATATAATATATTTATGGTTTTGCATACATTAATAGCGAGTTGGCCATAAAATGATGGGAGAATCACAAAACTACACCATTTGAATTACATTTCACAAAACTACACCATTTCCAAAATACTTCACAAAACTACACCTAAACACTCGAAATTAAATCCAAATAAACTCTACCCAAACAATCCTACCCCCTTAATATTATACCCTAAACACTAATTAATAACCCAAATGAAATTTTATTAATTTTGATAATTTTTTAAAGGTTAAATCAAGCTTTTAAAATTTTGAAAAGGTGTAAATATGTGAAAATATTAAATTAGGAGTAGTTTTGTGAAGAAGGGGTGGAAAGGGTGTAGATTTGTGAATTCCTCTAAAATGATCATATCGACATTATTTATCGGGAAATTTAATACGAAAAGACATTGCCATGGTTGTTGTATGATTTTTTCTTTGTCCTTCACTGGTTGTTGGATGATGTGATGTGATGCTACAGTGTTAATCTTTAAATATTGAAAGTAATATAAAGTAAATTTGTTTGGACTGATTCTAGATATCATGATGCATTCTTAGAAACACCTCTTCAGATTTTATTAAAGAACATATAATAATGTGAAACAAATCCCAAAATTAGACGACTTAAGAGGATACTTAGTTAAAACTACTAATTACTTATTTTCAACTATTATTCCAAATGATTTCTTCGTATGTTATTAGTGTATGTTATTCTACTTCCAAGTTAAATTAAAAAAAAACTGGTGCGTACTACTTAACACCAAAACCACATCTTGTTTATCATCATATATGTCCATAACATACATTAATGGATTTATAATTATAATTAGTCAAGTGAAATTATTAAGTTAATATTAACACAAAACAGGTGATATAGTATTACTGTCTAGGAGCTGAAGATTGAAGACAATCTTTCATAATCTCCTGAATCCTTCTCTGTAACACTTTGTCCTTAACCCTACCAATCATGTCTTCATAGAAAGCTTGAAGCTTCATTAGCTGATTCTTATCTGCATTCTCCATCATCTCTCCCCACTCTTTCCCCATATCGAAATACCCAGAAACCCGTAATGAATAAGGTATATCTTCCTCTTCATTAAATGGTTTTCCGAATATGGATCCATGAAGTATGCTCGCATATCTTTCCATCACCATTAGTTTTGATTCTAGCTGTTTAATCTCTTCCGTTGACGAGCTTTTGTCAGCGTCAGGTACTTCTTGGTTGTCCGGTTTCTGCTCATTCGGCCAGAAGACGAGCGTAGGGACATAGCAGTCAGTAACATTCCCGCTCCCAAGCACTCCATTTCTTCCTCTTCCCCATGACCACAGTTTGTAACCACCATTTGCCACAAGAACCGTATGTGCAGCCCCGCAAGAAACCTGAACCGGGTCGCGGAATCGTGACCCAACTGAAATCTTTCTTGGTACACTGTCGTCTCCTGCTTCCACGTCACTGAAATTTACATCAGGGCATAACCCTAGCCCCCTCTCCATTCCCCATGACAACACGTATCCCTCAGATGACACCACACTTGTGTGGAATAACCCACAGTCTACAGAAACTAAGTAAGAATGTTCTGGGAGCTCTGAAACTGGCTCTGGAATCGATGAGCTCTTATTACTTCCATGCCCGAGCTGACCATTTTCTCCAAAGCCGAATGTCCAGCAAATGCTTGGTCCTTTTGGTGTCTCCTTCCTGTAAGTGAGGAGAGCTGTGTGATGAGCACCACAAGCAATGTCGTAGACTATAAGACCAGAGTTTTTGTTAAATGTCTCCACAACTTGAGGCCTTGCACGGCTTTCTCTATCTCCTATCCCTAACTGTCCATGATGATTATTGCCCCAAGAATACAACACAGAATCATTTAGGCAGCTATCTCTGTGGATCTCCCCTGAACCAACAAGAGCAACAACGTGTTCATCCCCACATGCTACCTTCAACACAGTCCGCCCATGAAACTCCGGTATAGGAAATGGAATCGGTACGCTTATAAAGGACAAACGAGGCTCAGGTCCGCTGTCTTGTGGAGGAACATTGCCCCACATCCAAAGACCTCCAACATTATCAATAGCAAGTGACATCATGGATCCGGCCTTGATAGTACAAACCTACCAGTATAACAAAAAATGTTGCGCTTCAGACTTCGGACTTGTAAAACCCACGCTAAGAAACCGTTTTCCAGGACCATACCTTTAAACCTGATCCAGATTCTCTACCTGGATCATTTAGAGAAGAACTAGATGCTTCTTGCTCAAAAAAAGATTCTATCAAGCGTGGTGCCGAGGAATTTTCTCCATCAAAACCAAGTTGGCCATCCATTTACCAGTCAAGGATTCAAGACATTATAGATTGTAGCATCCAGTACAGAGAAGAGAGCACAAAAAAATCATATGAAGACAAATTCAGATAAAAGGATACAAATGTTATAACCCCAACACCAAACCGAGCCATCATCTGCCAAAAGTTTAAGAGGCAAAAGAATGGTCAATACAGATTCATATCATATCAGATTCATAAATATACACATGAACAAGCTTATGTTGAAACTCAAAGTCACTGATCCTATAAAAGTAGACTCATGAGCCAAAAAGAAGAGCCTCACAAAAACGGAAACTTCATCAAAGGTAAAACTTTATCGCAGTTAAGATCGCTTGCATCATAAGCAAATCAGAAGCACACCATACCAAGATATATGATTTAGAAACAAACCAACCTGAAACAGCAAGACTATGGTAAGCACCAGCAGCTATACCAACGATTCGAGCCCGATCCTCGAACTCGATTCGCACTGGAACAAGCTCGTCTGATTCCTTACCATTGCCAAGACGCCCAAACATTCCTCTTCCCCATGAATAAACACATCCATCACCTACAAAATTTTCCCAAAAGGTAAAAAAAAAACATAACAATCTCTCTTTCTCTATCTACTAAACGAAAACTGTTTTGTTTTACCAGTTAAAGCGATAGTATGCGCTTCACCGGCGGCGATAGAGACTATTTTCCGGGACAAATCTTCAGAGATCGGTAAAACCGGCGGTATCTCCTCCATCGCCACTGCTCGAAAAAGATTTCTCGGTGGATAAGATTTGTTTACAATTATCCAAAAAATCGATAGGTGTATTGTTGACGTGGCCTTTTAGGGTTTCTTAGTATGGGCCTATTTATTTAATTAGGCCCATTAGTATAATAATCGGGCCGTTTAATTGAGCCCGACTTGTATATATTCGCTTCTGAGTCCAACATAAATAAAATAAAATAATTTTTTATATTCGCTTGTTATAGCTTACCCACGATTTGGCCAAAAGCTATCTTTGCTTGCCTCACCAGATCTGCTCTGCTTATACCACTTGAGAAAAATTAGTCAGCGATCGTCATGGCTATGGCGATTAGGGCTTTTCTCGTGCTTCTTCTCTTCTTATCTTCTGCGATTGTATCTTTTTCTCTTTATGAAGATCAAGTTGGTCTCATGGATTGGTAAGTCGTCTCTTCTTCTTCACTCTCTCTCTCTCTCTCGATTTTTTTTCTGCCTTTACTACAGATATGTGAAGTCTTTGAAAGTGCTTATCGCTTGGAAGTTTTCGATCTCTAAGCTGAACTATCGTATTCGCAAATCAGATCAATCCAGTCTATAGTGTGTATCTATAACTTGGCATTTAGTATTTTAGATCTCATTAGGTTGTAGAATTGTGTAATAATATGATTCAGTCAAGGATCCTTATATGTGCGCTAGTAATTGAGATGCGATCGGATAAACCTTTTTTTTTTTGTTGGTTATTTTGTATTTATGGAAGAGAGTGAATGTTTTTTGTTTTGTTGCGTAGGCATCAAAGATACATTGGGAAAGTAAAGCACGCAGTGTTCCACACTCAGAAGACTGGGAGAAAGCGTGTTATCGTGTCCACCGAGGAGAATGTTGTTGCTTCACTTGATCTTAGACTTGGGGAGATATGTAAGAAATTGTGATTTTTTATATATATTTTGTTATCTATGCTGATTTCTTGAAGTATCTTCCACTTTGATTATCATGCTTTGTCTTGTTTTTGTTTTTTCCTTATTTTTTAGTTTGTTTTCTGGGTTGTTGCAGTTTGGAGGCATGTTCTCGGGACAAAGGATGCTATCGATGGGGTTGATATTGCATTGGGAAAATGTAGGAATTGTCTTCTATCAACTATGTTTGGATGTAGCAAACACTATATTTGCTTTTGCCTTCAACAGTAGTGTACCATTATCTGATATTGGATTTTGTTGTCTTCAATGATTTCAGATGTTATCACCCTTTCATCAGAAGGAAGTACTTTAAGAGCCTGGAACCTTCCTGATGGCCAAATGGTGTGGGAAACATCGCTGCTTAGCGCAAAGCATTCAAAGTCATTGCTATCCGTCCCGGTTAGTTATATAAGCATAGGAATTTTGTTATTTGATTTTAAAGAAGAACTATTGTTGCTATGGTTTTCGTATCTATATAAATTATGTGAAATCTTAGTTCTGTCATCATTTCCTTGGTTGCTTGTTTATGAATTTGAGCTTCCTTGCAGATAAATTTGAAAGTTGACAAGGACTACCCTATTCTTGTTTTCGGTGGGGGGTATCTTCATGCTGTTTCTGCTATAGATGGTGAGGTCCTCTGGAAACATGATTTCACGGCAGAAGGGTATGACAGCCTTCGTTTTTAAATTTCAATGAGATTGCCTCAAGTGCAGACATGCATATTATAATGCTTTCGGTGTTTCGTAATATCTTTTGTTCTGCTTTGTGGTGCTTCCTGCAGGTTTGAAGTTCAGCGGGTTCTTCAACCTCCCGGAAGTAGTATAATTTATGTGCTGGGATTCCTTAACTCATCTGAAGCTGTCGTTTATCAGATTGATTCCAAAAGTGGAGATGTAGTGGCACAGAAAAGTATGGTGTTCCCTGGTGGATTCTCTGGTGAAGTTTCATCAGTTTCAACCGATAAAGTTCTTGTTCTTGATTCAACAAGGTCAATTTTGGTAACTATTGGCTTCCTAGATGGAGGTATTAGCTTCCAGAAGACCCATATTTCAGCTCTTGTCGAGGGTTCTGGAAAGGCTGAGATTTTATCCCCTCGTCTTAGCAATATGCTTGCTATAAAATTCAATAAACAGGCTTTATTTGTGAGGGTTGGTGATGAAGGAAAGTTGGAGGTGGTAGACTCATTATCTGATGAAACAGCCATGAGTGATTCACTTCCGGTTGCAGACGATCAGGTGGCCTTTGCCTCAGTTCATCATGAAGGGAGCCAAATTCACCTTGTGGTGAAACTTGTTGATGACTTGGATACCGTATTGCTTAAAGAGAGCATTCAGATGGACCAACATAGGGGGCGTGTGCATAAAGTTTTCATAAACAACTATATTAGGACAGACAGGAGTAATGGATTTAGGGCGCTTATAGTGATGGAAGACCATTCACTCTTGTTACTGCAACAAGGAGCGATTGTGTGGAGCAGAGAAGAAGGCCTGGCTTCAGTGACTGATGTTACAACAGCAGAACTCCCTGTGGAAAAGGATGGTGTATCAGTGGCAGAAGTGGAGCACACTCTCTTAGATTGGCTCAAGGTATGAATGTTCTTTAAAGTCTTCGTTGGGATTGCTTAATTTCCATGGAGTTGTATAATGATGTTTCTTGTAGTTTTCTCACCCTAATCAATTGAAAATTTTCTTTTTCATTTGGAAGGGACACGTGCTGAAGCTCAAAGGATCCTTATTGCTAGCAAGCCCGGAGGATGTGGCAGCAATTCAAGAAATGAGGATGCAGAGTTCTGGGAAGAACAAACTGACCCGTGACCATAATGGTTTCAGGAAATTAATCATAGCACTTACTCGAGCTGGAAAACTTTTTGCTCTACACACTGGAGATGGGAGGATTGTCTGGTCTATGCTGCTAAAATCTCCAAGCAAATCAGAAGCCTTTGAACGCCCAAGCGGTATTAGCTTGTACCAATGGCAAGTCCCTCATCATCACGCCATGGACGAGAACCCCTCTGTTCTTGTAGTTGGCAGATGCGGATCAGATTCAAGTGCTCCTGGTGTACTTTCATTTGTAGATGTGTACACGGGAAAAGAGATTAGCTCATCAGATATTGTTCACTCTGTTGTGCAAGTTATGCCTCTTCCATTTACCGATTCAACGGAACGACGTTTACATCTAATAGCTGATACCAACGGACATGTCCACTTGTACCCGAAGACTTCAGAAGCTCTCGGCATCTTCCAACGGGAGTTTCAAAATGTATATTGGTACACTGTTGAGGCTGATGATGGAATTATCAGAGGATACGTAATGAAGAGCAGTTGCTCTGGTGAGACCGCAGATGAGTACTGCTTTACTACCAGTGAACTGTGGACTGTCGTATTTCCTTCAGAATCAGAGAAAATTATTTCAACACTAACACGAAAACCAAATGAGGTATAAATATTGGTTTCTAACTCAGTTCTTATCATGCTTGTTAGTATGCTTTTGTCGAGACATATACCCAGATATTTGGTGTTTCCTAGGATGGAAGTTCATCAATGTTTCATTTATTAATCATGACTTATGTACGATTGTATTTCCAGGTTGTTCACACACAAGCCAAAGTCAATTCAGACCAAGACCTGTTGTATAAATATGTATCACGAAACTTGCTCTTTGTGGCCACTGTGTCACCAAAGGGGGCTGGTGAGATTGGTTCAGTTACACCAGAGGAGTCAGCACTTGTAGTGTATCTCATTGACACCATCACAGGGCGTATACTGCACCGTTTGTCACATCAAGGCTGTCAAGGGCCGGTTCATGCGGTAAGTCCTCATGCAATTTCATCTCAGTCCTTTTTACAGCAGATTCAATGCAACTTCCTTAGCCTTCAAATTGTTTCCAGGTGTTTAGTGAGAATTGGGTTGTTTACCACTATTTCAATCTTCGAGCTCACAAGTATGAGGTTACAGTCGTCGAGATCTATGATCAATCCCGGGCGGTATGATTTCACCCAAAACATTTTATCAGTTGAATCAAGTGTTCTACTCTATATGAAACATTATGAATTTGATTTGCAGGAGAACAAAAATGTGTGGAAACTCGTTCTGGGAAAGCACAATCTAACAGCACCAATCTCTTCATACTCTAGACCAGAGGTGTTCACAAAGTCACAATCATACTTCTTTGCCCAGTCCGTGAAAACCATTGCAGTGACATCAACGGCAAAGGGTATAACTTCAAAGCAGCTTCTCATTGGTACCGTGGGAGATCAGGTTTGTACATTTCTTATAGGATTAAATTTACCTCCATGGATTAGAAAGCTGACTCTCATAACTGTTCCAATGATTGATCAGATATTGGCACTTGATAAACGATTTGTGGATCCACGTCGGACACTTAACCCTTCACAAGCAGAGAAAGAAGAAGGAATCATCCCTCTCACAGATTCATTACCCATCATTCCTCAGGTTTACTCTTACCCATCTTCCATGTCTTTGGACCAGTCCTAGGTTTCGTGATTTTATCGATTGTAATGTGCTTGTCAAATTTTGCAGTCATATGTCACACACTCTCTTAAAGTAGAAGGTCTAAGAGGCATAATTACAGCTCCTGCCAAGCTAGAGTCAACAACACACGTCTTTGCCTATGGAGTGGATCTCTTTTACACAAGGCTTGCTCCTTCAAAGACTTATGACTCACTGACAGATGATTTCAGCTACGCGCTTCTGTTGATCACGATTGTAGTGCTCGTTGCAGCCATCTACATCACTTGGGTACTTTCAGAGAAGAAGGAACTAAGCGAAAAATGGAGATGATCCGATCCATTCAAAAGGTTTAAAACCCCCCTCTTTGGTTTCTCACAGTTGTGTAGACTCTGTATGAATTATTTTTTTGTCGTTAGGCTATGGAAACTGAGTATTTTACAAACTGAACCTTCTGAAATTTAAAGTTTATTAAATCTTCTTTTAAAGTTTATTAAATAGTCTAATTTATATTATAGTTTAAATACTACGAGTAAGTAAGTAAAAAGCCTGACAAAATTTGGTGCGAATCAATTATTTTCTTTGCTATTTAAAAAAGGAGACGCTTCACTTTTCACTTCCACTTAAAAAAGTCTCTCCTCCATCTCTCTCCACCGATGATGAAAGCTAACCAGAAACCCAAACCCCACGCGCCGCCGCGTCCTCTCTTCTCATGCGGCTTCTTCCGCCGATGCACACAATCCGTCCTCAGTCCAACCTCTCCTCACCAGCAAACTCGCCGTAAGCCAACAACCACCTCCTCCTCCTCTTCTTCCTCCTCAACTTCCACTTCTCAAAGCTTTACTCAATGGCGTTTCCCACATCACATTAACCAAACTCAATCAACAGCTCCGCCTCCACCTCCGCCTCCTCCTGCTCGTCCTCCTCCTCCTCCGCCTCTTCCGGTCACAACCACTCTCCAAGAAACCTACCAAATCGCAGAGCTTCACTTAACATCCGTCTCCGAATCAGACAAGCTACTCGCTCTACAGCTACTCGAACGGGTCGCAGTACCCGACCCGCCTTCGGATCCGATTTGTCCACCGGGTCTCATGAGAGGACTCGTCTCTTGCCTTCGTAGCAATAAGATCGTAACCGCCAAACACGTCACCAAAATCCTCCTCGCGCTCTGTCTCGCGGAAGGCAATCGCCACGTGGCCGTCGAATCAGGAGCCGCTCGAGCGATTGTGGAAACCGCCGCGGGATTAGAGATCTCGGCTGTGGAGAGAGCTTTAGCCGCGCTTGAGCTCATGTGCACGACGGCGGAAGGCGCGGCTGAGGTTCGTGCACACGCGATGACGGTGCCGGCGATGGTGGCCGTGATGGCGAGATTAGCAGGTAGAGGAAGAGAATACGCTATAAGCATACTTGCAGTTGTATACGGTAGAGGAGGAGAAGGAGAATCCGGCGAGGAAATAGCGGTGGCGCCGGCGGAGGAAGTGGCGAGAGCGGTGGCTTTGGCGCTTGAAGGAGAGTGTACAGCGAGAGGGAGAAGAAAAGGGGCCCACTTATTGAAGACGCTAGAGGAATATGGACGGTTGGATTTAAGTCAGAATGGGACATGAAGAAAAATGAAAAAATATGGACGGTGGAGATTATGTCAGATAAAAAAATAATAATCTGAAAGCTAGTTTGGGGTCACGGGCTTGTTGTTCTTTTGTTAAAGAAGTGTGGGCCTTGGTCTCTGTCTCCCCTATCTATGTGTATATTATTATATAGTCGTTTTTTTTCTTTAATAAATTATTTGCATTACTATAATTTACTGCGGTGTTATTTTAAGTTCAAAAACGATCATATATATTAACTAGGTGGTGGGGATAGTTTTAGCAGATATTATTTAAAACAAGAGTATTATATACATTGATAATAGGGAAAATTACAAAACTACACCATTTCAATTACATTTCACAAAACTACCACCATTTCAAAATAACTTCACAAAACTACACATAAACACTAAAAATTAAATCCAAATAAATCTTATCCACACAATCTTATCCCTTTAATATTATACCATAAACACTAATTAGCGAACCCAAATGAAAATATTTTAATTTTTGTGATTTTTTGAAGGGTAAATCAAGCTTTTAAAATTTTGAAAATGTGTAATTATGTAAAAATATTGAATTAGGTGTAGTTTTGTGAAAAAAAGAATAAAATGGTACTGTAGTTTTGTGAATTTCTCTTGATAATATGCGGAATGGTGAAAAAGACTATGTGATTTCGCAGATTTTTTTACCAATGATAAGTTTTATTAGTAGAATCTTGTTTTCTACTCACCCAAATGATTATGTAAATGTAAAGCGTGGTTTTGGAAATTTTCCGTTAAATTGGTCTAAGAGACAAAAGATAATGTATTGTAAAGCATCTTTTCTAAATAACCTGTAATGGTAAAGCAAAAGAGTAAGATATTTATTTTTATATAATACATATATATAATGGGGAAAATAGTTCGATAAATTAAATAGCTTCTCTGTACTGATAACGATTTACAAGTAGTAGTAAACTCCATGAGAAATGTTATTGTCATATATAATGTACTGTTAATCGATTGTTGGTGGTTTGGTATTGATATATCTCTTTGTTATCATTTACTCCTTGTATGTTCATGAAGACACTAGAACTTGAAGTGTCTCAATATAATTATATAACACATATATACAAATGAACCAATATCAGTATTAGAAACTGTTGGTAAAGATTCAAGTAACCAATATAAGTATATGATGATTTTGGTCTATAGATTGAACTTACTTCCAAAAACATGAAACACAATGTACTTTAGATATATGTAAACTCATGTTTGCTTGTTCATGGATTGGTCACTTTCCAAATAATAGTTGTGCATTTAACATGTGTGGTGGTCTCTATTTATAGTTAAGAGGCAACTACATAAAGTAAATTAACAAAAAAAAAAAAAAACTACATAAAGTCCAGAACATGACTGCGTCTCTTCATCTATATAGCAACTCTGATGCCACTATATAACACCTAGCTATAATAATATATTATTTTTAGATATATACCAAGTCTTAAAATCTATAAAGTTAGTTATCAAAATAATAGAAGCTTAGAATTGATAATCAGAATTAACGTAAATGGACGTATTGTTAAAAAAAAACACATACTAAAAATTGTTTGACCTAATATAAATTCAGCTAGACATAAATAATGTATATTCAAATTTATAAATTAACCAATATATATATATATATAGCACTTTACTGTAATACTTACATTCCTCAAAATCGGCATGTTACATTTAAACTATTGGTTTAGAATTGTTTTAATTTGAAACCATATAAATAGTTTTATAAATCAAAAGTTGGATTCTTTAACAAATTCTTCCTAAATTACATAGAAAAAAATGTTTTGTTGAAACGACTTTATGCATTTCGGGAAAAGTACTCTATTATTTTTAAAGTTTTAGGGTTTAGAATCATCTCAAGTAATTTTATAGCCATAAAATCTTTAAAACCGGTCCTACAAAAGCTGGACCGGAATGGCTCGTTCACACCACAACATCTTAAAGTAAGGCTGGCCAATGACTTTAGAGCGATGGTTTGTTTGCAATTTACTCCATGTCCATGATAATTAATGACCTCTCTAGAGTTGTAACTTGTAACCAACAATCAACTAATATATATATATATTTCTCTCTCTCTATATATATATATATTGGATTAATCTATAAGTTATATTAACACTTAATTTCTCGACAAGTAATCACCAACGTTAATTAAAGGATCTATGATCATAACCCTCACTCAAATTCTTCGTTATGTTAATCTTGAAAATTTGAAATTATACAATTATTATCTTGAAATTATACAATTATTATCTTGAAATCATTGGTTATTTTATCAATGTAAATCAGGTTGTTTTCTATTTTTTATTCAACTAAAGACTTTAGTCAACTATTTTATACAGCTTGTCAAATGACGTATATTGCAATAATCAAACTCTATCAATTAATTAATTACTATTAAACTAGTTCCAACTCCTAGCAACACTTGATGATGCTTTCACTTTGTGTACTTTTTTTGTCAGATAAACTCTTTTGTCAGTTTCGCCTTTTCACTATTAATTAGTCCCATTTTTTTTACAGTGGCACACCAACATTCATATCATAATCTGTATAGTTTAAACGTATAATACACTCCAAAGCTTAGGTCTTGACCAAGATCATATATATATATATACAAATTTTTCAGTTATTTATTAACCTCCTAGGAAAAAATCACTGGTCAGAAAAAAAGATGTAAGACCATCTTCAACAGAGAAACCACAAAATTTCTTAATTATTCATTGGAATCCATGAACAGTTGGTTTAAAAAAAAATAATAATAATAATTAAAAACGCATCAATCATAGGTCGTCACATATTCAAAGAACCATTAAATAGTTAAGATCTGAATCTTAAATAGGAAATATAAGATCCAGATCTTAACTATTTAATGGGTCCCTACTACTAAAATCTCTTTAAAAAACACCAATTGATATGGTCTAACACAATTAAAAATAACAAAATAGTGAAATGCAGTATCGCTAAATTAACTTATGAATTTTAAAGAATTCAATATAAGAGATTCCAGCAATATTTCTTTGCTTAAAAGCAATGTTCTTAATCTCCAAACGCATCTCTACATAAATATTAAATATCATAATCCACACACACACACACACAAAAAAACACAGATCCAAAACATTAATCTCTCTGTATAATCATAATGCGTTATTTTCATAAACTATCTCTCTCAATTATATGTTTCCTCTTCACAATACAAACCATCCGATCCGTACCACCAAAACCACCGGTTCAATGCGACAAAACCGGTTGCACAATCTCAAACGCGTACGGCGCGTGGCCAGACCGTAAAACCTGCAGCGCGCGTAGCGTCACGTACCCGACAAACGAAGAGGAGCTTCGCAAAGCCGTGGCTTACGCGTCCCAACAAAATCTCAAAATCAAAACGGTGACGAGATTCTCTCACACCATACCGAAACTCGCTTGCCCTTCCGGTTCAGACGCGATTCTAATCAGCACTTCGAATTTGAATTCGGTTATCGAAATCGAACCGGACCGGTTAACGGTTACCGCCGATTCGGGAGTTTCGCTGAGAGAGGTTATCGATAGAGTGGAAGAATCTGGGTTTAGCATCGGAACGTCGCCGTATTGGGAAGGAGTTAGCGTCGGTGGTTTGATTAGCACTGGGTCCCACGGTAGCTCTTGGTTCGGTAAAGGCGGTTCGGTTCACGATCACGTCGTCGGAATCAGCCTCGTGGTTCCGGCGAATTCATCGGAAGGTTTCGCTAAAGTTATCGAAATCGAAGAAGGAAGAGACGATAACCTTCTTAACGCCGTTAAAGTTTCGTTAGGTGTTTTAGGAGTAATCTCAAAGGTAAGTAGGTATTTACCTTAACGGTGTTATTTAACGCCGTTAACTTTCTAATTTTTTTTCTTGGAAGGCTTATTTATATGTTTTTTTTGTAGGTTAAGCTTTCTATAGAGAAAGCATTCAAGAGAAGTGTGACTTATAACTTCACATCTGATGTTGGTCTTGAAGACATTTTCATGGAGCATGGTAAGACATTCGAGTTCGGTGACATAACTTGGTATCCTTCTAGAGAAACAGCTGTTTACCGATACGATCTCCGGTCACCGGTCAACGTTTCGGGCAACGGAGTCAACGATTTCATTGGTTTTCAGTCAAATCAAATCTTGATATCTAAAGGGATTCGAGCATTAGGTTAGTTTAATTCATATTAATAATCTTTATTTAATTAGTAGATCACATTAGATTATTTTTAATCTAGATGTGTATTTGAAAATATTAATTTGTAGAGAAGGCTCTTGAATCTAACAAGAGCGAGAAAGGAAAATGTGCCACCGCGGTTACTACCTTGGCTTACAAGAAATTAACCGGGAACGGTTTAAAGAACAATGGTTTACTCTTTACCGGTTATCCGGTTATCGGAAGCCAAGGGGAGATGCAAACTTCAGGGTCTTGCCTATATTCATCTTCCTTGAGAATCGATGTTTCTTGCGCTTGGGATCCGAGATATAACGGTCTTTTCTTCTACGAAACAACGGCTATATTCGCGGTATCTAGGTTTAGAGACTTTCTCATCGATATAAAGAAGCTAAGAGACTTGAATCCTGAAAGATTCTGCGGTATCGATATCTACAATGGTATACTCATACGTTACATCAAGGGCTCAAAGGCTTATCTTGGCCAAACAGAGGATTCCGTGGTCGTTGACTTTAACTATTATCGGGCAGACGATGCGTCGACTCCAAGATTGAATCAATATTTGATGGAGGAGATGGAGCAGATCGCGTTTATAAAGCACGGCGCAAAGCCGCATTGGGGTAAGAACAGGAAAGTAGGTTTCTTTGGAGTGAAGCAAAAGTATGGACCTAACTTTGAGAGATTCTTGGAAGTGAAGAACAAGTTAGATCCTAAGAAGATGTTCTCTAGTGAATGGTCAGATGAGATTCTGTTTGGGACAGAAGGTTACAAATATGACGGATGTGCCCTTGAAGGGAATTGTGTGTGTTCAGAAGATAAACATTGTAGCCCTTCTAAAGGTTACTTTTGTAGACAAGGGCTTGTTTATACAGAAGCTAGGGTTTGCAGATTCTCCTCGGCTCAAGTTTCAATGGCTTAATTAACTCAATTTTCTGTATGTTTTTAATTATGTCATTCGTGAAAGACAAAACATATTTTATACAGTGAAAATGTTATAACTTATAAGAGAATGAAATTTCATTCTTGATCATGATTGTATTGGTCAAACTCCATATATATCATTATTAAAATATATTTATGTTACTAGGATATATATATATATATAAGATTATGATTTCGGGATATATGTTTTCGAATATGTTATGTTGTACGTTATACTTCTATAGTTATTTCAAAACAGATATTTACAAACACTTAGCCATGTACGTGGATTATTCGCACGTTGTTTTACTCATTATATATCCCATCTCATCGATCTCAATATCTCATGTATATATGATTATCTTAAAATTAGAGTTGTTTTTTTGTTAATTAAATCTTATTAAACCACACTCAACACAAATTAACTTCGACATGGATGAGTTTTCTAAGGGTTACAAAACATGTGGACGTGGTTGCTTAAATAATTAATTATAATCATGCGCCTATCTTTTACTACCAGCCAAATAAATAAATAAAATCATCAAACCCTATTTATGTTAACTAGTAGTTGTTTCTAAGAAATTGAAAGTTTTTCAACTAACATTCAATATTTGGAACAGGTTTTGTTTGCCCCATAATATTTTGAGGATGTATGTATATGATCAACTGTTTATTTTCTAGGTTTTCTTGTGAGGTCGAGAAAGCTGACATGTAAAAAAGACACATCACACCTGCTCCAACGGTAACATGTGGACCCCAAAAAGAATAATAATACAACTGTATAAATACGACTTTATAAAATAAATAAATAAATAAAACGAAGAAAAAAAGTAAATCCCAACAAAAAAGGGTAATTTAACATATATCCGCACGCTTAATGTCTCCAAAGTATGTGTGACCAAACATAAGTAAAGTTATGAGATATGTAAAGATTACAAAAGTCCAAGAACAAAGAGGGAAGTTTCACTTCACTGTTTCCTGTCTTCACTTATTCTTGATTTTAACATAAATGCTCTCTCTTTGTATCTGTTACAAAGATTCTTAGTTAGAGACTGATTCAGCTCTGTTCTAGTGACTAAGCTTCCAATAAATATGAAGTCATTGGTTTAAAGATGAACCAAACAAACTCTGAATACTAAACCACTATAAACAGTTAGTCTTAAGAACTTACCTGCACAAATCTCTTTGATGTTTTATATTATCTTTAGGTATGTTCTGTGACTGGACAAGCTTGCTTATTACTCTGCTTCACCGAGTCCTGCTTACACAATCTTGGTTTCTTCTTGAAAGCTGCGCATTTACGGACCTTGAGGTTCTCACCGGTTATCATGTAAACGTTTCCAGGTTCAGGTATTGTGAAATCAGCAGGGTTTCGATTCACGCTACACACTAAAGTTTCAAATCTGTTCTTGAAAGGCAACGCAGATGTGTTACCGTTGTTCACTGCTTTCCTCTTTTGTTTCTTCTCTTTATCAGCCATGTGAAACTTTAAAGGAAGCATCATTGAATTTGATGCTCCGAGAAGCTGGAACTTCCCTTGGTCGTTGCTTCTTGGAAACACAGACTTTTCTTTACCATTGGTTATGTTCTCTTGACGGTGAATCCATGAAGCTTGAGGGTTTTGAAACGAAAACGAAGACATACCAAGTCGTTGAGAGATGGGGAAACTCGTCCGGGAAGCCTCGGGTGCAAATCTCTTACTGTAAAAATCTGAAGGTAACTGCTTGGTTGCGTAGGATGTCTTACTAGAATCACCTGTCTGAAGCTCTACACGTTCCTTGGACTGGTTAACCGGGGGAAAATGTCTTTTAGTAAACTTAGTGTTTCCATGGTGATCAGAGGGAGAGTTTGATTTCAGCAGAGGATCCATTAGGCTTAGGAGTTGCAACGCCGGTATAGAGCTCTCATTAGAAAAGGCATCCATTGTTCTACTAGTACCAACCCCAGTAGCATGTCTGCAGCCATATGAGAATTCTGAAGTAGTTCCACATTTTTGCTTCCCATTTGCAGCTGCAACAAAGTTTAGGTTCCATGTATTCTCATTTCTTGGTGCTTGTGAAAACATACCCGGCTTCATGGACTGATCCATGTAGGAAGAAACTGGATTATGATGATGATGACCCTGTGGTGGTATCATGGAAGATGGCCAAGCAGGATAAGAGGCTTCTCTGTACTGATGATGTGGAACACTCTGGCATGTATTGCAACCACGCAAGACACGAAATGGGTTCTGATTAGACATGGTTGGCACATTCCCAAGCCACTGGCAGTTTTGACTAGGAAACCGGTTTGAGCTAGCTCGGTTATCTTGTGTAAGAGGAAAGATACCGAGCGGAGAAGGCACATAAGGCTGACTTATTGGGAAAAAATCGAGAGGTTTTCTACTCGGGAAGTTTACTTCATTCCTTGCATTGTTGTCACAAGGTTTTGGTTGTCTAGTTGTGTTGTTATCCTCCATCGATGTCCCGTTGTCATAGGTTTCGTTTAAATCAATCAGCAGAGCATTCTTGGATCTGTGTGGTGGCTGTTTGTTGCTAATGTCCTCTTCTTTATCGGGAAGACACCTCTCATACTGGTTTTTGGCCATGAGCTCGACTATCTCCATGGGAATATCATCGTTTTGCTCTTCAGGCGTATTCTCCTTTCTATTGTGGCTTTGGCTTATGTGTGCTCCATCATGTTCTTGGACCATTACTGTCTTTCCCTTTCTGTCTGTACAATAAGCATCCTGCCAAGTAAAACCAATTCTGTTATTATAAATCCATCTCACAATATAAGAAAGTGTGGCAATTGACCAAACTGACAGAGAATTTTGATGCGTATGTTGTAAGAAAATGCTTATTTACCGACTGTAATACAGAGCTTTACCTAAAATCATGCGAAGAAACAAATATATGCAAATCATTTACCTTTTGTAGCAGACAAGATCGATCCACAACATCAGTTGAAGAAGAGGTATGCCTTAGCTTAAAGTTCGCAAAGGACGATGATGTATATGCGTTGTTGTTGTTGTTATTGTTGAAGTCAACAGCATCCACTCCAGTTCTCAACCATCCACCTGTGTTGGAGTTAGAAGATGAACCAAAACCTCGAAGACAATTTGCCTCTGCATCTTTTGACCTCATATGATCATTTCCTTGCATATGCAAAGGAAGAACCGAATTATCGTTATGCTGAGGGACATACTTTCTGAAATATCCTTCTGAAGCCAAACGGTTATCAAATACACCGCCAACCACCCTCTTCTCATTTAATAAATCTCTTGTAGATTGCGAAATGAGGTCTATGGAAGGAGCATTTTGCTGTTTAAACCGATCTCTTTCATCCATCCCAGTACCAAAACTGATCAGGCCACTCTTCGTGTTCTCTACTACATGCTTATCTTTCTTCTTCTTGGCTAAACCGATCTTCCTATCTGTTCTCTGCGTACTCAGAGGACAAGGAACAGAATCTTTCCCATTGAATAAAGAGTCAACATGTGTTGATAAAGCACTCTTACCATGATCTGCATTACTCTCATTGACACCTTCTTGTGAAGTTTCACAAGGAAGTGATGATGGTACAAACTCGTCAACAACTTGAAATCTTCTGTTTTTTTGCTTACCCTTAATCGGATCTCTGTCAAACCCACTATCAGTTGATTCACTATCATCTTGATCAGAAGTTGCGCCGTTCGTGCTTAATACCCGACTTACATAGTTGTTTTCCGGTAGCAACTTTCTTTTCCTACCTCTAACAGATTCTTTCTTCGAAGTAGACTCTTCTTTTCTGATACTAATACTACCAGCACTGGTTTTGGTCTTGTCTTTACCAAGCAACTCGCTGAGTAGGCGAACCTTGCGAGTTTTCCTACGCTGCAACCCACTCATGGCAAGATTCATACTCTCTGATGACACATTCTCGCGTTCAGACAGAACGGACCTGCCTTTACGATTCTTGGTTGCCTTAGGTGGCGTATCTTCAACGACACCAGCTATCTCAGATGACCCGAAAGTTGTCGCAGCCTGATCCACATTCCGTTTCTCTTTGCAGCTTTTAACATCCTTTGATGATTTCTTTATAACTTTCTCTTTAGATCTCTTGTTGCCTACTTTCTCTGGCCTCCCGAGCTTCCTACTCTTGGTCCTAGAATTGGAAGCATCCATAGAGCGAGGACGAACTTTCTTGATAGACCTAGTAGCTGCAATTGTTGAGCTTTCGAAGATTAGTTATCCGCCTTCATCTTTATAAACACTCTGATTTTTGCTTGATCAATAAAACTATATACCTGTTTGATCATCCTTCTGAGATCTTTCAAAGTTCACATCTTCATTCTCCATAACTACATTACCTGAAAAACAATGATGTTTTAAGGAACTGAATATGAACTATGAGACTAAACATACATATGATATGCATATATATACCTGCAGCAATATCAGTTCTCCTTTCATTCTCGTGATCATTGAGAGTTAGTAAGTTCACTTTGGTTCTACTTGGAATAACCAAAGAGTTTCCATCGAGGTTTGTCTCTTTAACAGTTGTTGAATTTGAATGTAGTCCACAATCTGAAACCAAACCCACATGCATAAGTTCAAGTAACATACTGCATCATCTCTAGCTAGTTATAAAGAAACTTAAAAACAACATATTGAAAAATGTGTGTTACCATCACATTTGGTCTTATCAGAATCTATATCTTTGATGCAGCTCATACAACGCCACCATCTAAACTTTGGAACAGATAAAAGAGGAAGAGAGTAGCTTTGTTGATCCACCAAACTAATACTCTCTTCTGAGAACGGCCAACATTTTCTAAGGTCTCTCTCGCGCCTTTCAGCAACAAAGGCACTTCATTGATTAAGAAATAAGCATATTTCATTAGTCATGTATGTATTTGGAAGTCAACATATATCATACATATATACATATACTTAACATTGTTATAAACATATTCTCTAATTAACAATAAAGATTTCATTATATCATAAGGTCAGTATATAGAAGGCTCACCGTATCGAAAAATGATCACATTTTACCATATCAGTAGCAGCGCCTGCGAGATCTATAGATATTGAGTTGATCTTAATAGAGGAACTCATTGATTTTGCTTGAACGAGATATATTATATGCCTTAGTGATAATTAACTTTGATCACCATTATACTCTCTCCGTAACTAGTCCTACAAAAGTAACACAATCTTAGTATTTCTTAGCATATAGGAACACTTTATATAAAACGTTCTTGATTATATAAAATGTAGTTGCATATGAAAATGCAACGCTTCAAAATCTTTACTTTCGTATGTATATTGTACCAAATATTAACTATACAATTAATTAAGGAGTAACTAAAACTTGTTTATACCATAATGTTCAAGCATATTCCACATAAAATAACATTCATATCATATATCTAATTAGCTCTACATTTCCATGAAAAATTAAATAGTTTAAACCCTAATGTTAAAATAAAATCAAGGAACGAGATTCTTAACAGGCACCACATTTCATAAAACAAAATAAAAATAATTAACAGTAAAAATAAACATAGACATAAAATTAGGGTTTTCAGACACACGGAGCCCTCAAAAGCTGTCAGCTTGTTCAAACATTGGTCAGAAACAAAAATATAAACATCCATTTAATTAATAATCTCAGAATTAACTTTTTTTAATATGATAACCTCAGAATTATAAAACACATAAAAACCATCAAAATAACTAATTCCGAGTAAAATTAGGGTTTTAAAATCGACTTTATTTTTAGAACCCAATTAACGATACTTAAAAATTAACCGCATGTGATTAACAAAAGACCCACCCAAATTAAATACGGGTCAGATCTATCCGCACGTGAATAGTCCGTGAAGTTTCAAACAAAAAATAAAAATAAAAAAAAGTTAAGAACAGCGAGTTTCGAAGAGACGTATAAATGAACAGTAAAGACTCAAAAAAAAAAAACGAAGTCAGCTAAACAAGTCAAAGCTAAATATCATCTCACAAGATCGATCCATGTAAGAAATTTTGAGATCGAAACAAAATCTGAGATTTATGTCGGAAACACGCACCTTGTCCGAATCCGACAAGAGCGGTGCGAGATTCGAGCTCCGATCTTACGCGGCAAGCGATAAAAATCGTGTCGGAAGAACGAGAAGGTTCTTGATAAGAAGATTAGTTAGGTTTTGATGGCTGATTTCGTCTTGTGATGAGTAGATTTTGACTGCGAATTTTCGAGAAACCCTAAAAAAAACGAGGGAGAGAAAAGGGGGACTTTTTTATTTCTATGGTTTGTAGAGAGAGACTGTTTGAAAGAAAGATGATGAGAGAGAAAGTGGAAGCTCTTCTTATCCTTGAAATGAGGGTTTTTTGCGTTGAAATGCGAGTTTTTATTTATTTTTAATAAATATAATAATAATGTTATTGATATAAAAAGTTAATTTGATTTAAAATAAAAAAAAAACAACTCAGCTCATCTATGGAACATGACACTGCCATGTCACCATCTGGTCTGCCTATTTCTATTTACACGAAACAAAGATTACGTAGCTATCTATATATTGTGTACACGTATATTCATTATATGTATATATGTATTTTTCAATAGCTAAAAGAAAGGTTACATCTCTATCTATTTAATTTAAATAAATTTATTAGTGAATAAAATCTTTAACAATTAATATTACCAGCTTCATTAGGGTATTAGGTATCCAAAAATTAAACAACAAGATAAAAATCATTTAATTTTAGAAGATTTCAGTGTCTTCTTTATTTAAGGAAACCCAATTTTATTTTTACGTTTCACAAAATAAAGTAACGAATATAGACGTTTTTTTATAGTGATAGGATGGGGCATAAAAAACCAATGAAAAATTACCACGTGGCCTTAATGTGGGGTTCTTATCACAACCCATTTGTTGTGTACTTACAAAAGAAAACCCTAGGCGCGTGTTAGTCACGGAACTTTCTTCACGCGTGTGTGCACGTTACGTCCGTTGCGTGGAACGGAGAGGGAGCGTCGGCACGGAGGAGGAGAGAGAGAGATTGGAGAGTGTAACTCACGCGAGTGAGGAGAGAGTGGGGGAATAAGGTGGGACCATAGAGAAAAAAAATAAAAGCCCTAAAAGCATGAAAATATTATTGTATGGGTAGGTGATGTTACCCTAGATGAGCCCATTACAACAATAAATGATAATATATACATATTAACCCTAACATCATTTTTTTCTCCTTTCCAAAATTTTACCACAGTAAAACAAAGAGAGATTCTGGTTCACATAAAACTTTTCTATGTATAGTATAAATATATACTATTAGTTTTTATTGTGATATATGTATATTTATGTACGATATAGATTGTATTTTTTTTTAATTGGTTTCTGTTTTTTCGGTGGTGGAATCATCACATGGTTCGCCAACCTAATGGGATACTCTATCTATGATGTAAGCAAAGTTTTTAACAAAAAAAAATAATTCAACTTTCTTTTCTTTAGACCTTAATTTATATATTCCCTCTCTCTATATATATATATGAAAATTAACTTCATGCGGAGTCGTTGACTCTATTTTGTATATCAAATTCGTCCGTATAATATATAGATTTGGATTTATCATCGAGTTGTGTTGAATATTTTACAAACGTATCCTAACACTAATTAACCTTGGTGAAAATAAAATACTATATGAGGTTAATTTATATATTGCCTCTTAGAAAATATTATTTATACAATAAGATGAGTGATGGCCTTTTAGACTTTAGTGGGCTTTATCCTTTGTATCGCACTTCTCTGTCCTTTGTTATATTTGTATTTTTATAATATTTCTTTCTTCAAGTAAAAATGTATTTTTATTTTTTTCCTAGGTTTTGTCGGCTTTTGAGGTTTAATAGTAATATATATTCTCTCCATAGAAATTATTTCTAGGTTTGTTACTTTAGTCTTTTTTGTGGGGAAATATAAATCCCATTCTTGATTCTTCCTCCCACTCACATATATGTAATTTACTCTTTTTTCAAAACATAAGATCTAATTAATTATAAGTTTGACAAATTGTGTCCATTTTGAATTTTTTTGATGCATTACAATACCCCCTTTACAAATTTTAGCTAATTTTCATAATTTTAAAACACACAACTTTATGGAAAAGGAATTGAGCACATATTCGTGATAAACCCTTTTTTGGGATGATAAAGGAAATCTATCTAAAACCAAGCATACAGTTTCATCTTAAAATCAAGATTCATATAGTTTGAAATATTATCCTCACACGTATATATATGTAACACAAGAAATTAAGGATATTAATTAACTAATAATGAATTGATACACTTTTAGGTTTAGCATACGTGCACAACTTCACACTAGTATAAGTTTATACACACACAAGTTGATGATATACTATATAAAATCTTTTTATAAACACAAGTACGTATATATTTATAAATAAGCGTTAGAAAAGTGGAAATAAATTAAAATAAAAATAAAATCCCTCTATATAAAAGGAAGGATCTGGAACTCCTGGAGTAGGCCACCTCAGCATTTTAGAGTTGTATATGACTGTCACCTCACTAGCTTCTGATGGATCAAGCCCATTTGCATTTGCAATGTGTTTCATTAATAAATTCTATTAAGCCCACTTATTCTTCTAACCCTAAAGCACGTCATCTTCACGTCTTCTTCTTCGTCGCAAACTCGTCGGCGGCCACTTCGTCTTCCATTCCACGGTCTTTTATTATAAACGTTTTACATTACTTTGAAGCTAACCAAACGCTTCGCCTTTCTCATAACTCCAATCTTCTCCTCTATAAAAATAAATCCCCGAGACGCGCAAACGAATCAACAAAATCCGCAAAACTCAAGCTTCCAATAAACCCCAAAATGTCTCTCCTACAGACGAATCGTTCCTTCTCTTCCATCGAGGGTGACTTCTGCAGGGAACCAGTCGTCGCCAGGCTTATTCATTCGTGGGAGGCGCAGAACTTCGCCGCGTAACGCCCTAATGGGACTCGAGCTTCGTTAATCGATCTTAAGGTTAGGTCGTCTTTCTTAACCCACTCTTATGGGTTACGATGTTATTATACCATTCTTCCGTACCCGAATATTTACTTAATTATGCACCAAACTTTGTGATCAAATATTAGTTTTATCTCATGCTTTGTAAATCTTTAGTTTTATGTTCGTAACAAATTGTTGCTAACTTAGAATCTTTAATGGTTTTTCTCGTATTTTATGTTGTTTCTCACATTTGTTCCTTTCACAATTTTTTCCCAAAGAAAATCCAAATAATTACATTTATTCGTTGATTTTTCTCTCTGAGAGTAATAATCCCTTTTTACTCTTTTAGTTTCACTTGGTGGTCTTCTTTTTGTCCGTAAATGACACGCGTATTCATTAGAAGATAACTAGGTGTATTTTAACTATCTTTTCCGTAATTGTGTTGAGAAAATGTTTGCTTGAAAGTTTTATATGGGCGAATTTATGGAACCCTTGCTTCATTTGGCTTCTGTAACTTTTCCTTGGTCTCTTTTGTCTATAAATGGTAGTACCTTTCTTTTCCATTGATTGTATTTAGAATGTGTTTCTGTTAAAACAAACAAAATGGTGGTACCTTTCATTTTCAGTGGTATTTTTGAAAAACAAGGTTCTCTCATATTAGTTACTTTTGTGGACTTTTGGTGATATACTTACGTTTGGTAACCTTTCAAGTTGGTAATTTTAAAGCTTACAAAATAGTGGCAATTTCAATCTTTTATCATATTGTTGCAAAAAACAAGGTTTTCTCGGGTTGGTTACTTTTGTAGACTTTTGGTAAAATACTAAAGTTTTCTAATTTTTCGAGAAGGTGATTACGAAATTACAGTTATTTTAATGCATCTTTGTTATGTTAATCAATTTAGTGGTCACGCTTAAACTTTTTATGTTTGCTTACAAAAAAAAACATTCACATTTTTGTCATGTGTTTTAGGGAGCGACGATGCAAGGCTTCGTCGCAGCCGTCCCGCATCTTCCAAAGTTTTATAATAGGAGCCGTTTGGAGCCCCCGAGAGCCTCCAACTCAAAAAAAAGGGTCTAAAACGTTGACAAGTAAGCTTTGATGAATATCTTCGTGCTAATAAACATTTTAACCTTCAGAATTCTTAATTATTGCTTATGTTCTTTCTTCTTCCTCAAACGGATAATAATTTTCAAGATCTCATAAAGTCGTGAACTCGATTATAATTTAGTTCCTCTTTCCTTCTCACAGATCTAATAACGTGAAAAAACGAAACGATGCCTATCTTGATACCTATATAAATTAGCGAACAAATTTCCGGAAAAGGTAGTCTACGTGATATTACGAAATGCAGAGCAAAAACACGAGATTGTGCCGTAAAATCATAGCATAAGCATCTAGATCCTCCTTCAAGAAAGGGATCCTATTAGAGTACGTGTACGAGCTTTTTATCCACAAAGCGAGCCTCATCTTATTATAAAATTTCACTTTCTTAATCGATTTGAGTGATTTTAAATTTCGGGAATAGGGATTAGCGTTTTAAACTTAGATTTGGAGTAAATTAAATCACGTTTATGATCTAGAATATGTGCATGCCGGTAGTTGATTAGTTTATTGGTCGCTACGGAATTGGTCATCCGAAACCGTGGGTGTGTTTGTTTTGACCATATTGCGAAAGCAAAGGAAAAGGAAAGATATTCTTGCGGTGGTGGTGGTGGAGCTTACTATGAGGGTGGATACGGTGGAGTTTTTTGAGGTAGTTGTCTTTGGTTTCGGAAGCTTCCTAGGTGGACAAAGTGATGGTGAAGGTGGTGGCTACGGTGGAAACCTTTGTAGTGGTTGGTCTTTGGATTAAATTGAGATTATAACCACTGTCCTTTGGATTTTCTGTGTTTGTTTTTTCCTTCCGTTTCATGGCTTCCTTTATGATCTAAAGAGTGTTGAGTTGTATTCTTTTTTCAGGATGAGCCTGTGAAGCAAGTGAGCAAACACATGTAGCGTTTAAGGTCTGCTGACTTAGCCGAGAATGGGTAAAAATTAGTTTATAATGTGCTTGAATATGTCATCAAATCTCTAAGAGTTAAAATTCTTAAATCTTTTTTTTTTGGTTATGAGAAGCGAGCAAGTTGTTCATGTCGGCTTTCGCCTATTTGGATTCCAACTTTCAAAGCATTCACATGTTTTGTTTGTGATTTGAGATGTATGTAACTTCAAAAGATTGGCCGAGGCGAGTGAGGAGTTGTAACAATAAGTATAATGAGGGCAATGATGTAAGATCCGAATTCATATGTGTTCGCTTTTCTAGCAAAAGACGGCTTTAAAGTTCATAATCATAATGACTAAAGGAAGGTTCCCAAAAATAGGAGTTACGTGGAGAGGAGTATTAGAAAAAGGACATCAATTCTCATGTATATGGATTGGTGTGGCAAAGACAGTTTGGATCCATTAGAAAATTATAATTGAAAAAATTATATCTACTTTCTTACGAGACAAAACTAACACTTTTATAAAAATAATTTGAAAATCAATATGTTGTTTCAACAAAAATATATAAAAATATCCATCTCTTAGACAAGTATTTGATATGAAGGTAAACAATACATCAACAAGAAACATAAACCAAAATCATTATAAGATTGCAATTATGTCGAATTTTTTGTCCAAGTGATCCATGAAGGAAAAAAAGAGATATAAAGAGGGACAAATAGAGAGAAATATATAGAGGGAGACAAAGAGATGGTATCTAACACTTTTGGGTTTGTTTTTTTTTTGTCAAAAACACTTTTGGTTTGTTTTTTTTTTGTCAAAAACACTTTTGGTTTTGTAACTTATAAGTTATTTGATTATTTTTAACTATTTTATAAGAAAAGTTTCAAAAACTTTAGAATAGGAAAATAAATGCAGTTTCTTAGATGATTTTTTTGGTTGTATTAAGACAAAAAAAACTTTTTTTTAAACCCCATAAATTTATTTTCATACACAAGTTTTTCCATAAAAAATTTAGTTTTATTTCATGGGTTTAACTTTTTTTCATAAAACTATTCTATTAGAGGAATTCACAAATCTACACCCTTTCAACCCATTCTTCACAAAACTACTCCTAATTTAATATTTTCACATATTTACACCCTTTCAAAATTTTAAAAGCTTGAATTAACCTTTAAAAAATTACCAAAATTAAAAAAATTTCATTTGGGTTCGCTAATTAGTGTTTAGGGTATAGTATTAATGGGGTAGGATTGTTTGGGTAGAGTTTATTTGAATTTAATTTTGAATGTTTAGGTGTAGTTTTGTGAAGCATTTTGGAAATGGTGTAGTTTTGTGAAATGTAATTCAAATGGTGTAGTTTTGTGATTCTCCCATTCTATTATCCTCGCTATATATATATATTCTAAATATGTTTTTAAATTTGAGAATTTTTAAGAAATTTCACTAATCAAAATAATAAAAAGAGGAATTCACAACACTACACCCTTTTAACCCTTCATTCACAAAACTACACACAATTTAATATTTTTACATATTTACACCATTTTAAAATTTTAAATGGTTGATTTACCTTTTAAAAAGTTACCCAAATTTTTTTAAAAAAATTTGGGGTCGCTAATTAGTGTTTATGATATAGTACTAAAGAGATATGATTGTGTGGTATGATTTATTGAATTTAATTTTGAGTGTTAGACGTAGTTTTGTAAAATGCAATTCAAAAGATGTAGTTTTGTTATTGTCCCTAAAAAGAGTTTTCATATGAATATATTTATCAAACATGAAAACATTAACCATTATTAATGAAGACATATAGGAAATTAGAATGTAATTTAATTTTCTTAAAATTTCAAAAAGTTATAAATTATATTTGAAAACTACAACAAAAAAATGCATGCCCGCGCGTAGCGCGGGCCAAATCCCTAGTATAAAAAAGGAGGAGGAATTAAGAAGAAAAAGGACAGCTTTAAGGAGATGCTTTGGCCACCAGCGAAACCATCATTTAAGCTTTGCATGTGCCTCTCTGTTAGCATCTCGACAACCACATCTCTCTCTCTCCTCTTTTTTTTTTTTTTAACTCTTTGGATTTTTACTTCTTACACACACCCCAACATCATCATATCTATTTTTAATTACATTTATATGTATATATATATATACACATATACTCAGTTTCATGCATCTAGCTATGTGTATCACCCACTATATATATGTTATATATCTATTCGAAATTTTGTTTGATCTTCGTTTACAACATAATTTAGATTTTATTTAACAAAAAAAGTTCAATTTTTGGCTCTAAACTTGAGTTGGAAACCAAAGCTTCTTTACCTAATGTTGGGTACATCCGTATATATTGATGTTATAATAGCATATCTCGTTGGATATGTATATATATATAAACCTAACTAAGTTAGCCGTTACAAACATTGATTAGTAATATATATACATCTATTATTAGCGACTGATAATTAATCTGAAAAGACTATTTAATTTGTCAAATATTTATTTATCAACAAAATTGTTAGATAGATTAACTATGTTAAAATCACTATACACACTTGGTTAGCCAAAGAAATTAGTTTTATTCATCAATTAATGATTTACGTTTATTGATTCTAAATCTTAAAATTTAACAAGTTTTATATATCGAAGATCCAAAATTTATATATACTGATTAATGAAGTAAAGAGTGGTGATATTACCTGTCGATTTGCACCGTGGGACATATAAGACTATTCAGATAGTGCGTTTTTCGTATTTAATTACACAAGCATTCTCTGTGTGGGCCATAATAATTCCTTATTACTACCATTCAAGCTATATAACATATATACTAATGGATAATATATATATATATATATATATATATATATGTGTGTGTGTGTGTGATGCACGCAGATATACACTTGTTTCCGGTTCATTATGTTGAGGTGTGTTAGCTCCCTATAGTCGACATCCAAATTAAACCCACTTAATTAATTATCCGACAAATTGGTTTTTCACATGGTCCAATATACTATTGGTGACTTGAGTTACTATTGAGTTAAGTTGAGTTATGAGTTTAACTCAAAGACAACTCAAAAATGTTACCAATCATGTATAAAACCAAACTTTTTGAAGTTAAATTTGAGTTAGAATGTGGTATGATTGAGTTATAAATTTGAGTTACTCCTTTGAAAAATTGTTAACTCTAAAGTTTATTCAACATCAAGAAATATTCATGAGTTATGTGTGAGTTGAGATTTTTTCTATTAATATTCATTTTCAAAATGCTAACTCATATTTCTACAACAAACTTCCGATTAATACATTTTCTACCACATTTTTTTACCGCAAACTACTGCAAAATATACCACATTTTGTAACTTAACTTCGGTAACTCGAGTCACCAATCGTAGCCTATACTTTTGTAAAAGGGTAAATCATTTTCCCTCGGAGTCAGGAGTGGATTTTCAATTGTTTCAAATACAAATTTCTAACATATTTGGTGCAGTAATTTGTTACAAAAACCAATTATACCAAACGCTAATCTACAAATTAATAATTTGGGATATTAAAGACGGGCATAGTTTAGATGGTAAATGTTTCACGGTTGTGAGTATCGCAATCTGGATTCGAACCCCGACCATTTAAGTATTCAAATGCGTTTCTCAACATCTATGCAACGACAATTTAAAGTCGTTTTTTGACGTATGAATCGTTGCGGGCTCGGACTCCGATTAACTAGTCCGAATTCACTTCGATGAGGATTAGAATACCAGAGTTATATATAAATAAAAAAAATATGGGCGTAGTTTCATATAAAGACTACACTCACTAAGATCATCTCCGGTGGGGTTTTTAAAATGAGTTTCTAAAAACAAAAAATAAAAATAATAATATTATATAGAATATGTTTTTTAATAATTTAAGAAACCCACTACAAAATATATAAAATTTCTTATTTTATAAATTTTGGGATGAATTTCTTAACAATTTAATAAACTCACTTCGTATAATATTTTATTTATTATTTTGTTTGTTTAGAAACTTATCGTTAGAAACCCACTAATGCTGCTCTAACAAATATAAATAATAAAACTCAATAGTGTTTTATGTATGCAATAATCAAGTACTATTTTGAAAAGAAAGAGGATATAAATATATCGTGGAGACTACTATAAGCCACGTATGCAAAACCAAATATTGTATGTGAAACCAAATCGGAGGATATTTCTGTGATTTCCGATATGTTCGAGTTTGGAGTTTCCATGTACCATAATCGCATCTCAATTTTTCTTTCGTTAATCGTTATTATTAGTTTAGTTTATCGATGCATAATGATAATGCATGCATGTGTGTGTCTTCTTTACGTACGTATTTACGTATACGATTTGGCCTCTATATAACTAATGATGGTATATATTACTCTAGGTCGTAATTATGGTCACAACGTAAACCATATTCAGCCACGATGATATCAATTAACTAATTCAGGTCTCTAACTTTTAACCTAAATCTATTACAAAAACATGCAGTTATCCATGGTACTAATTAACTGTTTTTATTTTGTCACTTTTTCATAAATTTATACATGTATAAAAATTGAACTTACTAGTCATCAAGCCACAAATGGATCTTAAGAAATGACAGCAACAGTCTTTTCATGAAAATTGATTTGGCAGATTTTATGCATGTCTGGCCAGTTTAAGTATTGGATTAGTTTTTAAAATATCACATTTTGTTCTGTTTGGAAAAAAACATTTCTAGATAGCTAAAGCAAATGGTTTGAAAATTTTTATATGCCAAATATAACTCTGCCATTTAAAAGTATTTAGCACTTTTATGGTAGTAATTAATAGAAACAAATTAAAATATAAATTGGTAATCCAGAGTAGGGCTGGGCAAAATACCCGGATCCGAAGATCCGAACCGAACCCGACCCGAAAGATCCGATCCGAATGGATTTTCAGATCTTGTGAAATATCCGAACGGATCCTCACCTCAAATACTTTGGATCCTGGATCCGGATCCGGTAATACCCGAGATCCGAAAATACTTTTTTAGATCCGAACTAATATGCCTTTTATGATTTATATACCTATTATTTTTTTCCTTTTAACATGTGTTCCACTTATTTCTTAATTTGTTTTCTTTGTTTTATGTATCAAGTATAAATTAAATTGAAAAATCTAAAAACTATAATTCATTTGTTTAACATCAAAAACTCAATCGCATATAACTTTCAAACTTCTTATTCATTATTCCGTTTTTATTTGTTTTTTAAATTTTTTTTCAATTTGTTAGTTTTATTTTGATGTATTGTGTGTGTTGTGAGTATATTCATTCAAAAATATAAATTTGAGTTGATTTTGTTTTTATTGATGAATTTTTTACTAGAATTTGAATTTTTTTTTATATGAATTTACATTAAACTACATACATATATTGTAGAATTTTCGGGTATTTCGAGTATCTTGGGTACTTTCGGGTAGGTTATGGATATATAGTATTCGAACCCGATTGTATCCGAAAAATATCGGGTATTTTCCGGATTTCTTTAGAAAGATCCGAACCGACCTGGACCCGACAAGATCCGAACCGAACCCGATCCGAAATTTTAAAATACCCGAATGGAACTTGACCTCTAGTACTGAAAGACCCGAAACCCGAAAGATCCGATCCGGTACCCGAACGCCCATGCCTAATCGAGGGATAAAAAATTTAATGATTAACAGTTTCTAATTACTTTACGGGTGTATTGTTTATTATTTTTTTCATGAATTATAGTGGACTACTTTTATCTATATATAAAACAAAATTTCATAGTTATATGTAGATGGTGTGTGTTTCTTTCATTGATAAACAAAGATGAGCTGGATCGTGTGGCTCACACGAAATGCCTTTTAGGTTCAACACAGTTCCTCCTAGCTAATGGCTTAATAAAAACAAAATGTACTCACATAGACTAGGGGTTACTCTAAAATTATTACAAAATAATCTGCCAAGCAATTATTAGATTTTTTTTTTTAAACTAGGGTTTTCTTGAATTTCCTCAATAGTGTTTAAAACAATAGATTATACGAGTTGTAGTAGTTTTGGAGAACAAAATACATATAAACGTGGTACTATAGATTATATCTCCGTAAACTTAAAATCTTAAAGAATAATTATCAGTAATTACTATTTTAGACCATCTCGTAAGTCGTGATTAATCTCTTTATATACAAACTCCAATTTCGTGAAATAATGAAGGAGGCTATATATTACAGCTCAACGACGCCTTGATATGTGCCGTTGCAATATTATTATAATTTTTTTCATCACAAACTTCCAATACTTTAATTTGTCGTGTAAGCAATTAAGTTTTGGGGTATATATCATTTTCAGCATTTATGGTATCCTTTTTTTTCTTTCTATTAATCGAAATTAAGAATTGGATCCAATTAATTAACCAATTGGTCTAAAACTAGAATCCACAGAGTTTAAACTTGAGTAAGAGCAAGTCCAATGGTGTTTTTTAACGTGATCTTAGCATGTGGATCCCACCTAAATAGTTAAGATCTGAATTTTATATTTCTTATTTAAGATATAGATCTTAACTATTCATGTATACTTGGCGACCCATGATTGATCCGTTTTTATTTTTTATTTTTTTATTTTGTTTTAAACCAACTGTTCATGGACCCCACTGAATAGTTAAGAAATTTTGTGGGTTCTCTGTTGGAGATGGTCTAACATAGTTCGAATCACAAAGTCAAAGATTCTATTTATACTAATAAAATATCTCTAATACACATCTGAATTATAATATTGCTGATTTAATTTCGTTTTTTCACGGTTTGTAAATTGCGTATTATACCTCAACAATAAAAAGTGACATGCAAATAAATTATTTTCCACTGTCGAATTTAGCTAAATTAATTTTTATCTACATCTTCCCAAAACGATGGACCAGCCATTTATATTGTAAACAGTTAATTTACTTTAAAGTAGAAGTAAAAAGTAAAAAGTAAAAAACATGCCAATCCTCAGAAACCCCACTATAAAAACAAAGACTACGCGAATAACTTTTTTTTTGGGTGAACAATGAACATTTTTTTTTATATAAAAATTGATTTTTGTTAACTAGGTTTTTATCAGATAAAATGCAAATCTAACCCTATTTTGAGAGTAATTATTTTCTCTACTTTTTTCCATGTTTCAAGGATAATCTTTCGAAGACATTATTTAATGATCTTGAATTCTTGAAAATGGACCTTTTTTTATCATATCTACAACTTAAAGCAAACACGCAACTTTATGCATATATCCTACGTGGCAATTTGCAACTTTGGTCTGCTTGGAAAGTCCAAACTGTTTTATAGGGCGAGTTTTTATTAAAATCGAAACTATACTCAAATTTAAAACCCGAAATACTGATTTATCTAAAAATCTAAATAAACTTTTTTAAAAATCTAATAAACTTTTTTAAAAATCTAATAAACTTTTTTAAAAATCTAAATAAACATTTTTAAAAATCTAAATAGAGTTAGTTGAATTTATTTTCGATCCTCTGAAACATTTCAATAAGAGCCAAATTAGAGTTTAAGGTTTTCAAGACTTTTTGATACAAAAGATGAAACCAGACAAATCATCATCATCATCATCATCATCATCATCATCATCATCATCATCATCATCATCATCATCATCATCATCATCATCATCATCATCATCATCATCCAAGGATAGTAAGAACATCTTCTTCAAAAGACAGCACCAGAACTTTGGTTTGTTTGTTTTCTCAATTCTTCAGGAGGGCTTTTACATGAAATCGTCTTCGAGTTCTTGAAGTGATTTGTTGCTAGAAGCAATGTCTTTGTTTGATGTCATTTTATCACTTACCATTAATCCCTTGTAACTCCTCATCTCTGCTTGCCTCTCCTTCTCAAGCCTCTCTATATCTTCGCGCTTCTTCTGCATAACCCAATACACAAGGAGGATTTAGAGTCAAAACTCTATACTTTTGAGATGATACAGACAAAAACAGAAACTGACCTTCTCCCTTAGATGTTGTTTCCTCTCTGCCCTTTCTGCAGCATTCACTGCTTCTCTCTCGGCTTTATCGTCAAAGTTATGAACAAACATACTAAATGATTAGATCTTAAGTTTAACTCACACTTCATAGGCAAAAAATGTAAGAGTAAGACATATGTATGACCTCTATCTATTGGAATTTAAGGAAGAGCCCACCAAAACCAAGGAATTACCTCTCAGGTCAGGGACTCTTTCAACTTTTGTTTTGTTCAACCGGTTAACTATTTCATTGACACGCTTCTCCACTCTGATAGTCCGTACCTTGAAGAAACAAAACATCAGTTAAGTATCGCCCCCCCTGCTTTGCAAACCATAAACGAACATTTTTCATGAGATGAAGAAGCTAACCATCTTCGAATTGTGGAAACCAACTTGACCAACATCCATGGAAGCAGTTTTCTTCAAGTTGGACCACGGAGTGTACACAACATCGACGTTGTTGACCTTGTTGCCTGGCACACAATTCCACACACCAGTCTGTAAGAAAACAGTATATAGCCTATATGTGCCCTCCTTCTAAAACCAAATTGAGAAATACGAACAAACTGATACTCCAAGACTAAATCTTGTTAGACCATCTCCAACAGAGAAACCCACAAAATTTCTTAACTATTCAATGGGGTCCATGAACAGTTGGTTTAAAACAAAATAAAAAAATAAAAAATAAAAACGGATCAATCATGGGTCGCCACGTATACATGAATAGTTAAGATCTAGATCTTAAATAGGAAATATAAGATTCAGATCTTAACTATTTAGGTGGGCTCCACATGCTAAGATCACGTTAAGAAACACCATTGGACTTGCTCTTATTGTCCACAGACAAGTAGAAAAAGCGCTTAATAATCTTATACCTTGAATGGAGTTAGCTTTCACAAGCTGAGCACAATCCTCAAGCACACCTTCACTAATGTCATCAAAGCCTTGGCCTCTATGAAGCCTCAAGTAAACATGAGCTGACGACATTTTATCGACGTGAAACCTGCATCAGATCAAGATAACAAAATTCGATATAACATACTAATTGCAAAACAAACAACACATAGTCACATAGTAGATTTGACCTCTCCACCATACTTCAAATTCCCAATTATTTACCACACAAATCAATCATATCAATAGATCACAAAAAAACTCGGAATTCGAAAAATTCTAACTCAAAGAAAACAGAATAAAAACAATGGATGATGATCGGAGAAAATTCTCATACCAGACGTCTTCAGGGAAGCCATACTTGATAAGCTCTTCGTTCTCGAACTTATCAAGACCCATGAAGATGGTGTAATCGCCTGCATCTGGTCTTGCTTTGAAGTAGAACACCATCTCTTAGAATCCAGATCGGGTTAGAGATCGAATCTAGGGTTTCCCCTTTCGCCTCCAAGCCTCTCTTCCCTATAAGTTACAACAATGTAGAAAAATCGTAACCACTCTAGAGAATATAATAAAGCGAAACTTAAAATATTCATATATATATTAATGACTTTTGTTTATTTTCGTCTAACAAAAAATATATATTTCTAAAACTAGTCCTTCACTTTTAAGAACTCTTACGTTAGAGTCCTAACCAAATAAATCTACTAATTTTTATCTTATACGATAGTAGATGTCTCTGGATTCCATTCAGCAGAGCAGTGAAGCTGTAACGTTAACATGGCCGTATCATATTAGTTTCATCTGAAACTAACAAGTCTAAGCATAAACAAAACCTCTCCACAAAACACAAGACTCTCTCTCTTTCTCTATGTTCTATAACAAAAGATGAGAGAGACTACAAAACTTAAAAAAGTATTTATCGGATTTTACAACAAATGTAGAGATCCATCCATAGAAGAACTCTTGATACATTGGATTATTTTTGAAACTCTTTTTTTTCAAGGCTTGCCAAATTTGGACAAGGCTGATTCAAACACGGTTGTGAATGCCTGCGACGTGCTCTGCTCGTCTGCTTTCACTTTTATCTGAGCTTTGGCCGACGAAGAGTTTATCACACACTCAGTGAGATAGTTTAACTGTTCCGATTCCTTTTGAGCAAAGAAGAAGAACTTGAAGTTTGGAGATTGACCACCCGATGCGATACAATGAATGGAATGACTCTGCATGTGTTTGATAAGCGATTGTGGAACTGTCAAGGCCGCAATTCCCTGCGGATTCACAGAACACTCCTGCACATGAATTAAGAAAGTTACAATCCTTGCTAAAATAGTATAGCGAAGTGCAAAATTGTGAAAGAAGGAAAAACATACTTGTGTTAATGATATTGGCAATTGGCGCCATTTCTGTTGAAAGGCGCCTGGATCTAGAGCAGCTCTTGGGTTTAGTTTCAAAAGAGGAGGTGATGGTGTAGGAGCAGGAGCTGTTGATAAACCCAAACCAAAGAGATCATCGAATCCAAAGCTTGTTTGTGTGGTAGTTGTGGACGTGGCAGGGCCGGAGATTGCAAGCTCTTGCATTTGTGAGGTTATACTAGAGGAGCTTTCAAATGAAGGAGCCGCGTAAGCAGAACCATTGTTATTTAAAAGTCCTTTGTTGTCATCCTTGTCGTCAGTACTCAGAAGCAGGTCCTTGTCATTTGCCTCAAATTGCTGAGCTGGGACAATGTCGCTGGAGACTTCAGGTGTGATGGCAATGTTTCCAAGTTCGTCTGAAAACTCAAAGGGGCCTCGGTGTTCCTTATCCGTGAACATGTACGATGGCTGCAAGATTTTTTTTATTACACTTTGAAACCAACTATAGAAAAACTCTGAACAATATAGGCCAATGAATGTATACTATGGCTTTGACAGTAAAGCCAGAAAACATACCTTCTGGTAGATCACAGACAGGCTGTTAAACTCGTCAAATATACGATCTTTGATTTCACTGCTTTGAGTATCAGCAAATACTGAAACCGCCTGTTTTGGAGGACTGACAAGACGTTCTGCCACTTGCACATCATATTGCAGGACACGGTAGTAGAACAAGGCTCGATCATGAACATCCTACTCAAACAGAAACGTAAATGTTGAGCAAGTGATCTAATGGGCCAATGGTTTCAAAACAAGAGTAATTGAAAGAGGAAGATTGGAGATGATACCTGATGAAAATCAGCAACGCCTGCTGCTAGAGCTATACCTAGGGCTTTCTGAGTCTCAGGTGGCCTCTTGAAGAAGCATTTCATTGCTGCAGTTAGAAGATGTAACCGAACCTGATCAACGGGAAAATACATTCATTAGAAGAATGTGGAAGTCCTCATTACCATATAAACATGGAACCATACCTCAGCCGAATGCTCTTCCTCCCAGTTTTCGATCAGATTCTCCAAAATATAAGGAGAGTCGCTCATATCCAGAGCATATTCACCCAACATCCATATAAGAGCCGCTTTGGCCTTTGGTTCCTGGACATTTTTACTACTGATACCGCCAACAACAGAGATGCAATCATGGCTCCATTGCGGATACTTCCTTAGAAGGTCTTTCACAAGAACCTAAAGGAGGAGCCAAGTGGATTCGTTTTTCAAATGCAAACAACATGATGGCTAATCATATAAGTGAATAGTATGTATGATAGTTTACCAAAGTTTCAGCAGTGACATAGTCCTTTTCCATCTCCAGAAATTGAAGAAGTCTATCAACAATGGCATTTACATCATACTGCTGCAAAGCAATCTTCCCAACTGCCCGAATTGATTCCCTTGCAATTGCAATATCAACGTTTGCAGCATACTCGCACAGTTCCGTCACTGAATGGACAGAAAAGCACAAAGCTTCAGATAAGAGATGTGAAAAGAAAGGTTGCAAAGTTTGAAACATTACCGATTTCGTAAGTGTTGCTTTCATTTGCAACAGCAGTCAACATCTCAAGCTTTAACTTTTTGACATATGAGGGTTCATTGTACTGGCAGTAGAAATGCTTATAGTCCGAGGCAAAAACATAAGGTGCACGAACAACCAAAAGATGAAGATGGCTCAAGATTGCATATGACTGCTCTGGACTTCCAGAACTGACGAGTGTCAAAAGTGGGGATTTGATACGCTCATATACCTAAATAAGATCATTTGGCATCAGTGACCATGATAAACTATGAAAAAACCTGGCCTAGATTTCAAAGTTTATCCAACAGTGTCTGATTACTTGGTTGTGTTAAGCGTGCAGTGAATCTTTCTAGAAGTATAAACTATTATTTTCAAGCTTTAAGACACGTCATCAAAAGTATTTTGCAATTCCTCATACTTTTTTTCATGATCAAGAACAAAAAAGGTGGACTTTGTACCTGTTGATGAACATCAGTCATGGAGAGTGTTAACTGCAGAAAAACTTTGACTGTTGCCAAGACAACAGCTCCATTGGCATGCTGAAGTCTGTCTTCCAACAGATTCATAATGTCAAAGATGTCGTTACTATCTGATGGCACATATTTTACTGCTAACTCAAGTATAAGACATTGTGCCCATTCATTGAACTCTTTGATCCTGCAAGAAACCACCACAATGGTGAAGATTTTCCCCCCTTCTTACATACCGCTACAGCAACAAGGTATTGTGATTAAAGGTTGACAGAGGAGCGAAGTACATACCGATTCAGGAAATAATATATAACTGGTTTGCTAAGCAAGGATTCCTTCTCCCGGCATGCTTCCTCAGAGTGGCTTGCTTCTAAACTCCAAATTTCTTGAAGTGCAGACAGACAATTGGCAACTACCTGACAGGATATTTTATATCAAAAGAGTAGTACTCATACCAAAACAAGTGGCATGCTAGAGAGAGTCTATGTCCAACATGCATTCAACAAAACATTCTACAACTAACCTGAGAATCTGAATCATGAAGCATCAAACTTTTAAGCATAGCAGGAAAATCGGCATCGATGCATGTCGAGTCTGAGATGTGATAAAGCTTTAGTACTCCAGTTACAGCGATTGTTCTCACATAGTTGTTATTGTCCTTTAGCCCGTTCCCCAAGGGACCGACCAAATACTCCACAAGGTTTGGCACTCGTAAGGAACACAAACTCCTCAGAGCAAGTCCACGGATCATAGGGTCCTCATCTTTGCAATCCCTTTGGAGAAAATTGATTGTCAAAAGGGAAAGCTCAGGATTACCCTTTGCATAGTTTCCAACATAAAGATAGCACATCTTCTTCAGGACAATGTCTGATGTTGCTGAGCACATGACCATTTCTCCAAAAACGGACGAGACATCAATTCCAATAGTCATGTAAGATATTACTTTCTTGAAGAGGTCACGTTTCGAATCGTCAACTCCCGGAGCTCTGCTTCCAGCTAGCTGGCGAAGCTGTGCTTTCAGATCGGTCACTTCACTTTTCCTGATAAATAACAATATATAGTTTCAGACCACTCTTCATGTGACTATAGAAATATCAGATTATCAGAAATACACACAGAATTTGTATAAATCAGAATCAACGGGCACATAATTCTGAACTAATGGCATCGTCAGATTCCACATTAGGTTTTTGACATAAATGAGCTCATACAAGCAAAATGTCTCACGAGATTTCAATCCAGAAGACTAGATCCTCTACAAGGAGCTTCTGAATATCTGGATTTAGTATAGAATCAATACAGATCAACAAAATTTGACAAGCAAGGAGCTAAAACCGATCACGCATGAAGTTGATCACTACTTTTCATCTTAAGAATGGAGGCGAATAACAGGTCAAATTCAAATCTAAGGATCTAGCTAGAAGCAGATGGCTATAACATGAAGTTACCCTGAAGGTTGAGACGGTGATGGATAACGCTGCGACGCGGCTGGAGGAGACATGGCTGATATGGTCGCGATTCAGATACGATAAATTCGTACGCCGTAAGATCTGCCGGAGCAGTAACCACCCGATCGGAGAGAATCCCACCGAGATCAGAAGCAGGCGCTGCTAAAAAATTGAGAGAAAGAGACTTTTGGTTCACTAGTCGAGTCTCGTGCGTGCGAGAGGTGGAAGAAGATACCCAACGACCAGATTTGCTATTTTACTCCTCTAACTTTATGTTTTGTTAGCTAATATACCCTTTTTATTCTTCAGATATTACAATATTAGTACCGGGACCGAATTTGATCCATTTACAGAAATAAAGCGGACAAATTGTAAATAAGAAAAGTTCTAATCCAGCCACTAAAAAGTTCGAAACGGTGCGTTTTGCTGTGGATATTTTCTCCAAGCTCTGTATCACTCTCCACCAGCATCCGCTTCCTTGAACATCCATGGCTGCTCTCAGAATCTAGAGAGAAAAATCATCACATGCGACTAAACTGATATAACAGAAGCGAAGAAAATCAATCCGATATGATTATAGCGCAGCTTCCAAGTAGGTTTCATCTCTCTATCTTCTCGAAACCCTCTTTCTCTCTCACGTCTTCGAATTTCATAAACCCTAAGCCGCATGTAACAGTAGCTAAAACCCTTTTCTCACTCTCGCCTAAATCAAATCTCGCCACTGTTGAACCCATACCACTAGATTCATCATCATCCGATCTAGACGACGATGCTCCTGTCGAGATTTCGCTAGACAAGCTTTTTATTCCTCCGGAGACGGATATCTCCGGAGATAATCCGGCGAGTATAACGGCGAGGATACTGAAAGGTTCGAACATAGTGCTTAGCAAGTACGCGAGTAGCGCGCATGTGGTTCAGGCTGATTACGTGAAAAGCAGTGTTAACACGGAGGATTGTCCGGCCGATGGGTTGCCGGAGTTTGCGCTTGTCGGGAGATCAAATGTCGGGAAATCATCGCTACTCAATTCGTTGGTGAAGAGGAAACGCCTTGCCTTGACTTCTAAGAAACCTGGTAATCTTAGCTTAGCTTTGCTTTGTCTTGATTATCATTCAGCTGTTGTGTACTGAGTCATAGATTTATGTTAGAAAGCTTCCATTTTTTGGTCTGGCTTGTGGTCAGTTTTGTCCAATATAGTGAAAAGATGTTACTTATCTGTCTAGCTGTAAGTATTATCAGATATTCTATATTGAAATGCTTTAAAAAGGTTGATACTTGATTGCTGTGGATAATTGATAAGCCGCCATTTTGGCAGGCTGCCTTGAGTTACAAAAGATGTTGCTAATAGATTTGGAAGTAGGGGTTACAATGATTAGAATTGGATTGTGATGGCTTAGTTAGAAACCATTATGTGTCAATATTATACTAGACTTTTCCCTTCATATGAGATTTATGCAAGAATCCATCTTTGTGGCTCCCAAGTATCTGAGGATGCTTCTTCTTGGTTGGTTATAATTCTTTGGTAACTTATTCTTCATGTAGGAAAGACACAATGCATTAATCATTTCCGGATCAATGACAATTGGTATTTGGTAGATTTGCCTGGCTACGGGTAAGTTTAAGTTATTTCATTTTGATGAGACCCGTCTTTGTGTGTCGATTACAATTTCACAGTTTCGGTCCTGTGGAAATTTGAGGACTTATATTTTATATTTCAGGTACGCATCAGCACCGCATGAACTCAAACAAGACTGGAACAAATTCACTAAAGACTATTTTCTAAACCGATCAACATTGGTCTCGGTTTTTTTGCTAGTTGATGCCAGCATTCCCCCAAAGCAAATCGATCTCGACTATGCAAGCTGGCTTGGTCAAAATCAGGTTCCAATGACTATGGTATTCACAAAGTGCGACAAGAGGAAGAAGAAGAAAAACGGAGGGAAGAAACCAGAGGAGAATATAAGAGAGTTTCAAGACTTGATCCAAGGGTTCTTTGAGACAACACCACCATGGATTATGACAAGCAGTGTGACAAATCAAGGTCGGGACGAGATATTGTTGCATATGGCTCAACTAAGAAACTACTGGCTCAAAAACTAAGAACCCAACCACACTTGTTCACATTATCTTTAGTAGGAAAGGAAGCTTATGTAAAAAAGAGAACAGAAACAGATAATGTACCAATTCATAAGCAATGTCTTTGATATTAGTTTTTGTTGTCAAAGGTATTTTTCTTGTCTGAATTTGAATTATAATGCTAACTATTGAAATATTTGATAGTTTATATAAATTAACATAACATAAACAACAACTTGCGGGGATAGCTCAGTTGGGAGAGCGTCAGACTGAAGATCTGAAGGTCGCGTGTTCGATCCACGCTCACCGCATATTTTTATTTTATAATTTGTGAGATAAATGATTGAAAACGCTGTCGTTTTGATTAACGAATCTTTAACAAAGCCCATATAACAACAGCCCAGTATCTCTAAACCGAACTCTGCTTAGTTTTTCTTTCAATTTAGACCATAAGAATTAGCCCAATTTAAATGTCTTTTTTAAGTTGATGGTTATGGGCCATATGAAACTCATACTTCATAACTGTGTTTTCTGTTCCAAGATCACGAATTTGAATCTCGGAGATGACTTAACTAGTTAACTTACATATGGTCTGATATGGCCGAAGAAAAGCACACCTTTTAATTTGCTAACATTATTACTCCGTTATCTAGTTCACTCTTTGGATTACTAATAATAACCACTCCCTCAGTTTTAAAATGTTGTAAGTTTTAGTAAATTGGTAACATTATTATTTCCTGACTAATAATGAGAATGATAATTCTAAAATTTTGTTGAAAATTTACACCTGCCAAAACAGTAATAATGGTTAACTTTGTAATATGTCGCTTAATCTAAGGTCTAACATATAATTAACTTTTCTATTTGGAAGGGAAAAAAGGAAATTTTGTTTTTCCATTTTAGTTAAACCTATTTTTTTTTTACAAACTCGTCTTCCTCACCGTTCTCTAAAAAAAACTTGAACAATCTTCTCGTCCAAAAAAAAAAATCGAATAATAAAGGGAAGAGATAGCTTCTCCACAGTGACTCGATTTTGAACTGTTGCATCAATTTAACCTACAAATAAAGATCCGATAGAAAGAGGAAGTAGCGTAACTACTGAACAACGAAATTAGGGCTTTTATCTTTCTCCGCCATAGCCTTGAATTTCTCTTTTTATTTGACCTAATCGAACTCTCGTGTGCTCCGATTCTCGAGCATTGGTTTCTAGGGTTCGATCATCTGTTCGGTCACCGTAGAAACTATTAACCTGATTTTCTTCAGTGAAGGTAAAAGTTTGTATTTTTTCTCGTTACTCTTCTCGTTTCCTAATTGAATTGTTGTTTTTTGAAAAACCCATAAGCTTATATTAGCCTACATTGCATGTATTAGTTTTTTGTTTGAACTCAATTTTTTTTGATTTTGTGTTGTGTGCACTGTTCTTGTGCTTGTTACAGAGGTAGTAAGGTGTGTTTTTAGATGACGGAAGAATCGTTAGGAGGTGAAGAGGTAGAGTTTAAGTGGGGTAAGAAGAGAGGAACAGGTGGGAAGAACAAAGATATACAATTCTATGAGTCTTTTACCTATGAAGGCGAAGAGTACTCTCTTTATGACAGTGTCTTAGTCGCTGATGCTAGTGATCCTGACTCTGCTGAGCCTTTTATTGGTATGATCATCAAAATATGGGAACGTACTAATAAGAACGCGAAAGTCCCGAGGCAAGTCAAGCTCCTATGGTTCTTTAAACCTTCCGAGATTTCGGATTATCTAGAAGGTGTCTCGGATGTGCTTTCGAATGAACTGTTTTTGGCTTCCGGTGAAGGTCTTGGCCTCGCTAATGTCAACCAATTGGTAATTGATTGTCCTTCTTTATACTGTTTTTGATTGTTTTTTGTTCTGCGTATTGCTTGTAAAGATTCACTGGCAGAAATATTTGTGTTTGATTGGTTTCTATCGTTGTTTTAACTGTTTCTTTTGCCTTGCTCCCTTAAAAACTAAGATCGTGTCTTGATAAATTGGCTGTTGTATCACTTCTTGGTTGCACTGTTCATTTAACTTTATGTGCTTATATCAGTTAGTAAATTACATCTGCATGTGTACTGATAATCGATATTCCACTAGGAAGCAATTGGTGGAAAGTGCTCTGTCCTATGCATTTCACAGGACAAGAGAAACCCACAACCCACGGAGGAAGAAATCAATGCAACAGACTTCGTGTTTCGCCGAGCATTTGATGTTGGAAGTCACAGAGTAGTGGATACAATAGATGATAAAATTGCTGGCGTTGACGGTACATTTGGTTTCATCTCATTTGCTAGATTTGATACTCTTCTGTGATCAATACCTATATTGATTCTTTATTTGTATTATATCTTATTTTCACTCTAATTGTTGCAGCTAAATTTATCTTTAACAGAGCGGGTTGTAAGAGAAAAGCAACTGTTGTGCCGAAAATTGAGGGAAACATAAATGGGCATCCAGATAGTTTGAAACCAAATGGTCTTTTAGCCACTGGTTCAGTTAGAAAAACTGAAGATAACTCTACTGAATCTTCTGACATTAAAGAAAGCAGTTATGGCCACAAAGAAGAGAACGAAAAAGATCACAATAAACTTGCTACAACGAAAACTGAACTTTCAGAAGAAAAATGTAACAAGGATTCCGGTGTGCAGGAAAGAACAATCGAGAATGAACATAACTCTTGTGAAGCTTCTGACTCTAGGGGAAATCATTGTGATGGCAAAGCTCAAGGAAGTGAAGTTAGAAGTCAATATACTAAACAAAAGTCTATGCCTACAGAAGAAAGAGATAGAATCTCTTGTGAAGCTTCTGGCTCCAGGGAAAAACTGTTGACTAAACAAAAATCTATGCCCGCTGAAGGAAGATATAGCAAAGATTTGAATGGATGTGATGACAGGCCTCAAAAGAAGCAGAAGCTAGATGGTTACGCTACAGTATCAGAAGGACGAGATACGAACATGTCGACAAAAATAAGCTCTGATAGTAAAAAAGATATAGAGTCTTTTAAGAGACCTAGAGACAAAGTCGCAGGAGATGAATTTAAGAAGCGAGATCTGGGGGTGTCAGTTTCTGAAGGGAAAGATACAGATACTGCAACTGAAAAAAGTTTATTTAAGAAACCTAGCTCTGATGGTAAGCTATTAAAACGCAGTGATGAAAAAATGTTTGAAGACGATTACAAAAGAAATTATCAAGTAATTGAAGTGAGCCAGAGGCCAGAGACAGTAAGTTCATATTTATTATGTGATTCATGCTATGATTTAGTTTAACTTTGTGTGTTGTAGATCTTCTCATAATATCACTTGACACCACAGTGCTTGACAAGTGATAGCATGGAGGTTTATCTAATAGTTTCCTTTTTCTTGATCTCAGGTAAAGAGCAAATGGTTTCGACCTCTTGTAAGTATTTTTCCCCTCATCCCATTTTTTGCGTCGGTACAAAGGAAATACGTACTGATTTTTAAATTGTCCTTGACTATATTCAGCCTTGGGAAGAAAGTATGAGGGAAGCTGAGAAGGAAGATAGATTGGTTCTCTTTCAAAACTTGGATCCTAGTTATACAAGTGATGAAGTGCAGGTATTAGTGATTCTAAAGAGTTTGTTTAGTAGTCTCTTACACGTACTTTATATTTGTAAGCTAAGAAATATATGAATTGTATTTCAGAATATAGTCTATTCTGCCTTGAACGAGCAATGTACAGCGAGGATGATAGAATGTACATCAATCACTACTTCTCATACTTGTAAGCTGCCATTTTATTCAGTGGTTCCAATCTTTGGTTCTCGCATATTATAAATAGAATGAGGAGCAGCATCTTATATTGGTTTATCGACAGGTCAAGCTTTAGTCATATTCAATTCAAGAGAAGCTGCAGAAAGAGCGGTTAGAAGGCTAGATGAGGGATGTTTGTTGCTATCCAATGGATGGTAACCCACACATGACATATTCTCTGCTTTTTCTCTTAGCTCCCAGTTTTAAAATTGTCTATAACTATATAAATCTGCACTGTACGATTTATATTAGTCTCTTATTATCATCACAATGAGCATGATCTTAATATCAATTAGAAACATATATATATGACTTTATGAAAGAAACCATGAAGCTTGGTATCATTAGAATTTAACATCTTTGATATCTGGTTTTGTTTCATTTCATATAATTGTTCTGTGCAATTTTCTGTTTTTGACAGGCCCCTTGTTGCTGTGTTTCCGGAGATTAATCCTCCAGGGAAGCCGTCTTCATTCCATGGCCATATCAAACTACAAAAAACTCAAATGCGACGAGAGACGGTATTGAGCTCACTGACCTTTCACACGGACACACACACACACACACAAGTTAAACCGCATGTGTTCCTTTATAAACGTTCTTAACTTTTGTGTGTTTAAATTTGTTTCCAGAGAGATGCTGTGGCTACATCACATTGTTCTCAGCCGAACACACTTGAGTTTGAAATGGCAATGGAATGGTGCTTGCACCGAGCCAGATTTGACCAGACGATGGAGGCAATATCTAAGGTATTAGATCTGCTAGACAATCACTGCACTATTTTAACTAACAATTTTAAACACTACTTTGTTCTCAAGGTTAGCATCATAAAGATGAATTTGGTTAGTTATATCTTTAATTTGTTTTAAACTAACTACAAATCTTTAAACACTTTGTAGCGGCAATTGGAGGAGAAAAACCAGCTTCGGATTAACTTCACGCCTAAACAACCTTAGCTTCAGAATCATCTCGTCTTTCTTGTGCAAGTATTCACTCTTTTCCCCCACTTTGCGAAACATGACTATCATCTTCTAGAGGAACCAAGTTTATCAACTACTTTTTCTTTGTTTCAGACTAGTATGCATTAGAAGAAAGAACACAAGCTCTCTTAAGACAGTGACCAAAGAATGTTATGCCATTGAACTATGAATCAAGAAAGTCTGACCATGTCTTGGGACACACCAGGTTCTTACAGTGATGCCAAAAGCTGTATCAGTATCAGTGTGTTGTTTAACACGCATTGGTGTGGCTTTAGTTCTTAAAGTAAAATCCATTTTTTGTGATTTGCAAGGGTTTTTAGTACAAGTTCATTGTTAAATTCTATAAGCGTTATTCCAATTTTCCCGTTTAATTTTTGTGGTAAAAAAGGTTATCACCGACAACAAATTATATGAACGAACATTGGCCACGGCGTTCTCTTCCATTTCCTAGCAACCACAAAGGCCTAATCAATAATTAGCCTTAAATTACAAAATTATTGATCGTACGTAAACCAAAAAGTTTATTATCAAAATAATTGAGAATTATCAGACACGCAGATTTCTTAATTATTTCCCATGGCCCTACTTTAAAAAGCTACTCTACATAGTATATAATTTGTGACGACATAATATAACAAACAAAAGGAATTTTTCGGAAGATGTAATTAAAATAATATTTATAGAAAAAGATACTTGTTCAGGCTGTGAAACAAAAACGCAGCGTATTGAAGAGTTTTGAAACCTGGCACGTGCGGAGAATCAGAAAACGACAAGAAGTGAATGATGACTAGGAGAGGTAGAAAAAATGAGTGTTAAGTTTTAACTGTGGTTCATTGGTCAAGTTATGCTGACTCTTGTCCACGTGTCTCAAAAATACACTTCCACGCAGACAAAGTTCTTGACAGTCAATCGAAGATGACGAAAGCTGGTCTTAGTCAACCTTAAGTGTTGACCGTTTCCTTGCGGACCAGACCGGCCCAAGTAAATAAACTACTATATTAAAGTCTTAATTAAAATTGTTAATTTATCTTTTGTTCCCAGTTTAATTATGTCAAGAAAGGTAACTGTTTTTTTTGGGTTAATTTCCACTATATACACATACATAGACTGCATTTCTTAAGAAAGAGAAAGAAAGAGAGAGAATCTCCGAAGCTCACTGCTTCGTTGATTTTTTGTAGAGAGAGAGAGAGTGTGTGGAGTACCTCACAAGACTGTCACATATTACAGACGAAGACTTCACATTTTGTCTTATTAGTTAGTTTTCTGCAATTTCTGGGTTCTTCTTCTTCTTCATCTTCTTCACAAGCAAGAACAAGTCCTGAAAGGTAATATATGTTCTTACAATCTCTTTCTTTTTTTTGTTTGAATCTCTTATAATGAGTCTTGCTTTCTTCTCCACCTTGTGAATAGCTTATCAAAGTCTCATATTTTGTCCCTTCTTCTGAGATTGATCCTCAAAATCAATCTAATCAAAGTCTCCCTTTGTTTAAAGCTTCGACCTTTAGATGATTATCTTAGCTAATATTCTACCCCTTTTGATTTTGTTTCAAAACACAGATCAATCATGTCTCATCATCCCAACAATCAATTATTAGCCTCTGTGACAAAACCTGAGCTTTCAGGGCTTGAGAACCACACAAAACCTATCTCTGGTGTGTTTATTTCTGATTATGAATCAGCTTGGAGTCCAACATCTCCTTTGGATCTCAGATTGTTCTCTAGCTTAGGGAACCCTTTTGATGGGTCTTCATCGAGTTTGATTCGAAAAGCTCATCAAAAGAGCTGGGATTCTGGAAAAGTAGGCTTGAGTATTGTTGATTCTCTTGATGTTCATCACACTAATTCACCAATGTCGCCACCGGATAGTAAAAACATGATCTTTGGGTCATGGATGAGAAAAGAAGACTCTAAGCATTTGAAACCTCATCATGTGGTTGAAGATTTCCATGTACTCTCTCTACCTTTTGTTGAAGTTTCTATGCACAAGGATGATGAGCTTGCTAGTGTGAAGGACAATGCTTTTGAGGTGATAAAACAAACCCAAGGACCAGTTAGTGGACATTCTAAGAGCGACATTGAGATCTCGGAGGACTATACTTGTGGTATTTCACATGGTCCTGACCCCAAAACCACCCGTTTTTACGGTGATAGGGTTATGGAGTCGTTAGAGCACAATGGGAAGAAGACAGATTGTTGTGAGAGCATTTTTACTGTTGCTCCTCTTGACTTGACAACGGTTACTGATGTGTTGTTAGTACCTTCAAATGACTTCTTAAGCTTCTGCTGTGCTTGTAGGAAGAAGTTGGGTGTTGGGAAAGATATATACATATACAGGTACTTTCCTTCTCTTTCAACTCCAACGCACTTCGAATTGGTTCTTTATTTCTGGAACTTTAGAAATTTTTTGATGCCACGGTAAAAGATCTCGAAAATGTTAGGTTCTTTACAGTACATAGTTGTCTAGGATGCATAGCCTAAGTTGTAAGTAAACCGCACACAACTGAAATGTCTTTGTTTTCGGCTTGGTTTGGTTTGGTTTGCAGAGGTGACAAAGCTTTCTGCAGTAGTGAGTGCCGTGCAGAGGTTATTCATCTAGATGAGGAAATAAAGGAAGAAGAAGAAGATGAAGCACCAGAGAAGTGTGGCTCATCTTCAGACAAGGACCTGCCTAAGAAGAAGAGTAACGGTGTGATATTCACCGTAGGCTGAGGTCGGATTCCCCCACCGTTTCCACGATAGGTTTGAGTCCATGAAAAGAAGAAAGGTAGAAGCTTGAGCTGATCATCTGTTCAAGAAAAAAAGAGCTGTTGGTTTCTTTAAACTGAGGCGGCCATGGATGATCATATTTTGTATATTGCTTGTGCTTCTTCAACCTTTAAAACATATTTGCACTCATCTCTTCATGGTTTTGGTGGGTGATTTGCCATTTCAGACAATGGTTATTGTTGTTATGGATATTTATATTTATAGTTCATTTACTCATACGATAATCTCAATAATATAAGAAGCTTACCAAAAAAAAAAATCTCAATAATATAAGAAGAGGGTAGAAGAAGCCAGTTTTTTGTGGCTCCCCTCCAGTTATGTCTTTTACAATTTTGAACCTCTCCTACCAGATTTAACTACAGTTCCGAAAAATGTTTCTTTGGTGTGAATCTGAGGTAGATGGAAAGTATCACCAAAACCTCCATGGATCCTTGTATGGAGGAACATAACTATCAGTAGGAGGAAGAAGCCTAAAGGAACCAACTGCTTTTTCCAACACTGGTCCCATCTGTGTGTTAATACAAAACACTCAATTTCAGATATGTCCACATTAAGACAACAAATAATTCAGAGAGTAGAGAGGTTACAGAGGTTTGTACCTTGTCCCATTGTTTCCCAAGGGTTGATGCATTTATTGTGTATAAGTATCCTGCAATGGTGAGATTTCAGATAAATTTTCTGAGTTTGAATTAGCGTTTAGATTTGCTAAAAAGAACTTTACCATCACGTTCAACTGTTGAAGAAATATAGTGTCTGTAAAGCTTTGATGCTTCAGCCTGCCCAAATGATATAGTAAAGGCAATAAGTCGGATCACAATCAAACTTAAAAGAAGAAGGGTCTGCTGAGATATAGAGAGAATTACGATTTTGGTTGGTGATTTGCGGACAAGGTACTCATAATACCAGTAAGGCTCCCCATCAATCTGCATAAAGAAAGCATATGGGGCTCAACTCATGGGGTTTTGTAGGTTCAACTTCGTTACTCTGTTATAGAAGTTCATGCTTACATCAGTAGAATGTGCATCAAGAACTGAGCTTTCTTCTAGACGCTGACTCGAGGTGACACGCTGCAAACAAACATACGCGCAAACCCCATTTGAACAATCTGATTAAAGTTTGAGAAAATGGAAAACTGTTATTGTAATGTTACCAATGCTGATTTATCAGACAAAACAGAGTCAGCAACATCTTTGGCTGTCCATGTTTTCTTATCTTTTGATGTTAGGAATCTTGAGTTTGGGGGACCTATCTGGATGAAGAACCACAAAAGACATAACGCGAGAAAAACAGCAAAAGAGAAATCACTCATATGGTAAGTGATGCAACCACCACAACTTACCGAGACAGAAATAACGCAGTTGTCAATGAGGTCAACTCTTTCAGAAACAATCCTTAGACGCGCATCAGCTATTAACATTTGAAACAGATTCAGTCACAATGGCTATTACAGGACAAAAAGCATCAAGAATCCATGGAGTCAAAGGGAAGCACTTACGAGAGAGCGGTGCAGCTGAAGAGTAACGTTCAGGCTTCCTTGATTCAACCCTGTATCATCATTGCAAAGTTAGGTTCATATTGTACTAAAAGGAGACATCAAAAAGATTCTTCAAGTCGGTTTTCGTGTTTGAGAAATCTATATAATGATACCATTTGAAGACAAGCTTCTCAGAAGGAGACTGTAGAGGGTAAGCATAAGTATAAGCATTTATATCATCCACCATTGAACCCACTTTAGGTTCTTCTTCTTCTTCTTCTGCTGCTGCTACTAGAGTCACTGCAATAACATGTGTGAACAATGGCTTACATATATGAACCAGCTCTCTGAAAGTTGAATTGCACAAGTCATTACCGGAGGAAGACAATGGCAAGAGCATAGACAAGGGAGAAGAGAGACCAATTAGCACCAAATCCCTACGAGAAAACCCAACTTTTGTAGAAATCGAACTCGTAGAAACACCAGAACGAGCAATCATTAGCTCCTTTGATTCGCCATGATACTTGCTCGTAATGTTGTTGTTGCTCCTGCACCTGAAAAGTGAAAAACTCAAATCGAAAAAATCACAAAAAGCTTTACGCTAAGAAATTACGGAGAAAGCTAAAGCGAATAACTTTACATGAAAGTGCGATAGTTGATAGAGGAGGAGGAGGAGGAGGAGGGAGATAGACAGAGAAGAGCCATGGCTATGGCGTTTCTGGAGCTTTTCACTTATCCACTCTTCTCTTTTGTTTTGGTGGTTTTGAAAACCGGTTCTCTTATGGATATCATCCGGTATATACTTAACCAAATGGTAAACCGAAATTATGAATCTGATTTCCGGTTTATTGTTAGTCTTTGGTTGGTTCTGTGCTCAAGAGAGAACTCAAGCGTTGCCTTAACAAAGTTTTCTTGAAGAAAAACAATTACTCTTGTGTAGTTATTTCTTCAAAACAACAAAGAATCATAACTTAATTATTTCTTCAAAAAAACATACATTTGTTAGATTAGTGTCATCTTTTGGGCGGAATACTCTTGCTGCTGCCTTTGCTGCAAAAAGCTAACTCTGAAACCAAAGCTATGTGATCGCTTCCCCATTTCTGTAACAAACCCATAAGAATATGAAAACCTTAAACAAGTTTCATAATCAATAGAAAATTTTCAGGAACAAAGGGGGATTCATACTGGAGTGGGGAAGCCTGGTGTCCATTGCATTGCTTGTTTCGGTATTGGAGATAGCACACGCACTGTTTCTAGACCTTCCGACCGCCTAAACACCATATCAGATAATTAAACACACACAAAAACCATCATAATCTAAAGGCTTGTCATGAATTGTTCATTATAATGCTATATTACCATATGTAGTCAACAGTCCCCATGAAACATCTGTGATAACTGGTCACTACAGGTTCTCCGTTTTCATCTCTTGTGTTTGCTTTACCCTACACCGAAAAATTATTCAACAGCTTCTTATCAAACTTAGTTGTGAAAAGACAAATGTGCATGGAGGATATATTATAATACCTCAATTTCCGAGTAAGTGCTTTTCAGCTCCATGGCGTGTTCGACCATAGTTCTTTCCGGGTCCCCTGTTGCAGTTGCTATCTCCATTGGAGTCCAAGAGGATGGATTGTACGTGACTTGTCCACAATTGTAAGCTTCAGAAACAGGTTTACTTGAAAACTCATTCATGGGTTCCTCCTTTTGACTCAACTCTTCATTATTGTCTAGCTTAGCCAAAAAGGTTTCCTCGTCTTCACATTTACCTTGCACGATTTCAACTGGTTCATCCAGTGTCAAAGTGTCAATCTTGGCGATAAGACTAGATGAAATTTCTTGAGCATTGGAATTGATATTTCCAACAGATATGTTGGAGTTAGTTTCCAGACGAGCTTTTGCGATGGCATCTTGGGGTTGACCTTGACCTTGTGGAAATGTATTGGTGGACTGAAACCTATAAGGCAGAGTAGAACCCGAGATTCTAGGGTAAATATAAAGATAAACTGCACGGAAAAATGCACAATGATCTTCAAGAACTTGAAGTATGCATGCTTCACCTCGTCGTATACATTTCTGGCCTTTGTGGACGAATTGTAGCGGAATCTTGTCCTGAAACTTTGTCTCTGGCCAAACCAGACAAATCCAACTGCAGAGAGCAAGCACGAAATCGAAAGTTAACCATATACATAATGTTGCTAAAGGTGAAGGAACTGCCTTTACCTTCTGCTCCGAAATAAAGTTGTACAAATGACTCTGAAATCATGTAAAAGAGTGTTATTATACATGTCACAGAGCAATTAGTTTCCGATATATCAGCTGGTTAATATAAGAATGTACTTACCTTTGGTGTACAATTGAAATCCCCACATAGAACAACAGGTGCATCATCCCAGAGTTTTGAAACGGCATGAGCTTTCTCTAAGAGTGTTCTGACCTGTGCAACAGAGATAATAACGGTTCAAATCAGCGTATCAAATGTCATTTGGCAATAGTTTTCTACAAACTAGAATGTAGCATATAGAAAAGTACCTGACCAACTTTAAAGTCTCCTCTTTTAGGATTAAAAAGCACATGAATATTACAAACAACAACTCGGCCGGAACAGCTGCAAAAAGTAAATGGCATTTTACTTCAACCAACAATGGTGAATAGCAATTATCCAATCCATATATATAAATATGATAGTAACATTTACAAATAGAATTAGGTTACCTTTCAGATGGAGATGCCTCGTTTTCTTTTGTTTGTAAATTCAACAGTGTCTACATAGAGCAAACAAAATTTAAGGCTAAAGAGGCAAAAGTATGCAAGTCACTTGCTACCTAAGGTATACATATTACCTCAAGCACACATATTTGAGCAACATTATCCCGAAGACCAAGTTGATTGAACTGGATGCTTTCCTCGTGAACCAACTTGAATCTAATATGATAACAATCAGAACCCAAACAAAATTCTAGACAGAACCACACAAAGAAGGAGAAGGAACCAAACCTATTTGATCGCCAAAATATTGCACAACCGTCAACGGCATTACCTGTTCGCATCTACAGTTTTATACAACAGAATTAGCCCAACATTTAAAATCTCGTTCTTAAACCTTTGATGCATAACATTAATCTTTAAACAATCGATGTTAATGATGCCAATTCTAAAGAACAAATTTAGAATATATATGTACCTTCCAAATGCCACTATATCCCTGAAGCTTCAGCTCCTCGTCTAAGTCCTGAAATTTATCAACTTCCTGACATAGGCAAGATAACATTTCATTACTATGCTTATCGAAGATACACCCTTACATGAGGAACACAAAAAGCTTAGTCTCCTTATTCCCTCATTACACAAACAATAGCATAAACTAATCACCTGGAGGCACATTATATCTGCAGACCATAAGCCAAGCTCAAACACAATTTTGCTCTTTCTCCATCCCCAACTCAACATCTTCCTCGGTATGTGAAAGTAAAGATTACCACGGTGATCATTCGCAAGGTAATCCGCCAAGATGTTATAAGACAAAACAACAAACTTTTCTGCAAAGAAAACAAATCAAAACACACTAAAACATAGAAAGTGGCTAAAACTGTAAATAGATTGCCCATCTTGAAGCTTGAATTACCGGATCCAGGAGGCGAAGCCCTTTTCGCATATTCCCATTCTCGATAATCAGATGGCTTAGACCGTGGCCGTTGACGGAAGCTCCCTTGCGGAGGATGCGGCCGAGACATCTGGTTTTGATAGAACGGAGGAGGAGGGCAAGCCGAATAGTTTTGATTAGACGGTGAATGATTGTGTTGGTGAAACTGTTGCCATTGACCTCGAGAAGACGGAGGCCGAAACTCGCGGTTCTGATTGTACGGCGGCTGATTCGACGAGGAGAAGACTCTGTTACCATGGCGGAACTCGAGATTGGCGTCATGGACTGACTGATAATGCGAGTCTCCAGTGACGAATTGATCTCTCCCTGCGTCGTTGTACGGACGATCGGAGAAACTTCTACCGCCTCTGCCTCTTCCTCTCCCTCGAAAACCACCGTACTGCACCGTAAGAGACGAAATCAATTATCGACTAAACAAAGTTAAAAGCTAAATCGCATTTGAGAGAAAATCACCAGAGGACGATGAGACATAGCGACGCTGAGATTAGAAATAGTCGTGGATGCGTTAGAGAAGAGAGAAGCGTCGGAGAAAACTTGAACAACGTAACGATAACGACGCATCGGTCAGAGAGAGAGAGAGAGGGAGCAAAACCTCTAAACTAAAGCTCGAGGAGGCGGTGGCTTTTTAGTACGATGAACGGAGACTTTTAGACAATCGTGCCGTTTTTAACCTGTACACAGCTTGTTGTTTTAATCGTTAATAAACGACAAGTGAAACACCTTTCTAATTTTTTCACCGTAAGATACAACGCAGATCTAACGGCTGCTACAACGTAGATCTAACGGCTTACATCTCCCCACGTTCTTATCTTTATTGCCTTTGGATCCTTTGTATTTTCTCAAGGCTAATATTCCTCCACGATTCGCTCTTTATATCCGTCAGATTATACTCAGATCTAACGGCTGTGACGACACTAATCTACTCTTTCCCAAAAAATTAACTCGCAACTAGATTCTTCGCCATTTCTGTAAAAATCCTAACAAGTCCCGCTCTTTTCCTCTTTATCTTCATCATCATTATCATCACCAAAGCTTTCTCTGTATTATTTATCACCATACTCTCTTCATATTTCGAGAGTAAGAAAAATGCAGGAGCAAGCGACTAGCTCTTTAGCTGCAAGCTCTTTACCTTCAAGCAGTGAGAGATCTTCAAGCTCTGCTCCACATTTAGAGATCAAAGAAGGTTTAAAGATTCAGTTTTGATGTTTTCTTCTCTGATCAAATTGATTTTCACCATCATGCATTGAATTTCTCAACTGGGTCCACATAAATTTTCTTACTTTTTGGCCCAATAAATTTTTCGAGATCGTAAAGATCTGAAATTTCAGCTGAATCTTCAAAAGATTGAAACTTTTAAAAGTCTAGAATCTCAACTTTTGGTTTCCCGACAGGAATTGAAAGTGACGAGGAGATACGGCGAGTGCCGGAGTTCGGAGGAGTAGCTGTCGGAAAAGAGATATCTGGATCGGTGACAGGTCAAGAGAGGACACAGACAACTGTCGGAGAAAGTCAAAGGAAGAGAGGGAGGAGCCCGGCGGAGAAAGAGACAAAGCGGCTTAAAAGGTATCAATTTTACATTTTTACCCTTTAAAAACTGTAGAGAGGGGTATTTTTGGAAAATAATGGTTTTTGCGTTATAAGCAAAGGTTGTTGAGGAATAGAGTTTCAGCACAACAAGCAAGAGAGAGGAAGAAAGCATACTTGGGAGACTTAGAAAACAGAGTGAAAGACTTGGAGAACAAAAACTCTGAACTTGAAGAGAGACTCTCTACTTTACAAAACGAGAACCAAATGCTTAGACAAGTACGTTCTTTGAATTTTATCAATCATTTGATTTCTCATTGCTGGAAAAATGATGATGATGATATTGTTCATTCACCATTTAGTTTTAGATGATATCATATGTTATGTCGGTATCATAACACAAATTTTGGGTGCAGATTCTGAAGAACACAACAGGTAATAAGAGAGGAGGAGGAGGAGGAGGTGGTTCTAACGCTGATGCAAGCCTTTGATTTAATCTCCTTCTACTTTGTGCTATTTTTGTTGATAAAAAAATTTACAGAGAATTGTATTAATAAGTTTTTATATTATATCAAATGTTGGAGCTGAATTGTAGACAGAGTTCTTTTGTAGACTTGAGATGTTACTTAATTCAAACTAGATTTGTTTTATGTGTGACTAAAAGGTTGTCACGGTTAACTCCCCTAAACTTATTTTGGATATTTTCACTTTTGCCCCTAGCTATTGTTTGGTTTCTTCCCTTGGATATTTTCACTTTTGCCCCTAAACTTATTCATCCTCTTGCTTTAGTTTCTCTTTCAATATAGTTAGGTATATATGGAAGAAAATAAAGCAAAAAGGTATTTTCTAGGACCCATCAAGACAAATCAAAGGACATTTAGTATTGGTGAGGCCGAATAAGACAGTCTTTGTCCTTTTGAAATGGCTAAATGCTGTGAGAACTTTGACACAAGAGGCTTAATAAGATTTGGTCTTTGCCCTTGAACTGGCCCATTGTCTATGTTGCAATTTTTAAAGGCAAATTTTTGTAAGCCTTTTTGTCTTCTGAATTTTATCCAACATATAGTGAGCTGAGAGCAAATACAAAAAAAAGGACAAGAAGCAGTGCTTCTTTCTCTATTCTTCACTCATTAGCTTATACATCTTCCATCAAGGTATCATCTGAAAAAGTAAAACCATAGGCAAAATTTAGACTAAAAATGTAGGCAAGATTTAGACTAAAACAATAAGCAAGATTTAGACAAACCAATGTAATTAAACAAGAAACAATTTCGTTACCTTTGTCCTCCTTGTCATCACTGCTTAAATCGGATTCATTGTCCTTCTCACCATAGAAATGCTCTTCTACATCATCTTCCTCGTCATCACTTTCATCAACCTCTGGATCATTAACTGTTGTTTGAGTTTGATTCCCTGCAGCTTTATTGATCTGCCATAAAAGAAGAGTTTTAATACAAACTATATGCTAATAACCGTGTCGATCTTTAATTAAGAAGATGATTGATATGTAACCTGGGCTGTAACAAGTTGTAAGCGACCAGATATCTGTAGTAACTGTTGAAGAGCGGTTCCTCGAGACTTTGTAATCTGGAAGAACAGTATAACATTTAGTTAAGCCAAGCAAATTTTACAGAACTAACAAAATAATTGGCTTTACTCTTATCTCTTACCTTATGCAATGTATTAAGCAGCTGTTGGTTTTGGGGTTCTTGGGACATGATGTAGTAACTATGATTCACCATTATGCTATATATCCATGGAAGAAGATGTTTCCCACCACATCCCCTGTTGAAATAAATGCAACTGTATTAATAACAAAAGCACCAAAGATGCTAGAGAAAAAACGGACAGTAAGCATGAACTAACCTTGTCTGCCACATAAGAACCAGAGCTTCTAGAGTCTTGAACGCAGTGGAGGGTTCCATTGACATAACAGTAGACTTTAACTGCCAATACAAAAGTTTATATGTGACTACTACATTGGTAGGTATTTGGAAATTTACAAAAAAATGTCAGATGATGTACAAACGCCACCCATAAACGAAGTATAATACCTTCTTTGGTGGTAGATAAGCCTCAAGATCAATTCCATCAATTACTGAAGCATAGGAAAGTTTGTCTGATTCATCTGATTCTTTAAGTACCCCTAATGATCTCAATCGATCCTCCATGCTAAAAGTTTCTTCATGATCTGTAATTTCGAAAACAAATAAAAAGAATTAGCAAAAGGCCATAGCAGATCTTGAACCAAAGCATCTCCATCAGTATGGTGGTTATGTTAATGACAGATTTGATACTCGAATTCAGCACAGTGATGTATAACTAACCCTCTTGACTTTGGTCGACCATGTTTGTATCCTTGTCAGAAGGGTGTGGTTGTGTCTTTTTCTCATGCAGATCAGCAACTCTTGCGATTGGCAGTAAAGCATCCTCCGCATGTGCACGGTCTAATGTTGTAACTGTACAAATATAAAATCATAGTCAGCAATTGTTAATGACTGTAGAACAATAGGATGCTATTGTCTACTTCAACATATAGAGAGACATGTTATAGTTCCATCAATGTCTACTTAAACTTTTTGACAGAAGTAAAGAAGTTTTGTCCTAATAAATGGTGGTGAAACGGGTAGAAGATACCTCTGTTCTGCATGGCTTGCCCCTTCTTGGACTTGGAAACTGACTGAGTGATGGGGAGAAGGATCCCACTCTTAGAGGCATTCAACACCAAGTCGGTGCCAAACTGCAACGCCATTTTCTGAAAAGAAGGTTTCACCAGCAATCCAGACGCAATGAATGCATGCGCGGAACCAGGCTTCAAAATGCCTTGCAGTTTTGCAGCAAAGATTAAAGGCAATGAGCCCTTGTGATGCTTAAGCGGAGAATCTTCAGTTGCTAAAGCGACTTTTGTAGGTTTTGCATTGCTTAGCTCTTCAACATTTGACCCATACCAAAAATAACAGACACCTACTTCTGAAATTGCTAAGACGTATAACCCTTTTTCATCTGTTTCACCCCAACTATCCACGAAGACGGGAGGGTGCTCCAAGGAAAGGACACAGCTAGCTGACTGCTTCTTAGCACCATCTGTTTTCCACACTGCGATATATCTTTCCCCAACTGCAGATGAGAGAATATATTTCCCATCGTCAGTAAAAGCCACACAACGCACACCTCCCTGTATAACATTAAAATCTGTTAACAACATTCTAATGTATAAAGTGGCGAGAGACTCGTAACAGCATACATGGTAGATATTGGATAAAATAACACCAAAAAATAGTATAGGAACACTCACAGGATGACCAGTAAACTTATGTATCTTCTTGAGATCTGAGCACTTAAAAGTTTTCAGCTGAGCAGATGCAGTGGCTAAGATTTTTCCATCTAAAATTTGGAAGAGGAAAACTTAAATCAGCATGTAAGTCCAAGTCCTAGTCTAAGTAAATAAAAAAGTTCCGGAGTTCTTCAATGTGGCTTTTTTAGGACAGTGAAAACAGATGTGAGTAAACCAGTTTCTTTCAAGACCAGACATACCTGGTGAAACAGATAAAGAAGAGACAGCTTTTGTTGAAGCTTTGAACTTCCTTATCAGATTTCCACTATGGGGTTCAATTTCACAAACCATCCCATCTGCACCACCGCTGTATATGCAGGAGGCCTTTGAAGAAGCCGAAACAGCATTGACACCACTACACAAGACAAGAAACACATTGATAAATGTCTAAACTAGTGATCCTGACACGAAATATAGGAGCAAATTTACAAATATGGTGCATAATCAAATAGTAATGGAGATTTACTCACCCGGGGTGACAATCGCTTATTCTCCATTTGAGCTGACCAGAAGCCACATCAAGTGCTAAAACATCTCCACCACCAGTTCCTAATACCAATATGGAAGTTCCAAGCTTTCTCTTCTTCTGCAAATAACATGAATCAACAAAGACAATCACAAATATAAACTTCAAGCCTAAAATAAGATATAAAAGACAAGTCAAAGTACCTTTTTCTCCAAAGACAACCACTTCATGCAAGTGTAATCAACAGAGAGGTGACCTTTCCCAACATTGGTATAAATATTTTTCTCTTCCGTAGATGCAATATCAGCAAACTCTGTTTGGATTTGACCCTTGACAGTATCCCAAATCTACATAACGTTGAAAGAGAAAAAATACTTTAACAAAAAGAAACAAAAAGACCTCTCCTTTGAATAGAAATTAAAAAAAAAAACCTTACAAGGATATGTGAGCTAAATAAACCATGAAAGAAGGAAAAAGTGAAGATACCTTGATACGGCCATCACCAGTGCTAAGTGCAAGATAATCCAAGGCAGGACTAAAAGAAGTTAATACATCCCTAATGTTCACCAAATTCATATTTTCCCTGAATTTGTTATAAGCAAACAATCAAACACAATCAAAATCACCCAAATTTTAATACATACACACCCATATTAAAAAAAAACGGATTATCATAACGAAAACTCAAAAAGACAAGCAACTAACCAGTTTAGACAAACAAAGCGAGTAGGACGGAGAATAAAGCTGATATCAATGAAATAGAAAATTTCTTCAGAATCTACAGGAGTGAATCTGTATTGTGCGAGAGCGAGAGAGAAAGCGTCGGCGAAGAAGAAGAAGAGTGTGAAGAAGCAGATTAGGGTTTTTGAGTGGTTTTTTTCTATTTTCTGTTGTCCGAAACGGCGGACGGGTTTTAAAGAATTATGAACCGCGTTTTTAATAAAAAAAAAAAAAGTTTAATAGAAGAAGACGGAAGTAATAATAATTAAGTTAGGAAATAAAAAGGCCAATAATGGGCCTCTTAAATCTTTGTCTTGCTTCCAAATATTGTATTGGGCTTAGCCAATAACCCAATACATGATCTGACAATGAAACACAAATCTGTCCAAGCCATCTCTTGCAGGAGAGACATTAACAGTTACAGCAATAATTCCAATAATCTTAAGTGTGGTTAAAATAAGAAATAGGAAAATCCATAAGACAAAGATTCAGTAACATCATCATAATCATAAATAACTTGAAGAAAAAAACAATAAGATAAAGAGATCAAAATAAAACCTTAAAGTAAAAAAAACAAAACAAAACAAGAAGAAAGCCATTAGAGAGACTCTAACATCACTACCTAATGAGCAAACCAATACCAATCATAACCGTATGATTCTCTTCCATGCTCTTTATTACTTCAACATCACTACTTTATGTGTTCTTGTCTGAACAATCAAAAAAGACTCTTGACTTAGTCTTCAGACACATCCTTCTTACCATCACCACCACTTTCCTTCACTTCCAACAACCTCCCACTCTCTTCATCATCAGCTTGCTGCATCTTCTTCTGCGCCTCGTTCGCCTTCAACCCTTGCAACTTCGCGTGGTTGTAATACGCGACACCCAAGAAAGCGATCCCATACCCGAAAAGGTTAAGTGGAGTCACAGTGTCCTTAATCACAGACCAAGAGAAAGCAATCAAGAGCCAATCTTTAACCACACCAGCAACATTCATAGTCAAAGCCGACGTTTTCCCAACAAGAAGGAACACAGCAAGGTTCAAAGCAAATGCACATAACGAATTAGATCCGAAAACAGCGTAATCAAAGTGAAAGCTAGAGGTATCTCTAAGCACAGGGAACTCAACGTAGATCCAAGGCACAAACAAGAAAGCCAAGCAACAAGGAGCAACGTAATACAATGAAGTAATGGGATTCAAAGTGATCCCTTTAGAAGTCAACAAGATCTGAATCAAAACCAAACGAGTCGCCTCGAAAACGACCGCACCGAGCTGTAAAATCACTCCCCAGACATCGAATCTAGCCTCGCCGTAAGCAGCGACGGCTACACCTAACGAAATAGAAAGCATATTAACCATAGTATCGGATTTAAAACCATCCTTTTTCAACAAAACTCCGATAGAGTAAACAGCCACAGGCATCAAGGCCTTGAGCATCTGTATAAAGGAAACGGAGAGGTAGATATAAGCGGAATTCGAAAGCCATAGAGAGAGAGCGTAGAGAGCTCCTATGGGGACGACGGATCTGAGATAAGTCTCGCGAGACATTGAAACTGGCTCCACGAATTTGAAGATTTTGATGATGAGGAAAGCTAACGTTGAGCAAAAGGACATGTGGATCATCGTTAGAGAGATAGGGAATGGCCAATTATACATCTTCTTGTCGAGTATGTATTTGTTGTATACTATCACCGTGAAGCTTAAGAAGATCCATATCGCTACGTAGCTGTAAGAGAGAGCGATCTTTTTTATTAAACTGTCGCTTAGCGTGCCGCCTTTCCCCATCGAGATCGGAATTTGCGATTGAGATTGATTCTGCGGCGGAGGAAGAAGACGGTGGTGGAGGAGGAGGAGGAGGAGGAGGAGGAGGAGGAGAGATTGTTAATTTTTGTTTTGTGTGTTTTGTATTGTGATAAGATCTTTCTTTGTGTATAAAAAAAAGTAAATGGGCTTTTTGAGAGAGAAAGTGACCCAGTGGTGCTCTTCCATTATGTCTCATTTATTGGGTTTATTTATAGTAATAACGTCGATTTATTAAATTTTATTAAGTAAACGATAATAATGTGAAGAGGAAATATTAAATTAGATTAAAGAGTAACGAAAAACTAGACAACAAATAGTAGTAATCACGGAATTAATTGAGGTATATAACGCTTTTTTTTTTTAATTACATCATATATAACGCTTTTTTAAAAACAACCAAAAAAAACATATTTATGAAAATAGTATATGTATATATATGGATCAATTAAATATCTGACCATGGAGGAATCAAATATTAGGTGGAAGAACTATTTTTGTTTTTCATTAGCTCTAACACATATCTGATTTTTTATTGAGACGAAAATGTCCCTATGACACATACTGACATCGCCGTGAAAAGAGGGGACAAACTTACTGTTTGTTGCAGAGAAAAAAGATTCGGTAGATATATGGAGCATTAAATGCTCAGATTTGGGCGGGAGGTAACGCAAATATTTTCGCGATAACCAATATGTTATCCGCTAACATCATCTATACCAATGTTAATTATTAGCTAAAACCTATGATAACTTAGCAAATAGGTTTGTGGTTAGTATATAATAATCAAAGCAATAAAAAACGTTGTTGAAGTTAAGTTGAAGGAATCGACAAGCTCCTGTTAGAGCTAATTTTGCAGGTAACGTATTAGTTAACCGATATTATTAATGTTATCAGAGCATCTATGACGTACATAAATGGATTACTGAAGAAGGTAAGGCATGTTATCCCGTAACAAATAATTTATCTTGTATAACTTAAGCGTAATCATATATCACATATTATGCTTTTGATTGTTTACACAAATGCAGAAACTCTACACATAGCAATATACGATACTGACTATGAGGAGAACAAATTATTCTTAGGTGGGGAATTCAAGAACAAAGACGATTGTTTGACCAAATTAGCCATACACGATGACCCTATCACCAATAAACTCTTCAAAGATAAGCAATAATCCTCTTGGGAAGTTCATGTACAATCATGCTGGGATACAAAGATTGTTAGCATCGAAAGTTACTAACGCGACAAGCTTATCGGATACGATATATTACATACGATAACATAATTATCGGGTAAAATGAAGAAAATGGTTATCGATAACAAAATGTCTAGTGGTTATTAGGAAATGTCTAGATCAACCATCCGCATAACCATATCACCAAACATGAAGCATATCGTATAATAATACGATTCATGAATCACTAATTCTCACAAAGGTAATTAGGTTATCAGATAACATCTATTATATCATGTATCCAATACATGCCGATATTGGCCGCTGAAAATATCAGATATCGATCTTAGCAGACACCAAAACACGATATTCGCATCACTATGGACTCCTCTTTGACTATGTTCATAAACATTTGAAATTTGAAATTGATTACAAAATAAAATCGAAACTAACAAAACAGAATACTCAAAGGCCCCTAATACCAAATTTATTCATGAACATAAAAACCCCCAAATATCAATTAGGGTTATTGCGAAGACATAAAACCTAAAATTGGTAAGAATGGTGAAATGAATGTGCAGATTTTGATATTATGTGAGAAATAGATAGACAAACTATGAGAATGGAAAAAAAATCAACGAAAATACTCAACTACTCAACTACATAATGTTAAAATCGGATGTCATACCTATTGGTTATCGTTTGCCCGTCTTCTAAATCGGTTTTGGAAATTACATAGACCAAGATGATAAATAAAATGAACGAAAATGGAGACGAAGAAGAGAAAGGGGTGATTACAGAGACGACGAAGGGAAATAGGGAAGAAACAAGGAAGCGAATAGAAAGAGAAATGAGAAATGGGAAAAGAGAGAGAAACCGCCGGATATTCACTTTGGGAAAAGAGAGAAGCGCCGGATTTTTCTGATACAATTATGTCAGATGTGTCAGAATTTTTGATTTTAAAAATCAAAACGATATCGTAACTATAGGGGCAAAATGGGAAGATCGTTCGTGAATAGTGTGCGCTACAGTTCTATATTTTAACGACCTAATTATGACTTCTTCTATGTCCATATCTTACAATTATCCTATATATATCATGTATCTTTGTGAACTGATTGATAAATTAGTGTAGATGGTAGTAAATATTAGTGAGATATTGAATTATGGCTTAAAGTTTACCATGTTATGCAAATAAAAATTTGAAATTTATTAAATTAGATTACTCCCTTCGTTTTATAATACTTGTCGTTTTAGAGGTAAAATTTTGTTTTATATTACTTGTCGTTTTGTATTTTCAATGTGTATTTATTGTTAATTTTTACACTTTTATCCCTACTTTTTGACCCTAGTAACTACTTATTTCAAATAAAATAATACATTAATTAAAGATAAAATAAAAAATGTAATTATTTTCTTAATTTGTGTGAAAACTCCTAGAATGACCATTAATTTAAAAAAGAGGGACTACATTTTTGAATATAAACATGTTTGTCGTTATCCCAAAGATTATCTTAAGAGTGATTTAGCCTTTTAGTCAGTAAATGGGCCCACATGTCACAATCAAAGCCCAATAGCGTTTGCGTCGACAAGACGCCCGTCCAGCGTTCAGGCGTGTGTAATCCATGCCTCTCACCAAATTCACGCGGCCAGGGATTCACGTTTTGTGTGATTGTGATTAAAATGCTTTTTGTCGCTTTCAGGTCTTTCTCTTCGGTAGAAGAAAAAATGAAAATAACCAAATAATTTTCCTTTTTCTCTTTTGTATTTGATCAAACTTCCACATATATGCAAATAAAATTAAGACATCCTACTTGTAATTGGTAAAATAAGGAGATATATATCTTATTTTGTGTTCACTTGATTATAATTATGTTAATTTGCTAAAAGTCATTGATTTATGGTCTGCATTAGGGAGTGTGTTGAACAAACTATAGCGAGTTGGATGATATAAGAATATATATCGAAGTTGAATAAAGCCATTTACACTTAGTCTAACTTGATGATAAATTATAAAATAACCCACAAGTTTCACATAAAAAGCAAATGGTAGCAAAACATATATGTATTTTTCAGAAGAGTTACCTACAAAATTGTATGATTTCATTTTAGACTTCATTTTGTTGAATAATTTTCTTATCAAGTTAGTCTTATTATGATAACTCTTTTGTGTAACGGGTTGTTAAATTATGTTAAGTAGATATAGTATTATTCAAAGTTATCAATGAACAACAAGCGTCTGTAGTCCAACGGTTAGGATAATTGCCTTCCAAGCAATAGACCCGGGTTCGACTCCCGGCAGACGCATTCTTTTTCTTATTTTTATTTGAAAAAACTAATACTTAATATATCCACATTTCCAATTTTTCCCCCAAATAAAAAAACGAAAATGGCGCCCAGCAATTAATACTTAATGTGACATTTGTGAAAACATATTCCATTCATAATAATGAAGAAGTTCATAGGCTAGGAGCGTTACATACTTAGATAGTTTTCTAATTATTACCTTACCACAAAAGATAAAGACCTTTCACATAATCAAATTAACAAAAAAAAAAAGAAGAACTAAACTTTAGTTAATTAAGAAAGTACGTCCATCCCTTTTTTCGTTATACTTACGAGCCCAAATATGTTTTCCGTTTATCCTAAACTTTTGGAGCTTCCCACCTTCAAGTATTCGATCCACGGTAACAACCGAATCCAAAACCAACCTCGCGAATAGCGACTGTTGCTTTTGGTCCGCGTTTTTTGCGTTTGCGTTGAGGTAATTTACATTGTCCTCTGGCATGTAAACTCCCACAACGCAATTTTCTCCGTATTTTTGAGTGAACAACTCTTCTACTTCCACTTGCGTCACAGGAAACCCGCGAGAAAACGTTAAAAACATTGTCCGGTCATTTTCAGACGCGGTGCAATGAGCGTTCCATTTCCAAAGACCATTAGGAAATAAGAATAAATTGTCTTTGGGGGCATCTGGCACGACGCTTATGCCTCCAAAAGTTCTGTGAGGAAAACCAGGGATGATAAAAGGCTGTCGATATCCTGAGTCGAATAACAGTGATGAAGATAGTGGTAGAATTTGTTGAATGATATCGGAAAAAGCTCTAGAACAAATAGTTGTTAAGAAGTTCTTGATTCCTGTTATGGCAGTGTATCGATGTTTGTAGATTATGTTTAAAGATATGTCTTTCTTCATGAATCTTGTTGTGAGAGAGATTTTGTTGAAGCCATTTGGTGGCTCAGCGGAATCAAGACACCGAAAGCACGAGACAGCTTCGTTAGCGAAAATCGCAATGAGTGGATCAGAAAGAGATGTAATGGTTGTAAAGATGTTTTCAAAGCCAAAGTCTTCAAGCCAAAGCCATGTGGCCATGACAAGAAGTGATTCAGCTAATGGTCTTGAGAAGTTCAGAACAAGTTTAGAGAATAGTTTTCTTTCTTGTGCATGGAAAGCTTTTAGTTGTTCAAAGGTGGTGGTTGACATAATTGGCTTGAGATTTGGATATTATATTTAAAAAAAAGGTTTAGAGAATGTGAAAGGATTTGATGAATTGGTGTGAATATATCGTTATGGGAGACTCTTTTTATACACATATAAGTGTCAAACTTTGTTAAAAGATTATTTAAGACATTTAATGCAAGGATTTTGTTATTTTATCCAACTAAATTTGATATTTAATGATAGTTTTGAAGTAACGGTTACAATTAAAAAGTTTTAAGGAATTAAACATTTTTTTGGTTTGTTCTGTACAATTACATGGAATATTGACTATTATAGGTAAATTTCACCACAATGACTAGATTATTTTGGAATTTTGTTGACAACTGGCGTTAAATTATAAAACAAACACAAATAAAATCTATATAAAAAGGAAATATATTTTGTTACAGTTCAAGTAATAAACAAATAACTTTAGGAAACAAATCTTACCATGTGACTCAATTAAGGATAAAATATTTTGTTACAGTTCAAGTATTGTTTGCATGACTTTCTTTACAATTGGCCATATTAAGGATAAAATATTTATCATGAATTTCTTTGTTTAAGTAATTATAAGCTGACTTTTATTTTTATCATCTGACATTTTCCTATTATATAATTAGAAGATATTTGATGTTTTCATTTATTTTATATTTTTGAATTTGGTTATGAAAAACAGTTTTTGCTATATATCAAAATTGGCAAACAAGTATTTTCGCCAATTTAGTTTTGTAACCAAAAACCCTTTGGAATAGATGTTATAAAAAAAACCCTTTGGAATACAACTATTTATATAAAAAAGTCAAATTCAATTCTTAAATAGCTTAGAAGAGTACTAGTCTACACTGGCAAAAAGGAAATAAAAAGGTTTAGCTTCGAGAAAATCCAAAAGGGAAATGACAATAAAAACTTAATGAGGTGTTTAAACCGTATAAACATCAATATTAAAAAAAAAAGAAATTTGACCTGTTATTATTGTTATTAGATTGAAAAAAACATGATATATCGTGTGTTCGAAGTCAATGCTGGAATATGTATTAGAGGACTAAGTAAAATTCAATTTAACGATTCTTCATATATTATATTTTATTTATAAATTAATATAAAAATGATTTTATATGCTTGCCAAAATTATAACTAATAATTTTTAAACGATTAATATAACTTATAGACACAATAAAAAAAAATTCACCGAATATAACCTGCATAAGCGTCAATGGATAAATACACCGGCCGCTTTCTAGCACGTAATATTATAGTTAGAACACCATTTTATATACATAACAGACCAAGTCAAATTAAAACTTAACAAATGATTTATCCACTCTACATTTATCCACTCTACATGAGACCATTTCATTGCCTCCAAATTCCAATGAGTAACGCGTTATTTATCCAAAATGACCAAATCAAGTCTCCTCTACAACATTTTTTGTATCAATATTTATCTCTGAGAAATGTATTATATAATAACACAATTCTCTCTCGATCTAAGTTATCTACATCATCAAAAATAATTAACACAATTCAATAAAAAAATCATTTAATAAAACTCTTTCAATATTAATAAAACTCCAATAATAAAACATTCAATATTATCTTTTAACACTAATAAAAACACATATATATCAAATTTCTAAAATGAAAATATATCAAATTTGTTTCTCTCTTATACTAATTTTTTCAAAATATATTACATATGTCTCATTATGTAAAATTTCGATCTAAAAGCAAAAAAATTAAAAGTTATAAATGATGTACTATTTTAACATTTATTCAAAACAAATAAAAATTAAGACTACATAATATGACTATAGTTTATAAATAAAAAAATATGAATAGAAACTTCTGAAAATCAAATAAAATGAAACAAATCAAAAGAACTTAAACATCTAACAAAATGGGTTAGAGAGAAAATAATTTTAAAAATAAATAAATATAAATTTATAAAAGTTTAAATAATCATAATTTGGGATGGAAATACTTCATATATATATATACTTTCTAAATCAAAATGTTAGTGCCAAATATATGAAATAAACTTAAAATATCCACCAAGAAAAGAAAACCTCATACAAATAAATAATTACATATACAAATAATTCAATAACGTTACAGAGAAAACAAAACAAAATATGATCCAAATTAATTGACGGGTTAAGATGTCCACGTAAAACCAAAGTAAACAACATGCTTACAATTTAAATTAGAGAAGCTAAAATGAGTACACAACAACAATTTTCTTTACATATTAATATTCCATCGGTTTGATAATCAACTAAAACATTCAAAGAAAAGTTGTTTGTAAACAAAATCATTTTCATTAGCTTGGTAAAATATAAAATAGATGAAAAATATCTAAAGTTAAATCATATACCTATTACAAAAATAAAAAACTTCATAAAACAAATCAAAACCTTCACAAAGTCAATGTAAAATTATTTAAAATTACTATAAAAATTTGTAAATATTCCGCGCAACGCGCGGGTTCTTTTCTAGTGTATTAAATTAACAATCTACTTGCAAATACCAACACCTAATTAATTAACAAGTTGGATAATTCTCTTCGATCTTTTAAACTCATCATCTATATATTGCATTCATCTCTCCCAATTTGTATTATGAAATTTTCTCATAACTAAAATTAATGTCTTTTATTAATCATGTCATGTCTCCTTCTCTTCCTATATGGTTTTCAATTTTCCTCACCTTCTTCGTATTACTCGGAAAATGTCAAAAAGAAAATTTACAAGTTAATGTTGGAGTTGTTCTTGACACTAATGCGACATTATCAGATTTTTCTTTACGAGCTATCAACATGTCCCTGTCTGAATTTTATAGCACACATAATGGTTTCAAGACAAGGATTGTTCTCAACATCAGAGACTCCAAAACAACTGTTGTTGGTGCTGCAGCTTCAGGTAATATATTTATATATATCATCCTATAAAATTATCATACATTATGTTGTTATTTGAGTATCTATTTTACATAAGAGATTATTGCTTATCATTTTTTATACTATACTTTTCAATAAAATGATAACATATATCTATACTATTAAAATATAAGACAAAACGCCTACGTGTCGCGACGTGAGAGTTTTAAGTATATTTTTTATTTTTTTGCGTTTTAATCCTTATATTTTTGAATAATTTTTGTTCGGCGAATTCTATAAATTATATTTCAGGTCCAACGAATTCAGACCCACATATAAAAAATTTAGGAATTAAATTTCTCCCACATTGAAAACAATAAGAAACTAAATAAGAAATCTTTTAATATATATAAGATTTTATCGCATACAAAATCATTAAAGCGGATCTTCGTCTAATGGATCTGCGAATTTCGGTAAATGGATTGCGCTATCATTTACCGGGGTATACATAATGCGGGTCTTTTTCTTTGAATAAGCTTGCAAAATTTGATTAGTTATTTCGGCTTTCGATAATGGTTTTTCATAGATGCATGCTTCATAAATTGCCAACGGGTATCGGGAACTTTGATTAATGGATTAGAACCTGAACATTTGGTTTTCAGGTTAGGTTCATTCGAATTCGGGATTTTCGGGTTAAAGGATATAAAATCCGTTCAGGTTATTTACAAATACAGTTCTGTTCGGTTCGAATATGTTCGGGTTCAGGTCGAGTTTACATGGAACCAAATTTTATTCGGTTCGGGTTTTTTGATTTTTTGGTTCGAATTTTCAGGTTTTACATATTTTTGGTAAGAAATTCCGGTCTTATTTCGGGTAATTCGGGTTCGGTCGGTTCGAGTTAGAACAGAAACCCGAGTTAAAAAATATTAAAACCCGATAGAATAATATGAGAACTCAAACCGGAAAATGTTCGGTTTCGGGTTTTGGATCTCGGGTTAAATGTTCAACCCTAAATTGATCAATTCATGGTTTTCCGTAATACAACTTAATATTATTTATGAATATCTTGTCTCGTGCAAGACGCGGGGTACTTACCTAGTATATATATATATATCTTATTAAATGGGAAGGACAAAATTTGAAAAACCTTCAAAGTTCTTTTTATTTACATGTAAATGCCATTGTATAAATTTTAGTATAAGGTTTAGATTAAAAAAAAACAAAACAAAAGTTATTCCTATTAAATAGGAACTAAAAAAATAAGTATCAAAAATAATTATAAAACTAAAAACGAAATTAATAAATAAAATATAAATAAATATCAAAAACTATTCCTATTTAATAGGATTAAAGGTAAAAAAACAAAAAAAAACAAAAAATGAATATAAAAGAACATTCCTATTTAATAAGTAACATTATGAAAATTTAAAATATTATGAATGATTAAACTTTATGAAAATCATAGAATATTAAAAATATATTTAAAGTTCTTTTAAAAGTTTTTAAGTTAATAAGAGTTTAAATGCATATATTACTTTTAAAAACGTAAAATAAATGTTACTTGCGGGTCTAATTTTAGATTTAAATGTAGCCATGATTTTTAGATTTTAGTATCTAATTTGATTAAAGATCATGATCTCCACATATTTTAATTTACGTAGCGGTCAATAAAGATCACAAATCAAATTTGATAAAAAAGTAAAAATTGTTACGAGATAAAATGAAATTATTTTTCTATAGAAAATTAAATATATGTGTAACTTTGCGACGGGCGGAAAATATCGTACATAATTTGTAAGATATAAAAAATTATATTCGTAATATCAAAACATACATATATGATTCCTAAATTATCGGATTTAAAATAATCTCATATCAGATCTTCAATACAATAACTAAATTATTTAATTTAATTATACTTAAATTAATAAGATTTTATTTTTTTATTATAAATTAGAAATTAATTATCAAAATTTTATAATAAATAAGATTTATTTTTTAATAAATATTACTCCCGGGTGGGACACCCGGGTACAAACCTAGTATACTTGTAATTTGCAATCCTTTAATCAAAAACAATTAGCCTATATTTAGTCCAAAAATAACTTACTTTGTATAATTTTAATTGATAATTATGATGTAATGCTAAAGACAATTTATGAAAATATAATTAATTAGTATAAAAGTAAATATGATTTAATAAGAAAAGATAATTATACCTATATCCATAAAGACCATGTTTATCAAAGGTGCTTATGTAGAGTGCTTGTGTATTTTTTTGTGTATCTATATTAGTATTTTTGAAGTACTAATTTGAAATTTTCCAAAAAATCACACTAAATTACACATTATGCCATTGGGCATAAAAGGAAATATTTTTGAACATTTAATTACGAAAAATCAAATAAGGAAATATTATAAGTCTCTCCAAAAATAAATAAAAAATATTAAAGAAATTATGTAAAAAATATTTGAAAAAAAAATAAACATATGTAATTCACATAAATCCATTGTTACATAGTTTTTTTTATAAAAACTACCATTAAAATTTTATTTAAATCAAAACAAACAGGTTTAATTAATATTATTAAGAATTTAAAAACGATTTGAAATTTTTTTTATTAAAAATATCAAACAATAAAAAACAAAATAGTTTGTTAACGAGTTTGATTTCCGGTTCGATTATAAACAAAAAATAAGAAATTGCAATTCTACTAAAATTTAAATCTTATATTACATATTTAGAATATGTTTACAACAATTATTTATATATATATAATCAAAATAATTATAATTTTAAATAAATTTGGGTAAATCGCATAATATGATTTTTGTATTTTGATTCGGTTTGTATTTTGAATTCGGGTATTTTCGAATCCTAAATATAATAAATAATAAATTATTGGTCTAATCAACTTATAAATTATATTAAATTTTTGCTATACGAAATATATAATAAAAATATATATATTATTATATTTGAAGTAGTTTTTGAACTTTTCCAAAAAAACTCACTTAACTACATACTATGTCATTGGTTTTAAACTCACTTAAAGAGTTATGTGAAACTTACACACAAACATATCTCATTTTATATTTATATTTTTTTAAAATTGACTTAAATATCAACAAAAACAATAAAACCGATTTTAACGGCGAAAAAGTATATAGTTTAGTTTAGTTTTTATATATAATCATTGTCCATATTATAATTTGTGTATAGTTTTTATATATAATCATTGTCCATATTATAATTTTCTATTTATATTAATATTTTAGATGTTAATAAACATCTATATTGAACATAGATAAAGTTTGTTTAAATCAATTAACACTAGCATAACAATTATTTATTAACGGGTTCAGTTTCTAGAAAAATTTTAGATAAATGACAAGAAGTTTGAAAATAATGATTAAACTTTATCATAAACAAATTTCGGTTTATTCGGGTTCAAATCTAGAAATTTGTTTTGGCTTCGGGTTTTCAGGTAGTAAATTTTTCAATTCGTTCGGGTTATTTATTTTTGGAACGGTTTCAGTTCTTTAATTTCGGTTTGGTTCCAATTATGTACTTCAAATATAATTATAACTATTATTATTTTAAATAATTTTTGGGTAGTTAGAGTAGTTTAGTTTAGTTCTACAAAATTGAGTTCGGTTCAGATTCGATTTCGGGTATTATGATAGTAAATTTCCCTATACATTCGAGTTATTTGTTTTTAGAATCGGTATTGATTTGGGGATTTCGGTTTGGTTTGGCTTCGGTATTTCGGATCCGGAAATTTTGTCCATCCCTAATTTTTATAGTTTATAATAGTTTGGAATAAACATACTTACAAATTATATTAAGATTTTGCTATATAAAATATAATTCTCATTATATATTTATGGGAGAATCACAAAACTACACCATTTGAATTACATTTCACATGAACTACACCATTTCAAAAATATTTCACAAAACTACATATAAACACTCAAAATTAAATTCAAATAAACTCTATCCACACAATCATACCCCTTAATACTATTTCTAAACACTAATTAGCGAACACAAATGAAAATATTTTAATTTTGGTAATTTTGAAAAGGGTAAATCAAGCTTTTAAATTTTTGAAAGGGTGTAAATTTGTGAAAATATTGAATTAGGTGTAGTTTTGTGAAGGAATGATTGAAAGAGTGTAGTTTTGTGAATTTATCTATATTTATTTGCATAAACAATAAAAGAACAAAATACTCTTTAGAAATTCTGAATATTTTTATTTATTTTACAAAATCAGAAAAAATATTACAAACTTCTAAATTAATTGTATATATATAAAATTATTTATAAAAAACATAAACCCGTGGTGTACCACGGGTTAAATCCTAGTTTTTTGTGTATTTGAGTATTAAATTAAATCAAAACATGTATTATTAATAAACACCTATTTTCTAAGCATTTTAAGGTCCTTTTTTTGTAGAGTTCTTATAATGAAAAGTGCTTAATCATGTAACATTGCAGCTTTATATTTGATAAAAAAGAAGAAAGTGGTGGCTATTATTGGACCAGGATACTCAATGCAAGCACCATTTTTAATAAACCTAGGGAACCAAACACAAGTCCCCATCGTTTCATTCTCTGCAACAAGCCCTCTTCTTGATTCACTACGTAGTCCATATTTCATCAGAGCCACACACGACGATTCATCACAAGTTCAAGCCATTAGTGCCATCATTAACTCATTTAGGTGGAGAGAAGTTGTGTCTATCTATGTAGACAATGAGTTTGGTGAAGGCATACTTCCTTACTTAGTAGATTCTTTTCAAGAAATCAACGTTAGAATCCGATACCGAACCGCCATATCTTTGTATTCATCTGATGATCAAATCAAGAAAGAGCTTTATAAACAATGACCATGCCCACTAGAGTTTTTGTCGTGCACATGTTGCCTGATCTTGGCTCTAGGCTTTTCGCTATAGCGAAAGAGATCGGTATGATAAGTAAAGGTTATGCATGGATTGTTACAAATGGTATAGCTGATCTCATGAGTTTAATGGGAGAAACAAGCTTAGAAGATATGCATGGTGTTTTGGGTGTGAAAACATATTTTTCAAGATCAAAGGAGCTTGCCTTTTTCGAAGCTCGTTGGCGAAAAAGATTTGGAAGAGAAGAGCTGCACAATTTTGAATGTTGGGCTTATGATGCTGCCACGGCGATTGCAATGTCAATCGAAGAAATTAGTAACGTTGACATGAGTTTCAAGAAGACCGAAAACATTTCAAGAAATGGTATTGGTGGGACAGATCTTGATGATATCGGTGTCGGTCTCTCTGGTCCTAAGCTACTTCAAGCGTTATCAACGGTTAGTTTCAAAGGCGTCGCGGGGAGATTTGAGCTAAAACATGGAAAGCTAGAAGCAACAACTTTCAAGATAATCAATATCGAAGGAAGTGGCGAAAGAACGGTTGGGTTTTGGAAATCAAAAGTAGGTTTAGTGAAGAGTCTAAGTGTTAATGATCAAATAGACATTAATATCTCACATAACTTGCGTCGTCTTAGACCGGTAATATGGCCAGGAGACACAACTTTTTTGCCTAAAGGTTGGGAGATACCAACAAACTCAAAGAAACTACGGATAGTGGTTCCAAAGAAAGATGGTTTCAACAACTTTGTGGAAGTAACAAAAGATGCAAACACTAATGCTCCTTCGATAACCGGGTTTTGCATAGATGTTTTCGACACGGTGATGCGACAAATGCCTTATTCTGTGCCCTATGAGTACATCCCCTTTGAAACTCCTGATGGAAAATCTCGCGGTAGTTACAACGAAATGGTTTACAAAGTGTTTCTTGGAGTAAGTTATGTGTTTTTGCCACTTATAGTGTCTATAACGGCAATTTAAACAAAAAAATTTTCTTCAAATGATGTTAATAGGAGTTTGATGGAGCTGTTGGGGATACAACAATATTAGCAAACCGGTCTGGTTATGTCGATTTCACGTTGCCTTACTCAGAGACGGGTGTTGTATTCGTTGTACCGGTCAAGGACGAGAAAGAGAAAGGAAAATGGGTCTTCTTAAAGCCATTAACAAAGAAGCTTTGGTTATTCAGTGCTGGTGCTTTTCTTTACATTGCAATGATGGTTTCGATATTCGAGTACCAAGGAAATAACGGTTTCAGGGGACAGAACTTCACTGAAAAAATGTCAAATGTGTTGTACTTTTCTTTTTCAACTCTGTTTTTCTCCCACAGGGAGCCATCACAAAGCGTATACACAAGGATTCTTGTTGTGGTATGGTGTTTTGTGGTTTTAATATTGACTCAAAGCTACACAGCTACACTTACATCGATGCTAACGGTTCAAGAGCTTAGACCAACGGTTAAGGACATGGATGATCTTAGGAAGAGCGGAGCGAATATCGGATATCAGTCTGGTTCGTTTACATTAGAGAGGCTGAAACAGTTGGGTTTCAACGAATCGAGGCTAATGATTTATAATTCTCTTGAAGAGATGCGTGAGCTTTTTCTTAACAAGACAATCAATGGTGGTATTGATGCTGCTTTCGATGAAGTTGCTTATGTTAAGCTGTTCATGGCTAAGTATTGCTCACTATATACCATTATCGAGCCTACGTATAAAGCTGATGGATTTGGATTTGTAAGTAAATATGGTTTAGTCTTAATTATGCGCCACTGTTCAAATGAAAAGTTTGGTTCTTTACTCTTTTTTTTTTTTTTTGGGTGGAAGGCTTTTCCATTGGGGTCACCATTGGTGCCAGATATATCAAGACAGATATTGAACGTAACAGAGGGAGAGACCATGAAAGCTATAGAGAAAAAGTGGTTTGTTGGAGAGAAACAATGTTTGGACTCAACAACATCAAGTTCTCCAATCCAGCTAGATCACCATAGCTTTGAAGCTCTGTTTTCAATAGTCTTTGTTATCTCTCTGCTTCTATTCTTGATTATGTTGCTTTGTAAGAGATTCAGAGAGAGACCACAACGCAACGAGGAAGAAGAAGAAGAAGCTTCTTCACAGGATCCACCAAACGATGGACCAGATGGGCAAGCCAATAATGCACAAGAAGGTCAAAACAGTAATGTGGTTGTGAATCAAGAAGGTAACGTTGGAGGTGGAGATGAAGGAAATAGTAATGAGCATCATCATATTGTCCAACTCCAACCACCTCCGGTTCAACTACAAAATCAACAGCCAGTACAAGCCGGCTTAACTCACCGTCGCAGTTCTAAGCACAACTCTTACTCTGATATTCCTTCACCAAAAGTTGTCGCGCCGCCGCCATTGTCAATGGCCCATTGAGGATGAATCCTGAACAGTAAAGTGGAGTCTTCTATTCGTTTTCCGGTGTGAAAAACCATTATGTGTGCTTCTAGCTTCTGAATGCTAAGTTGAATATATTTGTTTCTCATCTAAACATATCGCCACGAAGGGATCATTTGATTCTAAACCATAATAATCTCTTGTACATAAAACAGGAACAGAGTTTTAACAGATATTTCAAGAGTAACTCAGATCTCTTCCTCGAAAGAGAAGGGATCATAGTTTGCAAAGCTCCATGAGAGCCCTTCGTACACCACACAAGGTTGCTTCTTCCGGACAAAGCAACTTTTAAGACGGCACTAAACAAACAAGAAGAAACAATGTTAGTGACGAAAACAAAGCTTCTGGCACATATATAACAGGATAAACACTTACTGTAAGTAGAAGTATCAATCTGCTCAGGAAGTTCTTTTATATCTACCTCAAACCTCTCTTGCACCTGTTCACATCATTCATTACCACATTTTTTATTACTATTAACTCAATATTAAACTCCAAGGAAGAAAATCAAAACACCATACCTGATTAAGAACTTCAGAATCTGAAGCTGATGCGACAAATGTTATTGCCAGACCCTTCGTTCCAAATCTACCAGCTCTCCCAACCTATTCAGATTCCAATAGATAATGTTTTAGGCTTTTTCATGAGAATAAATAATCAATTTAAGATTCAAAGATTAACTAAAGTAGTCATACCCTGTGAAGATAAGTATCAGCAGAATCTGGCATATCATAGTTGATCACAATGTTTACACGCTCAATGTCAATGCCTCTCCCCACCAAATCTGTGGCCACAAGAATTCTTTTGTGCCCCTCCTTGAAACTTTTGTAGCGGGTCAACCTATATATCATTTCAGATTAGGCCTAAGAGTTGTTTTTAGTGACTAATCTTTTCTTCAAGTTAAAATAAATATACAAACCTCTCTTCTTGGGACATGCCAGAATGAATACATATTGAGGGAAAATTGCATTCAACAAGCAACTTGTTCAGCTCCGCTGCCCTGCTCACACTCTTCACAAAGATGACAACTTGATTGAAGTCCAATGCATCAAGAAGGTCATTTAACTTGCGGTTCTTCTCCATCTCACTGAGTTTGATGTAGTGCTGGAAAAAATAATAAGTCATAGGTCAGATCCAACAGCCAATAACTAAAATTAATCAATGTGGAAAATAAAAAGACCTCACGGCAGTTAAAGTACCTGGACAAGTCCATGAAGAGTCAGCTTTGCCTCATCATCAACATATATTTCCATTGGCTGAAAGGACAGATATCAGAGTAAAAAGTATTAGCAAGCCTTCCTCACGCAATGATCTCCACTACATAAATGATGGCTGATGAAGAAAAGCCGAACTGAAAGCCTTGCACACCAGTTATGCTTCCTCAAAGATGTGAGTTCCACAATAATATTGAGAAAATGAAACCATTGGACCGCACAGCACCCAAACTCAAAACCCACCCACAACTGTAAGCATTATAAAGAGAGACAAGAAAAACACAAAGAAGATCCAACTGTGCTAGGATATCTCTGAACCACACAAAAGCTATCTACCCAGTTCCCCGAACCCCACAGCTTATACCCATGGCATTGATGATAGAGACCCTGTATCCATGATCAATGGTACGTTTCCCAGCAGAGAAGGTGATCAGTAAAGGCTAGAAATAATTCAGTTCTACATGACTTGCAAACCGTGATAGTATTGGCAATGGGAAATTACATCTTGCATAAACTTCTTGCAGACTGGGCGTATCTCTTTGCTAAGAGTTGCTGAGAACATCATAACTTGTTTGTCATGAGGAGTCATCTTGAATATCTCTTGGACATCTCTCCTCATGTCTGAAAGAAGAAAAGGCCACAAATGTTACAGCATACAATTTTCCAAATAGATAGTATAACTTATATAGAAGGATGATTAAATAAGCATACCGAGTGACTCGAGCATTTTATCACACTCATCAAGAATAAAATGCCTCACATTCTTCAAAGAGAGATCTTTGTCCCTGGCGAGTGCAAGCACTCGACCAGGTGTTCCAACAACAATGTGAGGACATTCATTCTTCAGCAGGTCTTTGTGGATTTTAATGTTGACTCCTCCATAGAAAACTGAAACCTTGGTATCAGGAAGGTAGGTACTGAATCGTACAAACTCATTGCAGATCTGCAAATAATTCCAACATCAAGATAAAAATAAGCATCAGATAACTTGGCAGAAAAAACAGGAGCAAGAGGTTAAGGAAACGAATAGAACATACCTGATAAGCTAACTCTCTTGTATGACACAAGATAAGTGCAGAAACCTGGCCGGGAGATGGTTCGATCTGTTGAAGAGTAGAAAGCACAAACACAGCAGTCTTACCCATACCAGATTTTGCTTGGCAAATAACATCCATACCAAGGATAGCTTGAGGGATACATTCATGTTGCACTGGTGGATAACGAAAGAAAATTGGACCTTTAGAATATAACCTCCGTATCTTTTAATTGGTGGCTTCACCACACGCGAAGCTCACTCCAAATCAAATAGACTGAGATAACGTTAATTACCTGAAAAAATAATCAGTAAAATGTTAGGAGGAAAAGAAAACAAAAACGGCAGATACTCAAAACAATCAAACACATTAGTCAGCACACTTAGTAGGTGTTAAACAAAGGAACTTAATAAAGTACAAAACTGTACCATAGAGAGATCGATTTTCAAAAGTGTACTATGAAGAGATAGATTTTCTATATAACCCTACCATACGGCAACAAAGTGGTGAAAAACAAGACGTTGGTACGAAAAAAACTCAAAGATAGAGTAAGGACAGAAAGTATTTGCCTTCGGATGGATGTTCAAATCCAGAGTCAACAATAGCTCGGAGAAGTTCCGGCTTTAAAAGGAAGTCTCTGAATCCAGAACTGTGTATTCCCACGTATCCTCTGTTACATACGATAGAAAACAAAACAAGATGAGCATAGAATTAAATAGTGTCTTCAAATCAATAAATACCCTATAATCAAAACACACCAGTGTCTCAATAAACAAAGACAGAAGAAAACCCTAGACTTACTTTTTCACGGCTTCGCCGTTAACTTTGCTTCCAGAATCTGGAACCTTCTCGTCTTCTTCCTCATAGTCTAGTAGCTCCTCCTCGTAAGCTTCGTTGTCTCTAGCGTCTCCCATGCTTCGCGAATTCTAAAAACTGCATGGAAAAAAACATCGTATCGGATCAAAATTCCGTAACAATAACCTAAGATCCACTGAGAGAGTATCGTATGCGTAAATCTTAAACAAATCTATACAATTGTATTGGCGAACTATACACGTAGAGCATAAGATTGATGAATTTGACAAAGAAACAGTGAGATTTGACAAATTATGAGCAAGAAGCTTTACCTCTGAAGAAAAAAAAAGCAGAGCTTAGATCTCGAAATCGATTTAGGTTTCCGAAATCCCAAATCGGCGAAGAAGAATAAATGCTTACGTTGTGTTTGGTTCCAAAAAAAGAGTATTTATAAAGTACGGAGACTAGATAGGGTTAAGAGCAAATATAAATATTGGGCTTCTTTTAAATGGGCCTTTATTTGTAATAGTCGGTCATTTAGGCCCATATACAATTCACGTATAAATTGATTGAATAAAATACACAAATTCATCATATTCTATATCAACACACAATATGTATATATATATTTCGTTACTAATATATGTATAATATCACAAAAGTCAACACCAGTTCAACAACTCCTCGATCATCTCCATAGCTAATTGTTGTTCCTCATCAACATTATAATTAGCCATTTCTTCTTCTTTGTCTAGTACGTTTTGTTTCTTGATTTTAGTCAACGCAGAATCATCCACATTTTCGTTGACTATATCCCCAAGTTGGAAACGCATGACCCAGTTTGGGCCCGTTTTCGACCCGGCCTGTTTTTGCCAAACCCCAATATGCGAACTGTCGGTGTCGAGACGGAGACACGTAAGCGACGGCGTTAAGTCTTTACGGCTCTTCTTTAGCTTAGCGTTCAATAGCTCAGATACTGATTTTGAAGACGTTAACGGAGAGTTAACGTGATCTGAACTTTGTTCTGATTTGAAGACATGAGGGAAATTGGTTTTGGCGGTTTGGCCGTTCATAAGAAGAGAAGCTTGGTCGTAAGCTCTCGCAGCCGCTTCTGCCGTTTCAAACGTTCCTAGCCAAACTCTTCTCTTCCTGATTAGTTTTTAGACACGTTTATAATTAAATTACAAGTAACGTATAGATATATATGCATATGTGAAGGAGTAGGCTTACAATAAAGGATGACGAATCTCAGAGACCCAAGAACCCCATTGTCGCTGACGAACCTCTCGGAATTTTCTTGAATGTACCATTTTTATTTCCCTTTAAATTATAGTATTCGTTTTTTATTATTTTCAAAATCGTTTGCTTTTAGGGTTTTTCTAGTTTACAAACGATCACACAATAAGAAGAAAGAGGCTGATTAGTGTCTAATCTTATTGTTGTTTGTCTCCAAACTAACTATTTATATAGAGTTTTAACTTTGAACTATTTTTTTTTTTTTTGACACCAACTTTGAACTTTCTATGTGTATGTAAATTGAACTTTCTTTGATGATCTGTAGTACTGTACATATAATAAAGATATTTAAATGACACTATTAAGTTGTGTGTCAAGGCTTCGTACCAACCTATACTTTATCTGAATGACTCTAGTGAACACACGACTTGTACTTTCATGCATGCCATATATAGACTCTTGCCTAAGAGGCAAAAGTAACCTCCATTAACAGGTAAAAGTAACTTCTTAAAAAACAATATTTTTTTTTATTTACTTTTTTTGAAAGAAAAAAAAAAATTAAAAGGAACCAATCGCGGGTCGCCACGTGGCAGTGGGACCCGCAAAAATGTAAGAAGTGTTTCTTAAAAGAGAGGCATTAGACCATGTTCATCAAGAGATTTAATTGGCTTTTTAAAAGTGCTTATGTATTTGATTATGTATTTGGGTATTAAAAAAAATGATATCATGTATTTTTACATAAGCATCGGTGTCTATTTAAAGGTTTTAGTGTCCCATTAAGCCACATACGTGTCATCTATTGATTGGCCATAAAAAAAAATGTTATCAGAGAAGTATAACCCAGAAATTCACAGAGTATCTCCGCCGTGCAGAGGAGATCCGAGCTGTTTTAGATGAAGGTGGATCTGGTCCTGGATCTAACGGCGACGTCTCTTGTCGCGACCAAGCCGAAGACAAAGGGGAAAGACGGAGAAGGCGGTGGTGGTGGAAAAGACGGTGAGGATCCCGAGCGCCTAAGCTACGAGTTGGGCTTAACTCGCGATCGTGAGGGAGAAGCCTAATATCAAGTGGACAGATGTTGCTGGTCTTGAAAGTGCTAAACAGGCTTTGCAGGAAGCTGTTATTTTGCCTGTTAAGTTTCCACAGTTCTTCACAGGTAAAAAGTAGTTTTTGAGATGAAAGTTAGTCTCTTTATGAAATTGTGCTTGGAGAGACTTATTGTATTGTATTGTGGTTGGGAAGATAGTTAATTTGACTAACTTTGTTGAAAGTTGATCTCTTTATAGATTTTGCTTCATTGGTATCATGTGGAGATACTACTTGTATTGAATTGTGTTGTATTGCGGTGTCGAAGATAGTGAATTTGACTTGTTTTTGTTGATTTACTCTTTGCTTGTTGATCTCTCTTAGGAAATGAATACGGTAATTCTCATTTAGGAAAGTTCGGTTATGTAGAAGAAAACGAAAATGCACATGTGGATTACTCGTTTTCAACGGATAGACCTACAAATCTACAGAATGTCATGGCCACTCGAGCTCGAGTTAAAGATAAGACAAAACATGAACAACTAAAAGCAGATTTGATCGAAAACATTTGGCAAAAATTCGGAAGAAATTAAGATTAAAACGAAATCTTTGTAATAAAATGTGAAATATGTATATTTTAATTATATATTATGTGAAATATGTATGTTTTAATTATATATTATGTGAAATATGTTTGTAAGTTTAAATTATATTATGTGAAATATGTTTAATATAATGTTTTAAGTTTTTAAAAAATTTTAAGCACCCTATTTTAGTCTCCCTTAATAGAGGACACATTTTAATATAATCCTAAAAAGTGTTTAAGTATTTTTTTTTGTACAAATACACAAATAAACTAATATTTTATTCTTAAGCAACACACATTTAGTATCCCTCAATGAACATGCTCTTAGACCATAATTATCCATAGTCACTTAAAAACTCATTTGAACCCCGATAATCAAGGTCTTAGATCATAAACAATGGAGGCTCTTAAGTGGGTTTTTAAGTTAAAAATTCATTTAAACTAATTAAAGAAAAAATAAAAAGATAAGAAACTAGTCTTCTATCTCTTAAATGGAACCGGTTTTTAATAAAACCTTCTTCATTCTCTCTCCAGTTGGGACCCACATATCATTAATATTTTTTAATATTATTTTTGTTGCTTAAAACCAAAAATGTGGTCTCTTGCATTGAACATGCTCTTAGACCATTAATATCAAGCCTCTTAAGTCTACCTCTTAATGGTGGGGTCCACTAAAATGAGCAAGAGGTGATTCCAAAAAATCCAATATAAGAGGTGCTCTTTTGCTATTTGCGGGGCCCACTGCCACGTGGTGGTACACGATAGGTCCTTTTATTTATTTTTTCGAAAAAAAAATAAAATAGAGTTAATATGTTTTTTTGTATTTTATGGATATTATACTATTAAATGTGGTTTTTATATTTGATGACGGGTCCCACCAGTTAAGAGGTGGGACTAGATGTCTCATAATAATTGTCTTAAACACAAACAAATCTATCTAAAACCCAAAAAAGATCTGTGATGGTGAAGGCCGTACGTAGTATTTCAACTTTCATTTAAGATTAAACATACAATAGACCAAAAACTCCTTCAACTTTATGCTTAAATAAATGTAAACACTAGCATTGGCAATAATGGTTTTAGTCCTATATGTCGGTAGACTATAATTCAAATTAGGATCATACCAAAAAAAAAAAATATATTCAAATTAGGTGGTGCCATGATATGATCCACACGTGCATGCATAGCTAAAGCCATCTTCCAAGGTTAAAAGTTTTGTTCTAAAACTCGTTCGCGATTACTCCATTCGTTTCCGTTATTCAGTGGTCGTTCGTGTTGATTAAGTTTTCGTACGATTCCATTTAATAATTTGTCCGAACCATTTAATTAACCGTAACTAATCTTCACATCTAACCCAAATTAAGATATACACCAAACAAGTCCCTACATAAGTAAAATCAAGGTTCTAAAACTCGGTAGACGCTATCTGTGCGGACAGAAAGGGTCTAACGCTTACCGAAAAAATCGGAGATTAATCGGGGATTAATCGGGATGTAATTTTTGGATATATTTATATTTTTATGTATTTTTTACTTTATATTAATTATTATTTATCATCATTTATATTGTTACTAGATGAAATCCCACGTAATACTCGGACAAATTACATAAAAATATTTTATAATTATATATTAATATTGTTAGTAAATTTGTATAGTTATAGTTAGATTTAAACGGTAACTAATATTATACCCGTTATTTTATTAACAAATAAATATAAAAGACATACAACAATATATGGTAATAGTAAATAAGTGATTTTTACTTTTTCATCTATTAAGAAACAAAAATAACACATTTTTTATTTTATTATATTCTTTTTGTTATTTACATGAAAAAACATTTATTTTAAATTAATAATTAGATAGTGGATCCATGATGATAACAAATAAGTTATCATATAGATTTCTTTATTTTCTCAAGTAATTTTATGTTTTTTCTATTTTTTATTAATTATTTTTTAAAATATTCTATAATTTTGCTTTTTCTATGTTATTTTCCTAATTTTTGGTTATTTTATTTTTCTATATTTCGGATTAATTTATTTTATTTCTAATTACTTGATAATTAATGTTAATTTTTTTAATTTATAAGTGTTTAATTTATAAGATTTTCATTTTAAGGTGTTTTCATTCTTTTTTTCCTTTTTTTAAGACGATTCCTTATTTTAATAATGACAAATGTCGCGATCTAAATTAATTGTGACATGTGTCACGATCTGGTGAGTTATAATTTGCCTACGGGTCGAGCTCACGTAAACGCGCTCATTTTTATATACTCACTGTGTTTTTTATTATAGGATTTTCTAGTTTTTCAGATATAATAAACAAACATATTAAAATATATTATTTTTTGTGATTTCTAATTTCCAACTATAAACCAATAATGTTTAGTTATTTTTCTTGAATTCTATAATTTATCATTAACAATTGTATATAGAAAAGTGAGAAAATCCATCTTTTAAAACCAAATATTTTCAACAAAAATCCTATATTAAAAACGGAGGGAATAATTGATTTAGTGTGAAATAAAATTGTTGGTTTGTAAAAACTATAAAACTCATCTTTTTCTCTGGTTGAGTTAAAAAAAAAGAAATTTAATAATAGTAAATAGAACAAAGAGGAGAGCACAATGAAATTTAGTGATTCTAGATATGTATATATAGATGTAGTGAACATTTTTCGTTTGATTACTTTTTTCCTTTTTTTGTTTTTCCTTTCTCTTTTTTCTTATTTTTTGTTTTGCTTTTTTTCCTAAACGTTACCTTTTTTCCTGAACGTTACATTTTTCATCTTTAAAATTATTAACATTTTTCATAAACATTAGTAACATTTTTCCATAAACATTAGTAACATTTTTCCTAATATTATTAATATTATTAACATTTTTTCCTAAACATTATTAACAGTATTAACATTTTTCCTAAACATTATTAACATTTTTCCTAAAAATTATTAACATTTTTCTTCTTTTTTTCCTCAACATTATTAACATTTTTCCTTTCTTTTTTTCTACTTTTAAAATTATATTTTTCTTAAACATTATTCTAACAATATTGAGTGTTTAATTTATAAGATTTCCATTTTTAAGGTGTTTTCATTCTTTTTTCCTATTTTTTAAGAAGATTCCTTATTTTAATAATGACAAATGTCGCAATCTAAATTAATTGTGACACGTGTCACGATCTGGTGAGTTATAATTAAACACGCTCACTTTTATATAATTAGATTAGGCTCTAAAACTAATAATTTATCAATTTTCTTATAAAATTTAAATGTAAGTGATCAAATTAGTTAAAAAACAATCAAAAATTAATTGAATTATGCAAAATTTTATAGAATTATAAAGCGCTATTCAGATCATTGAATTTACGCGACCAAAAACTTAATCGGGGCGAATGACCGAGTAACGAAACCGCAGATGAGTAATGGGCTACACAAAGGAGTTTTAGAAGAGGGAGTAAAATCTTGGATTAATAAGTAGTAATGAAAGTAACGAAAAATGAAAGTTATAAAAGCCCAATAAGATAGATTCAGGCCCAATATTTGTTGCGCTTTAATTTTTCAAAATTCGAAAAAAGTCTTCTTCTACCTACAAGCGGGCTTGAGATTAAAATTCACAAAAAATCATCGGATTCAATGGACGGAAATGCTTGATCGCGACTCGGTATTGTACGTTTCTCTGAGTTTCATAGTCTAATCGCATCAATTTCTCGCAAGGTTTCTGTTGTTAGCGTTTGTGTTCGTTGCTGTAGCTAAGATCTGAAAGTTTCTGAGATCTAAAACTTGAAAAATCGTCGATTCGCGAAAGAGAGTGAGCTGTACAGAAAGTATAGGAGAAGATGGCGATATTGTATGCTTTGGTGGCTCGTGTAACGGTGGTGCTATCGGAGTTTAGCGCGACTTCTACCAACGCGAGCTCGATCGCTAAGCAGATCCTGGAGAAGCTTCCCGGAAACGACGATGATAGCCACGTGTCGTATTCTCAGGACCGGTACGTATTTCACGTCAAGCGAACCGATGGACTTACCGTTCTTTGTATGTCCGATGAAACCGCAGGAAGTAAGAACACTTCATGGATTTAGCTCTTGTTTTTTTGGGTTTTGGATTTTCAATTTAGTGGGTTTAGTAGCTAAATCTATGCCCTTTTGTGCCTTTCTGGTAAAAAAATGTACTTTGGAATGAACAATAGGCTAGATTTTTTGTATGTTGATGGATCTTTATGTGTGTATGAATGAATTTGTGGGTCTCTTAATGCCTAAAGTTTATAGATTGTTAGTGGTAATGCTATTAGAAAGAACAGTGGTGATGTTATTATTGAAAGTATTGTTGGTGATGCTATGATTGTCATAAGTCTTGCTTGGTGTTTGTTATGTATCATCTTTAGTTCAAGCATGTTTGTGGGGTAAGATAATGTAGTATGTTACTGCACAGGGAACATTCCGTTTGCGTTTCTTGAAGATATTCATCAGAGATTTGTGAAAACATACAGCCGTGCGATTCATTCGGCTCAAGCTTACGCTATGAATGAAGAGTTTTCAAGAGTCGTGAGTAAGCAAATGGAGTACTACTCCAACGATCCGAATGCAGACAGGATGAGTAGAATCAAAGATGAGATGAGTCAGGTCAAGTTTCAAAACTATCTCTTTGATGAATCTTTTATCAATTTGTTTTCACTGTTATTAACTGTTTTTGTGTGGGTTTGTTTTGATTTTTACAGGTTAGAAACGTGATGATTGAGAATATCGATAAGGTATTGGGTAGAGGGGAACGGTTAGAGTTGCTAGTTGATAAAACCGCAAATATGCAAGGCAACACTATTCGTTTCAGAAAGCAAGCTCGCCGTTTCAGAAGCCAAATGTGGTGGAGAAATGTCAAGCTTGCGTAAGTTTCTTGCTCCGATATCATTACATGTTTTCTTATAGAATGACTCATGGTTTCATATGAACTATTGTTTTGAAAATATATTCTTATAATCTTTTTCTTGTTTATCTGCAGGATTGCTCTGATATGTATACTCTCACTGGTTATATACATCGCGATGGCCTTTGTTTGTCACGGGCCAAGTCTTCCTTCATGTTTCAAGTAAGACTTTCCCTTCTCGCCAATTCATCCTTTTGTAATCTTATATATGTATTGAGTAAAAATGTGTGATTATGTGTTGTTTAAAGTACCAGCTTCTGTATATTAGAGAATGGATCTTCATTCTAAAAAAATAATATTTCACTGTTAGTATTAACGTTTTGGGAGCTTTACAAGATTCAGGGCATGATGTTTTTAGTCCTCTCTATGCAAAGAAACTATAGAACAAAAAATAATAATGAAAAACCAACATATTCTTCATAAAATATCTTTGAAAACAGATTGACCCTGAAACTTCTCAACTTTAGATCTTAAAAACTCAAATCTCTTATCAAGACATGTTCTCTTCATGTCCAAAGATCCTAACTTCCCCGTTGTCTTCATCAACCTCTCACGAAACTCATTTATCTCTTCCTCCTTCTCTACAAGCTTCTTTAAACTCGCTTCCCTTTCTTGCTTCACAAGCAACAAATCTCCCTCGCACGCTTCTTTCTCCATAGCTACCGTATCGCGTCTTTGGATAAACCGAGTTGCTTCAACAACTTCGTCAAGAACGGACCGAAGCCAACCTACTCGGAACTTTGCTGTCTCTATGTCTTTAACCACCGCTAGAATCTCACTGGCTCGAGTTTCGGACAGCTGATTCAGAGGCGTTGACTTGAGCTCTATAACGATTTTGGCAAGTGTCTCGAGGTGGTATGTTCTTGTGTAGAGAGATTGTAGCCTTGAATTTGATGTGATGTCTCCGTGCTTGTCGAATATGCTTTGAAGAGTGGAGGAAAGACTAGCTTTGACTTTGTATTCTCCGACAGAGACAATGTCGGGCGAATCAGAGGTTTTGATGATCACAAGACACTTTTGCAATGGTGACAAAAGAAGCTCAGGGAAGAGTAAAACAGAGTCTTGGTTGTCATCGTTATAAACAGAGTATGCTCTGTTCCAATGAGGAACATGGTTTAAAGAGATCTCTGAACATAGACTCATCTTTGTTTAGACAGAAGGCTCTTTTACAAAGAAAGTCTTAGAAAAATGTGATGTTGTGTTCCTGTCCATCTCTCCCTATTTATAAAGACGTTTCTTTAAATCAATATTTTATTGGTTTTTGGAGTTTGCAGCGATAACGTTGACTTTGACTCGATAAGAATCATCACTATGATCGCGTTCTTGACTTTGTCAACGTTCTCTGTTTTAGGCTGAAAAAGATCTAAAACCAGAGGAGCGCAAAGAAAGATATAATTTTAAAATTATATGCAAGAAGAGAACAATTCATAGTCTTTATGAGAAATCATGAGTCAAAACGTATAATTCAGTAATGTATTTATTTATTTCTTTTAGTTAAAAAACATTCAGCACAAAGTCACCATCATCATCATCAATGTACATGCCAAGCTTCTTTTTTATCAAGGAGAAAAATCAGCCTCAAGGATTGAGAAGTTTGATCCCAAGCTTCTCTAGAGTGGCCTTAATGGTGTCACGGCTACAATCTTCAGCTTCGGCGATATTTGGACTGTTGAGTGGAATCACATCTTCCATTGGGTAGCTTCTGTTACCGTGTACCTTACGCAAGTCATTAGCTATACCTTTTAGTATAACTGTTTTGTGTATTCCTCCAAGCAATCCTTCGTAGTCTGTGTCGCCTGAGTCTCCCACGAAGACCACCATCTTCGATAAATCAATCCCCCATCGCACTAGTAAATACCTTCAAAACAGAGGGAAGATGTTGTTTCTATGTTTGCGTGTGTTCACAGAGAGCTTGAAAACGAATACAACACACAAGAAATAGAAAAACTTACCTAAGGGCTTGAGATCGTGAAGCAAGAACAGGAATTACATTTAACCTAGCTCCGTTTTGGCAGTAAACTACATTGCAACGTAGTGCTTGGATTCTCATCCGTTTCCTCAGCTCCTTCATTGGAGGAATCTACAGAGAGATTGAATGGATGAAGTTAAAAAATCAAAATCAATGTTTCAAAAAGAGTAAAACTAGTACTTACCGAATCGGGATCTTTCACTTTGAAGGATAAGCAATAGTTGGTTGAAGAAGACTCATCTTCAGACAGTATCTCTCCTTCTTTCAGCTTCTTCTTCTCTTCTACCGAACTTATCCAACTTATCAAAGTCTTCCTCAAGTTCTCTCCGCCCCAGCGGAACTCTATATGTGAATGGTAATCTGCATCGAGCGTATAAGGAAGCACGGTTTTATCATCGGAAGCAGAGGAAGTGAAGTAGAGTTCGCTTCCACTGTTGCAGATAACAGCATCAAACTGTTGTGGCTTGAAGCCTCCTGAAAGCAATGTGGTGTGAGTCTCAGATATTGTCATTGAGGTTGAGAGTATGAATCCTGTTGAACCGCCTTTGCCTCCAACATCAATTAATGTTTTGACTATTGTGAGTAGTTCAGAGGTTGCGCCGCAGTCAACAGAAATGACGAATAGATTTTTCCGTCTTTTCAAAGTTGGCATCTTGGAGTCAAGTTTCTCTGATGATGTCTTTTTTTGTGCCAAGGTTGAAACAGCTTTCTCTATGTAAGCTTTTCTTTCGGCCGCGTTGTCTTCGGCATCTAGGTTAGTATCTACACCAGTGTTACTTTCACCCTTTTCGCCATCCAAGGGAATCTTTAGATTCAAAGAGATGTCATGAATGTCTCTAAGGGAGTCACTGGGTGAATCAGAGTCTGAGTTTTCAAACTCAACTCTCTGCCATTTAGGATGTCTTTGTTTGCACGACGCTATTCGAGCCAGATATGTTTTGCAATGCTCGGGCCATGAAAACAAGTGGATATTTTTTAGGCCGTTTTTTCTGCATCTTTTCCAAAGTTTTGTGTCTAATACTAGTTTCAGGAGAGCATCAGCTATAGCTTGCTGGTCATGAGGGTCAACTAAGAGACCATTGTCAAGAACCTGCAAGTCAGGAGAAGAAATCAGCTATAGCTTGCTCTGCATTGATTGTGTGGTACTGTATAGTGCAAAATTTCTTTGAAATGTGGGAAGCAACAAACCTGATGAATATCAACAGGTCCTCCGTTCATTGTTGCAACAGTGGGTACGCCATGTGCTCCTGCCTGTTAGACACAATGCCTGCTAAGTAACAAGAAACCCTGAAAAAAAACAGAGCCCGGAAGAGAGAAACAAATGATACATACCTCTATTAGAGTCAATCCAAATGGCTCGATGAAAGCTGGATTTATAAATACTCCCTGATAAAAAAAGTTTGATATAAGATGGATAATCGATGCAAGGAACTTACATAGCTTATTCATAGAAGCAGCAGCAAAACACAGGTTAATATAATATGGAAACAGTTTTTTTTTTTTGTTAAAAAATATGGAAACAGTTATGGATCACTGAATGATAAATGCAGAATATTTATGAATTTCGTTTCCAAGAGATCCAAAAAATTATAAGACTGGGACTCACATGAGCTTACAAGAGACAAGTAAACATTGTGAGCATTACCTTTGTTCTTGCGGCTAAACGGTATATTTCAGGCACATCAGATTGGTTGTGATGCTTTGGCATTGCCACTTGACCATAGAGGTCGTACTTGTCGATTAGCTTCAGAATTGAGAGCAGCACCGAGGAATTCGTGTTGGACAACTCATCGATATCATTCCGGTTTCCCATTATCAATGTCTGCAATCAAAGAGAGAGAGCAAAAAGCGAATTAACTTCCCGAAAATTAGCTAAAGATCATGATTCTCAAAAGAACAATTGTAGAACGTACAAGGTTAGCAAGTTCCTGTAATTGACGGCATTCACCAAAGGCTTTCACTAGAGTAACCAAGTTCTTTTTAGGGTCTGGTCTAGCAAGTGCGAGTATCATCGGCTTGTGCGGGTTAGAGAAAAAACGCATAATCTGTCCAAGCAAAGACAGTAAATATACAGGTACCACTTCAGCAATCAGATAATATATAAAGATTTGATATAAGACAAACAATCAATATATGATTCAACTATATTCTAACCTCAGACCAAATTGGTGGATCAGGAGATTGTGGCTTTTCGTCGTCTCTCGCTCCTTCCCCATCTGCATCCACATCATGCGGTACAATGTGATGAAATTCCATTCCTGGAGGAATTACCTGAAATCACACGACAAGGCTACTCATGATCATGTAAAGGAGGCTTCTCATGATTATGTAAAGGAGGGTTGTTTAATTCCCAAAGGGGAACAGAGAGGACAGGGGTGAGATAAACTTACAACCATGCGAGGCATAAATCTACCAAGACAGCTCACACCCCTTTTCATCCTTGCTCTGAGTTTACGTTCCAAAACCGTATCAAAACCATCATAAAGGTGCCATTGCTCTTCAATCTCTTGCCTTGTACTAGTTATTATTATTTCAGAAGCATCAAGGCTCATCTCCTCTGCCTCTATTCGTCGCATTATTTTGTAGTTAGAATTGATCTCTTCTTTTGGCCTTCCTTGTTTCAGGAGCTGCTCAAGCTTATCACGACCAAGAGAATGCCCAGTAAAAACCATTGGTACATTCAGAGCCCCAGATAGAAGAGCAACAGAATCACCCGCATCTGCGTAGTGCCCGTGAATAGAAACAGGCCACACTTGTCCCCCTCCAATTTGCTCACAAAGAACCTTAGAGATCTGCATAATGTGGCTAAGTGCCCTATCAACAAATTCAGGGATGTGAGGCCAGAGGAGCTCTTTTGGTACATATTTATCTTTCGGACCAAAAGGTATACGAATTATATAAGCCCCGCTACTCTCTCCATGCTCTTGCTCTGCGCCGTCTATGTCTAACGGATTTAGCATCTCAGTCGGTTCAGAGTAGCTGCTATCCACATCTGGCGCAGTTACCTGTCTGGTCAACAAATCAACACGATATACTCCTGGCATTGAGCCTAAAGCCCTTGCAAGTTCCACAACATATTTCACCTGAACACAGAAGCCAATTGAAACAATAAATATATACTCGGATACAAACAAAATGCTTGCAGGAATAAGATTACCTGGCCACCAGTATCAGAATCCCGACCAAGCTCCATGTTTTCGCCACGTATCAAACCGTGAAGACTACAAAGACAAATTCTACTATTATTTACCACCAAATGTGAAACATGACTTAGTCATACCGTCCCACCACAAAACTTACTCTAGACTAACTATTCAAAACCAACCCTCCTACAAGCGGTATCATGTTGTTACCTTACTAAGACGATGTAAAGCTTCTTCTCTTTGTGTTGAGCAAACCAATTCTCAAACACATCAACAGAACTTATCCTAGGCATTCTCCCTTTGGTGTTGTTACCATCACTAAGAGTTGGAATCTCACCAGGCAAATCAGCCTTCTCGCCTTCATAGTTATCATCAGACATCTCAGCCGTGACTTCCTTCCTCGCTTTCTCGCGCGCAAGATTAAGCTTAGCCACACGCTTACCTTTCTTCTCTTCAGCCTAAAATCAAGAAAAAACCTAATCAGTACTTAATCAATCAAAATTAGCTAAACCGCTAATCAATGTACCTCTTTAGTCTGTCGAGCCAGATTCCAAATCCTCCAACATAGATTCTCTAGCCTCGTGTTACGTTCTTGTGGACTCCTCGTCGCTGCAGCCTTTTTGAATCGAAGAAATCTCGGAAACGTCAGAAAACGCAATAACCGCACAAAATCGGGAAATCGAAAGGTCAAGGGTGCATACCTGAGCCCAGGAACGGTGAAGATCGGTCTCGTCGAAGCCGGTGATGACTTCTTCGACGAAATAACGGCTTGGGTTGAAGTGGCCGCGCTCTCTTAACATAAGCGACGATTTTGAGTTTCCGATGCCTGGCTCGGCGGCGAGGATCGCCTCTAGGTAACTGTTTACCCAATCGTTTCCCACCATTCTCTGTTTCGCTCCCAATACACGAATCTCTCTGCGAAAGCTTCTCTTCTCAACGATTCGGAGAAGATGATCAGTTTCTAAAAGTAAACGAGAGAGAGAGAGAGAGAGAGAAAGGCAAAGAGCGCGAGAAGAAGCAATTTGTTATTTTGGTGATTAATGTCGTCGTCTCTACGATTTCTTTTTTATAATCTCAAAAAGGTTAAATTAATTAAAACTGAGAAGAGATTTTTATATAGTTACCGTTTGGAGTAAAATCTTTAAAAAGATTGTGAACATGAGATTTAATTGTTTATGCGAATATCCAATTTATTGATTATTATTAAAAATGTTTAAAGGGCACTATGTGTCAAGTTTCGTAACGTCTTAAGTAAAGTATTAAGTACTAGTGTCTTGGCCCGTTGCACGGGCTAATTATAATTGAATTATTATATAATAAACATAAGATTAATATATGTATTATGTCAAAATGAATATAAATTTATTTATAATTATCTATAAAATTTTGAAATTATAGTTTAAAAATATAAATTAGGAAATGATAACAATTTTTATTTAATGACAAACATTTGAGTCATTTAAAATTTGAATTTAATTCTAGTTTTTGTGGAATATAAATTTTTGAAATTTAAAATAAATCATGTCAACAAACATTGAATTCATAAATTATAACTTAAAGTTCATTAGGATATAGTAATTTTTTAATAAACAATAACTAAATGTTCATTACATTATACTAATGTTCAAGGGAAATTTGGTTGACTCAACCAAATCAACGTCATCGATTTGGCGTTATTTGTGAAATAGAAAAAATTTCAAGAGACATATTTTTTATATTTATAAAAATGATAAGAAAAATAATAGAAAGGTTGAATTTGTAACCGTAAATGAGGATAATTATATATGAAGATAGATAGGATTATATAAATTATTAGATTTTTAAAGAAATGATCGTGATGAGATATAATAGGGATTTAGAAAGAAATAGGAGAAATATTAGGGAAGTGGATGTAACTTTTTCTGCAATGGATATTAAAAGTAGTTTTGAAAATATTTATTGATAAAAATTTGTGTGGTTTACACGTGTATTTTGATTACGTGTCAAAAAATTAAGGTGGAAGTTACTTAAAATTTTACTTGTGACTTATTAAATAAGGATATACTCGAAGATTCTACTATATGGTTTTATATTTGAATATTCGTAAAGGTGTCTTATTAATAGAGTAATTTTGACCAATTTATTTATATATTTACTAGCTACATTCAGTGATCGGTTTACACTTGGCAAATTAAGAGAACATCATTAGCATAAAGAATCTTTTATTTTGTCCTTTTGTCAACAAGGCATTAGAATCTTATTATACGATCGAATATTATATTTTGAGGCATGTCTACATTTTTATGTTAATTGTTACTTACTATTTTATTCCACGACTAAGTGCCACATTATGTCACCCACGTAACATCCTCAAATATCAGAAACTTATAGAAACCTTATATTATTTTATAAGTATTTTGGCAATAAATTAAGAGAGAAAAATCAGGATGTGACTTTAGGTTAAATATAATTTCATTCAAAGTTAACACTTGGACAAGCAAGTTTAAGCCTTTCAAATGTTTATTAGGCCTAAAATTGAGTTAGCAAACATATGGGCCGGCCCAGTTATCCAACGAAAGTCCAAATAGCCTTTCTCGTAATCTGGTGTCTTGTGGGCTTAGCTTTGGTTTATATTCTAATTAGGGTAATTTATTGTGATTTAATAGAAGGTTAAGGAATCGTTATGAGATTATGACTTATGAGTGTGGTTGTAGATTATCAAGAAATATATGAAGAAGATACATAAAGAAAACAACAAGCATCTTGATTTGTAAAGACTGTGTGGAGAGAATCAGAAACTCACACAAAGCATGTGAAAGTGTTGAAAAATCACAAAACCATATAAAAAAAAAGACAAAGACAAGAAGTTATCTAACATCTCTTGTGGTTACTTTCTCATTGTCACATGTAATGTCTGAGTATTGACTCTTCTCTAGCTAAAGTTGAAGTGTTAATTAATTACTAATCTCAAAGGAAAGCGCGTGGGTCAATACTAATCACTCATTTATCTTTTCCCTTAATTTTTCAACTGCTCTCTAATTGCTGATATCAAGTTTGTTGAACAAAAAAGGTTAAAAAGTTGTTTAACATAAAAATTATTTACGGGGCGTAATTAGGTTAAAAGTAGCGACTGAATCATAGTAGTTTTTTTTTAATTTTTGTTTAATATCATTTGAAATTATTGAAGAAAAAGGGGCTACTCGGTAGCAGAAAATTTTGAATTATTTAGGTCTATTGGATTATTAAATTGCCGTTGTTGACCATCCTTCGAGTTTATTTACGAATACTAATCAAAAATATTAATATCAACTTAGAAATTACCAACACGGGATCGTCGCCATAAAAGAAAGATCACACAAAATACTAACACTTGAAAAGAAAAAAACAATAGTAAATCATGACACTCGTGACTTGCATATTTGAGTCTCTTAAAATAATTAATAGGATGATACTCCAACTAACGATCGTTATTTTTTGCCATTATATTAAATATGCTCTTGACAGCAAAAATTATAGAAAACCTTGAATGTCAAGCCATCTTGTGTGTTGTCCGTTCTTTAAAGAAAGAAAGTGAAAACACAAGATTTTAATATATCAATAATTAATCACAAGCCGGAGAAGAATGGCCACACATGACATGAGGTGTATTTTGAAGGACATTATGTTGATAAAATAGTCATTAATATTATATCATATGGTCCTTAATTAGTCCATATAATCATCTGCTTTTTTTAAAAGTCGGTTTTACCTCAGAAAATAACCTCTCATCACATACGTGTCCAAGTAACAGGAGTGCAAAAAATACGTGTGATTAGGGTGTGGAATATTTGAGAACGTACCTAAAAGACACTTTAAAACGAGTATAAAGTTGATTAAAAAAAATATTTGTTTGAAACACTCACGTTTCGAACACAAAGCAACTCTTATTTTCAAGTTTGTTTCAAATCCGACATGCAAGATACTCTTGATCACTTTCGTGATCGTATGAGTCATCGACTTACTAGATGAATGTTACCGTTATTGATTTATTAAAGTTTAACACAATTAAATACAAATTTCTATTAATCCTGAATGAGTAATTCTAAGAATCCATTAAAATTTCTACACGTTTTCGTTGGGGTCGACATGAATTTGATGAATATCTAATGTAATGCTTGGAATTAATTACCTACCAAGATTATGTGTTCCTTAAAAGTAAACATAAGTATCACGAAAATATATTTATTAATTATGGTACAAGCTGTCTTCTGTTAAAACATTGAAATAGCCGAAAATAATCAATAAAACTGTAATTCCCCTAATTTTTGAAGTTGCCTCCTCAAAATAAATTTGGTTTTCCACCTCACCTGAATGCTTAATATCGCTTTCACATTTTTTTTTCTTCTTCTAAAGATACACATTCTTGGCTCTACGTCTTATAAAAGTTGTGAATACTAAAATATAAAATATCCTCATATTTTCTACAAAATAACTTATAAAAGTTGTGAATACTAAAATAGAAAATATCTTCTATTTTCTAAAATAGAAAATAATAATACCCTCCGGCCTACAAAATAGAAAATATCTTCATATTTTTGGATTTAGGAATTTTACTAATCTAATAAAGACAATTAGTTGGTCAACCTCTTATGATGTCACAGTATTACGAGTTGAACAATCTATATGGAATTTAATCTACAAATAATAACAAAATGAAAAAAAGACTCAAGGGGTGTGTTGAAAAAAAGACTCAAGGGTGTGTTTGGGTGTGTTATGTAAAGATGTCTTTATAAAATTGTATTCTTTCGTTGTAAAAGTGTCTTTATAAAGTTGTATTCTTTCGTTTATTTACATAACCGTTTTACAAAAGTCATGTCTTTTAATCGTGACTTTTGATCATGTCTTTTGATTATTATAAATAGATATTTGTTGAGATTTCTTTGTTGAAATTTCGTAGGGGTGTGTTCCGTAAAGTTGTCTTTACAAACTCGTAAATATGTCTTTACAAATTTGTAAATGTGTCTTTACAAACTCGTAAATGTGTCTTTACAAACTCGTAAAGGTGTCTTTACAAATTTGTAAAAGTGTCTTTACAAACTCGTGTTGTTTCGTCGAAAAGGTGTCTTCCAAAATGTGTTTTTTTATTATTATATATATGTCGTATGACTACTTCCAAATCATTTTTTTTAAGTTTCTAAAATTTTAAAGACGAAAAAGAAAATCTTATGGTATGATCTTAAACCTCATTTAGTATATTTATTTCTCGTTTTTCATTATTGTTTGAAGATTATTATTTATCCCTTTTTTATTTTCTTTATTTCGATTTCTTGATTTATTACTTATCATTATTTTGTAGGTAGTGTGGTGTGTATTTTATTTGTAAGATTTAGTTTTGTGACTTTATAATTTAGTTTAAGAAATTTTAAGCTAATTTAATATTTATGGTATTTTTGTAACTACTTCCAAATCATTTTTTTAAGTTTCTAAAATTTTAAAGACGAAGAAGAAAACCTTATGATATGATCTTAAATCTCATTATATTTATTTTTCGTTTTTCACTATTGTTTGTAGATTATTATTTATTATTTTTTATTTTTCTTATTTCGATTTCTTGATTTATTACTTATCATTATTTTTTTGGGAGTGTGGTGTGTATTTTATTTGTAAGATTTAGTTTTGAGACTTTAGAATTTAGTTTAAGAAATATTAAGTTAATTTAATATTTATGGTATTTTGTAAAAAGAGTTTTTTCAACGAGTTCAAAGAAAAAAAAGAATGAATCATGTTAGTTTATTAGTGAAATAAAATTTGATTACAATTTATTAATTGTCCAAGTTTTAATGTGTGTTCGTTAAATGGTGGTCTAACTTAAGGTAATGAAAAATTAAAACATCTTATCTTAATTAATTCATAACTATTTTTCTTAATCAATTTAGACTAATAAAGTAAATTTATTTATACCTCTCTAACATATTAAAAAATTAATCAGATAAATTTTATCATAAAAAATTTAAAGTAAAATTTTAATAAATTTAACAAAACTTAATAATTTTGATAACAATTACCAAAAATACCATTAAAAATTATTTTCTATAGAGGTATTCACATATAGAGTATTAATATAAAAAGGTTTTATTTTAGTTTAAAATCTTAAAAATTAAACCTTAAATACTCAAAAGTAAATTTTACCTACTTCAAAATTAAATTTTAAACGCTAAATAGTTAAACCAAATGAAAAAATGACCGTCGTCTTGTTTGTTTTGTTGAAAACAGAGATTTTTGATATCTTACTAACGCAATTTGATAAAAAGATTTATAATATGAGTAAGTGTCGAGTATTCTTAACATATTTATTTGTAGTAAAGAAAAATGATGTAGGATTTTAATTTGTTTTTAAAATTGTGACAACATTTTTGAAGTTAAAAATATTGTTACGAGGTTTGTAAGTTTGTGATTGAGTTTTATTTAAATCTAATTGCAAGTTTTACACTTTTAAAATAACGGATGTATATAGAATATTGAAATTATAATGATTATGGATTACCTAATATACATGAATAAATATACTAATTAGTTTAGATTTATGAATTTTAAAAAAATATTTTACGTATTCTAAATCCATGCGATATCGAAATCGCGATATCAAGACGCAGACCTACCTAGTAAATATAAAAACAAAAGAGATATATATCACGTAGTTTAACAAATCAATCAAATATGATAACGTGTATATCCCCATCTTCATTTCCACTATTTTCACCCTTTCTCCATTTGTTATGTAAACGAATATGATAAACTATGTAGTAAATAATAAATTGTTATCGAGATCCATAATCTTGTCACTAATCTTCTCTCGTCGTGTGCTTATGTAAAATTTTGTCTCTAATCATGCTTTCAAACATTTAATTTATGATTTTACCGTTTCTTCTCTTTTTTGGGTCAAAACCGTGTCTTCTCTTTGTGTCCACAAAGTTAATAAAGACTATTCCTTCGTTTTGTCAATTTGATTTACTATTCCATGTACCGACCGGTTAGTCAAGTAGTTAAGTTAAAGCAACCTGCAACAAGAAGACAACAATCACATAAATTACAGTTACGACAAAATTAAAATAATAAGCAAATCAAAATCGAAACATATGGAATTTATACGACGAACAATGCTTACCTCGAAAACTAACGGAATGCTTAACAGACGAAACGACGGATAACGGCAGATGAACACGGTCAACGGTTAAATGCAACACAGTTGACTAATCACGTATAAAGAAAAATCTGACAAACAACTACAAATATTACAAAATCGTATTCACATATAATTTTACCAGATTTGATTTTCGATTTTATGCGTAACAGTAAAAACAATACTATATATAGTCTATACAATGCATATCTAACAAGTATCTTCTTCACCAAACAACAACAATAAAAACATTATATGATGGTGTGTGTTTTCTTTTCTTTAAATCTTCGTTTACACAAAACTCAATCTCAAGGTTTTGATTCTCTTCCAAAATCTGAGATCAGATCAATTATGATTCGAGAATCTGCTTGGACGAGGCTGATACGAAGCTCGTCTTTTAAGATGATGCGAAGAAGGACGAATCAGCGTCGTCAACGATCTCCTCACCCACTCTCCTTCGACGCCGCCGATTCTCACCAGCGAATTAGTCATCGCCGATCTACGCATATTCAAACCGTTGCTCGGATACGAAGAAGCCGTGCCTTGTCCGTGCGGATTCGCAACGTTCTTATGAAGACTGCATCGAAACGAACCGGGATGCGTCGTCGGTGAACACATACACCTCCTTGAGATCTTGTGGCTGCTCGTTGGTTGCTGCTGCTGATGCTGTTTCTTAGAAATTGAGATGGATCTGCTTGTAGGAGATGTAGATCTGTTATCGAAAGAGTAACGAATCGATTGAGACATTGGCTGTGCCGTGAGTAGATTCACACGCGTCGGTGACGCAGATCGGTGATTACTGTGATTCTCGTGGTGGTTTCCGAAGAAAGAAGAAGACGGTGAAGAGAAGCTAGAGCTCGTAGACGAAGCGAACGCTGTTAAAGAAGAAGAAGAAGACGGAATAGCTTTGGAGTAAGCGCCGCAAAACGGACTAGACGGAGATTGGGAATAGAACACAGAGCCGCTTGACTTATTTGTACGAGACGACGTGGTCACCATTATATTTGCTTACAAGAAGAAAATTTGAATCAGTCTCGAGGAAGAAGATGAAGAAGATGAAGAAGAAAGAGACTTTTGATTTTTGAGTTTTTTTTTAGAAGGTCTTGGAGGAAGGTTGATTCGGCAAACCTAGATAGTTTCTTGAACTAAATTTATAGGAAGAGATGTTCGATGGCATGAAGTGTAAATAGTTTACAAGATTTTGACCTTTTTGAAATTGGGTTATTAAACTTGGTTAAGCAAATAAATATCGGGATTATTTCATTTTTTTATATTATTATTATTAGTCGTTCCGGAAAAAGAATCGGGTTCTGATCCAACGGCTGAGAGGACGACTTATATATCAATGCTTTCTGTGGGCAGTTAAAGATATAGCCACGTGTGATGTGACGGAAATGTCATTAGCCGCTGTTTTTGCTAATAAGATCCTAGATTTACAATTCCAGTGGGTTTTTTCTTTTTTGTCGTCTTAATTACATGTAATAATCACAATTAAAATCATATAAATTATTTCAACAGCTTTTCAACCTTAAACCTACCGGTGTTTTAACCAAACTCTTGTAGCGACTTTAAAGCAAGGGTCTGAAACTAATAACGAATCTATAATTATTTTGAACTGGTTTCATTGGAGAAAATCTGTGCAAATGTGTTTCATCACATATGTGTCAAACACAATAGTTTAGTGTGTTCCAAATAAGATTTGCCGTGGACAGTAAGACGTATAGTCTTTCTTAAGAGTTTAAAACGTGTTAAAGTCCTCTTCATATAGATTCATGCCCTGTATTATATCATGTAATATAAAATATATATGTTGGCATAATGTTAAGCAGTAGAATCTTATATTATTGCCGACTTTGATGATTATTTTAATAGAAGCAAATTTAGAGCACCATTATTAAGAACATGATGCTTATTACTCTGGAATATTTCGATACCGTTTTTTTAAAAAAGTCGAGGTTGTACTAATATCCCATATTATAATATCTTGATTTCAATGGTTATGATATTATGCTGATTTGCAAAATTTTCTTCGTCTCCGTTTCTACATCTTCTTTTTTTTTTTTTAGCAACTCTACATCTCCTTTAAAAGTTGCTATATTATCATAAAAGAGACATGTGAAGATTTTCGTATAAAGAAACTTTAAGTCTTAACCTTTTTCTAATATAGCTTCATGTATGAGAAACAAAGTTAGGCCAATGGCTTCTACTAATATTGCTAACAAGGAAACAAAGCAAAACAAAAGGCGTATCCTAGTTCCACGATTTCATCAATTTTACTCATACAAGTATGAACAAACCATCACAAGATCGATCTCTTGATGCTTTGTACTGCAAAAGCAACCAAAACAACCTGAATGTGTATGTAATACTATTCGTTATCTCAATGATCCAAAGCATTCTGGTGGCCAAACCTAAAGAATCAATCAGGAATTTACTAATCACCACACTATTTCCAAAACAAAACCAGAGCTAGAAAAGAAGCTGGACTTGCCGGACAATAAAGACTTACCCGAAGAAGAGCTTTTCCTTCAATGAGATTGTAAGGCACAGGTCCGAAATGTCGTGAATCAGTTGAAGCATACAAGTTATCTCCTTGAATCCAAACATGACCTTTTGGTACCTAAATATTTAAAGAAATCAACACTTCAAAAGTCATAAACCGTCCTAAATCAGACAAAACTCCATCATGTATTCATGAATGCTAAGGTGTATAAGACAGGGAAGACTATAAATGCTACAACTACAATGAAATCGACTTAAAACCGAACGAAACCTATAGCTAGCAATGCTTCACCTACTAATACAATCCCCCAAACATAGAAATCATAAGCCATAGAAACGTTCAAATTCAATCTCACTTTCACCTTCACTACTAAATGCTATATAACTACTCTGAAATCGACTTAAGAGTTAAGACCAAAACCAAATAACATTGAGTCACTTTCGAGACCATCAATGCTCAACAATCATACACTGATAAACACTATACACAATCTATACAAAAAAAATTCAGTTTTTTGTTGTTGTTAAAGGTTGAATTTTTAATGGTAATTTTGGGTGAATGTTCTTACCACAACGGTGACTGAGCTATCACCGACCAATGGGTCAGCAGAGAAAGAGAGTGTATCTCCTTCTAAACCCAAGATCCGTTTCGTCACCATCCTTTTCGGATCTCTCGGAGATCTAACCAATACGACGTCGCCGAGGCCAATGTTACCGAACCGGTGGGATAAATGTTCAGCCAAAATAACATCGCCGGTGAGATTAAGAGTCGGAAGCATGCTTGGACCTTGAACCTAAAACCACCCCACAATACAAAGGAATCAGATTTCTCTGTAGAAGATGAAGAGAGAGAGAGAGATTTGATTACAGACGTGAGTAGATGAGATTATGTAACGATCCGTGACGTGAAGGAGACAGAGAAACTTGGCGACGATTGATACTTGTTCGAATGCTTCCTTCGCTGTTCCACGCCATTGCTTTAGATAACTCAGCACTCTCATGTCTCTCTCTCTCTCTCTCTGGATTGCGAGGAGAAGGGTTTTGGGTTAAGGAGGCAAGTTAGAACTATTAGAAAAAAACATTAGGGCTTAAACCGTTAAAGTTTAATAGTTTAGGGGTCAATATTGTAATTTATAGTAACTTTATAACGACGCGTAAAGTTTTGTTCAGAGCTTTATATAAACCCACGAGTGTCGAGAGTTCTCGTTCTCTTGTAGACGAAGAAGGAGGGAAAGCAGAGTGGCTATGAGAGGAAGTTTACTGTGACGATCTCTAAGTTACGACGCTTTCGTGTTAGGTATGGCTTCTACGAATTGCTTTCTTCTTCTTCTTCTTTACGCTTGCTTTCGCGACTCCTCGATTTTCTAGGGTTTTAGTTTAGTATCTTCGAATGCTTCTTGAATTGACTGTCGCAAGTAGATCTATGTCTTTTTGATTTCGCGTTTGTGACCTAATTCGTGTGTTGTTCTTCCTCATAATCAATCAAGAGTTATCAGTCTCTGATTAGGGTTTAGGTTTCGAGTTCGTCTCTGATTTGGGGTTTTTTTTAGTTGTTTCTATCTCTCAGGATGGGATATACGGTCAATGTAACGGAGGATTCTGATGAAATGAAGATAAAGATAAAGAGATTGTATTCTGAAACATACAACTTACGTGTACGCAAAAATGTAAGATGTTAAGGATCTGTGTTTCTTTCTTTAGCATATGTGTTTCTTAATGGAATCATATTTTTTTTTGTCCTGCACCTATTAGATCTCCATCATTACACTGAAGGAGGTAATAGGTTTAAAATCTGGGGTTGTGTCAGGACTACAACACTTGCTATTCCGTGGAAGGGTTTTGGAAGATGATCGATTCTTATCAGATTATCGTATCCTCCTGCCTTTTCTTCTCTTGCTCTTTGTGTGTTTTTCCTTTTTCGAGATAAACATGTTTCTTTAAAAGTGTAAATCTAAGATGTTGAAGAAGGCCATACTCTGTATTTGGTTGTCAGAACATCGATTCCACTGCGTGCAAGTAGCAATGCAGGTCTACATGCTTTTCAAAACTTTCTATATCTACTCTTGTTAAAATAGTTTTACTATTGGTGTATGCTTGTGAGATGTACTATTTCTCTAAGTGGGTAGAATCTTGTTTTTTTCTTTCTTTTTTCAGCGCCAGGTCCTATTCTGAGTCGTGTGCATGGGCATAGATATCGTTTGCAGCCTAGCCGCAATTCGAATCCTCGCTCAGTGAGTACTATTTCTTTCTTTGTGTCTTACGTATATGTTTGGTAGAATTTTTCAGCTCTTTTAAGATCACTCTTATCTTACCACTGAGTAGCGATATGATACTTTGTATGCTGCGTTTTTGCTCATAACAGTTCTGTATTTTTTGTCACTACAGGCGTTTCCGGTTGCTTTTGAACTCATGTCCCGAGTATGGCGGGAGCGTCTGAGACGTGAGCTTTGAGGCCCATTATTGGGAATGATTTCAAGATATCTCCTTTCTTGAAATAAATCTTGAGCTTCTGTGACATTTAGTATTGTGAAATTTCTAGATAACGATGCTAGCAATTCGCAACCTTCTGGAGTTTCAATGGGAGATGGGCAAGATGCAGAAAGAGATCGGTGTATTTTGTCTATTGTTCGACGGAGAAGAAGACAATTGTTGATTGGTGAAATAACTGAATGCTTACATGTATGTTCTTTGGTGTATTCTTTTTGCTGTTTTCCCGTTACTTATTTTCTAATAATTAATGTCATTAATGTTTGTTTATGTGTTTTGGATGTCTCTTTTCTCTCTCTTGCAGAATATCTCAATGCTGCTTGTGGATGGTGTAAACCATACAGATCCATCATCTTTAAGGATGCCACAAGGGAGAGCAGTTGAATCAGATATGCTATTGCAGAATTTTGGAAATTCACTTGTTGAGCTAGGCCGTGGCCTCTCAAGGTTTAGCATGGGAGAAAGAAGTGTGAGTATATCTTTTGCTTGCTGTTAGATTTTATTGCACATCCTGAGTTATCGTTGTTATGACGAAACATGTTTTGTTTTTATCTCAGGTATTTGCTGTAGCTATTCGAGTACCGGTGTGGTTCTGTCTCTGTCTTCAGTACAAAGTTGATATTTCATTTCTCGACAATAATTTAACCATTTGTTTTTGCATCATGTAGCCAAGTGAGCCTAGGCTGCAAACAACACGAAATCTACCGCTTGCTGCTGCTGCTGCCGCTGCCCCAACAAATGTCTATATACGAATGCACATACATGTCCAGTTTTATTGGCCATCACCGATTCATCAACTAACCACAGATGTGAGCGATGGAATCTCTGACCATATTGACAAATGTTGACATGAGTATGGAGTATTATATATTTAGCTGTATTGATTTGTGTGTATGTGTGTTGGTATTAATGTGCAGGATTCAGATTCAGAAGCTGAGATGGTAAACACAGTTTCTAATTCAGACATATATATAACAAAACAAAGAGATGGTTGGGTTTTTTTTGTCGATGAGAAACTGTTTATTGGATGTAATGAAGGAGAACGAGTGAAGAAACTGGTGGTGTCAAAGAGGCAATTAGAGAGCTGCATAGGAGAAGAAACTTTTATACTTACACTTGAAAAATATTGTTTTTGTTTTGCATTACAATAGAGAGAGAACACATTAATTCTGTTCTTCTGTTCATAATATAGTAACAGCTAGCGACACGTTCCTTTATTTTTGGTTTTTTCTTAGGAAATGATTCAGCCGATAAAGTAATTAAAATCAATAAACACTATCCTTACTCAACATGTAGATAATGAAAATGTAGGATTTTAAGAGCTATTAATTAAGGGAATTAAATAACAAGAAAGGGAAAGAAATATTACCAAATCAAAGCCTTTATAAAAACGAGGACTGGGCCCAAGCCCACGTTTCGCCCACGGTTTTTTTTAAACTCATTTCTAAATTATTATTATTATTACTAGGTAGGTACTCGTGCGGTATCGCACGGGAACTGATATCGCATGGAGCTAGAATACGTAAAATATTTTTTTAAAATTCATAAATCTAAACTAATTAGTATATTTATTCATATATATTAGATAATCCATAATCATTATAATTTCAATATTCTATATACATCAGTTATTTTAAAAGTGTAAAACTTGCAATTAAATTTAAATAAAATTCAATCACAAACTTACAAACCTCGTAACAATATTTTTAACTTCAAAAATGTTGTAACAATTTTAAAAACAAATTAAAATCCTACATCATTTTTCTTTACTACAAATAAATATGTTAAGAATACTCGACACTTACTCATATTATAAATCGTTTTATCAAATTGCGTTAGTAAGATATCAAAAATCTCTGTTTTTAACAAAACAAACAAGACGACGGTCATTTTTCATTTGGTTTAACTATTTAGCGTTTAAAATTTAATTTTGAAGTAGGTAAGATTTACTTTTGAGGATTTAGGGTTTAATTTTTAAGATTTTAAACTAAAATAAAACATTTTTATATTAATACTCTATATGTGAATACATCTATCTATTATTTTTAATGGTATTTTTGGTAATTGTCATCAAAATTATTAAGTTTTGTTAAATTTATTGGAATTTTACTTTAAATTTTTTACGATAAAATTTATCTGATTAATTTTTTAATATGTTAGAGAGGTATAAATAAATTTAGTTTATTAGTCTAAATTGATTAAGAAAAATAGTTATGAATTGATTAAGATAAAATGTTTTAATTTTTCATTACCTTAAGTTAGACCACCATTTAACGGAACACACATTAAAAGTTGGACAATTAATAAATTGTAATCAAATTTTATTTCACTAATAAACTAACGTGATTCATTCTTTTTTTCTTTGAACACTGTTGAAAAAACTCTTTTTACAAAATACCATAAATATTAAATTAACTTAATATTTCTTAAACTAAATTCTAAAGTCTCAAAACTAAATCTTACAAATAAAATACACACCACACTCCCAAAAAAATAATGATAAGTAATAAATCAAGAAATCGAAATAAGGAAAAGAAAAAAGGATAAATAATAATCTACAAACAATAGTGAAAAACGAAAAATAAATATACAAAATGAGGTTTAAGATCATATCATAAGGTTTAAGATCATATCATAAGGTTTTCTTTTTCGTCTTCAAAATTTTAGAAACTTTAAAAAAATGATTTGGAAGTAGTTACAAAAATACCATAAATATTAAATTAGCTTAATATTTCTTAAACTAAATTCTAAAGTCACAAAACTAAATCTTACAAATAAAATACACACCACACTACCAAAAAAATAATGATAAGTAATAAATCAAGAGATCGAAATAAAGAAAATAAAAAAGGGATAAATAATAATCTCCAAACAATAATGAAAAACGAGAAATAAATATAATAAATGAGGTTTAAGATCATACCATAAGGTTTTCTTCTTCGTCTTTAAAATTTTAGAAACTTAAAAAAAATGATTTGGAAGTATTGATACGACATATATATAATAATCAAAAGACACCTTTTGGAAGACACCTTTTCGACGAAACAACACGAGTTTGTAAAGACACTTTTACGAGTTTGTAAAGACACATTTACGAGTTTGTAAAGACACATTTACGAGTTTGTAAAGACACATTTACGAATTTGTAAAAACATATTTACGAGTTTGTAAAGACAACTTTACGGAACACACCTCTACGAAATTTCAACAAAGAAATCTCAACAAATCTCTATTTATAATAATCAAAAGACATGATCAAAAGTCACGATTAAAAGACATGACTTTTGTAAAACGGTTATGTAAATAAACGAAAGAATACAACTTTATAAAGACACTTTTAGAGCGAAAGAATACAATTTTATAAAGACACATTTACATAACACACTCCAACACACCCTCGAGTCTTTTTTTTCATTTTATTATTATTAGTAGATTTGTTCTATTTATTTTCTCACACATTCGTTCTGTTTCTCTCACTTTCTTTTACAATATTCTGTTTTACAAATTCCCCTGAAAGAAAGATTCAAGATCTCAGAGATGTACAATGAATGTATCTCACCTTCTTCTTCCGCTAGATCAACAAGAGTAGTATCTGTTCACAAAATGAGATCTCCGATGTGTTGTTTAGGAGCCAACAACGCAGTGGTCGAGCCAGAGGCTATGATGATCCCAAACAGATCTTCGCAGAGATCTCCTTACGATTGGTTTAAATCTACGGCTCATGAGCTTGATATCATAGATCGTTGCCGTCGCATGAAGACACGTGTCAAGGTTACGTGTCGCAACAACGATTGCGCTTATAATTGCTGCTCTCATCAACAACATCATAGCCACCAGAGACATCAGAGCTATCCTGGAGATTTCAGTTACGATGCGTTGAGCTACGCTCTCAATTTCGAGGACGATGTGAAAGCGGACGACGACGATTCTTTACCGAGTTTTACGGCGAGGTTACCTGCTTCTCCGGTGACGAAATCTAGATCTGCGACTGTTGATTTGATTTCCTTCTGAAACGGTTTTATTAATTACTAGTCCTTTCGTTTTATTTGGTAATTGAGAAACGGCGTACAATAATGACGTCATTTTTTATATGTAAATGTTTTCGCGTATTGATTGATATATATATATTTACGTGTATAATTGTGATCGTGTGCAGAGAAAATAAACGTTTGCTAATATATATTTCTCTTTAATTAAATATAAAATTTTGTGTGTGCACTATGGTAGTATGGTATCGTAATATAGACAATGGTCAAAACTAAATTGAATAAGAACAAGAAACAAGTTGGATATATATATATATATATAGACTGATGATAAAAGATAAGATTGTATGAAAGTGTGGGGATGAAAGCAAAAACGCTTTTATAAACATTGTTTTGATGTTTGGGGTTGTTATGGTATGTGTAGCGATACTAATACACCCACTTGCCACCACTCGACATGTCTTTTTTCTCTTTTGATGTCCTCTAATCTTTTCTTCTTTCCATGAAGTCATAACAACAAAAAGTAATAAGATACCATCCTTGTTGAATTTATCAATCAACCAGATGGTCCAAAAAGATAGTTATAAAATTGGTGATTAAATATAGAAATTCAATTTGATTAATATATATAGGTCGTGACTCAACTTACACATAATAAAATGTTAGTATTGGGGGAAAAGTATATGTATTGTTGTTGGCGAAAAGCTCTCACACACATATTATATTTATATGTATAAGTTTTATATCAAAATACTAGATGAAACTATTCTATGTATCAAAACATTATCCTATGATATGTGTTATGTGTATATTATATGCTCCGTTTTAAAGTGTGTGTAGTCGTGTAGAATAACAGAAAGTAGATACTAGATAGAATGTTGAACTTCATTGTCCTCCTCTCTGTTTTTATTCTCTACCCTTTTAGCACTTTATCTCTTGTATCAGTTCACTTCTTTTAAAATAAAAAAATTGTGTCACTTTCAGAATAGCGAATCTTTCATTTATTCAGCATTATAATTTTTTTCAAAAAAAAGAAAGAAAATTTATTATCTATAAGGACAAAAGGAAAAAGAAGAAGAAGAAGCAATTTATTCGTTACATAACAGATAACAAACAGCTGTTTTTTATGATTGGCCAGCTAACTATTAGTAACGGTCCTCTCTTATTTACTGTCACATAAATAGTCGGCAATGACCAATAAGAATCCTCCACAACGGTCAAAATGCCACGTCATTTAATGAAGAACCAAGAGACTACGAGAGGCCCAATAAGAGGACAATGAAGAAACCCAATAGGCTTGAGTCATAGAAAGCCCAAATTGAAAAAATTATAAAAACTATAAAACGGCACGGAGTTTGCCGGCGACCTTTGCAGCTCCAGATGTCATAAACGACAAGGAGTTTGGTCGTATTATGTTTGTTACTAGGGTTAACAAAAATCTACATACAAACTAGTTCCAGTAATTGCCTATACTTTACGGTCTATATTTACCACAAATGTTAAAATAAATATTTATATATATCCATGTCATTCACAAGATATGATGATGGTGATGTCATAAATTCCATCTTAAACCCTCATTTTACAAACCATGCACGTAATTAATGTCACAAAAGCTACTGTCTAAGTTGATTCTTGTGAAAGAGATTTTGTCTTGGTGTGTCTCCAACTTTCTATCAAAGGCTATTGGATCTCTCCATGCACATCTTAAAACTTACTTCAACAACACTCTCTTCCTCTATTTTTCACCTGTATTGCTTCATAAAAAAACAACACTCCAAAAACTCAATAATGTTTCTTGTAAAATGTAAGAGCATGATTATTGATGTTTCTTAGTGAAAAATAAAGAGTGCTTAGGATTAAAAATAAATACATTTAATTGAATTAACTTAAGTATCGATGCTTATATAAGGAACTTTCTTTCTCCTTAGCACCGGACACGTGTCGACAAGGAAAAAAGCAAGGAAAAAAAAATATGAGTTTTTTTTTTCTTCGTTTGTTTCCGTTTCAAATTATTAGTTTTCTATTTAAAATGTTTATTTGTATTATTTATTTTCATTTTCTAATAATGAATAAGTTTTCAAATATGTTTTTAAATTTTAGTTTTTAATTTTTTAATATTAAATTTTATTTTTAAGCATCCCTAACTAAATAACACCAATAATCGTCACCAAAAAAACTAAGGAACTAAAATTTCTTAAACTAAAAATTAATTACAATTAAATACAAAAAATCAATTAAGCACCTTACTAAGCATCAACCAATAAAGATGCTCTAACAAAACATAAAAAAGCTATATATATATATAACTATGCACACATGTTGGTACAAAAAAGTACCTTCTACGTTTGTTTTTCGAGACAGTGGAAGAAGATGGATTGCTATGCCAATTTCTTTTTCTTTGGTTAATAAACCAATTGTTTATTTGTTTTAGCTGCAAACCAGTCTCTTGCACCAACCTAGCCTTATCTTCCTCCTGCCAAAAAAAGTTATATATTATCATTTATTCTAATCTTATACAATTTTGACAAGGCTAAATGATAGATGTAGCCCAAGCTTTGTGTAACAAAACAAGAAATTAAGACACACGAAGAAACATAAGGAGATTTGTAAGAGAGAGAGAGAACTAACAGTAGGATAAGGCCACTTAGAATGAGACTGCCACCAAGATTTGAGAACAGAGGTTGTGTCTCCTGGTAACTTACCAGCTCTTCTCTTCCTTAGTATCTCTTCTCTTATGTCTACTATCTTCTCCTTGTATCCTTGTTTGAGTTCATGTTTAAGTTCATGCCTGACTCTTTCCATCAAAGATCTTTCACTCTCTGTAGGAACAAGAGGACCAAAACCTAAACCATCTAAGCTTCCATCAAACAAATGAGAATTATGATCACTCTCTACTAATTCCTCATCTTCATCTTCAGACATTGTTGCACCTGTTCCTTCACCAGGAGACACTCCTGCATATATAACTCAAAGTGTAAATATCACACAAGTAGTATACTTACTTACCATAATTGGTAATTATAGCTAGTTAATATATAATCATAATTAGTAGTAATGTCAAAAACAATTAATATGTACAAGAAAGGAGAATAGTCCAAATTAAAAACTAACCAGTGAAGCTTTGAAGAGACTGTTCAATTTCCCAACAAGCCATAACAGCTTCCATTGCATGAACACGAACATGCTGTTGCAACTGTTCTTTAAATGAACACAGCAACAGTACATAATGCGTCTGTTTATACACACAAACGTTGAAACTCTTTTATTCAGACAAATACATATATATATATACTAGGATTTAACCCGTGGTGTACCACGGGATTATGTTTTTTATAAATAATTTTATATATATACAGTTAATTTAGAAGTTTGTAATATTTTTTCTGATTTTGTAAAATAAATAAAAATATTCAGAATTTCTAAAGAGTATTTTGTTCTTTTATTGTTTATGCAAATAAATATAGAGAAATTCACAAAACTACATCCTTTCAATCATTCCTTCACAAAACTACACCTAATTCAATATTTTCACAAATTTACACCCTTTCAAAATTTTAAAAGCTTGATTTACCCTTTTCAAAATTACCAAAATTAAAATATTTTCATTTGTGTTCGCTAATTAGTGTTTAAAAATAGTATTAAGGGGTATGATTGTGTGGATAGAGTTTATTTGAATTTAATTTTGAGTGTTTAGGTGTAGTTTTGTGAAATATTTTTGAAATGGTGTAGTTTTGTGAAATGTAATTCAAATGGTGTAGTTTTGTGATTCTCCCATAAATATATAATGAGAATTATATTTTATATAGCAAAATCTTAATATAATTTGTAAGTGTTTATTCCAAACTATTATAAACTATAAAAATTAGGGATGGACAAAACTTCCGGATCCGAAATACCGAACCCAAACCAAACCGAAATCCCCAAATCAATACCGATTCTAAAAACAAATAACTCGAATTTATAGGGAAATTTACTACCATAATACCCGAAATTGAATTTGAACCGAACTCAATTTTGTAGAACTAAACTAAACTACTCTAACTACCCAAAAATTATTTAAAATAATAATAGTTATAATTATATTTGAAGTACATAATTGGAACCAAACCGAAATTAAAGAACTGAAACCGTTCCAAAAATAAATAACCTGAACGAATTGAGAAAATTACTACATGAAAACCCGAAGCCAAAACAAATTTCTAGATTTGAACCCGAATTACCCGAAATTTGTTTATGATAAAGTTTAATCATTATTTTCAAACTTCTTGTCATTTATCTAGAATTTTTCTAGAAACTGAACCCGTTAATAAATAATTGTTATGCAAGTGTTAATTGATTTAAACAAACTTTATCTATGTTCAATATAGATGTTTATTAACATCTAAAATATTAATATAAATAGAAAATTATAATATGGACAATGATTATATATAAAAACTAAACTATATACTTTTTAAAAAATATATATATATTCTGAAATTTTTTATAGACCTCCGTAAGAAAAATAAAAAAATTATATCAAAAATATCATAAATATGAAATTAGTGGTTGATTTTATGTTAAAATCGGTTTTATTGTTTTTGTTGATATTTAAGTCAATTTTAAAAAAGTATATATATAGAATGAGATATGTTTGTGTGTAAGTTTCTTATAACTTTTTAAGTGAGTTTAAAACCAATGACATAGTATGTAGTTAAGTTAGTTTTTTGGAAAAGTTCAAAAAAGTACTTCAAAAATAATAATATATATATGTTTATTATATATTTCGTATAGCAAAAATTTAATATAATTTATAAGTTGATTAGACCAATAATTTATTATTTATTATATTTAGGATTCGAAAATACCCGAATTCAAAATACAAACCGAATCAAAATACACAAATCATATTATGCGATTTACCCAAATTTATTTAAAATTATAATTATTTTGATTATATATATATAAATAATTGTTGTAAACATATTCTAAATATGTAATATAAGATTTAAATTTTAGTAGAATTGCAATTTCTTCTTTTTTGTTTATAATCGAACCGAAATCAAACTCGTTAACAAACTATTTTGTTTTTTATTGTTTGATATTTTTAACAAAAAAAATTTCAAATCGTTTTTAAATTCTTAATAATATTAATTAAACCTGTTTGTTTTGATTTAAATAAAATTTTAATGGTAGTTTTCATAAAAAAACTATGTAATAATGTATTTATGTGAATTACATATGTTTATTTTGTTTTTCAAATATTTTTTACATAATTTCTTTAATATTTTTTATTTATTTTTGGAGAGAATTATAATATTTCCTTATTTGATTTTTCGTAATTAAATGTTCAAAAATATTTCCTTTTATGCCCAATGGCATAATGTGTAATTTAGTGTGATTTTTTGGAAAATTTCAAATTAGTACTTCAAAAATACTAATATAGATATATATCCAAAGTTCCAAATCACACTTTAGTAAATAAATTAATTAAGAAGTTTTGAGAAATTTTTCTAGGGTTGATAACTTAATATTATATGAAATCTATACAGTACAAGACGACCCAGTATTTGTCCTGTGACTAAATTATAATTTAAAATCAATGTATTGTACTTCATTAGAGCAAGTCCAATAGAGCAAGTCAAATGATATTTCTTAAAAACATATATTAACTAAATAACCCTTCCAGTGTCAAATTTAAATTAAAATCTAATCTTAGAGCGACAAGTCAAGTACAAAATCTACGACAAAGTTACCGTTTTTCTTCTTTAAATTATTTAATTAAATATAAAATTAATAATTAACCTAGCAAACCCTTTTCAAAACCAAACCAATTATGTGAAAGGAATAAAATAATTATAAAAAAAAATAGTTATTTGGTGAGAAGAAAGGAGAAGTTAATAAGTTAATTACCATGAAGTGGTCAAGTTCTTTTTCATCGCCGGAGACAAGTCCTTGACCAGAACTTTCTAAATTCGAATACTTAGCCACGACGTTCTGCGACTGCGCAAGCTGCGCGTCTATCCTCGGAAGCTGATCCACCGGCGTGGCTATCCTTAGACACGCCACGTGTGCAGATAAAAGCTGCTCGTATAGTGGATGAGATAATATCTCCGCCTTGTCTCTCGCGCTCCTCCACTTCTCCGCCTCTTTCTTATTCTCTCCGATCATCAAATCCTCCGTGACGTCATCGATTACGTCACCTGAACCGGCGGCGGCGCGTTGGAGAAAAGAGGAGGAGCGAGAGAGCCACTGGTTAGCAGCGGCGGAGGAAGGAGAATCGGAGGTTGTAGCGGCGGCGGCGGCGGTGTGGAGATTGAGGAAGTTATTGTTATCGGAGCGGAGAAGCCAATTAGGCTGTGTGGATTCGTGGAAATGTTGTTGTTCTTGCTGCGGCGGTTGCGGAGGAGGAGGATGGTGTTGTTGGTCGGTGAAGTGATTATTGTAGTGATTATTGTGATGAAACGACATCGTTTTCGTTTATGTGAAACTTTGTTATTTGTGTTTAGATTTATCAGTCAATAATGAAAAAGGAGAGTTTGTGTATCATATTATGTATGTGTTTGAATGTCTTTTTTATTTGTTAAAGATGTGTTTGAAATTTATGTGTGTGTTCATATTTCATAAATTTATTATTATTTTGTATATCGTTTTCTTACCAAGTAGTTGGTGATAATTGTATATATGGGATTAGGTCTAAAATAATAACATAATAAAAACAAAAAGTTTTATCGTTTAGCGCAGTTAATAAGAAGTGAATGGGACCATTAAATCATGTCATTAATCGAATACATAAAAGATGTTAGGACACGTGTCACGATAGCGTTTTCTACTAATTGTGGTCCCTAAAAATAAACGACATGCTTCTATGATTTGGGCGTTAATATTACATTGACCGTTTCTATGATTTGGGTGTTAAATGTAATAATTATTAGGTTTTAGTGTTCCGTGCGATACACGCGAGAGAGCCGATGAATGAGACTAATTAAAACCACACAACACAACAAACCAAAATATCGAAATAGTAATCGGGTGTGATATGGTCTACGTTTCGTGTGGAATCAGATAACAAATTGATTGGACAAAATTAAGTCACATTAACGATCACATTTCGTAACCACTCTTGTCTTTATACAAACTGTCACTACCTCCAACGGTTAATTAGGCTAATTACTCTTCAAAAAATTATTTTTATCTTATCTTAAAGTCAATAAAAAACAGATATATGTGTGTGTATATATCTACGTAAAGAAAAACACTTTAAAAATTTGTTTAAAAATATATTTAATGGACCTACTAATTAATATTTATGGTCTCGTACCAATATAATTAAGGGATGTGCCGTGATGCAGAAAATCTTAATCAGCGACTTCTGCTGTCCATATTAGCGACAAATAAACAAAAACCATAATTTAAAGTGATTAATTAACTCAATAAATAACATTTGAGGTAGTTAACAATGACAAAATACTTAATAAAGTGATTAATTAACTCAATAAATGACATTTGTGATGAATGATGATAATAGATACTGTATTGTATTTGTTTGCTGGTAATATGTCAACTATCACCATTTAATTATAATTATCGAACACAAGACAAAATATGTCTTATAGCTCATAAAATAGGCATAATTAACTGTGGTGGGTTTTTCAACAATTAAGTTAATATAATTTGTTTGTTGTACAATTTGCTTGTAATAAATGAAGATTAAGAAAAAAAACATAACAATCATGTAGACAATATTAACATCAAAACGTTATGAGTTACAAATGAAAATAATTTTTTATTATAATATATAAAGAAATAATGGAAAAGAACATAGGAGGCTTTTTGACAGTGTTGTGGATGAAAATGATGGAACGTAAAGGATTTTTTCTCTTCATCTTTCACTTTTTAATTAACGCTTTTGTTCCTCGTGAAGTGAATTACTTACTATATATATAATAATGTATATGATTTTTTGTTACTTTATTTCAAATCATATATTTGTGTCATTATCCTCATCGTACGGTTCACAAAGTATACATTAATTTGGATTAGAAACATTTGTATTGTTAAATACCTCCACGATTTAAGAAAAGCGTATAGATAATCATATGATCAAATAATAGAGAAAAGTAAGGGAAAGATAAAGAGAAACGTTTCAAAGTAGACAAAATGGAGGAAAAAAGAAGAGTCATTAATTTGGTCACGCGTGAGGTAGAGAGATAGAGAGAGATTTGAGTTTTCCACATTTCTTAAAAAATATTGGAATCTTCTTCTTTTGTTTGGTGAAGACATTATTGTGCTGTGACGTTATATGATTGGTGTAAAGTTGTTTTTCTTTAAAGCTTCGAATTTATGTATATTTTGCATTAGTATTTGTTGTAATAATTGTTTATTTAAATAGGTAATTAAGTTTGTCTCTTTTAGAAAATGGGAAAAATACTGAATAAGGGTGAAAAACAAGATATGGTGAGTCAGTGGTGACTATTTCTTAGTGAAGTTTTAAAAGAAATGATTTATTTTTAGTAAATGTTATGTTAAAGTAACAGAGGCATATTTGCTTGCTTCTCTTATTAACACTCAAAGTTAGGCTTTGTCCACTTCCAAAACTGGACCACAGACAAAAAGAAAGAGAAGGAAGCATTATCAAAATGAAATTAAATACTGAAAATGGACCACTTCTCCACTCTTCTGTGTTCAATGCTTCTCTCTGTGTTGTCTATATCTCTCCACATTGTTTCTTTACTTTTAGTTATGCATTTTACACCTATTTCAGAATCTTAGGCCAATCTCAAAAAAAGCATCTTAGTTTATGTCTTTTTTTTCTTTTTTCATTTCCCTCAGAATCCAATGTCACACAACTTGTATTCAGATTGTTGTATTTATAGAAGAATAATTGGGAGTCAATATTTTAGTTTGGATTGGTATTAATGATGTTAAATGGCCCATATAAACCCTTTAGGACTAATCCATCGAAATATCTTGAAACGCAGCGTTTTGAAAAGTTCGTATTTTGTTCACGGTAGCTAATTTAAATGTCTAAAACAGTATATGTCTGAAAGTGAAACATAGATGATGGTGGTATAATGGCAAAAAAGCATACAGTATATGCATAACGTTCGTAAAAATATTCGAAAGTTAAGAAAACAGACACACAAGCACATATATTACTGTAATTTAGACATAACTTAAAAAAACGTTTGTTTCGTGAAGTAAACAAACAGCGTAATAAAACAGGGCAAAATCCCCATACCTTTGATATGTTTGGAAGAAACAGATCACAGTGCGCCTCCAGTGACACGGACATGAAAAGGCGGTCCACGACAGAAGATCGGTTCGTTCGGAGACACGGTTCGAGCTCTTGCTCTGAGTACATTGTTAGCATCTTCAATCACAGCAGCTGCTACCATAGTGTACTCTCCAGGAACAAGGAAGTAGAGTGAGAATTTGTGTCTTGTTTCTTGCAACGGCGCAACTTCCATTGAGATTCCACTAAGCGCCCCTGTCAAAACAAGTCCGTGTATAAGCCACCTCTCTACTACATATATCATGTAATATAAAGCAATAATGGAGGTAAGTATGTATATGTTACCAGCCCATAGGACAGTGGCATCGGCTCCTTCAGCGCAGTTCTGTCCAGCTACGTCTCTGCAAGTAACACTAAGATTCAACTTGATTGCTTCGCTTGTGTTATTACGGAGCAGAACCTCCATAGGAGTGACTTCATGTGACAGAACTGATCCCTTTGACGACGGGGACTGAACCTTTGTCTCTGAATCTGTTTCCAAACCGCTTCTGACCAGTCTGAAACCAAATGTTAGCGGATCTGGGAGCAAAACATCCATCACGGTTGTCTGAAGGGCTGTCTGAATTGCATCCTTTATGTCCAGTTCTCCTGAGCTGTTCCTTCCTGATTGCCACCTAACTTTTATCTTAGAAGTGAGATCCTTGATCAGTGCATTAATCTCAGCTTTCGTGTTCTTCTCTGAGAAGCTCGGATGTCTACTACTCGAAGGGCTACCAGGCCGAGGGTCTTTAGTGAAGAATGAACCGTCAAGAACTGGTAGCTTGAAATGTTCCAATGGAATTAGTACCCTAGCAGAATAGTCTCTGTCGATTCTTGTTTTTGGGTACTCATACTCAGGAGAATCTTGGACTGGGGAAGAATCGTCTCCCTTGGCAGAATTTTCTAGCTGAACAAAGACGCTGATTTCAAATACAACATCTGTTGGGTTAGATAACTCGAGTTCAAGAAACCGGAGCCCCCAGCTTCCCCTAAAGGGATTGATCTTGACTAGTCTGTCTGTATTGCTATCTGTCTCATTGTCTTCATCCCCAAGGTTATCGTTCACATGTGCAGGGATTTCCATGGAAAGCAAACGAGCTTTCACAAAAGACAATCCTTGCAAAACACAAATTTGTAAAGGCACAATGAGACGCCTGCCTGGTGGCACGACAGATTCTTTTTCCAGGGAGTCCCCATTGTTAGACAAAGGCCCTGCAAAAACATGAATACAAAATGCTTACAATTTAGTAACTGTGGGGCAATATGAAGCACTGGAAAGTATGATGCACCAGAAAAAGACGCCAATGAAGAAATTCGTACCTGCATAGTGAATAAGCAATGAAGGGCTGGTTCCGTCTTTTGGTCTTCCTGTGTTGCCTGCAGCGTTCCTACCACCGCCAACAGCATTGTCTGAATCTATTGGCCCCACGTGCCAAGCTTTTAAAGTAACAGGCAGTGTCACTTGTGCCCCAGGTTTCAAAGGAAGAGCAGACCGTAAAGCTTCATCTGCTATAGAGATAACAGCATCCTGATTCTTTCCAGAGAGCGAGACATGTGCCTGTTCTATTGGAACTGTGCCAGCATTTGCAAAATTTATACACACTTCACGAATTTCACCTTCATACAGTATAATTGCACCATCTCCACCAACAATATTAGCCACGAGAAGGGGTAATGGCGGTACAACTGAAATGTTAGGAACAAATACATGCCGTAGCTTTGCAGATCCACAGGATCTGAAAGGGTCAGAAAATACAACTCCTTGTGCTGCTCCAAGAAGCAAATTGTCAACATCTCTGAAAATATGTTCAGTGATTACACCAAAGCAGTGAACTGTGCAGCCTGGAATTGTCACTGGACCTACTGCTGTTGGAATGCCAGATAAGGTGATCACTTTTGCAGAGTTAGGGGGTATATCCACACTGACAGGAAATGCATCAAAGTTTCTTGAGTGAGCTGAGAGATAAATACTATCAATCCTCAAATCGAAGCAACATGGATTTGCTAACTCCACTAAGACCTGGACTGGTTCACCAACCACCCAAATCAATTCATGCTTGCTACTTTCGTTTGCATCTCCTTTGCTGAAAGGAGTATAGATAAATGGGCCAGAGGGAGCAGATCCTGTCCACCAATCTTCTCTAGCTGGATTTCGTTTTACCATGTCTACTTGGGAGGAATGTAGTGGGAAAGAGAATAGCCTGATTTATCATTAAAAGAAAAGAAAACGTTTGATCGACTTGTAATTTTTTGCGCCAGCTACCAAGCAAATATGGAAAAAGATCATAAAATACAAAAACGATGGCATAATGGTTAGAAACTGCACAAGGCAAGCATTCCCAAAAATCAAAAAGGTTGAATGCTGATAAACATACCTTACAAATGGCAAGGCAGGGTCGGCACAGCGAGTTCCAGAAGGCAATCTATCGGCTGAATTTGCAAGGGAATTAGCAAGTCCATTTTGACCTGAAGGTGTAATTAGAGGATAATGCCACCGCAGAAGCCTTGCAGCAGCACTCCATGCAGCAAGGGGATCTCCAGCACGAACAGAAGATAGGAGTATCTCTCTAAGCACAACCATCTGTAAAGTGCTCCACTGAGACTCGAACAGAGAAACAATGGAATGATGATGCATTTTTCCAGCATCAGGTTGACGCAATCCAGATTCCTTTACCAACACACACAAGAGACAATATTATAAACTAATCAAACAAAAAGTATAATATACAAACCATGTTTATGAAGAAGGCTCATCCACAATAGAAAAAGTAATTCTTATGTCAAACTCACATTGTTAACAGAAACTTTTGACACGGATGCTCTACTCTGGATTCTATATGCATCAGTGGTCATAGAGAGAACTTGCATGGCACTGATGGCAGCCAATCGATTGTCTTGCTGCAAATACAATTGGGCGACCTGCCTACAGAAGAAGGCTGCTTTCCGTTGATAACCAAGTTCTCCAAATAAACGTGCCACTTCAACATATAATATGAGCCTATCACTGGCGTCAATTAAAGACTTTGCACCATCGGCAGCATTGGTTAATAGCTCTACTACTTCCTTAGCCAGTTCTCTCCTATAAAACCCTTAAGCATAAGCAGCTTACTGAAGGCAATAGGAAAATACAATTTAAAAAAACAGAGAGCATACAATGATACCTGCAAAGGAATCTGGCCAGTTTAAGAGTAGCTTCGAGTTCAAAGCTTAGGGGAGAAACTCTGCAAGAGAAGAACTGATTGTTATCTTTCAGTAATATTTTACTGCAGAAAAGTGCCAATTAGGCAACGCATGGAATTACCTCTGAGCAATTTCTTGAATAAACGACTTTCTGTAGTGTAAGATGACATTAGTGTATCTATATCTAACTTCATCTTCTAAAGCCACATCCCGTTGACCCATCCGATCCACCTAATATTAAGAAATTAGAAAACCATGATGATTGTAAACTAATATAAAGAGAAACATGGGAGCAAATTTATATCCAGTGAAATGAAGATAAACAGAACATTCACTATCCAGTTTTTAGTTATAATGCAATGTTAAATGTAAGTACAATGCATTTGAAGTGTTACTTGCATAAAGTCTTACCAGTAAGGCACAAACACTGCCTTCCAAGGCACCTGCATACCAGAAGTAATCTCCTGTCAATCTGGCCAATTCCAAAGCAGTAGAGTAGTGAGCATTGGCATCAACAGGTGAACCAGCCAACAAGGAATAGTCTCCAATGGTTTTCTGAGCTCGTCCCAGCCTACGCTTTTTAGCCTTTATAACCTGCATTACACCAAACTAATGAGCCTAGAAGGCTATGGTAATACGTTAAAGCTTCCACTGGAAGAAATGACACATAGACCAAATTATAGGACACCTAGACATAAACCTCCTCTGAGTTGAGACTAGCTTGGGAATCTAAAGGCGTCTTCAAAATCGTGCCTGCAGATTCTGCCTGAAGAACCCACTTTTCAAATTCCATCAACAGTGAAGCTGCAATGTCTTGCATCATTGTTTGTAAATGAAACTCTTGAGTTTGCTTATCAGATGGAGGAAACAAAATCAAATTTTCAACCTTCTTGTCTCCATCTTCAAGCTGCAAAAGGAAAATACATTGATCACAGAATCGTCAGTCTAAAAAACATAAAAAGTAGTAAACTAAGCACTGTGAAATTCCTAAAGTGGAAACCGATATACTCACTTGCGAATCGCCAGGGCAGAACGCGAAGCAGCGCCTGACAAGAGCCGACGAGTAGCTCTTACACGCGACATTGAAGCTTTCAGCGACGGAGACGAGATCAGGAGACGAAGGACAGTGTGAAAGTCCGATCACGGCGAGAATCTTCCGGTTAGACTGGAAATCCTCCCACGGACTCGGGGGAGAGCCACCGAGCACAAACTTGAACCGGAGAGATCCGGAATCCCACGGCTGATTCGTGAACGGAGATTTCTGATGCTCAGTGTAGAAGGAGCTGATAGCGGAGAGCGCGATCGTATGGTGACGGAGCAGCATCGAGTGGTAGTCCCGGAGAAGCGCCGGCGGGATAGTTCCGATCGGTAACACGGCGATCCGTATGATCGATAAGGTCTCGATGCTGACGTCAGGTTCCATGGCGCGATCGGAGATCGAGCCAATGAAGATCTTACGGTGAGTGACGAGTGCACCGGATCTGGGAGGAGAGACGGGGATCTCTAAAGTGAGAGAACGTGGTCTGTTTGGAAACAAGTTTTATCGTATTTGGGATAACAAAAACACTAATAGAGCCGGTTAAAATTAGGCCCAATTACTAATATACGAGCCCGGTTATTAATATATGGGCCTAATTTCTAATAAATGGGCCTAATTACTAATATATGGGCCCAATTACTAAGAGTGTTAAAATTCGCTATAAATACGAAAGATAAGCGATCTCCGACTTAGTTATGGCGGCGACGGCGATTGAACGGAGCTCCGAGATTGAGGAGATGCCTGCTTCTACTACTTCTCCATCGCGTCGTGTTCGAGAACTTTTAGATCTTTGCTTCAGTGTAAGCTTCTCAACTTCTTTTCCTCGCTTCGCGATGTGTATTTTGTTTTTGTGAAGATTTTACTAAGTGCTTTGTGGTCGATGGAGTATTTTAGGCCTTCGTGATTTTTAGAGTTAAATTGAATAATAAGCCGCTAATTAGGCGCTGGTATCAGTATTTTTCGGTGCTTACTATCAAACTCGTGGTATATGTAATGATTTGACCTAATTTTGTTACTTCCGCATTTTTTTCATTTTAGGTTACGACTTAGGTTTGCAAACTATTTGTGCTTTGCAGCTTCATAATTCGTGCCTTTTGAATTTGTTGGTTGGTTTTTGTGTGTTTTAAGTCAGTTGAAGTTGGAGAATTTCAAGACATGGAGAGTTTGGTCGCAGAACTTAACAACTTTCTGAATACATTGTTGGAGAACATAGCTTTGGATGGTAGCGATGAACTTGAGAATGATGTTAGTCAAGTTCTATCTGAAATTCTGAAATCTTTATCATCTCCTCAAATAGATCAGGTAATTTTTCAGTTTTTTTTTTAATTCACTTTGATATACAAAAAGGTTTGTATAGAAGTTTTCATTAAACTTGAGGGTTTCCCTCACATTGTGTTACAGGCTGTGATGGATGCACTTTCATTTGTATTGCCAATAGTGGTTTCCAAGTTTGCAAACCTATCAAGCAGATGCCTAGAGTTAGTTGAGAAAATCATTGATCGATTTTTAGAAGCATGCAATCCACGGGATATGCTTTCAATTCTTTGTGAGGTATGACATCCGGAATTTGATTTATGATTAGGATAGCTAACGCAGCAAATAAGTTGCTTTTTCGTACTTTGTATTCGGAATAGAATAACAAGTTCTTGTAATGATTGAGTATTTTGTGAATTTGATGGTTTTATATATCTGAATGGCAGGCACTTGAAGCTGCACGGTGCTCTCTTTCACCCTCCAGTTGTTGTACTCCTTTATTACATAGGCTCTCTAAAGGTATATACTGAAGATTTTAGTGTTCATGATATAAATGTTGTTACAATTTTAATCTTCCCTACTTGAAACAGTGAAATTTGTTCAAAATTTTCTGGTTTCAGTTTTTACTTTGGTGCAGAGGCGTCACTACGAGCAACTAAAAGTTGCAGTTCCAGTTGTCTTGAACGCCTTGAAGGAAATTTCACTGGAAGCAAACATGCAAGCTGAAGACGTATTTGATAACGCTCTAAGCATTGCCATTTCAATTAGAGATGTTTCTTCAAAATTGGTCTGTAAGTGTGATAAGCTGACAATTGTGACTTCCTAAATTACTACCCAAATTGCTCATTCACTAATTTGGATATTCTGTTTTGATCTCTTTTCTTTTGTTCACAGAAGAATGAAGAAGAAGCCAAAGTACGTTGTCTACTTGGTCTCTATGTGATACAAATAACGGTTTGTACTTATTGTCAGTTTTGTATATATATGTCCTGGAAATTCTCTTATCATCAACACCTGATAAATGGTTGGTCTATTTTTGCAGGCTATTTTTTCAATTGGCATCAGAGACAAAGTGGCCTCTTGTGTTCCTCTTGTGAAGCAGTTAGAACCTTTCCTAGCATACTGTGGTTTAACAAATCTTGGTTTAATCACGGGGACAGACACTGAAAAAGTATTGAGCACGGTGGCTGGAGGTTAATCTCAATACTCATATAATCGCTACTTCCTAATTTCATAAATTTAGCAATCCTTAACACGCGTCCTTACTGGTCACAAGATAATTTGTCTCTCTGTTGTAATATGAACAGATGATGATGATGATTTCATCACTTCTTTCCCTGACATCAAGTTGGGTGCGTCTCTTTTATTCATCTGGTCAACAATCTCGTCTGAGGTTTCAGAGGTTGCTTATGCGGCTTTAAGAAACAATGTAGATGAGATTCGGAGTAATCCAGTTAAAAGGTGGCAAGCTTATGGGATGTTGAAATATATACTCTCTTCTGGAGATCTTCTCTGGGAATTCAAAAGACATACTATTGATTTTTTGCTTGACATAACAAAAGTACCTACATCATCTCAATGCATCAATGAGCAAATAGACTGTTCGGACTATACACCTAGCATCTACGCTACTTTACAGGCAAAATACTTTTCCTAAATCTTTACATCATTCAGGTTTACCAGCATTTTAAATGTCTCATTTCATTCTTCCAGGCTGTGACATTAGTGATCATGTATGCCCCAGACGCAGGTCTGAGGACGAAGACATTTGAGGTGTTGAAGAGGGTAAATAAACCTTGACTTAACCAATCTTTGGGAAAATGTTTTGAAAGATGCAGAAATTGATAATAAGAAGCATGGATGCACCAAAAAACAACGCAAACTTGCAAATGGCTTGTGTCTTCTTAAAGAAGTTTTCCGTATAACTTGGAATGAATCTGTTTCTTTAGATTCAAACCAGTCAACAAAATTTGATTGTTTATCTTGTTCTTATTATCTATTGGGCTTGGTTTAAAAGTTAATCATATATCCCATCTTACTACTTCTTTTGTGCTGTTTTACTAGATTCTTTCTGATGTCCCAGCTCCTCAGAGGTTTGACGTTTTAAGAGCCCTTGTCACAAATTCTCAATCTCCCTCAATGGTTAGTATTTATGTATCACCTTGAGCTTTATGATTATGAAGATACACTTTTGCGTGTGTTGGCCATTTATAAACTCCACAGTTTAGTATGTCTCAAGTCTTGAGTAGTCTTACAGTACTGTTACTGTTTAAATTACAAGTCAACTTACATTTTTCGTGTAATTGCTGTTTTTTAACGAAAACTGTATCTCATATCAACTAGTATTGTTTTGCTAAATCAACCAGACAGCGATCCTTTTGGGTCTAGCTAAAGACAACATGAGCAAAAGCAGCTTGCAAGGTACAGATTGTGCGACTGCTGGTACGCATTGTATTGAACTAGTGGAGTTGGTCTTAAAGCCTCCACAAGGTGGTCCTCCACTCCTTCCGGACCAGGGTGATGTGGTGATTTGTTCATTCTTATATTATTTTTCTTCGATAAAAAAATATTTCGTCTCTCTGTCCTGTGTGCATCATAAAAGCCCTATGGAAAATGCAATAATACGGTTACATTAATTGTGTAAGAAATGGTCTTGTGTGATGTTTGCGCAGGTTCTGGCAGCACTGAACCTCTACAGGTTTGCATTGTTATTTGAATCGAGAGGTAAAAAGTCTGAACTCAAAAGTATTCATATTGAAACTTTGTTGTATCCTGAAGTTAATATGTGTCTATGTTTTTGGCTGTGTATTTGATCTCTCTTGTTGTTTGTCTGACTAGAAAACAAACTTGTGCAGTTAAAGAGGGAAGCAGTAAGGTTTTGTCAAAGAAGAATCTGGAGAAAGCCTATAATGAATGGCTTTTGCCTCTTCGTACTGTTGTAAGCCACAATATCGCCGAGAACCTCAAGGAGGAGCACGGCCAGGAGACGCCACTCGAAGCACAGTGCATTCTTAATACAATTGAATTTGTTCTATATCGATGCATTGAGCTCGTTGAAGAAAAGTTGAAAAGTCACTAGTACACACAAATGGCATGGTACTGTGAACTACAATTATATATTGTGATTTAGCTACAAGAATATCATATTTGTAATTACTAATCAGATCTGAAAGTGAGAAACTGGTCTCAGAGTCTTGATGATCATCAAGATGATGATGATGATGATGACGATGATGATGATGATGCTTGCTAATCCGGTGCTTGTTTACACTGGCACGACACGATTTTTATGTTTAGTTAATTTATCAACAATTTTTAAGACAGCATATGGGAGAATTACTTGAAAGTAGCCCAAGTCTATATGGGCTACATATAACTGTTACTGGGCTATTTGATGGGCCTAAGCATTCAAATGGGTTAATTACTTGAAATAGCCCATATCATATAGTACAGAAATTGGGTTACTGTCTATTGTCAATTTAACGTAGTACGTAGTTTCGAAATCTTCAAAAACTGTTGAAAAAGTGTGTAAAACAAAAACATTAACCTGCTTTTCCAGAACTTTAAGAGTCTATAACTAAAAGATTTCTTTTTGATTACTTTTTTCACTTTAATTTTCTGATGGAAAGCCAAGTCTATGATATTCTTTTGTTCTTTTAAACTTCTCTTTTTTTTTAATGTGTTTATGTAATTTCTAATTTTTTGGCAAGAGTATACATATATATGGAATAAAATATTTATTTGCCTTAAGACCAAAAAAAAGTTTTCCCAATCCTTTCAAAAAATTTCGGATGTACATTTGGTAACAACTGCTCCACCTCCAAAAATTCGTCCGAATCCTTTTGTCTCTTTCTTTTTACATTTTCTTGCAGAGAGCTTCAACAATGGTTTAAAATTGGAAAGTAATTAATTCCCGAAACCCCTCTCTCTCTTTCTCTCTCTCTCTCAAACTTTCAAAAACACCTTCTTTCTTGAATTTCTTAAAAGAATTCTCTCTTCTTGAACTGTCTAAATCTTCTCAGCTCTTTGTGAGTTTTGAAGAATGAACAAGAAAATGAAGCAATTTCTTATTACAGTTCTTGTTTTACTACAAGCTTCTCTTCTTATTCATCAATCCACATGTGTTTTGTTCAACAATTCACAAGAATCTCCTTCTCCACAACCTTCTGCTTTCACTCCTGACTTATCTCCTGGTAAATTATCTCCTTTTTTGGGGTAGAAAGTAGATATTTTTTCCAACTTTCTTAATAAAGAATTAAGCTTTGTGGTGATATTTCTACATCTATGTGTCACAAGAAAGTATCTCTGTACTCACCCATTTCATGTACTCCATTTTAACGCTTATCTCTTGCCGTAAAGTTCGAAACTTTACACAACTGTTTCTCTCTTCTTCGTCTTTAAAGTTCCTAAATTTATCTTGAATCTGAAGACTTTAATATTGTTTTCGTTTGGATATAAGGTAATAATTAAACCCTTTTGGTTGGTTTATCAGGATTTGAACAAGGAGACAAGAAATTGCAAGAACAACATAGTAACAATATGAGACTTGTTATTTCACTTGCATCTGCATTTTCTTTAGTTGGTCTAATCTTAGTATGTGCTCTGCTATTTTGGGCTTACCATAGAAGAAGAAACCTCAAAAGCTCAGGTAATGCCTCTATGGTTGATGAATCTTATAGCTGAGAAAGTAATCTATGGTTGCATTTAATCTTCGATTTTTGAAACTGAATGTTGTTTTATGAGACTATGTTTTTACTTTAATGAAATTTACCTTACCTACATTGTTTGAGTATAGTCTACAATGTGTCAATTTTGGTTTTGAAGGTTGTGAGTGTAGTGGAATCACATTCTCACGGTTCTTGAACCGGTTTAGTCGCTCAAAAACATTTGAGAAAGGATCTACAAAGCAAGGAGTCGCGTCGTTGATTGAATACAGTATGTTAGAAAAGGGAACTAGTGGTTTCAAGGAGAGTAACATTTTGGGTCAAGGTGGATTTGGATGTGTATACTTGGCTACATTAGATAATAACGTTCAAGCTGCGGTTAAGAAGCTAGACTGTGTCAATGAAGAAGCAGCGAAAGAATTTAAGGTGCAATACAATCATCTTGTTTGAAAAATCTGCCATGTTAGTAGATGATTTTTGCTCTTGTTTAAGTTTGTTTAATTTCTTGGATAATTGCAGTGTGAGGTTGAGATATTGAGTAAGATCCAGCACCCGAATATAATATCCCTATTGGGTTATAGCACGAATGATACTGCAAGATTCATCGTCTATGAGCTAATGCCAAACGTTTCTCTGGAATCTCACTTGCACGGTACCAAAAAAGAAGCAAATTATATATTCTAGTCCATGTCATGAGCATGAAAAGTTGAAACTTTTTGTTACATGTACTTGTTCTCAGGAACTTCTCGAGGTACGGTGATCACATGGCCTATGAGGATGAAGATTGCTCTTGATATAGCTAGGTGAACATGATATCTTGTGTTGACAGAACACAACATTTCACTATCTATATGACTAAACAACTATTTGTTTTGTGTGTTTGTTTCTTATTAGGGGATTAGAATATTTGCATGAACACTGCCATCCGGCGATAATCCACAGAGACTTGAAATCATCCAATATATTGTTGGATAGTAGTTTCAATGCTAAGGTAACAAAACTATGTTTAGAAATGATAAAAGTTTCACTACCATTTCCTTTGTTTTTTCTATCTTAAGTCTAGCTTTTGGATGAAGTGTAGATTTCAGATTTTGGACTTGCTGTTGTTAATGGACCAAAGAACAAGAACCTTAAACTATCCGGAACAGTTGGCTACGTTGCACCAGAGTATCTTCTTGACGGTAAACCCTGAAACATTAGTCTTATTATAAGTAAAGCATCTTTAAAAACGCTTGTGATTGTTCTTATGACAAGCATATCATCCTTATTACCATAGTTTGTGTATGTTGTTATAAATGAATAGGCCAATTGACAGAAAAGAGCGATGTGTACGCCTTCGGTGTGGTGTTATTAGAGCTTTTGCTCGGTAAAAAACCCGTGGAGAAACTTGGTCCTGGTGAATGCCAATCCATTATCACTTGGGTACATATCATCTCTCGTGCTGCTTTATTGGATGCTTTATTGCCAAATAGTTAGGACTTGTAACTTTGAAATGTGGTTTAATTTCTTCTCAGGCAATGCCTTATCTCACTGACAGAACCAAGTTACCTAATGTCATAGATCCTGCGATTAAAGACACAATGGACTTGAAACATCTATACCAGGTTCATTTGCAATATTGTTGGTTTTGCAAAGTAGAAATGTGGTTTTGAGATAGAATCAAAGAGTTGTAATGCAAATAGTATAAATGTTGCAGGTAGCAGCAGTGGCGGTTTTGTGTGTGCAGCCAGAACCGAGCTATAGACCGTTGATTACAGACGTGTTGCATTCTCTTATACCTTTGGTTCCACTGGAACTTGGTGGAACCTTGAGAACCATCCGAACTTCTTCCATGGACCACTGCTAAAACATCATAAAACCAAGTTTTCATTTGTATATTGATTCAGGAATTGACCATTATGTGGTTGCAATAACAAGCTTTTCATCTTGTGCCTTGACTGTATCCTTCTAAAATCTTTTCAGTTAACCAAACTAACCAAAATTCATTAAAAAGTACAATATGTCTTGGTGGATAAATTGATACATAGTAAACAAAAAAATACAAAGAAAAAATGAGTTAAAAGGAGAAAATTAGGAGGAAGCTAAGACATAGGGAGATAAATAAGGAGACCTATAATCTTTCACATCCAAAAGACAAGTAGGTAACTGAATGTAGCCTTGTAATAGAATATCAACTTTCTCAACTACATTCTCTGCAACTGGAGTTATCACATATAAGATTCTTCTCTCTGAGTCAATACCTCTCACGATCCCTATTCACATCCCAAAACCAAAATTATCAATGAAATAACCACAAGTAAAGCTTATTCACTAGTTGCAGTGGATAAAGAGCAACTTACCAAGTCCTACACATGAAGGCAAATCTTCAAACACATCAGAGCTTATGCCCAAGCCAACAATGGAACCATTCAAACTACGAAACACTTCGGAACTTGGGATCTACCAAGCAAAACAAAGAGAAGAAAAACATAATTGGCATCAAATCATACATGTTAGAGAAAGATGGTGTTTTGTAATGTTTTTTATTACCTGACAATGGAGATGATTAATAGTTAAACTCGATATTGGAACTTCGTAAGGAATATGTGAAGCGAGTTCATGAGTTAGCTCTTTGATCGTGTTTACTTCTTTTCCTTTAATGCATTGCCTGAAGTAGACGATAACACGCATATCCCTCATCAAACGAGCATCTTTTTGTATCAAAACACTGTACAAACAAAATGCACAAACATGTAACTACACATTTCATAATGAAAAAGTTAAATAGCTAGCTTTTGAACAGGACTTACGATCTATTGAAACTATCTTGGTAAGCAGATTGAATCTCTATCAAATGAGCCGTCTCATCGTCATTACCATCTAACCAGAACATCCCATGTGGTAAGTTTTTGCTAGGAGCAGAGATGTTGATTTTCACAACATGAGAGGGAGAGACGTATCTCAATACATCCACCAATATATCATAACCAATACCTAAAGATGGTAATCATAATATAAGTCAAAGGTAACCAATATATTTGTCTTCTATTTAGCATCACACACAAAGACACAAATTCATGTATATATTATGATCATCTCAAATTACCTTTAACCCATCCTGGAGTGTTAATGACAAGTGGTAATGCAGTTTTGTTCTCGCTTGACTTGCAGCAGAAGTGTAGCTGGTAGTAATCAAATAAGGTGTATACATATCTCAAATACGCTTTTGGATTCCTCTTTGAAGAAACATCACCAAAGAAGAAACATCTACACCCATCAAAATATTAAGCTTTACTTCAAAACCAAAGACTTTGTGCTACTGAATTAATGAAAATACGCTATAATCAACTACCTCTCCGGTGTCTTTACACACGGAACATTCCAATCTGAGCCTATAAAGTAGCATTGTGTACAACAATAACATAAGTGCCATTACAAAACAAAAGCTTTACTTATATAAGCACCAAGAAATCATCAAAGAATCAGTAATGAGATAAAAAGTACCAAGAATCGATTTATCGACAAGTGTGAGAGAAAGAAAACCAGGTGAAGTGAATTCAGGCTGACCAACATCAGTGTCTAAATAAGCAACACTTTTATACCTATAAACCAACACCACACTGACTAATTAATCAGCAAATTCTCCAACATCAGTGTCTTAAATTTACTTAAAAGTTTGTTCTTTTTTCAAGCACTAATCAAGTCTTCTCAAAAGAAAGTAAAGCAAAAACAATGACCTTTGGAAAAGAACTTCTACAAGATTACGCGAAAAAGTGCTCTTGCCGCTGTTTTTAGGGCCACACACCAAAGCAATAACTGGCTGAAACGGTGTGATTGAACTGCAGGAGATAGAAGTAGCTGCTTCCGACCATTGCTTTGGTATGAAAGGGGATTTCTTGTCTGTTTCCGACATTGCAATTAGCCTAGCCTCTCGTTCCTTAATCATCAACAAAATTCAATAAAGAAAAAGACAACAAATTGAGATAAATAGTGGGTTTTTTTAAAAAAGGGTTTAAGGTATATTGCATAACAAGAAACAAAGCTCGTATTTTTCCAATTAAAACATAATAACCAATTCCACATGAATATGGTCTAAGTAGAAAAGAACAAACTTTGACCATAAAGTTACATACTTTGTTTAAATGTTATCACGGAAAGCCACGAAACTAAAAACCGTCGGAGACGACGATGAAATAAAACGAGAGAGAGAGAGACGAGTAGAAAATAGGTTTTATTAAAATTGCGTGATTTCCTAAACCGAACCGGTATTTTCAAATCGGACCAATCCAGTTTATATTTCAGACCGGGTCTAGCCCAATTAAATAATTTTATTTATTTATATACTTGCTTGATAGTATCATAGTAGTATGTATTTTTTTTATTTAGTTTCTGTTTTTCACTTTTTTTTGTCGATGCAGTGGTTCAGGATTCTTTCTTTTTTGTTGGTCTAATTAAGTGGTTCACATTAAGTATTTTATAGTATAATTCACCCCAAAAAAAGTATTTTATAGTATAAACTAAAAGGATCTTCGAGACATGAACATGCTATTTCCCACCAGCATATTCCAAGATCTCAATTATTAATTTCGTGGCAGCTTATATTCCGCCGGTGAATTAATTAATTAATTGTAAACTATATACACATTACAGTAAAATAGTAAAATTTAAATAACTCAATTAGTAAAAATTGAGTATGATTTACGTGTTGGTACATAAACATTGAAAATCTAGTTAATTACGTTCTTGTTTTGTAAAGGTAGCAATATTACAAATATATGAAATCGAGTGATGGCTCATGGCTACCATAATTTTGTAATAATAATAGAGACAATTAACAAAAAAAACTCAATAGTCGTGTAATAATAAAATGTGTCGTTTAGTTAGAGATATTAATTGAAGTGGGGTGTATGACTAAAAGAAAGGTTGTGTTTGAAAAGTAGAAAGGAGAATCTAAAGAAGAGACAATACAAGAAAATGATGGTCGAGACTCGACAGAGAGAGAGAGAGAGAGGTTATAAGTTGAATACTTCTAAAACCGTGTCTTTGTTTTTCAAAACTGACTTGGTCTTAGTCTTCCACATAAGAAACTTTAGTCAACCATTTACTCTTCTTCGTTCTTCTACTTTTTTATTTTTTATTTTTGTGGTATGTAATGTTTTGAATTTTAATAAAAATGTAATGTTTTCAATGCAAGTTTGTATTCTTTATAAGTTAAAAGTCTATGTTGTCTCGACCCAAAATCTTGGATCATTCCACATGTTTATTATTTTTGTACAAGGGAGAGTTTCGATATACTAGCAAGTTTATAAAATGGTTTGCTTCAAAATTACTTTACTTTCTCACCTATCTTTAGAAATACTTCAAATAACAAAGAGGATATTTGTTTAGCTAAAGAAAGTTAGCTTTATATTTTGTAAAATCTGTTGTTAAACCATGGAAACAACGAATGAGTTTTATGTTTGGTGCATATCAATAATTGTGATTTAGAGATAAACATTAGCGTATAATGGGTTGTTATGCGTGTAGATAATCATTATAATAATGTAAAGAAGGTTAAGGCTGTCTTTTACAGTTTTAGTTTCTTGAAGTTAAAGTTTCAAAACATAATTTTGTTTTATAGTATGAGATATACCGATCCAAAAATATATGAAATTAATAATACAGATATGCCAATTTTCAATAACTCAATAAGTACTTATCCACCTCCTTTTAGCTGTCTGCCAACTTATCCGAATAATTTGAGAAATCAATAAAATAACCACTTTAGAAAAACAATTAAATAAAATGAAAACGTTGTGTTCACTTGCAATTGTATATTTTCGACCGAATTATAAATATAACTTTATATCCCCACACCAAAAATAGTATAGGGTGATTTAGGTGTATATTAATAATAGACCATAAAATTGGCCTTCATAACAAAGTGTTGATTTAATTGGCCCTCATATCAAATATTTTTTTTAATGACACTCTTGTCCTCAATTTTCTTCTCTCTCTTCTTCTCTTTCTTCTTCTCTCTTCCTATTTCCTTCTTGTTTTTTATTTCTTTCTCTCATTCCTTCTTTATCTTTTTTTTTTTTGTTTTCTTTGTTAGATCTCACCAAAATTTGCAGTTAGTAGACTATTAATAATACGATATATTATTACCTTGTATAGTAGACTATTTATAAAATCACCAAATTTGCAGTTAATAGGTGACTATTTTTAAGTAAACTATTAATTATTTATAGGTGACTATTTATAAACAAACAATTTTGAACTAGATAGGTGAATATTATTTTTAAAAGGGGAAATTAGGCTTAGTATACATTAGACTAAGTTTATACAATATTATTACCTTTTATAGGAGACTATTTATAAACCAACAAATTTGAAGTTAATATGTGGCTATTTTTAAACCAACTATATATTATTTACAGGTGACTATTTATAAACCAACTATTTAACGTTTAAGTGACTATTTAAAAACCAGATTTGAAAAATTGATGGTGATTCATGTTCAAGAACTGTGTTAATAGTCTACTATGTTTAAAATATTAGGTGACTATTTATAAACCAACCCTAAACCCAAAAACCCTAAACCCTAAACCCTAAACTAGATAGGTGATGGTTTAATGGAGTATTTGTGGATGGGAAAGGCTTGAGATACTGATTATCACCGTTGCTCGAGAAAAAACGATCGAAGCTTCGTATTGTAGTTTCTTCCCGTCTCCAAGCATCCTCCTTGCAAGTGAGTTCATGGCCGGAGTAATAACTTTCTTGTCCGAAGATTGCAATCTCGTAGATCGAAACGAGTTAAACACATCGTGGCTACTATGGTTTGGTGACTCCATTTCGTGGCATGAACATCCTTCTCTCGCAAATAAGTTTCTAAGTGTTAGACCCGTGACATGACGATTACTTATATGCAGATACATATCAACACAACCAAAGGCAACAACTAAAGACATTCCCTGTAGAATTCTAGTTTCTGCAATGACAACAATGATCTTGCTCATGGTTCAATGCAGCCATTAGATAATAGTATGAGAATCTATGACTAGTTAGCTCGAATGTCGAAGTTGTAACTTGCAATGAAACAAATGCTAAGAAGTAATATAGAGATTATAATACCCATGGTGTAAGGAGCCATTAGATAAACATGGAGAAGGATGATGCCTTCCAGGTAATGGAATCTGAAGAGACTTGAGAGCAAACATTTGAAAATCTGTAACAAGCCCATTCATCTTCTTCACATCTCTAATCTACAATAGCATAAGCTTATAACATAAATCATGCGTGTTCTTCATCTACATCAAAACCCAAATCTCATAGTCTAAGATCGTTAGCTGAAGAAGACATTGAAGATTCTTACCTCAACGCCGTATTTAATGGCAACGCCGGCGAGAGTATCGAATTTGGAGACGCGATGTTCGATATAGCCACGTTCCGGCGAGTTTGAGCCAGGGGAAGAAGAAACGGAAGGCGGAGGAGAAGATTTCGGCGACGAGATCAGGAGGATATTAGACGGAGAATAAGATCTACAAGGACTAATCTCGCGGCGATTCTCCGATCGATCTAATGAGAGAAAAAAATAAAAAACAAGAAGGAAATAGGAAGAGAGAAGAAGAAAGAGAAGAAGAGAGAGAAGAAAAATTGGAAAATTGAGTTTAAGAGTATGATAGTAATCCTATACATGTACAGAAAACACCATTTATTTACTTAATTAACTCTCAAAAAATGACACTCAACCTAATTTCCCCAATCGTATATCACTTATATAAAAAATTTCCGTGGTGATCAAAGTAATATGATATAAAAAATAACAGTTATAAGAGTAACATTTGAATCTATAGTAATTTATAAGTTTAAATCTACTAGTAGCACTATATATAGTTTAAATCACTAATAGGTTCTATAATGTGTGATTATTGACTCCCTATTGATTATGTTCTCAAATAAAGTGTCAAAGTGTGCAAGTAGTTATCATATCATGTTCCTTATTGTCGAGCAGTTAAACTATGTTTAAGGGATCCTAATAGAGTTCATATCATGTTCCTTATTATATACATACAACACACGCCTTTTTACTATTCACAAATCTTGAAAAAATACAAAATCAATATCCTACTATGCTTTTTACATATCCATAAATGTTTCGCATTTAATTTTATTTAGAATATCATTTAAACAAATTCACAAATAGTACTTTTTTAAAGTTTGGTTAACGTAACAAACAATAAACATGGAATTCTTATAACATGTTAATCGTGTACCATCCAAGCATGAAAATGAAGAATTGATGAATATGTATTAAATGATTTTTTATTATAAAAATACGTATTAAATGAATTAATCACTATGTAAAAGTCAAGTTGAATTAGTCAAGTTCATATCACCAAGTTTACAAGTTGCAAGTTCAATTTTCTTATAATTATAATCTTAATATGCTCTATCTAATATCTATCGACATCCAATTTTTAAAAATTTTAATTTTTTAACAGCCGGCATATAATTTGTTACGTATGTTTCGAGCCAAAACAACATTATAACCATTCCATTTTAATTTCATGTTTTCAATAAAGTTTCTTTATTTAAATTCCTCTTAAAGAAAAAAAAAGGAAAAAACCATTAAAAACCTCCCAACACATCTCCCGAATAAATCTCTCTTCCTTCTTCTTCTCCAAAACAAGAAAGAAATTAAACCAAAAAAATGTCTTCTTCTGGTCAAATCTCCGCTTGGCTCCGCCCAACTTCCAATTCCGATCACAACCATCTTCCTCCACCGCCACCGTCACCGCCTTCTCCGTTGGTCTCCGGCGATCCAAATCTCACAACATGTCTCTACCAAACAGATCACGGCGTATTCTATCTAACATGGTCACGAACTTTCTTAGGAGGCCACTCTCTAAATCTCTTCCTCCACTCACAAGATTACTACAACCACTCTTCTCCTCTCTCTTTCTCCTCCGCCGATCTCTCTCTCTCCTCCGCCGTCTCTTTCCATCTCAACTTAAACACATTGGCTTTCTGGAGAAAACGCGGATCTAGATTCGTTTCCCCCAAAATCCAAGTCTTTTGGGATTTGACCCGAGCCAAATTCGAATCCGGATCCGAACCCAGATCCGGATTCTACATAGCCGTCGTTGTTGACGGAGAGATGGGGTTATTAGTCGGAGATTCCGTTAAAGAAGCTTACTCTCGAGCTAAATCTGCGAAACCGCCTACGAATCCGCAGGCTTTGCTTTTGAGAAAAGAGCACGTTTTTGGAGTTAGGGTTTTCTCGACGAAAGCGAGATTCGGAGGTAAGAACAGAGAGATCTCTATAGATTGTCGTGTAGACGAAGACGCGAGGCTCTGTTTCAGTGTAGATTCTAAGCTTGTTCTGCAGATCAAAAGGCTGCGATGGAAGTTTAGAGGAAACGAGAAAGTTGAAATCGACGGTGTTTCTGTTCAGATCTCGTGGGATGTTTATAATTGGTTGTTTCAGAGTAAAAGTTCCGGCGACGGAGGACACGCCGTGTTTATGTTCAGATTCGATTCCGATCCAGAAGCAGAGGCGCTTAACGAAACGAATAAGAAAGTAGAAGAAGAGGATAGAGAATTAAACGGCGTCGTTTTGTGGAAACCGAAGCCACGTGGAAGCAGCTTAGGGATTAAAGGGATTGTGGAGTGGAGAAAGATGAGGAAGAGATTCGTTAAGAGTAAGAGAAGCTCGTCTTCTTCTTCGATTTCTATGTCTTCGGCTTCGTCGGCGTGTAGCTCGTCGGTTTTGGAGTGGGCAAGTAGCGCCGATGAGGCGGAGTACGGTGGTGGAGGATCTTCCGGTGGTGGCTCAGGCAATGGCCTTGGATTCTCTTTATTAGTTTACGCGTGGATTAAGTGAGTTTATTTTTTTCTGTTTTCTTTTTTGGAAAAATGTGAAAACTAAAAAGGAAAGATACTGTTTCGGTCAATTTTTTATTTTTCTTGTTTTTAAAAAAATACTGTATTATTTATTTGCCCACTGAAATCACGGACGAGAAGAGAATATATATTGGAGTAAAATTCTAAACTTAAATATTTGATTACATTATGAAAAAACATGTCGATATTTTATAATTTTGTGACGTTCTTGTTGTCTTTTAGTTGAGAAGATTAGTTGTTAAATGTTGACTACAGTGATTTACGATAATAGTCAGATTATAAGTTGAGACCTTTTGCTACTATTTTTAAAAGTATGATTTAATGTTTAGTTTTTATTTTTTAATACTACATCTCTTTTATTATTTGGTGGTCCCTTTTTGTTACATTATATAACTTTTCCATCATTTTAACGTTTGGGATTATTGAAGGTAAAAAAATGTAATTTCTGGCTTTGCTTTATAGTAAAAGAGATTTAAACGGATAGAAAACAAAAAATTAGCGGATAATGCAAATGTAATGAAAAATAGTGCAAATTGGAAAATATTGCAATTTTACTAAAGTAAGGGTGCGATTAGATTAAAATCAAAAGTTATGGGGAACATATAGTGAAACGAAAGTAATAGAGAATGTGCGATTTTTATCATTGATATGTGGCGTGTGAGGTGATTGTGCTTAAGATATGGAAAAGAGAGATACACCTTTTGGGTAATATTTCATGATTTTCCGACAAAAGTACTAACGTTACATGTGACTCTTGGGTCCCACTGTCTCCCATACTCTTTTCCCTTTTTATCTCCCGAGTTTCTTCATTACCGTATTTACTGAGTATTTATTAGGATTACTACTAAAAGTTGCAGAGAACGTGACAACATAAGCATTATATATATGCAGACATTTTGAATATAGACAGAGATCCTCAATTTCTAGAAATTTATGTATGTTATTAAGAATTTGTTGACATAGGTTAGCCCCGCATCGTCTAAAGCCCATTTTATGGTTAGTGTCATAAACATCTAATTTAAAACTATTTTTATTTAGTGTCATAACTAGAAAGTTACCGATAAAAATTTACGGAATAAAATCATAAATATTTATTGATAAAAACAATGTGTAGTATAAAATGAGATAAAAAGAATTTGGTTGTCATGTGATTCACGTTAAACGCGGAGTTTAATTTGAAGTTTATCATTGAAAAACAATAACTACATAGTGTTTTGAAATCATGATATGACCCGTTTAACAATAAAAAATATGTCAATCCGGTCTCTATTTGTCATAAAACTCGAATTATTAAAAATTCATATAAAACCACTAAACTTTCAGGAACCGGTGGGTCAACCGATGGTTCAAGTCAATTTTGTGTTCAAGTTTTGCCATTTGACATGGACTTTGATGTTTAATACAATTTTACAAAATAATATTGATATTTATAAATGAACAATATGTTTTATCATTGTTTTGTGCGTGAATATAACATACAAACATTAGGAAAATTATAAAATTCTGTTTTTCATGGGCTTTTTAAAATCATATTTTTTAGGTTTTTTAAATATTTTAAACATATTTTTTATGAATGTTTAATCATTCTTTCATGTATAAACTTATCCGAAAATTTTTTGCTCAAATTTTGGGAACCGGTGGTTCAACCGATGAGTCGTAAATTATGTGTTCAAGTTTTGTCATTTGACTTGAATTTTGATGTTAAATACAATTATACAAAATAATATTGTTATTTGTAAATGAACAATATGTTTTATCATTATTTTAAATATAATGTGATAAAATATAACTTATAAATATTAAGGAAATCTATTTTTAATTATAAATTATTTTTTTTATGGATTTTTAATATTATATTTTTTATATTTTAGGGGTTTTCAACATTTTCTAAATATATTATTCATTTATTATGTTTGTTTAAAAGACTTTTGTGATAAATTTAAGATTTTGTTTTGGGTTTTTATGAATTTCTAATAAATTTTTTAATGATTTGAGGTCAGAATTACTCACATGATTGACACGTAAAATTTTAACTTTCATTTTCGTTTTAGGTGGGCTTTAACCCAACTTGTCCAATGTTTATAAGACGGTCAACATAAATACGTCCACGTCAAAGACGTTTAAGTATATCTTGGATTACTTGCTTGAAGTCTTTTACTAAAGTTTTTTTTATTAATTAAACTTCTATACAAAATCAAAAGACATTGAACTATATTACGTTCGCGCCTAGTCCTTATAGCTCAAACTTTGTTTTTGATAAACTTAAGTTCACATAAAACCTCTATAAATTAAATAATTAAATAATGGGAGAATTATAAAACTAACTTTTTTAATTGCATTTCACAAAACTACACATTTTAATTTTTTTTTTCACAAAACTATACCTAAACACTAAAAATTAAATCCAAATTATGCCTACCCAAACAACTCTACCCACTTAATCACTATACCTTAAACACTAATTACTGAACCCAAATGAAATTTTTTTTAAAGTCTTAAAGAGTAAATCAAGCTTTTAAAATTTTGAAAAAGTGTAATTATGAAAAAAATTAAATTAGATAGAGTTTTGTAAAGAAAATGATGCAAATGTGTAGTTTTGTTAATTACTCATAAATAATTAATATGTATTACTTTATACAAAAAATGAAATATATTTTTATAAAAAAGATTGTCTATATAATATTTTTTTTACATTTATTAATGTTTTCATTAAAATCTATTATATATATTTATTAATTATAGTGTTTAAGAGTATTTAATTTATGAAGAGTAAACAAGTTAAAGTTGTGAAAAAGTAAAACAAGTAAAAAAAAGATGTGGTCAACATCCACGTGACAGATAATTCCTAAATGGTAAAGTCACGTGCCTCTTTTTACTTTTTAGTGTTGGATTCGTTCATCTTTTAGGGGTGAGGAGGGATTTCACACACCCTTTCAAACCCTAAAAATCTAATCTCAATTTAAAAAGCCTAATCCTTTCTTCAGATTCATTCATCGAAGTCTTACACAGCTCTCAAAACCCAAAACACAGAAGAAGAAGAAGATGGTTTCTTCGAATAACCATTCATCATCCAAAGCTGCCCAAAAGGATAAGGTTTTGTTTTTCCTCAATCAATCAATCTATCGGTTTTTAAGCTTTGATTCGCAGCGTTTATGCTTTCTTCTGTTGGATTCAAGTTTGTTTTTTTTCGAATTTGATTAGGTTTTTGCTGGTGGAGATTATGGTGAAGACCTTGTGGGTTCAAGGATTCGTGTTTGGTGGCCTATGGATAAGAAGTGATTACACGATCTTAGGGTTTTGATTTTGTGTGTACATTGTTGAGTAGACTTGTGATGTTATTCTTATGAATGTATAACTATTTGGGTTTTTCACAGGTTTTACAAAGGAGTTGTTGATTCTTTCAGCTCCACCAACAAGAAACATCTGGTAAAGACATGAATCATTGTTGGTGTTCCTTTGTATCTTCATTGGTCTTAGATTTTGCTTTATACTCTTTGGTTTTTGTAAATGGTATGTTGATTTTGATTAATTAGATGATGATTGGTGTTCTAAGATCCCTAGTATCTCTGAATTGAATTCTTTGGTTTTTTAGATTATGTGTAATTTTGTGTTTAACCTACATTGATTGCTATTATCCTGTGTGATATTTAGGTGTTGTACGATGACGGAGATGAAGAGACCTTGAATATGAAGAAGGAGAGATGGGAGTATGTTGCTGAAGAAGATGAGGATGATGCTGATGAGGTAAAAAATGTTTTTTTTCATTATTTAATGTCGATTTTGTGCTGTGGATTGCTAGCTTTTAATGGTTTGATATTATTGTTGTTTTAGATTGCCCTACAGGACGGATCTGACAATGAAGGCGCTGATGCTGTCCCAGAACCGTAAGTTTTTCCCTTTTCCTTGTGCCGGTTTTGGAAATCGCAAAGTAGAATTTCTTCTTTTATCTGATTAGGGTTTGGCTATGATGTGTTTTTGTCTGTTTGATACGCATATGTTCTCGTGTAGTTGAATCCATATATGTGCATTGGATCTCTCAGATCTAAAACACAGTTGTAAGTTATTCTAAGTGATCTTTGTTACATGTGGTCTAAACTATTTTCAGGGAGAAAGCTAAGAGTAATGGTAAGCCATCATCTGACAAAGGAAAGACTGATGAATCTGTGGCGAAAAAGAAACAGATGACAAGTTCTTCAGCAAAGAGGTTGGTTATCCTTATACACATATATACTTCAATTATTGTGTGTAAATATGCATGGTATGCGCACACATGCACGTGCGCTGAAACACATTCATACATTAAAGTCTTTGTATATCTCGTTTTACACGTCACGTGAGTTGATTCTCTTGCTTTGATTGATTGATTGATTCTGATGGTTTTAATACCCCATTTATGTTTACAGCAAGTCCAAAGCCAGATCTGGTAAGAAATCAGAGGACAATGGTAACGTGACGAAAGCTGAGAAGACAAAAGACGAGGCGAAGCAAACCCGAAAGACAGGAAGCAAACCCGAAGCTGAGAAAAGTAGCAATTTTGGTGATATTGGCGGTAAGATTGTAGCTGCGGCCTCGCGCATGAGTTCAAGGTTCCAAAGCAAGGAAACTGGTCGTGACATAGAGACATCAGAGCCCATGAAATCCAGCAAGAACCGTAAACATAAAAGGGCTGTGTCAACAGAAGAGGATGTCTCTGAGAAAGCGAAGAAGCCGAGGACTCTCTCGAAAAAGTCCAAGAGCAACAACACTGATGACGAAAATGGTGTTGATGATGATAGTGAAGACAATGATGATGCATCTGATGATGAGAATGGTGTTGATGATAACGGTGAAAGCAATGATGATGCATCTGATGATGATGAGTCCAAGCCCCTGTTGAATTTGTTGAACAAAACTCCAGAGGTCAAGGAAGCTTTAATGAAGAAACTGCAGAAGACGAAGCAGAAGAAGGAGAAAGAAGGGAATTCAGGAAACGAAGCAGAAGAGTCTTAAGCCATGGAGAGAAACATAACCCTTGCTTACCATAGAAAGACAGTTAAAAAAACCAATTGTAGAGTAGGCCATTGTTAAAGGGTGTGGCTTTTATTTAATTTATACAGCGAACTTATTATTGTTTGGTATGTTATGTGCAGCCTTGAAAAGCTAATCTCTTGAACTTTGAATGTGAATGAACTTTTTCAGTTCAAATTTCTCTCTGATATGATTTGTGTGTGTTTTCACTTTTTTAGGTGAATGCAAGTTTTTAACAGCTTTAAGTTCACATATTAAGATGGTTATAAATAGTTAAATACCACTTGATTTAGATTTAATATGAAGAAAGCAAGAGATAAGTGAAGCTTGTGTCTCTAGTAAAGGACATTTATTAAACAGATAAGACGGCAAAGAGACGGAACTGATTTAAGAAGGAAAAAGCATATCTAACGGCTAATAACGGCTCCAAAGTCAAAATCAAAAGACTAAAGACAAAAACTGGAGCTTTGATTTGCGACACGTTTCTCTCTCCGACAAACCATATGCAAGCGTTTTTCATCCGTCCGTACTTATTTCATCTCATCTTCTTCATTTTATTTTTTTGCCATTTATTTTTTAAATTATAACATAGTAGTCTCTATTAGAAGTTTTCAGAAATTAAATTTTCAATTGTTTCTTAATTTCTCTATTAATCTTTTTCTTCTTCTATGCATGGTTCTATATAATTTGCACGAAAGAGAGGGATACTTTATATTTAAAAATAAAAGAAATAAAAAGTAGTCCTTTTTTTCTCCAATTCAAGTTTCAATTTTTAGTGTATCTACATAAATTTTAATTTATAGATTCTGTATAGCTGGGAATTAGAGAAGAAACCCTAATCTATATTTTTAATAGTGAATTATAGTGATCGTCCAATATTTTTTTGTTTTCTTTCCTCTTATATAATGATGATTATGATGATATCGGTTTATAAGGAGTTCGTTGACAGAAGAGAGTGAGCACACAAAAGGGAAACTGTATAAAAAAAACTTGTAATATAGTTTGCTGTTGCGTGCTCACTCTCTCCATGTCAATACCTTCTCTCCTTCATTAATCTTCATTGAATCTTATTTGTGATTATAAGTATATATATATATATAGTATGTTTGTATTATATGATTATCGCGTGAATTAACAGTACGTTCTTTGTTTTACATGCAGACTCTATCTCGCCGTCATATGAATATATGATCGATATATAGTGTCATCAAATGCAATAAACCAAAGCTTAGAGGATTTGTAGTTTCTGTGTTGAGTTTGTGAATACTTGTGTTGTGATCTAATATGTCAAATATGATTGTCTCTAATGAATTTCTGGAACACATGCAGAAGAACTTCTCCTTAGAGTGTACAAATCACTAGAAAACCGTGTAAAAATAACATGGGTGTTTATTTATAACTAATGTATTTACCTTCAAGGCCTATTTTTAGAAAAAAAAATTACAAATGAAAAAAGTTCTATATTGATTACAACACTTCCAAGTCTTCCATAATGCAGCAAAATAAAGTCAATAAATTAATTAAATAACTTTACTACCAATTATCAATAGCTAACGGTCGCTGACCAGTCAACTCGGATCGAACGGTTCAGATCTCTTTGAATTATATGAATACCCTACACGCGCGCACAGAGGATTACGCCGTAGAATGTATATTTTTCTTCTCTTTATTTATATTTACTTTCTCTCCAGTAACCTCCAAATTTTTATAATCTTCCTCCGTCTGATCGGTGGCGATCGGTTTCTTCTCCGATGGCGAATCTAAGCTTTCACGATGGTAATATCTTCAATCTCCTCCACACAAGGTCCAAGGAGCCTAGTCATGTACGCTTACTCTTCTCTTTCCGTCTCCGTTTCAATTCGTGTTTTCTTTTGTCATCGCTAGGGTTTTAGTTACAGTGCGCGATTTTGATTCACGGATGTTATTGAATCTATCATACGATTTTTTTATCTTATCAATTGTTGCTTCTTCCTGTGATTTTGATCCCTTCTTGTCACTATCTAATGGCGGTTTTGTCGAATGTTGTATGTGTAGGACGTTGATCAAAGGATGCAATTACACTCTTCCTTGGTTCGAAGACTTTCTCAGGAGCATGAATTTGAGGTATTTTTTTTCGTTTTTTTTATTTATTGGTAGCATTTGTGTAGAACACTTGTTGGTGTATAAGATATTTGTTGTGTGTGGCAGGGACATGAAGGTTGTGTTAATGCTCTGTCTTGGAACTCTAATGGTTCACTGTTGGTGTCTGGATCTGATGATTTGAAGGTAAAATATGAACTTCTTTTTGGTACATAAGCTTAACATTCTGTAGTCTTCTTATACTTTCACATTTTTGTCATGCTTTTTTTCCTTGGGTAGTTCAGAAGTATTGTAGCGTTATCTTGAATGTTCAATCTTCTTTTAATTTTCAGGTTAATATATGGAATTACGCCAGTCGAAAGCTTTTGCATTCTATAGATACAGGGCATACTGCAAACATCTTCTGTACAAAGTTTGTCCCTGAAACCTCTGACGAGCTTGTGGTATCCGGTGCTGGAGATGCTGAAGTATAGAAAGATTACTCCCTGTGGATTGTGCTTTCATTTAGTTTTGAGTTCTATATTCATGTGATTTTCTTTATGTTTATATGTGTGTGTATGTCATATGCTATAGGTTAGGCTATTCAATATAGCTGGGTCAAGCAGTAGAGCAGATGATGACAATGCTATTGCACCAATGGCACTATACCAATGTCACACACGAAGGGTGAAAAAGCTAGCTGTAAGACCTCTTTAATCTGTATTTTTGTCTTCCATTTAAAGGTGTTTGTTTATCAGATGTTTTTACCATCACTTAGGTCGAACCTGGTAATCCCAATGTTGTATGGAGTGCTAGCGAAGATGGGACTCTGCGGCAACATGATTTTCGTGAATCCACCTCTTGTCCTCCTGCTGGAGCCACTCACCAAGAATGCCGCAGTGTTCTCGTAATCTCCAAACTCTGCTTACATTTTTCAATTAAGTTGGATACTTAGACTTCTAATATATGGTGTGGCCTTTATGAAGGTTTTGGTCTGCAAATTTAACCTTGTTGATAGCTTTAAATTTTGCAGCTTGACCTGCGTAGTGGTGCCAAAAGAGCACTAGCTGATCCTCCTAAACAAACACTCACCCTGAAGTCTTGTGATATAAGTGCCACAAGACCACACTTACTTCTCGTTGGTGGAAGGTATTTGCTTCTGTGTTTGCGTATCACTGTATCCCAACTCTCACCTTTTCTTGTTTGACTTCTTGTCTTTTCTTCCCTCTTTGACAGTGATGCATTTGCTCGATTGTACGATAGAAGGATGCTCCCGCCGTTGACATCATGTCGGAAAAGGATGCCTCCACCTCCATGTGTCAATTATTTCTGTCCCATGCATCTTTCTGAATGTGTTAGTTTAATCTGAATGATATTAAGATACTCTATTATTTTTTGCATTGTTGTGGTAATGTTGCGTTCTTTCTCAAAGTTGTTCTCCAAACTCACTGTCCGCTATCTTTGCAAATTTCAGGGGAGAACAAATTTGCACCTAACTCATGTTACTTTCAGTCCTAATGGTGAAGAAGTTTTGCTCAGTTACAGTGGAGAGCATGTGTACTTGATGAATATAGATAATGGTATTTCTGGTTAAAAAACTCCTTCCTGGCATTCTAATTCATCGCTAAGTTCACAAATATTTTTGTGTGCTAGTTGTTGAAACTCATCTGTGTCTAAAGTTCTTAAAACATTTTGCTTCCTTGTTTTAAACTTACTATATCTTGGTTCTTGCTTTGTTTGCTACTTGTAGGTACTGGAACCATGCAGTACACACCAGGAGATGTAGCTAACTTGTTTTCTTTCAGTGACATTGTAGAATCTCCACCTCAGGTTCCCACCACTCCACAAAATGGATTTCACAGAAATGGGAACACTGCAACGGTTCGCACCTCACTTTGTAATTGTTTGATAAATTGACTTTGTTGTTCTATTCTCGTAGTGTATTTGACTCCGTTAAATTTCAGTTAAAGAAGTGCACCGAATTGGTAAAAATGGCTAAAAGGTCTTTAGAAGGGGGTGCAGATGTTTTCTATGCAATTGAGGCAGCTAATGAAGTTCTGAATGCACATTCTAATGACATCGATCCCGCGCTAAGGCATGATTGCCTTTGTACTCGTGCCGCGTTGTTGCTCAAGGTCCTTAAGAACTGATGTCTATAGTTTGAATCCCTACAATAGCGCTCTCTCTGATAACCTTACTTAGCTGAATTGTTTATTATCAGAGGAAGTGGAAGAATGATGCTCATATGGCCGTCAGAGATTGCCAAAATGCTAGGAGAATTGATCCATCATCATTTAAAGCTCATTACTACATGTCTGAAGCGTTGCACCAAGTAAATCCATTGCTCTGATCACAGTTAAATTTTAATTTTTAAGTTACAATATAACATAGAGATTTTTCTGAAATAAACAGTTATTTTAGTCACCCTCCCATATTGTTATTCATCTGAGCTTTCACGCAGTTGGGAAAATTTAAAGAAGCTCTAGATTTTGCGATTGCTGCACAACATTTGAACCCATCGAATGCCGATATAGTGGCAAAAGTGGAGAGTATCAAAAAGGATCTTCAAGCAGGTTTGTGACCTTTATTAGTAGATGTACCCCTTAGTTTTTTGTTTTCCTCTTTGACTTAGGATAGAGTTTCAAGGCGTTTCTTCTTAGTTTTTTATGTGTTTAAAAGTTTTCATTATTCCTCGGAAAGGAGATAAATTTTACAAATAATAATTATGTATTTGTCTTTTATGATATAAATCAGCTGGAGCCGAAAAGAATGATGAGACAAAAGGTGGAACTACTAGAGTACTTTCTTTGAGCGACGTAATATATAGATCAGAGGCCAACAGTGACAGTTCACATGATATGTCGAGATCTGAAATAGATGAATCTGATTATGATGAAGAATTGGAAGTTGATATTGAAGCTTCCATGTCAGATGATGAAGGACAAGATGCAAACTCAAATGCTACACATGGCAGTCTAAATCTAAGAATTCATAGAGCAGGTGATGATAAGCCCGCAGAAAATAATGGTGATAATGCCCCCTCAGGAACTGCATCTTCATCACAAAATGATAGAACCGCTTATCAGGTTAGCTTTCGGATTAATGATATTGTTTTATTGTATTAACTTTTGAGTTAGTATGTGACTAATCTGGCGAATACCGTCTACAACATTGGTTTCTTGGTGATTATAGCCAGAGGGAGCCATTGATATGAAACGTAGATATATGGGCCACTGTAACCTTGGAACTGATATTAAGCAAGCCAGTTTTCTTGGGCAGAGAGGTGATTTTTCCGGCTTAGCCTATATAAAAAATTAGACGTGAACACAGCATTATTGACTTGACGGTGAGCATTTTATTACCAATTTTCAGGTGAGTACATAGCAAGTGGAAGCGATGATGGTAGGTGGTTTATATGGGAGAAACAGACAGGGAGGCTAGTGAAAGTACTTGTTGGCGATGAAGCAGGTTTTGTTTCTCGCTTCTACCATTACAAAAAAATCTCTTTTCTCCACATCCATTAGTTCGTTAAAATGTTTCATATTTTATTTATAGTTGTGAACTGCATTCAATGTCATCCATTTGATAGTGTTGTAGCATCGAGTGGCATCGATAACACAATAAAGGTAAAGCCAAGTGCACAAAAGCTATCCCCTGCAATTTTTATTGAAAGTACTCTTAAATTAAAAACATTTGCAAGTAACTAATGTGTTGTGAAGTTATGGAGCCCAATGGCATCAGTGCCGTCGATTGTAGCGGGTGGATCAGCTGGACCTGCAACCGCCAATGTAGTGGAAGCAATGGAGAATAATCAACAGAGCTTAAGCCGCAGCCGAGAAAACCCTCTGTAAGTTATTGTAATGATACTTTCAAAGGCGGTTTTAAGAGTTCACGAAAGTTGTAGTTTAGGTGTTGTGTGAATTTTGCCAGGTCTGTGGAGCTATTGCAGAGGTTTAGGATGCAAGAGTTTGCAGAAGGAAACTTTCATCCATTTGAATGTACTCAGAGCTAAAAAAAGAAAGAAAGAAGAGGAAACTGTATTAAAGCTTTGCTTTGTGAATGTGATGGTGGAAATAAACAATGGCTTTTGAATATGAATAATAATGAAGAATAAATTAATTAGGTTTCATATGTATTTAGTTTTTCGCTGTAAACGCATTTGCTCTCTTTTAGACTCTTTTTTGTCGTTGTTGTATAGTTTCAATATTGGTTTGTTTTCTCTTTGGATTTTTCAATTTGCCCCCCCCCCCCCCAAACTCTTTGTTTACAGAGAATATTTATTTTAATGTGAATTATGACTAATTGGTATACTTTAATGTTGACCAATCCTCTCCTGCGCGCTTCTGTCAAACTTCTTTGTATATGATTATTGTAATTTAAACTGTTTTTTAATTGTTAATAAAATACAAATTGCTGATGAATACATCCAAAACATACCTTCGTAAGCATAATAATGTTATATTTTCATATCTCCCTACTTTGGAGAAAGTGACACCCCAAATTTGCAAAAGTTGTCATGTATTCGTCACCGATATTTTGTCTGATAATTTTGTATTTTTAACACTAAATATATTTGTTGAGATCAGTGAAACTTGTTTATTGAGCCTTGCAAAATAAGAATCATGTTTTCAACTTTTTAAAGTTACTATTGGTTGGGACTTTATGAAATATAATATTTTAGGAGATTTATTTCCCTTTTTTTTGGATCGAATGTTTTTAAGGGATGTCAACTTTTATTTCCGATATGAAGGCATGTGATAAAGTATATGCATGAACCGTATCAAAATAATAATATACTTCTTTTTTTGTTAAAGAATAAATACAGTTTTAGTAGATTAAAATTTTATATATATTGTAAAAGTGTTTTTTCTTCTATCGCATGTAAATAAGATTGTCCCCATATAATTAAGAAACAAATTGTATTATAAATGATTTTGAGCTATTACATAATTTTCATGGATATTCGGTTAAAAATTTATGTAAGTAATAAGTTTCATACTGTACTCAGTACTCACCAAAAACCTAAAATGTAATTTCTAGTTTATTAAAAGCTCTTATTAAAATTAGTTTAAAATGTTTAAATTTTATGTACAAAAGGTTGGGTGGAACCACCACCGAAGATAAGGTGACAAAAGGTATTAACACCGTTGGAGAGAATTATTGACATTATTTTAAGGATAGTTTCGAGTTTTGTCAATAATTCATGCATCCTTTCGAATTCTTTTTCTTCGACGATTTAATTATCGTGATAATTATACATATTTCTTCAAACTATATATTAGTATATTTCTTTTGTCGTTGATCGTTTTAACCCGTATTTTATAAAATCGACACAAGGCATCTACAGTAATACTACACTTTTACTCTGATAAAGATATTACTTTTTAATTTTGTAGTAAATAATACAATAATTTTGATATGTAACAAAGGAGACCAAAAAAGAGATAACAAATACGGTAGTATACTATATTAAGTATATAAAATCTGTCATCTAATCACTAGTTTTTAGAATCTAGACCTAGTTTCGGCCACATAATTAACTAATTAAGACAAAAAAAAACTCATACGTAGATGCTTTTCTCAAGAATAAAATCTAGCAAATTCTGCTATGTGTAGAAAAATTATGAATATATGTATTAATAGTAAACACTGCATGTAATCAAACCCACACCAAAACTCTTTTTTTAAAACAAACTTCAAACAAATACTATTTCCAAATATTTATGAAAGCCACTTTTTTAAAAATTAATCAGATCGTTACATAGTAATAAGATTCCAACAATAATATCTTAGAAAAATAAAATTTTGCTATATAAAAGCACACCTAAAAAATAATAATAAAAAATATATATATATAAGCACACCTCGAAACTATGTTATCATCTTCCCCATGAAACTGCACTTTTTAAGCTCTAAATGTATAATAACCTCATGGATTCATCATCTTCTTCGCGATACTAACCACACCTTATGGTTCATCAACACTTTTAATTAAATCTCTTATTCGTCGCAAAAATATCTAAACAGAGCTTATCTGCCACATATATATATATATCGATGGAGGAAGAACGGCGAGTTTTGTTCGGAAAATACGAGATGGGAAGGCTATTAGGCAAAGGAACCTTCGCGAAGGTCTATTACGGCAAAGAGATAATCAACGACGAGAGCGTAGCAATCAAAGTCATAAACAAAGATCAAGTAGTGAAGAGACAAGGCATGATGGATCAAATCAAGCGCGAGATCTCTATAATGAAGCTTGTTCGTCATCCTAATATCGTTGAATTGAAAGAAGTCATGGCAACGAAGACGAAGATCTTCTTCGTCATGGAGTTTGTTAGAGGCGGTGAGCTTTTCTCTAAGATCTCTAATAAAGGTAAGCTCAAGGAAGACGCGTCTCGTAGATATTTTCACCAGTTGATCTCAGCCGTTGATTTTTGTCACAGCAGAGGCGTTTCTCATCGAGATCTGAAACCTGAGAATCTCCTTCTCGATGAGAACGGAGATTTGAAAATCTCTGATTTCGGATTATCGGCTTTGCCGGAGCAGATTCTTCAGGACGGTTTGCTTCATACGCAGTGCGGCACGCCTGCTTACGTGGCGCCGGAGATTCTACGGAAGAAGGGATACGACGGCGCCAAAGCGGATATATGGTCTTGCGGCGTCGTTTTGTATGTGCTTTTAGCTGGCTGTTTGCCGTTTCAAGACGAGAATCTTATGAACATGTACAAGAAGATTTTCAAGGCGGATTTCGAGTTTCCGCCGTGGTTTTCGCCGGAATCTAGGAGGTTGATTTCGAAACTCCTCGTCGTGGATCCAGAGCGACGGATCTCGATGCCGGCGATTATGCGAACGCCTTGGCTCCGGAAAAACTTTAATCCGCCGTTAGATTTCAAAATCGACGAACAGATCTGCTCTCAAAGCAGCGACGAAGACGAGAATCGCGATTGGGAAGTAACGGAACCGATTTCGCCGAAATTCTTCAACGCATTCGATTTCATCTCGTCGATGTCGTCAGGATTCGATCTCTCGAGCTTGTTCGAGAGCAAGAGGAAGCTACAATCTGTATTCACGTCGCGATCATCGGCGACGGCGATAATGGAGAAGATCGAAACGGTTACGAAGGAGATGAACATGAACGTAAAGAGCACTAAAGATTTCAAGGTTAAGATGGAAGGGAAAACGGAAGGGAGAAAAGGAAGGCTCTCGATGACGGCGGAAGTTTACGAAGTTGCGCCGGAGATCTCCGTCGTGGAGTTTTGCAAATCGGCCGGAGATACATTGGAGTATAATAGGTTTTATGAAGAAGAAGTTAGACCGGCGTTAAACGACATCGTTTGGTCATGGCACGGTGATAATACTGTGATTAATCATAAACCCGATGAAACCAATATTACTACTCTTTAATATTGATTAATCAGGAATTTCGGTTATGTGTGTACCGGGTTTCAGTTAATGTATTGTAGTTAAAGAAATGTAAAATTGGACCTAAATTTTCTTTGGTTTAATATTTAGGTTTGGTCTTTATAAACCTTTGTTTTTGATACTTCTAAATTATTGTGTTGAAGTAAAGAAATGATTTAAGCATAAATAACGAAGGGAGTAAGCTAAATAGCTAATCATGTTTGGATTTGGTTGATATTGGTTTACTTGGAAATTACTTTTTGGTCGGGTTCGTTTAGATCACTGCCACGTGTAGTGTCTCAGAGCCCTCGAAAACATTTACCTTTTTGTCACCCAAGTGAAAATCATCTTAACAAGAAGTAAACTCAATCGATTGAATAATCACAATAATTAAATAAGAATGTCGCTTTCACTAAATTAATTAAATATCCCGACCAATGATCCAAAAGAAGCATCAATCAGTAGACTAACATGGGATTTTAGGACAAGAACTGTATCACAATCAGAAAGTGACTTCACCATCAAATGGTATATTATTAAAATCAAAGATAGAAATGAGTGTTTGCGTTTGGTTTTAAGAGTTACCTATGTTAGGAGAAGTGAAACACCAATGAGGTTATTACTGGTGCATAGATTGTGTCAATGTGTGTGTGGTCCATAGTAGAAAACTGGAAAATGACATTTTAGAAGAAGATAAAAGGATATATAATATAAGTTATTATCATTTCAACAGATGTTCAGTCTCCTAAGGAAGAGGATGTTTCATGTCATGTAGGGACACCTCCATGTTCCAAAATATCACATCCCAAAATGCACTTTCATTAATCAATGCTTCATTAAGATAATATGATTTTTAGGCCATGGTATCAAATCACAACCTAACTCCATCTTGATCCAATCTATTAAGATTTGAAAGAAAAACATATCAGTGCAAATTACCAGTATTAACTTGTCCAAAAGCTTGATTACTAATAATATATCTTACAGTGTTACTGAAATGATAAAAATAGCAAAACCTTGAATAAAATCATCAGAACAAGTGAAACTAGACAATCTCATCAGATTTCTACAAATGGTTTGGTCCAAACTCAGTTCGTAGTAATGTCAAGCTTGTTGATCCAGTAGCCCAGTTGCTCAGCGACGCATTTCGACCCAGTTGAACCGTATGAACTGAACTTATTGACTGAGTTTTCGACGCCTAAAAACCCAAACACATCTTCTTCAAACACAGGGCTTAGCTTCTTCATCTCTTCAAGACTTAGGCTCTGAAGCTCACAGCCTTTTGAGACACAAACACCAACTAGTTTCCCAACTATGTCATGAGATGATCTAAAAGGCATCCCCTGTGAAACATGACAAACAAAAGACAGTATTATCTTCTTGGATTTAGTTACAATGATAGATGATTTTATTTTACCTTCTTCACAAGATAATCGGCAAGAGTAGTAGCATCAAGGTGTCCAGCAGGGAGACTTTTCTTGATTCTGTCTTGGTTAAATGTAACATTCTGTGCAAATTCCGCAGAAACATCGATCATTCCCATTATCGTCTTTGTACTGTCAAACATAGGTTCTTTATCTTCTTGGAAATCACGGTTGTAAGCAAGGGGAAGACCCTTGCACAATGTTAGGACAGTGACGAGATCGCCTATGACCCTAGCAGATTTTCCTCTGACAAGCTCCATCGGGTCAGGATTCTTCTTCTGTGGCATTATGCTGCTTCCTGTTGAGACTGAATCACTTGGAGTCAAGAAACCAAACTCCTCAGAAGCCCATAGTACCCACTCTTCACCAAGCCGGGAAAGATGGATGGCTGTGTTGGAATTTGCGTATAGAAACTCCAAGACAAAATCTCGGTCTGAAACTGCATCGATACTAGTTGAAAACATAGGTGGAAAAGACTTAGAAACCGTAAAACTAAAGAATGCAACAATGTAGTACAAAGAGTTAATGTAACAAACACAAGAATAGGAAGTAATACCTGTTTCTCATCGGTTCAGTGAATCCAAGAGCACTTGAAGTCATAAACCGATCAATAGGCAGACCGGTTCCAGCCAGAGCACAAGCTCCTAGGGGACACGAATTTAACCTCTCCCGACAGTCAATATAACGACCCGCATCGCGTTCGAGCTGCCACACACAATAAGATGATAGTATCAGAGAAATCTCAGTAAATGTAAAAAACCTATGATTTTTAAGACACATTACCAATGCAAATATCACATAGCCTAACCATAAACCTATACAAAGGAAACGAAAAAGTTGAGCGAAGGAGACATATCAAACCTGTTCAACAAAAGTTAAGAGAACATGTGGGAGTAAAACAGGCTGTGCCCTTTGAAGATGAGTATAGCCAGGAACAATCAAAGACTCATTCTTCAAAGCTAGTTCAACAAGAGCCGTCTGGAGATATTTGATCTTGACCAGAATTGTATCGATAGCATCACGACACCAGAGCTTGAAATCCGTAGCGACTTGGTCGTTCCTGCTTCGCGCCGTGTGAAGCTTCTTAGCCGGCTCACCGATCAGATCAGTAAGAGCTGCTTCAATGTTCATGTGAACGTCTTCTCTATCAGTCCTCCATTCAAATTCATCTGATTGAATCTGTTTCTTGATATCATCAAGACCTTGCAAGATACTATCTCTATCACTATCAGTTATAAGCCCCTGTAATAACAAAAACCATCAAAATTGTCCTGAATTTACAAAAAATTGCATTACGTTGAAGAAACCATATCAAATCTAAACCTTTCATCACCAAGTAAATATTTTATTATAGTGTAAAGAGGACCTGGTGAGCTAACATTGTAGCGTGTGCTTTGCTTCCCATGATGTCTTGCTTATAAAGAGCTTTATCAAATGAAATCGATTCAGTGAACTTCTCAACTTTCTCAGTGACACTCTCCTCGAATCTTCCTCCCCATAGCTTAACCTCTTTAGAGGCGGTTTCGTCGTCTTCGTGGCTCATTGAACGCAGCGGAGGCAGACACCGTGACTTGCTTCCCAACGGCAAAAACGAAATTGAACGGTGAGTGGAGGAAGAGGGATTGGTACGCGACGGAGAGAAGAGGAGTCTCTGTGAGAAAGATAGATCAATTGCTCCCATTGATGAGTGGTAAGTGGAGGAGAAAGGGTTTTTCTCAAGGTGTCAAAAATGGCTTTCTTTTTGCGGCGACAACAGTCAAGAGAATCAGATTCTTATGTGGAACCGGTCAATAGAAATATTTACACTTAAACCGGATTGGTTCAATAAAGATTAACCGGTTTAGTTGGACCAGACAGATTGTCCAGTTTAAAAGTGGGCCTTAGATTATAGTTTATGGATGGGCCTATTGATATCGACAGAATATGACAGAATAATTCAATGAACAGTCATCACTAAGATATTTGAAAAAAATATTTATTTTAAATTTGATGATTTATCCATTAGAAAAATCATTAAAACCTATGTTAAAATATTATTTTTTCTAATGTTAAAACCTATGTTAAAACTTTATTAAAACCTATGTTACAACCTATGTTAAAATATTATTTTTTGCTTTAAACAATATTTTAATGTTTAAATTTGATCATAATTTTTTGTTTTTTTGTCCAAATGTTCAAAAACTTTAGATGTGAGATTTCTATGTGGTTTAATCCAAACTCAGTTCTATATGTCCACTAAAACGCCCATTGAGCTAGTGACTTTCGTTAATTAGCTAAGGCCCGTTACGACTGTAGCCACGTGGCGAAATATAGACGGTTGATAAGGATCGAACAGTTATAGCAGAACCGGATAGTTAAACCGGGCCGTATAATATTAGAGAAAATTGGTTGAGAGGGTACTTTTTAGTTTACTAATTTGTTAGAAGGTAATTTTTGTTTTGTAATTGGTAAATGGGTAATTTTATATGTTAAAAGACAATTATAACCTTTAAGTTAATTTTTATGTTTTTTCGTGGTGAATGGTGAATCTAATTCGTGAATGGTGAATGAATACGTGAATGGTGAATGAATACATGAATAGTGAATAGCACCGATGAATGGTGAATATCATTTGTGCGATTTTTATATCACTATTAACGTTATCAACGTGTTATGTTTTGTTACCAAATGATTAATCCATATGATGAACGATGAATAATAAGTGAATGGTGACAGACGAATGATGAATGGTGAACATCAGTTGGTGAATAGTGAATAACGTTGGTGAATGGTGAATAACGTTGGTGAATGATGAATATGTTTTGGTTAAATATTAATAAGGATAAATTAGTCTTTTGTATACTCTAAAAAATTAAAATTACCTAAATTTCTAATTAGAAAACTAAAATCACCCTATTGACAATTACAAAACAAAAACTACCTAATTTACTAAATTTCCCATAATATTATTATTCATAAACCGGTCTTCGTCTCGTAGAGATATAAGAGAAATAAGCAAACTGTAGGTAGAGGCAACGTCTAAAATGGTCGTTTTGGAGGAAAGGTATTCTCCTATACCCACCTTAAATCCCTTATACCCATATTTTATTGATTCTATACGAACTGACGATTTTACCCCTTAAAAAAAAAATTTTGGTTTGGTTTTCGGTTGGTTTTATCTCTCTGGTTTGGGTTGGTTCTGTTTGGGTTTTGGTTTAAAAAAAAAAAAACTCACCTGCTTCTTCCGCGACGACGAGAACGAGACTCGTCTTCTCCGGCGAGACGCGCGACGGGAAACCTCGTCTTCTCCGCCGGACGCATCGCAACCTCCTCCACTAGAAGATTTCTCCGACAACAGTCCTGCAAATCGGAGAGCGGGTTAATTCATCCACAATTGTTTTTGAAATAGTATTAGGGTTCACAATGGGATTTGATGAATATTTTTTGATTTGTTGCATATTGATGATTGTTATAGAGTATTTAAGGAATTGGTTGATTGTTTGAGATTCTCGTAATTGTATTACTCTTTATTATGCAATAGGCCAAAATCTATCAATCAATCGTGGTATCGCGAAACCAAAAACTTTCAAAATCGCATGTGTAAAACTTAGTATAATTAGTAAAACTGATATGTAGTTATACAATGTAGAACGTTGTATAACTAGTAGAACTGATGGTTGTAATTTACCATGTAAAACTTATTATAACTAGTAGAACTGATATTTGTTATATTCTACGTAAAAATCAGTATAAATGTAGATACTTCGGTAAAATTTATTTTTTTGTTGTTTTTGCAGGATACAATGGCAAAATACGTTATCGTTTTTTTCAAATTCAAAGGATGCATGTATAGTGTAACATTGAAGACAACAGTTGAGGATATAAGTTTGGTTGTGTTGGAAAAAAGGTTGCTTTTTGGAACGCATCGTTATCCGACCGATTGAACTTCTTTAACGGTGTTGAACTTCTGTATTGTCAACTTATGTAAAACTATGATTGTGTTGTTAACTTATGTAAAACTAAGGATTGCTATTGGGTTTCTTATTTATTTATGTGTTTGATATTTATTTATGTGTTTGGTATTTATTTATGTGTTTGGTATTTATTTATGTTAATTCAACAAAAAAATATGTTCAAACAAATTACACATTGTTTTTATATATGTTAGGTTAACAAAAAATATGTTCAAACAAATTACACATTGTTTACAAAAAACTCTTTAACGTTCAAGCACTTTCGAAGAACACTTTCTACTTAAGCACAACTTATAAAAGGACTTTTCTATAAAACGATGATTTCGAACGTATTATTGCAAAAATCATGTTTACGTACATATTAAAAACGAAATGTGAAAAGTAAAACTTCATAAACAAATTTAAATTATAGGTAAAACTAAAAACTATTGAAATCAGCAAAAATAGAACTATGAACAACATTGGTAAAACCATAACCTTATGTAAAACTATGTGTAATAATTTGGGCGGGAAACCGAAAATATATTTGGCGCCTAAACGAAAAGAAAAAAAAACATAATAATTTTGTTGCAAAAAAACAGATTCTGACACACATCTTTTCTCCCTCGATTTCTGTGTTTTGTTGTCCTATAAACAAGAACTTCTCTCCTCTCTCCTCTCATTCTTTCACAAAAAAATCAAACAAATATATTTCCTTTCCTTTCCTACACTTTCCTTTCCTTTCCTCCTTTCTCTATGTTGCTTCCTTTCATGGATCCTTGGGTGGAGAAACAAGAGAGGCGTGAGATGAAGAAGGCAAAGCAACACCTCGACATGCAAACGTTCGTTGTCGACGCGCAAAACGGAATTCCAATTCGTTGTCCATGTGGAGGAGAAATCATTCAGGATGCTACTCCAAATCCAAAGTATAGATCTGATTTTGATACTTTACCTGGGAGTAGGTACTTCACGTGCAAGACCTACAAGGTAATTGTTAGTTTTAAAACCACGTACGTGTATAACTGCGTAGAACCGTGTGAAACTTTGTGAAACTAACTGCGTATAACCGCGTATAACCGTGTGAAACTATGCGAAACTAAATGCGTATAACTGCGTATAACAATGTAAAACTATTATGCGTAAAACTCGAGTATAACTTCGTAAATCCGTGTTGATTGTTCGGGACGATGGGTTGCACTTCCGTCGGCCATGGGTTTTCGGTGTTGAGGAGGAAGTTGACAAGTTAACTAGGAGGGTGGATGTTATGGTGAAGAAATTGCAAAGCTTAAGGAGCTTATTGTTGATCCCCGTCCGTGAGAGATTTTCGGTTTTATAACTTATGCTATGTTACCAAATGTATTACCAATATTCATTAGTTTTCATAGTATTACATATTCTCGCTACCAAATATGTTATCTAAGTAATCCTAAGTTTTACTAGTTTGACAACAATCGATACAATAAAACAAAGTAAATTGTTAATTTCTTACTTCTTCATTGTCTCGAACCGGATGAATTTTGTACCTCCTCGTTAGCAATCACTTTCTCTCGCATCACCATCATTTTCTTCTCCTTCTTCCTCGTCCTCTAATTCATTTTCTTTTTCATCGTCTTCTTCTTCTCCTTCTTCGTCTTGTTCTTCGTCTTCTTCTTCTTGTTCTTCACCGGCATCAGACATTGTTTTCTCCAAGTCATCATCGCCGGAAATAGTGGTATTCTCCTTCGCGAGCTCGTCGTCGTGGTCGTTGCGGTCCCCGACTCCGTCGTCGCGGTCCTCGTCGCCGCGGTCCCCGTCGCCGCGGTCCCCGTCGCCGTCGCCGCGGTCCCCGTTGCCGTCGCCGCGGTCCCGTCGCCGCGGTCCCCGTCGCCGCGGTCCCGGTCGCCGCGGTCGCAGAAGGAGAAAAAATGCGGCTACGAAGTTTCCTAGACATCTCTGTGAGTTTGAATTTTTTCTTTTCCAAACTCCTATTGTAATAAGTTAATAGTGTATCTTCTTCATCTTTCTCCTTCTTCTCACCCAACCGAGTCTTCACCATATTTCACTGATTTCGATTTTGAAATTTATAGGAAGAATTAGGGGAGATTCGAGATTCGAGTGTTCGTCGGGAAATTTAGGTTCGTCGTCGACAAAAGGAAAAAAATAAGAAAAAGAGGAGAATGAGGTAAAACTAAATTATACCAAGGTATATTGGTGAGATATTGGTTCGGTTTGGTTGAGATATTAGTTCGGTTCGGTTTAACCAATTAAATTAAACAATAATTTAATTTCGGTCTGGTAATACGGGTCGGGTCAATTTTACCCGGGGTTTGACCTGTAAATAACGAAAGTCAATGAAATAATTAGGTCTTTTCCACTAAGCAAAAAAGAAGCGACTTAATTAGATTACCTTTTCTCCAAAACGACTTGTGGAGACTAGGGGTGGGCATTCGGGTATTCGGGTCGGGTTCGGGTAGGAACCGATCGGGTCCGGGTATTTCGGGTAGGGAGATTTAGGACCCGTATGGGTATTTTGAGTTTTTCGGTTCGGGTTCGGGTAGGAACCGTTCGGGTCCGGTCTTCGGGTATGAAATATTTGAACCGGAAAATACCCGAAAAATCGGGTACCCGTTCGGTTCGGGTATTTTTCCGTTATTTTCGGGTATTTTTCGGATATTTTCGGGTATTTTTCGGATATTTTCGGGTATTTTTCGGATATTTTCGGATATTTCGGATATTTTCGGATATATGGGTACTCTAAACATATGAAATATAATAAAGTTTCGGGTATTCGGGTGCCGTTCGGGTATCGGGTCGGTTCGGGTATTACCCGATACCCACGGCACAAATTTGAAGTAACTTTCGGGTAAATGTTTAATACCCGTACCCGAACCGAACCGAAACTTTCGGGTCGGTTCCGGTTCGGGTATCGGGTATCGGGTAATTTGCCCACCCCTAGTGGAGACGTTGCCTCCTGTAGGTAGCTTTAGATCTGCTTATTAATTTTCCTTTTTTTGTTGGTAACAGCCCAATGATGAGTATGGAGTTTCGGAGAAAATCGGAAACTCGTGGATCCGCGATCGCCTTCGTTCTTCTTATCTTCGTCTATGGCGCACACTCTTTCTATCTACCAGGTGTCGCTCCTCAAGATTTCGAAAAGGTAATCATTCGAATTTTTGCTTATAGATCTGAATTGGATCTGCGTTTTAGCTCTGCGTATGTTTCTGCTGATGCTTTAGTTTTCACTTCGTTTTCCTTTTCACGAATCTCTCTACATGAACAATGTACCATTGTAGGCGAGCTACATAGATATTTGATTTTCTGGATTAGTCGTATAAATATTTTATTGTGATTTTTGTTAGTTTCTTAGTGTTCTTTGTTGCTCGATCTTGTTTAGCTTGCAATTTCTGTAAAATCAACCAATTTTTCGGTCCTGCGTGCTATACTAGAATCTCTGTTAAAGTATAGTTGCAAGTTTCATTAGAATTGTTAATAATGTACTTTAAAAGTGAACAGAAATTATGTTTTCATTTATAAATGTGTCTTATTTTTTTTCTGATATTTCCTTGTATGTAGGGTGATGAATTGAAAGTGAAAGTAAATAAATTAACCTCCATAAAGACTCAGCTTCCATACTCGTATTACTCCCTTCCTTTTTGTAAACCTAAGAAGATAGTCGATAGTACTGAGAATCTTGGAGAGGTGCTTCGTGGTGACCGGATAGAAAATGCTCCTTATTCGGTTAGTCTCTATTTTGCGCTTTTGATTCATAGTTGATTAGGCTGTTTAAGAGTCTATGCATGTACTTTATTTCTTAACTCTTGTGGTGTTGAAACAATTTCAGTTTAAAATGCGCGAGGCACAGATGTGTAACATTCTCGGACGGATCACTCTTGACGCAAAGACAGCCAAAGCATTTAAAGAAAAGATCGATGATGAGTATCGGGTCAATATGTAGGGCAAAAAAAATATAAACTTTTGTCCGAATCTTTGTATGAGAACATGCTTTCCTTTTGTAAAGTTTTCTTACAGGTCTTCCTTGTATGTGATAGGATCCTTGACAACCTTCCTCTTGTGGTTCCAATCGAAAGAGTGGACCAAAGTGTTGTATATCAGCTTGGCTATCATGTTGGTCTTAAAGGCCAGTATGAGGGGGTAAGTACTAAGCAGGTTTCGATTTTTACCATTTGAATGCATGTGAAATGTCTCGATTTTTCGAATTTTCTTTTTGTATGTGCAGAGCAAAGAGCAAAAGTTCTTTATGCATAATCACTTGGCATTTACAGTTCGGTATCACAGAGATATGCAAACTGATTCTGCAAGGATTGTGGGATTTGAGGTTAAGCCTTACAGGTGCGTTTCTTGACCATAATTTGAATGTCTCTTGGGACCCTTGTCTTTCATTACTGACAGTCTTTCCCTTTATTTGTAGTGTTAAGCATGAATACGATGGAGAGTGGAGTGATAAGACCCGTCTGACTACCTGCGATCCTCACAAAAAACGCCTGGTTGTTAGTTCGTCTACCCCTCAAGAAGTTGAGCAAAAGAAGGAGATCATCTTCACATATGATGTCGATTTTCAGGCAAGTGCTTTTTGAAGTACTCTGTGGGTTTTGTCTTAAATAACTGTCATGTTCTTAATGTTTTTCTGATTTCATGTTGCTGTCTTGTCCAGGAAAGTGAAGTGAAGTGGGCATCAAGATGGGATGCTTATCTTCTAATGAATGATAACCAAATTCACTGGTTCTCTATCGTCAATTCTCTGATGATCGTTTTGTTCCTTTCTGGTATGGTGGCCATGATAATGCTGAGAACCCTCTACCGTGACATTTCACGATACAACGAGCTTGAGACTCAAGAAGAAGCTCAAGAAGAGACAGGATGGAAGCTCGTCCATGGTGATGTATTTAGGCTTCCAACCAATTCAGATCTGCTCTGCGTCTACGTTGGTACAGGGGTCCAGTGTTTAGGCATGGTACTCGTCACAATGATCTTCGCCATGCTCGGATTCCTTTCTCCTTCCAATAGGGGTGGTCTGATGACAGCCATGCTCTTGCTCTGGGTATTCATGGGCCTCTTTGCTGGGTACGCATCTTCACGTCTCTACAAAATGTTCAAAGGAACAGAGTGGAAGAGAATCGCCTTCAGAACAGCCTTCTTGTTCCCTGCAGTTGTATCAGCAATCTTCTTTGTCCTAAATGCACTCATCTGGGGACAGAAGTCATCTGGTGCTGTCCCTTTCGGGACAATGTTTGCGTTGATCTTCCTCTGGTTTGGCATCTCGGTACCTCTTGTCTTTGTTGGCGGTTACATCGGTTTCAAGAAACCAGCTGTTGATGACCCAGTGAAAACCAACAAAATCCCAAGGCAAATCCCAGAGCAAGCTTGGTACATGAACCCAATATTCTCAATCCTCATTGGAGGAATCCTACCTTTCGGTGCAGTCTTCATCGAGCTCTTCTTCATCCTCACATCCATCTGGCTTAACCAGTTCTACTACATCTTCGGGTTCCTCTTCCTAGTCTTTGTAATTCTCATAGTTACTTGCGCTGAGATAACCGTAGTACTTTGCTACTTCCAGCTTTGCAGTGAGGACTACCTTTGGTGGTGGAGATCATACCTGACATCAGGCTCATCAGCTCTCTATCTCTTCATCTACGCGACTTTCTACTTCTTCACAAAGCTTCAGATCACTAAGCTGGTCTCGGCGATGCTTTACTTTGGATACATGCTCATCGCGTCTTATGCATTCTTTGTGCTGACAGGTACAATTGGGTTTTATGCTTGTCTCTGGTTCACAAGGCTCATCTATTCCTCGGTTAAGATCGATTAATGAACAAACAAGGAAAGATGATATCTTCTTTTTCTATTGAAAAAATGATTTTGTTGCATTTTGGGATCTATTTTGTTGCAGAACAAACGGGTTTAAAAATACAATGTTAACATTATAATAGTCTATTTTGTTTGATTTTGTCTAATCATACTTTTGGAATTTTTGCATGTTGAGAAATATATCATCTCTGCTCTTTAAACAACAAATGCTGATGTTATTGACCAAAACAAAAGCTGATGTTGTGAAAAAGAAGTATTCATTAAACTTGGCTTCCAAAATATTTTGCATAAACCTTCAATCAATAAAAAAACGGAGTATTAAGGCTAAAATGCATCAAAATTTTTGGCCAAGTAAAAAAACTGAGAGTCAGGAATCAGGAAAAGGAAAAGAATCAGCCATGGAGGATATAACTTGATAACTCAATTCTTTATGAGCCTTTTGAATAACTTTCTCTTGTGCATAGAACAACATATAACACTCACATCCTCTCACCACTTCTTCTTCTACCTCATTGATCCATGCATCATCACATCTATACCACAACCCTTTTAGCCTCAGGTATGTCACATAGTGACCCGATGCCAACATCCCCGAGTGAGTTACTACTGCAAATATCTCAAACTCCGTTGATGAAGACGACGATGATGAGCCTTCATACTCGCCTTCTCCATCAAAGGCAAATATTCTGTTCCCAAACCGCTTCCCAATGATGGATGAGGAGAGGTAAGGAGACATGTTAAGGCGGAACGGATACTGCAAGTAGCTATCGATTTTTCTGGATGTTTTACGGGTAAGAGAGTGTTCGAAACGCTTTACGTGCAAGCAAAGAAGCAGAGGAAGTCTTCTTACGGACATTTGTTTGGAAGATTCCCTCTTTTCTCCACACTTTTGGCAGTTTAGTTTCTGGTCCGGACCGAGTTTCTCTGACCGTGTGAAGAAATCTAAGCAACCCGAGAGTGTAGGCATGGGTGCGTTCAAGCTTGGTTCACCATTGTTTCTCTTCTTTCTGCAATCCGAGGGAGAGAATCCCTTTGCTGACTCTAAAGTAAGTGAAATGTCGATAAATGGATCATAAGTTGTTGACATGGATCCACACGTTGAGCAAGTGACATCTGATCTCAAAAGACCAGAGAATGCTTTGTGAGTTATACACTGACACTCTTCAAGATCTGCAAACAAACTCCAAGCAAATAAGTAAACAAACACACTAACAAGTATCAAAAGAGATACAATCCGAATTACACTACCTTTATAAAGACATTTCGACTTCCCCTCGTTCTCGTGGATACAATCCAATAGAGAGATAAAGAACTCATGAGAATCTTGCTGCTCATATGTAGCTAAATTTGTTGAGTGCTGCCACCAACTTCATCCCCACAAAACAGATCAAATCAGCATTCACATAATATATACAACAAACATATATAAGGAATGTGATTTTGAAGCAAACCTGTAAAGCAAATGAGCAGGACTATAAGGAGTCCTATCACCAGAAAACATGGCAGAGAAGATAACATCAAGATCACAAGGCAAACACAACAAACCCATTGATCTTCTAGGACAAAGATCACGGTTATGTTGACCACTCAACCAAAAGTTTCTCAAAGGAGGAGCATGAACAAGTGCTTGCAACACAGCGTTCATAAAACAAGTGCTTCCAAGATTGTTCAAGCCTCTTAATCCCAAAGGAAAAGACCATTTCTCTCTTCGATCTCTAGATGAGACCAAAAGCTTAGATCCTATGATCAACTGCGAATCCAATCTCCTCTTCTTGTTCGATCTAACCGCAACAACATCGTCTCCTGATGATTTAACAGAGATACCCATAAGACCAGACACGACAGCCTCGTCGAACTCAGGATCGTAGACTTGATCGATGCAAGAGAAGCAATAAAGCTCAGATCTTTCGACATCAATGGCGATAACATGACCTTTGTTGGATTGGGTATGAGAAAGGACATGGCTTGAGCAAGAAATCGAACGACAGATCAAACAGATGAAGAGTCTCTTGTGAGAAACAGAGCAATAACTGCATCTGGGTATGTCGATCTCTGCAGGTTTGATCTTGATTCTTCCATCGTTGAAGCATCTGAACAAGTTTTGAAAGGATTTGTAACCATCTGTACCATATCTAAGCTTATAATCAGATAAGTGATTGCAAAGATCTGGATTTTTCAGATATGAAATCCTCGCGGACATGAAAACAGAGAAGAGAAGAGAAGAGAAAGAAAGAAAAAACTCTCCTCAGATTCGCTGGAAAAAAGAATTAAAAAATATTTTTTAAAAAAAATCAGAGAGAAAGGGTAAGCTAAGATCAAAGAATCAAAAAAAAAGATAGAATTTTTCGGATCAAGTTAGCGTTGTTAGATTCATTTGTTTGTGTTTGTTTATGAATCACTAGAAGAACGGTAGAAGAAGAAGAAGATAAAAAAAGAAAAATATCTCTTTTCTTTTGGGGTTTTCCTGTAATTTTTAATTTTGATTTAATTTATTTCTCGAAATCTTTATAATCATTAAAGTAAAACATTTTGTCGTGGTAATCTGAGAAGACCGACTTACATGATTATAAAAGACTGCACTTTGTTCCACGTCTTGTGCTTTCCCCAAAACTTGACCTAGTTTCCATCAGCAGCCTAACCTTCTGAACCATAGAGAAGGTCTCTGAGTCAGGACAGGCACTTAAGTTAATGGAACTATGATTTATAAAGTTTTATAATTATAGACTTAAAGAATCCAATGCATATATGCATTATTTTCAAAATCTTGTATTGTGAATTAAATTGTTTTAAGAATTCATATCCCCCCTTAAAGCAAACAAAAGATCAAAACTTTAGCCTGAAAACGTTATCCTTACCTGTCTAAGAAAGATGAGAAACAAAAAGCTGAGGTCAGGTCCCTTGAGTGCCAATAATACATTTAATGTTACGATGAACATTATGCTCAAAAGTGCAAAAAGCTATGGTTTCTGAAATGCTATAAGAAGATCACAGGATGGATAAGAAGGTTCACATGAATCTTCCACTCATGACTGGATTGAACAAATCACTTTTTGAGTTATATGTTGCAGTTGTAACATGAACTGTCTGTTCTCCCGGTCTTAGTGGATTATTTAAAATACAAAAAGACATAGATTCATCACTGGAAAACGAATCCCCCACCAGAGTGTTCAACTTCCTGAGATAAAAAAAAGAGAAAACAAGACGTATAGGGTCATTACATGAATAGAAAGCTTTGCTTCATAAATAAAACCAAACCTGAGGAGGAGGTAGAGATGAAACCCAATCTGATGCATGTGTTGGAAGAAGCCCTAAAGTGTTGAGCTGAGAAAGTGAACAAAAACATTGTTTGTATGAGCAAAACATTGCTTCACTACTTGTAAATAAGTGTTGCCTTAAGAAAAGAGGAAAGAAGGAACAATGAGGAACGAGAAATGTTTCTCACCTTCCAGATACCAAGAGCTAACCCTCCAAGGTTCAGAGCAAGAAACACTAGTTTCGGCATAAGTAACTCCACTTTATTATCCTTGAATGGCTCAAAAACTACACACAGATAGAGAGATAATCGGCATGACAACAATTGACAAGGTAACTAATTGTGATCACTGGATGTGTAACTTTGCATATTAGTTGAAAAAAAACAGATATATCAAAAGGGGTTTTGCTTACTCTTTCCGAGACTCTGGAGAGCGGAGATAGGCTGCCAAAGAGCAGAGAAAGTAATACCAATGCTAAAGAGATGAACAGTGTTACCAGCCATCCACATCATGAAACCCATCATCATCAGATTCTTAAACGGTGATTGCGCTACTTCCCATGCTTTCTACCCATTCATCAAGAACACAAAACATACACAAATCTGTTCAAAACCTCATCTTAAACCCATCATACACAATCTCTATCAAACAGAAATAGTAAAAAAAATTCCTTTCTTTCGAATCTTATCAAGGCACAATTTGAACAATGGGAGATAGAAAAGTACAGTCTATATTATATGTTCTACAACACTCCAAATCCGTAAAATTCAACGGCTGCTTAAGATCAAAATCGATTTCGTACAATAAAAGTTTTTAGACCTAAATTATAAGATTTGACGTATAAATACCTGAAGTTTCCAAGTAGCTTCAGCATCCTTCTTTTGACGGCTCGTTGCTAAATCATCCTTAACCATATAATCACAGTATCAAATAGCAACTACGAAACTCAATTTTGCAAAATATAATCGAATCTCAAAAAAAAAAACGTAAAAAGACGAAGAGATTCAATAGAAACCTGTTCGGGAGAAGCACGAGAGAAGCCAGGAGGGTCTATGATGTCGCGTGAAGACGGAAGAGTCGATTGATCGGAGAAATCAACGGCCCATCTCCGGCCACTTCCCATCACTGCTTTGCCTTTGTCCATTAACTTTACCTCTTCGAGGAAGAAGGAGAGACTAAACTATAGATCGGGTTTTTATTTTATTTGGTTTTATTATGAAACAGAAAAATGGAAATATCCAAACCCGTTTCTTTAAGTTGGGTCAAGAGACTTTTGACCCGGTTCATCTTGGGCCTCGTTTTTCCATAACTCTTGTAATTGTTATTGGGCCTTTATTACCAACCCATACATTATGCCGGTTAAGATCAAACCTGTTGGTGTTCGAGTTGGTACCAGGGCCCGCTAAAGGAGCTGGCCGAGGCCCAGTAGAAGAACAAACACGTTTTCTCTATAAATCCCCAAAGTATAATGGGCCGAAGGAGGGCCCATATTCGCTTTCAGTTCGACAAGAGGACGAGGGGAGGCGAGCGGACTTCGACGGTTAGGGAGTTCGATGACGACATAACGGCTGCTTTAAATGCATTTAATTCGCGTTAATGAGCTAAGACTTAAATGTCTCTATTTGTAAATCATAGTATAAATAGAGGAAGAGAGCAAGGGAAAAAGGCATGTCTAATTCCCAAGAAAGAACCCATATCTTCTTATTTCAATAAAGTTCTCTTATACTAAGTTTTTTGCCTTCGTTTTCTTTTGCTACTTTGATCTATTGAGCCTCCAATCCCCAGTTCTTATCCTATACAAATCGTCGTACCCACAATTTGGCGCTAGAAGGAGGGGGAATTGATAGATCACCTTTAATTAGTAACAGAGGAAAATCAAACCACTTCTCATGGATGTCACCGACTTTCAAAATGTCTCATCTGTCGACTTCGCCCAATTGCTCACTGACCTCCAGAAGGTAATCACCGAGCAACAGAAGGCGACCTCTACCCTAGCCGAGCGCTTCGACAAGATAGAAGGCGTGCTTACCAATCTCCAGCCCCCCAACGAGCAGAACACCGATGGCACCCCCACTCGGCTGGCAACGGCGAATGACGGACGAAACTCTGAGGAGCCAACGCCGACTTCTGCGACCCGCACCGAAGCCTTGCGCGGAGCGGACCTAGCTGGGAAAGATTTCGAGGAGATTCGAACCGAGATCCGGGGAATAAACTCAAAAATCCACGAAGCAATAAGCTCCGCTCCAGAAATCAACCGAGTTATTGAAGAGACCAGGCGAACCCCGTTTACTCGGAGGATCGCATCGCTGCGCGTCCGCGATACAAGAAAGATCAAACTTCCGTCATATGACGGAGTCGGAGATCCCAAGACGCACCTCACCGCCTTCCGCATCGCCGCTGGGCGGGTGCAGTTCGAGGAGCACGAGCAAGATGACGACCTTTGTAGGCGTTCGCCGAGAACCTCTCCGGCCGTCCTTAGTACGGTTCACCCACCTCGAACCTGGCTCGATCGATAGCTTCACCGACTTCACCACCGCCTTCATCAAACAGTACTCTATTTTCATAGACCGGGGACTCTCCGACGGCGACCGTGGAACCACGTTCGGGAGCGGTGCCGAGCCTCCGAGAAAGTACATAACCAAGTTCAAGGAAATTCTGTCCCGGATTACCGGGATCACCGATTCCACGGCGATCTCTCGCCTCAAACACGGTCTGCGGCACGAGTCGCGCTTCCGCGAGGAGATCGTGATCAACAAGCCCACCGGTATCCACGATGCACTTCACCGAGCCACGACCGGATGGAGCTCGAGGAAGACAAGCTCGCGATAAGCAAGAAGTATCGACCGCCTCCTAAAACCACTCCCCGCAGTCCGTCTAAGAAACCCGACAATCGCCGAGCCGGCGGAAGTTCGCAAACCTTCGCCGTGGGCGAGACTCGGAGGAAAGCGAAGCGGTTCGGCGCCAAGCAACAAATGGGTCCGAGACAAGGATGCTTATTGCGAGCTCCACGGGGTAAAAGGCCACGACACCAAGGATCGCTACCGTTTGAAAACCATCCTCATGGAGAAATGGTCCGCCGGCGACCTCGCTGATTTCGACCTCGAGACCATCGCTCAGGCCGAGAGAAGCAGACTTTCCTCCGTCGGAGTCGGTGGCGCATCGCCCAAAAGAGTCGAAGCCGATAACGAGAACGAAGAAACCCCCAAGAAAAGGATCGATATGATCATGGGAGGGTCCAAGCTTTTTAGCTCATCGGTGAACTCTATCAAAAAACACCAAAGGAAAGTCGGGAAACCGAGCCCCGAATACGGGACACTCGACGGACCAGTCATCACCTTCGAGGAAAAGGAAACTCTCCGCCTCGCCGGGCCCCATGACAATGCCCCGGTCATCTCACCGGACATCGCCAATTTCGAGGTGTCCGGAATTCGATCGACACGGGCGATTCCGTGGACCTCATCTTCCTCAGCACCCTCTCAAGGATGGGAATCAGTATGGAAGAAGTAGAGGGGGCCCCCGCCCCACTCATCGCCTTCACCAGTGAAACCACTATGTCTCTCGGAACGATCCGTCTTCCCGTCCTCGCCAAAGGAACTTCGAAGCTCGTGGAATTCACGGTCTTCGACCGCCCTGCCGCGTACAACGCTATCCTCGGAACTCCTTGGCTGTACCAGATGAAGGCGGTTCCCTCGACCTATCATCAGTGCCTCAAGTTCCCTACCCCGACGGGAGTCGAAGAGATACAAGGAAGCCAGGAGTTCGCACGCTCTTGCTACATGAGCGGACACAAGCTCACCGTCAAATAGCAGTTAGCCAACGTCGCTCGACCCAGCGGGGCCGAAAAGAAGCTCCGAGGGGGCGACGGCGTTAGCACCGAAGTATCAATTGATCGAACAATCCGTCCCGAACCGTCAAAATCGGAGTGCAGCTCTCAGATCCGCAGAAGGACGAGCTGATTCAGTTCCTTACCAGCAACATACACTCGTTCATCTGGGGGCCCGAGGACATGACCGGGATCGACCCAACGATAATAACTCATAAACTGAATGTCGATCCGACTTACAAGTCAGTCAGGCAGAAAAGAAGGAAGCTGGGGCCAGACAGAGCTAAGGCTGTAAACGACGAAGTACAGAGACTCCTGAACTTAGGATCGATCAGGGAGGTAAAATATCCGGAATGGCTCGCAAATCCGGTCGTCGTGAAGAAGAAGAACGGGAAGTGGAGAGTATGCGTCGATTTCACCGACCTCAATAAAGCATGCCCCAAGGACAGTTTTCCACTCCCTCACATCGACCGACTCGTGGAAGCAACGGCCGGTCACGAGCTCTTGTCTTTCATGGATGCCTTTTCAGGTTATAACCAAATCTCGATGCATCCCGACGATCAGGAAAAGACTTCCTTCATAACGGACAGAGGGACCTACTGTTACAAAGTAATGTCGTTCGGTCTAAAAAACGCAGGAGCGACGTACCAAAGACTTGTCAACAGAATGTTCGAGAAACAATTGGGCGAGGTCATGGAAGTCTATATAGATGACATGCTCGTCAAATCATCAAAGCAGGGCGAGCATATCGAACACCTCCGACAGTGTTTCGATCTCCTCAAGGAATATGGCATGAAGCTTAACCCGGAAAAGTGCACTTTCGCCGTACCTTCCGGAGAATTCCTCGGGTACTTAGTCACCAAGAGAGGGATAGAGGCGAATCCTAGCCAGGTCGACGCCCTCCTAAATATGCCGTCACCTCGAAACGTAAAGGAAACTCAAAGGCTCACAGGACGGATCGCAGCCCTTAACAGGTTCATCTCGCGGTCGACAGATCGATGTCTCCCTTTCTACAACCTTCTAAGGGGAAACAAAAGCTGGGTTTGGGACGAGCAATGTGAAGAGGCTTTTAATCAGCTAAAATCATACCTCTCGAAACCACCGATCCTAGCTAAACCAGAGGAAGGAGAGCCTCTTTTCCTTTACATCGCGGTGTCCCCTTCGGCCGTCAGCTCAGTCCTCATACGAGAAGATCGGGGCGAACAGAAACCGATCTTTTACACAAGCAAAACTCTAACTGATCCTGAGACCAGGTACCCGATGATGGAAAAACTCGCCCTCGCGGTTGTAACGGCGGCAAGAAAATTGCGACCCTATTTTCAGTCCCACTCGATCATAGTGCTCACATCGCACCCCCTCGAACGATTCTACACGGCCCGAACCGGTCCGGAAGAATTTCTAAGTGGGCAATCGAACTCGGCGAATATGACGTGGAATATAAGCCCCGCGTTAGCGCGAAAGCCCAGGTACTCGCCGACTTCATAGTAGAACTCCCCGTGCAAGATCCCGAGTCCACTAACACTCTCCCCTGGATCTTGCACGTTGATGGGGCCTCATCCAAGCAGGGATCGGGGATCGGCGTCAAGCTGCGATCGCCCAATCAAGAAGTCATCGAGCAATCTTTTCGACTACGATTTCCCGCCTCGAACAACGAAGCAGAATACGAGGCACTGATCGCCGGCCTTCGCCTTTCCATCAGCATTGGGGTCAGAAATATCTCAGTCTTCTGCGACTCCCAGCTTGTTGTAAGCCAGTTCTCCGGGGAATATTCCGCCAAAGACGAAAGAATGGAGGCCTACCTCGCCATCACCAAAGAACTTTGCAAAGAGTTCGACAAATTTGAGCTCGTCAAAGTCCCCAGGGGCGAGAACACTTCGGCAGACGCCTTGGCAGCTTTAGCATCAACTTTCGACCCTGACATAAGAAGGAACATCTCCGTGGAGTGCATCGACCGACCTAGCATCGATCCGACTGGCCCGATCCTTGCGATCCTGAAAGGGAATAAGCAGGAGGAGTCCGCCCACGCAGCAGAAACAATTATCGATGACTGGCGGACGCCAATCCAAAACTACATCTTGAAAGGCGAACTCCCTACTGAAAAATGGGAGGCTCGAAAACTTAAGGTCATCAGCGCCAGGTTTTGCATGATCGAGGGGGGGCTCTACAAGCGGAGCTTCCAGGGGCCTTATCTCCTCTGTGTCCACGGAGAAGTCGCCGACACCGTCATGAGGGAAGTCCACGAAGGACTCTGCGGAGACCATTCTGGTGGTCGTCTCCTCGCCACCAAGGTTCGCCGACAGGGATACTATTGGCCCACCTTGACCGACGATTGCATTAAATACGCGCAACATTGCGAAAAGTGCCAGCGCCACGCTCCTTTCATCCACCAGCCGTCTGAACCATTGTCATCCGTCTCCGCCCCCTACCCTTTCATGAGGTGGTCCATGGACATCATCGGCCCGCTGCACGAGTCAACCAACGGAAGGAAATTCCTTCTCGTTTTAACCGACTATTTTTCCAAATGGGTCGAAGCCGAGGCTTACTCCGCAATCATCGACACAAAGGTACGCAAGTTCTTATGGAAAAACATCATTTGCGGGCACGGACTCCCGTACGAGATCGTCACGGACAACGGCTCCCGTTCATATCAAAAAAGTTCGAGAAATTCGCCGGACACGGAAAATAAAAGTACAAGATTTACACCTCGCTACCCGCAGGAAACGGACGAGGCGAAGCGGCGAACAAGTCAATACTCTATAGTCTCAAGAAACGTCTCGATTCTCGGAAAGGAGGATGGCACGATGAGCTTGAAGGGGTACTGCGGGCCTACCGAACCACACCGCGCGGGCGACGGGGGAAACTACGTTCTCCCTCGTCTACGGAGTCGAAGCGATCGTCCCTGCCGAAGCAGCAGTCCCAGGGATCAGGCGAACTCAGAACCCTCTGATCGAAGCGGACAACGACGAGATGCTAAGACAATCTCTCGATAACCTGGATTCGAAGAGAGATCAAGCAATGATCAGAATTCAAAACTATCAGCAATCCGCGTCACGATACTACAACTCGAAGACCAAGCAACGAACCCTATCAGTCGGGGACCTAGTACTAAGAAAGGTCTTTGAGAACACCGCCGAATATCGCGGGCGGCAAACTCGGAGTCAAGTGGGAAGGACCGTACATCGTACACGAAATCATCCGCCCGGGAGTCTACCGTCTCAAAACCTCCGAAGGGAACAACGTCAAAAGACCTTGGAACATCATGAACCTCAAGAAATTTTATGCTTAATTTCGCTCTATTGTAAACCGAACTACGTTTCAGGCTTGATCCCAACTCGGGTACGTAGGCAGCCCGTATCGTTTGATCGGGTCCAGCTATATAAATAAATAAAACCTTTTTTCTACAAAGGATATTCAAAAGCGAACCACATTTAAAGCCATCCAAACAGTTCGACAGAAAGGACTTAACGATGCATATCGAGCCCTAATGTTCGCTAACGACCAACACAGTTCTACCGAAGAACTTAACGATCGAGCGAACCGTATTTAAAGCCATCTAAACAGTTCGACAGAAAGAACTTAACGATGCATATCGAACTTCAGGGTTCGTCCCCGATCAATACAGCTCGACCAAAGAGTTTGAACGATCAAAAAAGCAAACTGTATTTAAGCCATCTAAACAGTTCGACATAAAGAACTCAACGATGCATATCGAACCTAAGCGTTCGCGAACGACCAACACAGTTCTACCAAAGAACTTAACGAATTTAAGCCATCTAAAACAGTTCGACAGAAAGAACTTAACGATGCACGTCTACACGGTTCGACATAAAGAACTTAACGATCAAGCAAGCAAAACATATTTAAGCCGTCTAAACAGTTCAACAAAAAGAACTTGACGATGCACATCGAACCTCAGGGTCCGCGAACGATCCATACAGTTCTGCCAAGGAACTTAAAGACTATAACAAATCTTAAACCTAGAAGACTCGGATGAGGTGAACCAATTAACGGTCCGATCATAACGAATATCGCTTTTCCGTAAAAACGACTAAGTACGCAGAAACAAAGATATGAAAAGCTAAGAAACGGATTCCACGAGGACAAAGTGATGTTGTGCTCAACGAATACAATCTTTTTTTAAAAAAAAAAGAAACAAAAAAACACAAACAAAAAAAGTTTTTTTTTTTTTTGGGACAGGCCCCTGTTTAAAGACATGACCACATTCATGTCTGACCTGCTTCATCCACCGCTCCGCTCTCTCCGGCCCCCGGCCGCGACGACTCTTCCTCGGCGGGTGCAACCTCGCGACCCCCTCGGCGGAAACTGTGACCACCGGTTCGGACCCTTCGGAGCGAACGCCCTCCCTAAGGTTAAGGGCATCCTCGACGGTCAGGCTGGCGGTCATCGATCCGAACTGATCGAAAGGTGCCGAAGCCAGTGGTGTTACCTCCAGCGGCGCCGCTTCATCGACCGCTCGTGGCTCCACAAGAACCAGAGCTGACTCACGGCTGACTGCATCCTCGGGAGGCGGCGAAGCCTCGAACCTCTTGGCCAGCTCGACCAGGTCCAGCGAAGGAAGAGGCATAGCGGCCAGCTTCGCTTCGACCACCGGCAGATCCTCGGCCATGCTCGCCGCCTCCGCCTCGAGATCAGGGTAATCGCCCCTCCGGATCCCGACCAGGAATTCCTGATTGGCTCGGATCTCGGCCACTTCGCGCTCCACCCGAGATCGCTTCTTCAGGAGCAGGAGGTGGTCCTTCACCTGGTTTATCACCGCAACCCCGGTACCTTTGACATCGCGCCTGGCCTCGTGGGAGGAGAGTCGGAGATCGCGATCCCGAAGTCTGAGGAGAGCCTCGTATTTCACCGACATCGCCTGCGAACTCTCCTCCGCCGCATCGGCTCTCGCTCGAACCGCGAGCTCTTCTCCTCCGCAATCTCAGCCCTTTTTAGCATAAGAGCCACCTTCGTCTCCATTGCGGCAGCCGCCGTCCTCGCCTCGTCGCATTGGCGGCGATAATCCTCGACCTGCCTCAGCCTGTCCGCGTTCTTTTCCGACGCGATGCGCATGGTCTCGAGTGATCGCTCCGCCAGGGCCAATTTCTCCTTGGCCCTGGTGAGGTCGAGCTGAAGAGATCCGGGTTCGGTGAGCATCCCCTCGTACCCGCAAAGGAGACGGTTGAAGGTCGTCGCCGACTGAAACAGAAGGCAGCCATGTGTAAGGACCAGAAAACATATATGTAGGCGTTAACGAAAACGAAGAGAAGGTGCAGGAGTCATACCTCGGCTAAGGCAATAGAGTGACGGGCGTATAAGTCCCTCACCGGATCGCGCATGTTCTCCAGCGCCGGGATTTCGAGCCCCTGATACGAAAAGGTCCGGAATAGGTTCGAGACCCGATCGCGATCTGCAAAACAAAAACGAGCACACGTTAGCCCCGAAGCGAAAGCTAACCAGTTTCAAAGGGCATGAGTTTCCCTACCACTGCGGTTCTCCGCATTCACGACGAGAGACCGATCCTGCGCCGACCCTCTGCTGGATCCCTCGCGGCGAAGAATAGGCCGCTGCTGGGCGACCTGGTTCACACCGCCAGGCGGGGCGGAGCGGTCCGAGCGGGCGGTGGGGGGAGGCATGGTTGCACCGCGGGCCTTCACGGGGTCCGCGCTTCTGGACCTCGTCCTCGAGTCAGTGCGGGGAGATGAGCCTGCATCATCGGCCCCCCTTTTTCTCTTCCGCCTCTCCAGGCTCTCCTCCTCCTCCTCCGCGTCGTCGTCTGCGCGAGGCGGAGTAACCACGGCCCGCAGCTCGTCAGGGGCCTGTTGGAGGACCCAGTCAACCACAAGGCTGACTTTGGGTTTTTCCCCGCTCGCCTTGAAGCGCGAGATCTCCTCCTTCTTGGCCTTAGCCAAGGCTGTGAGCCTGGTCTCTCTCTCCTTCTTCGCCCGATAGGTCGGGGGAGATGACTCCGCAGGTAGCCGAGGAGAGGCCGACTCTCTGAGTGTCCGCTCTCGCGTGCGGGCACAAGCTCCGTGGATCCTCTCCAGTGAGAAGGAATTCCACTTCGACGAGGCCTCGACAGCGACCCGGTAGAAGTCTTCGAAGCGCGTGAGGTCTTCGAGGCGCGTCTGGGTCTCTGAAATAAATTACATTTTATTTTATTAAGAGCTCTAAAGGGGCCGAGGCGAAAGCCCTTTATCCAAACTTTTCCTTCCAAATCGAAGTGTAAAAAAAAACTCACCGCAAGTCGCGGCCCATTTACGGCCGATGAATTCGTGCATGTCCCCGACGGAGGACTTCGTGACGCGGAAGAAAAAGTACCGGTCCATCCGGCCGAGTCCTTTTCAGGAAAGCCGAATACCAAATTCCGGTTCGTGTTGGGGTAAATGGCGAACGTCCCACTCGTTTTCGAGATTCGGACGCTGAACAATTCCATCAACTCCGGGACGCCGAAGGCAAATCCGGTCTCCTCTACCACCGTCAGGGCACATAACACCGATCTGATGAAGTTCGGCAAAGCTTGGGGGAAGGCGATACCTAGCTGATGCAGGTAGAGTATCAACGCATCCGGGATTGGGAAGGACAGTCCGGCTCCGGAGAAGTACGCCTCGTAAGCGCAGCAGAATCCGGGGCGGACACTTTCCGGCGATTCGCCCTCACGGGGCAGCACCAACTCCACCGCCTCGGGAATCGCGCATGAGCGGCGAAGAACTTCGAGGGACTTTTCCGTCGATAACGTACTCTGGTAGGGGCCGAATTGGTCGCTGGCCTGGGTAACAATCCGTCGTGGTTCTCTAGGGGCCATTTTTTGTTGAAATTTATCGGTTGGATGAAGAAAAAAGAAAATGAAAGGTGAAGATTCGTTGTTCTTCTTGAAGGATGAGCGAGTTTTTGTTGGCAAAGGATAGTAAGAAGACCCTCGTTCTTTTTCTGCCTATTTAAATCAAATTTTAAAAGTGACGTCATCCGGTTTTAAAGTGACGTCACCTGACGCTACGGAAACCGTGCCGCCCCACTTTTTTGAAAAAACGAATCATTACCCTTTAATATTTTTTAATTATTAGGGTATCGTACAGCGCGATACTCGGGATCCGAGGAGACCTAATTGGCGGGATTTTCTCCTAATAATTAAGGGTTTTACTCCTCCGAGTCCGAATGCCGCGAGGTCATCAAGATCCATGAAAATTTATTTGGCGATCCGTTTTCCTCTCGTCAATCAAAGAGTTCGTTTGCCTAAACCTGATGAGCTCGACGGGAAGCATGAGTTCGACTGTCTAAGTCCGATGAGTTCGACGGGAAAACATCGAACTTAGGGGGCCTTTTGTTGGTGTTCGAGTTGGTACCAGGGCCCGCTAAAGGAGCTGGCCGAGGCCCAGTAGAAGAACAGGCACGTTTTCTCTATAAATCCCCAAAGTATAATGGGCCGAAGGAGGGCCCATATTCGCTTTCAGTTCGACAAGAGGACGAGGGGAGGCGAGCGGACTTCGACGGTTAGGGAGTTCGATGACGACATAACGGCTGCTTTAAATGCATTTAATTCGCGTTAATGAGCTAAGACTTAAATGTCTCTATTTGTAAATCATAGTATAAATAGAGGAAGAGAGCGAGGAAAAAGGCGTGTCTAATTAGAAAGAACCCATATCTTCTTATTTCAATAAAGTTCTCTTATACTTAAGTTTTTTTGCTTTCGTTTTTTTCTACTTTGATCTATTGAGCCTCCAATCCCCGGTTCTTATCCTATACAAATCGTCGTACCCACAAAACCAAAAGAAAATAAGTTAATACATTTTTACAAACAAAAATTCACTAAATATTATTACAAGTTTTTACAAGTCACGTTTAATGTTATGAACAAGGTATAAAATCACTCACCTGCTACTATGGATACAGTTAGAGAAAATCAAATTTATCATGAATATTACTACTACCCCTTCAATAATACAGGGTTTAATATTTGGAACCAACAACAACATACATTATTTAATACTTAATAGTAGTAGATTATTAATTAGGATTTGGTAAATAGCCAAACAGTATTAAACTTGTATTTTTCTTTACCCTTGTTTATCTATTTCTAATACAAACATGTTACCAATTTGACAAGCGACTGCATTCGTGAGAACAGATTCCAGCTTTCTCCCACTCCCATTAAATTAAGATTCTTTATAAAGAATCTTATTTATTTTTATAAAGAATCTTTATCTCTTATCTTTTGTTCCCACCTTGTACTCATTATATTTTTTCAAATTATTATTATCCGGAAAATGTAACGAGCCCCACAAATGCAATTAATTGATGTTCTTGTAGACTTATTTTTAATCTTAATCATATATGCATGTTTTCTGTTACAAATTATAATCAATAATCATTATAAAAGAAGTTTCTTTCAATAGTACTATATCGACAAATGAAAAAACTCCGATTTAAAGAAAATAGTAACAAATCTACCAAATGCCTATTAAAAATTATACTAAATGATTTAATTTGAGATTGATTTCGTAAAGCAACACATATTTTCCCAATTAATACAACCATATGATATGTTACTTATATGTATACGCATAAGTAAGCTTGAATAGTTATATGATATGAAATAATTGCCTAAAGAAATTGCTTTCATTTTGTTGGATAGTTACTCTACATCCAAAGAGTTCAAAGCAACCTCAATAATTGTTCACATCTTTTTTTGAATTCTTAGAATTCTTAATAATAATAAGAATAATAGGAGATTTATGAATCGACTCTTGCATTATTAGGCCAAAATATCATAATGGAAGTTATAATCATGCATCAACTTAAGGAACAAACTATACACATATGTTAATTATCATTGGACATATAAAATAATTAAAACATTATTTTATATAACAAACTAATCAACGAGGATCACATATTCACATACACCCAAGTATAGTTTGACACCTACTTGTTTTACTACAAAATGAATTATTAGTGGAATATCAACACCCACTTTCATAAGATTTGTATCATTGTATGTAGAAGACAAAACACGAAATAACAATAATACTCCTTTGCCTAACAAATGTCTACATCCTAACTTTACAATTAATACGAAACAAATGAATTAGTGCTCCCCTAATTTAGAGTATGATTTATGTGGATGACTGGATTGCTTGTAAAGTTTAACAACCTCCACTATAGACTTTCTATTGAGCAATTAGATTGGTTATAAAAGACCAATCATTTGTTATTGTGAGAGAAAAGAAGAGATAGCGAAAAATGAGATTTAACATGAATGTGTTGAATTTCATAATTATCCTTAGTATATGTCTTAATTGGGTTTGTAATGAAGGATCTCAAGAAAGAGAGATTAGCGAGTTTAATTCTCATACTATTCAACTTAGCTCCTTATTCCCTTCATCATCATCATCTTGTGTTCTTTCTAAGAGAGGTAATTAATTTTTATTAGCTAATTATCAATTTCTGATGATTCATTGTGTTTTAGCTATAGACAAGATAGATGAATATGTCATCTAATTATGCTGCCATTAAAACATTAATACTGTTACTATAACATGACTCATAAGAAAGTGATAGTAAGAGATGTTTGGTATTTACTTTGTAATCAATGATTTTGTTAGCTAATTAAGCGAGTTAATCAAACAACTCTGTGTTGACTCTAATTAGTTGAAATTAAAAGATAATTAACTAATTTCTCTTCTTCTTTCTCTAACGTGAACTTATTTATTACAGCGTCTAATACAAAGTCATCACTGCACGTGACGCACAGACACGGCACGTGCTCGCGTTTAACGAGTGGAAAAGCCACAAAACCAGACCATATCGAGATCCTCAGACTCGACCAAGCGCGCGTAAATTCGATCCACTCGAAACTGTCGAAAAAACTCACGGATCGAGTCAGGCAAAGCCAGTCAACGGAGCTACCGGCTAAAGACGGAAGTACGTTCGGCTCAGGAAACTACGTCGTTACGGTCGGGATCGGGACACCGAAACACGATCTGTCTCTGATTTTCGACACAGGAAGCGATCTGACGTGGACTCAATGCGAGCCATGTGTTCGAACTTGCTATTCACAAAAGGAACCAATCTTTAACCCTTCTTCCTCTTCTTCTTATTATAACGTCTCGTGTTCATCGACGGCGTGTGGGTCTCTCTCTTCTGCTACAGGTTCGGTTTTCCGGTTTTGTGTTCTTTCTTCTGGTCATTGCGATTTGGTTCTAATTATGTTAACCGGGTTTTTATTTCGCCGGTTTAGGAAACGCTGGAAGCTGTTCGGCTTCGAATTGCGTTTACGGTATACAATACGGCGATCAATCTTTCTCTGTTGGATTTCTAGCAAAGGATAAATTTACGCTAAAGAGCTCCGATGTATTCGACGGCGTTTATTTCGGTTGCGGCGAGAACAACCAAGGGCTTTTCACCGGCGTCGCCGGACTTCTCGGTCTTGGCCGCGACAAGCTCTCTTTTCCGTCGCAGACGGCGACGAAATACAATAAGATCTTCTCTTATTGTCTTCCTTCTTCCGCTAGCTACACCGGTCATCTCACCTTCGGATCCGCCGGAATCTCCAGATCCGTCAAGTTCACTCCGATATCAACGATTACAGATGGATCTTCCTTTTACGGTCTCGATATCGTCGGAATCACCGTCGGCGGTCAGAAATTGGCGATTCCTACGACGGTGTTTTCCACTCCGGGAGCTTTAATCGACTCCGGAACCGTTATTACTCGTCTCCCGCCTAAAGCCTACGCGGCGTTACGAAGCGCGTTTAAAACGCAGATGTCGAAATATCCGAACGCTTCGGCTGTTTCGATTTTGGACACGTGTTTCGATCTAACCGGGTTAAAGACTGTTGCGATCCCTAAAGTGGCGTTTTCTTTTAGCGGCGGCGCCGTCGTGGAGCTTGGATCGAAAGGGATATTGTATGCGTTTAAGGTATCGCAGGTTTGTTTGGCGTTTGCGGGGAATAGCGATGATAATAACGCCGCGATCTTTGGAAACGTGCAGCAGCAAACGCTAGAAGTTGTGTATGATGGTGTGGGTGGGCGGGTCGGGTTTGCTCCGAATGGTTGTAGTTAAATGAATTTAATAATTTATGGATTTGGAACCAAAGCCTTAAACGAGTGTGTGTAATTTGGGTAAAGCCCATGATGCTCTGTGAAGTAATTGTACAGTACTAAGTTTGTGGGGGTATTGATACAAAAATTACATTTACACCTTTTTATTTGTAGAAAAGCCCAAACTGTTAATTTTGTACATTTATTCCAATAATCAACATTAATGGGCTTTGTATCGTTATCAAGCCCACATAAGAGCCTATACAAAGATTGTTCTTGATTTATTTTGGTAAGACAATAAAATTTGGAAAAACTTGGAAGCAAGTTTTCCAGTAACGTCAAAGATCATCAACCTCTGCTTAATTTCCAAGTCCAATAGCTTAATATTTTGTGTAATCTCACTAAACTACCAGAACTTATTTTCACTTAGTGTAATCTCTTACACGAAAAATATAAATTGATCACTAACTTTTGTTTTCTTGGTTTATATAAACTTCGGCCAAATTTCAACATGTTCGCTTTTCTACGTCACACGACTCTTAAATATCATCATATTATCACACGCTTCTTCTTCTGACGAAAGTGGACTATTCTCAATTTTTGGGTTCATCAAGACATTAATATTCCGAATTTCAATTTTACTCTCTTGAATATATCATGCAAAACTCTCGCTGAAAAAAGTTTATTTACATAATTCCATAAAACAAAATTTGTAATACAGATTTAATTAAAGATTAGTGAAAGTTGTTCATACTCTTTGAGAAAGATAATTCATTGACCTGATTTGATGATTGCCTTTGCTCAATTTTAATCATTAATCCTCGTCCTCGTCGTGGTTAACTTTAGCCGAACTCAACGTTCTACACGGTTGCGACGGCAGTTGCTGAGGCGGTGGCGCGTCGACCACAAACGCCGATGACATCTCCATTTGACATACCCTAACAGCTCCTATTAGTCTCTCCGGGAGCTCTTCCTCCGTATGCGCCTCCGCTAAAAAACCCATATCGATCGTCACGCTCGTCACATACCCTAACGCTAACCGCAGAATCGCAGTCGCAATCGCTGAGCTGCTTATATCGACATCGATTTCAAAATAGTTAGAGCCTCTGTGGTAATTGCAAGTCAAGGCCTTGCCTAGAAGACAAGCGCTATAGTTACCCACCGTAGCTTTCACTACCCAAGGACCTTTCACGATCCGATTCACGATTTTGAATCTCTGATTCCGAAACGCGTCGTCGCCGTTTATAAACCGATGAAGAAGCGAATCGGAAGGGATCGGTTCCTCCGTCGCGAAGTAGAACACGGCGCTGTGGTGGTCCTTACCCGGAATCTGTAGATTCACGGCGAAGATGAAGCTCTTCATAGATTGGCCGCGAGATTGAGCTTTTTTAAGCGCGTGAGATACACGGTTATCGTGACGAGCAAGCACGTTGTCGAGTTTCGCACTTGATTTGAGCCAGTCCATACCGGCGGGGTAAAGTAGGTAATCTCCGGCGGGAGATTTGTGTTTTTTGGTTAAGTAAGAATCGGAGCGGAGAGAGAACACGTCTCCTGGTGGAGAAGCCCATCCGTCTGTGCCTGTTTCGGGATCTACGCGGCGGAGAGATCCGCCGTTGATAGCTTCGGCGATCCATTCCGGTACACCGGAGGAAGAGTTGGATCTGATCGGTTTTGACTTGTTATCGCTGAAAGAGCTACGATGTCTCTGCTTTGATGGGCTCATCGTTGTAATGCTATGTGTGGTCTCTCTCTCTCTCTCTAGAAATGCGACTTGTGCGGTGTGACAGAGGAAAGGAAGGAAATGGCTCTTGGAGTTTTATATTAAATCCCGAAAGTGTCCTTGGCTCATCTGTATTTCCACGTGATTTTCTCAGCTAATGACAAATCATAATTTAGATATTTACTTAATTTTTATTCCTAATAAATTGCTTCAAAAAATCAACGCTACGGAGAAAGAGTATATATTTTTCATCCATAAAAATAGAGATTTGTTCTTTTTTCTTTAACAATTGCTCAATTGAAAATGTATTCTTGATTTTAATTTATTTAATAATTGCAACACAATTGAAATTAGTGGTACGTTTTGAGAGTTAAACCAGCTAATCATAATTATTGCAATTGGCAATAGGCACGACACGAGCAACTTTTTGTCGCCTTATCATGATTAACTTTTCAATATGTGTAACAAATTTAAAAATCCTCAAATTAGAGAAAAAGACAAAATCTAATTTGTTGGTGGAATTGGCATGCATTAGCATTGGTAGCTGATAAATCAATTAAAAATACACAATTAGTATTCTTTACATATCTATACTTTTTCTTGGTTGCTTTTCATTACAAAAGTTGCCTACAAAGTTACCAACAACCTCCCGCGTAAAATAAGCGTTAAAGGGATTACATATCTCCCACGTATAAGTAAACAAGTTGAAAAGTTAAAATTTGATACTAATGAGAACAAAGTCGGTAATATCCACCGACATTAAACGTATAAAACACATAAGCTTACTTTATGATGATGTTTGGCAAATGGACCAAACTTATCCTTATTCTACTTCAAGCCGATAAATCATGGCCCATGGGCCGAATGGATCAAATGTTTACGCCACTGTTTGGTAAAAGGAGTAGACTCATCCTTAACATCGATTATCATGGCCCATGGGCCCAATTTGTGGCATCGCTATCTTAAAAAACAAGCGACACGTGTCAAATATGTGTATGAGTTTAGCTTTTTTAGTAAAAAATCAACCCTAAAGCATTGTTCGCGGTTGCCTCGCCGGAAAATATGGTCTCTTCTCGAAACAACGATCACCTGTTATCTCTTTCCATATTTGGCTTCTCCTTATTTTCTCAACCATGAATAATCTCACATCTTCGTATCTTTCTTCTGATCCTTTCATGGAATTTTCAGGTATGCTCTTGGATTTTCGAATACTACGTTTGCTTATGTGTTTCCTTTATTCGTGGTTTTTGAAAAATCGATCTCGCTTCGATTTCAGATTAGGCGAACATTCTCGAGTAGATAATCTGTTGATTTTATAAGGAAGCAGAGTTTTGAAATTTGTAGAAGAAATTATGGGATATTTGGACTTGGCGTTGTCTTATTCGAATCCGACGCAGACTGTTGAATCTTCAGCGAGCGGAGGAGGTCTCAGGTAAATTCATAATTATTCAATTCAATCTTTTTAGCTGCTTGTATCCATGTGATGTGAATTCAAGGTTTTGTCTACGTTCTGCGTTTGATTTTACTTTACATTGAGTAATTGAGATGATTCAATTTCAGCCAGAATGGGAAATTCAGCTATGGATATGCAAGCTCCGCTGGGAAGAGATCATCCATGGAAGACTTTTTCGAGACAAGGATTGATGGTATCGATGGAGAAATCGTTGGTCTATTTGGTGTTTTTGATGGTATTTTTCCCTCTAATAACACAAAAAAACTATACATTACTCTCAAATAAACCTTGAATCACCAGGTTTAGCCTGGCTTATGAATACCGATGATTGACTTGTGCCATGAGTCATGACCTTAAAGATTGGTTTTTGTGCTAATTAACCTACAATTCTTGCTGTTGCGGTTTAGGTTAGATGTTGGTATACTTATTGTTTTGGCAGGTCATGGTGGAGCCAGAGCAGCTGAGTATGTGAAGCGTCATCTTTTCAGTAATCTGATTACTCACCCAAAGTTCATCTCTGACACCAAATCAGCTATAAGTACTGTCTGAACAATCTTTGTAAAGTTGTTTAACAAAATGTATTACCGATGCAACATTGTGATTTACATTGAATTTGCTTCATTGTTTTGCCAGCTGATGCCTATAACCATACAGACTCTGAACTTCTTAAGTCAGAAAATAGCCACAACAGAGACGCTGGTTCGACTGCCTCTACAGCTATTCTTTTCGGAGACCGTTTACTTGTTGCAAATGTCGGTGATTCAAGAGCTGTTATCAGCAGAGACGGAAATGGTAAGTTTCGTAGATCCGTGTAGTATGATTCTGTATCTACAATCTAGCATCCTGACAGATTATTCACATGATATACATGACTCTGTGTGTTTACAGCCATTGCTGTGTCAAGGGACCATAAACCTGACCAAAGTGATGAGCGTGAAAGAATCGAGAATGCTGGTGGTTTTGTGATGTGGGCAGGTAAGTAACATATACTATAGGATTATCTTCTTCTGCTTTATGAATTTCTCTACACATAGTCCTTATTTGTGTGTGTGTGTGTGTGTGTCACGTTGCATTCATTAATTGAATAGGTACCTGGAGGGTTGGAGGAATTCTTGCAGTTTCTCGTGCATTTGGTGATCGGCTTCTGAAGCAATATGTTGTTGCTGATCCAGAAATTCAAGTACTTTCATCACTTTTATAACAACCTTGTTGCATATGATGTTCTCGGTGTCGTATTGTTCTCAGCTGACAAAGTTCTTGAACCTTTTTGTCGTTCAATATAGGAAGAAAAGATTGATGATTCTCTTGAGTTTCTAATTCTAGCAAGTGACGGGCTATGGGATGTATTCTCTAACGAGGTATTTGAATTAATATCTTCCGTAACATTTTCTTCCATCATACAACTTTAGATTTTTTAATCTTGTTATCCTGTTTTGCAGGAAGCAGTTGCAATGGTTAAGGAGGTTGAAGATCCAGAGGACTCAGCAAAGAAACTTGTAGCAGAAGCAATAAAGAGAGGAAGTGCAGACAACATCACATGTGTCGTAGTTCGTTTCTTGGAGAAAGCTTCATCAAGCCAAGCCATCTCCTCATCAACCAAGGACGACAATCAAATGCCGCCACTTGGAGACCTCAAGATCTCATCCAATGAAACTAACCAAGTCCAGTTCGACACAGAGAACATAACCTCAGGGAACAAACCAGAGAATGTAACTAACCAAAAACCAATCTCTTCAAGCAGCTTGACCGATGAAGTGGGCGTTAACGGTTCAGGACATAAACCAGAGAATCCAGTGAGTCGAAAACCGGTTCTCGCAAGTAGCTCAGCGGAAGCATCTGAGAGCGGTTCAGGCAGTGAAACAAAGCAAACACCAGCAGCGCGATTTTGAGTTTCTCAAAGGAATTAATTGACCGGTAAGGTAAATAGTGTTCCCCTCTGTCACAGCGTCCTCTCTTCACTCAAAGACAACAAACAAACTTGCAGGTGGTTAGTTGTGTTTGCATGTAGGATTATATATGTATTTTATACGAACATTTATTTTTTATTTTGTTATTTTTGTTAGTGTGTATATAAAATACATACATCTACTTGTATTTATTTTTTTGTATAAAATATACTAAAATAACATAATAGTTATCTTGTATTTGGATTTGTCTTTTCATTTAGGTTTATGTTTGTGATTTTGTGAAAGGAGTACTGTACTTGGTAAAGGAAATCAAACAAGAATCTACATGATCAGACAACAGAGAGATTGTAAAAAGATAGACAAATCGGACACTGCCCTAAAACAATCCACGAAAAACACTACTTAAGCTGCTGAGCGAGCAAGACAACCTACCTGGTCCATTACATTATAAGCCCAACTAATATCAGCCCAGATTAATATCTAATGATTCTTCAATGGGTTTGGATCAGATAGTAGTCGGATCTTTGGGCCAAAGTCTACGTGGGACCTTCTGAAGGCGCCACGTGTTCTCTTTAGTAGCGCTCTTTTGGGCTCTGTTTATTTTGGGCGTACTTCTCAAATCGTATTGCTAATCTCTGCGTCGATTTATCTCTCTCCAGCTCCGAATTCGAAAATGAGGACTATCGTCTCGCGTTTGATCCGTCACAAATCTTCTATTGACCAGACACGGTGAGTATTCTCTTCCTCCTTCTTATCAGCGAATCGCACCTTAATTAATCAATGTCGTCTTCAAGGCCTCGTTGTATTTCTCTAGATTCTAGAACATTCCTGGTAAAATTACAAGTAACTTAAGTATCTGTGTAAGTAATGCGCGTTTGTTTTCTCCTATGTTGTGTTGTAAGGCTCGTTTCTGTCTCAAGTGGAAGGAGGTATCTATCAACAGACTCTAACAAAATTGATGAGCCATTCAATGTGGAAGAAGCAGAGACTGTACATGTGCCTCCACCTCCATCCGAGAAGGTACGAGATTTATGCGGATATGTGGAATCTAAGATACTGATTATCTGTTAAGATATTGCAATGGCGAGCATTGTCTTTGGAGTTTATCTTTGTTGTTCTTTTTCAGCTGCTTGTTCTCGGTGGAAACGGCTTTGTCGGATCACATGTCTGTAAAGAAGCACTAGATCGCGGCTTATCTGTCTCTAGCCTTAGCAGGTAACTGATCAGTTATGTCATGTCAGTGAATAAATCAAGTTCGATTGTTTTAATTGCGGCATTGTGATTAACCATTTGCATGTATTAATAGATCAGGCAGGTCGTCTTTACAAGAGTCATGGGCTACCAAAGTAACATGGCATCAAGGTACTGTTTTTATCCTCTCAACATGTTGTAAGAACTAGAGTTGCTCTTGTATGTTTATATTTACCCGTTTTTACAGGAAACCTTCTGTCATCTGATTTATTGAAAGAGGCTCTTGATGGAGTGACTTCTGTGGTATGTTTTCTCTCCATTTTCATGACTAGTTTAGAATTTGATGTCTCCCACCAATATTTTCTTATTTGCGCTGGTCAGTTGTATTTGTACATTGTGAAATTACTTCAGAAACGAATCATCGCAGATCTCTTGTGTTGGTGGCTTTGGTTCAAACTCGTACATGTATAAGATCAACGGGACTGCAAACATCAACGCAATTAGAGCTGCCTCAGAGAAAGGTATGTGTATTATCTGAGTTTATTGTGGAGTTCCTGCAATAGATTTACTAGGCCTTCTAAGTGGAGTTCCTTTTGTTGGCCAGGTGTTAAGAGATTTGTCTATATTTCCGCTGCTGATTTCGGATTAGCCAACTACTTGTTGAGCGGGTACTATGAGGGAAAGGTGTTCACATACTTTTCATATCGGTCATGTTTAAAAATGAAATGACTTTTTGTTAGTGTATGCTGTCTTAAGACTTTTCCTTTTTGATCCTGACAGCGAGCTGCTGAGACCGAGCTGCTCACGAGATTTGCTTATGGAGGTAAAACTTTCATGTTTCAATTACAAAACATGTGTGTGAAGTGAATCTTATCTGTTTTCAGATATTTGAGGTCTTCGATGGATGTTGTGCAGGGATAATCTTGCGACCTGGTTTTATATATGGGACTCGCAGTGTTGGGAACATGAAGATCCCACTAGGAGTATTTGGGTCCCCTATGGAGATGGTAAGAGGTTACCCTCTTTATTTCAATATTTCTCAAGACTGCGTCTTTATTCATAATGTTTGTGGCCTTTTTAGGTTCTTCAACAAGCAAAACCCCTGAATCAGCTTCCATTGGTCGGACCTTTGTTCACACCTCCTGTGAATGTTGAATCAGTTGCAAAAGTTGCGGTAAGAGCAGCAACGGATCAGGTGTTCCCTCCAGGGATTGTGGATGTTCACGGAATACAACGTTACAGCCAACAGAAATCGAGATAAGTCCATCTCGAAAAGCTTGATTAATGCTCTCTGCTTTCTTATAAAGTTTCTGTTTGATTTCAATGGTAGGGAACAAAAATGTTTTTCTTGTTTTCTCTAGCCATATAAAGTTTCCACAAATAAATAAAAAAAGACAATCTTTTATTGATATACTATATACATCTCTAAGAGAGGAAGCTCTCCAAAACTTCGTTACCTACACATGATTTTATACACAAAACATACACATAATCTATAACCAAAACACCAAACTCAATGCAAATACTGTTGTAGACACTCTTTTAGTTTTTGCAATGTTACAGGTTTTGAAATAAAAGAATCCATACCATTTGCAAAACATTCTTCTGAGCTTTCTGCTAATGTATTTGCCGTCATCTGCAAAATCTCACAACACCTTTTTACTATCAGTTTTCTCAAATTATCCACTAGAGCTCTGTTGTTTAATGTGATTTGAAGAAGAAGCACTAACCGCGATTATAGGCAGACGATTTATTGGATGCGCACAACCTTGCTCATTCTCCAGTGACTTTATATCTATTCCGGCTTCTATCGCCGCTTCCCAAGTCCCAGTTTCTTCATAAGACCGGATCAGTCTTGTAGCTTTTAGACCATCCAGAACCGGCATGCACACATCCTGTAAGAGTTTGAAATAGAATTTCAAATATAAGTGGTTTTGAAAAGAACAAGCTTGTTGGTCTTAAGAGAGTTTACATACCATGAGTACTAGATCATAGCTAGAGCATTCAATTGCGGTAATGGCTTCAACACCATTATTAGCAATATCTATTGTATAGCCTAACTGCTTCATCATGGACTTTGCAACCATGATGTTGATTTTATTATCTTCCACAAGCAAAATCTTTGGCTTTGATGTCTCGTTGAGCTCTGTCTCGGCTTTTTCTTCTTCTCTCTGAGATGAAACTGTTTGCTCTGACTCCATTTCTAAGGTCCCACCTTCTGAGCTAGCTTGTGAGCTGCTACAAGATTCTAGTTCCTTAGAGAGACATCTACCATTCCCATTCTCATATTGGTGAGCTGATTCAAGACAGTGACCGGAACTGGTTCTGAGTCTAGTCTCATCTATGTACCCACCGTTTTCAACATGAACCATCTCGCTCTGTCCAATGTCGTTAGAAGGATCCGCGACAAAACCGTTGATAAGCTTAAGAGGAGGAGGACCAGGGAGCATAACTTTATGAGGTAAGAAGTTATTGCCATTGATCGGTCCACCATTAGAATATATAGATCCTAGAAGCGGTTTAAACTGGAAATATCCTTCTGTTGTGTCGTCTGGTTCAGGTTGATTATCAACCATATCCGAGAACTCATCTTGATCATCGGAATGGTCATCTGATGTTGCAATTTTGTAGGGTAATATGAATGTGAATGTTGAACCGGCGTTGACCTGGCTTGTCACAGTTAGTTGACCTCCCATTAACTCAACCTACAAACAAGTAGATACAAGATTAGAAACAACACAGTTCACTATACTTTCTTCTAATGATGTGAAGTTTAATACCAGCTGTTTACAAATGGCAAGGCCGAGACCAGTTCCACCGTATTTGCGGGCATGATCAGCACTTGCTTGCATGTACTTCTTGAACAGACAAGGAAGGGCATTTTCTACACAAGAACACGAACACTGTTAGTAACATAGCTTAAGCATGAGTGTCTTTGAAAAACTCATTTATCAGACTTTGTTTGTTTGCTTGCCTGGGATTCCAATTCCAGTGTCATAAACGTCGCAGCAAATCCAAACCGAAGTCTCTGTTGAACCGTTTTCTTCTTCTTCGGTTTCTGCATTAGCGTTATCACTCGCAAAGGATGGTTCTGATATCACTTTGAGTTTGATCCCAACCTTTCCTTGATGTGTAAATTTGATAGCGTTGCTGCAAATTTCGTAGAAAACCTTCAACTTTCATGAACCAAATCGTTTTATTACGCTATTAATCGGTGATTTATGTAATAAAAACCTGATCAAGTTGGTCAGAATCTGTCGAATCCTTAGAACATCTCCAACCACCTGAACATAAAATTTTAAGATCAAGACAACTTGGACCACATTAACTCTTTTTGAGAAATGTGATGTTTCTGTGTATTAACCTCAATAGGAACATCATCTGCAATGTTTCCATCTAATGTCAAATCTTTCTTCAGCGACGCGGCTGCTGTCTGAAGCACATGCTTCACCACTTCTCTTGGCCTAAACTTTGTAGCTTCTAGTTTCATCACACCTAAAAAAACAACACATAAAAGAAAACACATGAAACCATGACCACACCACAATATCAGACCTGTGAACAAAACAATGTTTTATTCTAACCTGATTCGACCTTGGAGAGATCAAGAATATCATTGATTAGCTGGAGCACTAAATCACCAGAAGAGATCATTACATTCAACAATTGTCTTTGCTCTTTATCAAGTTTTGTTGTTGAAAGTATCTCAGCCATTCCAACTACTCCTGACAATGGTGATCTTATCTCATGAGACATCGTCGCTAGCATTTGTTTCGCTCTCATTGTCTCCTCTGCAACATACATAACAACAGTTTTAAGTCTGGTTTTCACCAAAATCTTTTTTGACAACTTGATTTCACTTTTTCGATACAAACCTGTTATGTGGATGGTCTTGTTGAGTTCTGATTCCATCGCCTTCCTCACTGCGTTATCTTCTCTAAGTTTCGCCAATCTTTCTCTCTTCCTTACCTGGGAAACGAAAGTGTGTAGATGAAATGAGAACCATAGGTTATGTAGTTTTAGAATCAATGATCTTAATGTAATGTACTGACCTGATCAGTTACTTCCATTCCCATGTAGTTTATACCGATTTTTTCGCCAGTTTTGTTGTAAACAGGTTCAACATATATCAAAAAGGTCTTTGATCCGAATAACTCTGTCTCGAATGTGATCTCTCTCTTTGAAGCTTTTCCCTTCTCAAGAACCTCTCTTTTGAAATCTTCAGATTCTTTAACTCCGCCTCCATGGAATATCTCAACATCGGTTTTCCCTAAAATGTCCTGACACAAGCAAAGAAACAGGTTTGATTCAAAAACACTTCCTCGCGGTAACTATCAAGTATCAATAGTCCAACAGGACAAGAACTAAGAAGCTTTACTAACATGTTCGCGCAGACTAGGGAACTTGTTGTAGATGAACAAGTAGCGTAAATCTTTGTCCTGATGTCCCATAACAATAGGTGCATTCTGTAGTATGAAATGCAAGAACCCTTCTGCTCTTTTAAGATTCTTAGTCAATTCTTCTACAGGCGCCGAGTGGCTCTCCATTGATTTTAAACTCTCCTGCAGTTTTTCGATCAATCTCTTTTCTCTCTCGGTGCTAGCCTCTAGCATTTTCTCCAAGCACAAAGCCTTCTGCTTCCAATAAGCAACCGTGTCAAACACCTCATCGATCTCAATCTTCTCCCTATCGACCAAAGCATCGTGTTTCTTCTGCTTAAACCTTTGGAACAGATCGCTCGTCTCATCCAAAACCGGTACATTCTCAGGCTCTTGGCTCTCAAAGTTATGCTCTTCAATGATCTTAAGCTCTTTAGCCTCTGCTTCTTCTCTCTGTCTATTGAGAATCTTGAGCTCTTCTGTCAATAGCCTAACCGCGTTGTCCTGCATATACTCCCACTGTTTCACAAGGTTTGTTTGCTGAGACGAGCCCTGGTGAGTCGTGTTCATTAGCTCGGGCAATCGTTTCAGATTAGCCATGATTCGTTTCTCGGAGATGTCGACTTCTTTCAACATGTCTGAATCTCCTGCTGATTTTTCGACGTTGAACTGTTTGTCTGCTTCTGTGCCGACATCATCAGGCCACATCGAAGACAAGACTTCGACATCCATTTCATCGATATGATCAGTCTCCATCTCACAGACCATTTATGAAAGCTTCTCTTCATACAACAACAACAACAACAACCTTTCTTTAAAACAAGAATATTGATCTGATCAAAAACCTGTAGTTAACATATCTTAGAGTCAGAACAATCCATCTCTATCAAGATTTAAGTTTTGATCATAAATCAAGAAAATCTTGCATTGTAGAAGAAAGAAGCTTTACCTTGGCCGTCTATGGTCACAGAGAAATTAACAGAGGAAGAAGAAGAAGAAGAAGATGAAAGAAAAGGTGAATTAGATCTGATGGGTCCTCGTCAAGTGTTTAGAGTAAAATAAACTTCATAAGGAGCATTGGCCAATGTAGAGAGAGAGAGAGCATGTGAATTGTGAAAGATAGGTGAAAAACAAATAAAAACTCCAAAGGAGAGAAGAGAGAGAGAGAGCATGTGCTTCCCCTAAAAACAGAGAGGTCAATGTATATTATATTCTCCTCTTTCTCTCTCTCTCTCTTTCTCTCGAGTATTCTCTCTCCTCTTTCTCTCTCCTCTTTTTTTCTCTGTGTGCACGTTTGTTTTACTTTGTTAAGACTAAATCAGAGGGATCGAATGACAGAGAAATTGACACGTTTCGATATGTCTCACAATGCTCTGTTTTCTCTCTGTTTCTTCTCTGTTTTTTTTTTCTTGTATATAAACCTCACTGAAATTTATGACTACTGTGTGGGAGAATAAGGAAGACGACAAAAGGTGACGAGATTACATTACAAGGCGGCGCGTCTACGTCACGCGACGACTAAATTAAAGGCGTCGCCTTTTAATAAGTCCATTATTATGTGACTTCATGAATAACGAAAAGTGACCTTAACATAACGACTATAAAGTTATTACCAAAAAAAAATATATATATTACCAAAAAAAATAACGACTATAAAGTCTATAACGACCATTCAATTCATGATTTTTCTTAAATTTAATTTGAAAAAATTTGCACTATGAATTCACCTTCTAATCTTGATTAACTAGGTTTTGGATTGTTACGGTGGACTAATCCGTTACATATCATTTTCATTGGAAAAAAATAACCTCAAATTCGTAACAGAACGTGTTTATCCATTTTATAAATTAAAAGTGGTTTACTTCGTGAAACGAATTAGTCTCCAATATACAAAAACAGTTGTTCTAGTTTCCACCACTAGCTATTAAAAATTTATTGATGATATACAGAACATGGCATTGTGTTATAACCAAATTAATGTTTTCCGTCAACGGTAACTATATAAATATATTTTTTATCAAAAAAAAAACTATATAAATATTTAATCATAATATTAACAACATGACTAATTAAATATTTGTGTCATAACTGTGTATGATAGGGAAGTGGCCTTGCAGTAGCGGTCATATGTTCACAGTGAGCAGTGAAGACCACCCCACCCGGATCGATTCCCCGCGCCTACGATAGTGTAGGTTTGGTATTAGGTACGTATTGTGGCCAAATGCCGACAAAAAAAAAACTGTGTATGATAATACATCGATATATATATATATATATATTTTAATATTTATGTGTGTGTTTTAGCTACTACGTAAAGTGTCGTATAATTGTACATGTTTTAATGAAACTACTTTCTTTACTAATTGTCAATAATGTGGGTGTCTTAAGTCTATAGAATGTCAAAAGCTTGAGGAAAGTACACATATATTCGTATTGGGTCGGGACATTCAATTACTCATGAAACATCAAATCACATGCACCACACAATGTATTCATACAAAATATAATATTTGTATTAATAATCGAATCTTAATACTATATTTCTTCAGTTTAATTTCAGTTGGAAAAGTATGATCAATCATTCGAATTTTTGTAAACAAAATAATTATTAACTATAAATAATGGCAAGTCCTCACCAAGTCAATGGAGTCGACAACAACTGTAATGGCACAAAATTAGTTGTCTCAAATCACTTCATTTTAATCTAATAAATTTAATAATAAACAATAACAACTATAGTACAAACAATGATAATCAGAATTATTAAAAAAAATTTTAAATAAGAAAAGAACACAGCTAAGCCATTTTTGTCTAATAGTCCACCGATCTGAAACGGCGCTCGGGCTCGGGGGGCCTTTTTTGTCCCGTCCCGTTCCGTAATTGCAAATTAACATGTGCTAACCACATGTGCCATGTCATCATCATAGATGCCAGGTGGCAGTACATTGACCAACACGTGATGTAGCTATTTTTCAAACATATTTCTTCTGATTTTCGTGTGTTTTTTGTTTGTTCGCGCGCCAAAAAATGGACGGTGGTTAAAGACACTATTAAGGATAATGTTATTTTAATGAGTTGGAGAAATACGAAGAATGTGGAGATAACTAATTAGATGGGGACATGAATCCTTAAATAGCGGATTTTTTTATTAATTTAACTTTTAACCCTCGATTAAAGCAGGACCATTTGCTTTTTTTAGCTTTCATCCTAATATATAATTGTTTTATACTACTATATAGTATATAGATATTTATATGTGTGTAAAGCTGGATTTGAGAAAGTGACCACTTTAGAAGTCATTAGACTATTTGCCTCTTTAGGCTTAATCTATCAAGATTAACATGGGTGCATGTTTTGAAAAGCTTAACTGATGAGGTATCTGTATTTTACTATTTTGTTTGCATACCATTAATACTTGTAAATTGAATGATTTTCGTTTTGAGCCACTAGATTAGTCACCCTCTATAATATTATATTGTTAACCTTAAATAATATATATCCGAGTAGAAGTCTAATCCGTGAATCTCTGTTAAGAGTTTTACAAAACATATTCTAGACTTCCAACAGATACGTTAAAAGTTAAAATGATGATAAGATATTAGCATGTAAATTAGACTAAGGTGTATAATAGGCTTCTATGAGTGTTTAGACCATACATTTATGTATTATCATATTAAATATTGACACTTGAATCAATCATTATTACCCCCAAAGTCCATTACTATTACTTCCTACTTTTGGTTCCATTATTAAAAAACAAAAAAACTGATATTATATGCTGAGAGTAGGGCCAATGTTACAGTTCTTTACATTTGTTTTTCTGACAACAAACTTTTTAGAGTATTAATCATTGGTTCCAATAATAAATCACTCAGGAAGATAGATCTAAAGTAAATACGTTATGTGCTGTTTTTTTCCTCGTATAAAAAAGTTATATTCTTATGTACATCTAAAAAATCTGATATAATCTAGAGAAGAATTGAGTTTTATGTTTGTTTGTGTCATTAAATCCAACTTTTTAAAGATTATGCATATTGAAATATACCACAAGTTTGGCCATTATTAATTTCAATATTATATATCTTGGAAACATAATCTCTAAAATTTGGCATGGATGGGTTATGTGAAGGATAATTTTAAGTGGGTAACACAACTCCGGAAATTCCTTACCATCACCGTAATTTCATAGGTAAGGAACATACTTTATGAAACACCAACTTTTTTTAGCCTAATTAAAGTTAAAGCTATAATTAGTAATATAGCCTAAATTAGACGAAGCAGCCTACACAAAAACAATTTTGTAAGAAAACTTACCCGTAGCACAATGTTAACACAACATAAAGCTTCAGATTCTAGCTTGGGCTCCTTCGCATAAATATTTGCTCAATTTCTTGTGGCATGTTTACTATAATCTCTGCGTATGCTGCAACAATGGATATGAATGGTAAATAAATAAAACCCTACAAAACGAAACTCGAAGCAAATCAGTTTCTAAAACTAGAAGTACCTTCAGGTAGTGATTGGATCCTTAAGGCATCCTCGGCAAAAGATAAACGCATAGGGATTGTTTGGCTTCCAGGTTTACCTAATCTAGGGCTTGTACGCTGTTTCTTCAACTGATGCATTGGCCATACTAGTACTCTCACTTTTGTCGGAAGTTCACACACAAGATCTCCATATCTAAGGCTCACCATTACCTTGCTACAATGCCCACATAAAAACATAATTGATTCGGCTATATAAAGAGTTCACATCAATATCTAGTGTAACAAATGGTAAGAGTGATCATGTTCTATGGATCTATCAAAATAGCTAACCAGTCACAATCATCTATGGCAAATTCGATCATGTGGTAAGGAAGACTATGATAAAGCTCCCTGATCTGGTTTCCATAAAGCTCTTTGATAAGCCTCACCTACAATCAAAATCAGGCTTCAAAAACTCATGATCCAACCAAACAACGTAAGAAAACCTAAACTGACAAACACAATTTAAGTTTCATTAACCACTCATGATCTTGGTTGGTGACAAACCTGTTCCCTTCTGTCAACATATGCTTGCAAGATATCCCCAACATTATCGATGAATTTCTGGCATCAGCCAAAACAGAAGATATAAGAGAAAATAAGTAAAAGGATAAACTGAATATCAGGTACCATACAAGACATCAAAAAGAAGTTGAATCTCAGCAATAGATCTGGAAACAATGGTTACCTTAGCATTCGAACAAAGAAGATCATTTTCCAAGTCACGTAGTGGCAAAAAGAAGGGAATCGTGTGCTCAAGTACAGTCATCTTCTCCAAAAACGATTTACTCTCAAGCACACAGTGGTAAATCTCGTAAGTTTCCCCTATACACGAAAATATTAAACTATATTACAATGGGAGATGAAAGTTCAGGGAAAGTCCCAATGTCTTCCTTTACATAGAAATATTAAAGCAAACAACTCCTTTTCATTTACACATCCGGAGGTAAGAATCTCTAACTGAAACTTATGAAAAAATACCTGCATAAGATGTTTCATACTGTATTCCAATTCTTGCTCCCTCTAAGCAATAGATCACCTGTTCAATAAATACATCAAATAATTAAGGTAAAATACATAGTATCAATTCAAAGTGAGAAGCCACGGTAAATAAAAAGATCAAATATAAGGACAGTCAAATCTTAAAAATATGAAAAAACACAACAATTATTGGTATGATTGGATCAACCATTTAGGCAAACATTACATCAGGCCAAGATGAATGAGCAAAATTACAGACATCCCTTTTTGCTACCATATGGGTTATAATATGTTTTCTAGTTTATCATTAGTTACTAACGTATTCTTCTTTTGTGAGTATCCTAAAAGGGTTATTGTAAAATCTGTGCTAGCTAGATTGAGACATGATGAGTTACCTTATTTCCGACTCTGTAAGTAACTCGTTCGTCAGGATGAGAAACAAGTGCAAGGCATGCATTACCGCTCTCTGCCTTTCTGTCAGCTTCCATATGCACCTACACAATTCATGGTCAAGTTTAAGAAAAATCAACAAAATCAACAGATGAAAAGAAAAAGATTTCATTCTTCAAAGAAAAAATAACGCTTTTTATCATAATGATATTCATCAAGATCTGCAGTCTGCACTAAAAAAAGAGTCTATCTCTATTTAAAGTACAAAATGATAGATGCCATACCCGTTCCCTTAGTGTGGCCAACAAACCATCATTCCATTCTTCTCCATCTACGAAGATTTCTGCAAAGGAGAGAAGAAAATACATCATTTGATTAAGACAGACACAAGGATAAGCATGTACTCACGAAGCAAAAATACAGCCACACAGATATACAAGCATAAGGTTTGAATGATGCTAATGAACAGTCCTGTAATTCAGCTATCCAGACGCACCTTGACTTTGGGATGCCCGTGCACCTTCAAACTCTTTGCTTAACCGATCAAATATCATCTTATCAGAATCCCTAAAATAAATGACCACCAAACGAGAAGTTAGTTGTAAGAAGATCGAGAAAATTCAGAAGTATATTTCCTACCTAGTAAGACGGTCTGACAATTCTCGATGCCTTTTAAGAAGATTTGTGACTATGAAAAGAGCATATAAATTAGTTATTTCAAAGAAAAGTAGGACCGGATCAATTAAACAAAAAAAAATCTGTAACACGAGCAAGGATGTTACCCACATCTTGCTCTTGTTGTATCCAGTCGGATGTCTTGGTCCATCGAGACAACCTATTTGCAGCAAAAAGAAGGTTGAAGAATCTGTCTTTCCAGGAATGAAAACAAAGGATGTGTTACTAACCATTTCTCCCATCTTTGCTTTTAGAGAGCTCCTGTTGACCAAGCTCCTGCCAAAAAAAACATATCATCATTCTGTACAGCATATTTTCAGTTTATATACATGACAAGTGTTTCCAAGGAATATAAACAAAATCTAGCCATACACATGTATTACAATAACATATACCAAAAATTTGCACAATCAAATCATCAAAAACAAACCAACCAACACATATGTAAAGACTAAAGACGAAGGAGAAAAGAGTCTCCAAGCTTCATTAAAAACCCTAAATAAGACACCAACGCAAAAAGACATGTTACGACACAGTGTCCAAACAAATCGCAACAAAAATATAGTGATAGGAAAAAAGACAAATCAACAAGAGATACACTCACGAAATCTTGCGATTTCTGCGTAGATGGAACCCTAAATTAAGAAGCGGGACTTAATTAGAAACCCTACCATGAACACAGTAGGAATTAGGTTTAATTTGGCATACCAAAACGAAAATCAGGGACGAAGAATGATAGCTTACCGACGCCGGTGAGAAGAGAAGAAAATTAGGTCAGATTAGCGGCTAAATTCGAAACGCGGTGGCTGAGACGGCTTAAGCAGTGTCGTAACATATACCTAAAGACTAAAGACCAGCGTCGTGATGTTTGCTTTACCCTCGGAGAGAATTTCAGATCACCCGAGACGGCGAAGAAGCGAAATAGCTAAAAGATGGAAAAAAAGGAAAAGAAGAAGCAAATCTATATAAATAGTACAAGAATATTTATTTATTGGCTGAGTATTAATTGGAGCGAAATATTTAACCGGTTTAGGTTATATGCCTCTTAACTTGGGTAAATTAAAATGGGCTCACTTAAAAGCCCATTAAGAGAATCTTATCTAAATCCAAGGGCTTCTTCTTTTTCATATGGCGTGCGCCGTCGTCTCGTCAGCGATTCGATTCCCGCTAACTAATCTCCGACTCTCTCACACGGCGGCGCGAATTAGGTCAAATCATTCCACGATCTGGCCTGATCATATCCAACGGTTCGCAACGAATTCTTACATGAGTCAACAGACTGGAGAAATCGATGCCGTCGTCGATGCTTCCCGTGACGACGGGGACACGGCGGAGAAAACCGAGGACGTGACGGTGCAGTACGTCGTGCTTCGAAGAGATCTGATCGATTCGTGGCCGCTAGGTAGCGTTGTAACGCAGGGATGCCACGCGTCGGTGGCGGCGATCTGGTCGTTCAAGGATGATCCGATCACGCTTCAGTATTGTGATCCTCACCGCATCGATTCTATGCATAAGGTTAGACCCCAAAACCTTAATTTTATAATTATAGGTTCGAATTAACGGTGGGATTAAACGCTTTTTTAATTAGGTGACATTGGAGGTTAAAGGAGAAACACAGATGATTAATTTATCAGAGAAGTTGAAATTAGGAGGAATCTCTCATAAGCTATGGATGGAGCAGCCTGAGAATATCCCTACCTGTATTGCAACAAAGCCTTATCCTAAATCTCAAGTATCTTCTTTCTTCAAGAAGCTCAAGCTTTGCAAGTGATATTCTCCAAGTTCTAAATTTCATGATCTTGATTCATACAATACCGATGATAAATCATTAACAAGGAGACATGTTATGTTCTGTTTGTTTTACAATACAAGAAGCAAGACATAAAATTGTATATTGACATGTAATCTAGAAGACAGAACAGAGAGATGTTACAGACTATGGAGATGCAAGTTTTGTTTGTTTCAGGAGTGGGCGATGAGGCGTTTACCACAAGTAGAGCAAAGAAGGCGACGTTTTGATTTGGAATAGAGAGGTACGAAGCAGAATCTCCACTGGCTTTCTACGTCTACCGCTTGAACAAGTCCTCCGCAATAAGGACACGCCCCCGGAGCTGCATACCGACCGATCACCCTCTCGTCTTGATCGCACACGAACACCAAACACATCTTCCTTCCTCTTTCTTCTTCTTCTTCTCAGAGTAATAAAAGTTATGGACTTTCTTTGGCTTTTTAAAGGTGGCGGTTTAGATATTTATAAAGATGACGAGTTTTGTTTCCGCGTGAATATTTAGGTAACTCCGGAGAAATATATCTTCATCTAGAAGCAATAGTGGCAATCAAAATAGCAAATTTAATTTGACTTTCCTTCTCCCGAAAGCGTGGAAAAAACCCTTATAATTGGGCTTTTTAACATTATGGGCCTAAGGCCCAAATATGTTAAATATCTCCACAGTGCAATATTTGCTTTGACCCGCCATTGTCAAAAACCGACTGATTTGTCAGATTCTCTGACGTTATCCATTATACTCTTAAGCTCAAAGGGTAAGTAAAGCCCATCAATGGCGGATGGGTAACTTCCGATCTCTTTGATAATGTATCGGATTTCAACGCTCGCCGCTCCTCGTCCTCTCTTTCCTTCGTCCTGCTCCGTCCCGACACGGCGGCGTTACCCTCGCAGAGAGATTCCACACTCGAGGCGTCTCAACCTAAAGCCTCTAACCTCTCGCATCGTGCTCCTCACGCGCCGTCGTCAGCTTGGTCAGATAGTGGAGGAGGTGGAAGCAGCTAATAGACGGTATGGGAGGGTCAATACAATAGTGATGAACTCCGTTATAGAAGCTTGCGTTCACTGTGGAGATGTCGATTTGGCTCTACGTATGTTCCGTGAGATGGCTGAACCTGGTGGTTGCGGCGTCGATACTGTTACTTACGCCACTATCTTGAAGGTGACTTGATTTTTGTGTTGAATTTTTGATTTTTTTTTTTTGTGAGATTCAATAACACAACACACTTTCTGGATTTGATTTTCGATTGTTTGATTTGGTTCTAAGGGATTGGGGAAAGCTAGAAGGGTTGATGAAGCGTTTCAAATGATAGAGTCTATAGAGCGTGGAACTGCTTTTGGGAATCCGAAGCTATCGTCGTCTCTTATCTATGGCCTGCTTGATGCTCTGATCAATGCCGGTAAGATTCTTGAGTTTTCATAAGATATGTTGATGATGTATGTAGTTTTGGAGTTAGTTTAGTGGAAGTTTCCTGGCCTGAGGCTGATGCAAAAAGTACCTGATATTGCTCTAGTGTAGGAGATTTACGTCGTGCCAATGGTTTGCTAGCTCGATATGCAACTTTACTCCTAGAGCACGGTGGCCCGTCAATCCTCATATACAACTTGTTGATGAAGGTTTCTTCTTAAGACATAGCTCAAAGAAGCTACTTCATTCATTAAATATATATTTTTTTATATTTTAGGGGTATACAAACTCAGAATCTCCACAAGCAGCAGTAGCTTTGTTTGATGAAATATTACGACTTGGATTGGAGCCAGATAGGCTCACATACAACACTTTGATCCATGCCTGCATCAAGTGTGGCGATTTAGATGCGGCTGTGAAGTTTCTAAAAGAAATGAAGGTCACACGTGTGTATTTTAAAGGCCAGTCTATTCTCCAAGTGTTGCCCAGAGTATTACTTGGGTAGTCCTTGGCTCATGTTAATTATGATTTCTTGTTTTTAAAACAAATCAGGAGAGAGCAGAGGAATACTATGGTGACTATCTTCATCCAGATGTTATAACATACACCACTTTGGTGAAGGTGAGTAAGCAATATGTGGATTTCTTTTACATAGTCTATCTTTAAGGAAGATGGCCTAATAATCTTTCTTGTACTTTCTGCTAAATATTCTTCTTAGGGATTTGGAGATGCGAAGGATCTGTTATCACTTCAAGAAATATATCTGGAAATGAAATTGTGTGATAGCTTGTTCATTGACAGAACTGCATTTACAGCAGTAGTGGATGCTATGCTAAAGTGTGGCTCAACAAGCGGTTTGTTGCTATGATTTTTTTTAAAATCATACTGAACATAGGTGTGTTTGAAGTAATTACTTAGTGTTCTTATTAAATGGTCACAGGGGCCCTTTGTGTATTTGGTGAGATATTGAAAAGAAGCGGAGCTAATGAAGTCTTGCGACCAAAACCCCACTTGTACCTGTCTATGATGCGTTCTTTTGCTGTCCAAGGAGATTATGGCATGGTTAGAAACATGTATCTTCGCATGTGGCCAGATTCTTCAGGAACAATCTCAAAGGCGGTTCAACAAGAAGCCGATAATCTGCTGATGGAAGCAGCTCTCAATGCTGGTCAGGTATTAAAGAATTCAATAGATGTGCTGAACTTTTAGTGAATGGAGAGCCTTTGCCGTTTTTCAATGATATTGGCTAATCTGGTGATAATTCTCGGTTCTAATTAATTTTCTGGTTGATTATTAGCTCGATGAAGCCCTTGGGATTCTTACAAGTATTGCTAGAAGGTGGAAGGCAATTCCTTGGACAACTAGTGGAGGCATGGTATGATGTGAAGAGTTATTTTCAGGCATTAGATATTTGTTTAGCTGGGTAGATATTGAATTCAGTTAAACAAAAATTTGTTCAACCACAGGCTGCCGTCCGCCTAGAAGCATTGTTGGGATTTCCCAAGTCTATATTGGATCCACATTTATTGACCCAGGTGATTCCAAGTGAACCAATAGAAAGTATTATGATCCAATTTGAAGCCACCCGGCCGCTGCTAGGCACCTTGCAGCTGAAGAATGTGGTCATGCGGTTTTTCAAGGAGCATGTTGTGCCAATTATAGACGATCGTGGAAGCTGCATAGGCCTTTTGCATCGGGAGGATTGCAACAATGTTAGTTAGTCAAAATCTTCTTCCGCTTTCCACACTTGTTGACATAAAAATAGCAAGATGAACTGATAGTGCATTAAACTATTTTTCTTGTAGCTTGAAGCGCCATTGGTCTCAATGATGAGAAGTCCGCCTCCATGTGTGAGCACAACAACATCGATTGGTCGTGTAATAGATCTGATTCTGGAAAAGAAACATAAGATGGTTATAGTTGTTCATTGTGGGAATCTTTATAGCTCAAAGGCCGTTGGAGTTTTTACAAGAGCACAATTGTATCGGCTATTTGAACCAGAACAGAAAATGCTCTGGTGGATGTAAGTAATATCCCTTTTTTGTGAGTAAATTTTTTTAAACTGTTATATATTCTTGTCACTTAGAATTCTCTCTGGCTCAGATGACTAGTTCATGTGAAGCAATGATATGTTCACAGGCAAAAACCAGATAATTCATGAATCCAAAACAAGAAACAAAATCAACAATAAGAAAGTCAATAAAAGCATTGATATAGGTAAAGCTAATTAGACACAGTTGCTGTGTCTGTAGGTGATATTCATATGATGCAGATGTATATCACTTAGATGCAGCAGTTTCATAGTCGATGACGGTTTGAAAGGCGCCAGCAAGAGCCAAGACCTTATTCTTCTTTGAGTTTTCTTGCATCTTACTTGCTATTACATCGTTGTATGCTGATGGAGATTCCTTCTTCCCTTGCACCACTTCCTTCTTTGCTTCTTCCTCAGGTAATTCTACTACTTGACCCTTTGCTTCTGTTGTTTCTTCTTCGACTTCGCTGTTTTTGTTCTCCTCTTCTTTGACTTCTGCTTCCTCCTCTTCCTTACTTTCTTCGACATTCGCAGAAACAACAATTGTCTCAGTACTCTCCTCATCATCAACCTTCTTATCTGCTTCACCATTATCTTCTTGAGTGCTCTCTGGCTCTTTCGGCTCCTCTGTTTTCTCTTCTTGAGGGCTCTCTGGTTCTTTCAGCTCCTCTAGCTCTCTTTTTTCTTCTTCTGTGGAGGCATCCACTGGACCAGTTTCCTTCTCTACATTGGGTTCATCTGGCTGTACAACCTGATCTTTATCTTCTTCTTTCAGTTCTTCTTTGTGGTCAGAAACTTGTTCATCAGTCTCAACGTTAACAATCTCCTCCTCATCTTCATGAGCAGGCGCAAGAGGAGATGTTTCCGGGGTAATCTCTTTACCCGAAGATTTCTTGGGAACATTCTCAGAACCTTCCTTTTTGCTCTTGGAAGAAGAGCTACCGCTCAGACCAGTCTTCTTAGCACTGGTTGATCCTCTTGAAGCAACGGGAGGTGATTTCACGGTACTGCTTCCTCTGAGACCGCCTCTGCTGCTTCCATGGAAAGACGTAGAACGCAGAGCATTCGCAGGCTTCTCTCTTGGAACCGCGGGTCTGTCTCGTGGTCGTGTAGGAGAAGAATTGAGAGATTTCCGGGACGATGAAGTCGATGAAGAAGGAGGATGGTCAAAAGAACGTCTACGAAGAAGCTTCTGATTGTTGTCTTCGTGAGCGTTGTTCTTCCTCAAGAACTTGACCGGGTCAGGTCTCGAGCTTATTGTCGGTTTCAGATAATTAGGCACCGGCTTCTCATTAGTCTTTCGATCAGATCCTTCAGGCTCTGTAGATGAGACAGGCTTTGGCTTTCTGCCTAGAGATCTTGACCTGGTGAGGTTTTGGTTGTCCGGTTTGGTTTTCGTTGTATTAGACGTCGTCGTAGCCATTGTCCTGAAACTCAATTAAAGACCTAAGACGCTGCCGAACAAAACGCAGTTATTAGATTAGAGAGAAAAAGAAACGCAGAAGACTATTAAACAAGTATCAAATATACCTTGAGATCAAAGGATATGAATAAAAGCTTTTGAACCAAAGAGAAGAAGCGTGTATATCAAGGAATGTAGTCTTCAAAGATTTGTGGTGAAAAAATTAGGGCTTTGTTTTATTTTTGGAACACAGTTTTTGTAGATGGAGCTTAAATCTCGCGTTTATTTGGTGGTGGTGAATACAAATCCTCCATTTTTTTTGTTTCTCTTTGAACAAAATAAAACCCAAATTAAAAATGGGATTATATAACGAGTTTGGACCGTTTCGGAAAAACCGTAGACTGTTTGTTTGAGCTAATCTTTCTTTCATTTGTGGGTCAGATATTTTTCTATATTTAGTTTAATAATAAGATATAATTCCTTTTTAATTATATGTTGAAAAATTAATGAAAAATGGTATATTAGGTATAGTATCATCATTTTTCTTAATTGTGTGCATTAATGAAAAGCCACAAAAAGTATGAAAATATGATAGGTGGCAAAACAAAATAAGACTATAATAATTTTAAATAATCAAAAACTTTTTTAGATTATTTTTGTGGCCCCATTCTCATAGTTTCCATCAGATGACCAAAATAAATGTTACAATTTTTTACAAAATATCTAAATATTAAACTTTTCATTTAAGCAAACGTAACAAACTGAAATGGGCTTTTACATACCTAAAGAAAGAGAACTAAGCCCAATAGGCCAAACAAAAAACAGAACAATCTAAAAGCATTAAAAACTACTAAAATCCATTAAAAGCCCATAAACCAGGTTGCCTCAATCCAAACTCAAGGGTCAAGATGCTCATTAAAGGCTTCATGGCTATCGTACGTACTACGTAGTGTTATAACACAATGCATAAAAGTTCTAATTGATTACCAAATAAAGAGCTTATTACTATTAGTATATGAATATATAGCCAAAAATCTGAGTAAAGAAAAAGGTTTATATCATCGCAACAAAATCAAAACAACAAATCTTCCTTGATGGTAAACAAGAACATATTTTATCTAGTGGGAATTAGAGTCTCTTGATTTACGCCAAAATAGAACTATACGTTTTGTTAATACACCTTTATCGACTCTATCAATAACAATATTCAATAGTTACGTAATTAATCTAATATGTTTTCTCCACAATTAATTAAGTAATTTAATTTTCTTTTCAATAATCAACAAGATTTTTTACTTTTTTCGTCGTATCAAACAGTAATGAATTTACACTATATTTTACAAACTCAATTAATTTCACACATTCTTTTTTTTTAATGCAATAACATTCCGTCTACCATACGTAATGCCTGGTAACGACAACGGTGTCGTTTTCGATCTTCCGTTACAGAGGGTGACGTTAATTTTCATCTCAACCGTCAATAAGCGTTTTCCACTGAACCAATCAATTAAACCAGAAATCAACGGTCATGATCTCTCTAACCACTTTTCCACGCCACTAATTTTTATTTATTTCTCCAAGCTTATTATAAATAAATTAAAATAAACTTTATAACCCCACAAATTTCGATTATATATCTCGTCTTCTCCTCTCTCGCGTCTCTCCACGTGTTTGTTAATTCAACAGACGGCGGAGAAGTAATCGCCTCCGAGACGTGAAAAAAAAGGTAACACCGTTATTCTCTCTCGTCGCAAACTTTATCGGTCATCGCTAAGACGATCGTGAGAGAATAGCTCGATACGTTGTTTCAGATTCTCTCGTATATTACAGTTTCTGTCTCTGGATTTGATTTCGATTTCGATTTTGTACCGAGTTTTTTTTTACGATTCGATTCGTGTAAGTGATGTGTATAGGCTCTGATCGTAAACTTGCGAAGGGATTAGTTTCTATAATTGTATATGCGTCTCTGTGTTTTCGATTTTGAAGTGGTGTTTATGGATAGTCCTTGTAATTAGAATCAAGCCCTTTATTTATTTTCTCTTTTGATGTGTGACCATTAAAACATTGCCTATTTTCTCTTTTTATTGGTTTCGTTGATTCATATCTCTCTACAGAATCAGTTTTGTGGCATGATGTTTATATGATTCATCAAGTTTTAAACACAAGGTGTGTGTTTTTCTGTGGATGATTTATTACAGAGATTTGCTTTTGATTTGGTGGAAAGAAATACCTTTCCTTAAAGCTTTCATGACCTTTAATTGCTTGTTGAAGCTGTGTTTATAATATCTTTCGATTTTTTTGGTTGGTGTTAATGAATATTTTGTTTGATATTGGCATATAGCTCATGTCTTTGAACATTTATTGTTTTATCTGCAGATAAAAGGGTTTCTTTGATTCATGGATCGAACTCCGGGTAAACGTTCTGTTGGCCTGATGGGTGTGTCCCGAAAAGCGAGTATTAACAAGAAAGATGAAAAGAGTGTGCCTTTCTGCAGCCGAATTGGTTGCAGTGCAAAGGTATATCCCACCAAGGGAACTAAGACTGGCTCTACAGAAAACAATACAAAAGTTGGTCTTGGTCGATCTCCGATTTCTTCAAATGGAAAGGAAATTGTTGGCAGTTCATCTCGAGCTCCTGGTGGTTTTGGATACTTAAGGAAAACTAAAAGAGACACAATCAATATTCAGTCTGGGAACACCGTCTCTAAAGAAGTTGTAATGACAAAGGCAGGAAACTCAAGTAGAGGAACCATAAGTAGTAGTCATCAGAAGTCTGATTTAGGCACTCGAGATACTGTAATGAGTCCCTCTGTTTCTTCATCTTCTGGTAGTGGGATCACTGTAAGAGGTGGTCTGAGCGGGAGTGGATTGAGGAACTTGAGGTGCAGCTCTGTGTCTGATGTTCTCCCAACTAACTCAAGCTCCGCAAAGAAAATCTGTGTGACTAAAACGAAAAACTCTGATAGAGAGAGCAGCTCTTATAGTGACGGCAATAAGACTCGTGCGTCGGTTCTGCAGGCAAGGAATCAAAGTTCTTCTCATGGAAATGGAATCACAATTTGTGATAACAAAAGGAATCGAATAGTACCACCAAATGCCAGTAGGGGCAATAGTGTTGCTCCAAGTAGTGATAAGAGATCTGGTTATTTTAGTAAACTAGGGAAAGTTAGAGCTGTTGCACCCCCAGCTGCTACTTCTCGACAAACGCCTCATCCTGCAACACCAACCAATCCCAGTCCTTCTCTTTCATCCAGTCTATCAAATAGCCACAGTAGGCCGAACAGTAGTACTGGCCGGTTACATAGCAGGAGGCCTTGTAGCCCTTCAGAAGTTAATCCTTCGCGTCCTTTGGTGAACTGGGATGGACTAAGTCGCAACAACATGAATGGAATTGCAGAGGTATTTTCCATCTCCTTATTGTCTGATTTCATTAGAAGCTTTGACATGTTCCTGGTCGTGATAACACTATTTTGAAAATGTTTCAGGTACTGTTGGCCATTGAAAGAATTGAACATGATCATGAGATCGCATACGAGGTAATTAGCAGCTTGGTCTTATGATGTGAACATTTTTGTCCAAGTAGAGAGTGTTTCTGACGTATGTTCTGCTTTTTCCTCCTCAGCAACTGGCTTCTTTAGAGACGAATTTACGCTCAAGTGGTTTGATGAGATTCTACGATCAGCATATCGGTATGAGGCTTGACATTGATAACATGTCATATGAGGTCAGTCTTGCAGAGTTTCTACACTTTGGCCTTATTACTAACCTCTTATATCTTAACAATCATCTCCCTATGAAAGCTAAATTGGCTATGAACTAAAACTTTTTTGCAGGAACTACTTGCTTTGGGAGATAAAATGGGTACGGTGATCACAGGTCTAAGCGAAGAAGCACTCTCAAGAAGTCTCAAGAAAAGCATATTTCAGGAGACAAATGAAACCGGTGTCAAATCTCTGAACAAGGATGATGATATCAAGTGCAGTATTTGCCAGGTCTCTCTCTCTTTATATATACTCTCTAACCCCCAAACTATAAACAAATCCACTGGTTTGTACTTTGTATGATAAACTAAGGTTGTTTTGCATGTATATGTATGGTTATGCAGGAAGAGTATGTTTATGGAGATGAAGTAGGGAGTATGACATGTGAACATATGTACCATGTGAGCTGTGTAGAACAATGGCTACGGATGAAGAATTGGTGCGCTATCTGCAAAACTTCTGCAGAAGAGGAGAAGTTATCGTAGTGATGATTCCAAGATGACGAAGATACATCGTTTCTTCAACAGACACCAAGTGCTTGTCTCTACATCATCTTGCTCTCTCACTCTCTGTCTCTCTTCTGTTGTACATAACATTTTTTTTCCTTTAGAACCAATTTGGTACTTTACAATTTACAAATAAGATCAGGTGACAACAATTTGTCTTTGATTTGAAACCTGAAAAACAGTTTTTAGTTTACACCAACTTTACCCTTTTTACGGGAAAATAAAAATAATAGCATAGTGTAATTCTAATCTTGAAGAAAAACATTACAGTATTAGGATAAATATAGACACTAATTGACGATGACGTGTACAAGTGATGTTGCTCCCTTTTGCAACAATACTCTTAAACGTTCACACAAGCCCTCACAAATATTTTTAAATACATGCACATGCAACAAACTTGAAACACTAATTAAAACCAAACCAAACAATCATAAGCACATATTAACAAATAAACACAAAATAATCAACAAAAAAGTGATGATAATTAATCCAATAGTCATCGCTTGCACACGCATCTTCACTTTAACCGGTACACGTGACTCGCATAGATGTTTCTGTCTGAAATTTCCCGGTTAAAAAATAGAACCAAAACAAACAAAAAAAAGTAGACATGTACGATATTAATAATTCCCCACATAAGATTTCATCAATTGAAATCTCGGACGTGGAAGTAATTAGGGTTTTTGACAACGATATCGTACATGTAAACAGAATTGAACTTGGAGAAGTCTCTTGGTAAGGAAATGAGATCAATAGATGAACGTTTATGGTATTGAATAAGATCAGAATCACCATTGAAATATCTTTCCCATCCGAGGCTTCTTAGGATATTTTCAAGTGATGTGTAAGAAGAGACAACTTCACTTGTTGGTAAGTAAACCAATACATTTCTACGACCGTGTGTTTGTGTGGTTACTCCACTAGTACCGGACCTGTTTGGATTCTCTACTAGTCGTATCACTCCGTTGTTGAATACCCAAACCCCTGACATTGTAATTGCCTCACAATATTGAGTTATTTTTTATATATATAGAGTGGATATGATATATATTATTGTAAGGGCTTTTGAGATTGTGTTTGTGTTTATTTATGAGGGAGATTGTGTGTATAGGGCTTTGTATTTATAGACGTGATAAATCATATATATATATATATATATATATATACACTTTTGGTAGGAGATTGTTTCTTTTAAGAATATAAAATATTCTACTTGATTTCATCAGTGCATGCAAGGGAAGCTTCATGCGTCACTGTAAGAATCGTATATTTTTAATATTATTTTAGGTAATCGCATCGTTTTCATAAATTAAAGAAAAATTCTTATTCTTGTTACAATGTATATAAGATCATTAACATCCGCGCCTCTTAGAGAGATTTTTGTCAAAAAAAAAATTCGCGTGGGTCCCGCACAAAAAATAAGGACCTCTTGTTTTTCCTGCGGGCCCCACTAACACGTGGCGGCCCGTGATTGGTCTCTTCAATATTTTTTTTTTTTTTAAATCAGAAAAATAATAAATAAAAAAATAATAAAATTTTTTTAAGAGGTGGGTTATGGATATTAATGCTCTAAGTAGTAAAACAGAATATATACTCTAGTAAACGTCTCGTTCAAGGAAAGACTTGTGTTTTATTTAGACAAGAATCGAATTAATAAATACACCAATATATACAATCAAACTTATGTTCGTATTTTGCTTTTACAAACCTCATTAATACAGATCCCGTAGAGATTAATTAGGTTGCACATAATCAACAAACCTACAAATTCAAAATATAATTTGGGTTTAAAGATCCTTCCTGGAAAATGTTAAAACGTAATTTAGTTTCTTTTATATTTAATTAAATGTATTTAGTCTTTCAGAATAATGTTCACCAGAATATAATTTGTACATTAAGCAAATATTCGGACACCGCGCGGAGAACATATAAAAGTGCATGTGAGGGCAAATGAGTGTGGAGATGCCAATATATATAGTTGTTTAATACGGAATTAGAACTAATTAAAGATAAGGTGATTAGGGAATATATAAAAAGGAAAACAAATATATTAATTTTCTATGTAAACAAGAACATCGCTAAATTATTTAATAATAAAGTTTATACTACCAATTTACGTTTAGCTAACGTAAATTAAATGCCCATTAATGAGGTATATTAGGCCCATATAACTCAATTATTTCGGGTACTTTACATATATTGTCATCAAAAACTAAAAATATATTTTTAAAAAATGAAAATAAATAAAACGAAAAACAATTAAGGAAACTGATATAAAAGAATGTGCTGAAGACTACTAGACCAGCTTCAAAGATTAATAAAATAATCTCAGCAAATCTGAAGAGCAGAAGCATTTAAATTTGATTTAGGAACAGTTAAACACCTCTCATGTCATTAATTTTTTTATTATTTTAACAAGTAGGTTGCCTGAATCACCGTTCCGTTTATCAAAATTATTATCAAAATCAAATCAATCCAAAGAAAACAAACATAATCGATTTCGGACATAAACTAACACACACATATCTCTCAGATTATTAATATTTTTTTTCAATTTTATATCGCTGCATTAATCTCCGACCAAAAACCCACAATAACAAACATAAAACAAAACTAGACAAGAAAGAAGACAAAGATCTATAAATATATATGTAAAATTGATTTTGTTTTTGTAACTACGAAACTTAGATTGATTAGTTTCTCTGTTCGACGCAGATATTTAAAAGAGCAAAAGGACGGCGATTTTTAGGTTAAATGCTATATGGGCCTTATTTAGGGTTTTATTTGGGCTTTTATTTGGGCTTTTATGCAAACTCATCACAAGGAAATAGGATAGTAGAGACAAGACAAAATTATCAAACAAATATTGAAAGAAAAAAATTCAATTTCGATAATGAAACTGCTTACGAACAACTTCCTCCATAACCTGCGTTTATTAAAAGTGCTTGCTTTATATCTTCAGAAGTAACAACAAAGTCTCTCTGCTCAGCAACCTATATAGTATATACATTGCATAATAAATAACAACCAATTAAATTATCTAATGTTACTAGTAGAATTAAGCTTAATTATTAATCATCTTGTTAATTACCTTTAAACAAGAAGCTTGCAAAGAAAAGTCATTGAAAGAGCTAATGACACATTGTTGAATCTCCAAACCAAGATTCTCTAATGTACTAATCGTCGACATAATCAAACCCGGTTTCATACAACAGTTTATATCTATGTCCGTATTAGCTTTGCTTTGTTCCACTTCAAACTTCAGAAAAACACACAAAGTAAAATTAAGATGGGAGTGTTTTGTAACAAATAATATATAATGGGATGATGAATATGTAAAAACACGATAATTATGAGTACTGAATCTGAAATATCTACAAGTTATTTACCGTTGGGGAGTTTCTGACCAGAGAAGATACGTTAGTAATGAGGTTGTTGTTGTTGTTGTTGAGATGAGAGTTGTTGCCAAGTTTTTGCAATTTGTTAATCTTTTCTAAAAGCTCCTTCATGTATTCTATAGCATCTCCTAATATCGATGTCCTATCCATCTGAATTTATTATAATAATTAATCAACTCATTTTTTTTTTTACTTTATTATAAGAAAATCATAAACTACATAATATGGAGATTTACACAAAAAAGTAATAACATTTATCATAGTGTTGAAAAAAGGTTCCAAACAAGAAGAGGACATACATGTAACGTTAAAAGAACTATATTAAAAAAAATGAGAAAGAATATTTCTTGTTGACTAAAAATAAAATAAAAAACATAAATAATTGTGAAACTTTGGTTAGTGGGAAATATATATAAAAAAGTGAGATGAGTTTTAATTATGAATATATTGCCTTGGTGATTTTGGGAACAATGGATCGGAGCATGGAGAGACGATCATTTAACCGCTTCCTCCGCCGTCTCTCCGCCATGAGATTCTTTGAAGGTTTACCTTCAACTTTCAAAAAAGTATTCTTCTTGTTAGTGATATCTCCTATGCTCATGAAGCTATTACTTTCTCTTTGAAATGTTGAATTGTTGTTATTGTTGTTGCCTTGAGAAGCTTGAAGCATCAATGTCGTAGGAGAATGAGAAGTCTCTATAACATCTTGAAATGTATCAAGAAAAGGATAGTCAAAAGCAAATGAGATCGGAGGCAAAGGAGGAGGAGGAGGAGATGACAATGATTGTGGTGGTTGAGAGATTAGATCCATCAAGGAAGAAGAAGAAGAAGAAAAAGTGTGACCAATGTATAAGTCATCTTCTTGATCAAGAAGATTGTCTAAACATAAGTAATTAAAGTTCCATTCACTTGGGACAAATTGGTCAATGAATTCTCCATTGTTGCTCTCTTGCTTTCTCAATTGTGTCAAATCCATTTATTTTTCTATTTTTCTCTCTCTCTCTCTCTATATATATATATGGTAAGAACAAAAGTGTGTGATATATAAGAGAATGCACTAGATTTGTGTAAGATTTAATTAATGGTCATTAATTAGCTACTATATATATATATATAATTGTTTATTTTTTGTGTTCCACGGTGATGGACCCTGCCACATTTTTCGGCTTAACTTTTAATTATAAATCTTATGTACTGTTTGATGTATATTATTAATGTCTCAGTACAAAAGTCAGTGAATCCGTGTCAATGTCACCGTATACTGACTAATTTCAAAAAAAATAAACACTCATGTGCGTGTTTAGGCCTGGGCAAACGGTTTGTTCGGAGTAAACCGGGTCGGTTTAATCGGTATTCGGTTAATTCGGCAAAAAAATCAGCCGAATTGAACCGAACAAAATTTCGGTTCGGTTCGGTTCGGTAATCGGTTTGATCGGTTCGGTTATCTCTAAATTTTTTAATTCCGAAAGTAAACCGAATTTTTTTTATTTCGGTTATTACAAACCGAAATAGACCAAAATGAAGGAAAATGGACTTAATTACATGACCAAAATAATAAACCCATTAAAAACCCAATTAACAAAAATTACAGTGTGAAAATTCATACCCATTATACAATAAAAAGCCCAAATATATTACAAAATTAGGGTTTTGACTAAGTGAATGAAGATACGGCGGCGTTGGATGTGGCGGCGTTGGATGTGGCGGCGTTGGCTGTGGCGGCGTCCGCTAAAATAGTGACATGCGACTCTTTAGTCCTCTAAACCGGTGTCCTAAGCGTTTTCATACAACAAGAATAAACGCAATATAGTATGAGAATCATAGAAAATACCTATCATAGAACTATATCACCAAATTTTAAAACAAAAATGAATAGAAGTCTTATTGTGACTAGGGAAACTTACCGTTTTTATCGGTTATGAGAGGCGACAAGTTTTTACCATTCGCCCACCGTCGATCCGACACACCAACTAGAGATAGATGTTCTAGCCTCGTAAAAGTTGCGATATAAAATCTTACATGACTAAAGAAAGACAAACATATAATTAAAAAATGAAGGGAAGGGGAAGAAGAAGAAGAGAAGGATCGTGAGCAAAAGAGCTGGAAAAAGAACGTGTATAAAACTAAGTTATTAAGATATATACAATACCTAAACCGAGAAAACCGATCGGTTATCGTGAGCCGAACCGAACCGAATTTATAACCGAATCATAATTATTAAATTACCGATCGGTTTACACGGTATAACAGAATTTGTACCGAAAACCGAAAAATTCGGTTCGGTCGGTTCGGTTTAAACGGGTTATGCCGTTTGCCCAGCCCTATGCGTGTTCATATTGACATGGATTCGCAAATTATTACATGTGCATGCACTTAAATGTTTAAAAGTACATTTATTGATTGTATGTATAGATATGTTTGTAAACTAGAAACGGTAAAGAAAAGCCTGACAGGTTTTTCGACCCAAAAAAAAAAAAAAAAAAAAGCCTGACAGGTCAAAGAGCGATCCATGGCTTTTTCTGAATAGTCAAAGAAAAAGATAATAATGTGTGTGTGAGAATTTGTGGACACTCACACTTTTAGATATTCAGACAACACTGCACTATACTATACGGCTCTTACTCTATCCTCACTCCATTATTATTGGTCACTCGGCCACAATTATTATCTTTACATATTTTTTATTATTATTTCACCATTTAATCCTATATATGCAAAAGAAAAGAAATTCATTATTGTTAACTATTGGATTTATGTGGTTTATTAAATTATATGAATGACTCGAGAAATCATGGAGATTCAAAGTTCAAACAATAGCTTACCAAAATGGTAATGATTTTTTTAATAATTATACTTTAGTTTAAGTTTTGTTTTTGTATGTGGCATATCTAGTTAGATTTAAGTATTTAACACATGTAATCATGGTCCTTGTCTCCTTGATCTTAGTTTATTTATTAATCTAAACCTTATTTAGATAAAAAAAAGAGATCTATTATATAAATAAAGCCCATAAATGTTTTAGCCCACTAGTAGTTAGTAAACATTTAATAATCAAAAAAACCAAATTACAATCTAACCGGTCCAACCATTAATTTTGGCTCTAACCGGTTTATTTACTCCGGTTTTAAAAAATCATCGTCTTAACTACCTCTCTATCTTCTCTTCTAAATTTTTTTATTTTCCTCGAAAAATATGAATCTTCTTCTTCAACGGAGCCTAATCTCTTTACTCTTCTTCACTTCCGCCATAGCCAAAACCTTAAGTAACCACGTTTCTCATCCAAAATTCCCGTGTAAACCTCCAAATTTTAACTCTTACCCGTTCTGTAACGTCTCTCTATCAACAAGGCAACGGGCTCTCTCTCTCGTCTCCCTCCTTACACTCTCAGAGAAGATCGGACAGCTTTCCAACACCGCCTCTTCCGTACCTCGCCTAGGTATCCCACCGTACGAGTGGTGGTCTGAATCCTTACACGGAATCGCCGATAACGGTCCCGGCGTCTCATTTAACGGCTCAGTCTCCTCCGCGACAAGCTTTCCTCAGGTAATCGTATCCGCCGCTTCGTTCAATAGATCGCTATGGTACGAGATCGGATCTGCTGTTTCTGTGGAAGGTCGGGCTATGTACAACGCTGATCAAGCTGGGTTGACTTTCTGGGCTCCTAATATAAATGTGTTTAGGGATCCGAGATGGGGAAGAGGTCAAGAAACTCCAGGAGAGGATCCTATGGTAGTTTCTGAGTATGGCGTTGAGTTCGTTAAAGGGTTTCAAGAGAGGAAGAAGAAAAAGGTTTTGAAAAGTAGATTTGGTCATGATGATGATGATGATGATGGAGATGGTGATGTTCTTCATGATGATGATGATGGTGATGAGAAACTTATGTTATCTGCTTGTTGCAAGCATTTCACTGCTTATGATCTTGAGAAATGGGGTAATTTCACCAGATATGACTTCAATGCTGTGGTAAGACTTTGATCTCTGTTTCTTCACTATAAGTTTAGCTTATGGATTTAGCTTCAATTGTGTGATGAGTGTAGCATATTATGTATTAGTAGGTCACAGAACAGGATATGGAAGATACATATCAGCCTCCATTTCAGAGCTGTATAATAGATGGTAAAGCTAGCTGCTTGATGTGTTCGTATAATGCTGTTAATGGTGTGCCTGCTTGTGCACAACAAGGCCTATTGCAAAAAGCTCGCGTTGAATGGGGATTTAAAGGGTAAATAGAGCTGATTTATGTTTTGTACTAGTACATTGATTTAGTCTATGGAAGATTTCTTGAGAAGCCTTTGTTGTATCTGTGCAGGTACATTACTTCCGATTGTGATGCCGTGGCAACCATTTTTGAGTACCAAGGATATACAAAGTCACCTGAAGAAGCTGTTGCTGATGCCATAAAAGCAGGTTCATTTTGAACTCTTTACACCTATTTAACTTGCTTTTAAAATGTTTTATAATGAAAATTTTAGATGTTGATTTGTAGGGGTGGATATAAATTGTGGGACGTACATGGTTCGAAATGCACAATCTGCTATCGAGAAAGGGAAGGTGAGTGAAGAACAAGTAGACAGAGCTCTGCTAAATCTCTTTGCTGTTCAACTTCGTCTTGGACTCTTTGATGGTAATCCAAGAGAAGGACGTTACGGAAAATTAGGATCAAATGACATTTGTAGCTCAGACCACAGGAAATTAGCATTGGAGGCAGCAAGACAAGGCATCGTGCTTCTGAAAAATGATCACAAGCTGTTGCCTTTGAACAAAAACAGTGTTTCTTCTCTAGCAATCATTGGTCCGATGGCAAACAATATAAGCAATATGGGTGGCACTTATACAGGTTCGAACTATCTCTCTTCTTATTGATTCAAATTGGCTAAACTCTTCTCTTGGCTAAGACATTTTTATAAATTTCATAATTTTCAAGGAAAGCCATGTCAACGAAAGACTCTGTTCACGGAACTTCTAGACTATGTGAAGAAGACATCTTATGCGTCTGGTTGCTCTGAGGTCTCTTGTGATTCTAGTGCTGGATTCAAGGAAGCTGCTGCCATAGCCAAGGGAGCGGATTTTGTTATAGTTGTTGCAGGATTAGATCTCACTCAAGAAACCGAGGACAAGGATCGAGTTAGTCTTTCTTTGCCTGGTAAACAGAAAGCTCTTTTGTCTTCTATCGCAGCTGTGAGCAAAAAACCGGTGATTCTAGTACTAACCGGTGGAGGACCAGTGGATGTAACCTTTGCTAAAACAGACCCGAGAATCGGAAGCATCATATGGATTGGTTATCCAGGTGAAACGGGTGGACAGGCACTCGCTGAAATCATATTTGGAGACTTCAATCCAAGTTAGTTCGAAGCTTATTCTTACCTCATCAGTTAAGTTAGCTCTTTGGTTACGAAAATTAGTTCTGATTTTGTTTTCCTTCTGTTTCAACCATTGATACCAGGCGGAAGATTACCGATGACATGGTATCCCGAGTCATTCACAAAGGTTGCAATGTCGGATATGCACATGAGAGCGGATCCATCTCGTGGATATCCTGGAAGAACATACAGATTCTATACCGGACCTCAGGTTTACGGATTTGGAACCGGTTTAAGCTACACTAAATTTGAGTACAAGGTCGTATCAGCACCAATCAAGCTTAGCTTATCAAAACTTCTTACACTACCTTCACAAAGGAAACTTCTTCTCCAAAACAGAGAAGCACAACAGCATCAGTACTTACAGCTCGATGATATGACGGGTAACTCCTGTGAATCCCTACGGTTCAATGTGCGGTTTAGCGTGAGCAATACAGGGGATATGGACGGTGGTCATGTCTTGATGTTGTTCACGAGAATGCCTCAGGTTTTGTCTGGTGTTCCAGAGAAACAGCTGATTGGTTTTGATCGTATTCATGTCCGTTCCAATGAGATGGCCGAGACAGTGTTCGTGATCGATCCTTGCAAGCATCTTACCGTCGCGAATGATGTCGGGAAGAGAGTGATTCCACTAGGGACTCATGTCTTGTTCTTAGGAGATTCACAGCATTCTATGTCTCTTGAATTGTAAGGATTGTGTGAAAAGAAGCTTTGAGTTTATATCCTAAAGGTTAATAAAGAATGTAATTTCTTGTATAAATTTTTAAAAGTGCGGAGAGCCACGTCAGCTCAGGTAGAGTAAGACGCACGCAGTTCTGCAGCGCGTGTGGTTGTAGAAACGATTAATGATACAGAGCAGGATGAGTTGTCATGGGTCCTACCTTTTTCTGAGAAGTGGTCCCTACATCGTCTGTGTTTGGGGATGGACGCAACCCTTACATTACATTGAACATTTTTAAAAATATTTAATTTAACATCCAGCGACTCATTTATTATATTATTTACGGTTATATCCTCCTTTTCCGGTATTTAAATATTTATGAAAGTTATTGGGATTCCATATTTAAGCCAAACTTTGTCAAAGGTATTGTATTATACAAAACTCTCTCTATCTTTTCTTAAAACTTGGATCAAGTCTTTCTTTTTTTCTCGTCCTTACAAGATCTTGTTGATCTCGTTCAAGTAATTAAACTAAAACAAATTAGTAGCTTGAGAAATCTGGGTTATGTTATTACCAATGTTACTAATTTGGTCTAAAAGAGAACCGATGATATGGCCCAAAAAGTGAAAGCGAACAAAGAAGAAAAATAGTATATGAACTTTGTGGGCCGCTGTGTAGCCGTCCAGGCTTCAGAGTTCAGACACTCCAAATTCAACATAATTAAATCCGTATTTTTATTTTAATTTTTAAATTACCAATGATTTTTGTTTAATTATTAAGAAAATCTTTACAAAGAAAAGCGCACACGAGATACGACGCTTCCCCAATCAAACGGCTGTAGAATGCTCACGCTGATAACTAACGAGATCTTAACCGTCCACGTCAGCTTTCTCGGGCAACTTGATCGGGCAACGTCTTCGAACAGATCTGAACCGACAGATCTAAAATCAACGGATAAGATTACAATAAATATTTATCGGGCAGGTTTCGATGGTCTTTAAGAAGAGATTGTTCCTCACCTTCTTGTTCCTCGTGATTCTCTCAAAAACCAAAACCAACAAAATAAATCCCAACACTACCTTCCCTCTTCCTTTTTTCCGATCGCCGGAATTGTTATTCTCCGGCGTTATTTTCTCCGTTTAAAAGGGGGGTTTTTTGACCTTTGATCTGGTTTTCCGGCGGCGAGATATACACTGAAATGATCCCTTGCCTTTCGATTTGCGTATGGCACCGGCGGTTTTGGCTAACCTAAACCAATCTTCGTTTCAGAGAAAACGTGGCTCCGTTTTTATGAGGAAATACACTAACCAACCCCTCTCCGTTGATTTCAACGATCCTCTTCTTCTTCTTAACCCTAACCCTAATTTAGTCTCGAACAATTCGAGCAAGCACTTTAACAACGATTTGTTACCTTGTGGAGACTATGTGTCCTTTGATCTCGATGGGTACACAGCGAATCAGCTCAAGGAGCTCAAGAAGCGTTTCAATTTCGAGCTAGAGCAAGTTCGGTTCCTTAGGGAACGGATCGAATCGGGTACGTTCGTAAGCGGCTCTGCTCCGGCTCGTAGCTTCGCCGACGAAACAAACGACGTTGGAGTGAAGAAGACGAAGAAGAGGAAAATTGGGCAAGGTCAGAAGCGAAGCAACACGATGGTTTTGGATCTGGAGTCAGAGAAGGCTTTAAGGAGTGTGATGTCTACGTGTGGTCAGATCTTGGTGAAGCTTATGAAACACAAATGGTCATGGGTTTTCAACAAGCCTGTAGATGTGTTGGGTTTAGGGCTTCATGATTATCACCTGATCGTGAAGAAACCCATGGATCTAGGCACTGTTAAGCTGAATCTAGACAAGGGCTTATACGGATCGCCCATCGATTTCGCTTCGGATGTTAGGTTGACTTTCACAAACGCCATGGCTTATAACCCAAAGCACCAAGACGTTTACTTGATGGCTGAGAAGCTTCTGAGTCAATTCGATGTTTGGTTTAGCCCTGCATTGAAGAGATTCGAGTCTCTACAGGTTAAAGTAATGGGTTCTTCTTCTCGTCCTGAACCTGAGCTAAAGGAAACATCTTGGATTCAGAATCATAATCAGATTGTGGAGAATGTTAAGAAAGGGCCTGAACAGATTTCTATTGCTAAGAAGCTAGATTCAGTGAAGCCATTACCTACATTGTCTCATCCAGTAATGGAGCTTCCACGTGTCCCGTCACCGCCTTCCCCGGCTCAGCCAGTACAACCATCACCGCCACCATCACCACAACCACCACCTCGCCAGCCGGTTAGGCAAGTCGAGCCACCTCTTGAAGTGGGTGAAACGGCAAAGGGAAGGAAAGGGAAGTTACCGAAGCCTAAGGCTAAAGATCCTAACAAGCGACAAATGACAATGGAAGAAAAGGCGAAGCTTGGTGTAAATCTACAAGAATTGCCTCCTGAGAAGCTTGGACAGTTGATTCAGATACTTAACAAGAGAACAAGAGATTTGCCTCAAGATGGCGACGAAATCGAGCTAGATATCGAAGCTTTAGACAATGAGACTTTGTGGGAGCTTGATCGTTTTGTCACTAACTACAAAAAGATGGCAAGCAAGATCAAACGACAAGGGTTTATCCAGAATGTGTCAACACCTCCTAGAAACATGGTAAAGAACATTTAAAGAACGAGACCACCATTGTATCTGTCGGGATAATTACTGATGTTTTGTCTTTTATCATCTTATCAGCCTATGATGACAGAAATGGCAAGTGCAGAGAAGAAAGGAAGGAAAGGAGGAGGGGATGCAGGAGAAGAAGATGTAGACATTGGAGATGATATACCAATCGAGGATTATCCAACGGTAGAGATTGAAAGGGATGGTACATCCGGTGCAGCCGCTGTTGCAAGTGGCGGGTCTGGTTCTTCTGGCGGCTCCAGTTCCAGTGGCAGTTCTTCAACGAGTGGTAATAAGCTCTTCCTTTCATATGCTCTTTCTTTGTTATGGTTAAATGCTTAACATAGTCTTGTGTGACTCTTTATATACAGATTCAGAGTCAGGGAGTTCATCAGGAAGTGATTCGGATGCTGATAGTGTGCAATCGCCATTCGTGGCCGCAAAAGAAGCTCCGTGAAGACTTAGGTGTTGAAGAAGATATCTTAAGTCTTAACCCTCTTTTGCTTGGAGGTGTACGTAATGTTTAAAGCATAACAAAGTCCAAGAGAGTAGAATCAGGTAGAGGTAAAGTAAAATGTGCAAGAGGATGATCTTTTCTCTTTGAGAATTAAATGTTCTTTAGTTCTTTTTTTCTTAGATTAATTAGTGAGAAGATGAACAGAGGTTGAGAGTAACCTATATATTAAAAAAAATATGATGAAGAGAGGATATTCCTTTGTAGGGTTTGTTTCTGTTTGTTTGTCTCTGTGTTCTTATTAGGAGTGAGATTTAGTTACAAAGAATGAAGAAAAGGAGTCTCTGTTTATTTGTCTCTTAAAGCATAACTATATCACCTGCTCAATATAATATTGGCATCATAAAATATGGTCTTTTAGGTTTCTACTTGTATATACTCACAAGTAGAACCTAAAAAGCTAAAAGGTTGCTTCCTCCCTCCTCTTAGAGCAAGTTTTGGTGTTTCTGAATATGTTATGTTTCTTTTTTTGAAAAGCAGCAATTGACGCATTTCATGTTGTAATACGTCACACATCGTTTCTCTTCGAAGAACTCTAATCATGTAACTCTTATCTAAATACGGAATACATATCACTACATGGTAGTCAACAAAACTTATGAATGTTTGGGTAGTAGGCATCGCAAGGAAAAAGAAAAAAAAATAAATTATCCCGCGCCAGGTAGGGGTCGAACCTACGGCCTTCTGCTTAGGAAACAGACGCTCTATCCACTGAGCTACAGGCGCTTCTTGCCATTTATAAGCACGTTCATATTAATTAATTTGATTCCAATCAATTTACTTTGGTCATTCCGTTAAACATGAAGAAAGAAATGGTTGTGATATTAATGGGCTTATATTACCATCTTAACAATTTGATGTGGGCTTTCTGTTAAAAATGACTAAATGAGGAAAGAATAGAATTCACATGGGTTGCTTAACGTAAAGTAATTTGATTTTAATGCCTTAAAATTGATACAGCTCATAAAACCCAATGGGCTCAACGGAGAAAGAAGCTTATTTTATCAGAGAAAAAGATCTCACAGATGGCAAAACGCTGCGTATAAGCTGACATAATAGCCTGATTACGTGCAAAAGGATAATAAAGTCATAAAACCAACAAACCAGCCCTTAATTCCCAAAAAAACATTTAACATTTTCCATCACCGATTTCCCGATTAACACAATAATAACCCCAAAATGTTTTCTTTTCTTCCACTTTTGACACCCCCCCAATCTACTTCTGCCTAAACAAGAAACATCTAATGAAACATTAAACAGAAACAAGTGAGATTACTTTCTAGTTAGCCCATAATCAAAGAAGATGAAAACAACATTAGCACAATGCGAGAAAGTTGTTGGTATCCCCTTAAAAGACTGCTTAAAACTAAAATAAAAAAACCAAATTAAAACAGGACTCTAATAAAATCACATGATTATTGATCTTTCTTATCAGTAAGGCTGATTAGGCCAAAGGAAGAACTCTGCCTGGTTCGGCGCCATAAGTCCCATTGTTCCTTGAACGACTGTGTTATTGTTAGAACCTGTTGAATCTGTAGCTACATTAGCCGCCGCAAAATGCTGAAAGAAGTTCTGTTGTTGCTGCTGCTGCTGTTGTTGTTGTTGGTGATGGTAAAGAGCAGCTGCTTCAAAAGGTATACCACAAGGGATCATCTGAGATTGAACAGATGTGTTAGGACAGAGACCGAAGTTAATGCTACTTTGGTTCGGAGATGACTGAAGCTGAAGCTGTTGTTGTTGTTGCTGTTGAAAATGGTGGAGCTGCTGGTTATGTTGTTGATGATGACCGATGATTGGTTTCTGCTCCGATGATGAAGCGGATTCTAGCGAGAGCTTCAGACGTTTCGCTGCGCCGCCTATGGGAAGTGCACTCTTCATGATGGCTTCTACGTCGTAACGGTTCATCTCAAAGTTGGTTACTGCGTTTATTCCTCTGAATTTTATCGCTGCTATGTCGTATGCCTCGGCAGCTTCTTCTTCCGTTGCTTCAACACAAACCAAAAGAACAATAGAAATCAGAACTTTAACTTAACTAACTAACTAATTATCTTTCAGACCAAAGTTTAAATTGAATAGACATACCAAAGGTTCCGAGGTAAAGATCTTTGTTACCGGCAACACGGCCAATTCTTGCTTGCCAACGTCCTTGTTGATGATGCCTTGTTACACCACGATACATTGAAGCTCCTCTAGAGAAACCGCTACTCTTCCTGTATTCGTATCGGTTTAGTTCACTATCGGAAAAACCATCATTTAAAATATGTCTCTTGTATAACTAACCTCCTAAGGGAAGCAATGAACTCTTGTTTGGTCATGTGCTTCATGTCCTCTAGTTCTTTCGAGTAAGTCGCAATCTAATATCATTAGAGATGGATAAGCAAAGAGTGACTTAGACAAATAAAACCGCTTAACGGAACAAACCAAGAAGAAGAGGAAGTTGTTGCTTTACAGGGAAATTGGTGGTAGCAGTAGCATTCCAGTATTTAAGAGCTGCTAAATCGTAAGCTCGAGCCGCCTTATCTTCTTTATCATAACCACCTGAATCATTCACAAATCTACTTCATTAAAGTCATGCACATTATTGTTTCTTGTAGCAACATATTGATATGAGATATTGCTCTTACCCAAGTACACTGTTGATTTAAGCAAAGCCAATATCCATCAATAGCGCAAACCATGTCAACAGGTACATGCAAAAATAGGAAAATTAGGGCAATGAAAATATCAAATAGCATAAAGGAAATGTAACAAAGATGACCAAAGATAATCTAACACATACACTTAAGGCAAATTAGTTATCAACCAACCATATTAATTGTTCAGTACCAGTCAAATACTCATTAAACAAAATTGAAAACAAATACTAAAAAAGTGAATGAATAGAAGTTAAGGATGTGGTCAAACCATAGATCCCCACACTTGTTGTGGTGGGTACATGTAGCCCCAAAGCAAAAATCTATATATATATATATAAAGCAAAAGCCACTGAGAATATTCAGACTTTTACTTTGATGATGTGAACACTTCACATAAATCAATCTGACACCTTATGGACAGCAGAAACACTACACACTGAAATTTCATTTAATTTTCAAAACTCATAGCACTTTCTTCACTCACTAGAAGTAACATCATGCATCATCACACTCTTTAAGATATAAATCAAAATCAGCCTCTAATAAACCACAAGTACTATTACACTCCTTACTACAACAAACCCCTATGAGAGCTGAAACAGTCCAATGGTCTTAAAATCACAAGTCTACATAATAACATCAAATCATATAATATGCTTAGCTTAACACAATACTATTAAGTTGTAGAGCCAGGTGAAGAGAGAAGTGGTGGTACTATAGAGTCAAAGTGGGTCCAAAAACATGTCAATCAAAAGAAACAGAGATTGCATCATATAGGCAAATGACATGGGGACCCATGCCTATGTACCCTTTAGGCTTTAGTATGTGTAAGTGTGAAATGTAATAAAGACAAAGGAACAAAATGGCGGCACCCTTCTGCTAAATATATGAAAAATCAACAACAACTACTATAAATTAGTATTTCTTTGTTTTTTTCCTCCTCTATGACTCAAAAGTATGTATTTTTATCAAGTTATTAAAAAAACTTTGGCTCCCCATCACAAATGCAATCACCCCCAAAGTTCTATCAAATCATCATATAAAGATAGAGACAGATCAATAAACAAAAAAGAAAAAGTTAAAGCTTCTTTTGAATCTTGCATCCAATTTCTTTGACAATAAAACTCTTTGTCCTTATACTACTTCACTCATCTTAATCCTTCTAAAAACCCACTTATACATAATCATAACATAATGCAATTTCTTGATGTGAATAAAAGATTGTAAATAGTGATAGAATCAAATAAATTAAAATTAAAATAAGAAAAAATATACCTTGACGTCCTTTCCTGGCTTGGCCTTCTCTCCTACAGCTATTATCCCATAGATGAGCTTCATATCTTCCCGTCCATCTATGTCTGCCATATCAAATCAAAAAAAAAAATCAAAACTTTAATTAATATCTTTGACTAATTGACCCTTTTCTCTTAATCACAAGTCCTTAATCACTTTTAGACTTACCGAGTAACTCCTCTGTAAATGGAAGTCCTTTGTCCGAAAGTATCAGCGATCTTCTTAGTACAATCCGTTGTCTCCACCGCAACAACGACAACAACACTCTTCTCCTTCTCCGAATCCACCTTCTCGTTGTTGTTGTCTCCATTGTTATTACCTTGGTGTTGATGTTGCTCAATGATCTGATTAGTAGTATCATTACTCATGTGATTAGTGATGTTGTTATTATTAATGTTAACACCAAGAGACAAAACTCCTCCTCTAGCGCCGTGAAAACCGATATCGGTACCGGAAGATTCAACCACGTGTCCTAAATACTCTCCTCCGGCGAGATGAGAGTCATCGACCTCTGAACCGGAGTTAGTGGAGAAAGCGGTTTGAAAACCGGTCATGTGGTTGTTATTATTATCAGAGTAAAACCCGGTTTGATGATGATGATGATGACGTGGATGATGATCGTAGATTTGTGTAAGAGAAGAAGAGTCTTGTGTCTCTGTTTGGCTGTTATCTGCAGAGTAACGAACGATGGAAGTAGAGTCTCCGAGAAAATCTTCGAGCTTTGGGATGTGATTCTGATGAGAATGGTTTTGTTGTTGGTTTGGGTCTATTACGTATGTTGATAAGATCGTTGAATCCGCCATTGAAGCTTCTTCATCTTTGAAAAACTCTTGAGGTTTTTGATTAGTCCAACCTAATATAAAAAAAATCACCAGAATCCAATAAAGATTAAAGCTTTACGATATATAAACAATACCCAGAAATTTTTAGTAAATAAAAGTCGAATAATATTTGCAAAAAAAATATCACGAGAAGTCTACAAGAAAAAATCTCTGAAAAATTATTATTTTCTTTGCCATTGTAGGGAAAGAGACAAAGAACAGAGAGAAAAACACGAGGGAGGAGGTCGGTTACATAGACACGAGAGAGCAAGTAGTACTGTTTGTAACAAACACAATCATTCGTGTTTGGTTCGTACGACACACACACACACACAAGAACCAAAACAAAAGAAGAAAAGTGAATACTTTTTGATAAATACCATAGAAATTATCGATGAGATAAGGAGAGGAAGAAGCAGCGGCGGCGGCTGGGGAAGAAGAAGAGTTGTTGTCATAAGAGACAAAGTGAGATTGTTGATCAGATGACCTCAACATCTCCATTGCTGACACTCCAAACGTTAACCAATTCGTCATCTGAGCCATTTAATTCAAAAAAAATAAAGTAATTTCTTTTGCTTTCTCTCTCTCTCGTTTCTTCTTCTTCTTCTTCAGTAAACAGTAATATTGCTGAGATTTTCGTAAAAAAAAATTAGTCAAAATTATATTGTGGTTCTGCAGAAAAAGACAAAGAAGATTTAAGAAGAAGAAGAAGAAAGAATAAGTTGTTTTTCAATAAAAAAAAAATACAAACCTGATTAAGGCGTTACACTAATTAAGCTTTTTAGAAACTCTGGATTAGTGAGAAAAGAAGACACTATTTTGAAATAAATTAAAACGATAATCACGAGGTGTTTATGATAAAGATGTATTGCATGTGTGTTTAGATTTAGAAAGAAGAGATAAAGATTGAAGCTTTGAGTAGGATCAAGTGAAAGAGCAAATGCATGTAAAACTTGGTACTGTCTGAGATTTTGAATGAAGAGAAGAGAGGAAGAGGATGATTATGAAGCAGAAGCTCTTTATGGTTTGTCTGAGAAGAAAGAAAGGGCAGAGATTAAAATCTTTCTTCTTCTTTTTTAATTAAAACAAATAATTTATTTTTAGTAGAATGTGCATGTAGAGAGGTAGAGAGTTTCAAAAAAAAAAAAAAAAGTAAAGCGGTTTCTTCTGTGTCTCCCGGCGTAATACCGGAGGAGAATTTTAGAGAGAGAGAGAGGAAATATATATTTATTTTTTTACTTTTTGTGGTTTTTGAATTTGCTTGTCCGATTATTATAAAAAGGTTTATTAACTCTTATATTAACTAAAAGTAATATAGTAATATTAACTAGATATTTTACCGTGAAATTGTGTTAAACATATTTACTGTTGATTTTATGTTTGTTTATGGATTCAACACGAGAGTTGTTGTTATAATCAGTCCAAAATAATATGAACTTTTTATTTTATAATTAGAGTCCAAAAAATATGGATTGCTGCTACGAGAGTATTTGTAATATGGTAAAAATGATGTAACACATAAGAAAAAAAATAGAGTTCAATATTGACTTCAAATTTAATTACAAAATATCAGTGTTCTAAAAAGTGGTCTAGGTGCTAGGCGGAGATTAACCGATTGGATGTTAGTGTAATCGGTGGTATTAAGCGGATGAGTAAATTTGGCGGATTTTAGACGGGATTAAGCGGGTTAAGCGGACTAGGCGTTGACTAGGCGGATTTAAGAGTTGACTAGATGGATTTAGGCGGGTCAGGCGGAATTAAATATATTTAATATTTTTTTGAATTTTTTAAAAAATATAATAAAAATTATGTATAAAAATATTTATACTTTTTATAAAAAATTTACTTATGTTAATTATAGATTTATTTTTAAAATTTAAAATTTGATATTTTTTATAATGTAATTTTGTCATATCATATACTATGTATAAAAATATATAATGTTTTGTAAAAAATCGCCTAAACAGCCGCTAAGCGGAGGGTTACCGCCCGACTAACTCCTAGCGCTTTTTTAAACACTGCAAAATATGAATTTACTTTTCGTTTTAATTTTACAAAATAAATAAATATGATAGTTCGACCAAAAAAAAAATATGATAGTTTTGTGTTTTTTATAGCACTGCCGTTGCAAAATATCTTGGAGAGGATAATAATAAAATTGACTAAACTACCCCTAACTTATAACCCAAAACCAAACCCCTACGATCTCTCTACACTTGTCGTACATGCGTTCCGTAGGTTTGTAACCCTTTCTTCTTTCCCGGTCCACTTTTTCAACCTACCCATCCTAATTTTCCTCTTACGGGTCGTGTCTTCTTTAAATTTTTCAATTTTACCCGGTACCTTTTTAATTTACAGTTTAACCCCCTCTATAACTTTACATGAACAATCCAAATTTACATATAACCTTATGTAATAATGTATCATATTATAAACCGTAAATTAGTTACGATAGATATAATGTGATTAGTAATACTAACTCGATTGGCATATGGGCTAGCTACTTTGATAGGAGAAAATTTTAAAAAATACATTGTGAAATCTCTTATGTACACTGATATATTATTATCTATTATAAAACCCTCGCATTAGTTAAATAAAATTAAAAGTTTTAAGAGGGTTATAGAGTAGGATGCAAAACTTAGGATTAAAAAGAACAAACACTAGGCCGCTACAACTTTTGGTCAAATAAAAACGGTCAAGGGCTCCGTAAAATAATATTGGGGTCGGTTTTTTTTTTTTTTGTGCAACATTGGGGTCGGTTAAAATACATTTTCTTGCATACACATAGTTTTGTATGATTTACTCTTGTGGAAAAGTTTTAGTTACTTAACTTAAAAAAATCAATTTTGAAGAAGTTGAGAGATCGAGAAACAAAAAAAAAAAGTAAAAGGCTTGTGGGGAACAACCCGCCAGATGAGGAGGCGGGTTTCCTCTGTAAAAAACGAAGCAAATTAAAAATATTTGTTTAATGGAAGAGGTAAAGAAAGGACCAGCAATTAAGGCACGTGATTAGGGCTTTTGATTTCGTTTTTTATATAATAGATCTTATTAGAGCATTTCGTATCCTATAGTTCTACTTTATTATTGGACCTCCATTTTTTTTTTTTTTTTTAGCAATATTGGACCTCCATTAACATTTTAATTAACATTCATTTTTTAATCTAAAGTTCGTATCTCCGATAAGATAAAAACTTAACAAGTATGTATCTATCGTCCCAAACTTTGTCAAGTCCATATGTTACTGATTGTTATATTTTTATGAATCCCTTCCATTTGACATGTATATATTATTTTTACTATATGCTTCTAAAATTTTGAGAAAATCATATGATGCTTATTTATTTGTTTTATCGGTATTTAGATTTTTTATATAGACAATTTGAAATGATGAAATATCTTTATTATTATAAATTTTACAAGAACTATTTAAACATGCTAAAACCATGTGATTTCTAATACACGAAATAAAATGGATAGTCAATGACGAATATAAATCAAAGTATTACCGTGTACGAAAATATAATAACATATATAAACCGTAATCAGAGTTTGTCGTTCATACTCAAAACGTAGTTATAACTGCCAGGTTTCACAAAAAAAAAATAAAAAAATTGTTAAGAGCATCTCCAGAAAGGAACTTCAAATTTGAGGTTTCATGTGTTTCTCTCCAAAAGAAAAATCTCAAATTTAATTTTACATATTGCATTTAAGTCCTTACTATTTTTCACAATTAAATAAATCTCTTAATTTTTGTAGATAATATAAAATACACCTCAAATAATTATTAAACCAATAAATAATTACTAAATTAATATTTTTTATTTTAATTTAAAGTCTTTTTTTTTAGTTTAACATGTGAAAATTAAGTTTATATTTACAAAATATAATTTTTTATGTACTAAAATGATGAAATTAAAAAGTTAATAAAGATATTTGTGAAATATTATTAATTGGAGGGATGAAAGTGCGAAAAGAAGATAGGGGACCAAAATTTGAGGTTTTGAGGTTTCTTTTGGAGAAAAAACCTCATATTTGAGGTTATGAGATTTCTTTTGGAGATGCCCTAAGAGCTTAGCATGTGCTTGTGCGTTTGTTTTGTTTTACAAATGCGATACGGACGTGGCCTCTCGGTAAGGTTCTGGCTACAATGACGTGGCATTATAATCATTAAAAGGTATTGGTGATGATACGTTCCGTTACATACTTTATACATTACTAAACATTTTAACCTCACTTATTGCCGTTTTTTTAATTTAATTATTTTATCAAGGACTTAGCTTTAAAATCTCTTAATTGCATGTGAAATCACACGTGGGAATGGTTATACCTGGCCCCTTTTGTATCGAATGTTAAATCTTTTGTAACACATATGTGTATACAATTAGTCTTATTGTAACACCGAACAACATTATATAAATAGTAATTAATATTTCTCTGCAAATCATATGAATTTACAAGCGCCACATCATCACACGTGGCTGAATCTAGCAACTTGAGAGGACACGTGCTTCCGCGTTATCTCTTTCCACTTTCGTATGATTCATATAACAATATGATATATTATGTTACACGTAAATAGTTTGTTTATTATCATGAGTATCATATATTGATCATATCATAGCTTTCTCTCCTCCGATAGTATATTCCGTTTCGTTGAAAATGACCAAAAATATTCTCTTTATTATTTATGTCATTATATGTGTATGTGATACAATCATACGGATTCAATTATGACTTTATTATGGTATTTAAATTATTCTTCTAAATAAACTCCAACAAACTTTGTTATACAGTGATCAGTATGATTATATCACTCGTTGATGTCAGAAAAATTCTGGAAGAATGTATTTTATTTGTATTCAGTATTGATAAATTAATACACTAATGTTTCCTAATTGGAATCAAAAATCTAATATACATTTTCTTTTTTGTTAGTGTGAAGATCATGAATATGTCCATAATATGAACAAGAAGATTTTCTTCCTTTTTACGAAATTGTTAATTACCCACAAACTCTCCTAATCATCATCCTTATCTTGGATTCCCATTGATTTCTTATAATAATACAACAATTATGATTCATTCAAATAATGTTGTTTTATAGTTTGGGGAGGTCCAATGACTATGCTAAGTGTATCAGTTGCTTTTGACCATTGACCAAGAAAGCACGTGCGCAGCATCTATACATTCATAACGTTTCTGGTGGAAGATTTCGGTGTTGCACGTGCGACCCTGTCCTCTTTTTCTCTTATCTTAATCTCCATCATTTGTCTTAATCTCTTCAACTAAACCTTCTCTTTAATTCTTTTTGTTCCCCCAAAAAATATTACTTTTAAATTATTTCCACTTTAACCTTTATATATTTTCTTAAACCTTAGGATGTTTTGGTTGTATTAGGCAAACATGTAGGGGCAAAGACCCAAATTAGCAGTAAAACAATATTATATAATATTATAATGTTTTGATAATTTGATTTGGACAGCTTTACTTGCAGAAATTACTTGGTTAAGGGAGTCCAAGTTAAATATAATGATATTGAAAAGTGAAGTATTAAATAGTATATGATAATTGAAAGAAATTTCAAATATTACATATTATGTTATTGATCATATAGTATAAGCATATAATTAGACAAAAACTAGGAAAGAATAAACATATTTTTTTCTGACAGTAACTCCGTGTTTGAAGGGTAATTTTTACCCACTTGAGGTAATGATGCTTGTTGCACTTTGCACACCTCTTAAAAGTTCTTATTTTGTGTACCATAGAAAAACGAGTAAATTTGGGGACAATCACTAATTAAAGTAGCAATATATAATCGGTAGAAGTTAAAAAAAAATTGAGTAGTTTAATAGATTAGTTAAAAGTTACAAAACCAAATACAAATATTTTTTTAATTCATTTTATTTTACAGCAAAGATCACAAAAGAGAATGCGTGTGAATTGCACATTAGTCAAAGGACTAACGCGATTTTGTTAGCTGTAAATAGTTAGCTAAGTGTTTCTTGTTTCTTTTTAAGTTATTTTTATAAACTAATTATATGTTTATTACACATCATAAAAGTAGAAATGTAAAGTAACTCACAAGCTTAACCAATGTATTATTACTATTTAAGTTAGACCATATTAATCGAGGGTACTTAATTAGAGTTGCTTAACTTTGTATTTCCTATTTTTTGTTTTAAATTTAATCATGAGCACTCTAGTACAAAAAAAATAAAAAACGAGTGTCTATTAAAAGTGGTTAGATAACAAATTCAATCTACGTTAGAGGTGCTTAAATAATAAAATTCAACCAATCATATGGAAAAATAAGTTGATTAAAAGTTGTTAAAATTGCTTAGATAAACAACTTTACTTAAGTTATTTAATTTCTTTTTTTATTTTAATACCCTAAATACTCATTTTAATACCCTAAACACTCATTTTAATACATAAACAACCCTTAAAAATACATCCAGCACTCTTGATGGATGCTCTTATATCCTAATCAAAGTGTAATAAAAAAATGCGAAATAATCAGATGCAGAGTAGGATTGTCCTTGACGTTTAATATAATACTTTGATTTGAAGTCAGACTATTTGAAAACTTTAGCCGTCTTATTTAGAAAATTGTAAAATTGACTGTTGTATCATGAAATTTGTAACCTTTAATCAGATTTAATCTTTGTTTTAAACAAAACAAAAAGATTTAATCTCTGTATAAATTCAATATAGCAGTCCATTGTCTCATTAATATTGGGCTATTTAAAAAGATTAATGGGCTTCTTACAAGCATTTTATAAATGAAACTATTCGCCACAAGAGCCTGACGTGTCAAAACACGTGGCTATTTATTCACCACTTCTAAAACGGCGCCGTATAGTTACCCGCTGCGAATTGTAAATAAATCCCTTTTGTTTGTCTCCCTCTTCGAAGCAGCTCTCATCGAAGAAAGCTTGAAACCCTCAGATTTTCGATTCTTGATGCTGCGGTAAGTTTATCTTATTTTTTTCTTTTTCTTCTTCTTCTTGTTCTCTAATCATGTTTCGCTTCTCATTGAAAAATCTGTTTTTGTCTCATTGAAACCAGAGGAATCTAGGGTTTTGAATTTTTGATATTGGATGTTTCCTCGAGATGAGATTACGTTTAATTTAGATGTTTTAATCTCAGTTTAGTTGTGTAGTTATGTTGTAAAATTTAGGGTTTTGATAAGAGAAAAATCCATACGGGACACCGAAATTAGGGGTGGGCAAAAAAACCGAACCCGAAAAACCGAACCGAACCCGACCCGAAAATAAGGATCCAAACCCGAACCGAAACAAACCAAATACCCGAACGGGTTTTATATTTCAAGACCCGAAAACCCGAACCCGAACCCGACCCGACCCGAAACCCGAATGGGTACCCGAAATATAATTAAATATATAAAAATCTTAGTAATTTTATATTTATAGTAATTTATATATCCAAATATTTAACATCTTTTCTTATATTTTGAGTAGTTTTGTATAATTTGATTATTTTTAGATATTTTTGTATAGTTTTAATTGTGTATAATTCATATTATCTTAATAAAATATATATTTTAAAATATTTTATTATATAATTTTGGAGTTTTTCTTATAGTTTCGGGTACCCGAACCCGACCCGAATCCGAAAGAAACCGACCCGGACCCGAACCGAACCCGAAAAAATTATAGAAAAACCCGAACGGGTTCTATAATCCTCTACCCGAAAACCCGAAACCCGAATGAACCCGACCCGAACCCGAACGGGTACCCGAACGCCCACCCCTAACCGAAATAATTGAATTTTTTTTTGGCAGATTATTTTTTGATTGTTAAGATTCTTGAAGATTATAATGCGTAGGTTTTGATTGCTTTACTAATAGGGTTTAATGCTGTGAATCTTTAAGGGTTTGTATTGGCACTCATGAGTTTTCTTTTTGCCTTTAGGATGTGAGGCTTATGATCGGTGCTACTAACACCGTTGGCTAACCTGTTGAGTGTTGACTCTGCTCATAATATGGCCATCTATGGTTCATTGCAGTTGGCTCATGGCTTAGGTCTTTTCAGAAACCAAGGATTCTCTAAGCCAGAAAATGTATGCTAGTTTTCATTTATTTGTGGGGTTGTTTTCTTTTAACTCTTTTATCCTCTTCTTGTCTCTAAATATGTGTTTACTTTCAGAGTACCATGGGAAGGAGACTGCATATATCAAAGGATCCTCTCTCATTAGGTGTTCCGGTAATAAAGCTTACTCCAGTTATTCAACTATGTTTTGCTGATATTTTTGGTAACATATTATATTCTCTATACAGTTAGGGCAACGTGGTATCAGGAACATTTTACTCTCGGATTACCTTCGTAGGCCTATTTCTTCAGTGCCATGCAGAACTACCGCTTTTAGGTGTCATTCCTTTTCAGCAGGGGGCAAGATAATTGAACCTGCTATTAAAGTTGCTACTGTGGTTTTAACAAAGTAACAAGTCTTACCTTCGTAGGCCTATTTCTTGTTCCTTTTTATTACACTCTGTAATTGTTTGCCCTCCGTGGTTTGCAGATCAACCGAGTTGGTACAACAATTCCCTCTTGTATATAAGTTGGTTCCAGCTGTTGCTCTTCTTATTTTCTCCCTGTGGGGTTTAGTGCCTCTCGTTCGCCAAGGAAGAAACCTATTACTTAGTGTGAGTGTAGCTATTTCCCGTTTTTTTGTCAACATAAGTTGATTTGTACTTTTTAGCTTAATGCTTGTCTTTCTTTACTGCTTCAGTTCAATTACGTGTATATAATGTTCTGAAAATTTACTGTTAAAACATTGCAGAAGAATGATAACGGATGGAAAAAGAGTGGTACATACCATTTTATGACTTCGTATGTTCAACCCCTGATGTTATGGTTAGGAGCTCTTTTCATCTGCAGGTATATATCCTTGTTGATATATTTTTATGATATATATATTCGCAGAGATTTTGTTGTGATAATTGATAGATGTTTTTTTTTATTTCTGGTGGCTATTCTTTATATAGAGCACTAGATCCTGTTGTTCTTCCTTCTGAAGCTAGCAAAATTATAAAAGATCGGCTTTTGAATTTTGTGAGATCTTTGTCTACGGTTCTTGCATTTGCCTACTGCATATCTAGGTAAGTGTGTTTTCTTTCTCAGTGCCATGCATTTTTAATTTTTCATCTAATGTTTCTCTATGTCAGTGTGAAATTATTTGCTTATGACTTCTGATGCTGGTTAAATGTTCCCATGCAGTCTTATCCAACAGACACAGAAGATTTTCTCTGAAACAAGTGACCCAAACGACACAAGAAATGTATGTAATGTAGAACTCATAAAATGCTTAACTAACTTTTCTCTTCATCCAGGGTGTTTAGTCTAGCTTACATGTCTTAGATTTGCGTACTGCAAGTGTCTGCTTGCAAGATCAGATATCTAACTAGATCCTAAGTATTTTTTGCTAATTTTCCCTTGGAATGGAACAGATGGGATTTCAATTTGCTGGAAAAGCAGTGTACTCTGCGGTATGGGTTGCTGCTGTTTCACTTTTCATGGAGTTGCTGGGTTTCTCTACACAGAAATGGCTCACAGCTGGAGGTCTTGGGACAGTTTTGATTACTCTTGCTGGCCGAGAGGTGAAATCTGAATCTCATTTTAATTACTATTTTTGTCGGAATATTCACTGTTCTAGTCCTTCTTTTCCATTGGCATGAGAAGATAACTCATTTAAACTGAGCTTTTGCTTTCTCAGATTTTGACAAATTTTCTATCAAGCGTTATGATTCACGCAACACGGCCATTTGTTTTGAATGAGTGGATTCAAACAAAGATTGAAGGTTATGAAGTTTCTGGTACTGTGGAGGTTAGTCTCATAATCTTCAAGCTTAGATATTGTGAAACTTTTCCTAGCTTCCATGCACGGCATTTCTTTGCCAGAATGTTTTCTTTAGATTAGTCAAACAAATGGTTGTTGCAATGTATTTACAGCATGTTGGTTGGTGGTCACCAACGATCATAAGAGGTGAAGACCGCGAGGCAATCCACATCCCAAACCATAAGTTCACAGTCAATGTCGTGAGAAACCTTACTCAGAAAACTCATTGGCGTATCAAAACTCACCTCGCAATCAGTCACTTGGATGTTAACAAAATAAATGTGCGTTTCCTAATTCTTATATTGTTGTTAACTCATTGCCAATCATGGAGTCTTTTAACTGACCTTTGTCCTGAACTTTGACAAGCAGTATATAGTAGCTGACATGAGGAAAGTGTTGGCCAAGAATCCTCAAGTTGAGCAGCAGAGGTTACATCGAAGGATATTCTTGGAGAATGTCAATCCAGAAAACCAGGCTCTCGTGGTTAGACTTCTATACCAATTTCTCAGTGAAAACAGATATTTAAAAGAAGGTTTGAATTTTCTTGTTCTGACATCTGATTCTCGTTTGTACAGATATTGATCTCTTGTTTTGTGAAGACATCCCATTTCGAAGAATACTTATGTGTCAAGGTAAGTTTAAGTCTTTTGATCTTATTATAGTCCTTTTTCCTGGATTAGCTTGAGTTTTACACTCTCGGTGAAACAGGAAGCTATATTGTTGGACCTTCTTAGAGTCATAAGCCATCACCGAGCACGTTTAGCTACACCAATCCGTACAATCCGGAAGATGTACACAGATGCCGACATAGAAAATGCACCATTCGGAGGATCAATGTACGGCCCTGGAGGCGTTGCTTCTCGGCGTCCTTTGATGCTAATCGAACCCTCTTACAAAATCAATGGAGAAGACAAATCCAAATCATCAAAACCAAATGCAGAGCAAGAAAACATGGGTTCAAGTCCAAAGTCCAAAGAGGCGTCTTCTACAGACCCAAAGGCCAACGTGAAGGTTGGAGAATCGCAGGTTTCTGATACCAACAAGGTACCTGATGAAACAGAAGTAAAGGCAGGGACCAAACCGGTGTCCAAACCGGCTACCACCGTAAAGGATACAACAGAAGCTTCAGGAACTGAGAAACCAAAGGCCAAGAGCAGTGGTAACACAACAAAGTCGCCAAAGAACGACGAAAAAGATGGTTCAACATCATCTAAAACAGCTATGGAAGAGAATATAGTACTAGGTGTTGCACTAGAAGGTTCAAAAAGAACACTTCCAATCGAGGAAGAGGTACATTCTTCTTCTTCTTCTTCCACAGAAACAGACACTAAAGAACTCGCCGGAGCTGGCATATCCGGTGGAAATAGCCCATTGGTAGCTGATAAGGAGCAGAAAGATAGCCAAACTCAAACAAGCTCAGGTTCTGCTTCAAGTGAAGAATGAGATGGAAAGAAGATGGCTTTTTTAACATTCTTCTCTATTGTAATTCAATTGAAAGTAAATGATGTGGGGGGTGATAATGTAATATTATATAATGTTGGGGTGGGTTTTGAGTATATTAGACGGAAGTTAAGGGTCAAATCATAAATATGGGAGACAGTTGGCAAGTAGCTTACCTGTCTCTTGTATTCATAAATGCTTCACATCCGATCTCTCCGCAATAAATATCTCTCTATAACTCTCTTCTGTGTGTAAGTAGAAAGAATCTTTTTTTTTTTTTGGTTAAAAGCAGTACAAGAATTTTGTAAAGCTTTATCAATGGCGGGGATTACCTCCATGATTCGGCGCGTGTATCTCACTCTCTACAATTGGATCGTCTTTGCCGGATGGCAAGTCGAAAACCCACATATTCTTCTTCGCCATCTTGTCTTATCTCTGATTTTGACTTGTGTGTGTTTTTTGTAGGGCTCAGGTTTTGTACATTGCGATTAAGACATTGAAAGAGTCGGGACATGAGAATGTCTACGATGCCATTGAGAAGCCTCTTCAGCTTGCTCAGACAGCCGCCGTTCTCGAGGTTTGTCTTTCTTTAAATGTTTCCATTTTTACCACTTTTTGGGGGTAATTAGAGAATGCGATTATCGTGGTGTAATTGATTAATTCTTTGTTTCCTGATTCAAATTTGGATTTTTTGGAATTTTCCTGGCCTGGAACAGATTCTGCATGGTTTAGTAGGTGAGTGATCTGATCCATTACACTAATATTCGACATTAAGCTGAATCTTATAGATGAAACTCTTCGTATCCTCGTTGTCTGATTTGTGTTTTTGCTGTGTATCTTTGAACTTGAATAGGTTTGGTGAGATCTCCTGTTTCTGCAACTCTTCCACAGATAGGTTCAAGGCTCTTTCTCACTTGGGGCATCCTATTCAGTTTTCCAGAGGTTACTTTACTTTGAAACTTACTAACATTGCAGTTAATTATCTCACTTTCATGGTTCCAATTATCGCCGCTTAATCGTTTGAATTATGTTTCATTTACTTACAGGTCCGATCTCACTTCCTCGTGACGTCTCTGGTCATAAGCTGGTCTATCACAGAGGTGATTATACTTTTAATCTCTGTTTTGGTTTTGTTCAGACATTGAATATTACTTTCACCAGTTTAATTGCTTCTCTTCCTGATGTCTTGGGAAGTTTCCTGTCACATGCATTGTGCAAGTGCATACCAAGAAATTTGATGTTTGCTATATCTAGCTGTTAGGAATTGACTTCAGAATGACTCAAAATTTAAATTGTGCTTTAAGGATCCTTTCTTGCTCTTTTACTCTATTGGTTTTCAAGTCTTGTTCTAGTAGATTCCTTCTAGAATCATGTGCTTCAACTAATACTGTATGGTTAATATCGCAGATTATTCGCTACTCCTTCTTTGGTCTTAAGGAAGCTCTAGGCTTTGCACCTTCACTACACCTGTGGCTCAGGTTATACAATACATATGCAGTAGAATAGGCCGCCTTGATAATTGATATATACGGAGTAAAATAAACTTGATCTCATTAAGTTTCACCTTCGGTTGTAATCTGTTCAGATACAGTAGCTTTTTAGTTCTATACCCTACCGGTATCACCAGTGAAGTAGGTCTTATCTACCTTGCCTTACCACACATCAAGGTAACTCTCACACTTAAGTCAATTCTTATAACAAATGGCAAACCTTTTCTTTACAATAACTATTTGAACCGCGAGGCCTAATTACACTTTTCCTTTTGCCTCTTCTTTTTACTGCAGACATCTGAGATGTACAGCGTTAGGTTGCCAAACACATTGAACTTCTCATTCGATTACTTCTATGCAACGATACTCGTCCTTGCAATCTATGTCCCAGGCACAAACTCATTTGACCTTTCTTGTAGAACTTATATCTCATGAATCTGTTTGGTTCTGATCAGACATTAATTATGTCTTTCTTTTATCGGAGATGTTGCAGGTAGTCCACACATGTACAGGTACATGCTTGGGCAGAGAAAGAGAGCTCTCTCCAAATCCAAGAAGGAATAAAAGAACAGAGACAAAAGCTCATCAACTTATTTTCTCTTCTTGTTTAGTTCTTCCATGTATTTTTCTATGTTAGACTTTTCAAGTCTTTCATTCTCTCTACTTCCAGGATACTATTAAGTATAATGCAGTGTCTGAATTAATAAGACATCATTGGCTTGTTCTCATTGGAAAGTTTTAGTTCAAGAAAAAACAAATTATTTGTACAGTAAAAGTCACCATTTAAAGGCTGATAATACATAAGATGGGAACGCATTGTGTTTAGCAGAAAGTGTCTTGACAGAATCTAGACTTGCAATTTCATCAAAAGAAGTGAGTCCAAGCTCATCACCATGAATCCCTCCAGTGATGAATACTGATTCAATCTCTGATACATTTGCTCCTTTTATATCATGATGTAGCGAATCTCCAACTGCGATAGACTCGGCTGCATTGACACCCGCGATAGCCATTGCCGATTCATAGATCATCTGCTAAATAAATAGAAGAGTCAACAAATCATTACACATACACAAGTAGTAACTTTTTATAGTTCAATGTTCAAACCTTATAAGGTTTACCCATCCATTTCACTTCTCCTCCGAGTTCTTCGTACTTGGAAGCTAGTGTACCTGGCATGATATGAAACACATTTGCTTCGACAGTCACGTAATCTGGATTAGCAACGATCATAGGGATTCCTCGAGCTGCAGATTTCTCCAAAATCTTCTCTAGCTCGTCCAAAGGCATTGGAGTTACACCGCCTGAAGAAAGTCCTAAGGCTTCTGTGCCGTGTGCTAAAACAAAATCAGCTTCTTCCACTACCTCCACAACATTTAGATCTAGTCCCTGAAACAGAAACGACATCAAATACTTACTACTAAACCATCACCGATACATCAACCAGCGACGAGAAACAGGGTGATGAGTAACCTCCAAAGAGATGGCTCCTCTGTCTTTCCAAGTAATGTGAATACAACGCCTTCCTAGTGCAGCAAACCAAGGATCATCTCTCCTGTAACAGACATTTATCAGTAAGTCAATAGCATCCATATCGCGAAAAAAGGAAGTTGTTGGTAATAAGTAATAACCTTTGCAAAGATTGATGGGTTAGTTCACCACTAGTTACAGCTCCAGCGAAGAAAGAAGGATCAAAGCCAAGGCCTTTCAATTTTTCAATTGTAGTCGAAGCACGTCTAGAGGAATTACTTAAGACCACGATCTTGGCACCCGTTGTTGCTAGATTTTTTACTGTAACACCAAATATAAAACATAAGTCAAAATCAGTCATTATGCAGACCTAAAACTACAAAATATGTGTTCGAACCTAATGTAATAAATCAGGCAACACGAAAAGCTGCAAAGCCAAAGATGGGTAATGAGAACGTACAAGTTGAGATTGCACCAGGGTATGGTTTTTTACCATCGTGTAGGACTCCATACTGGTCTAAGAGCCATGCCTGTGACACAATTTATCAAGCTTAGTATAAAAGACTTAGCAATCCAACAAATTAATAGTAATTGCTTAAAACATTTGAGCTTTACTGATATGTTGGCAAAAAGGTGCAAACTTTATTACAGTCCCATATACTCTTTTTAAAAAGCTTGTTCTTATTGAATCCAAATTACAGAAAGTTTTATGCTTTCGAATTATAAGATCCACATTTGTTAAAAATTCGAATCGAATCAAAGCATGATGATGCTTTTTATACTATCGGATCATCAGACCAACATACATATGTTAATGGCGATCGCTTGTCTGAAGAACAGAAAGTCAAAGCTGAGATGAGACTAAAACCTTAAAATTTCGTGTCTCAACGATTTCTTTGAGTCCATTGATGGGCTGTGTGAGATGTGACGAAGAAATCATTTGTTCTTCCTGGAAAAAAACCCAGAAGAGAAATCGACGAGAAGAAGAAGAAGAAGAATCGTCTCTTTACCACAAAGATCGATCTCACTATGCCTTACTTAAGCGAGTAAGATCCACGCGCTATTCCCTTTTAAATGGAAGCGCGTAGGCCTCTCGGATTAAATTTGGTTAACCTTACATCAATCAATAAATAAATAATGACTGTTTAATTTTATAACAATAATAGTCAAACTACGACTAAAAGGTCAAACATTGGTTTCCCGCCTTTTTAAGTTTTGACTAACGACTATGATAACATATTGTTTCTCTGTTTTTGTCTCTCTCTCTTAGCAATAGTATCCTTTCTTGTCTTCAGAGAACATACACCGAAGCTCCACTATAGAACCAGGTGCCTCCAAATACTCTTTCTTTATCGAATCACCAAGCAAGCTTTGCATCTGATTCACAAAAATCTCATCTAAAACCTACAAATATCACCACATAACAATAAACAAAATAAGCATCGACACATAAGACAAACTGTATTTGTTTCACAATGATTTTAAAGACAAATTTTTAGTTAGTTACAGAAACCGCGATTCTTAAGCCTTTATGCCAAGTCACATTATCTTTCTTGTTTTCCAAAATGTGAAGCACCTCCTACAAAAAAAAATAGATAATAAGAAGAGTAAAGTCTAATGAATAAATGGTTTTGATATGGTTTTATTCACTTCCTAACCTGTCCCATCTTGTCCCATAATCCTCTGCATATTAAGACAAACACATCTAGAGACAAAACACGATGAAGTTGTTCGATAGTCATGTCTACTAAATCTTTTGAACTCTGCATTCTGTTTCTAACATCTATTTCTGTTGTTGTTTCCTTTAAGTCGTGTACAATGTTCTTCATCTTCATGTGACTTTGTATCCTCATCTGTTTTTAAACATTAAGATAATAGGAGTTTCTACAATGATCTGACAAAAAAACTCGGAAAGTACTAAGTTCAATTGAGAAGTAACTAACATTCTCGGAAAGTTTCTCAACGAGCGCGTGCATATAGTTTCTGAAGTTTGATCTTAACAGTACAGTTACTTCACTTAGCTCCTCTCCAAAAACTCTTTTCTCTTTATCAGGAATATAAGAGTTCCACACTTTGAACCGGTCTTCTACGCTAGAACGTAACTTTTCAAGCACTCTTTTTATGGTATTTAGGAGAACTCCAAGCTGAAAACATGTTTTTTTCTTGATTTTCCTCTTACTATAGTTTTAAATTAAGCGTAAAACTCTAAAAAAACAGAGGAAACAAACCTCTTTTGGAGCAGTATAGAGATTAGATGTGCCTTTCTTTGTCAATCTATGGACATATTTAAGTGCAGATATCTTGTTGTCCGTTAAGGGAGACAAAACTTCCGAATATTGCTTCTCCAAGGCTTCGACCATTGCTCTCTCCGTATCCGCGACAACCTTTAAGCAAAAGCAATACGCTTATAAATTAGCCTTGTGACCAGTGAAGAAGGAGAAGAATCATTAGGCCTAATACTACTTACTTTCTCTAAGGATGATGCATATTCTGGCCAACGCCTGATAATGATATCAAATTCATCAAGTGTCGCATCGAGTAACTCATACACTTCATCGACGAAAGGAGAGGTCATGCCTTGAATCTCAGTACATGATTTTGCCTGATTACAATTTAAAACAAAAAAAAAGACAAATCAGTTATGCTCTAGCATCACCACTATACAGAACTTGTTGAGATATTAGTACCGTTTCTGATTTGCAGAACTCATAAAGCGTGTCTCTTTTCTCTTCGATCCAATTAGTAACATACGAATGAAAAAGATCGTTGGCATTGAAGCCACCTTTGACAGGACTGCCAACAAAAAACTTATATCTGTAATATGAAATTCTATTAAAGTACTAGTTAAATTAGCAATACCAAAGTTTACTTTAGATTCCAACGCGAGAGGTCGGCTTCAAAATCAGAAGTAGTAATGATAAGGTCGACAACGGGAAGCGATGGAGAAGGAGGAGTCCATGTGATAAGATGTTTCCTTAGCGTGTTAAATAGATCAACTCTATATATCGCAGACGAAATATTCGGAAGGTCTATAAATCTGTTTTTGGTGTTTCACATAGAGAATCAGTAGAGACTAGAGAGAGATAAACTAAAGTAAGATATGTATAATTGTGTGTGTATATATGAAACTTGGAGAAACCTTGGTAGCACATTGCAATTATAAATGGCTATATCAGTAGATATTTCCTTCTTAATGCTCAAGATTAAAGATTTCATCTTCTTATAAGAACTGACTTCTGCATCCTCGACATCGTTGTGAAGCATAGCATTTGTTTCCAATAAGTGTATTCTTGATCTTTTCTTGGAAGCAGCCTGAACATCCATGGAATCAAAGATGTGTAGCAAGTAGAGAAAGAGAGATAGTGTGTGTGAGTTTAATACCTGAAAGTGTCTGCAAAGTCTTAGTTGTGGCTCTTGGCTTAACATGTCATTAAGAAGACCGTATAGCTTTATCGCTGGTGCTATAGCAGGTGCTGGAATGCCTATAGGAGGCTCAAAAACAGTTTTGATACTAACAAAAGAAAACTCATCAAGACATTTATAATTCTCAAAGGTCGAAGCAAGAATATGTTGAACTTGTTCACTAATTTCCCCAAGCAAGCGATTCTGTCGAATGCACATAAAATAAAATATAAGCTACTAGCTTGAACAGAGAGATACATAACCTCTACTACACAAGAAAGAAGTAAGACTACCTCTTGATGACTCAACATAGATTTGTAGTTTTCTTTATTTATAACAGGGAAGAGATAATCATATATTAGATCAAGGCATGTCTTAGTAGGTGAGGCCACATCCATTACATATGAAAGATATCTGCAAAATCGCGAAAAAAACTCTAATATAAAACACTTAGCCACATGGAAAGATTTGGTATTCTTTATTACTAACTTACCTTAGTCTTGTATATGTATCCGAAACTCCGTAAAAAGATGCAAATTTAGTTACCAACCAATGCCATGGCCCTTTGATTATTAGATTTTGGCGTTGAAACTGTTCAGCTTTCATAGCTACTTCCAATACCAAGTCATATCCCGAAGTTTCTGCAACCAAACCACACTAAAAATGTATGCAAAATGTTAGCTATATACCATTTTAAAACCGTTAAAAGAAGCTACTAATGTGGAATAAAAAAACATGTACCTTGGTTTTCTCATCTAAGTTGTTTAAGTAGTTTATATGAAGCTGGATTCTCCCGATTCGTTCGTGGTCTGGTTCATGATATATTGCCCACCATTTATGCTTCTCGTTCTATTACAACAACCAACACTTGCACAAATTTTAAGCCTAACATCTTGTGGACAGAACATAAGGCATGAAAAGTATCTTACCGGTTCATCAACTATAGCTGCTAGTTGAGCTAAGACGCGACCGCAAAATTGTCCCTTTGAATCTTGAACTTCGACAATCAAATCATCACCAATACTATCTGGTAAGCTACAAAAAAGGAAACCATATTTATTCAAGCTATGTTTTTTAAAAAAGGAAGAGCCATGACTGTACAATTAAACTTACAAAAGAAATGTTTCATCAGAACCAGGTTGTGTTTTAACTTGATCTTCCTCTGTAGAGCTCTTTAGTCTCATTGTACATGAAAACTTTTCTGCCAACAAAAGAAATTTAATGTCTAAGTAAGATGAAAACATTGATGACATACCAATTACCAACATGAGTAAAATGCAACTAAATATACACCTTGTAATGATTTTAAAGAGCGTGGTCCGGTGTGAGAAGTAACAAATTCTTTTCCAAGTACTTTTGAGACTTGTTTAAGGTATCTAGCACACGCACGCAAATACGCTAGACTCTTCTGTGAAAGCGAACTATTCGTAGGAACTCGAGGGGCTACATGAACTTTCTTCACTGCTTTCCATCCAGAAGACAATGTCGAATTCAAATCCGCGATTTGCTTACTAACCATTTCATGTTTCAGTGATTTGCAACCATGTTGTGGCTCTGATCCCATCTTGATCCTACCAACTGCATAAAAACACAAACTTTAGTCTTCTCTTACAACAACTCTTTAAAAATCATATGAGGAAGTAAAACAAAGTTTACCTTGGAGTTTAATTTTACCGACATTTGTTTTGGATCTTGGAGGATTTGAATCAGTAACCAACGGAGAAGGTCTACTTCCGAGTAGTTCTTCTTCGGATCGAAGTAAGAAATTCTGCAAACTATATGTTTTATACTTTTTAACATTAAACAACAAGGCAATGCACACAAAGATCATAAAAAGAAAAAACAGAACACACAAGAACCATGTTCTTACCCGAACGCGTTTCGGATTAAAACACAATCATCATTGAGGAAATGTGAAGCTTCATTGACACTATCTGTTTCCCATGAATGAAGACATAACCTTACACAAGCTTCATAACATATCATTGCAGACCATGGACCTTGTTCACTACAAAATATTGAAACAATGAAATGAGTGTGTTTCATGAGTTGTATATGACAAGAGACTTATAAAAAAAACTCACTTACCTTGCATGAAAGGCGGGAAAACGAGAAGACCATGTCTCTTTCTTGATCTTTCTTGAAGTTTCAACGTCGAAATTTTCGATAGTTGGTTCTGATATGTGTATAGGTTGAATTTTACATTTGTTGTACGAAGATGTATTCATCTGTAACATCTTGGAGTTAATTATAACATAATCATTATTATTGTGAGATCATAAGAGAGTTATATATGAAGTCTACTATGAGTTTAGCTTTGCAAAAAGTGTATCGTACCTCTAAGTCTTTAACTTGTTGACCTTTCTTGGACATTATACTTCATAATTCGACTTTTTCCTTAAAAGTTATAAACGAATTTAATAACTTATTGTTATAACGGAGAATTTGAAAGAATCAGTTCTTGAAGATTATTAAATCAAATTCATTACTAAGCAAAGTCAACAAAAAATGGATTAAAGAGAAGAAGATCTCTTTGTTTTCACAATAGAAAAAAAAAACAAACGAAAGGAAGAAAGAAAAACATAAAAACTAAAAAGGAGGAGGCTTTTATTTAAGAAGAAAAACGGCGTTAAATTAGTACGTCTATTAACGGTGACGGAGATTAAATGTTTTAGCCATGAAACTGACGTGGCAAAGGAAGACTGGCTTCACTGTTTCCCACACGCGAGGTGTGCGCGCGTGGCGTGACGGAACTAGTTCCTAACTGCACACTTTTGTCATATAAAACATGTGTTTAGATTTGGTTGATTCTAAATAGTGTTTTAAAGTCTTCTCATTTCTAACCTTTTATAATCTTGTTTGTTTTACACATATGAATGCATATTACAAAGACTTGAATGTCTATACTATTTCTTAACACATTAAATATTCTTTTCCTTAATTTCTAAAATATCAGATTTAGTTTTATTACACATCATATGCTTTAATAATTAATACAATTACTTTTCACCCATTGAACACATCTAATATAAAGCTCATTAATCTGAAAAGATATTGTGATAAAAGAAGTGTATATATATGAAATATTAAATACATATAGATGTGTGATTAATTTATAATTCTATATTATCCATGATTTCTTTTATACATATATATGATAATTTGTTTATTAAAAATTTCAATTAATCACAACAGAGATTTATTAGACTTGTTTTCAATAATTATATCTCAAACATATCTTAATTCATTTGCTCACAAGGCTCATATAAGGCCTATCTAAGGCCCAAATATACAGCCAGAACCTTGACTTTGAAAATAGTGACTAGAAGCTGACACACTAATAACGTCCATACACTCGCTCTTATCGGAAAACCAAACCCCACCAAAACACTCCCACGCGCTTTCACACTCAACAACCCTGACTCTACACTAAACGTAGGACCACGCGCGAGTGGAGAAACACTACTTTATTTTCTTCTTTAAAAAATAATAATAGCCCACTTGACTCTTTTTCCCCCTTATTCTTCTTCTCTCTTTAATTTTCTACAATTTTCATCAAAAATCCCCAAATTATATTAAAAAAAAAAAAAAAATCTCTCTACTTTCTCTCTCTAATGGCGGCGACATTAACCAGAGACCAGTATGTGTACATGGCTAAGCTCGCCGAGCAGGCGGAGCGTTACGAGGAGATGGTTCAATTCATGGAGAAACTCGTCACGGGCTCAACACCATCCGAAGAGCTAACCGTGGAAGAGAGGAATCTCCTCTCAGTCGCGTACAAAAACGTGATCGGATCTCTACGCGCCGCCTGGAGAATCGTGTCGTCGATAGAGCAGAAAGAAGAGAGCCGCAAGAACGAAGATCACGTCACGCTAGTCAAAGATTACAGATCTAAAGTCGAGACGGAGCTTTCCTCCGTATGCTCAGGGATCCTTAAGCTGCTTGATTCGCATCTGATCCCTTCCGCCGCCGCGAGCGAATCTAAGGTGTTTTACTTGAAGATGAAAGGAGATTATCATCGTTACATGGCTGAGTTCAAATCTGGTGATGAGAGGAAAACTGCTGCTGAAGATACTATGCTCGCTTACAAGGCTGCTCAGGTTTTGGTTTTTTTTTTTTGCTAGATTTGGTTGCTATATATAGTTATTAGTTCTTGATTTAGAAATTGAGATACTATGGGTGATCAAATCAAGATGCTTTTGTTTGCCTGATATAGACTTATGTTGACTGATAATCTGATATTGACATATGTAATGGTGTGATTAAAAGGATATAGCAGCTGCGGATATGGCGCCTACACATCCAATAAGGCTTGGTTTGGCTCTGAATTTCTCAGTGTTCTACTATGAGATCCTTAATTCTTCAGACAAGGCTTGTAACATGGCTAAACAGGTTACTTTTCTTTTATTCTTTTTCATTGTCCTGTGTTTTGACTAAGGTTATTGACAAATGTTTGACTATTCTCTGTTGTTAAATTGTTTTTCTCGAGATATGTTTGGTAAAAGAACTCATCTTTGATCCATTGTTCTTCAATTTCGATCAGTTTGAATCAGCTTTCTTTAACAAAGTTCTTCTTTTTTAAGAATCACAGTCTCTTGTGATGAACAAGTACCATTCTGTCCCAACTATAACTTCTTGCACATTATGTATAAAAAGTAGTAGCACAACAGATTTTATCATTTTGGAAGCTTTCTAAATTTTGAATGATTGATTCTCACTTGTAGGCTTTTGAAGAAGCCATAGCTGAGCTTGACACCCTGGGAGAAGAATCTTACAAAGACAGCACTCTCATAATGCAGTTGCTGAGGGACAACTTAACTCTTTGGACCTCCGATATGCAGGTTACTTCTCTTTGCATCTCTTTATCATATACCTCGATTTCATACTCTGCATTCAAGTAATCTTAAAGTTGTTTACTACAATACTTTCTCTCTTTTTTTTTTACTATATGAAGAAACGCGTCTTAGTGTGATCAGATGCATCATATAGACATCAAATAATCGTCTTAAAACTGAAATAACTGGGAAACTGTGTGTGCTGAGTTATTGATGTTCTTTGTTCAGGAGCAGATGGACGAGGCCTGAGAAGGAGGAGGAGAGTGTTATGTGCGATTTTGCAGCCACCAATCTCGATCCCAAAGTCCACATAACCTTGGCTCAAAAGTGTGATTGAAAATATTTGAAGTGTTTATGATGATTATGTGCACAGCTTTATGATTTATCTACTCTCTACCTTAAACTATGTTCTCTGAAAAAATCGTCATCCCTTGACTTTGCTTAAGCCTTTAAAGGCGATCTTTCCTCTTTATGTATACTTTGAGATTGGTTTCTTATTATAAGTTATAAAAGAACACCTCATTGGTAAGAATGCTCCTAAGTTTCTAACCAATAAAATATTATTATATTTATTATATTTTAAGTAAAAAGTTGTAATGATTAGACAAATAGTTTTGTAGGAAAGAAATTTTCTTTGAAAGTTCCTAAAAATTTAAAATATAAAAATAATGTTTGAATATCTATACTATTAAAAGAGAAGACAAAACGTCTACGTGTCGCGACGTGAGAGCTTTTAGGATATTTTTTATTTTTTTGCGTTTTAGTTTTTATATTTTTGAATAATTTTTGTTCGGCGAATTCTATAAATTATATTTAAGGCGACGAATTCGATTCACATATAAAACTTTTAAAAATTAAATTTATCCCACATTGAAAACAATAAAAAACAAAATAAGAAATCTTCTAATATAAATAAGACTTTATCACATACAAAATCATTAAAGCGGGCCTTCGTCAAATGGGGCTGCGAATTTCGGTAAATGGGTTGCGCCTTCATTTACCGAAATATGCATAATGCGGGTCTTTTTCTTTGAATAAACTTGCAAAGTTTGAATAGTTATTTCGGCTTTCGATAATAGTCTTTCATAGATGCATGTCTCATAAATTGCCAACATGTATTTGGAACTTTGATTAGTGGATTGGGCATGGGCATTCGGTTTTCAGGTCAGGTTCATTCGAGTTCGGGTTTTTCGGGTTAAATGATATAGGATTCGTTCGGATTATTTACAAATACAGTTCTGTTCGGTTCAAATCTATTCGGGTTCAGGTCGAGTTGCATATATTTAACAAAACCTAACTTCGAACCAAATATTATTCGGTTCGGGATTTTTGATTTTTTGGTTCGAATTTTTAGGTTTTACATAATTTTGGTAAGAACTTCCGATCTTACTTCTGGTAATACGGGTTCGGTTCGGGTTTTGGTTCGGCTTATTCATATAACCCACAAAAAATTGAAATAGCCTACTAAAATTCAATTTACCTTATCAAAACTATATACATGTGTATATTCGGATCTATACGAGTACAATTCGGGCCTCAGGTCGGTTCGGGTTAGAACGGAAACCTGAGTTAGAAAATATTAAAACCCGATAGGATAATATGAGAACCGAAACCGGACCAAACCGGATTTTTCATGTCGATTCGGTTTCGGGTTTCGGATCTCGGGTTAAATGTTCAAACATAAATTGATCAATTCATGGTATTCAATAATATAATTTAATATTATTTATGAATATTCTCTCCCGCGCAAGGCGCGGGATACTTACCTAGTTTTATATTATTTTTGATGAAAGTTTCTAGTTAAAAAACTCCAATGGAGATGCTATAAGGTCTCTTTTGTAAATACTCATGTTCTAAAAATCCCCGCCTAGGTCCGATTACTCCCCGCCTAGGCGCTAGGCGGTGGTCATCCGCCCCGATTAACACCTAGGCCTCCTAAAAATCCTTGTTCCGATTAATCTCCGCCTAAACCGATTAATCTCCGTCTAATTCGATTATTTTTCGCCTTAATTCGATTATTTACAAGAACAAATATCTCATTTATTGGTTTAATAAATTAAAATAATTATATTATATCCACCTAAAATCAATAAAAACTTATTAATATTATTTTTAGATAATTTTTAGTTATAATTTTTTTCACTATTGTATTAGAAAAAAAATATATGATATAATATTTAAAATATGATGTTAATCTGTTTATTATATTGTTTATAGTTACATTAATAAAATTTTAAAGTTTTATATATGAATTTAATAGATTTAAATAAAATATTTTAAATATATGATGAATAATTGTATTAATAGTATAAAAACTAGTCCCCGATTAATCCCCGATTAATCTCCGATTTTTTCGGTAGGCGCTAGGCCTACCTCAACCGACCGATTAGCGCCGTGGGATTTTTTTAACACCGGTAAATACAAATTCAGTCGTCGAAGTCGAGAGCAATTGGAACGTATGTAACATAAAGTGACCATAGACATGCACACACGTATGCAAGATTTGCCAATATGACCGTTAAGCTTATTATACGAAATAATACAAATTAAAATTTCGACGAATTAATACTAAAAAAAGACACCTTACCTTCTACATCACTGTCGAGATAGCCTTTACAGGCTATATCAATCATTCGTCTATATTTTATACATTTCTGTAGTCTTATCAACAACATATTTTAAATTCAGTGACAGCCATTTGAAATGGCCCATTTCCAACGGTTATATCAGCAAATAAATAACAAATGTATAACGGTGACTACACCAATGAAGTATCAGGTTAAGCACATGGGGTTAATGATTATTCAGTTTTATTTACATTTCCTTGTTTTAACATTTACCATTAAAATCCAAAAATAACCGGTGGATCAAGTAGACAAGAAGACATGCGAAGTTGCAAGCCCTTGGTTCTTGAACTGAACATGTTAGCTGTCTCCTTACATTTGCCACGTCATAAGACTTAGTTTAATTGTTTTAGACCATGTCCAACAGAAAAACCCTCAAAATTTCTTAACTATTCATTGAGACCCATGAACAGTTAGTTTAAAATAAAACAAAAATAAAATAATTAAAAACGCATCAATCATAGTTCGCCACGTATCCAAAGAGCCACTAAATAGTTAAGATCTGGATTTTAAATAGGAGATATAAGATCCAGATCTTAACTATTTAACGCATCCCACATGCTAAGATCTCTTTAAAAAACACTAATGCACATGCTCTTAGCATATTTAATTGTTCGGTCTTATTACTAGAGTATAATAGATAGACAGGCAACCCCCATGTTCCAATTATGCGTTTGCATGTTAGTCTGCAAATTGTCTTTACATTTATTTAATTAATTTTCTTATAAATACTTTTTAATTAATTCAAAATAATCTCCATTATTTCCTCCTTTTATATACACATCTTCCATTTTCCTCACCTTCACAACTCACAAAATCTCTCTAATCTCACTCTAACAAAGCATCATCTTCTAGAGAGAGAAGAATGGGTTCTAAAATTATTCAAGTTTTCTTGATAATGTCTCTTTTCGCCACATCAGCACTATCTCAAGCCCCAGCACCTACTCCGATAGCCACTCCTCCGCCGCCTGCAGCCACACCTCCTCCCGTTGCAACTCCTCCTCCCACCGCCACACCACCACCAGCTGCGACCCCAACCGCTACTCCACCACCGGCTTCTACTCCAACCCCCGCCGCCACTCCACCCTCGGTCGCTCCAACTCCAGCTGATGTTCCCGCCGCATCTCCACCGGCGCCGGAAGGTCCCGCTTCGAGTCCAAGCGGACTTGCTCCAGGACCATCAGATGCAGCGCCTGCACCAAATGGCGCTTTATCAAACAAGGCTTACATCGCCGGAACCGCGTTCGCCGCTATTATGTACACCGCCATATTGGCTTGAGAATTGAGTTATTATTTTTACATTTTTTAAATCACTTTTCTTTTCCCTTTATTTCAAATCCTTGGTGTCACTGTCACAGTTTCACGTGAGAATTTCATTTATTTTTCGTATTATGCAATTTGTTTGTTATGTTTTTCTTGGGGAAGTAATTATTATCTTGCTGAAACTAATGGAATGTTGACACGTGTAATTACCGCTGAATAATTATTATCTTGGGAATGAGATAGTTATGACCCAATTAGAGCCCATTAACGATTGCGCGCTTTAGGCCCGCATTTTGGCTTAACCCAAATTTCATTTTTCTTCAGAGTAATAAGAAAATCAAGCACACTATCACTTCACAAATTTGTTCTAGACTTTATTTACATACGGAAACCACTCAATACTTTTGTGATTAAGCATAATTAAAAAGGATCACATCGTTTCTCACCTGACCAGACCAACTTATGTCAAAATTTATGTACATAGACTTAACCGGACCGGTTCATTTGTCAATCCCTTGGTTTCATCAAAAGTTACCCACTCATACATTTCACATTTCACCACTTCGTCAGTTCCTGTCTCGGAGAATGTTACCCATTCGGCCTGAACCGAAGAGACAGCCAATTCAACCATCCCCACATCGTCCTTAACCGCGGTCTGAACCGAACCGGTAAATCCAACCATCTCCTTACTGTTTTGAACCGTCTCTACCTTCAATTTCTCAACAAAACACCAAAAATCTTCAGCCAAACGCCTATAACGCCAATAAAAACCACACAAACTCTCCTTGCACTCACCAAGTCTCACCAAAACCAAATGTAAATTGTTTAAACCGGAATCACCAACATGTCCAATACCCGGTTTAATCAATCTTTCACTCAACACTTGAAGCCGCACAATAACCAATCTCATAACCGATAAATAGTCTTCAATCACAAGCTCTCTGATCTCATCCACTATCTTGTTTTGGAACATAGGTGGTGTCTCCGGTCTGCTACAAATATGCTCATAGAAACTCACAAGAGACTCGGTTTGTTTCATAATGTAACCGGTTCGGTATGTCGAAACCAAACTCTTCTCTTTAGCTTTCTCTTTTGAACTCTCCTCTAAATTTGGGAAAGATCCTAACACCTTCGAAATCCATGAGAGACGATCCAAATAAAGCCAATACCTAAAATTAAAAAAATTAGCAAAAAATATAAATATCGGTATGAACCAGTCCAAAAAATAAATTAGATACTTGTCATAATCAAAATCAAATAATTTTTTATTTTTTTTTGTCAACATTTGGGCCACAAATAGCCGGCCCATTAGCCAAACCTACACTATCGTAGGTGCGGGGAATCGATCCCGGGTGGGATGGTGCTACCTGCCTCCTGTGGACTTATGACTGCCACTAGACCAAGGTCACTTCCCAAATCAAATAATTAAATAAGAGAATTATATATCTCTCTTACCATTTAACCCATCGAGATAATTGAATTGCGAGATTTGATGACGTGTCTGAGAAATCGTTTAATTTAAGATTGTTTCTGTTACGGTCAAATCCTTGGAATTTGTCTCTAGACGATTTGATAAGTTTGTGAAAAACAATCAAAGATTTGGTGGCGACGAAAGCGTCTTTTGTGACACGTAACCGCCACATAACCGCCGCGAAAGCCGCCGGAGAGTAACGGCTGTTTGAGTAAGAAACGACGTCGGAGACATAATTGCTATTAGGCGGTTTATGAGGAGGATGAGTGGTTGATTTCAAAAGAGCCAAGTGAATGTACTTGACGGCGTTAGAACCGAAACTATGAACAAGTTTGGCTTTGCCTATTGAAACTTTGTCTTTGACTTTTCCTATTATGAGAGATTTGAGTTTAAGCATTCTCTTTCAATGAAGAAAAGAAAAAGATAATTGTATTTTTTTCTCTTTAATTATGTGAGAATGGTTTTATATAGGCGCGCGTCAAAGGTTGTAATCATTACTCAATGTAGAATTTTCTAGAAAAAAAACTTGTTTTGAAACGTAGGATTTTTTAGCATAATTGACACATATTTTTCTATTATGTCCTTACTTATACATTTATGGTTTATCATGTTTATATTTTATATTTTATCAATCATAATAACAACATAAGTTATAAAAGTCATTTTAAACAACTTTTTAATTTGTTATTTTTTTCTAGAAAATCTTACATTAAAAAACGGAGGGAGTATTATTTTTCTTTGTTATATTTCCATTTTTTAACTAAGGCAAATATTTGTTAATTTATGTGAGTTTGTTTATTTGCTTATGTAAAAGATCCAAATTTGATTGAATTTTCCTTTTTCCACTATTCGTTTTGTATGTATCTCTTATTTCTAAAAGTCGTCGTTCATTTTTTCCAACTTCTATTAAAAATGACAAGTTCGTAGCAACATCATCAAACCAATAGAGTTATTTACTTTTAGATATTAGATATAATATATATAATTCTGTTAATAAAATAAGTATGTCGACTGATATTAGGTTTGGGTATTGACTATTGAACAAGCTACTCAATGATTTTTTTTTAAAATAAATCATATATATGGTTCAAATATTGTACATCGGCACATCCAGTAGCCATCAGCGAATTCAAAGCACACAAACAACCAATTTCGAGGTTATTTTAAGGTAATTATGAATTAAGTTTATATTATATAAAAAAACGTCTACACCAAATTGCTCAAGGCAAGCTTAATTACATAGGCGAGCATAGAATATAATTAATTTAAGTCCCGGTCGCATGGAAGTCATCGGAAAATATGTCTTTTCTGTCATTAACAAATTCGGCATCCTTTTGTTAATTTTTCAATTAGCAGAAAAATACTTAATTTTCTATTTTTTGTTTATAATAAATCGAAAATTTATACAAAGAATGGACCTGGATGTTTTTAAATAGAAAGCCCACTTACAATAATTGGGCTGTAAATGAAAAGAATGAGAAGAAAGGAAGCAGAACAATCCTAAAATAAAACCAGTCGCTAAACAAATCAATCTGATTGGTTATCTACCATATGACGCGGATCGCTACACAAACAATCTTAACCGTTGATAAGAAAAACGGATCCAACGGACTAAATACAAACAATTCCTCTCTCTGTACATTATAAAACCCACATCACAATATTCACTCTCTTTCTCAACAAAATCAAAAATCCTACACAGCAAAATTTCAAATTTCTCACAAATCTAAAAAATGGCACGTACGAAGCAAACCGCAAGAAAATCAACCGGAGGAAAAGCACCAAGGAAACAACTAGCGACGAAAGCGGCGAGGAAATCAGCTCCGGCCACCGGAGGAGTGAAGAAGCCACACAGATTCCGTCCAGGAACCGTCGCGTTGAGAGAGATCCGCAAGTATCAGAAGAGCACAGAGCTTTTGATCCGTAAGCTTCCTTTCCAGAGACTCGTCCGTGAGATCGCTCAGGATTTCAAAACGGATCTTAGGTTCCAAGGAAGCGCCGTCGCGGCTCTTCAGGAAGCGGCGGAGGCTTATCTCGTTGGTCTCTTCGAGGATACCAATCTCTGTGCGATTCACGCCAAGAGGGTTACGATCATGCCTAAGGATATTCAGCTTGCGAGGAGAATCAGAGGTGAAAATGCTTAAGAGAACGAATAAGAAGAAGAAGAAGATGAAGCTTAAGCTACTTTGTGTTTTATAACTAGTTTGTTTCTTTTCGTATATCTTTAGATTTCGTTTCTTGTTTTTTTTTGTAAGTCTCTCTGGTTTTATCAATGAAATGCATCTATTAAATATCAATCTACTGTTATCATCATTATTTGTGTCACAGTCTTCTATATGATGAACAAGTATATGCAACTTCACATTATAATTAGTCCCAAAAAAAAAAAAAAAACTTCACATTATAATTTTTGTATGCAATTTATGCATGTCATCGAAAAATTCAAAAATAATGTATTTAAATTTAATATCCTTTTTAAAATACAAAAGACAAAAACTTGGGCTTAACAGGCCCATATATTTAAGCCCATTAAAATTAGAAAGATCTGTTACGCTTATTATTTAGCCATTAAGCTTCACCATAATGAAAACCCTAGTTTACACTGCCGACTTGCGCACAGTTTCTATCGGAGACGATGAAGGTATAGTCTCATTTTTTTTTACTTCTTATATTTTCTCTTCGTTTGAGATATCGTTTTGTTTATTTGTTTTAATTTTTTTGAATTGAATCGCAGTTCAACATCGCAAATCCGACCACTGGTTGCCAGAAGAAGCTCGAGATCGATGACGACCAGAAACTGTAAGATCTTTTTTTTGATTTCTATCACATTTTTGTTTAAGAATCGTTGATAGGTTTGTGATTATGTCTTCTTTTGCTTACGTTTAGCTAATTGAGTGTATTACGTTGGTCGCTTCTTTGTGATTAGTTAGATTCTTAGGATTCGAATCTAGAAAACTTATGGTAGCTTCCTGATGCAAATATCGAAATCCGATGTCTCTGTGATTATGCATTGACAAATTGTGTATCTACAACAAGATTATACATGATTGTTTATTGTCAAAATGTGATTCTTCTTGTATACATTTTATGTGTTATGAATGTTTTGTCTTGTGTCGTTGTATAGACGTGCTTTCTTTGACAAGAGGCTCTCGCAGGAAGTTAGCGGAGATGCTTTAGGCGAGGTTAAGATTTCTTCTTCTACTTATTCATTGTTTTTTATTTGTTTTATTGATTTCTTATTTGTGTATGTGTGTGTTTATATTCTCTTTGTAGGAATTCAAAGGGTATGTATTCAAGATTATGGGAGGATGTGACAAGCAAGGTTTCCCAATGAAACAGGGAGTACTTACTCCTGGTCGTGTTCGCCTCTTGCTTCACAGAGGTATTTTGACTCCTTCTAATCTACCACCTTGCACCGTTTCATCATTATCTCTCTCTCTCTCATTTGTATGAATACTGGTTTTGTATGTGTAGGTACTCCTTGCTTCAGAGGACACGGAAGGAGAACAGGAGAGAGGAGAAGAAAGTCTGTCCGTGGTTGCATTGTTAGCCCTGACCTTTCTGTTCTTAACTTGGTCATTGTGAAGAAGGGTGAGCATGATCTTCCTGGTCTTACCGATACAGAGAAGCCAAGAATGAGAGGTCCCAAGAGAGCATCAAAGATCCGCAAGCTCTTCAACCTCGGTGAAAAAGATGATGTGAGGAAGTATGTCAACACATACCGCCGCACTTTCACAAACAAGAAGGGTAAAGAGATAAGAAGAGACCTCTTTTGCTGTTAAACTTGTCAGATTTTAATTGAGATTTAACTAAGTTGTTTACTTGTTGTTTGTGTCAGGCAAGGAAGTTAGCAAGGCTCCTAAGATCCAGAGGCTTGTGACTCCATTGACTCTTCAGAGGAAGAGAGCTAGAATCGCCGACAAGAAGAAGAAAATCGCAAAGGCTAACTCTGATGCAGCCGAGTACCAGAAGCTTCTTGCCTCTAGGCTTAAGGAACAGCGTGATCGCCGTAGTGAAAGTTTGGCTAAGAAGAGGTCTAGGCTCTCTTCTGCTGCCGCTAAGCCAGTTTCTGCTTAAGTTATGAGATTTCTTTGTTCTCTTGTTTGTTGCTAATCGTATTTGAAGACATAAAAATGTCATTTTTGGACGTAAACTTTTGTTATATCTTCGTTTTCTCAAAATTAAAAGCCTATTATTATGATTATTATCAAAGTTTCGAACCTAATTACTTGTTATAATGTGTCAATTATCTACTAAGCTGTATGCTTTATTTTCAAAGCCACCATAAATTTGTGATTGAAATTCTCCTTCGTAGTTTGGTATGAACATTAGTTAAGGATCATCAAATGATAGTGGTCCATGTAGCATCCGTATTGTATATTCCTTTTAATTATCATGTCTATCAAAAATGTTGCTTGTTTTGTAAAATGTAATCATTTGGGTAGTTTCTTCCTAGTACTTTTGTTCAATAATTTTATTTCTTTTACAATAACTATTGTTCTAGAAAAATGATATATGAAACATATTAAGTACTAACATATACTAGTAATGAAGGAGAAAACGATGGTGCGAAAAATGGTTGGAAAACAGCAGAAAGAGACATGCATTGATTATATTTTATAATATTAAAGGGCATAGATGCTCACATTTAATAAACATAAGATTGTTGAAACTATTAAATGAAAACCAGTCCAAATGATCTTACCACTTTTCCTCATTTGTTTGATAAAAACAAAACTCAGTCAAACTCTGTTTTTTTAACTACTAGTATTATTACCAAGTAAAATTCACTCTATATTTGCTTACTATTTCTGATGATAAAAAGGAAACTCCCAATTAGATTTGTCAGTAAATAGATACTTACCTGTGAAATGTTAATTCTACAACAGTTGAAAGGTCCACTCAACATTTAGATTATTGAGAAAGCTAAAGCATATTAGTAATAAGCGGTTTGGATTCTTGTGTTCTATGAATCCGGTTTAGTTCTGTTAGTATAGCTAAACCGGTTTGTAAAGTCCTGGTCAATCAATGAATTAACTAACAGTGGCATGTCTTTGGTCAAAAGACTCAAAAACTAATGAACAATGCAAAGAAGAAGATTAAGAAAAATAGAATAAAAAAAAAACAAAATAAGAAAAAAGAGAGAGAAAGAAGGAAGTGACGCATAGAAAGAAGGCTAGTTTTCTCTGATATTGTATCTTCCTATTCTCTGTCTCCCCACCCCACTCTGTCTTGTTCCTTTCACCCTTCTTTTGTAAAATTACCATTTTACCCCTTCTCCTCTTCCTCCATAATTCTCCACTCTCACTCATTTCGGCTCTCTCTAGGTTTTTTCTTTCAAAGTCTTCAAATTTCAATAAACCCACATGAAGTTTCCTTCTGTATGTTGATAATTCTTGAACTAAAAAAAAACCAAAATGTTCACAATTTACAATTATGCCCTTCTTCTTCTTCCACTACTTCTCATTGTCTTCCTCTCTCCAAAAGTCTCATCCTTTCTTCCACCTGTCCAACCTCCAAATTCTCCTCAAGTAAGTCAAAACCCCATCTTTTCACTCTCAACATTTTACTCACTTTTGATTTTGATATAAAGTTGATTGCTTTAATGAAACAGGTGGCTTCTTTGTCTGAAGATAAAGCAAGATTAGGTTCAAGACCACCGAGCTGTCATAACAGATGCAATGGATGTCATCCTTGCATGCCCACTCAAGTTCCGACACTCCCGAGTCGCACACGGTTCACACGTGTTGACCCGTTTTCAGGCGGATTCGTACGGCCTCCTCCTTCTTCGTTAACGAATGTTCTTGATCAGTACTCTAATTACAAACCCATGGGTTGGAAATGTCATTGCAATGGCCACTTTTATAACCCTTAAGAAACATCTCTCTCTCTTTACTTTTTTTTTATTTATTACCTTAAAGTTTTGATTTTTTTGGAATTTTTTGAGAGTAGAGGGTGTTTTTTTCATTCTTTGTAAATTTACGGCTTGATTTGTAATTAATCGAAAGTTCTATGATTATTTTGCTAAACAAAAATGTGAATCGCTTACAATTGGCATTGGTGGTATCGCACGGATATTTACTTTATGATTTGATTTGCCAATTCATTAAATTAAAAAAAATTATTATCTTCTTGATTCCTTAAACGTTTGCTTGTTCGCAATTTATTTCATCAGCTTTTAAAAACTTTTTTTACTGACAAATCTTTTTCGAGCTAATGAACCATAATAAAGTCATTATTCTACACGTTTTCTTTATAATATATTTCAAATTAGTTTTTGGAAAAAGACTAATTTGGATTTGATATTGAATAGAACAAGACACTGTCAAAAAAAATTGATTAATCGATTTTGTCTCACATGCCTCGATGTTCTTACACGTCACTGTTTGAAACTCTTCTCGTGAATCTTCTGTATCCCCATATCTGAGTCTGTGTAAGGCTTTCGTACAATTATTAACTTCACTTTTTGTTTTCTCTCTTTTATTGCAAAGCTTCAATATAATTTAAAAGTAAACTAATTAACATAAAAATTGTGATCTCCACCGTTGATTTGGTAGACTTTTGAGACGTTGAACGTTCTTGCCGGCTATTTTTCTTCCGTGTTGTCGACGCGCTCTTATCTGAGAGTATGATATTTGTTTTCATCGCCTTGTTTAGTTGGGCCTATTATATGTTTTGTCTAACTATATGGGCCTTTTGGGCTAAATATTTGTGATTAAATGTCCAAATAAAAGTAAAAGCTTAAGTATATATAGAATTATAGATACTAGATAGAGAACAAGTTGATAAAAGAAAATGGATAAAAAGTAAAAACTTTCTCGACAAAAAAAAGTAAAAACTTTCATTATCCATATAGATACGGATAAAGTACAATATCCTTTAATTTATGAGGACAATCTCAATCTTTGCCCAAGAAGGCAAAATATACAAAGAGTGAAAATCATTCTTTATAACCTAACAAGTTACAAGAGATCCTTTATCTTACATCACATATATATTTTTAATTATTATTTAATATCTACTTGACCATTTTTATATATTACCAGCCAGACGATCACATGCTATCTTTATACTTTTTTCCATTATTTGCTCTTGCAGACCAAATATTTATATAATATATATGATCAAGCTTACAAATATTACTTCAATTTCATGAATGATAATGTAAGTAATTCAACACTTATACTCTAAATTATGTTGTCTTTAGCTTCGACAAATAAACACATGTTCTTCACATGTAACATCTAATTAAACAATATATAAGCTATACCAACTTCAATTTCTTTGATATTTTGCGTAATTTTTAGTTAGGTAGAAAATGAAGATACACAAATTTTTATAACATTCATGATACATGATTTGAATGTTGTAAAAGGAAAATATAAAACAAAAGATCCAAATAATTATGAAAAACCCTAATTACACAATAATATTTCTATATATATATATATATAAACTCAGCGATGGATAACAAACATATGCTAAAGAATATAAAGAAGACGCATATGAGTTATAAAACCTGTACTAATATATTGTACTTTACACAACATATACACATGTATATTATGTGTCTACAATATCTATAGACCGATATGCAAATAATAAAATCTCAAATAAACACAATCCCAAAGAGTAAATTCGATTTTTGAGTTCCTCCAAAACATACCTTCAAAAAAAGACAAAGAAGGCTAATTAAGGAATGTCTGAAGAAAACAAGGAATCATCAAATAGATGAATATCAGGCCATGCTGCTGAAGCCGAATTAGCTCCTGATTCTTGACAGCTTGAAGAAGTGAGATTGCTATTAACATCTTCAATAACATATTGGCTTCTTATAATCAAATTATCAGCAGATGATGAATGATCAAGATCATTAACAGGTAACAAAGTACTCTGATCAGCTGAGCTTGTTGGATCCATGAGCCAATTTGGTGATAAAGGTAGATTCTTCTCTCTTTGATTCAAGAACTTGAAAAGATTGTCATCATCATCAAGATTTTGTTGAAAAACAGATGATGGTCCCATATTGTTGGTACTTAGGGTTTTTAAAGATGGTAAGTTGTTTATGTCCTGAAGATAAGAACCAAGAAAACCGAGGCCGAGATGATGATCATTGTTGATGATGGTATTTGAGGTTTCTTTGAAAGAGGCAATAGTGTTTAAGAGAGTGAGAGTGTCTATGTTATCATGATTAGGGTTATTATTCATGGAAAGTGGTTGAAATAGGTATTGTAACATTTGGAGTTTGGCCATTTCGGTTTGGAGTTTAAGTATGGTACTGGTTTGGTCTTGAATATCTATTATTGGCAAGTGTTGTTGCATATCAACAAAACCACTCATGTTAGAAGAAGATAGAGACATGAGCTGAGATAAGCTTGAGAATATATCAGTTCTTGGTCGATGAGTCATGGGGTCAACACCCATTTGAATCAACTTTTTCTTCAAATGTGTGTTCCAAAAGTTTTTGATCTCGTTGTCTGTTCTTCCTGGTAAATGGTTCGCAATCGTTGACCACCTTGTAATAACACCATAATCATCATCATTATAGAAGCAAAAAAAAGTATAAGAAAATTAACCGTTGACTTTTAAAAACAAGAAGATTAATTACTTGTTTCCAAGAACAGCATGAAGGTTCAAGATAGTTTGTTCTTCATCTTGTGAGAACTTTCCTCTCTTGATGTCAGGTCTCAAGTAGTTTGTCCATCTTAGCCTACAACTCTTTCCACACCTATTAAGACCTAAGCAAAGAGAGATCATACATTCACATAAGAAGCTTTATATATATTAATAGACTATACTTACAAAAGAAGCAACAAGATGTACGTAGTTAAGGATCAAAGTAGTATATATATATATACCAGCAAGCTTGGGAAGAGCTCTCCAGCTACTATGACCATGTTTTTGGACATAGTCGACAAGTTTCTCATCTTCATCAGGAGTCCATGGACCTTTCTTCAGACCAGAGTCATCATGTCTACAAGGAGATCTCCCCATGTTTCCTTGATCTCCTTTTACTTAACAACACGGCCTCTTCTCTTTTCTTCTCTCCTCTCTAAACTTGATTATAACTTTTCTTTCTCTGAGATTTGGTCGCTTGCCTCTCTTCCTTTCACAACCACTAACTGCTTCTAAATTATATGTCTATTTATATTAAACCTAGCACCATTTTTTCCTCTTCTTCCACGTGCCTCTTTACTATTCGCTTACCAAAACAAACCATGTCACTATCACCTTTCAATTCCAATATTTCTAATCAGAATTCTGTCAAATAATAATACATACGCATCTCTTTACCATTTGTGAAAGAAAAAAAATCATTCAAAATATAATGTAAATTCTTCTGCTTGTCTTAAAGCAAAGATAAGTATCATATAGGAAACAGCCGTCTTCAATATTGGACATAATCAATTTTTCATCTCTTTGTTTGTCTTTAATTAGGAAGCAGTTCATCAGTAACCATCACTTAAATACATGGCGCCCTAGTACACCAAATCGTACATTTTTCAAGTACAACCATATAACAAACTGATATTATTGTTATTGCTTCATATATATATAGTCCAAAACTATATATACTAGTATTTCTACATTAAATGTTATACCATATATAGGTTATTGAAGAAAGATTTCAGACAATAAAAAAACAGATCATCAGTTTCATCATGTTTTTTTATAGAAAATCCACAGAAAAACTTCTCAATGAGTAGGTAATGATGGAGGAGAAGGGTAATAAAGGGAATTTGACAAGAGGAAGAAATTGTTTTAGTTATATTTTTTTAATCATTGCAAAAAAAAATAAAAAGAGAAGAAAGGCTTTGAAAAACAAGTCAGCGCCAACAACACATGGCAACAAAAGGATGGCCATAGAGACATCTCCTCTTGCACGCAAAATAGGTTTCCTATTGCATCATCTATTTCCATGGCTTATATATTTTATTTCTCATAAAAAGTAGCTATATTATTCTTTTCGTTATATCAGATAAAGCTATGTTTAACCAACAAAAAAAAATCAAACAATTAAAACCCTAATTAGAGCTATTTGTCTCTTAAAATTGAGAATTTTTCAAGACTTGAATCATTTTAGAGAGATATAATGAAGAAGATATGCAAGAAGAGTGGGTCTGATAAGACAGAATAATTTCTTGTTAAACACATCTAGAGAAAGTCCTTGATATAGTAAAATTTAGGTGATACTTACATGCATAGATTTCCAAACCTCAAAATGTTGGGAAGAAATAAGCTAAGTTACTAAATGAAGAAACCTGCAACAGGGAAAACATATATCACAATTACAAGAAAACATAAAAGCATATGTTTCGTAATTTTTAGCAAAGCAAAAGAAAATACTAATAGGGACAGCAACATAGAATTTTCTAAGGAAAATTAATGGCAACACTGTGAAAAAGCTACCATCATACTAACCATATATATATAAACCTAGTAAATATTTGCAAGGAAAATTATAGAAACCATAGCAAAGATCAGTAATTGTTAGTTATCATGGATAAGTAACCATATATTATGATATTCTCTAATTAAGTCCACTAAATGAGAATTCAATCGCTGAAAATTCAGAGACAACAATAGTAATGGAGAGACAAATATATGAAGGACAAGGTAACAGTGGTAAATTTTGGTAATATCATAAGAAAAAAACTTACTAGTGATCAATGATTGTGACATGTTTTGATGTGACACATTTTGACCACTAGATCAAATTAAGGAGCTGGTTAGGGGAAAGTTGGGTGCAGAAAATTATCTAAAATCTCCACCATCTTTGAAACCTATAAAGACTTTCTCCTTTTTTGCCTCTAGGTATATTCTACCTACCCAATGGCATAGCTTGAGATCTTGTCTTTTTCTTCTCTGTATTCTTTGTAATGAACATCACACACGAATATGTTTTGTCAAATTAGGCAAAGAATCTGTCAGTTTCTAGAAGATATTTTTAGTGTATAACTTCTATTTACTATATATATTGATTTTCACCAGTACCTTCACTAATACTAGTATATAACCCAACAAATTAAAGATAACTTTCGTGATCATAAGTACTTTCCACTATATAGACCTAGAATATTGTAAAACTAGCTATACATAAGAAGACAAATAATTATGAAGGCAATTATCTTAATTGCATCGTACAATAAGATTCGAGGGAAGTATCCAAGCAAGATAATCACAAGATCATGTATTAGACTGGGTTAATTAAAGCCTACGAGCACGAATATCATCATACATAGGAAATATATATGCCTATAAAATTCAAAAATCGGGTTTAAAACAAATGATTAAACAAAAGTATTAATTAAAAATAAGGGAAAGAGGGATAAGAATTGCTTGTTGGATTAGGGTTCCTCGCAGAGTGGACCATAGTCTTTAATGGAGGAAGCAGGTAAAGAAAATAGTAAATAATTAAGGAAGACACTAGCTAGGTTATATATCACAAAAAGTAATTAATTATGGATTATGTGATGTCACTTAAACCGTTCTTTTCCCCTAATGATTAAAAAAATAAAAGCAAATCTTGGTTGTAATTAAATGTGATCAGCTATAACAACTGAATTGCTTCTTCTCCTAAGTTTCTAACCAACGCCTTTTAAACCTAATAATAATTTCTATGCCACGAATGTATATATTTAACCCTCTAATTATAAAAATCCCTAATATTATTCGTAAATTAAATGTGACTTACACTAATTAAGATGATCTTGTTTCCGATCAAGAAGAATAAATACGACACATGTGTTCACATAGTAAAAATCTATTTGGTAAATTTTATGATTAAATTTGTAGCAATCAGGTTAATGGTTGGTTACGTATAGAAATGATAAATTTTATATGATAGTGGTCTAAAAGGCATTAATCTTTTGAGAAACTCAAATTAAATATATTAATTATTCAAATTTAAAAAGAGGAAAAAGAAATCACCGTTCAAATCTTCTTGCTTACTCTTCGTGTAATTTAGAATACTAATTTAATTAGAACATACTTTTCTCAACCGTTACGCCCAACATTATTGGAACATCTGCTACAAAAGCGTCGTCACAAAGCAAACATGACAATTTAAAAGGAAGAACAAGAATGTCTACCCATTAATTATATTGTTAGCTAAGTCAAATATTATATCAAGTAATTTTGTATGGTATTAAACGTAATGTTTGTTAACTATCAAACACTAGATGTCATTTTAAGTAGATGAACTTATTTTGTCGTGGACAATATCCTGTTAAAGCTAAAGATATATAGTTAAAGACATGGATGCTAACAATTGAAGAAGATGAATCTATCATTTAGTAATATATACCGACAAAAAAAGATGAAGAGGAATTATAACACGAGTATAGAGTATAATTAACTGCAAAAAAAAAAATCTTTGAAGAAAATCAACGAAAAATGAGAATTGAAATTTCGATGCATGCTTGAATAAGTTTCTCTATTTTTTCAAGAATAAGCTTTCGTCTAGGACATAAATATTCAGTATTTATTTTACCAGTAATTAAAAGGGTCACATCTCTTTTTCACATGTATAAATTTTCAAAGAATGTTTTACAATAAGTTTATAGATAGGGTTAGGAATATTGTCTAACCTCGGATTTGTTAAACCTAGCCCAAAACTGAAATCACCATATAGAAAGCCCATGTCTCAGAGGCAAGAAGCAGTAGCTATCAACAAATACGTACGAAAAATAGTTAAACAAGGGTTAATTATGCATCATAAAGCAACCACTCCTCACATTAGTAAATTAGCATAATTTTTTTGCTACATTTTGTTGCAAAGAAGTTGAATAAACAAAGAAAAATGTTTAGTAATGTTAGCTTTCTCACTAAAAACTTTTATAGAAAGGATTTCAAAGAGCAACCTTCAACACATATACCAATAAAGATGAAAGATAGACGACGTTTATTATGGTTTAAAACTATTTGTGTATTATATCTTTATTGATTTCACAAATCTGCACTAACATCTAGACAACTTAAAGTACCTTTTTTAAGAAATTTTGAGCTTTACAAGGAAAAGGAGATGAAGTTAATTAGTTAACAACTAATTAAAGCTATCCAGCTTTCACCTTAACAAATGGGGGACAAAAAGGTGACTGCTGAAAAAGTTAATTAACTTTATCAGTCATGTGATAAAGGTGAAAAAGGTAGATTTGTGTCATCTTTAGTTACATGAATTTATGTGTTTCAAATTATATGATATTCCCTAGGCAGTCCCTTAAAAGCATCAATCCAACACATATATGTATATATAACAACTCAAGACCATATAGTATTTTGACCATATATAGTATAGGTTTCTTGGAGCAACCAAATTTGCTTCATTTAAGAGATAATGATGAAGTATATAGTAGTATAAGTGATTAGAACGAATACATGAGAAAATATATCAAAACTCATGCATGAGAAGAAGCATATATACGAACCTTAATTAAACCTAGTCAAGAGAGTAGATAAGCCATTCTTCATGCATGTCTTTGAGTTCATTGTTTCTTTCACCAGCAAGAATCAATAAAGCACAAAGACAATAAAAGAAAATCTGAAAGACCCTGTAAAAATTAAGTTAACATTGTTGCTTTTAAGAAGGTAAAGTTAGCTAAAAGTGTGTGAGCTTTTCACCAAAGTATAAGAGTTTAAAGACAAAAAGATTGGTGAAGCTTTTTGTTGCATGAAAAAGGTAAGTCACATGGCCTGACTTTAAAATTATAAAACGAAGATCTCTGCATGAAAATATATACGTAACTTAAGAACAAGGATAGTATACATATAATTAGTAGAATAATCTTGAACAAAAGCAACATAAAAAGCTGTGCATAACTCTATATATAAAAACACATGGTTGGGGTTGGTAAATTTCAGGTTTTTTAAAAATGAGTTCCAATAAAAGTAAATAATAAAAAGCTATATATATCCATGAAAAAACCTTATAATCAAGTCGCCGTTAGATCTCTCTTTGTCCTAACGCCTTTTGTACTTATTCTAAATTAGTACTACTTTAACATTAAGTACACACTGACCTATACATATCCTTTATAGCTTCAAATTTGTCCCTTTCCTTTTTTCATAGACTAGGAAAACACACACATGAGTTATCTCAAAACTATATAATAACATAAATATATAAGATTGATGCTAATTAAGCTGAAAAAGTTATGGACTTGGGTTTAGTTTAAGATGCAAGAAAGATTCTTTAAGTTATATAAACTGTACACTCATGGATGTGAACATATATAACAATAGATTCTATATGCCAACCCCAAATAAATTGTGCATAAAAGTCTATAGTTTTGACGAATTTCACCTATATAATTATATTGCGGGCAGATAGATATTTCAGAATATATGTTGACTTAAGCTTCAAATAAACTGTATTAGGTATATCATTATTTATGGACTAGAGATCGTTGCTATTTCAACTGTTTAGTTATATTCTAACAACATGATCATATATAAAACTTTATTTAAACATGACCCAACAACATATGTGAATCAGCACAGTTACTAATAAGCATCAATCAATATATACAGTTATTAACAAGCACCACTCCACAACAACAAGACATCTCTTAACTATTACAACCTAGCTAGGATCATAGAAATTCAGACAAAGCTCTTTTTGTACACGGCCTAATCAAACATGTGAATCTATTACACAATAACTAACAAGCAACAACAAAACATACGACTATTAATTACAACTTAGCAATAAACACTGCAGTTTTTGCTGGCTACACAAAAAGAAGAGATAAACATACCTGTATATATTGAACTGTAGCGTGGCGAACTCTTGGTGGAAAACTCTCATATATATGGCTAGGGGTGGGCGTTCGGGTACCCGTTCGGGTTCGGGTCGGATTCATTCGGGTTTCGGGTTTTCGGGTAGAGGACTATAGAACCCGTTCGGGTTTTTCTATAACTTCTTCGGGTTCGGTTCGGATCCGGGTCGGTTCCTTTCGGGTTCGGGTATAAAAAAACTCCAAAATTATACAATAAAATATTTTAAAATATATATTTTATTAAGATAATATGAATTATACACAATTAAAACTATACAAAATATCTAAAAATCATCAAATTATACAAAACTACTCAAAATATAAGAAAATATGTTAGATATTTGGATATATAAGTTACTATAAATATAAAATTACTAATATTTGTATATATTTAATTATATTCCGGGTACCCATTCGGGTTTCGGGTCGGATCGGGTTCGGGTTCGGGTTTTCGGGTCTTGAAATATAAAACTCGTTCGGGTATTTGGTTTGTTTCGGTTCGGGTTCGGATCCTTATTTTTGGGTCGGGTTCGGTTCGGTTTTTCGGGTTCGGTTTTTTTGCCCACCCCTATATATGGCTCTTGAAACTGAAACATGGTAACAGAGGCTTATCATTGTCAATGTAAGACTTAAATAAGACATGTTAAGTATCATATAAGGGGTAGACAAAGTGGGATAGTTGTATGTGTTTTTGACATATAAGTCACAAAATGTCTTACCAGTCCATTGAATTTAAGAAACTCCAAGAATAAAATAAGGCTGAAATCACTATAGGATATGGTAGAACAACTCCACTAGACACAAAGAGAGTGGCTTGGAAGAAGAATATAATGATTAATTAGCTTCAAAAACCTGCATCATATCAATCAACAGACAAAAAATGTATGAACCAAATCTACAAAGTCAATATCTTACTATATATCGATTAATTAGTGGATTTGATGAAACATTGTTTATAGACTTAAGATTAAATTAATCATCATAAATTCCTTTTCAAACCTTATCATCTATGTTATGTTTATAACAGTAAAACGAATAAGATATATACATATATATATAGGGCTATATAATATAGAAGCAAAAGTATATATTAAAATGGCAATATATATGGACCAAGACTTAAAAGTTAAAACAATCAAGTTCATAAGAACATGATGATGATTATAACTCCTTTAAGTAAAACTATCTTCCTCCCCATCACACAAGTCGATCTCTAATATATACAAGTTCTAAAAGTAGATGAGTTTTGGGACTAGGGTTTAATTGGGACCTATGTTAATTAGGGTTTGAAGATTATGTGCCCAGACTCGAATTAGGTCGTGACTCGTGAAATCATGATCTCACTCTATCTAGGGTTTTCTAATCAAAACACTCGATTTCAGCCTCGTATACATACAATGGCGGATCTAATCCTTAAAGTTATGGGTGGCAAAATGGTTTAGTCTTAAATTTATAAGGGACAATCATAGATTTATAGGGACAATCATGCATATTTTACTATTTTTACTATAATTCTTTAGCTAAACTAAGGGACAAAAAATTATTCCAGTATTTTACCCCCTGTATACATATAACCTAAATGGTGTTTATAAGTAGCGTGGAAAGGACGAAGAAATTAATTTGAGATCTTTTATTAACCAAACAAAAATAATGATTACTCTTTATGATCATGTCTAACGGATAAATAATATTGTATTAATGATTGTTACGTATAAGATCATGTTTATCAAGGAAGATTAATTGTAGAATGTTTGTATATTTTTTTTATGCTTAAAAATAAAAAATTAGTATAATTATGTATTTGTGTGTATTTGTACAAAAGGAGAGATTAAAATGGATAAGCACTCTACAAAAATAGAGATTAAAATGTTTCATTAAGCACTTTTCATTATAGGGTGCTTATTAATAATACATGTTTTAATTTAATTTAATACTTAAATACACAAAATACACGAGCACTCTACATAAGCACCTTTGATAAATATGGTCTAACGGATCTAAATTTCCACGTCGGCGTCTGTGGGACCCGTTGACTTTTTCCCGAACGAAAACCGGTTCAAACCGAACCATTTGTTGGTATAAATGAACCGATTAAAAATGGCAGATTTAAACCGGTTTTCTTAAACCGGTTCAAAATCAAAAACAGCGGGAAAACCTACTAGGGTAACTAGGGTTTAGGGTGTTGACAATTTTATAAGCCCTAGCCCGTTGTCTATCGTTGCCGTCTCCTCCACTGAACCGTACAGCGATGGTGGACGGCGAGCTTCGAACCCTACGTGGCTACGAGCTCCGTCTACTCCTGTGTACCGTTTCTTCACCACCGTCGTTGTCAGATCCTTCTGCCGCCGAATCCGAATCCGGAAGCCATCCACAAGACGACTCTCTTATAAGTTCACTTGTGTCTTCAATCGAGGCTGGAGATTACCTTGGAGCCCTAAATTCCGAAGCTACAAGGCTAATACTTGGAGACGATTCCGTGTTTGAACTTGTTGACTCTGTTGATTCAGCTCAACGATTTTACTCCGAGTTTCTAGACAAGGTCGAATCATTCCTCGTGAGTTCGAATCAAATCATCGATAAGGCTCGTCGCGCTATTCTGGTCTTGTGCTTAGCTATCGCTGCTTCTCTTTGGTTCACTCGTTGCAATTTGACTGGGTAAAAACTAAAAAAGTTATGAACTTTTTCGATGTTCAAGATACGATTTTTTTGGATTTTATTGCCAAAATTTCATTGTTTCTTTTTGATTTGAACTATTAGATCGATAGAAGAATCAACAAAATGTTCATTACCGTTTAAAGTATCAGAGGAATTAGTTGAATGGGAGAACTGGGCTAAGATTCAGCTTATGTCTGTTGGTTCTGATTTGCTTGGCAAATTTTCTAATCTCCAGGTATAACTACTGTTAAGTAATCTTGGATCTGTCTTTGTTTGTATTGTAGTGAACTCTTATGTAGTAATCCAAATCTACTTTTCTTGTCCTGTAGCATTTAGTTTTTGCAAGAATGTTGCTTTTAAAGTTGAAAGATGTCTTGTTTGAGACAAGTGAAACTGAAGTAAGGAGTGTTTCATGGTGGCTTGTCAGAGTTTTGCTTATACATCAAAGAGTTTTACACCAGCAAACTTCATCTTTATTCGATATGTTACAAGTTTATATCGCCGATGCACTAAACCACTTTGGAGCTTTGGACAAAGCTAAAAGCTATTGGGATGCCAATTTGCTACACCATGAAGAAGCTATGTTGATCACTTCATCCATCCATCTGGAAGCGTGTCTACTGCAATATTTATACGGAAGGATTGATCCTTGTCGGTAAGTTATCATCGAGACAGTATTGTCTTTGACTAAATCTTTCGTGGTCTTGATTTCGAGTTAAACTTTCAGGTTGCAGCTTGAATCTGCTAAAGCAGCAGCAGGGCTTGAGTACTCTGTCACTGGGGCTCTTGGATTTCGTACTATTCACCAAGTAAGCAATAAGATATAAAAAACCTTTATAAATTTAAAAACATTGTACTTGTATTATCCGCTTTGTTATTCTAAATGCATATGATCTTTGCTAATAGGTAGATCCGAAGGCACAAATGGTATTGATAGCCAATACTAGCTCATCCAACGGGTACGTTAGGTTGGCCTCTGAAAATGCTGTTGTAGGACCATATGAAGATTGGGATGGTGAAGCACCTCAAGTATACATGACTCCCAAACTAGGACCGAACGAAGCTGGCAAAGATTTTGCACCCTTAAAACCGGTGGAACAGGCATTGATTTTGGCTCAATGCCTTTTAATTACAAAGGGCAGTCGGAACGATGAGATGCAAAGTAAGTGAATTCTCTAACTCATGTATATTTGTTATGGTTAAATTTTAAAATTTTGTTTACATATGTTCTAATACATTATTTCTGCAGGATGGGATATGGCTCCGTATATTGAGGCAATTGATTCTCAAGAGTCAACATATTTTACTGTAAGCTACAATCTTTCAGTTATTCAAATGTATGAAGCTGTTGTTTCTTTCCTTTCTTCACAACCTATGCAAAACAAACTGACTGACTGGCTTTTGTTCTTGGCTTCGGACATGTTATCAGCTACGGTGTTTCTGTGACTTATTACGTGTTCGATGGGAATCATCTCGGGGTCGTACAAAGGGACGTGCCCTGGAGATGATGGACAAATTGGTATGTAAACAAAGCTCGTACTATCAAATTATTTTGCATTGTGAACCACTCATGTTGTACTGTTATTTTATCAGGTTGGAGCTATTAGCAAGAAGGATCCTGAGACATCAAAAAGGATCCCTTTATGCTATACAGTCCATCTTCCTACCATTCCTGCTTTGAGAAAGTAAGTACTTTCTTTACGTACATGTATGTATATGTATCCTTTTTTCCAGGTTTTGCCTGCCGTCTTATTCATATTTGAATCTAACAACAGGGAATACGGTGAGCTTCTGGTGAGCTGCGGTCTTGTTGGAGAAGCAATTACAATATTTGAGAGCCTGGAGTTGTGGGATAATCTAATTTACTGCTACTGGTAATAAACTAAAAAATTTGGAAAATATAGCTTTATGGTTTTCTTCCATTTCCATTATGGCCTTTTATAATGCCATGTGAAATTTCAGCCTTATGGGAAAGAAATCAGCGGCTGTTAGTCTCATCAATGCGCGTCTTTCTGAACGGCCAAATGATCCGAGATTATGGTATTTTGAATCTTTGATACTACCTTAGTCTACTAAATGGATTTGAATTGTTATTCTTATGTGTCTTGAACTTCACTTATATATATATTTTCTTTGCGCTTATTTCGTTAAATCTTGTGCTTAATATTTGATTACAGGTGTGCACTTGGTGATGTTACGATTAATGATTCCTGTTATAAGAAAGCCCTGGAAGTTTCAAATGATAAGTCAGTTCATGCTAAGGTTAGATTTAGACACATAACATAAAAAAATTTAATATCTCCTTCTCTCTTATTCCAAGCTCTAATTATGTTTCCTTCTTATAGCGAGCTCTTGCTCAAAGCGCTTACAATCGCGGTGATTTTGAGAAGTCGAAGATGCTGTGGTATGTTGAACAATTTGGTTGAGTTCTTTTTTCTTTTTGATTTACTTGAGAGATGTTTCATCTTTAGGGAGGCTGCAATGGCTATGAATTCTCTGTACCAAGGTGGTTGGTCTAAACTTGGTAATGCCGCATTGAAGGTATCTTCTTGCTCCATTCTCCAATACTTCAGTAGCAATATGTTTCAGGATACTAATTCAACATCTCTTACATTTTTTTATATTATAGGCCGGGGATTGTAAGAAAGCTCTTGACGCATTCACTTGTGCTGTTCAGCTTGATCCTGAAGATGGAAATGCCTGGAACAACATTGCTTGTCTGTAAGCACTTGAGTTCTGAGAAATTTAATTGTTTTTTTCGGTCACGCATACTTACTGTTGAACTTCACACGACTCACCGCCCACCTACTTTATGGGTGCAGGCATAAGATGAAGAAGAAGAGCAAAGAATCACTCATTGCGTTCAAAGAAGCACTTAAATACAAGTATCTCTCTTTCCCTTCTAAACTTTTTAAATTTAGGAAACTAGGATTAGTTAATTAAAAAACATGTTATATATCAACAGCCGAGGTAGTTGGGATAGATGGAAGACTTTCGGTCATGTAGCTTTGGACGTCGGGAATATTAATCAGGTAAATACTGCTAATTAGTTGTCTTCATTATCCGGGCGTCGTGTTAATTAGCTCTTGAAGTTACACGGTTTGGTTTCATCTGTGGTTTTGTCCCCTTCCAGGCGTTTGAAGCTACACAACAGATGCTAGACCTGTCCAAAAACAAGAGTTATGATGTTGATTTATTGGACCGTATAATGACAGACTTAGAAAATAGGAAGTCCACTGAAAGCGAAGTCGCTCCTTCAGATGAATCAACAGAAACAAAAGCATGTGCAGCTGAAACTCAGCGTCACACAGAGTTGTTTGGGAAACTTATTAAGCAGGTGAGAACAAAACATTTGACCAAAAACACTTAGCTGGTGCATTTTTAGTATAGTTTTGTATAATCAATGCTTATGTGATGATGATTTTTTTTTTATAGATTGTGGAAATACATAGTACATTTGAAACCTGGGGATTATATGCAAGATGGGGTAGAATCAAAGGAGACGTCATGGTATGCAGCGAGGGACTTATGAAACAAGTGCGAGAATATCAGGTATTAAAATGAACTTGATGAGAGTTATCAAAGCCAATACTTAAATATATATGTGACTGTGAGAGATGTACACAGTTTCATAATGGATTGTTTCTCTCATTTACAGGGATTAGAAGTGTGTAAAGACAAAGAGCGTTTCAAGGAGCTTGCGAGAGCATTATTGGAACTTTGTAGAGTGTACATTGAGATCTCATTGTCCACAGGAGGAAACAGAAGAGAACTCTTTAGTGCTGAGATGCATTTAAAGAACACAATCAAACAAGTACAAAACCCAACTTATGTCTCATTAACTAATCCTCCTTACAAAATATTTAGATCAGTACTATGAACTAATAAATGGCTGAAATATCTTGGTGGGTGTGTACTGTGTAGGGTAAAGTGAGCTTTTCGGATACTGAAGAAGTGAAAGAGCTTGAAAGTTGTCTCGAGGAGGTTAGAAATGTAATAAAGAAGAGTGAAGAGACTACTACACATACAAAAACATGAAAAAGGAAAGGACTTGTAACATTATAGATCATGAAAAAGCCAATGATAACAATTGTAGACCTTACACAATCACTCCTTGTTTCTGAAATTCTTTTGGAGCATTAATCCTTTTTAATGCTATTTTCTTCAGACTATAAATTAACTGATACAAACCGGTTCAACCCGAACCATTAGTTGGTTTAAACAGGGTAATAATGGCAGATTTAAACCGGTTTTTTTAAGGCAGATTAAAAAGGCAAACACAGTGGGAAGAAACCTAAGAGAGTTGTCGGAAAAGCGATCGAGATTCGATTATACGGAGGTTGCAGATTTAATCGAGAGAAAGGAATCTGCGGATGGCGGTGGCAGCTTTCGGACAGCTGAATCTAGAGGAACCACCTCCGGTCTGGGGATCTCGCAGCGTCGATTGCTTCGAGAAGCTCGAACAAATCGGTGAAGGAACTTATGGGTATATATCTCTAAAAATCTTTCTCCTTTTACCTTTAATTTCAGTTTCTGTCTAATGGGTTTTTCAAAAGGCCTAGTTTTTACTCTAGATAATGATGATTTGGGAGGATTGAATCGATTTTTTTTTGAAGTAACACAATGAATCTGACTTTGGATGTTGCAGTCAAGTTTACATGGCTAAAGAGATCAAAACTGGAGAAATCGTGGCTCTCAAAAAGATTCGTATGGACAATGAAAGAGAAGGGGTATAGTATATGCTTCTTCTTTCTTCTTTATACCTAATTCATCATGAGTGTTCACTATGTTACATCAATACTTATAACAGATTCTGATAAAAAAATTTGTAACCCATTGTCATGATTGGTATGCAGTTTCCAATAACAGCTATCAGGGAGATAAAAATTCTGAAGAAGCTTCATCATGAAAATGTCATTCAGCTGAAAGAGATTGTGACTTCACCAGGTATCTATAACTAACAACCACACATGTCACACTTCCATTACTTTTACCAATTTTTTTGAAAGAGGTTTTTGTGCTTTATGAATGGTTATGTATCTAAAAAGGCCGGGACAGGGATGACCAAGGAAAGCCAGGTTAGTGAAACAAATGGTTTAGTTTCTGTCTTAATTTTCCCTTAAGATTTTCTTCTTACTTCAAATGTTGTGGCTTTGTGTCTATGTGGAATTATAGATAATAACAAATACAAGGGTGGCATCTACATGGTTTTTGAGTACATGGATCATGATTTGACTGGTCTCGCTGATCGTCCTGGACTTAGATTTACCGTTCCTCAAATCAAGGTATTTGCACACCTATACAGTTTTGATAATGCTATAAACCGTTGTGTGCTTATTTTATAACATTCTCTTAACATTCAATCCGTGTAAATAGTGTTACATGAAGCAACTGCTCACAGGGCTTCACTATTGTCATGTGAATCAAGTTCTTCACCGTGATATAAAAGGTGACTTCACCCAAATACATTGTTGTTGTATGGTAGTTTATCACCTTCAGTTTCTTACTAACATTGATCTTGATGCAGGCTCAAATCTCCTTATTGACAACGAGGGGAATTTAAAGCTGGCGGATTTTGGGCTTGCAAGATCGTTTTCTAATGATCATACTGGAAATCTCACAAACCGTGTCATCACATTGTGGTATAGGTATGCCTACAAATCATCATTTTTTAGTTTACATAATAGAGTGAAAGATGATTGTTTAGATATGTGTGGTGTATTATGGTGTCTTTGCTGACTTAAACGTACGTGCGGCAGACCCCCTGAATTACTACTTGGGGCCACAAAATACGGCCCAGCAATTGATATGTGGTCGGTTGGTTGCATTTTTGCTGAACTTTTGCATGCAAAACCAATCCTGCCTGGGAAAAATGAGGTCAGGGTTTCATCTTTGCTGATAGCTCAGTTCTGTTGAACATGTCTCGTGGTTCCGTTGTGATAGACTGATAGGCATTGGACTTTGCCACCTAAAGGTCTCACTAGATATATTATGGTCACTTTTATTCTGTATCTATAGAGTCTGGTTCAATTATATGCATATATTTTTTGTGTACAGAAAATTACAAGAGTTTGATTTGGGTTTTGGGATTTGCTAGCTTCTCATAAACAGTCTAGACGCATTTGAACATTTTTGAGCTCAAAATGATATGCTCCGTTCCTTACGTTTTTTTCAGCATGAACAATTGAACAAGATCTTTGAGCTTTGCGGATCACCTGATGAAAATATTTGGCCTGGGGTTTCCAAGATGCCATGGTATAACAATTTTAAGCCTGCAAGGCCTTTGAAGCGACGCGTGAGAGAGTTCTTCAAACAGTAAGTAAAGTAGATGAATATATAGCTTTACTTTTACCCAAGCACTTTGATCAAAAGATTTTATTTGGCTTTTTCTTTCTCTTCCGCCACAGCTTTGATCGCCATGCTCTTGAACTACTGGAGAAAATGTTGGTGCTTGACCCAGCACAGGTATTAGAGATCTTTATCCTTGAAAGCCTATTTACTTTTTTAAAGTATATGCAAACTAGTTTGCCATATTTTTACCGTGTTATCCCGGTGTAGAGAATAACTGCAAAGGATGCTCTTGATGCGGAGTACTTTTGGACTGATCCGCTGCCCTGTGACCCAAAGAGGTATTAGCATTTCGTGACTATCTCTATACTGTTTGTTTTGCATCATCATTCTTGTGACTAAGACAAGGTTTCATATTTACAGTCTGCCTACATATGAATCGTCGCATGAGTTCCAGACAAAGAAAAAGAGACAACAGCAGCGTCAAAACGAGGAAGCAGCAAAAAGACAGAAAGTGCAGCATCCACAGCAGCAGCACTCTCGATTGCCTCCATTACAACACGGTGGCCAATCTCATGCTCCTCCACATTGGCCTGCCGGTCCAAACCATCCCACTAACAATGCGCCGCCACATGTACCTGCTGGACCTAGCCACCAATTCTACGGGAAGCCACGTGGTCCACCTGGTCCAAACCGGTTTCCTCCAAACGGAAACCAGAGCGGTGGTGGTTATAATCAAAGCAGGGGAGGTTACAGCAGCGGATCATATCATTCACAAGGACGGGGAGCTCCTTATGTTGCTGGCCCTAGAGGGCCTAGTGGTGGGGCATACGCGGCTGGACCACCTAACTACACACAAGGTGGTCAGTATGGTGGCGGCTCTAGTGGTTCTGGAAGAGGACAGAACCCAATGGGTGGTAGTAGAAACCAGCAATACGGATGGCAACAGTAACGAGCTCTAGAGATTTGTTGCTTCTGTCTTTGCCGGATAATAAAAAGATTATTATGAGATGTTGTTGTTGAATCTCTTTTCCTGTCTTATTTCATTATCCAGATACTACAGTAATGTGAAGATGGAGATGATAGTGTATGTTGTAAAAGAATTGAGCAGACAGAACAGAGCAAAACATTGACATTCTTATTCGTATTAAGCTTTTCTGCTTCATTATCACACAACTCTAATGAAGACAACATTCCAAAGAAAACTAAAATTTATTTATTCCATAAAGTTGTGAATCTTTTCTCTTTTAAATCTTACTACTCTGTTTCTGTTAAAAAGTATAAATAAATATTTAAAGTTGTTTAACACGAACAACCACCTTTTTGTTGCTCTGCTTGAGAGGAATTGGTTGATGGCTTTAGGTTCACATCAACCATATCCTCTTGTTTAGAGGATAGTGTCTCCATTCCTGGCAATGCGGCTGCAATCTTACGGAATAGTGGCTAATAGCACCAGACAAAACACACACACAAAACACATTGTGATTCAAAGAAATCTCAAAAGTCTTAAATGAGTCCTGGAAGATAAAACTTGCTTCTCACCTTGATGTTAAATCCTGCTTTTGCACTGGTCTCTATGAATATAACTCCAAAATCACGAGCTCTGTTATCCCCTTCATCTATCGAAACTTGCCTAGTCAAATAGAAATGTCAAAGTTGATAGCTAAACCGCAAAAGATCCATGTATCGTTGTATCTTTGATATTACAAAGTACATATGTTTCTTACCTTTTGTCAACAAGATCTGTTTTGTTACCAACGAGAACAATTATAACATCGCTACCTCTCTCTGTTCGGACATCCTCAATCCACTTTAATGTGTTCAAGAATGACTGCCTATCTGTACATTGAAACAAAAATCAAAATTTTGAGACTACTACATGGCATTCTTGGAAAAATCTGTGACAACTGTTGCTACTTGTGTGGATTTGTACACAAAAGCCCTCTTACTTGCAACATCATAGACAATAACAGCAACAGAAGAATCTCTGATATAACTTGGTATTAGACTTCGAAATCTCTCTTGTCCAGCCGTATCCCTGCATTTATAAAGGCACAGGCTTACTAAATCCCACAACATATCAAACACCAGAAACTCATAAACATTCAACAGTCAAATATAGATGATACATGCAACAACATATACACGATGACCATCTTTGACATTGCTTACCATAGCTGGAGACGAACAGTCCTATCCTCAAGGTACATTGTTTTAGACAAAAAATCAATCCCAATAGTAGCCTGCAAAATATTCATATTACACACAGCAAAAAAACTTAGAAAACAAATCAACAAAGTTTCAGGGCATATCAATCAAATCCAAGTTAATATAAATATTTAACAACAAAAACGATTAATCACAGAGATGATTAGTATCCTAAACAATCTCCATTACGGAACCGATCGCTTAGGTGGAGATTAAGACCAAACCTGATAAGTGGTGTCGAATTTGTCGTACATGAAACGAGTGATGATGCTTGTCTTCCCAACGGATTGATCTCCGAGAAACACGAGCTTGTACTTTGCTAATGGCGACACCGACGCCATTTTCTCCCGATCTTCTTCACCGTCGTCACAGAGAGGTATAGATCTGAATTTTATGGGGATTTTCTCAGGTATTAATTTGATGATAAATTTATTACTATAATATTAACGTAAAAATTAATCAGTTTTAAGGAAAATAAATTTACTTTTTGCACACAATTAACAAGAAGAGTGCATGTTACCGTTATTTGAAAACGTCGTCGTTTCATAAACTAACTTTATGTTCATCGGTGATTCGTCAAAATGGAAACTAGGTTAATGTTAAAGTCCGAATCTTTTTGCAAATAAAAAAAAAAAAGGAAAATACATTTAGCCGTCAGAAATCAACGGTATCTTTTATAAAGATCCAATTTTTTTAATCAGCCGTCATCAAACCCATTTCTCTCTCAGAAGCCGTTTGTTTGTGTTCTTCTTCCTCATTGCATTGCCGCCTCCATCACCATGTGTGGGATTCTCGCTGTTCTTGGCTGCGTCGATAACTCTCAAGCTAAACGGTCCCGTATCATCGAACTCTCTCGCAGGTTAGCTAAAAGTTATTGGTTTTTGTTTTGTAAAAGAAAAGTTTCAAGCTTTCGAGCTTTTACTAGATTTAGATCTGTATTGGTTGAAAATATTTTGTGTAGATTGAGGCATAGAGGTCCTGATTGGAGCGGGCTCCATTGTTTTGAAGATTGTTATCTCTCTCATGAGCGTTTGGCCATCGTTGACCCAACTTCTGGTGACCAACCTCTCTATAACGAAGACAAGACCATTGTTGTCACGGTAATCTTACTTTACTTGTGTCTTAATCTCTAACTTTTTTCATGTATCAAAGCCACAAACTTTAACTTGCTTTCAGGTTAATGGAGAGATATACAACCACAAGGCTCTACGTGAAACTCTCAAGTCTCACCAGTTCCGTACGGGGAGTGATTGTGAAGTGATTGCCCATCTTGTAAGTAACATTCACTGCAAGTTCACATAGCTCAGATTATTAGACTTTGTAGTTGGTTTTACAATTGTTCACCTTCTGTTTTATATGTTTGATTTATTATTTGTAGTATGAAGAACATGGAGAGGAGTTTGTCGACATGTTGGATGGCATGTTTGCATTTGTCCTTCTTGATACTCGGGACAAAAGTTTCATCGCTGCAAGGGATGCCATTGGTATAACCCCACTCTACATTGGGTGGGGTCTTGATGGTTTGTTCACATTTTCTTCAAAATTTTCACCTCTAATAACTTGAGAGTATATTCTTTCTTGTCTTGTTTGTAACCAATTTACTTTGATTACTGATTTATTCTTTGGCAGGTTCTGTCTGGTTTGCTTCTGAGATGAAAGCACTAAGTGATGATTGTGAACAGTTTATGTCTTTCCCTCCAGGCCACATTTACTCGAGTAAACAAGGTTTGCTTCTCATGTCAAATCATATTTTGGTTGTTGTTACTATTTTCATCTTTTAGTTGATTTGTATGGCATTTTACTGTGGTGTTTCATGGAATAAACATTTCTTGTAGGTGGGCTTAGGAGGTGGTATAACCCCACGTGGTTCAATGAGATTGTTCCTTCAACCCCATATGATCCCTTAGCCTTACGCGATAGTTTTGAGAAGGTGAATTCTTAAGCTCTATCCTCCTCAAGGTCTTAAATATTTGTTTGCTTGTATAGTTTTCAAGATTTCTTTTATTGATGATTGTTGATGAGGTTTTAGAAGTATGAATGTGATCGCCTTGTTGACTTGCAGGCTGTTATAAAGAGACTAATGACCGATGTGCCTTTTGGTGTCCTTCTCTCTGGAGGATTAGACTCATCCCTTGTTGCTTCAGTGACTTTACGCCATCTGGAAAAATCGGAAGCTGCCCGACAGTGGGGTTCAAAGTTGCACACGTTTTGTATTGGTTTAAAGGTCTTAAAGGCTTTCCCAAATTCTCAAAATGTTCTCACTTATAGGTTTTTGAGCTCATGAAAATTTGTTATTTACCTCTGCTTTCTTTTCAGGGATCCCCAGATCTTAAAGCTGGTAAAGAAGTCGCTGACTATCTAGGAACTCGGCACCATGAGTTACACTTTACTGTTCAGGTAAAATTTTCCTTCTTTGGATCTACAAGAGTATTTGAGAGTATTAAAATTTTATTTCATCGCTTGCTTGCTTATCTTTATTTCTGATGACAATATCAGGAAGGGATAGATGCCATAGAAGAAGTTATATACCATGTTGAGACCTATGACGTGACTACTATAAGAGCCAGCACTCCTATGTTTCTTATGTCGAGAAAAATCAAATCCCTTGGTGTAAAGATGGTTCTTTCTGGGGAAGGTTCTGATGAAATTTTTGGAGGATATTTGTACTTCCATAAAGCACCCAACAAAAAAGAATTTCACGAGGAAACATGCCGAAAGGTAACACCTTTTAGACCAGGAACCTCTTTTGCTACTCTGACTATTGTAACTTCTGAACCTCTGTTTGATTTGTTTACAGATCAAAGCTCTTCATCAATATGATTGCTTGAGGGCTAACAAATCAACTTCAGCATGGGGTGTTGAGGCTCGTGTACCTTTTCTCGATAAAGAATTTATAAATGTTGCAATGAGCATCGATCCAGAGTGGAAGATGGTAGGTGGCACCTTTCTCATCGTCCTATTACACACGTCAATAGAATGATATTAAATCGTTTCTTTAATGTTTAACACATCAAGTTACAAATATGATGAGAAATTCTGGTCTGACTACAATGCAGATCAACCGTGATATCGGAAGGATAGAGAAATGGGTGCTACGCAATGCCTTTGATGATGAGAAGAATCCTTATCTACCAAAGGTTCTCGAACAAACTTTTTTTAATCTCTGCGATATGTACGAAATTCTCCAGTTTTCTAAAAATTTGTTGTGTTTCTTTGTAAATGTAGCACATTCTATACAGGCAGAAAGAACAGTTCAGTGATGGAGTAGGATACAGTTGGATTGATGGTCTGAAAGATCATGCAAACAAACATGTAATAAGATTGTCTCTTTAAACTCACAGAAAGAATCTTGAGTCACACAGTTCTCTTCTTTCCTTTTTTTCTCTTGGTTAGGTCTCTGACACAATGCTGGCAAACGCAACCTTTGTTTTCCCCGACAACACACCTTTGACTAAGGAAGCTTACTACTACAGAACCATATTTGAAAAGTTCTTCCCTAAGGTTGTTATCATTTTAATCTCCATAATTAGTTTTCTTTTTCCTTTTGATCTCATTTGTCTTTTTTCGCAGAGTGCTGCTAGAGCGACTGTACCTGGAGGTCCAAGCGTAGCGTGTAGTACAGCAAAAGCTGTGGAATGGGACGCAGCTTGGTCGCAGAATCTTGACCCCTCAGGTCGTGCAGCTCTTGGAGTTCATGTTGCAGCTTATGAGGAAAACAAAGCCGAAGAAGACCCTCGTCCCGAGAAGCTGCAGAAAACCTCAGGCATTGTTTGAAGATAATACAAGGTTTAAGCTAGTGACTCAAAGGGTTGTCTTTTTTCTGTGTGTTTTTGCAGACGCCAAGGAAACTGTTAGTTAAGTCACAGATGCGTGGATATAGCTAAGTTGATCTTAATAAATCGCTGGTGATTTTCTGTCTTGTAGTGTTATTTCACAATCCATGAAGAGCTACATACTTAACATTTATGAACATTGTTTTCATGAATCCAATTCTTTATTTTATCACAAAGTTTCAGTTTTTCTTTTCTGTAAGATGTATTTCAAGTTTGTTCAATCTTGATTTTGTTGAATTTCAGGTTTGAGAAACTTCTATAGTACCATTAAAAAAGTTTTTGTGAAAGCTATCTTCTAGAATCTAGACGATGATGAATACATTTCGAGTTCTCAATCTCTAAAACCAGTATGCACGAACATGATGGAAGAAATGTTGGTTCATCTTTTTGTTCAATTTATATTTAAATTTAGTATATGATATACAAGCAATAAGACTCTGTGGCCCAATGGATAAGGCGCTGGTCTACGAAACCAGAGATTCTGGGTTCGATCCCCAGCAGAGTCGTTCTTTTTGAATTTTATTTTTTTCATTATTTAAAGCTCTTTTTTTCATTGTTTTTGACGTACTCTTACCATATTCATCAATTGCACAGATTGGTCTTCCACGCAAGTGAGTAATGGTGAATGACTTATTAGTGATTGATGAATATGGAATTTTGCACAAATTGAATTCATATTCTCTTGAACAGTTCTTTGTTACATACACACCAAAATCATATAAATAAAATCACTGAAGAAACATTACAATTGATTTTAACAAAAAAAGATAAACATAACATTTGGTTCCCCATCCACTTGTATCCCATGGGTTTCACATTTCATCCTCTAGTAGCTTTATGTTGTATCCATGCCTCATACCTGAATATATCCACAAAACACTATTACCTAACTTGATATCAGAGAAAGAGTTTGATCATAATCATGCAAATAAACCGGTAAAAATTTCACCTTTCACAGAAGTTTTCTCACTTGATTTATCCCTGCTCTTCTTCCACTTCTCTCCATGACCTTCCACTTCCTCTTCTTCTTCCTCATCATCATCATCATCATGTCCTATGTGATCATCCCTTCCATCATCTCCGATATCGCTCTCACTCGCTGTTTCCCACTCCGAATCATCTGTTTCGTTCCCATAGACTTCCCTCTCTTCGCCTTTCCTTCGCACACCTCCATGCTTCAATGCAGCTTCTTTAAACAACCAAGCAGCTCTCATCTGTTTCTTAACCAGCCTCTCCGCGTAATCAGGGACCTTGTTCTGTCTCATTGACAGATCCGGATCATTCGACTGCGAACACTCGTTGATGAACAAGATCGCGTCTAACAAACTCTCTTTAGCTAAACCCAACATATCATAAGCTTGAGCTCTTCTCCAAAGACTCTTGGCATGACGGTTAACCGGATTGTGCAAGCTTAAGGCACGTGTAGCGTCGCTTATAGCAACTAGAGGCTGTTGCAGCAAGAGATGACACTGAGCTCGGTTGCTATACAACACTACCCTTTCCTTCTTCGACCTCATTGGACATAGAGACAACGCTTCCGAGTACTTTTCAGCTGCACCCGCGATGTCTCCTGAAGAAAATAGAGAGTTTCCTTCGAGCTTGACCACTAAAGCTGCTGCTTGTTTGATATGAAGATCCTCTTTAGGCATACTCTTCTCCCATTTGAGTCTTTGTCTAGAACTTACCTTCTCTTCGATCAATTCCCTTGAACGGTTACTCATCGAGCCACACTCTTGAAGAACACTTACAATGGAATCTCCGAGTTTCTTGTGATCACCCAAGGTTGTGATCTCTGCGAGGTCCACAAGTGTTGGCACGGTTTTATCGACTACTTTGTGAGATGTATTGGGATCTTGAAGCAACCAAAGAAGACATTCTATTGCCATATACTGCCAATCATCAGAAGAACGAGCAATATTGCACAACGCCTCTATCATACCCGAACACGCAGAGACGGGTCCACGGCCAAGTTTATGCTGACATATTGTTCTCAGCAAACCTATACCAGCAGGTGAATTCTCGTTCACAAGCCCGCCCCACATAACCGGAAGACTCACAAGAAACTCGGGTTTACACAAAGCAGGAAGAAACTCGGGTTTAAAAGCGAAACAGTTTATGAGCTGAAGAGACCAGCATTGCAATTGGCTTGCCCATTCCTCTGCTTTCCTCGACTCCATCTCGACACCTCCCATGCCACGTGTCAGAAGATCACAATGGTAACTCAACCTTCGATCCGGATACTGATAAAAATGAGAATAAACTATCTCCAACGAGCTCATAGCCAACTGTATAGCGAGTTCTAGTATCTCCCCGTGATCAGCAACAGCGGGGAAAGTACTCGGGTAAGTAGCCAAGTGTCCTAGCGCGCGTACGGCCACTCTCTGTTCGACCCAAGTAAGCCTACCTCTTAAAAGCTCGACAAGCGGAGGAATCACACCAGCTTCCACGGCTCTCTCTGCAAACTCTTCCATGTTCATAGTGTAAGAACCGATGATATGAGCCGCGTAATAAGGAATGTAAATGTTCTGGTCATGAGATAGCCAACGTCGATTTTTCAATCCTTTCCATATCAAAGCGGACATAGACTCAAAAATCCCGAGCTCGATGAACTCGGGGTCGTTCGGGTGTGCCATTGCCGTGTTCCAGAGACCGCTGATGGGAAGAACTTGACCATCGTCGTCTTGTGAAGGAAGGTCTCTAAAGAACTTGAGAATGCAAGATCTTCTTTTGCTTGGGTTTCCTTCTTTCATTACACAGAAGAAACATCCTGGATAAGGACACTCTTGTGATGAAGCTTTATCCATTAAAGACAACAACAAACAAGAAAATCAAAGCTTGTTTTCAGCTTCTTCAATGTTGCTCTATCGATTAATCTACATAAATACCAAAACAATGCATATCATTAGTCAAAACAATCTCTAATTATAGTTTTAAAACAGAAATAAAATGAAAAAAAAAAAACAGTTGGAGAGTATTGAAGAAAATTGAAGTGTTTCTATTTGACCAAGTGAAATCCTGAAAACGAAAGGTGATATTGGATCTTACACGAGCTAATGAGTGGTCCTAAGAAAATTTAAAAACTCGAGAGTGGGAACAAAGAGACAATACTATTCGAATCAATTAGATCTCTATGACAAGAGGACAAAATATATCCAAACACTAGAGATTGATTCTTCGTGTGTGTAACAGTAAGATCTAAGTTCTAAAAACACTTAAAAAGTCAGCTAATTTAGGTATAAGGAACCAAACCTAGTAGATAATTTACAAAGAAAGCACAAAACTTTGAGATACCCATAACAAAAAATCAAGTATAGTATTAAACGTTACAAACAAGAACAAGAGAAAGTTCCTCTCTTTTATTGTTCTGTCTCCTGAATTTTGAGTGAGAAACAAAAGAGAAAGAAGATTACTGCTTCTTCTTTGATCTTCAAGATTAAGTGAAGAAGAATACAGCTACATTTAAAGTGAAGAATCTGGTTAATCTTCTTTAATTGGACTCTGGAGATGAAGCAGAAGATGGATCTTCTCTTCTGTATAAAAAGTTTGGGACAAAAAGAAGAGTAAAGTGATTAATGCGAACCCTTTTATCGAAATAACTCTAATTTACTGACGCGCCTCATCTTGTTTTGTCGGAACCCGGTTTAAGTCCGGTACGGTATCACTAAACTAGTAGTAAGATTTGATTTCTAGATTTAGAAAATAATTAGTATCTTTATCCCATTAAGGTTTAGTCATTAGTCATTACTCATTAATATATTCTTGACGAAAACACTAATTACGTTCTCCGTGTTTCCTTTTTACATTGTTGTGTTATGTTACCGTTATATTGCATTTAAGTGCTTTTCTTTTACATAAGTTACAATTATAACCCCATATTCCTATAACTAACTTACAGAACCCTAAAAATAGTAAAAGAAAAATGTCAATAACCACAAATCATCACTTAACAATCTCACTCTCATGCTGTTTCAGCAAGTAAGTCTCATCATGTTCCTCAGCTCCAAACCACTTCACCTTCTCTTCGTCTTTGTCTTCTTCTTCATCTCTGAGTTGTTGCATCTCTGATTCGATCAAGGCCTGCATTTTCGCTCTTTCTCGGTCCCTAGGGTACGTACAATACAAGAAAGAGTAGATTGAGCAACATATAAGCATAGGGATCCCGATCGCTGAGTATAATGCTTTGGCTAGCGACGCTGCGTTTTCTCTGTCTGTTTCAATCTTGATCAAGCTCGAGGATCCTTTAGGTATCGGTTTATATCCATAAACGTTCTGAGCAAGTAAGCCTACTATAGGTGGAGCAAAAGAAGCTAATATCGACTCGAATGATCTGTCTAACGCGTAGATGCTTGTCCTCGCTCTCTCGGGAACTATCTCTGCAAATATCGGACTATATAAAACCGTTTCAAGTACATTCTTTTGACGGTCAAGAAAAAGGAACCAACTTTTTCAAGAAGAGAGAGATATATGTGCATTGGAACTTACCCGTTTGTGGCAGAACCGTTCCATGAGATAAACAAGCCCATGATGACAAGGACAAGACCGTGGCTAAAAGCCGTGGTGGGATCATCAGGTAACGCGATAAGCAGAATCGCGGCTAAAGGAATAGCCGAGCCAGAGCTTATCTGAGATAGAAGTATCCTACCGGTGTTTGGGAACTTCTTGGCCAGAGTATCTCCCATGTATCCTCCAAACAAATGTCCAATAGAGCAAGAAACGGTGAATAGAGTTATCAAAACCGCTGTGGTTTTGTGCGAGAAGCCTATGAGTTCAAGCCACAATGGTGCAAAGGCTAAAGCTGACCAAGGGAAAGACCCGGAAACTCCTTGAGCCACAAAGATTTGAAAAGAAGGAATCTTTATAACCATTTTGGCTTCTTGCAATAGATCACTTATGTCTGACCAGAAAGGTTTGCCTTTGTCATGTTTTGTAACTTTCTTGTCAACGTAATGAGGATCGCTTGCGAAGAGACGGACCAAGACACCGACTATCACGCTTATGAACGCTACTAATAAGAAGGCTACTCTCCAGCCAGCGAAGCCATTGAATGATTTAGAGGCAAAGAGGATAGAGCAGAGATTGCCGAGTATTGAACCAATGTTAGAAGTGACTCCTAACCAACCAAACGCCATGCCACGGTTACTATCTTCTGTTGAGTCAGCGACTAGCGACTGAATCGCGGGTGTCACAATAGCGAGTCCTATCCCATTCAAGCCTCTTGATACTGCCACCTAAGTTATAACCAAAATTAAAGAGAAAGAAACCACCAAAACATAGCAATGAGTCAATGACAGAGCCTAGTCAATGACTTGACCATTAGAACAAATACAATCTCAACATCCAAAATAACAAAAGCAACGATCTTTAAGCACCATCCCAACATATATGTCCTAAACTTGGAACATATTCTAAATAAAGCTCGAGACTTTTTTATATTCCAACAGATCTGGTTTCAATATAACAGAGGAAAGACTTTAAAGAAGTCAAAAAAACCTGTAAGAAAGTGGTGGATATGGCGACGAGGAAAGTAGCGGTGGCCCAAAGGAAAGCACCGAGAGCGATGACGTGTGCTCGGTTATGTCGGGAAGATAAGTAAGCGGCTAAAGGGTAACAACAAGACTGAACAATAGAACGAAACAGAGTCAAAGTTCCAAGAGCTGTTGGATCCACGTGTAGAGCTTCACCTACCTCTTTGTAAACACCCGGAAGCAGAGACTCGTCGGCTCTCTCCATGATTCCGGCGAGATAAACAAGAACTAATGTTAAAGTCTCCGATTTCATTGCTTTCTTGATCTTCGCCGGATCTTTAAACTCCGGTGAAATCTTCGCCGGATTTAGATTGATTGTCTGTGTTGTGACTTTTGGGTTGATAATGAGACTTGACTTTTCGTTCCCACTTGCTTCAACGGGAAGACAAAACTAAAAAGAGAACAGAACAGAGTACGGTCCAGATGGTCTTAGTGACACGTGGACGTATGAGATTTATTAAAAGTGTAAGACGTGGGGCCCTGTATATTTGTGATTAAGACATGCTTTAAGTCTTACAAGAATTTAGGAGAATCTCGTTTGTTTCCTATTTTAGTTTCTGTCTATGTTAATTATTTTTCTCATTTAAATTTTGTATTTGAACACAATTTATTGTTAGAATATATTTTACCTCTCATGTGTTATTGTGATTTCCCAGTTTTTGTTATTTTGTTATCTTATCTCAACGTGTCATAAACATGTGCATTATTTTTCAATTTATTTGTTTAATTTACACGATTTTATGGATATAGAAATTTAATTTTGATTTTTCAGATATATCTTTATAAATTTAATACTGTTAAGTTACTATAATAAGTTTTCAATATTTAACCAAGACTTTTTATTCAATATAATTATCTTACTATCTGAATCCAAATAATATATTTGAATTTCTCACTAAATAAGGTTGAACAATAAACAAAACAAAAATTGGAAAAAGAATAATATTGTAATGACCAAACTCGGCTATAAAAACACGGGCTTGGTCTCAAATCACAATGCATTAAACAGCTCTCCCTCACAAAACATCCATCGCAATAAGATTAAGACAAAAATGTTCATAGAAAGCTTTAAAGTTGAATCTCCGAACGTGAAGTACACAGAGAATGAGATTCATTCGGTGTATGATTACCAAACCACAGAGCTTGTTCACGAGAACAAAAACGGTGCGTATCAATGGACCGTTAAGCCTAAAACCGTCAAGTACGAGTTCAAGACAGACACTCATGTTCCAAAACTTGGGTTTGACTTCTTCTCTAAAACCATATTTACTTTTATATTTTAATTCTTTTTCTATGTTATACGTATTATGAATAACTATTTAATCGGTTTTATATAGTTTTCTTGATTAATTCTGCTTTGTTTAAATTTTAATGTGATAGTGTGATGCTCGTTGGTTGGGGAGGAAACAATGGTTCTACTCTTACCGCTGGTGTTATCGCCAATCGCGAGTTAGTAAAAATTAATTTATTACTAATAAAAAAAATATTGATTAATTTCTCTGACAATAATAATTGTTATGATACTATTTCAAATGGGAATAAATTATTCAAATTCGTGCAATTGGGTGTTTAATTATGCACAAGTAGGAAGGGATTATATAATAATTTTGTATCCAAATAATAGTACTAAAAAATTAAATGGTGGGCAGGGGAATATAGTGGGCTACGAAGGAGAAAGCCCAACAAGCTAATTATTTCGGGTCATTGACCCAAGCATCCTCTATTCGGGTCGGGTCATTTAATGGCGAAGAAATTTATGCTCCTTTTAAAAGTCTTCTTCCCATGGTACAACACAAATATTACTAATTTTGACTATTTTAATTACAATGTTACTTTTTGTATTAAATTTATTGATTTTAACAGATTTTCTTCAAAAAGGAAAAAACAATGTTTTAAGATGTAAACATAAAAGATTACAATATTGGTACCTTTGTGTGTTATCAGATGAAATATATTTATGAGCAATATTTTTAATTTTGGTATTGATTTTGAAAATGTGTAGGTGAAACCCGAAGAAATAGTGTTTGGGGGATGGGACATAAGCGACATGAACTTAGCAGACGCAATGGCACGAGCCAAGGTCCTAGACATCGACCTCCAAAAGCAGCTGCGTCCGTTCATGGAACACATGGTCCCACTCCCTGGTATCTACGATCCAGATTTCATCGCAGCTAACCAAGGGTCACGTGCCAACCACGTGATCAATGGAACCAAAAAACAACAACTCGAACAAGTCATCAAGGACATCAGGTCACATAACGCAAATACCTTTATTTATGTGTCACATAACTTTTAATGATTTGTTATATTAATTTTAAAATATTGAATATTATTAATTTTGTAATTAGGGAATTCAAAGAGAAGACCAAAGTGGATAAAGTGGTGGTACTTTGGACGGCGAACACAGAAAGATACAGCAACGTGGTGGTTGGTCTTAACGACACGACGGAGAATCTAATGTCTTCTTTGGACAAGAACGAGCCTGAGATTTCTCCTTCTACACTTTACGCCATTGCTTGTGTTCTTGAGAACGTTCCTTTCATCAATGGATCTCCACAAAACACTTTTGTCCCTGGTAATTAATTTAATTAACCATAGTCAATTAGTCTATACTTAATCACATATTTAATCAAAATGAAAAATGTTACATATATTACACATACAGGGCTTATTGAATTAGCCATGAAGAGAAACAGCTTGATAGGTGGTGATGATTTCAAGAGTGGTCAGACCAAGATCAAGTCTGTCCTAGTCGATTTCCTTGTCGGCGCCGGAATCAAAGTAATTTAATTAAAAGATTTTTATTTATTTATATATCATAATGTTACAAACACAATACTAATTACATTTAAATGTACGAAATATAATAATACTAGCCGACGTCGATAGTTAGCTACAACCACCTTGGAAACAACGACGGCATGAATTTATCGGCGCCGCAAACATTCCGATCAAAGGAGATATCAAAGAGCAACGTCGTCGACGATATGGTTGCTAGCAACGGTATTTTATTCGAGTCCGGTGAACACCCTGACCATGTTGTCGTCATTAAGGTGTGATTTATTGGGCTTCTTAATTTTTAATTTTAATATATGTGTTTAAAAGTATTGGGCTAATAAGCCCAACATTATAACTTGGGGGCTTTTTTTTAGTATCTGCCGTATGTAGGAGACAGCAAGAGAGCAATGGATGAATATACATCAGAGATATTCATGGGTGGGATAAACACTATTGTTATGCACAACACTTGTGAAGACTCTCTTTTGGCTGCTCCTATCATCTTGGACCTTGTTCTTCTCGCTGAACTCACCACTAGGATTCAGTTCATGTCCGAAAACGAGGTCTGTTTCTGCTTACAAAATAGTTTATTAATTATTTGGTCAGAAAGTGTTCAAAGTTTGATTTGTTGATTTTTCTTTGTAGGGAAAGTTTCATTCTTTCCATCCCATAGCTACTATCCTCAGTTACCTATCAAAGGCACCATTGGTAAGCAAAACATTCGTTGCCGTTTCTGAATAATTCTAGCGACTTTGTGAACGAAAATCATTGGATTGAATTGCATGCAGGTTCCACCAGGCACACCAGTAGTGAACGCTTTGTCGAAACAGCGAGCAATGCTTGAGAACATACTCAGAGCTTGTGTTGGACTTTCTCCCGAGAACAATATGATTCTCGAGTACAAGTGATCAAAGTTCATCTCACTCAACATTCAAGATTCACTTCTTAAAGTTTGCTTCTTTTTTTTTATGTTTAACCAATAAAAAGTGAGGTTTGTTACAATAAACGCATACAATATTCTCTTCATTACTATTGAGATCAAACAACATACATAGGAGATAGAAATGAGACTTTAACTTAAAAGTTTTGATAATCCGTAGCCTCTCAAGGGATAAGAATGTTAAAAAGCAAAAGGCATTATCACTCTTCTTCTTTTCCCATAGCCATCAAGAACTCCCCTTCGCATACAACAGCGCCCCCTACGTATGCTTTCCCTTCCATTTTCGCTATCCCAAAACGTTTCTGCAGCTTCACAAGGGTCATCCTCATCACAAGGGTATCACCTGCGATCACAGGCTTCCTGAATCTGACTTTATCGATACCCGCAAAGAAGAAGTTGCTTTTAGATCCTCCTACTTCTGGTTGTAACATCACTATACCTCCCACCTGAGCCATGGCCTATACAAACAATAAACAGAGTTTTACGGTCTTAAATTGTTGCTATGTAAGAGATGTAATGAAAAAGAGTGAAAACTGGATGAAGAAGCTCTACGAAGAAACTACATTTAGCTATCACTGACTGCAAAACATAACGAGCCTCCTAATCATTCATTACACAAACATTTGAGGCAGAATCTACTGATGTTATCGGCTTATCGCAGTAAATCACAACTAACAACATGTTTATACAAAGCTACGATCCAAAACAACTTATCTTACTCTCAAACACAGTCCCTTTCTTAAAGTTTCAAGCTTTAGAGAGCTCTATAAACACACCCTTAAACTAAAACTAAAAAAGCAAAGTCTCCACCTTTAAGTCTCTCGAACTATAAATGCATGCAACAACAACAGAAACCAGTGAAGCTTTAAAAGTAACAAGAGAGCAATGTGAGACTATTACCTCTATCATAAGTACACCAGGCATAATAGGTCTCTCAGGGAAATGACCAGGGAAGAAGTTATCGTTGATAGTAACGTTCTTAATAGCTACAGCAGATACACCTGCATTGTACTCTATCACTCTATCCACTAACAGAAATGGGAATCTACACACAACAATCAAATCCAAACAAAATCGAAAATCATAAACAATACATAAGCAGCTTCAGCTATGAAGAAAGAACACAGTGTGTATTAAGAAAACTTGTACCTGTGTGGCAAAATCTCTTGTATCTTGTTGATATCCATTACCGTTGGGAAAGCCTCGTACCCTGAAAGTTTTTTGGATTGAGATTTTGAAAAAATAATTCGATTTTGTGATAATTAATATGTTTATGGTAAGGAGATTACTGAGTTCTATTGGGATCTGTTTCTCTGCGGTGTTATTTGATTCATCTGTTGAGCATAAGACGAGAGAGACGGATCTGCGTCTGGGACGAAACGCGACGGAGCTCGATTTGGGAAGTGAAAGATTCGACGGTGAAGATGCTGGCCGGTGAAGAGCTACGCGTGTGAGATTTCGCGACGGAGAGATGGTGAAAACGGAGTTGGTGGCAGCCATTGTTGATTGATCTCGAAAGTGTGAGAGACGACGGAGATTTCGAAGGGAGTTTTTGCAAAGAGCTTTAAAACGGAAACGATGGTGGATTAATTGGGATTTAAGTATATGGGCTTTTTGTGTGTTTGGGCCTATTTTGTTTTTTTATACAATTGCTAGGCCCATTTAGTTTGAAATATGCAGAATATTATATTTGACAATTTTGACTGATAATTGAAAGAAAAGTCATACCAACCACTCGCCTACATTGTGTAGCTGCAACTACGAATTACTACAAAAAATATAAATTTACTATTCAACTAAATTAAAAGACACTTTACTACTCACCTAAACTTTAAAACATAACTCTACAAGATAGTTTATTTATACCTTTATGGGCTTTTCCCATATCATATACTGGTACAAAGACAATACATTATGTGGGTTTGTGAATAATGTTGATTCGCAAAATTAAAAAAATAGGCAGAATAATTTGGAAAAAGGGGATTTTAAGACATGTTTATAAATTATTTTACCCTTTGTACTGATCTGTCATATTGGTCTGTTTTAAGTTTTAACGGATATAATGAGAAGTACACTGCATAAAAGCAGTAAACAACTTGTCACGTGTCTTCTTTAGTTACCTAGATTTTATTTAAAGTACAGTACACGAGATTATCAATATTTTTATTTTGAAAAAATGAAAATGAGTCAAAAGTCAAACTTCCATTTTAAACACAGTGATCTTGACTCCTCAGAATCTCTGAATCAACTTTAAGAATTCAATTTTTTATCCAAATTAAGGCAACCAAACAAATTTAATGAGTTTAAAACACTCCACAACATCAGAATATCATTAAAGACACATTCCTCAACCAAATCTTTACATTGAGTAAAGTTTGTACCATTCTTGTTCTGGTTTGGTTTTCATGTTCACCTCAAAAACCAAATTTGAACCGGATTTTAAATTCAATTATTCAAAACAAACTCAGAGTGAACCGGTTACTATCAGGTAAATATTAAATTACCATAGAAAGTAAAGCCAAGTCGTTGTCAGGTTTGGTTTGGTCTCTTCTCTAATGCCAATTCTGTTGTCTCAGTGAGAGGCCAATTCACACTATACATACATACATACATTTTTTTTTTTTTTTATATATATAGAGAGAATAGACCCTGTGATAATTATTCTCATCTCTTGTCCAGGCATAGACACAAAAGATGGAAGCTGTAAGAAACAGAAGATACAGAGAGAACAACAAGAGTCCAGAGAGACTAATAAGGTCTTTGAATCTCCAACAAGAAGATGAAGAAGTTAAGACAAAGAGACCAATCTTCAGAAGACTTCAAGTTGTTTATTACCTCACTAGAAATGGTCACCTTGAACATCCTCACTTCATAGAAGTCATTTCTCCGGTTAACCAGCCTCTCCGGTTAAGAGGTAAACACAGAGAGTTCACAATCCTCCGTTGTTACATTACATCATGTACCTCTAGTTACTGTTATGTTCCCAAATTTAGTCTTAAACTTCCTTATTTTGTTTGAATTTTATGTTAAAGGCATAACCTTTTGTGTGTGTTGTGTTTTATGAAAGATGTGATGAACCGGCTTACGGTTTTGAGAGGCAAGTCCATGCCATCACGATACGCTTGGTCATGCAAAAGGTAAACACTTTCAAAGTTTAAACCAAGGCCAAAAATTATAACCAAAGGTGAAAACTTTTAGTTCGAAATTTTCATCAGGAGCTATAGAAACGGATTCGTGTGGAACGACTTAGCCCAAAACGATGTGATTTATCCATCAGATTGTGCTGAATATGTTTTGAAAGGATCTGAAATCGCCGGTAAGCTATAAAACAACCAACAATCATCATACTAGTTTATAATTTTTCCAAGTTTGCAAAAAGATACTATTTTTGTAATGTGTAGAGGAATTTCAAGAGGTGGGTCCAATTCAAGAAGCGTCAAAAGGTCAACTTCTAAGGCCAAAACCAAAACCTCAGAACAAAACGACGTCGTTTGATGAAACAGAGCTCTACATCGCAGAAGAGGAGGAAGAAGACGTCGGAGAGTACGAACTTTCCGAAGAGAAAACGAGTTACACATCATCAACAACGCCTCAATCTCGCTGTTCTCACGGCGTTTCGACGGAGACGATAGAACCCACGAAGAAAAATCCAAACTTGATCAAGACAGAACATGATTTACAGGTCCGATCTAACTCGTCCGATTTGACTCGTTCTTACCCAAAAGGGCCACGTGGACTCGAAAACGAAGACCCGGTGGAATCAGGGTCGTTTCGCGGGTCTATTTGGCTTCAGATGATCTCGTGTGGGCACATAGCAAAGCAATACGCACCGAGTCTTAACAATTCGAGACAAAAGGAAGAGACAAATCTTCGAAAAGGTGTTCTGTGTAAGAACATTGTGAAGAAGACCGTCGTGGAAGACGAACGTGAGATGATCAAGTTCATGTCGGAGAATCCGAGGTTTGGGAATCCACAGGCGGAAGAGAAAGAGTATTTTAGTGGAAGCATCGTTGAATCTGTGAGTCATGAACGTGTCACGAGAGAGCCTTCGTTAAGACGATCTAACTCGTTCGATGAAGAAAGGTTCGTACTTTTTTTCTCATAACGAGTCAACTCGGTCTATAACAAAATGTGATTAAATAATTAAAATAACAAATTTTGAATATATGTTGAATAGATTAAAGATCTGTGATGTGGCTAAGGAAGTGAATAAAAAAGAAGAAAAATCGATGGTGAAGGTTAAATGTATACCGAGGATTAAGAGTTCATCGTGTTTAATGTCATCATCGAAGCAAATTAAGAAATAAAACAAAGATTAACATAAGGTCACGAATGATTATTTAATGTTTACAGGTGGCAGTTGTAATAAATGACAATGAATTCTAATGAGTAACGACTAGATATTGTTGTTTTATTTTACAGAATATTTGCCATAATTACATGAATTACATGGATTAAAATAGCGAGAATAGTCCATAGATATCACACATGTTATTTGTAGATGATAGTCTTTTTTTCTGCAAAGCAGAGAAAAAAGAATGCAGAGCTATTTTAAGTGTGTTAGAGGTATAAGGTAAAGCCTCGGGACATGAAATTAATTTTTTAAAATTTTTAGTAGTGTTCGGTCATGATGTGGATCCGCAGGTTAAAACAGATATGAAGAATATACTCGGGATTCAAAAAGTTGGGGGGATGGGGACTTATTTGGGTAACCCTGAAAGTCTAGGAGGTGCCAAAACAAAAAATTTTAGCTATGTTCAACAGCGGATGAATCAAAAAGTAAATGGATGGGCGGCCAAATTTTTATTTAGAGGAGGAAAGAAGACACTGATCAAATCAGTGACATTAGCACTCCCGTTATACGTTATGTCATGATTCGAATTACCCCAGACGTTAACAAAAAAGTTAACCAGTGCGATAGCTAAATTCTGGTGGTGTTCCAATAGAAGAAACTGCGGTCTCCATTGGGTGGCATGGGAAAAAAATGTGTGAGTCCAAACACAATGGTGAGTTGGGCTTTCGATCATTACCAGATTTCAACAAGGTTTTGTTGGCAAAACAATATTGGCGGTTATCACAATACCCTGATTCACTTGTGGCGCGAGTGTTATAAGGGAGATACTTTGAGAGGATACACCCTTTTATGGCTAAAAAACCTTATGCTCCCTCGTTTGGGTGGAGAAGTATCTTTTCAACAAAAGAGATACTAATGAAAGGAATGAGGAAAATTTCAGGGAGACATAGTCAGATGGTTGTCTCGCTAATTCCTTGCTAAAATTCGTTGCTATTTGCCCAGTTTCTTGTAGTGTCATGGCAGGGGAAACATATTATTTCCAAACTTAAAAGTGAGGGAGTTGATCAATCAGAATACGACTAAGTGGGATTGGGGGTTTTAACAGCTATGACGAACGTAAGAGATAAGACGCTAATTGGGAGTAGGCCCAATAGTAAGAGAAAGGAGGGAGACATGTGGATACGGCACTACTCACAATCAGGAAGGTATACGGTGAAATCAAGGTACCACCTTTGGCAGAAAATGAATCAGGAAGTTGATACTGAAAGCGCAGGTATGGGAAGTGAAATGTCCACAAAAGTTGAAACACTTTTTGTGGCAAATTGTGTCAGGAATTCTTAGTGTAAGGGAAAGACTCAACTCGAGAGGTATACACTGCGAGACGACGTGTCCGCGATGCGAAGAAGAGATAGAGACGATTAATCATATGTTCTTTGAGTGTCTCCACTCATTGTTTACATGGGAGTATCACTAGTTAGTATTACTCAGGAGTTCCCACAAGGAGGTATTTATGCCAATATGGATTACTTGTTATTGAGAATCCAAGACAAGCAGGGGCAACAACAAGGAGCAGATTGTTACCCATGGATATTGTGGTACTTATGGAAATCAAGAAACCGTAAGGTGTTTGAAGATGTGGATGTGGACCCACCGGGGATTGCGGATCAGGCAATTAAGGAATCAAATGAATGGTTTGAAGCACAAAATTCTGACGAGGATATACCAGTCATTAGAAGCTTCAACGTCAATGATATTACACAAGTCACAGAGGAAGGTAAATTGTGTCGAGTGGATGGTTCGTGGAAAAATATGGAAGCACTCGAAGGATCAAGCTGGATTTGTTTAAATGAAGATGGTTCAAACTACCTGATGGGAGTAAGGGGCTATAGACAGACAGAGTCTCTCTCCCTTACATGCAGAGTTCAAGACATTACTTTGAGCGATAGAAGTTATTAAGGCTCGAAACATTTGTTGTCAGACATTTGAAACATATAGCACAACATTGGTGACAATTCTGCAGTCTCCCACAGAATGGTCTGCGTTTTCCACTATGTTAGAAGAGTTTGAAGTCTTACTCGACTATTTTACACATTTTCGGATAAAGAATATATCACGAGCTAGGAACATACAATCAGACAAGTTGACACGAGCAGGACGAAGCTTAGCATACACAAGCGTATATATGTGAGTGAAACCCTCCCAAACTGGATTGCAAATTTTGAAGGTTTAACTCTTTTTTTGTACTTGATGTAATAAAAAATATATATGCCATAATGTTGTTATTATCTTGTCGTATTGCAAAAACTGAAAAACCTAAAATTATATGTAGGTCTCTCAATGGCGCCACAACTTTCAAGTAGAAGTTGACACCTAAGCTAAAAGAAACGATCTATCAAATTATAACATTAATTAATACAGATGTGCTTTTTTGCCACGTATTAATTTAATAAAAAAATAAAAGAAAAGATCAATACGTGTTTATTAGTGAGTGTAAGAGAGAGAGAAGAAGCCTTTTGTTCTCTTCGTTTTCTTCTTTCATTAATACAAAGTACAAACTAATCTCTACTTCAGCTTTTCTGTCATGAAGATTTTCACGAAACAAATATAAAGTTAAATAATCCTCAAAATCTAAAACAAACCCATTTTCTGATTCTTATTTTTCTTTTTAAATCAAGATAAAAGTTTTGATTTTTATCTATAAAACATAAGTTTTTCTGGGTTTTTTTGGGGAAGATTCTAAAAGAAAAGAAAATCTTGAGAGTTGAGATTTACAAAAACGATAAAAAAGAAAGAGAGTAATGTTTTATTTTTATTTTATGGGAATAATGAAACTACCATATTGGGATTAAGTGTTCTGTATTAATGAGAGAAGACCAGAATATCATTACATTACAAAACTCTGTTTTTAAAAAAAATTATGTTGCTGATAAAGATCTAAAAAATCAAAGAGATTGAAGAAGAAGACAGAGAATGTGGTGGTGGTGTTCTTCAAGAAAAGGTCGTGCGAATCTTGAAAGATTCCTCTTAGGAATTATTCCAAAACCTCTTTTATTCTCTCTTTCTCAGGTAATTAAAATCTATTTTTACTCTTGAAATCTTCAGTTTTTGGGGATAATTAGGGTCACAAATATCAATTAATCATCAAACAACCTAGAATCTGTGAATATTTTGGGTTTGTGAATATTTGTTTCGAATGAAATTTGGTAAATATAAAGGACAATAATTGCATGGTCCATCAAGGAAAAATAAATTTCTGAAAATCTATCCATTTTAATGGTCGCGTAATTTCATAATTTCATGGATTTATATAATACGACGTGGAAACATGTGACATACTTTATTCATTATTATATTATTATATTCATTAATCCAATATCAATACTAAAGATTTGGTTTGAATCTTCTTGATGCTTAAGTATATCCTCTGGATATATGTCATTATTATGTTTTTTTTTTTTCATCATAGTCTAGTGTCTAAATAGTTATCTCCCAACTGAGAACGCCGAGGATCGAACCCCGGGTTATGCGATTAGATGCAGAGGTGACTATCATTAGCCACTTGTTCATCCGATATTATTATGTTTTATTTACTAAACATGGTTTATATCTTTTGTTTAATGATATAAAATTTTCTGGTGAACACTTACAAGTCAATGTTTTAGTCTAAAAAGTACTGAACATGTTATTACAACTTACAAAGCTAATCACGGTTAAATTTGTGGTTGTAATTAAGAGTTAATGAATTCACATTATTATTTAAAAAATTGTAATTTAAAGTGTTTTTTGCAAAGCTTTGTTTGTGCGAGTGATCTTTAAACCTTTTTGTGGTAAGCAACAGGGGAAGGAGGAAAAGATAGAATATTTTCAGGCTTAGTGATCTTTGGGATTTTTACGATGAGCTAAGCGCGTATGGCTTCAGATCAAAAGTTGATCTAAACAATGGCGAAACCATTATGCAGTACTATGTCCCATACCTCTCAGCCATCCAAATCCATACTAACAAACTAGTCGTGACTTCAAGGTAAGTTGTCTTTGTGGTTTGTCAATGCAAGTATTTAGGACAAGTCTTTTGATGTTTTTGGTGCGTGTGTGTTTCTTGTCTCTTGGTTTTGTAGGAACCAATCTTTACTTGAGAGAAACAAAAGATATATAATAGGTGAATTTCAATAGTAAATGATGTCTACTTTTTGACAATTTATTAAAATTACCACCGTAAATTTGTTTGGTGTCAGGCCTTTTATTAAAGGGTTAATCAGCTTTCTTTAATAATAATATAATATAGTCGTAAATTTATGCAAACCAAGTAAAAGATTTATAAGTTAGTTTATCACAAAAGATTAGTATGTTACGTAAAAAGAAACAAATAAAAATATATTTTGCAATAACGTATTCACTCAAACAAATCAGAAAAATGCATTGAAAAATCAAATTTCAATCGATAGAAGTAGTAACGCATTCAACTTTATGTGATTTTTTCATGTGATTTTTAATTTTATATACGTGTCTCAAATGTGTCTCAAATAAACGCTTTCAATATTTTTACAAATTTTTCAATGTATGTCATTCATCTTTTATGAAAAACTTGATAGTTAGATGTTTTATTTTTTTCCATGAAAATTAACATATTGCAAAATCAATAAAAACACATATATTAATATAATGACATTAACCTAGTTTAATTGATAAGTTACATTTTAAAACGGATTAAAAATGATTGGATATATGCCTCCGAATAAAAAAGATAAAGTGGAGTAAAAATGATTGGATATATACCATATCGTACTTTGACTCATCGAATTCGTATAAGTACTTTTTGCATTTAAAATATAATAGTATAATAGTACTTTGACTCATCGAATTCCCTAGCGATATAGTGTAGGTTTGGGTAATATTAGCCTTTTACCAAATGTTGACAAAAAAAAAAAAAAAAAAACTTCGTATTTTCTCAGCCACAAAATTAATAGTATATATAGTTTATATTAATGCTATAGTTTTTCCTTAAAAGGCAAGAGGAAAGTGGAGCAACGCAACGCGTCGACATGTAATTCGTCATGAAGTACACGTGTCACTATTTCTATTTTAAACTCTCTCATTTACTAGACCGAGGAAGAAAAAAGTAGATATACAAAAAAAGAAAGAAATAAAAGGAAAAAAGGAAAAAAACAAAAATAATAAAAAAACGCTTAGTATCTCCGGCGATATTAAAACCGAACCCTTCCAGGTTAAAATTAGGGCACAAAGAGGTGTCTCTCTAAGAAGTCAAGAAAGCTATGGGAAGAAAAAAACTAGAAATCAAGCGTATTGAGAATAAAAGTAGCCGACAAGTTACTTTCTCCAAGAGACGCAATGGTCTCATCGAGAAAGCTCGTCAGCTTTCTGTTCTCTGCGACGCCTCCGTTGCTCTTCTCGTCGTCTCCGCCTCCGGCAAGCTTTACAGCTTCTCCTCCGGCGATAAGTAACGGCTTCTCCTCCCTCTTGTCTGTCTTCTCCTTTATAATTTAATCTAATAACTTCGGTTTCTCCCTCTACTGTTTCAAGAAAATAAAATAATAATAGAAAAATATAAAATAATTAAGAAAATATATTTGATTTCTGCGGCGAATCTCTTGTGCTTTTAGGGGTTCTAGGTTTGTTATTGTTTAACTAGAATTTTTAACAATATAATTTGTAAAAAAAATCATTAATTATTTTATTAACTTATAAGAGGATATATTAAAAATCATGGGTAGTTTTTGATGATAAAATTTATGAATTTGTTAATTGTTTTGATTTTTTTCGTTTTTTTTCTTTTTTATTCTCTCACCTAAATTATTTGTTTAACTTATTTTTTTTAAAAAGATATTGAAGTACAAGTCACATGGCAGAATTTGATTGACCATGTGACTTGTGATTTATAATATAAGGTATCTAGGCATTTGGGTATTCGGTTCCGGGTCGGTTCCTGAATTCTAATACCCAATCACTACTTTTCAATATTTCGGTTCGGTTCTGGTTCCTATTAGTTCCGGGTCGGTTCGGTTATTTGTTTGAGGAACCGAAAAATACCCGAAATTTTCGGTTACAGTTCGGTTCTGGGTATTTTCAAACCAGAAATAGAAAAAAAATACCCGAAAACAGAAAAATATACCCCGAAAACAGAAAATACCCAAAAAATGATGATAAAAAATACTCGAAGTTAGAAAATATCCAAAAATAAAAAAAATACTCGTATATAAAAATATTTCGGTTTTACCTATCGGTTCTCGGTTCGGTTCCGGTTCCTACCCGATACCCACGGTATTTAAGTTTAAAAACCATCGGGTATTTAGGGTGGAACCGGAACCATTTTTTTCGGTTCTTCGGTTCCGGTTTTTCGGTTCCGGGTGTTTTGCCCAGTCCTAGTTTAATCTATAGCCATGAGAGATGCATGAGACAACTAAGTTTAAGAGAGGACAATGTTGTGATGAGCTAAAGCTTCTTACTTTGTCTCTCACTATATATATGTAATGTATATGTGTCTTTCTTTCTTGATTTTTTTCTGCATGGTTTTTTATTGTATTTGTTAAAAATTTGCATGCCTTTCAAGATCTTTTTGATACGTTGTGATGCATACTTGATGTGATTAGTGATGTTTCAAGCCTTCTTTTGAGTGTATGTTTCTTCATTAGTTGTTGATTGGCTTTAGAGATTACTTATGCATTTGAAGAGTTGTTTATCAGATTAACTCAATAGTAATTAAAAACAGTGTATCTCTTCAGATTTGTATGTAATGCCATCTTATTTGGGAAGATCTTTAGAATTGTTATCGGGTTAATAGTTCAAGGGTTTTGAATGCCACATTGTGCAGCTATTGAATAGTTTTTTACTTGAAGATTATCCAATTTAATCAAGGTGATCTAATTAATTTCATTGCTAATTTCCAGAGGTTAAAGTTTGAGGGCTATCCGATAATATCGTTTTCCCTTTAATTAATTTCATTGTTAATTTCCATTCTACACTCGAAGTTTGGTAGCTCCGCAATTAGTACTTACTGCATATATATAGCCTTGGTTTCTTTAGTGCCTCTTGGTAATCGGTAACACTAACAGTCAATATGATCCTACATTGCCAAAGTTACTTTTGGTGTAGTGCTTACTAAAATCCTCCACTATTAGCCAACTGATGGTAGTGTTCTGGCCATGTTAGATGCATGCTTTACTACGATTAGGTCCAGCCGTTGAGTGACTCGAGTCTACTGACTATGACTCCTAGTGTTGCATATGAAAATCTGAGTAGTTGACTAGGACTTCTCCGCTTAGTAACTCATTTGTGTATTCTTGATTTTGGTTCAAAGAGATTAACTTCACAATGCAACTAAAACCAATTGATTTATACGAACTGTTAGATGAATTAGTGGAAGTTTTATCTGGAAAAGATTGATTTGCGTTATAAGGCTATAAATAGAAATTTTGGTAGTTAGTTCCTTCTCAGTTATTTTTGTCTGTCTTCAGCCATTTTTATATATGGAATATATATATATATATATATCTATTTTGTGAAAATCTGAAGCCTCAATTGTTTAATTATTAATACTCAGCGTAAATACAAATAAATAAACAAGCCGTAGAAACAAAACAAAATGTTTTTTTTACTTAATTGAGATTAGAGTTGTTTGGGAAATCAATCTTAATGAAGTTTTTTTTTGTAAATGCTAACGTCTTTTTCTTGATCAAGATCCTAACATATCTTGTTTTTTGTTGTCTTCTCTCCAGCCTTGTGAATATCCTTGATATGTATGGAAAACAACATGATGATGATGATATTAAAGCCTTGGTAATACAAACACATTGAATCTTCTTCTTCTTGATGCAGATTTTTAAGGATCTAGATAGAGATATTGTGTTATTGATCCACCTATGAGCTAATAATAATTTAACGTATGCACGATCTTCAGTCAAAATCTTTGGACTACGGTTCACACCATGAGCTACTAGATATTGTGGAAAGGTTAGTACTAAGACTTATTTTTGATGAGCTGCAAAATATTATATAGCCATGTTGTTTTTTATGTTAATGAAATATAGCCATGTTGTTAACAAACCTAAATTTTGATTGTGATATAAATCGTAATATATTTATAGTTCAAAATTGAATGAAATATCAATTTTAACAACAACAAAAAAATCGAATGAAATATTCGAATAATATTCCTTTAATAGTTTTGAGCATTTAAGAGAAATTATAGTGTAAATCAAAGTAAAGTTACGATTCTTGTTTCCTTTTTAGGCGATATATTTGAGCATATATTTAGGCGATATTGTTCAAATAATTGAAAAAATGAATATATATTTATGTTTCCTTTTTTATTTCTGGATTTAATGCTTTTTTCCTTAAAATCGTTTTTTTAAATTCATTTATTTGTTTTTAGAGATAATTCATTTTGAAATATTATAAACCATAGGTTAATTTGAGTGGCATTACATTGTAAATAGAATTTTTTTTTGTCCTATTTGCTAAAATGCTTTCCAATTAATATATAAGATATAGTCGTAAATTTATGCAAACCAAGTAAAGTAGTTATAAGTTAGTTTATCACAAAAAATTAGTATGTTACGTAAAAAGAAACAAATAAAAATATATTTGGAATAACGTATTCACCCAAACAAATCAGAGAAATGCATTAAAAAATCAAATTTCAATCGATAGAAGTAGTAACGCATTCAACTTCAATAGATAATTCTTTTACAAATGAGTGATTTTTAATTTATATTTTTTCATGTGATTTTTAATTTTATATACTTGTCTCAAATAAATGCTTTCAATATTTTTACAAATTTTTCAATGTATTTCATTCATCTTTTATGAAAAACTTGATAGTTAGATGTTTTATTTTCTTCCATGAAAATTAACATATTGCAAAATCAATAAAAACACATATATAATGACATTAAAACGGAGTAAAAATGATTGGATATATGCCTCCGAATAAAAAAAATAAAGCGGATTAAAAATGATTGGATATATACCATATCGTACTTTCACTCATCGAATTCGTATTAGTACTTTTTGCATTTAAGTTCATAAATATAAAATAAACTTCGTATTTTCTCAGCCACAAAATTAATAGTATAGTTTATATTAATGCTATAAATTTTCCTTAAAAGGCAAGAGGAAAGTGGAGCAACGCAACGCGTCCACATGTAATTCGTCATGAAGTACACGTGTCACTATTTCTATTTTAAACTCTCTCATTTACTAGACCGAGGAAGAAAAAAAGTAGATATACAAAAAAAGAAAGAAATAAAAGGAAAAAAGGAAAGAAACAAAAATAATAAAAAAACGCTTAGTATCTCCGGCGATATTAAAACCGAACCCTTCCGGGTTAAAATTAGGGCACAAAGAGGTGTCTCTCTAAGAAGTCAAGAAAGCTATGGGAAGAAAAAAACTAGAAATCAAGCGTATTGAGAACAAAAGTAGCCGACAAGTTACTTTCTCCAAGAGACGCAATGGTCTCATCGAGAAAGCTCGTCAGCTTTCTGTTCTCTGCGACGCCTCCGTTGCTCTTCTCGTCGTCTCCGCCTCCGGCAAGCTTTACAGCTTCTCCTCCGGCGATAAGTAACGGCTTCTCCTCTTCTTGTCTGTCTTCTCCTTTATAATTTAATCTAATAACTTCGGTTTCTCCCTTTACTGTTTCAAGAAAATAAAATAATAATAGGAAAAATATAAAATAATTAAGAAAATATATTTGATTTCTCCGGCAAATCTCTTGTGCTTTTAGGGGTTCTAGGTTTGTTATTGTTTACAAAAAAAAAGGTTTGTTATTGTTTAACTAGAATTTTTAACAATATAATTTGTAAAAAAAATCATTAATTGTTTTATTAACTTATAAAAGGATATATCAGTTTCGAAAATCATGGAATAGTGGGTGGTTTTTGATGAGAAAATTTAGGAATTTGTTAATTGTTTTGATTTTTTTCGTTTTTTTTCTTTTTTATTCTCACCTAAATTATTTGGTTAACTTATTTTTTAAAAAAAGATATTGAAGCACAAGCTACAAGGCAGAATTTGATTGACCATGTGACTTGTGATTTATAATATAAGGGATCTAGGCCTGGGCATTTGGGTATTCGGTTCCGGGTCGGTTCCTGAATTCTAATACCCAATCATTACTTTTCAATATCTCGGTTCCGATTCCTATCGGTTCCGGGTCGGTTGACTAGGACTTCTCCGCTTAGTAACTCATTTGTGTATTCTTGATTTTGGTTCAAAGAGATTAACTTCACAATGCAACTAAAACCAATTGATTTATACGAACTGTTAGATGAATTAGTGGAAGTTTTATCTGGAAAAGATTGATTTGCGTTATAAGGCTATAAATAGAAATTTTGGTAGTTAGTTCCTTCTCAGTTATTTTTGTCTGTCTTCAGCCATTTTTATATATGGAATATATATATATATATATATCTATTTTGTGAAAATCTGAAGCCTCAATTGTTTAATTATTAATACTCAGCGTAAATACAAATAAATAAACAAGCCGTAGAAACAAAACAAAATGTTTTTTTTACTTAATTGAGATTAGAGTTGTTTGGGAAATCAATCTTAATGAAGTTTTTTTTTGTAAATGCTAACGTCTTTTTCTTGATCAAGATCCTAACATATCTTGTTTTTTGTTGTCTTCTCTCCAGCCTTGTGAATATCCTTGATATGTATGGAAAACAACATGATGATGATGATATTAAAGCCTTGGTAATACAAACACAATATTGAATCTTCTTCTTCTTGATGCAGATTTTTAAGGATCTAGATAGAGATATTGTGTTATTGATACACCTATGAGCTAATTATATTTGTTCACTTTACCACCGCTTGTATGCTTCTAATTTAACGTATGCACGATCTTCAGTCAAAATCTTTGGACCACGGTTCACACCATGAGCTACTAGATATTGTGGAAAGGTAATTAGTACTATAAAGACTTCTTTTTGATCCACAAAGAGAATCATATATCCAATCAGTGAATATAATTAAATGCAGCGAGCTTGTGAGATCAAACGCCGGTAATGTAAGTGTCGATTCCCTGGTTCAGTTGGAGGATCACCTTGAGACCGCCATAACCGTAACTAGAGCTAGGAAGGTACGTAAGCTACATTCTTACTTTGTTTGTTGAGAATAACCGTGCACTTATATATATTTTTTTTTTGTTGCAGAGAGAACTAATGTTGAAGCTTTTTGAGAGCCTCAAAGAAAAGGTTAATGATCTGCTTCCAAGTTTATATATAGCACTCTAGATGATACCTTCTCTTCTCTTGTGTTGAGAGCCTCAAAAACATGATTGCGTTGTACGAGTTTCTAAATGTGTGTGTTTGATGAGCTCCCAAGTCTACTTTTAAACTTGTTCACAATGCATCTAGCTATAGACTTCTTGTGGATGATACAATTGTTTTTGATTACAGAATCTGAAGTTAGGTTTAAAAGCTTGGGTAGTATCAAAATTGATGAATGTGTTTGATTTTCAAAAAAAACAGGAGAAATTGCTGAAAGAAGAGAACCAGGTTTTGGCTAGCCAGGTAACGTATATATATATATATATATGCTTTTACTTTAATCACTACCCAGTTAGCACATTCCCTGTCTTGTTTTCTTGAAAAAGTCTCAAAATTGCGGAATTGGTGAGAATAATATTGAATGAAATCCAAAATTTGATTGGTCTGGTTTTGGTTGGCAAATTTTTAAGTTTTAGTGCAGATTTCTTTTCAAAAAGGCGAAACTAAATAATCTAAATTTTTGTATATATATTGAAATAGTTTAAAATTCAGAAAAACCTTATAAGGTAAACCGTACTCCGAATCATAAACCCTAACACTTGGATAATAAAGTATTTAAACCCTACTCTCCTTTTTAAAAAAAGTTTTAACCTGTTTTTTCCCACTTGTATTTCGTTTCTTTGGAGAAGTTTCATACTTTTAAACTTGAAAGTCAAAAACAGACAGACAAATTATGAAAGCAAAGTTGTTATATGTATTGATTGTTACTTTTAATTTGGTTGGTAGGAGAAGAATATAATACCCCTTGACTAATTACTAAATAAAAATGAGTAATAGAGAGAAGTTAATAATTAATTGTTTTCAACCTATAATTTTTTTAACAGATGGAGAAGAATAATCTTGAGAGGGAAGAAGCTGATAACATGGATATATCACCGGCACAAATCTCCGACATCAATCTTCCGGTAACTCTCCCGCTGCTTAATTAACCACCTTTTAACCGGTGGTTAATCAAATCAAAATCTAAAAAATATAATTATATATATATATATATATATATATGTAAAATAAGTTTTATGTAATTATTCGCTCCTCGTAAGGGTGCACCGTGCACGTTTATGTGTATCTTAAAATTCTTAATACTCTCTTTGCTTGAGAGACTCGATCTATGTTGTGTACGGTGTGTAAACAACAAATTCTAGATTATAAGTAAGAAATATTATATTTAAGACAAAACGATGAATCTTTGTTACCTTGTCGAGTTTTGTTTGTGTTGTTGTTCTGAGAAAACTTAGCTTTGCTTCACGGTGAAGTAACGGCTTATTTTGCAATGGAGACGTGTCTCTCTCTGCTTTTTTTTTGTCTCTCTTTGTTTATGACGCGTAGTGGTTGTCATAGGTTTTATATGGGCACACGTCGGTCACTTTAGGCCCAATGGGCCATTAAATTTAGGCTTATTGATATTAACGTGACCGACCTCTTCAATATTGTTTTTTTCGTCATCTCGTCTTTAAATTCACTTCCATCATACATATAAAATCACCTGAATATAATAGTTATCATATACTATTAAAAATCAATTATATGATGATATATTATTACTTAAAATCATGGATTAATATCCACCCTTACGTAAAGTGGACATAAAAGCACGTTGTTGGTCTATTAACCATTTCATTGTTCTTATTTTTAACAATTAACTAGCTAGTCCACACAAATGTGCTAATTAAATTACACAAAACTAATATTAAACGTATGGTTAATATTAATTGACAAGAATCATACGAGTTGACTTATGAAGAAGGCAATAGTAAATTTCTCTCTCTAGCCGTGAACGGCGGAGGAGCAGCCGTATGTGGATCTAGCCGACACAAGATGCGATACACTTATTACACATGTGCCTTTCACTTCCTTGTTTATATATAACACCTATAGTGTTTGTAAATAAATACATAAAAATCCCCCTTCACGTAAACAATTAGTATATCATTCTTAGTGAAGAGATGGCTATATCATCTATACCACTAATTGTTGTGTTATGTGTTTCGTTACTGCCACTCGCGGCCGTGGCGGTTGGAACGCCGTTTCACATCGAAGGATCTGTTTACTGCGACACTTGCCGTTTTGGATTCGAGACAATCGCTACCAAATATATCGCCGGTTCGTATTTAAACTCGCATTGTCATCATAACTAAATAATATCAAAAAAATACTTAAAACATTTTAACGTGTTAATTATCTTTTTATGATTAATAATAGGTGCAAAAGTGAAAGTAGTATGCCAAGACAGGGTTACATTGGAATCTGTGGTGGTCGGGGAGGCGGTTACGGGAGGCCAAGGAAAATACAAAGTCGCCGTCACAGGAGACAGACAAGACCAGCAATGTCGTGCGGAACTAGTCGAGAGTCCTGTTCTCGGCTGCCAGGTGCCTGATCCTGGGAGAAGCACATCCACCGTGATACTCACGCGAGCTAATGGCGCCGCCTCTACGCGCCACTTTGCTAACGCTATGGGTTTCTTGAAAGACCAACCGCTCCGTGGCTGCGCCGCTCTCCGCAAACTCTACCTCTCCGACGGCGATAAATTTGTGAAAATCTATCCATTTTAATGGTCACATAATTTCATGGATTTATATAATACCACGTGGAAACATGTGACATACTTTATTCATTATTATATTATTATATTCATTAATCCAATATCAATACTAAAGATTTGGTTTGGATCTACTTGATGCTTAAGTATATCCTCTGGATATATGTCATTATTATGTTTTATTTACTAAACATGGTTTATATCTTTTGTTTAATGATATAAAATTTTCTGGTGAACACTTACAAGTCAACTAGGTAACTTTTCCGCGCGCGCGAGTTTATGTTTTTTTGAAAAGTAATTTAGTAATGTTGAAGTAACTGATTTAGCTATTAGAAAAAAATCAGTAAAGCCAAAATTATGATTATAGACTTTCTAAAAATTATGATTATAGACTTTCTAAAAATTATGATTGTAAATATTCATTATTATAATTCATGTTATTGAAATATATATGAATAACGCATACGTGTAAAAAAAATTGTATTAAAACCAAAATAATTGGTGTTCATGAAACTATGAACAATTAAAAAGATATTTATAATTAAGAGACTCTAAAGCTTAACTCTATTGAGCATGTAAAAAAGTGAATATTCATAATTAAACATGACAAATTTTTTTGTTTGCTAAAAATTCTAGATTTTATATTTATAAAGTTTCCTAAATTCATAATATCAACTTTTCCGAATATTTTATTTAAATTAAAAGTTATTTCACAAATTTTATATTTCAACCATATTGACTTAGCTAAAAAAGGCACGATGTTAAATGATTTAACGGGACATATGAACAACTCCGTTAAACGATTTCACGGTCAACAATAGTTTGTGATTAAAATAAAAAGTAAACAAAAGTTGAAATTTATTTTGACATTTTGCGCATTTTATTATTAAAATAATTTCTTCATGAAAATAGAATATTCATTAAAATAGTTTTTAACCGAAAAAATAATTGAATATTTTTTCATGATATTTTTAAAAATTTCTCTAAATTAAATGTGCATTTTCAAGAATTATGTCTTTCCTTAATTTATTAGTTATTTTTGATAATTTCCACAAAAATTTATAAAAGATGAATATTCAAGTTTAATAGTCATTATTTAATTTTATAACTAATATTTTGCAGAGAGTTTTTATTAGTGGGCTTTCGAAAGTTTTTTACGTTTTTTAATGAAGTTGTTTAAGTGGTTATTTAATTGATTGTTATTGAATAAGCTTGCCTTGTCACAATTAAATTGTTGAAACTCTCTGTGGTGTCGACACGACAGCTTTTTCAAGAAAATCACTTGACAAATAATGTCTTAGAGATGTTTTAGTCTAAAAAGTAATGAACATGTTGTTACAACTTACAAAGCTAATCACGGTTAAATTTGTGGTTGTAATTAAGAGTTAATGAATTCACATTATTATTTTAAAAAGAGAAAATTACATCATGACACACTTTTTAAAACACAAATTACATTTTAGAGCACTTTTTGACATAGAGGCACTTTATTGTTATAAAAGACTAAATTACCCATCAATTCATTTATTCTACATAAATTTCACAATCATTTTCTTTCTCATTTTTCTATTTTGCATTCTAATTTTAATTTTCTAGGGTAACATAAAATAATTTATTTTCGTATATTGATTTATAAAATTTTAATATATATATTTTGATATCCACTTTTATATATTTTATTTATGAATGGATCAACATTTGTGGACAACTAGTCAATATCTAATTTTTTTATATATGTCCACATAGAATTGTACAAATGTTCAAAGTATAATGGACGGGTTTAAATTTTATTCCAATGAGTTTATATATCATAGACAATTCATATGATGATTTGTGTTCAAGTTTAAATAAATTATAATTGTAGTTAAAATTATATGATGGTTCATGTTCAAAAATGAATAAATAGGTTTTAATAATGAATTAAAAACATTTATATGTTTTGATGTACATGTAATTTTCATATTTTCACTTATTAATATCAACATGTTTCATTCACATTTATTAAGAATATTACAAAAACATATGAGAGTGTAAATACTAAATATAAATTACTTATGTAAATTGATATATGATAAACAAATTAATTATTGAAATAATATATTTTAGAATAAATTAAAATACATTTACGAAATTTTACAAAAGTATGTCTACATAACATAAAACGTATCCACAACTTTTCGTACACAACGTTGAGTATCCACAACTTTCGTACACAACGTTGTGTATCCACAACTTTCGTACACAACGTTGTGTATCCACAACTTTCTGTACACAGCTTTTGTGTACACGAAGGGTAAAACTGTATTTAAAAAAATAAAAGTGTAAAAAGTGTCTCATATCACAAAAGTGTCTTATTTTGATATGCAAGTGTTAAAAAGTGCTCCATTGTGTAAATCATTATAATTTTAATTGTTTTTTGCAAAGCTTTGTTTGTGCGAGTGATCTTTAAACCTTTTTGTGGTAAGCAACAGGGGAAGGAGGAAAACATAGAATATTTTCAGGCTTAGTGATCTTTGGGATTTTTACGATGAGCTAAGCGCGTATGGCTTCAGATCAAAAGTTGATCTAAACAATGGCGAAACCATTATGCAGTACTATATCCCATACCTCTCAGCCATCCAAATCCATACTAACAAACTAGTCGTGACTTCAAGGTAAGTTGTCTTTGTGGTTTGACAATGCAAGTATTTAGGACAAGTCTTTTGATGTTTTTGATGGTGTGTGTTTCTTGTCTCTTGGTTTTGTAGGAACCAATCTTTACTTGCTTATAGAAACAAAAGATATATAATAGGTGCAGTGCCGTGCCTAGAAGTGGAGAGGCCTAGGACAAATTTAAAAATATGGCTTTTATAAAAGCGTAAAAAACATTAACTATAAAAGTAAATAACATGAAATTTGTAATATATTTTTTTAATAAAAACTTTCTCTTATTTCTTTGATATATTATTAGTTATTTTATGTTTTTAATATATTATTTACTTATTTTTGTGAATTAATTATTTTTAATAAAACATAATTGTTATATGTTCTTGCTAAAAAATGTGTTTCCAATAAAGAAACTTTCACCAAAATAAATGTATAAATAAGAATATAATTTTCACTATTTTTTTTAGTTAAAAAAAACATTATATTAAATTAGCTAGATAGATAAACTTAAAATTACATAAAAATGTGTCTTGAATTTTGTGCATATGTTTGGTGGCCTGGGGCAATTGCCCTTTTGGCATAAGGGAAGGCACGCTACTGAATAGGTGAATTTCAATAGTAAATAATGTCTACTTTTTGACAATTTATTAAAATTACCACTCTAAATTTGTTTGGTGTCAGGCCTTTTATTAAAGGGTTAATCACCTTTCTTTAATAATAATATAACTAGATGACGACCCGCACGTACGTGCGGTGTTTATTTTGTTGTAATTTTATATAATAAGATATATTTTTATAGATAAGATAATATACAATTGTTAAGTGAAATTAAAAACCATATATATATATATATTAAAAATTATGTATGTTTGATATTAAGAATAAAAACGTTTATAATATCTTAGAAATAATATATGATATTTGTTGACCCGTTACAAATACGACACTTATATAATTATTATTTGTGATTTAAAATTTGATTTATGATATTTTCTGACCCGTTAAAAATTTAAAATATTTTAAAATCATGATTCTTATTCAAAGTGAATGATGAACTATTTGATTATCCAACATCTATATATAGAGTTAGATCCTAGGTAAAAAGTAATTTACCGTTACTGTAAATTTAAAAATATTTTTGATAAATATATTATTAATCTTTAACGATATTTATAAATCTCGAAAATATTTTCGGGATTTAGGTAATTAAAAATATAGTCGGGATTATTCTGGGATAAATCATGTTAAGTTAAGATTTTAATAGATTTATTATGCGAATATGTTTGTTTCCTTTATTTTCTGGCGACATATGGAATTTAAATATTTAGCAAGTTTAGATTATTTTAGATTAGATTTTCCTCATTATGAATATCATAAATTTCGTAATTAGTTAATCACATTAATCGCGTCGTTTTATTTTTTAAAAATATATAAATTTATGATTTTTTAGACATTATTATTTGAAATATTATTGTTTCCGTTTTTATATTTCAAATTCTTTTTTTTGCTTTTTTGTTTATGGACAGTGATTTAACAAAGAAAAAAGAAATAATGATCTATTCTTTTTTATTTACATTTTTATGCTTATATACGTAATTTGTTTTTCTTAATTTTATTTATTTGTTTTTAGATTTGATATTTTTATTACGAATCACCTCTCATATTTCCCCACCGCCACTCCTTAAAAAACACATACAAATACAATATCAAAGCAAATTCGGTACAACTTATAAAAATGTGATTAGTTTCTTTGGTAGAATAAAAATGTGATAAGTTAAATAAATAAATAAAAATATAAATTAATTCCTTGACACAAAGAGTTTTTATGGTCAAGAATCTTTTCTTCATGAAGAATAAAATAGCGTTCAACCAAAAAAAATGAATAAAATAGCTTTATTTAAGCATTGATGAGGCATTATTGTTGATGATATATTTGTTGAAGTCTCTCTTCCATGCTTCTTGATGAGCTGCAAAATATTATATAGCCATGTTGTTTTTTATGTTAATGAAATATAGCCATGTTGTTAACAAACCTAAATTTTGATTGTGATATAAATCGTAATATATTTATAGTTCAAAATTGAATGAAATATCAATTTTAACAACAACAAAAAAATCGAATGAAATATTCGAATAATATTCCTTTAATAGTTTTGAGCATTTAAGAGAAATTATAGTGTAAATCAAAGTAAAGTTACGATTCTTGTTTCCTTTTTAGGCGATATATTTGAGCATATATTTAGGCGATATTGTTCAAATAATTGAAAAAATGAATATATATTTATGTTTCCTTTTTTATTTCTGGATTTAATGCTTTTTTCCTTAAAATCGTTTTTTTAAATTCATTTATTTGTTTTTAGAGATAATTCATTTTGAAATATTATAAACCATAGGTTAATTTGAGTGGCATTACATTGTAAATAGAATTTTTTTTTGTCCTATTTGCTAAAATGCTTTCCAATTAATATATAAGATTCATTTATTTGTTTTTAGAGATAATTCATTTTGAAATATTATAAACCATAGGTTAATTTGAGTGGCATTACATTGTAAATAGAATTTTTTTTTGTCCTATTTGCTAAAATGCTTTCCAATTAATATATAAGATATAATCGTAAATTTATGCAAACCAAGTAAAGTAGTTATAAGTTAGTTTATCACAAAAAATTAGTATGTTACGTAAAAAGAAACAAATAAAAATATATTTGGAATAACGTATTCACCCAAACAAATCAGAGAAATGCATTAAAAAATCAAATTTCAATCGATAGAAGTAGTAACGCATTCAACTTCAATAGATAATTCTTTTACAAATGAGTGATTTTTAATTTATATTTTTTCATGTGATTTTTAATTTTATATACTTGTCTCAAATAAATGCTTTCAATATTTTTACAAATTTTTCAATGTATTTCATTCATCTTTTATGAAAAACTTGATAGTTAGATGTTTTATTTTCTTCCATGAAAATTAACATATTGCAAAATCAATAAAAACACATATATAATGACATTAAAACGGAGTAAAAATGATTGGATATATGCCTCCGAATAAAAAAAATAAAGCGGATTAAAAATGATTGGATATATACCATATCGTACTTTCACTCATCGAATTCGTATTAGTACTTTTTGCATTTAAGTTCATAAATATAAAATAAACTTCGTATTTTCTCAGCCACAAAATTAATAGTATAGTTTATATTAATGCTATAAATTTTCCTTAAAAGGCAAGAGGAAAGTGGAGCAACGCAACGCGTCCACATGTAATTCGTCATGAAGTACACGTGTCACTATTTCTATTTTAAACTCTCTCATTTACTAGACCGAGGAAGAAAAAAGTAGATATACAAAAAAAGAAAGAAATAAAAGGAAAAAAGGAAAGAAACAAAAATAATAAAAAAACGCTTAGTATCTCCGGCGATATTAAAACCGAACCCTTCCGGGTTAAAATTAGGGCACAAAGAGGTGTCTCTCTAAGAAGTCAAGAAAGCTATGGGAAGAAAAAAACTAGAAATCAAGCGTATTGAGAACAAAAGTAGCCGACAAGTTACTTTCTCCAAGAGACGCAATGGTCTCATCGAGAAAGCTCGTCAGCTTTCTGTTCTCTGCGACGCCTCCGTTGCTCTTCTCGTCGTCTCCGCCTCCGGCAAGCTTTACAGCTTCTCCTCCGGCGATAAGTAACGGCTTCTCCTCTTCTTGTCTGTCTTCTCCTTTATAATTTAATCTAATAACTTCGGTTTCTCCCTTTACTGTTTCAAGAAAATAAAATAATAATAGGAAAAATATAAAATAATTAAGAAAATATATTTGATTTCTCCGGCAAATCTCTTGTGCTTTTAGGGGTTCTAGGTTTGTTATTGTTTACAAAAAAAAAGGTTTGTTATTGTTTAACTAGAATTTTTAACAATATAATTTGTAAAAAAAATCATTAATTGTTTTATTAACTTATAAAAGGATATATCAGTTTCGAAAATCATGGAATAGTGGGTGGTTTTTGATGAGAAAATTTAGGAATTTGTTAATTGTTTTGATTTTTTTCGTTTTTTTTCTTTTTTATTCTCACCTAAATTATTTGGTTAACTTATTTTTTAAAAAAAGATATTGAAGCACATTCTACAAGGCAGAATTTGATTGACCATGTGACTTGTGATTTATAATATAAGGGATCTAGGCCTGGGCATTTGGGTATTCGGTTCCGGGTCGGTTCCTGAATTCTAATACCCAATCATTACTTTTCAATATCTCGGTTCCGATTCCTATCGGTTCCGGGTCGGTTGACTAGGACTTCTCCGCTTAGTAACTCATTTGTGTATTCTTGATTTTGGTTCAAAGAGATTAACTTCACAATGCAACTAAAACCAATTGATTTATACGAACTGTTAGATGAATTAGTGGAAGTTTTATCTGGAAAAGATTGATTTGCGTTATAAGGCTATAAATAGAAATTTTGGTAGTTAGTTCCTTCTCAGTTATTTTTGTCTGTCTTCAGCCATTTTTATATATGGAATATATATATATATATATATCTATTTTGTGAAAATCTGAAGCCTCAATTGTTTAATTATTAATACTCAGCGTAAATACAAATAAATAAACAAGCCGTAGAAACAAAACAAAATGTTTTTTTTACTTAATTGAGATTAGAGTTGTTTGGGAAATCAATCTTAATGAAGTTTTTTTTTGTAAATGCTAACGTCTTTTTCTTGATCAAGATCCTAACATATCTTGTTTTTTGTTGTCTTCTCTCCAGCCTTGTGAATATCCTTGATATGTATGGAAAACAACATGATGATGATGATATTAAAGCCTTGGTAATACAAACACAATATTGAATCTTCTTCTTCTTGATGCAGATTTTTAAGGATCTAGATAGAGATATTGTGTTATTGATACACCTATGAGCTAATTATATTTGTTCACTTTACCACCGCTTGTATGCTTCTAATTTAACGTATGCACGATCTTCAGTCAAAATCTTTGGACCACGGTTCACACCATGAGCTACTAGATATTGTGGAAAGGTAATTAGTACTATAAAGACTTCTTTTTGATCCACAAAGAGAATCATATATCCAATCAGTGAATATAATTAAATGCAGCGAGCTTGTGAGATCAAACGCCGGTAATGTAAGTGTCGATTCCCTGGTTCAGTTGGAGGATCACCTTGAGACCGCCATAACCGTAACTAGAGCTAGGAAGGTACGTAAGCTACATTCTTACTTTGTTTGTTGAGAATAACCGTGCACTTATATATATTTTTTTTTTGTTGCAGAGAGAACTAATGTTGAAGCTTTTTGAGAGCCTCAAAGAAAAGGTTAATGATCTGCTTCCAAGTTTATATATAGCACTCTAGATGATACCTTCTCTTCTCTTGTGTTGAGAGCCTCAAAAACATGATTGCGTTGTACGAGTTTCTAAATGTGTGTGTTTGATGAGCTCCCAAGTCTACTTTTAAACTTGTTCACAATGCATCTAGCTATAGACTTCTTGTGGATGATACAATTGTTTTTGATTACAGAATCTGAAGTTAGGTTTAAAAGCTTGGGTAGTATCAAAATTGATGAATGTGTTTGATTTTCAAAAAAAACAGGAGAAATTGCTGAAAGAAGAGAACCAGGTTTTGGCTAGCCAGGTAACGTATATATATATATATATATGCTTTTACTTTAATCACTACCCAGTTAGCACATTCCCTGTCTTGTTTTCTTGAAAAAGTCTCAAAATTGCGGAATTGGTGAGAATAATATTGAATGAAATCCAAAATTTGATTGGTCTGGTTTTGGTTGGCAAATTTTTAAGTTTTAGTGCAGATTTCTTTTCAAAAAGGCGAAACTAAATAATCTAAATTTTTGTATATATATTGAAATAGTTTAAAATTCAGAAAAACCTTATAAGGTAAACCGTACTCCGAATCATAAACCCTAACACTTGGATAATAAAGTATTTAAACCCTACTCTCCTTTTTAAAAAAAGTTTTAACCTGTTTTTTCCCACTTGTATTTCGTTTCTTTGGAGAAGTTTCATACTTTTAAACTTGAAAGTCAAAAACAGACAGACAAATTATGAAAGCAAAGTTGTTATATGTATTGATTGTTACTTTTAATTTGGTTGGTAGGAGAAGAATATAATACCCCTTGACTAATTACTAAATAAAAATGAGTAATAGAGAGAAGTTAATAATTAATTGTTTTCAACCTATAATTTTTTTAACAGATGGAGAAGAATAATCTTGAGAGGGAAGAAGCTGATAACATGGATATATCACCGGCACAAATCTCCGACATCAATCTTCCGGTAACTCTCCCGCTGCTTAATTAACCACCTTTTAACCGGTGGTTAATCAAATCAAAATCTAAAAAATATAATTATATATATATATATATATATATATGTAAAATAAGTTTTATGTAATTATTCGCTCCTCGTAAGGGTGCACCGTGCACGTTTATGTGTATCTTAAAATTCTTAATACTCTCTTTGCTTGAGAGACTCGATCTATGTTGTGTACGGTGTGTAAACAACAAATTCTAGATTATAAGTAAGAAATATTATATTTAAGACAAAACGATGAATCTTTGTTACCTTGTCGAGTTTTGTTTGTGTTGTTGTTCTGAGAAAACTTAGCTTTGCTTCACGGTGAAGTAACGGCTTATTTTGCAATGGAGACGTGTCTCTCTCTGCTTTTTTTTTGTCTCTCTTTGTTTATGACGCGTAGTGGTTGTCATAGGTTTTATATGGGCACACGTCGGTCACTTTAGGCCCAATGGGCCATTAAATTTAGGCTTATTGATATTAACGTGACCGACCTCTTCAATATTGTTTTTTTCGTCATCTCGTCTTTAAATTCACTTCCATCATACATATAAAATCACCTGAATATAATAGTTATCATATACTATTAAAAATCAATTATATGATGATATATTATTACTTAAAATCATGGATTAATATCCACCCTTACGTAAAGTGGACATAAAAGCACGTTGTTGGTCTATTAACCATTTCATTGTTCTTATTTTTAACAATTAACTAGCTAGTCCACACAAATGTGCTAATTAAATTACACAAAACTAATATTAAACGTATGGTTAATATTAATTGACAAGAATCATACGAGTTGACTTATGAAGAAGGCAATAGTAAATTTCTCTCTCTAGCCGTGAACGGCGGAGGAGCAGCCGTATGTGGATCTAGCCGACACAAGATGCGATACACTTATTACACATGTGCCTTTCACTTCCTTGTTTATATATAACACCTATAGTGTTTGTAAATAAATACATAAAAATCCCCCTTCACGTAAACAATTAGTATATCATTCTTAGTGAAGAGATGGCTATATCATCTATACCACTAATTGTTGTGTTATGTGTTTCGTTACTGCCACTCGCGGCCGTGGCGGTTGGAACGCCGTTTCACATCGAAGGATCTGTTTACTGCGACACTTGCCGTTTTGGATTCGAGACAATCGCTACCAAATATATCGCCGGTTCGTATTTAAACTCGCATTGTCATCATAACTAAATAATATCAAAAAAATACTTAAAACATTTTAACGTGTTAATTATCTTTTTATGATTAATAATAGGTGCAAAAGTGAAAGTAGTATGCCAAGACAGGGTTACATTGGAATCTGTGGTGGTCGGGGAGGCGGTTACGGGAGGCCAAGGAAAATACAAAGTCGCCGTCACAGGAGACAGACAAGACCAGCAATGTCGTGCGGAACTAGTCGAGAGTCCTGTTCCCGGCTGCCAGGTGCCTGATCCTGGGAGAAGCACAACCACCGTGATACTCACGCGAGCTAATGGCGCCGCCTCTACGCGCCACTTTGCTAACGCTATGGGTTTCTTGAAAGACCAACCGCTCCGTGGCTGCGCCGCTCTCCGCAAACTCTACCTCTCCGACGGCGATGCCAGGGCTATTTAAGTCATTTTACTCACTCCCTTATGTGTCTTCTTGACGTGAGACTTGAAACAAGAAGTTGATTTAGAAAACAAATTGATTTTAATTTTAAAGTAATATTGTGTTGAATCCTTTATGAAATAAAGTATTTGAAACCTTTTGATTTATATAGTAAGCCCACTTTTTATCTAATGGGCCTAATAACATTGGGCTTCAATAATATTACTCATACAATAAACAGCGGGAAAAGCGAATTAAAGAGAAAAAAAATCTGAGATCGAAAAAAAATATCCACACGCTTCCCGCCTCAATAAAATCAAAAGCCCTAATTTCCACACACACACACAGATCCTTTGCGTATTAACCACAGACTTTTCTCTCTCTCTAGGTTCGAATCGTGTCTTTGTGAAATTGAAGTAGAAGTCTCTTCTTCTTCTTCTTCTTCTTCTTCCTTGTGGGTGAATTTCGAAGATGAGTGAAGATAGCGGCAGATTTGGTTCAGAACAAACCCGTCTAGCTTTGGGAGATTTGACTAATATTCGAAGCAAAAGGGGAATCGATGCGATTCTTAAATCCGAAGATGGATCTGGTAAGACTGTTTCTCACGAAGAAAGTTTGAGAGTAAAGTTCTCGAAGAGGTTGTGTGTAGTTGTTGATGATTTGGTTAAGGAATATTCAGGACCTGTTGATAAGAACAATGGGTCTTCTTCGGAATTCAAGAATATCTCTAATGATTCTGAAGACGAGAGGACTCATGGTGATGGCAAAGAGATCTCTTTTGAATCTGGTCATAGAGACGATGCACGAGATTTCAAAGCAGCTTCTACTACTAGTAGTAGTAGTGGTGGTGGAGGCTTGGCTTTATCTGTGTTAAGTAGCGAAACACAGAATCAACAGAGATGTTTTGAATTGAGTAGATGCTCGAATGTTAACAAGGAAGAGCATGTAGAAGATGACTTGTTAAAATCATGCTCTTGCTCTTTTTGCCTTAAAGGTATTAGCTTTTTTCTTACATTTAACTTTGATTTACCGAAATTGACTTAACTTTGAAAGCCATTGCTATTGTTGATTTGTTTTAGCTGCGTATATCTGGTCAGATCTTCAATACCAAGATCTCAAAGGCCGATTATCCGGTAATTTCCAAGTTAATGAACTTTATATTCGACACACGCTCTTGAGATGGTTTGCTTATGACATGTTTGATATATTATTTGTGGTGTTTTTCTTTTGGTTTCTTGAATCAGTTTTGAAAAAGAGTCAAAAAGAAGCTAGCCTTTTGATTCAAAGGAATGATAAAGAAAGGCTCACGGATTTGCGCTACTCGGTGAACTCTGCTAGCTCTGCAAATCTAGAATCTAATCTCGAAGGCCAATGGAAATCGCTCTTTCTTAGCATGGGCGATATACTCGCTCATGAAAGTAACAACCTTGTAAGTGCTTCTACTCTTGTTCTTGAATCCTAATGGAAAGTGTTTTTCTTAACTCTTTTACTTCTTGTGTACATAAATCTCAGTTTCTCGTGTGTTTTTGTTTGTGTTTGACTACAATCTTGCAGCAAAATAGTTTTGTGAGAATGAAAGGATTGCGAGAAGATTGCAAGATTGATTTGGAGAGAGCGACGAAAACATCTCAGGACAAAACCTAGTAAGTAGTCTTCTTCTCTACTTTGATCAAATACACTGTATGAACTCAAAACTCCTCTTTTATTGAAAAAACGACCCTCTTTAGTTTTCTTTTCACAGCAGCTCGTATATGTATGTAATATCTTGATGCAGTGTATAGATGTTTAAAAAATCGTAGATCGTTCCGTATATATATGTGCAACTACTACCGTTTGTGTTAGTTCTTGCCTCAAAACTCTGTAAAATGATTAACTTTGATGAGCTTCGAATCATGGTTACTAAATTATTTATACACTTCTTTCTTTAAGATACAAATGCTAATTAAAAAAGAGTAATTCTTGTATGTTACTTATTTGTAGTGTTCTAGATATTTGATTTTCTCCGTTGAAATTGGGGGTTTTGTAACCATTTTTGGAAAATGATATTAAAAACATGGTCTTTAAAAACATGGTCTTTTTGGGAATAGGGTTTTTGAACTCATTTACATGGAAATAGAAAAACCAACGTGAACTCTGTAAGATCACCAAAAATAGATTCGGGTCTAGAAAAAGACTGTCTTTTTTTCGTTAGGACAAGTTTCTCATTTTCTTTCTAAATATTGACTAAACAAATCTAAGGTCATTAAGCGATAGCCATAGAAAATTAGACAAACGAAGAACCAAAAACAAAACAGAGGAAAAATAAAACAAATTCAAGAGTTTACAGAAGATAACAGAACAGAAGACTAACCCAAAACCTAAGCCTATCGAAAATTTTACATCAATTTTAACAAGAGAAACTAAAAAATCATTTTTTCCTTCGTTTTTGTTAATTTTACCACAGTTTGATCATAATGCCATTTTGTATAAAGTTATTGACTCAACAAGAGGGCATGCAACAGAAGAAGCTATGTCCTCTCTCTTCTTAACAATGGCTTCTTCAAGTACCTAACGTTGAGCTTTCTTTCTCTATAATTTTGGTTTCTTGAACTACCTCTTTACCCGGGGTTGACTCTTTGTTCCGAGACTGGGTTTTGGCTTATACCTAGCGAGAGAAGGATGTCAGAAAGTCCGGTGGAGAAAAGGTCACGTTGTGGGTTGTTAGGTGCTATGTTTGGTAGACGTCGCTTGTGGTTCAAGAAAGGTTCAACAGACAACAATGGTAGCCATAAAAGCACATTAAGCAGCAACAACGCATCCACAGCCACGGCTGCCACCACCAATATTCAGTTCACCAAGTCTCCATGTCCAGAATTAAACACCAAAAGGGTCCAAGATCATAAAGTTTCACCTGAGCCGATTCAGATACAAAGACCTATCACAGAACCCGCATCGAATCAGTGCCCTAATAACCATCAATTAGGCAGTAATGGGAATTACCAACAGAGTAATAATCCAGGGCCAATCCAACAACAAGCGAGGAAGGTGCCAAGGGAAGCTATCGGTTTATCGGGTGAGCTAGAGAGTATGATCATCGACAATCAGAAGGCGAAAGGGATCAAAGGCTCTATGGTTCGGGCATCTTCAAGCAATGTGATGTTGTTTGGTAATCTTGGGAACTTGAAGCAGCCCGGCACGAAAACGGGTGGGAATCAAAACAATGGATATGGGAATACTAATGGAGGTTATGGTGTGAGAACAACGACGGAAGAGGAAAGGCAAACACCGGCTGCATCTGTATCGGTTTCAAATAACCAAGATCAGTCAGGATCTTTGTGTAGGGCCATATCCACGCGAATGGATCCCGAAACGTTAAAGATGATGGGTAACGAAGATTACAAGAACGGGAATTTCGCAGAGGCGTTAGCATTGTATGACGCTGCAATAGCCATCGATCCGAAAAAAGCTGCGTATCGTAGCAACAGAAGCGCGGCTTTAACAGCACTGGGGAGGATCCTCGAGGCGGTATTCGAGTGTAGAGAAGCAATAAGGATGGATTCTCATTACCATAGAGCACACCATCGGTTAGCCAACTTGTACATCAGGTTATCTCATTACAAACCCTACCTTATATCTCAAGTAATCGCATTCACGAAACCAATTAAAATTCAAAACCAATAGGTTAGGAGAGGTCGAGAATTCGATCTACCATTTCAAACATTCGGGTCCAGAAGCAGATCAAGAAGATATTTTGAAAGCTAAAATGGTACAAACTCATCTCAACAAATGCACAGAAGCCAAAAGAACGCGAGATTGGAATACTCTCATCAAAGAAACGAAGAACACAATAGCTTCAGGCGCCGATGCAGCTCCTCAAGTATATGCATTACAAGCAGAAGCCTTTCTGAAGAGTTCTAGACATCAAGAAGCTGATGAAGCTTTGTCTAGATGTCCGGTTTTCGATGTGGAAACAAGCACAAAATATTACGGACCGATTGGTTACGCCGGTTTACTGGTCGTTTGGGCTCAAGTTCACATGTCTTTGGGCAGGTTCGGAGAGGCGGTTGAGGCGATTCAAAGAGCAAACAAGCTAGACGGGAACAATAGAGAAGTGAGTATGGTTCTCCGGCGTGCGCAGGCGGTTACAACGGCGAGATCAAGAGGCAACGATCACTTCAAAGCAGGACGATATCAAGAAGCTAGCGCAGCTTATGGAGAAGGATTAGACCACGACTCGAGAAACTCGGTATTGCTATGTAACAGAGCGGCTTGTCTGTCGAAAATGGGACAGTTTGATAGAGCCATCGAAGACACCACAGCGGCGCTCAATGTCCGTCCTGGCTACACCAAGGCTCGACTCAGAAGAGCTGATTGTAACTCTAAGGTAAAATATGATTCATGTGGGTCCTTTTTGCAATTATTAGTATCCTAAAGGGTAATAATTGAAAATATAAAAATATGTTTTGTCTCTGTCGTTTCAGCTTGAGAACTGGGAATTGGCGATTGGAGATTACGAAATATTGATAAAAGAGACACCCGAAGACGAGGAAGTGATCAGAGGATTGTCGGAAGCTCAAAAACAGCTCGTGAAACGCCGTGATCATAACTCTTGATATCTCCCGACAACCGCCGTGAGATCGGTCGGAAAGTTACAGAATTATTTAGAACAAAGATTTAAACTTTTTACTTAAATATTTATATTCCGACATGAGTTTTGTTTGGCTGCATTGGTAAGTTTGTTCTCTAGATTATTTTTAAACCTTTAGACGTTATGAAGAAGACTTGAAAAATTAACTTTTATATATATGCAAAGGAGAAGTAGTTATGTTTTTTGAAAAAGACAATCATTTATCTCTCTATATATAAGAGACAACTCCATGAGGCAGAAGGAGAAGAAGAAGAAAGTTGAATAATCTTATGCAAGAGAAGCTACATGATGATGGTGATGATGATTTGGAAGGAGTTTTACCCGCAATTGCTGGTGAAACCGCGTGGCTTCTGCTTTGCTGCTCCTCTGTTGGCAATGGATTTGGCGATGAAGTGCTTCCCGGTGAAGCCTGAGGTGGTGATATCTTATCCTCTTGACCTGCAAAATGAAGAAAAAACCGATATTATTCGATTCAGCGTTGAAGAGAGGGCTTTGTAGTAATGTTCTCGGAAATCTCACATTTAGAAGCTGACCAAGCTAGCTTCATGTTCTCTCTATCGAAAACCATTCGGTATCCTCTCATGTAGTTCTCTGCAAGAAAAAGAACAAGTCTTATTCATGGAGATACATTGGTCTGAGAATGTAAGAGAAGATAAATAAGGCTAAAGCATACGTCCTATGCTTCCTATGCCTTCTGGTCCACTAGAAGTGATAGGCAAACAAAACTGGACAAGCCCCTGAAAGATTGATATTCATCACAATCAAACATCTTGCTTTTAAGCATGAATCATAAACGTGTATATTGAAACGGTCTAACCTCACTTTCCTGGACTTCAAACAAAGGCTTGTGAATCACGAATGTGTTATTGTACGAAAACTTGAGCTTGATCGCTGGTATTTTTGGCTCAACACTGAACCATAAAAGGAATTCGAAAAAATGTTAAAAGAGAGAATCATCAACAAATAAAACCAAGCAAGTAGATTCTTTGTATTGATATGTACCAAGTTTTATAGCAATACTCCCATGGACCATCTTTGATCCTCTTAGTTGTAGCGTTTATATGACTATCGATCTCAAGTGCAACTTCTCTGTATACTTTCTCTGGAAGGAATGTAAACGATTGTCCACTGTCGATAAAGGTTGTAAAACTTGTCTGTTTGAGACAAGAATTGCCAATACAACAAGCTTCCACACCCACAATGTAGGTTATACTGTAAACAAAACCAACAAAAGTTTGCTTACTATCAGTAAAAACCGTAGATTAAAATAGTTATAAAACACCTAAAATATAGTGAGATCATTAATTAGTCATTACTATTCGTTGTTATATGGAAGAAAACTTGTTGACTGTTGCATCGACGGTCCCATGTCACCGAAGTAAATTCGTCCTGAATCTTCCTCGTCAAAGCACATCGAGAAAGAGTTTCTCATGAGTCCTGCTTTAGAAAGAAAACTCGGGACCGAGATTTCTCCAAGTCCTAAACCCAATAAACCATCTGGAGCAACACCACTCAAGTACACACCACTTTGCTTCTTACCACATCTGCCATATAAAGACACACTTAGTCAATACTAAACTCCGAACACAAATGGTAGCAAAAGTACAAAAAGGTACTCACCCTATAACAACTCGAGCCTTGACAGAGGAGGAAGCTTTCATCAATCTATTGTTGCTACTATATGCAAGATGTAAGATGTCCTCAACAAGTAATCCAGAGCTCGAGGTATCGTCACTAGTGTAGTTAACAGTATAACGGCATTTCTCCCCCGGGCTCTCACAGTATGGGCCTGATTTACAAACCTTATGGCTGCACAACAACACCTTGCTAGTGCTTGAACTTGAAGGATCATACTCGTTCAGTTCTTTAGTAGCCTGCAGAATATGTGCCCCAAAACACGAGGAAGCATCTGCCAATCAATCAATTTGGAAATAAGCGCTATACCGGTAATTGTCTCACTATATATATCTACACACATGAAGCAACAACATGCTTATAATCACATACCAGGGTGCTATAGTAAGTGGAAGTTAAAGGAGCGCATTGCACACAGTTGCAAGGGATCCAAAGAAGGTCACTTCCTGAATCTAAAGCCACAAGAAACGATACACTAGGTGTCCCTATGTCGATCCAAGTATAGTGTAACCTATAAGTAAAAAGAAACATCAAAATTACAGAATTTACGCAAAGGCAAACTACTAATCTACAAAGTTCATAACTTGTTTTTACCACACAATTCTCAATCCAAAAAACAAGTAAATCAAAAAGGTAAACTTTTTTACCATCCAAAGTCGTTCCCAGCAGAAATCGTCTTGCTTCCTTCTGATGGGACAAGAGACTGAAACTTGGAACCGAGATTCATCTTCTGTCTTCTCAAATCGTTACTCGTGAGCAACCGGTAATACTCGAAGCTCTGTTTCTCCGGCAACGGATCTGTCGGAGACTTAATCGACGCTCTGCCTTCGTCGGAGAAGCGGTGGATCAGCTTTGAGGAGAAAACAGAGGCTAGAATCTTCTCTGTGGCTAGAGTGAGAACACAGAAGAGTAATAAAGCAGATCGTGACGCCATTGTTGAAGCTAGGGTTTTTTTTGCTGAAACATGAAACAAGTTTTCGAGATTGCACAGAGCTTAAAGGAAGGACATTTACACAAGAAGAGCAAACGATTTTAGTGGAATTAGGTTTTGTCCAATCGAAGTGTATGTATAGAAACGATACATACATAGATACGTATAGCTATGTTATATATATATAGAGAGTGTGTGAAATTTTGGTCGGGAAGAGAGATAGAGAGAGAGAGCTTAACGGGAAGAAAGCGTGGATAGCGAAATGACGTAAATACCCCGAGCGGTGTAACTTTACACGTGTACTCAATCATTTATCCGGTTTGGTATCGACGTTACTATTTAATCAAGATTCAAGACCAGCAAGACAGGGTTAATGAAATGACGTAATTACCCTACGTGGTGTGCCTTGCACGTGCGCTCAATCACTATTCACGAATTACGGTTTTGAGGTAATAACGGGACGGGAAAAAAAAGCTATTAATGAAAAGACGTAATTACCCTGAGCGGTGCGTCTACACGTGTCGTCAGTTGCTTGTCCGGTTTGGACTAGACCGAAACATGGGTTTATGTATGGTTTAATATTTGCTGACGGCTCCCATCAGAGACCCTAATTTACTTTTATAAAACCTAAAAAAAAAGCCGATCAATAAAACCCATCGGAAACATTGTCGGAAAAAATGGGTCACGGTAAGCACAGGAGATCTAGAGGAGGAAACTCAACACCAGGACAAACTAGTAGAACTGAGAATCTTCAAAGGTATAATATTTTCTTGTTTATTTCCTTTTGGGTCTGTGATGTTTCTCTCTAATAACGATTTCGTCGTTGACATCGCAGGGAAGATGAATCGCTTCCTCATGAGCCAGGTACTGAAAAATTGAAACTTTATTGATTATTTGTGTTGATGTTGAATATATACAATCTGTAGTTTTTTTTATATTGGGTGATTTTTTTCCGTAGAGCTTGAGGATGCAGCACCAGTACCGAATGTTCAATTAGCAATGTGGGTATGCATAATTTACTTGTTTATTTATTTTTTATAAAAAATTTATGATGAGATTGTTTAATTATACTCACAAGTCACAACTGTGACTATTGTGTTTTTGTTATAATTAGGATTTTGGTCAATGTGATGCAAAGAGATGCACAGGTCGTAAGCTTGCTAGATTCAACTTGTTAAAAGTAAGTTTCATCAAGTAACCAAACTCTCATATGTATGTCTTCTTCTTCTCTTAATGTTTTTGGTGTCTTGTTTCGATGATTTTTGTAGGAATTACGAGTGAACACTGGCTTTGGAGGTGTTGTCTTAAGGTATCTTTTGACATATAATACTAACGTAGATGACAGTGTTACACATTCTTAACCCTCTGAATCTTAAAAATTGTAATCTATGTCTTATGATTTCGGCAGTCCGGTTGGTAGGCAATGTGTTTCCAAGGAAGACTATAGTCTGATTAAGAGGAAAGGATTAGCTGTAGTTGATTGTTCATGGGCACGCTTAAGTGATGTCCCGTTTGTTAAGCTTCGTTGTACTGCTCCTCGTCTCTGTAAGAACTTACTATCAACCTTGCTTAAACACACACAAGAATTGTTGATTTAGCCATATTTGTAGTAAAAAGTTTCCTCTTTCTTTATTTTTGCAGTGCCTTGGTTAGTAGCAGCCAATCCAGTGAATTATGGAAGGCCTTGTGAGCTATCTTGTGTGGAAGCTTTATCTGCAGCTTTAATACTATGGTGAGTTCATAACTACTTCTCCTAATACTTATCTCATCGATTAGTCATACATAATCGTGTTTTCTAAGTATGTCTTGCTCTAACAATCACAGCGGGGAGGAGGAGACTGCGAATATTTTGCTAGGGAAATTCAAATGGGGTCATGCCTTTCTGTCTCTCAACAAGTAACATACCAAACAAGCAACCTAGATTTTGTTTGTTTTTCCACTCTTAAGCATCATGTTGCGCTTTTATTCAACGAATTAACACTTGGATTGTATGCAGGGATATTCTAAAAGAGTACTCGAAATGCGAGAATAGTGCTGAGATCATCTCAGTTCAAAACTCTTGGCTTTCTCAGCAAACTCAAGTCCCTAAACAACCAGCTCTACTCGAAGAACGTAAATCGCAGTTTTGTAACCTCTTTATAGCATACCATCATATAGTGAATTTTTCATTTTGGATGAGTTCTTGTTTATGTCTTTTGATTTGTAGGTGTTAGGAAAGAAAGTGGATCTGGTGATGAATCTGAGGATGAAGATGATGATGGTCTTCCTCCTTTAGAGAGAAACATGAACCATATCAAATTACAAGACAGTGACGATGAAGAAGATGATGACAACAGCGAGTGAAGACAGTTTTTGTTGAATCTTGAGGAAGTATTATACCCCCCATGTAGTAATGTTTCTTTTCTTTATTAATGAAAATTAGCTACCCCTTGCTTTCAATTTTATTATTTTAAAAAATCGAAACTTTTTTTTTTCCCTGTAAAAATCAAAACTTTTTTTAGGTCAAACAAAATGAAAATCTGAGAGAGGAAAAAAAAACATAGCTTTCTTCTCCCTCTCTGCGATTTTTGCTCTCTCTCTCTCTAGGATCTACTTTTAGTGTCAAACGCTGTCGTTTTGGTCTTCCTTTATTCCTAATCTGATTCCGCCTGCGCAACTATTCTAGGGTTTCTCCGTCTAGCTCCGCCGCACATTCTTTCCAGCTCCGTCGCACTCCTCCGTAGCTCACCAGCTGTAACCAAATCTGCCTTGCGATTTAAGCTTCTCTCTCTTTCTCCAAAATCTCTGGTTCGTCTTTGTCGTTGCCTCCAAAAATGAGTACTGACTTCAGTGAACAGATCTTAATCGATAAGCTCGCAAAGCTAAACAGCAGTCAACAATCCATCGAAAGTAAAAAACCTTTCATTTTTATCTTATTTCTTGAAATTATTTGCATTTATATCTATGAAAGTTCACTTTTTTTTTTTAATTAGATTTTGTTGGTTTCTTGACTGTTTTTTATGTGTGGGTATTAAGGTCTATCGACTTGGTGTGTATGCAACCGCGACAAAGCTGAATTGATCGTTACGACATGGAAGAAACAGTTTCACAGTACGGAGATGTCACAGAAAGTGCCTCTTTTGTATTTGGCCAACGATATCCTTCAGAACAGTAAGCGTAAGGGCAATGAGTTCGTGCAAGAGTTCTGGAATGTTCTTCCTAAAGCTGTTAAAGACATTGTTTCTCAAGGAGATGATCATGGCAAAGGCGTCGTCTCTCGTCTGGTAAATACTCTTGACAATTAATAGTCTCCTGCATCAGTTTTGGTACTTTACAAAGATGTGTGACAATAGTCTTATGCATCAGTTTGGTACTATACAAAGATGTGTGATGAGTTATGTGAAGTTGTACAATGGATAAGTATGATTCTTATATTAATGTTTACATGATATTGTAGGTCAAGATATGGGAAGATAGAAGAGTGTTTGGATCCGGTTCGAAGAATCTTAGCGATTCGATGTTTGGAGAAGATGTGCCTCTACCTCTTGATATCAGCAAGAAGCGGTCCCGTGGATCCAAATCCTCTAAGCGGGATTCAAAGTCTTCCCGAGCGGTAAAACACTCCACACTCACTCCTCTGTTGATACCAGTCGAATTTCACTTAGGGTTCTTTGTCTGATGTTTTTTTTTGGCTTTTGCAACCAGAAACTATCATCAGGCGGGCGTGTGGCTGAGAAGATAGCATCGGCGTATCATTTGGTTGTTGCGGAGAACTCGAATGAAGAAGCGGAGATGAACAAATGCAAATCTGCGGTTAAACGAATCAGGAAGATGGAGAAAGATGTTGAAGAAGCCTGCTCTACTACAGGTAACAATCTTTTTTTTTAACGAATCATCAGGCCTGTGCTTGTTTTTTCTCTGTAAATTCAGTGAAATGTTGTGTTTATTGGCTCTACAGCAAAAGACAACCCGAAGAGAAAATCATTGGCTAAAGAATTGGAGGAAGAAGAGTACCTTTTGAGACAATGTATTGAGAAACTTAATTCTGTTCAAGGAAGTAGATCATCCCTTGTAAACCAGCTTAAAGACGCACTACACGAACAGGTAAGAATCATTTTTTGCCGCTTTAGCTAGTTCGCTACTTTGTGATCTATCTTTCATTCTTTGCTTCCTTGCTTGTTTCAGGAATCGGAACTGGAGAATCTTAAAGCTCAGATTCAGGTATGTGTTTGATTTCACATTGCATCTTACATCTCATACTTAGGTTTAAACTCATGAGCTAGTTTGTTATAATCAGGTAGCACAAGAACAGACAGAGGAAGCTCAAAACATGCAGAAACGGCTCAACGATGAAGACTATGCATCAAAACCAACAACCATTGCTCTAGGCGTGGTCTCTGCTACCACAACAACCGAGACAAGTGACAACAACAAGATGATATCCGTTCAGCCACCGAAAATGACGCCTGCTTCTGTTGCTGCGATGCTCACAGCAAATACCTCATCACACATGATCATGCAGTCTGTTTTTTCTTCATTCGCGGCTGAAGCAACAAAGACTTCTGGTCTATCCAAATCAGAGAGTACAGTTCCTGTTTCAGACAGTAACCCTTTCGTCCCTTCTTACAACAACTCACAGAACCAGACAGCCACCACACAACAACAAGGTCAGTATCATGTAATCCCAAATCCAGTACCACAACAACAACAACCACAGTTTCTAAAACCACCGGTAATGAACAATCCTTACGGCTTTGGTAACATTCCGTTGATGCCACCTGGACTTCCGCCTCCTCCACCACCACCGCAACAACATATGATAGGTAATCAACAGCCTCAGAATCCACAGTCAAACTCAGGTCAACAGTCTCAACAAGGTCAAACTTTCCAGCCACCTGGGATAATGTATTATCCACACCACTCTTGAGTTTTAGAAATGAAGTTAGTTGTTTCTAGCCTTTAGAATAGTTCTGACCCTTTTGTTTATGTTACCGAGATGTCGTATGTGTCGAGTCAATGGTCAAACATGGTTCCTCTGGTTGTAGAAACGTTTACATTTTCTATTACATATGTTTGTGCCGCAAAAGCTTTTACAGCACAATGTAATATCCTCAAGTCTGCAGCTATCTTCATAGTAAAAAATTTAGTATGAAGAACAAGTGTTTTTGTATAGGATTATTAAATGTTGATATTGTTGCAATAATTTAATGTGTGGATAAGATATTAAAAGAAAATCCACAAATCAATCAACCACTAAAATGGAATGAGTGGTTAAGTCCACTATCACATGATTATAACTTTACACATAAATATCACTTGCAAGAAATTTTATTAGTATTACTTTTTATGGATGATTTTAAGTTTTTATGGATGTTATTATGTTTTAACACTTGCAAAATTAATAATGGTATGATCATGTGTCTAAAATAATACTAAAAACAAGTGGATAGAGCGGTACACATAAAGTCTCCTTTGAAACTTGGAAGAGCCACAATCACATATTGTAATATTTATTTTTTGTGCAAATTGTAAAATTGTTTGTAAAGTTTTTATTTATTAAACATCCGGTTTGATATCAATTTGTTTTTGTCGTCAGCCATGGTCCCTATGTTACGTATTTTGTTTGGTTTATGTTTTTATAAAATCCCAAATATATATATATATACACAATATAGCTTAGAAAATAAGCCGTTACAATAAATATATACTCTTGGAGCCGCCTTTCATTCCCGCGACAAATCTCACCACCACACAAATTATTTTGATTCCATTTATCCCCACGCGCTTTTGCATTCGCGCGTGTGCCGTTAAAATGAGTTATCACCGCCACCACCGTCAGGATTCGCCGGTAAAGTTAACGACGTTTATTGGTTAATATATTGTTCGAGAAAACAACAAAATATATAATTATCTTACGAAAAATAATAATGTGAATCTACATGGTGTGCACATCAGCAGAGGGTAGTGGAGACATGACAAATTAGAGAAGAACAAAGAATAACCACAATATTTAAAATATTTTCAAATTTAGTAATCAAAAGTAATAATAAACATACTGTTAAAAAAAGAATAAACAATGTAATGTAAAAAAAAATAGGTTTTTTCAGACAGTGTATAGAGCTCATCCTCTATTTGCTTAATGCTTCAAGACAACAATCACCGAATAACCCATCAAAAATAAATATTCAGTATTTATTTTCAGAGAAATTTATCAAAGTTGTCTCCTTTTTGTTGTTGTTATGTTCTCGCATCAGTCTTCTTCTTAGAACCCACCAATTTTAACAGCTGAGTTCTGAGTTTTGCGTCCGATTTCGTCTCTGAAAGTAAAGAGCTTCTTTGGTCTTTCTTTAATGGTTTCCGCGGGAAAAAGTTCGTCTTTTTGAAGCCCTTTCAACGCAAAAGACAAGAACAAGGTTAGTCTTCGTGTCTGGATTGTGATTTCTTAGGTTAATTTATGAGCAAATCGTATTTTTATGTTTAAATGAAAGTTCGGATTTTGTTAATAACAATATGGATTATAAAGCTGCAATAGAATCTATGTGATATTTGGTTGTATCTCTTCTTCTTCGAGTTGCCTTTAATAGAATCTTGACTTTTGTGTAAGAAACAGAATGTTATATCAAATCAAAAGAGAAGGTAATGAAAATTAATATTCCCTTATTTAGGAAGTGTTTAAGATGGTCCACCATTAGTGGCTAAAAGAAGAAGATACAGTGAGATCCAATAACTGACACTGACATTAGTAGTTCTGTTTGTTTTTTGTTAGGATTTGTAATTTAGAGTTTCTGATAACAAATCTCAAGTTACAACCTTTCAAAAACCACTAGTAAGAACAGGGTTTTTCGGGTTTATATGACTCCGATGTTTTCGACTTATAGTTATCAATGGAGCTTACAGAACTAGGAGAAGGTAGGTAGCGTTGACGAATTGGGTGATGGATAATCACTTAAAGACACAACCTTTCTTTACTTTTTAGCACCAATCACTTAACATTGTTTGTCTTTCTTCTTACAATTCTTGTGTGTTGGTCTAAAGGTGTATCTCTTGTGTTTTTGCTAGTTGATGAAACATGAATACAACATCTACACATTTTGTTCCACCGAGAAGGTTTGAAATCTACGAGCCTCTCAATCAAATCGGTATGTGGGAAGACAGCTTTAAGAACAATGGAGGCATGTATGCACCTAACTCTATCATTATCCCGACAAGCGAAAAACCAGACAGCTTGGTATTTTCATATTTGGTCTCTGATAAGTTCTCTCATTTTTGAATTCAGAAACTAAGTGTTGATTCACATGTTTGTTTCAGTCAGAGGATACTTCTCATGGAACAGAAGTTGCTTCTCACAAGTTTGACCAAGAGGCTTCCACATCTAGACATCCTGATAAGGTAAGTTATAACAAACATGGTTATCTTTGATTCTTTGAAGCTTTTGTTAATTGAATTTTTCTATGTTCACAGATACAGAGACGGCTTGCACAGAATCGCGAGGCAGCTAGGAAAAGTCGTTTGCGCAAGAAAGTATGAAACTTTCACGCAACTCGTAAAATAGTTATGTTTTGTTTTGTTATATTGAGTTTTAGAATCTTGTCTTGTAGGCTTATGTTCAGCAGCTGGAGACAAGCAGGTTGAAGTTAATTCATTTAGAGCAAGAACTCGATCGTGCTAGACAACAGGTTTGCAAAAAAAACTTCCTTTTTTCTTCCCAAAGTATCTTATCGATATAGTGAGTTATTATAATGTTGCAGGGCTTCTATGTCGGGAACAGAGTAGATACTAATGTTCTTGGTTTCTCAGACAACTTGAACTCAGGTTTGAATCATTCACCTGTTTGGAAATTTCCAAATTATCTCTTTCATGATTCAGTCTCAAGATCCACCGGATTTAATGTTGTTGTTAGGGATTGTTGTATTTGAGATGGAATATGGCCATTGGGTGGAAGAACAGAACAGACAAATATGCGAGCTAAGAACTGTTTTACACGGACAAGTTAGTGACGTAGAGCTTCGTTTGCTAGTTGACAATGCCATGAAACATTACTTTCAACTCTTCAAAATGAAATCAGCCGCTGCTAAAATCGATGTCTTTTACATCATGTCGGGTATGTGGAAAACTTCAGCAGAGCGATTTTTCTTATGGATAGGCGGTTTTCGATCCTCAGAGCTTCTCAAGGTAACATGAAATGCTCACACTAAAAAGTTATGGTTCTCTTGTGTAAGGATTTTGGATATGGACTTTTCTTTTTGGTGGTTTAGGTTCTATTACCGCACTTTGATCCTTTGACGGATCAACAACTATTGGATGTATGTAATTTGAGACAATCATGTCAACAAGCTGAAGACGCGGTAACTCAAGGTATGGAGAAGTTGCAATATACATTAGCAGAGAGTGTAGCAGCCGGGAAACTCGGCGAAGGAAGTTATATTCCTCAAATGACTTCTGCTATGGAGAGATTAGAGGCTTTGGTTAGCTTTGTAAACCAGGTAAGAAAAGAAATACTCAACAATAGCTAATGAGAGATCATTATTAGGACAAGAAGTGGTTTCTTGAGTTGTGTTCTTTAACTGGTTTTGTTGTTGTAGGCTGATCATCTGAGACATGAGACATTGCAACAGATGCATCGGATATTGACCACGAGACAGGCTGCTAGAGGATTGTTAGCATTAGGTGAGTATTTCCAACGGCTTAGAGCTTTAAGCTCGAGTTGGGCGACTCGGAAACGTGAACCAAAGTAAACAAGGAGATTAGGTTACAAGAAAGGTTCGAGACTGTTTAAGAGTCAAAGAATGGAGTTTGCTGGTGAGTGCATTTTTGGACAAGAACATAAGCTGATGTTTCTTGTCTTGATTGTAAAGGGAATGTTTGAGGAAAGTTGTATATATGATCAGCAAAGTTTGTAGCTTTTTATAAACCAACTTTTTGATGGGTTTTTTTTGTATGTAATATTATAGATTATGCATGATTTGCTTGTAATGATATGATTACAGTGTGAAAATCTTGTAATAATTACAAAATCATATGTTTACAATGTAACCACAAAATAAGATGAAACAAACTTTTTAAAAATTCTATTACCAAACTCAGATTTTCGGTCAGAATAAATGGGACTAGTCTTTCTTCTACCTTTACAAGGAAAGGAAAAATAATCAAGAAAATATAAATGTAATAACACACCTAAGGATCTGAATCATCTGATTAGCAACTAGAGAAACATAAAACCAGAAAGAAGATAGAAAAATGGATGATGTGTGAAGAGAAATCCATGGAGATTTACAGAAAAAAAGGAGCAAATCTCAAGAAGAAATTGAGCTAAGATGATCAAGAACTTGTCTGATATTAGGCCTTTCATTTACAGAGACAATGCACCTGATTGCAATAGCAAGTGCATCCTCCATTGCCTTTGAGAATTCTTCTCCACCTGCAATGTCTCTGTCTATGCAATCCATTCTCCTACCTTCTTGATCACACAACCTAACCCAATCTGTCAGATCGACGGCTCCTGATTGACCTGAGATTATGTCACCGGCGCTTCGCCTAGTCAAAAGCTCCATAAGAATCACACCAAACGCATACACATCAGATTTCAGCGTTGGAACTGGTTTAGAAGCTGAGGCTAGTTCGGGAGCAGAGTAACCAAGTGCACTCATGTTTAGTACTTGTTCTGCCACACCAGATTGACTCATCAGACGGTGAAGACAGTAATCTGTTAGTCGCACGGTGTTTTCAGGACTTGTGAGGATTATATTTGTTGGCTTTAAGTTCCCGTGTGGCATTGCTCTATCGTGAAGGTAAAGAAGACATTGAGCAACTTCAACTGCAACGTTTAGTCTTTGTGTGAAAGACATTGGGGAATATCTCCGAGGAGTAGTCTCTGCAAATAAAAACGTGATTCTTGTAAGCTCGGAGAAAACTTTACAATATGTCATAAATAGGAGTAAAAGATACTAATTAAGAGAGGCTTCTAACCATATAGATGCATGCCCAAACTTTCTCCTCCCATATAATCAGAAAGGAGAAGCCTTTCTTGTTCTCTGGGACCCCAATAGTATGCTCGCAGCGGGACAATATTTGGATGTTTTAAAGAGCCGATTTTTTTAGCTTCCTTTGCAAAGTCTTTCTTATGCCTCACGAGTCCAACTCTCAACCATTTCACAGTTAACATATGTCCGTTATCCAGTGTTGCTTTGTATAGTGTTCCATGGCTGCTTCTACCTAGAACTTCTGCAGGAGCTCGGGACAACTCTTCCGCTGTGACTTTTAGTGAAACATCTAAAAAGAAGAGTTCTCCAGCCAATCGATCGGGTGAGTAAACATCTAACATCACAGGTTGGTCGCTAAAACGGGGTGAGGAGGATAATGGGGAGCCTCCTGGAGAAGAGTTTCTTCCAGAAGTTGCAGGGTAATCATCAAGGAGGCTAGGAGTTGTAGTGGCTGTAGTAGAGGGTAAACCTTGCTCAGATATTTCAGATTCAACTTTAGGTGTCCCAGATAACGACCTTGAATTTGTAGTGAGCAAGTGAGCATTTGAGAAGCTCAAAGATGATGACTGGTTCTCAACATTTGAGCTGAAGTTGAGAAAAGAGGGACGAGAAGAGCGTCCAGCCTTGGCGTGTCTAACCGTGGCTTGATCAGTAAATCCATTCCTTCCATGAAAATCCTTGAGCTGTGTTCGATGATAGACAAAAAAGACGAAAAGAATCATAAGAGCAGCTCCCACTGAAGCAACAATAATTGCTATTCTTATGCTATGCTTCGAATGATGCTCTCTTCCATGAAAAGCCAGTTTATGAGTAGAATCCACCGGAATACCACCAGGAAGATTTAGCTTGGAGTTACCAGGATAAAATGATGAATGTGGGTAGCTTCTCAGATCTTTTGGAATTACGCCTGATAGGTCGTTATAGGACACATTAAATCTCACCATTCGTGAAGGAAGCTTATCGGGAATTCGACCCTTAAAAGTATTATTTGACAAGTCAAGGTACTCAAGGCCATTAAGCTTGTTGAGGTCTCTTGGAAGTTCCCCTGAGAGCTTATTATTGGCAAGATTCAGCACCTTAATTCTATCCATTGTACCTATATCCCCAGGCAACATACCCGTCAAAGAATTGGTTGAGAGATCAAGCAACTCCATCTGAGGATAAGAATTTACAGCCAAAAGTTCACTTGCACGTGAGCCACGAAAACGAATAGGACCCTCCAAGTTATTCATAGAAAGATTCAAACTTTTCAAGCTTGCAAAAGTGAAGAAACTTTCTGGAATAGACCCGCTGAATTTATTCGAGCTGAGATCAATCACAGATAACTGGGAAGCCCCTGAATCATCCCACAGAGAAGGCAAGCTACCAGCGACAGAGTTGTTTCTGATGCTCAACACACTTAATCTTGAAAACGCAGAAGTGAAGTTTGGCAAGCTTCCCGACAAGCTGTTTGAGCTCAGATCAAGAAAATCTGGAGTAACTTCCCACTTTCGGATAACAGATACATCACCAGAGAACATGTTCCCACTAAGATCTATCACTAAGCAGCTTTTCAAACTCGATGGAAGATCACCAGACAAGCCGTTAGAGGAAAGATTCAACATAGTTAAAGTCGTCGAATTGATCTCACTAATTGATCCTACACTTGAATGAAAAGAAACTCTTTTAGTTTACACATACCACAAACATCATAGAACAGCTTAAGACAAAATAAGAAACTCTTTGATTCACCTGTAAAACCATTTTGACTGAGATCTAGCTCCAGTAATGGAATCAAACTCTGCAACAACTCTTCAGGCACTGCACCAAACAATTGGTTACGCGCAAGTTTCAAGACCTTCAAACTCGGATTTGATCCAAAACTCGGTAACTCGCCATTGACCTCGTTGTTTTCAAGGTCCAAAACCTCGAGATTCTTGAAAAAACCAATGGAATCGGCTCCGAAAAACCCGCCGTTTAACGCATTGTGGCTCAAATTCAAGTGACGGAGAGTGTTGGCAATGCTAGAAACGTTATCAACGGACAAAGACAAGCCACCATGGAAACGATTAGAGCTCAAGTCAACGAACTCTACGTTCTTAAGCTCGGCGAAAATCTCTCCTACATCTCCCCAGAACTCGTTCCCGTGCAAATCCAAAGATCTTAGCTGCTGAAGATTATGAAACCCACTCGGGAACCCGCCTTGGAACTTGTTAGCAGACAAATTGAGATGATTCAAACCCCAAAGATCCGAGATCCGACCCGGAATTGGCCCGTAAAACCCGTTATCCGACAGATCCAAGTGCTGAAGCGAAGAGATTCCGCCGAGAGAAGGGACGAGACGACCGGAGAAGCTGTTTCCTGATAAAGTGAGGTTACGAAGAGATTTGAGACCAGTGAGAGTGGTGAATTTGAGCTCGCCGGAGAGACCGAGACGGTCTAGATTGATGGCTACGATAGAACCGGTTGCTGAGTCGCAGGAGATACCTGACCAGCCTTCAGGGCAAGTGGTGGGATCGGTGAGGCTGCTTGTAGCGGACCATGAGATTCGTTGGTTAGAGCTCTCGTCGCGTATGCCTTTGCGAAACTCGAGTAGAGATTGGAGCTCCGACTCGATTACGGCGTTAATGTCGAGGAAGAGGAGAAGAGAAGTGAAGAAGAAAGCGAGAGTGAGGGAGTGACTCATCTTTGTCTCCCTTGAAGAGAATGTAAAGAGAGGAAAAACAGATACTAAGGATTCATATTCTCTGAGAGAGACGGAGAGTTAGGGCTTGGAAACCCTAGAATCTGGGAACAATTGAAAGTGGAGACGAGGAAAGGAAAGAGAGTGTCTTTTGTGTTTTTGAGAGAGAGAGGAGAGAGAAAAGTGTGTTAGAGCCTTTACAGATGATAATATAATTACAGATGATAATATAATCGACGGCGAAGAAAAAGTGTCGGAATATTATTATTACGAGCAAAAAAAACAGATTGGAAAGGACAAATGCATGTCTTCGAGAGACTATCTGTCTTTTTCTTTATAAAAACATTATTGTAACAGATTTCTTCACATGCAACGCAGCGTGACGGAGTGTGTAACGAAGTCGTACACTCTACTTGAACGGGACGGAGAGAGGATATCATGGTTTGTATAAGCCTTTATACTACAAAGTACAAACACTATAATCATTATTTCTATTGATTAAACTAACTAATTAAGTAATTAGATTGTCCCACTTGGAACATATACAAGACCATCTCCAACCGAAAACTCTATTTTTTTCTTCATTTTTGATCAACTCCATTTTTTTCTTCATTTTTCCTCCCACCGAAAACTTCATTTCTATCTCCATTTTCTTTCTACTTTTTACTAATATCAAATTTATCCTTTTAAGTTTTCATATTTACAAATTTCACCCATTATGTAATTTTAACAAATAAAAATGATTAACTATTTCATAACTAAAAATTTATTATAAAAAAAATAATACATTATTAGACATAAATAAAAACATAAAATAGAAATAAATTAATACATTTTTTAAATACCCATAGAATATTTATTCCACAAATAATCAATTAAAGCATTACGAAGTCCAAAATGAGTTTCTTTATCCCTAATTTTTCTATGTCGAGCAAATATGAATGTTTGTTATGTATGATGTTCTTTTTAAATTTGAATGTTTGTTATGTATTTTAATTTTATATTTAGTTATCTTATTTTGTATTTTAGTTTTATCTTTAATTATGTCATTTTGTATTTTATTTTATTTTTAGTTATAATATCATGAATTTTAATTTGATCTTTAGTTATGTTATTATTGCATTTAAAAATAATAATTGATTTTCTAACTAGTTTTGTATATATATTTTTGTTTTAATGTAAAATAATAGTTCATATTTTTTTGTTTAAGTTTAAAATAAATATAAGGTTAAATTAATTTTGGAGTTGATTTGCAAATAAAAAAGTTTAAGGATTGATTTGCAAATAAAAAACTTGATCTCCATAAAATGGAGTTGAAAATAGAGATCTCCAAATTTGGAAAATAAAATGGAGATCTCCATTTTGGAGATGGATTTGAAGTTCGGATGGAGGTGAATATGGAGTTCGGTTGGAGATGCCTAACTTGTCGAGAATTTTATTCATATGCAAAATATATAACCTAAATCTTGAGGGGTCAATTTTTACTTGTTTTTTTTCAGAATGTCATTTTCCATAACCTAAAATGAAATATGCCATAATAATACCATTTTGTTATTGTCGAAACTTGACAACTAGCAAGTTTGAAAAACATTAAAAATACTCTGCTTCTCTTAATCAGAGCAATCTTCATTAATAAGTTGAGAATGTCATTGCAAACTAAAGAAAAAACTTCAAGTGTAGGATTATAAATAGCCGTCTACAAATAAATATTTGGTTACAACTCTTCTAAGATCTCAAGTATTTCTGAAGAAGAATATAAACTCATACAAAAAAGATACATTTTTGTCTTTCAAACTTGGCTATTTAACTATAAAAAGCTCAAAGAGTTTCTGAGAGCACCTTTTGATATTTCTGTTTGAAGCTGCCAAGAAAAGCTATTCTGGTTTCTTTATGATTTGAAATCAAAAGACTTTATGTGCCTTTCCATAGTATCGGTTTATGAACGGCGACTGCAAAAAAAAAAGCAAAACAAGCAAACCAGGTTTACATAAGAGCTTTGTAACAAAACAATAGTCAAAAACATTTAGATAATAAATACTGGTTTTGGTTTTCTTTTGTTGTTACCTTGACGCCAGAGACGTCTGGTGTTTCCAGTGAAGACTGAGGGTAGAACTTGTAGAACTTCATGCTTTGAAATGCTTGTTTAGTATCTTCGCTCATTTCTTCTATTGCTTTCTTTCGAGCATCTTTTGCCTGCAATGATAATAACAGTAAGCGAAGAGTTTCATTGAATGCATCTCACATATATCATCTTGGCTGGGTTACATATTTTACCTCTCGGTTAGCTTTCTTTGCTGCTCGAACTTGTACTTTAACATATTCCTTAGGAAATAAAAAAAGCAAAAGAACAATGATCATTAGAGGAATACTCAACCACCATGAACTGACTATGTAAATAAAACTCCACTCACTTTGAATTCGTCTTTTTGTTCTGCAGGCAAGGCTTCCTCTTCAATCAGTTTATCGACAAACTCCTGAGATAGATGAACAAGAAGCAATACAATGAATGCAAGAACACACTATGAAACCTTTCTTGGACCATTTGAAGAATAAATTTTCAAATTTTATCGGTACTGAAAAGCCAAAGGCACACCTCAAGTTCGTCAAACTCCCAGTCGAATTCACATACAACCTGCACAAACAGAACATTAAAGCTCGAATATTCAAAAAATATACCCTAAACAATGTTATCTACCAAAACATTTCATGTAGACCTGCCACTTTCAACATATTTATTCGCATATCATTGTGTGTCCGAAAACTTACCGGTGGTTCAGAAGGGAACATTATTTGAACCTCAGTACTCTGTTCAAGTTCATCTTCCTTGAATGGTTGATAGAAATCTGCAAAGCAACAAAAAGAGATGATTAAGTTTTGTTGTTGTGTATCACATACAAGTAATCTACAACCTATCAAGTACTATAAGTGGTTTTCACTCTGCAAAATTTAAACTAATATTGGTAGTAGAGGAATAAGACTTACACGGAAGGCAATACTCGTACTTCTTAACAAGATCTTCCTTCATATGTCTGAGAGCGGCTCTGCAAATAAAACCAAACTAAATTTAGTGCACAGGAAGAGGTAGATACAGACAATACTATTTTAATGACAAAACAGATCTGTAATGCCAAAAACCAATACAACAAAACCTGCACCCTAACAAAAAATTACTAGGTAGAAATAAATGGGTGAACAACGCGGCTCATCACACTTTCAAATAGTAATTGCGTAAATCTATGTTCCATGTTTTAGTTTAAATATCTTATGTAATATATTTCAAGATCCCTTCATAGCAAGTGAACATTGATCTTTTCAACTCTATCAGTTATCCGACACTGAGACCAGAAGGCAAAAATGCTCTTACCTTCTCTGGGTACAGCCCAAGATAAAAATCTGAAAGTGCATCCTATCAACTTGTCTATCTCTGCAGGAAGAACAAAACAAAGGTAATTAGCAAATGCTTATAAACATCAAAAGTAATAATTGTAAGTTTCGCTGCTCCTTGCGTTAGAACATCCCATCACATATAACTCATGGTCTACGAACCTTTTTTCAAACGGAATGTAGGGAAGCCAGTCCATTTTCATCTTCTTCATTGGAATGATTTCCTCCACTTCTCTCTGTACCGATGTGATTCCTATCTTATCAGAAGGTGGAAAGGGTGATTCAACCTGCAAATATATAAATTTTAACATAAGAAAGGATATATGATATTAAATCCACTGATCAACGATAGCAAGCACAAGTTGATAGAGAATTAAACAAGAACTTACAGCAACAACTGCTGGGACATGGACAATCTTGTTTAATCCTTTGTATGGGACTAACTGAGCTGTAACGATGAAAAGAGATAATTAAACAGGAATTACAAGCAAATGTTAAAGCAAAATAGAGAACAAAAAGACAGAGAACCAGCTTACGTTCTGTACATCCAAAAAGAAAGACTTTCTTCCCATAAAGCGATCCACCTTCCTCCAATTCTTCCTGATCAAACAGATGAGGAAATATAAATATCAAAATCTACTCAACTCTGAGAAACTTTCCACTCAACAATAGACAAGTAGAGAATGTATATTAAACAACTTACTTCAAGATTTTTGAAATCCCAATTGAATTCATAGAGTGCATCTAATTGGTCCCACTGCCACCAAAATTTAAACAAGCATAAGCAAAGAATATTTTGGATTCTAATTGAAGTCAAATTCTTACAAACATTATACCTCAGTTCCCACAGGAAAAGCAGCTTTCCACAAACCCTCCTGAAACACACAAAAAACAAGTCCACATGTAAATCGAAAATACTCGATAGTATTAACAAAACAATCGCTCTGCTTACAAGCTAAAATACATAAGTCTTCAAGATATTTGAAAGTAAAATAGTTCTCCAAGAAAGCCCCAATATACTATTCTTAAATCACCAGAGTAGCTATACCCTTTCTTGCAAACTATATGTAAGTTATAAAAGAAAAGCCTATAGCTTGAAATCACCAAAGCACACAACACAAGCAATGAATCGTAACCCAGACAAAGTTTAGCAAAAGCATACCAGATTACGTGGCTCCTCAAAGTACTCAGGCTCTTCATGTGGTTTAGCCACACGAGCTTTCTTAGCTCTCTGAACCGGTTTCTTCTCGATTTCAATCTTCGTTGTCATCTTTCTCTTACGACCACCACGACGACCTGGTTTCTTCTTATCTTCATTAACTTCCTCGGCCTTATCCTCCTCTTCTTCCTCAGCTTTCTCCGATTCTTCCTGATTCTCCTTCGCACCGTCACCGTTCTCCTTGACCTCCTCTGCGACTTCTTCCCGACGCTGAATCTCCTCCTGCGTCGACACGTCAGCAATCACATCATCGGTTTGATTCTCGGAAACAGCAGCTTTGCGACCAGCTTTAGAGACAACCTTTCTCTTCGCTCCTTTCCTCATTACACAGCTAAAAGCAAAACCTGACAACGGGTCTGAGAAAACCCTACACGATGAAGAGAGAAGATATAGAGATAGAGAGAAAGAGGGAAGGTAAGGTTTTGGTGGCGGTGGATCTGAAATTTCGAAATTTAACAAAGACGAAATAAATTGCGTGATTTCTACGAGGAAAAAATAGGGTTTTCGATTTTTCCCCCAAATATTAAATAAGGCGCCGTTTACGGAAAAAAATAATTATTGTGAGGCCGAAAAAATTAAAATGTTTTTTTTTCGTTTTGAGATAAAATTAATTATTTTGAAATTCTGTGTTGTGGAGTTTTCCACTGTGGCAGAGTCCATCGTTAGTTTGTTTGTATATGATACGCACCGTTTTGGGCCTTTCTCACGGCCCACGTTTTTTGGTTTAATTTTTGTGTTTAACCTAATTATGTATTGGGTATTGCTAACCAACGTGAAGGTCCGGTTCACTTTTTTTTAATACAGAGGAGGTTAATTTGTTCAAATAGTAGTAAAAACGGCGTTTTAGCTAATCAAAGTATTAGTAAAGGACCTTTTTGCAAATTCTTGGTTTATAAATAAATTCTTAAATAAGCTTAGCAATGGATTATTGTGAGGTGATGCATCAAAAGAAGACAGAGGAAACAGAACCAGTGACTCTAAGTTTACTTTTATTGATAGAAAAACTATGAAAATGATCTTGAGACGTAAAAAGAAGACTTAATTATGAGTTAAGACACAATATATACCTAATTAACATGTTGTACTAGTTAACTCCACCACGTTTCCCTGAGCTAACCGGCGGTTTCCTTCTCCGTTTAGTAGCCATGTTTAGACTTCTTGATGAAGTTTGTGCATAAGAAGCTTCTTCTTGTTCCACTTCCTGCCAACACAAAACCAGAAGCTAAAGTAAAACTTAAGACTCGATTGTTTTATAAGATAGAGATGGAACAATAAGATTTTTTTTTTTTACATTTCTCGGTTTAGTTTTCACTTTGTCTGAAGAAGAAGATGAGTGTCTGGGATGTAGACACTCGACGAAAGACAATAAAGTTTGAGTGATGAGCTTGAAACAATGACTTTTATTGCCTTCTTGTTGCATCTTTCTCTCTGATTTCTCTAATTTTACTCAACGATCCTTTATAAAAGTAGTAAAGATAGATCTAACCTATAAAGAATACTTCCATTTATCTATAGTAGTGCCTATCTCTCTGTCTTTGTAGAACCAAAACAAAAAAAAATTGATAGGTTTAATGAACAAATCCAATAGGTATCAATTGGTTCGAAAATTCCTAATGGCCGGTTTAACTTTGGTCCCTTAACATTCGATTCATGCGTACTTCTTACAAATTATGCAAAAGTGAAAAATCTGTGGATTAATTTAAATTTTATGAACACTCCAAATTTTGCAAGTCTCGAAATTGAATATAGTGATAATTTCGAGGGTAGTAAACGCAACACATGCATTGATGATACCGCGCATAGCGTACATTGTTTAATATGGCGACAGCGAGACAGCACCACATGACAACATATTATACATGCAATAGCAAAGTAAACTATACTATATAATAAACTTTCATCGTATTTATTGATTTGTCACACTAAAATATCGAATTAATCGTTACGTAAATCGATTCGTATACACATTAATAATATGAAATTCTTTTATTCCCATTTTAAAAAGAGACAAATTAACAATCTCAAAAGTTATACCAGATTAATGCAAGAAAATCATACTCTCACACTTTATTACACGCATAGTTGAGTAGTAAAATAGAGAGCTTCCTAGTAAGGCTTCTTGTTGGTACCTCCCGACTTGCCGGAACTTTCTCGAGACTTTTCAATTACTTTCTTGTGTTTTGTCGGATATGCCTTTGAGGACACTTGTTGGTACATGGATTCGTATGGGCCTAATTCGGCCCATATTTGCAATATAAAGTACTGAAGGTCCAACAGAGAAAAGCCCACTTGAGGAAACAGATGGTCAAGGCGCTGAACGACCCCTCCTGGATTCGCGGAACGGTTGAGGATATTGCGGCCCAGTTGGGGCGGAAATATCGGAACGCCCCAACCCAACCTGAAGAAAAAAGATTAATATAAAAGGCGATGGAACCCTAATTTGAGGGGGATCTTTTTTTCTCTCTCGCTCTCTCTCTTTTCTCCTGCGTTTTCACATACAAAATTCTGTAGTTTCTTATTCATCGTCACACTTAAACGCTTTGTAATTGATTCTCAAGTATTAATATCAATAAAACCATATCTTTTCATCGTTCATATTGTTCAACAAGATTTATATCCGGGTATTTGGTGACGAAAGAGATCGATTCCCATATAACTTTGTGAGGAGGTTTTAGGCTTCTTCATTTGGCGCCGTCTGAGGGGATCGACTAATTTCCAAAAAGAATCAAACCATCCGGACTATACACACGAACCAAGATGTCGGACAATTTCACGTCTCAACTCACATCGGTCGAGATCAGCGCTAACGTGGCCAATAACATCCAGCAAGCGTTAACCGCGCTCTTGGAAAAGGTCAATAAGATCGACGCCGATGGGCAAGCCAACGCTCTGCGCATAGATCAAGAATCAAAGAAAACTCACCAACAAATCGAGGACCTCACCGCTACAATCAACGCGATAGGCGAATCCGTCCGCGAACCTAGACGCCAAAGGGCCGACCTGAGCCCGATCCGAAGAACCCAGCTGGACTTCAGCTCGCCCCCAACCGGTGCCAACAATTCAACCATTGAATTCGGAGGACCGAGCAACACCACCTCCTCGGGAATCCCCAACCTGCAAGGAACCGTCCTCAACCATCCAGGCGCAAGCCTCAACCCGCAGGGCAATAGCCCCAACCCGCAAGGAACTATCCTCAACCATCCAGGCGCAAGCCTCAACCCGCAGGGCACTAGCCCCAACCCGCAAGGAACCGTCCTCAACCATCCAGGCGCAAGCCTCAACCCGCAGGGCAATAGCCCCAACCTGCAAGGAACTATCCTCAACCATCCAGGCGCGAGCCTCAACCCGCAGGGCGCTAGCCCCAACCTGGCAGGAACTGCCCTCAACCATTCAGGCGCTAGCCTCAACTTGCAAGGAACTGTCCCCAATCGACAGGGCACTAGCCCCGACCCAATCATCACATCGGTTCAAAATCGTGGCCGGCCGAGCAACGAGCAAATCTCGTCCAACCCCGACCACGATTCACAGGATGCTTACCGCGTCGTGCTCGGGACAGGTCGAAACCACCCGCACATCGACCGCGAACCACGAGGTGCGTACCTCGCTCCGGCGCAGGCGGACCGCAATCGGCAAACCTCAACCGCAACCCCGCGGGAACCGTTCGCGAGTTTCCAAACATCGTCTACGACCCTAGTCGAGACAATCATCGACAACCAGGCAATTCGGAAGACCCAAACGACATCTTCGGCAACGCAACCTTGGACGAAATGAAGAAATTGCTATCCGACTCACTAAAGAAAATGAGATCGGAAATCCACCAAGCCACAAGCGCGGCACCCGAAATCGATAGACTAATCGAAGAATCCTTGAGAACCCCTTTCGCTAGTCACCTTGTCGACACTCCAGTAAAAAACCCGGGAAAGATCAAACTTCCGGTCTACGATGGCATATCCGATCCGAGGGAGCATGTCACGGCATTCCGCATTGCGGTCGGCAGAGCTCAATTCAGCGACAAGGAACGAGAGGCAGGATACTGTCAACTGTTTGTCGAAAACCTCTCAGGACCGGCCCTGACATGGTTCTCAAAAATCGAACAAGGGTCAATCACCAGTTTCAACCAACTCACGGCGATGTTCCTCAAGCACTACTCAGTGTACATCCAGGAAGAAACAACTGAAGCGGAACTATTCACACTATCCCAGGGACCCACAGAATCACTAAGGAGCATAATCGAAAAATTCAAAGCCGTGCTTTCAAAAGTGAAAGTAACCGACACCGTAGCATTATCCGCACTCAGAAACGCCCTCTGGTTCGATTCCGACTTCAAGAAGCACATTCATATTGAAAAACCGGTCACAATCGACGACGCATTACATCGAGCCCAATGCCACATACTAATGGAGGAGGAAAGAGACGCCCTCGCCAAAAAATACAACGAGCTAGTCAAACCATACGTAAACGCGATCCCGACGCAACAGGTGGCAAACCCGAACCAATTCAACCAGGACCCAACCGGAGAAAGGAATTCTCAGGTCGGACGCAACCAGCAAAGACCCGGAGCATGGAACCAGCGAAAAAAGCCTTACGACGAAAACGCGAGATGCGCTAGACACAACTCCAGAGGACACCACACCGGCGAGTGCGAGTTACTCCAACGGAGCTAATGGCCGAATACGAGAAGAACAATCCAACCATCGACAACGTGACAAACACGGAAACCGAACCAAAAAGGGACGGCAAAACCCAACCCGCCCAAGAAGCACCCAAAAGGCCAAGAGAGGTAGCGCCAAACGCAACACCGTTGCCCGAACCAAAGAAACGTGTCAACATGATCATGGGAAACATGCAATACTGCCTTAGCTCCGCAACCTCAATCAAAGCATACAAACGAAGGGCAGAAAGCAGCGAAAAACATCAAACATACCCAACCGAAACAAGCTTTCCCGTTTCCTTCAGCGAAGAGGAAACAATAGGACTGGACGCACCGCATACGGACCCACTCGTTATCGAATTATTAGTTAACGGATGGGAGGTCGCCAGGATGCTGGTCGACACGGGGAGCTCAGTGGATCTAATCTTCAGAAGCACCCTCAAGAAAATGCAAATAGACGAATCAGAGATCAAAGGACCACCAGCAGCCTTAACCGGATTCGCGAGTAACACATCAATGACACTTGGAACGATAACATTGCCCGTACACGCGGCAGGCATAACAAAAATGGTCGAATTCGATGTCATTGACAAACCCGCCATATACAACGCCATACTCGGGACACCATGGATCAACATGATGAAGGCTGTGCCATCACCCTACCACCAATGCCTCAAATTCCCAACGGACGAAGGGGTTCAGACTATCCGAGGCAGCCAAAGATCAACAAGGGAATGCTACTTAGCGGAATTCCGCCAAAGGCAATCACAACAATAGCAATTACAGATCCAAGCCGTGGACACCGAGCAACAAACATACGAAGAGCCACGACTTGATCAAGTGACACAGACATGCATAGACGGCAGAAACCCGGAACATTGCGTTGGAATCGGATCAAAGCTCAAAGGAATCATCAAAAAGGAACTAATCGACTTCCTGAAAGAGAACAAGGAAACATTCGCATGGTCAACAGCGGACATGTCCGGGATAAGCCTGGACATTACTTTTCACGAACTAAACGCGGATCCGACTTTCAAACCGATAAAACAAAAGAGGCGAAAGCTAGGTCCGGGACAGGGCCAAAGCTGTGCAAGCCGAGGTCGAGAGACTACTTAACGCAGGACAAATCACCGAGGTCAAATACCCGGATTGGCTAGCAAACCCCGTCGTGGTAAAAAAGAAAAACGGAAAATGGCGCGTATGCATAGATTTCACGGATCCGAACAAAGCATGCCCCAAGGATAGCTTCCTCTCCCACACATAGACGGACCGGTCGAAGCCACGGCAGGATACCAATTACTCTCGTTCATGGATGCATTCTCCGGGTACAACCAGCATCCCGATGCATCCGAACGACCGAGAAAAACAGCTTTCATAACGGACCGAGGAATTTATCGTTACAAAGTGATGCCATTCGGACTAAAAAACGCAGCGCAACTTACCAAAGACTCGTAAACCGTATGTTCTCAAAGCAATTAGGCGAGACAATGGAAGTCTATATCGACGACATGCTCGTGAAATCCGCAATAGAAGACGACCACGTCGGCCACTTAAGAGAATGCTTCCAAGTACTCAACAAACACGGAATGAAACTAAACCCCTCTAAATGCACGTTCGGAGTAACATCCGGTGAATTTTTAGGGTACTTAGTCACGAAACGTGGTATAGAAGCTAACCCAAGGCAAATAAACGCGCTACTGAACATGGCTTCGCCAAAAAACACTAAAGAAGTCCAACGACTAACCGGAAGGATAGCGCCTCCGAACCGCTTCATTGCACGATCAACGGATAAATGTCTCCCTTTCTACCAACTCTTGAAAGGGAACAAAAAATTTCATTGGGATGACCAATGCGAAGAAGCCTTTACACAGCTCAAAAAGTACCTCATGACACCACCGATACTATCAAAACCCGAGAACGGCGAAACACTATACCTCTACATAGCTGTATCGCCGCACGCAGTTAGCGGGGTACTAGTAAAGGATGAAAGAGGCGAGCAAAAACCGATATTCTATGTCAGCAAAACATTAGACGGACCCGAAACTCGATACCCCTTAATGTAAAAAATTGCTCTAGCCGTCATAACCGCAAAGAAGAAAACTCGGGCCGTACTTTCGGCCGCATTCGATAACGATATTCTCGGACCATCCAATACGGCAAATCTTGCACAGTCCAAGTCTATCCGGAAGATTGTCCAAATGGGCAGTGGAACTAAGCGAATACGACATAGAGTTCAAAAACAAAACATGTTCAAAGTCACAGGTCTTGGCCGATTTCCTAATAGAATTACCACCCGAAGACCCGAACCTCGACAACGGACAAACGGGAACATGGTACCTATTCGCGGACGGTTCTAGCTCAAAACAAGGATCCGGAATCGGAATAAGACTAACCTCGCCAAGCGGAGAAATAATCGAGCAATCTTTCAGACTCAATTTCAGCGCCTCAAACAACGAAGCGGAGTACGAAGCGTTAATCGCAGGTTTAAGGCTAGCTATAGCAATCAAGGCAAAGAGAATAACCGCGCACAGCGATTCACAACTGGTAACCAACCAATTCAACGGAGAGTACGAGACCAGAGACCGAAGAATGGAAGCATACTTGGAAGTCATAAAAACGCTGGCCAAACAACTTGAGCACTTCGAACTAATCAAAATCCCGAGGGGGGAAAACTCCTCTGCAGATGCTCTAGCCGCTCTAGCATCGACATCGGACCCGACCATAAAAAGGATAATACCGGTTGAGAGCATTGACTCACCAAGCATATCTAGCGACCTGGAAACTAAGGAAACAACTCCAAACGAAACGCCACAACCAACCTCGATAGCTGGCTACAAGGATTCCCAAGAAACTACGCAACCAGACTTGCCTCAACAAGTCGCGGTCATCGAAAACCCCGACACAGACCGAAACCCCAACCAGGAACCACTAACGGAAGAAGACATAGAAAGCACGAACCTCGACCAGGACGAGACGCCGACAGAAACAGATTGGACACGGGAAATAGCCGCATACATCATGGACGGAACGCTTCCTCCAAACAAATGGGACGCGAGAAAACTAAAAGCAAAGAGCTCAAGATACATAACCAAAGACGGAAACCTATTCAGATGGAGTCTAGACGGACCTCTACTTATATGCATAACCGGAAACGAGATCAAAAAGGTCATGACAGAGATACACGAAGGAACATGCGGAAATCATTCGGGAGGCAGATCCCTAGCATTCAAAGTAAAAAGGCAAGGATACTACTGGCCGACAATGGTAGCGATCGCGAAGCATACGCACGAAAGTGTGACAAGTGTCAAAAGCACGCACCTTTCATCCACCGCCCAACCGAGCACATGTCGTCCATAACATCACCTTACCCTTTCATGAGGTGGTCGATGGACATCGTCGGACCAATGCACAAATCCAGGCAAAAACAATACCTACTCGTACTCACAGACTACTTCTCCAAATGGATAGAGGCCGAAAGCTTCGCAAAAATCAAGGAAACCCATGTGCAAAAATTTATATGGAAAAACATCATCTGCAGGCACGGAATACCCTACGAGATAGTCACGGACAACGGATCACAATTCATCTCCAACGCTTTCGAGAACTTCTGCGAAAAATACAACATAAGGCTTAGCAAATCAACCCCAAGGTACCCCCAAGGAAACGGACAAGCTGAAGCATCAAACAAAAGAATCCTCGATGGACTCAAAAAACGGCTCGACGCCAAAAAAGGAACATGGGCAGACGAACTCGACGGAGTACTATGGTCACACCCGGACAACACCTAGAAGAGCAACAAACGATTCACCATTCGCACTTATACACGGTACGGAGGCAATCGTTCCCGCCGAGGTCGAAGTCCCCGGCATCAGAAGGCTAATCGTACCCGAAAATCCGCTTCAAAACGATCAACTCATGATAGACACTTTGGACGTCATCGACGAACGAAGGGACAAAGCCCTTATAAGGATGCAAAACTACCAGCAAGTCGCCGCTAAATACTATAACGCCAAAGTAAACCACAGAAGATTCTTCGAAGGCGAACTAGTGCTCAGGAAAGTCTTTCAAAACACCGCAGAACTTAACGCCGGAAAACTAGGAATAAATTGGGAAGGACCTTATCGCGTAACAAAAATAGTCCGACCAGGCGTATACGAACTCGAAGACGACGAAGGAAAAGCTATCCCAAGATCATGGAACTCGATCCATCTCAAGAAATATTATTGCTAAAACTTTACCATTCAATAAACTTGTAATTCATTCAGCGAACTACGGCAAGGCTTGATCCCCTTTTAGGGGTACGTAGGCAACTCATCTTTGAGCACAGCTATAATAAAAAAAAAAAAAACGTTCCTCTTCTTTTCTTGAAAAGGGGGGGGCTAGGGTACGTACACTACCCCGAGTTCACACTCCACTCCAAAAACACAACAACCACATTGCCGACCTGGCCAGTCGTGCAATAACACGTCTCAAACGAGACAACTCATATTAGAACCCAACAGCGCGCTATACAAATTTCTAATAAGCCGGAAACAATTCCGCAGTCAAATGATTAATATAACTCTATTGATCCAAGCCGGAAACTACTCCGCAAACAAACAATTAATGGAAATCGACTTCATTAATATAAGCCGAAAACCACTTCGCAACCCAACAATCGATAAATAACCTTATAAATCCATAATAAAAACGACAAAGTCTTCCAACCAAAGGTTTAAAGGCCTCCTCAGGCAATTCAACATCCAAAAGCAAAAGAAAAAACTAAGGTTTAAAAGCCTCCTCAGGCCAAAGTCTAGAAAGCACCAAAGCATGAAAAGGAAAAAGTACAAAGGAAAACCTACGCCACATCGTCCTCAACCGGCGCACAATCCCCTGGAGGGCTACCGACCCCAGCCTGCACCGAAGCGACCAAACCTGCGCCCTCGACCCCACTCAGCGCAGCTATCATCGAACCATGCTGATCCAATACGGCGCCAGAGCCGCGAACAGCCTGACTCGTCACCTCTCCGCGTGGAGTCGAACGACCTGACTCGACCGTGCCGACCGAACCCGACGGAGTTACCTGAAAATCGACGTTATCGAAGAGCTCGAGGCCATCCAAAGCCTCTTGATACGCCTTAACATCCCTCTCCAGCTTCTCCTTCTCGACCGGAATGGAAGAGATCTCCCCTTTCTCAAAATCGTGGACGAAGTCCAGGTTACCTTGGGCTTGAGTGCAGAGAAGCTCAGTTTCGCGGTACCTCTCCGCAGCCAAGGAGGCCTTCGCAGCCATGTCCAATTTCGCTTGACACCTCGCGCGCACGACCCGAACTCGCTTCCTCACCTCTTGGTTCATCCCCCTCTTCAAAGCCTGCACCTCTTTCTCCGAATTCCTCAAAGAAGCAACGACCACTCCCTTTAGCGCCTCGGTTTCAGCAGCCAGCGCCGCTGCCTCCTCTGCTTCCTTGGCAAGATCTTTGTTCTCAGCCCGTAATGCGGTCACGATCTCCTCAAACTCCCGGGTTTTCGCTTCCGACTCCACCAGACGACCCTGCAAGCTTTTTACCTTGGCATCTAAGGCCTTACCCCTTGCGGCCTCGACGTCCAAGTCGCGAAGAAGCGCGCGATTCTTGGCTTTCTCCTTCCTCAGCTCGTCCAAGACAGGAAGATTCCTCGCCTTAGCCACCTCCAGATCGTACCGATCGGCCAACCGGTTCACAGAAGCCATGGCCTGACACGGGAGACAAGAATTAACCAAAGAAACGAAAGCAGGCAAACGACAAAAGTGTGGAAAGAAAAAGCAACATTAAACAACGAATACCAAGGCCATGGTGCGCGCACAGTCAGCATACTCCACGGGTAGGAACAGAGCCGAAGGCGAAACCTTCTTATGACTTCGCCCGCGTACCTTCGCCATAAAGTCCGCAAGAGGAACAATCCCCGGTAATAGGCCCAGGCCCGCGATGCTCGAACGAAAAAGCGTACTCTCCCCCCGAGGACGCAGCATTATCATCTCCTCTTGCCCGAGGAGGCTCGGAATGCTTCCCAGTGTTCGCCCTCTTCGCAGCAGGCCTAGGAGGGAGATTCTTGGTAGCGGCCCTTTTCAATCTACGACGGAAGCGTCCCCCGTCGTCGCGGGAGGCGTTTGGCTGCTGAGGCCGCACATCCGAAAGGGACTCCTCGTTATCCACCTCATGAGGTTCATCCGAGAGAACGGGAGAGCCCCGAACCAGCTCCGGACCATCCTCGGAAACGGCCCCGACCGGAGTTGGAGTCTCAGAAGCCTCAACTGGTTTCGCTGCAACGTCAGCTGAACCAGACTTCACCCCGACTGAAGGACCCTAGGAACTGGATCACTCTAATGGTACGGTTTTGGATATGGACTCCGGAAGGAGAACTAGATGGATTGAAGGGTCGCACAAAGGTTGCGGAAAGCCTTTGATATTCCCGACTTCAAATGGTGCTTGATATGACGCACAAGACCACCAAGTGAAGGTTCTCTCGTCGTTGCTTGATATGACGCACAAGTCCAACGATTTGAGGAAATGTTTGCTTGGATATGACTCACCAAGAAACAAGAAAAGTTCTTTCAAAGAACAAAGAGTGAAACTCTAAAGGTTATTACAAAATTCGATTTTTTTATTCCAAAGAAAGGATTACATATTTATAGAGTTTTCTAGTCAAAGACATAAATAGAAAATGTGGAAAACAATGCATAGAAACTAGGCCTTTGACTCATAAATAGAAAATGTGGAAAACAATGCATAGAAACTAGGTCTTTGACTCATAAATAGAAAATGTGGAAAACAATGCATAGAAACTAGGTCTTTGACTAATATTTAATGAAGGCGCGAAAATTGTTGTTGACTAGCCAAGAATGACCTTTCGGCTTCAAAGAGTGATCTTTCGGCTACTTTATGACCTTTCGGCTACTTTAGTCCATGATCGAGGTATCTTGAGCCGCGGTAAGGAGCAAGACACACGCGGGGCACATCATTCCCTCCTTCTTCAAAAGGATTTGTCCACAAATCCGAATAACAAAAGAGATAAAATAGAAAGAAAAAAAAATAAAATAAAAATAAACCAATAGAGTGGCTCTGATTCTTCTTTCTTTTCTTCCACTGAGAAAATCTTTCATGCACGAGTAAAATATGTTGTTGAGGTTTCAACTCGGATTTTGCACAAAAAAAGTCTGACACGGATTTTGCACGAACTCGATAAGACACGAATCTTGCACAAACCTCGCTCTAAAACAATTCTTGCACACATTGGATTATCAAAAATATTGTCTGGGAAAACAAAATCGATAATCACGACATCTTCTTCGTAAACATCGTAGATAGGATCACCATAAATCTCTTTGTAGATCTCATGGTTATCTTCTTCGTAAACATCGTAGATAGGATCACCATAAATCTCTTTGTAGATCTCATGGTTATCTTCTCTTTGAACAAAGAGACTTTCGTTTCTGATGGGATAAAAATTGTCATCCATCATGACAACCAGAATCGTTCTTCGATTAAGAAATCAAAGAAACGATACCACTTGAAGAAAGAAGAAGATGAGAAGATGAGAAGATGGAATGAATCAGAAAATACCAGAAGAGTGGCTCTGATACCACTTGAAGGACCCTAGGAACCGGATCACTCTAATGGTACGGTTTTGGATATGGACTCCGGAAGGAGAACTAGATGGATTGAAGGGTCGCACAAAGGTTGCGGAAAGCCTTTGATATTCCCGACTTCAAATGGTGCTTGATATGACGCACAAGACCACCAAGTGAAGGTTCTCTCGTCGTTGCTTGATATGACGCACAAGTCCAACGATTTGAGGAAATGTTTGCTTGGATATGACTCACCAAGAAACAAGAAAAGTTCTTTCAAAGAACAAAGAGTGAAACTCTAAAGGTTATTACAAAATTCGATTTTTTTATTCCAAAGAAAGGATTACATATTTATAGAGTTTTCTAGTCAAAGACATAAATAGAAAATGTGGAAAACAATGCATAGAAACTAGGCCTTTGACTCATAAATAGAAAATGTGGAAAACAATGCATAGAAACTAGGTCTTTGACTCATAAATAGAAAATGTGGAAAACAATGCATAGAAACTAGGTCTTTGACTAATATTTAATGAAGGCGCGAAAATTGTTGTTGACTAGCCAAGAATGACCTTTCGGCTACAAAGAGTGATCTTTCGGCTACTTTATGACCTTTCGGCTACTTTAGTCCATGATCGAGGTATCTTGAGCCGCGGTAAGGAGCAGTACACACGCGGGGCACATCACCGACGATCCCGACGCCAGCCGACGGGTCATCTAACCCCATCTCATCCACGACCGGGCCGATAGGCGGATCCCGGCCTAAATCATTCTGGCCTCCGCTCGCGACCTCAGCAGATGCGTCGCCAGTGGCCGAACTCTCTCGTATCTCCTCTACATCAGCACCTACCCGATCCCCGGCAGGGATCGCGTCAGAACCATCGCCTCTCGAACTACGGTAAGAAGGGATAGGTCTCCGCATATTTATCGCGCCTGATAACTCGAGCCGAGGAGCGTTAAACGTCCAACCCTGCTTGACCCTCTCGACCGTAAAGGAACCCGGAGTAGTCTCCCTGACCCTCTTCAGCTCTCCAATTTGCTCGTCGACGTTACCCAACGGAAGAGGAAATTTCTCAAAACGACTATCTGCACAACACAACCAAAACCAAACAAGAATTCATAAGACAAAATAGAGGTTACCACCAAAAGCACAACCTAGAAATACAATCAGTCTACCAATCTCCTTGACCCAATCGTTTCGAAGAATGGGCGATCCCCAAGGATAGGAAAAGGGGCTCATTCTAACAAACACATACAAACTAGTCCAAGCTTTCCCTTTCTCTTTGTCATTAGTCTCGCCGCAAAGCCTGAAACCCGGTTTGACGCTAACGTACCACGCTCCCCCCTGTTTCGGCACGCGTCGAAGTTGAGTGATCTCTTCGAGTAAGCCGCAGCTAAGGTCGAACCCGCGTTCGTGAGACATGACCATCAGGGTCACGATTAAACGAACGGACTTCGGACTCGCCTGGCTCAAAGCAATGTCCCGCCCGATCGCGCATCGGACCAAGACCGGCGGAATTGGAAATCGCAAACCTTGGCTTTTGAGACATCCCCACCATACCGTAAAATACCGCCGGAGGCGAATGGGCCTCTTGTGCCCCTTGGGGGCTAGGAACTCGATCTCATCGGAAAAGCCCAACCTTCCCTTCATAGACGCGATGGCCGCTTCATCCACGGAGGAGGGAACGAAAGTAATCAACTCCTCCGCGGGCTTGGCCCTAGATTTTCTTTTCCTCGAAGTAGACGATTCGGCGACTCCTTCCTCTTGGCCGGAATTCACCGTGGCATCGGAAGACGAAGGAACATACCCATGAGGCATCGCGAACTGCAATGGCGACGGAGAAAAAATCCGACCACGAAGAACGGAACCCAGATCTAAACCCTAAATCGAAAACCAAAATCGAAACCAGGAAAAAGGAGCAAAGCCCGAATCGAATCCAAAGAGAAGAAACGAAATCGAAAACGAACCCAGAGAGAAGAAACGAAATTGAAATTATTCGATAGAAGAGGAAGAGGAAGTTGATTATGACACATGCAAATAATAAAGAAGGCAACGAAAAGCGAAGAGTCTTATTTACCTTTAACTTGGGAAGTGAAGCAATGCGATGAATCTCAAATAATGGCCTTCCTTATAAAGGGCCCAAATCAAATCTTTCTAGAATCTTAACAAGTTAGATATTCCGGAATCAAATCTCGGGAAAATCTGAGCTGGATACGCCAACCGTACGCAGCCTTTAAACTTGATAAATACCTACTCGGAATCCATCCGCGTCCAAATCGGTCGACCCAACACGTACTCGATCACCCGAGCTCACCTCAAACTCGCCGGAAGATCTGGGGGGCTGACTGTTGGTACATGGATTCGTATGGGCCTAATTCGGCCCATATTTGCAATATAAAGTACTGAAGGTCCAACAGAGAAAAGCCCACTTGAGGAAACAGATGGTCAAGGCGCTGAACGACCCCTCCTGGATTCGCGGAACGGTTGAGGATATTGCGGCCCAGTTGGGGCGGAAATATCGGAACGCCCCAACCCGACCTGAAGAAAAAAGATTAATATAAAAGGCGATGGAACCCTAATTTGAGGGGGATCTTTTTTTCTCTCTCGCTCTCTCTCTTTTCTCCTGCGTTTTCACATACAAAATTCTGTAGTTTCTTATTCATCGTCACACTTAAACGCTTTGTAATTGATTCTCAAGTATTAATATCAATAAAACCATATCTTTTCATCGTTCATATTGTTCAACAAGATTTATATCCGGGTATTTGGTGACGAAAGAGATCGATTCCCATATAACTTTGTGAGGAGGTTTTAGGCTTCTTCAACACTTCCACAACCTTGACTATTACTTCCTCCTCTTCCTTTACGTGTTGATGTGAGCCATTAGATCTCAAACCGAAAAGCTTGAGCAAGAGAGATCCAAGAGTTTGGTGTATCAACTTAAAAGTGATCCAAAAATAGTATGAAAATTTGTTTTCTTGATTTCTTCTTCCTTCCATCTTCTTTCTCTAGTTGGTAGAGCTATAATAATGAGTGACTTGTGTTCCCTTTAAATATATAAAAGACCCATGAGTTTTTGTTACATTTGTTATTATAAAACTGGTAATTAAAAATATATAGATATAGTTTAGTCTGATAACTAGAATAGGACCCGTGCGATGCACGGGGTTTTTTACAATTTTAATTTAATGATTGTATTCGTTAATCATGTATTGATGTTATTAATTATAGTAGTTGATAAAATATTATATTTAGGGAATAATTTGATTTAGTAAAGAGGAATTCATAAAACTACGCATTTTCATCCATTTTTTTATAAAGCTCTACCTAATTCAATTTTTCACATATTAACGCATATTCAAAAAATTTAAAGCTTGATTTACCCTTTAAATAATTATCAAAATTAAAATATTTTCATTTGGGTTCGCTAATTAGTGTTTAGGGTATTGTATTGAAGGGGTAGAATTGTGTGGGTATGGTTTATTTGGATTTAATTTTGAGAGTTTAGGTGTAATTTTGTGAAGTAATTTTGAAATTGTCTAAAATCAAGTCAACAGTTTATTAGAGTTATTTGACCAATAAAAATTAGAGGAATTCACAAAATTACAATATTTCAACCCATCCTTCACAAAACTACACATAATTTAATTTTTTCACATATTTACACCTTTTAAAATTTAAAAAGTTTGATTTACCCTTTTAAAAATTACCAAAATTAAAATATTTTAATTTGAGTTCGCTAATTAGTGTTTAGGGTATAGTATTAAAGGTGTAGGATTATGTGTGTAAAATTTATTTGGATTTAATTTTGAATGTTTAGGTGTAATTTTGTGAAATAATTTAAAAATGGTATAGTTTTGTGATTATCCTCAAAATTAAAGTCAACATTATAATATCTCGAGCTCGCTTCTCAGTAACAGATTCTTTAATTAACATAGACCAAAAAATAATAAATTTGATTTTATTTTTTTGTTATGTGGTAAAATTTGTTGAATAGATCTTAATGAAGATTAGTTTGAATTCAAAAAGCTAATCTCTCACTCTCTCTCTCTACCCAAAACCCTAAGAATTTTCCGATCTTCTTCAACAGGAAAAAATGACTACAGCTCCGTCCTCCGGTCGCGAGCTCGCGAATCCGCCGTCATACGGCATTTCCAATATCCGATTTTCGAATAGCAGTGACCATCTCCTCGGGCTAATAAAGCAGTCAATATCACTTGGATTTGGAATTTTCTTAGAATCTTGAAGCCACAAAAGTATATGTGCATGAGGAAGGCCACGTTTTTGAAACTCTATAGTGTGGACAACTATTCATTAAAATGAAAAGTATTAGTTTGTATTTCTACATATTTAGTATATAATAAAAAATCAATATAAGTACCTGCTGTAATGGGACCAAAGAAGACACCATCTTGTAGATCTTTAAGTAGTTCTTCTAATTTCATTTTAAACACGCGACATTCGATGTCTGGTCTATCATTTGCATATGCGTTTCCGGCTTGTTTGATATGTTCACTAATTTCTTCCCATTTAGGATTTGCAGTCATAGTAATGAAAAGGTCCGGATTACCATACCATCTGCATATTGCCATCGCATCTCGATAGTTTTCTACCATGTATCTTGGTCCACCTGTGAATGAGGATGGTAGAATAATCTTTTGACCAAGTTTTTTAGAGTCAGAATCCCCTTGTGCGACTGCATCGCATACATTATTATATAGATCGGCCCTAAGTTTCTTCTGATTGCGATGGTAATAGTCCATACGTTCTTGTTCTATAGCTGTATATGCATCTACTACGTACTGATGGAATAGACGACCTGAACGAACTATAGTTCTCGGAGATGTCATTCTTGTTTGTATTTGATAGGCATAATACTCTCTCATTGTAACGTATGATCTCTTTATGGCAGGGCCTCGAGAACTATATCGAATGCTTTTTTCAATGTATCCTTCTTCACCATATGGAAATAGCAGTGGGTATTGCAGCGACATATATGATGGATGTAGGTAACTAATGAATTGAGGTTTATCCATTCTAGGATGCACTACGATATCTCTAAAACTATTTGGGATAGACATATCACCCACAATTAGGCCAGCAATCTCATCACCTTCTGGAAGGTCAAACTGTCTGCCACGTTCTTTGTTCTTTATTAGTCTTATCGAAAACTCTTCTCCTTTTCCAGACTCGTATCTATCTCTTGCGATTCTGAATGTTTTAACCAACTCATTGTGCAGGTCTAGCATTTCAATCAGCCCGCTTAACATATTTTCATCTAATTCACTTGTTTGACCGTTTGCCATAGCGTTGAGACGGTTTTGAATTTTGTTGCGAGTATCATATATGTATAGCTGTGCAAAACGTGGAATATCTCCTTCTTCTGGTAGTAGAGATCCCATCATGTGATAGTTTTGCCCATGCATACGAAAAGTGTACGGACTGTGGGTACGACGATTTGTATGGGATAAGAACTGGGAATTGGAGGCTTAATAGATCAAATTAGCAAAAGAAAACGAAGGCTAAAAGCTTAGTATAAGAGAATTTTATTGATATAATTAGATATAGGCTCTTTCTCGGGAATTAGACATGCCTTTTTCCCTTGCTTTCTTCCTCTATTTATACTATGATTTACAAATTGAGACATTTAAGTCTCGGATCATTAACACGAATTAAATACATTTAAAGCAGCCGTTATGTCGTCATCGATCTCTTTAACCGTCGAAGTCTGCTCGCCTCCCCCGTCTTCTTGTCGAACTGATAGTAGTCGAATATGGGCCCTCTTCGGCCCATCCGCTTTAGGCCCCTTTTAGGGATGCAGACTTAAATTCACGCTGGGCCTCGGCCTACGTCGTTAATGGGCCCATGTATTAATTCGAACACCAACAGAAGGCCCCCTAAGTTCGATGTTTTCTCGTCGAACTCATCGGACTTAGATAAGCGGACTCTTTGATCGCTGGGGGGAAGTAGGTCGCTGATTAGATCTTCGCTGATTCCCAAAGGTCTTGCCGAACCGAAACGCGGAGAAGCGAGCTCATTGATTGCCAAGAGGAAAATCCGCCAATTAGATCTTTTCCGATCCCGAGTATCTCGTTAAACGATACCCTAATAAAAATATATTAAAAGGGTAATGATTCGATTTTTGAAAAGGTGGGGCGGCACGGTTTTCGTAGCGTCGATGACGTCACCCCTTGATTTGATCCGAATAAATAGAACGGAAATGGAGAGGCTCTTCTTTACCCTTGCAAATACAAACCTTTCGCAGCCCTTTAGAGAAAGAAAGAAAACTCCAATTTTTTCCAAAAAACTTACGGAACCCCAATTAGACGATTGCAATGGCCCCCAGAGAACCAAGACGCATTGTTACTCAAGCCGAGACCGGTTCGGCCCCCCTACCAAAGCACACTCTCGACGGCGAAATCCCTCGAGTTGCTACGCCGCACATGCGCGATTCCCGAAGCGGTGGAACTGGCGCTACCCCGTGAGGGCGAATCGCCGGAGAGCGTTCGCCCAGATTCGCCGCGCCTACGAGGCGTACTTCTCCGGGGCGGGTCTGTCCTTTCCGATTCCGGAGGCGCTGATACTCTACCTGTATCAGCTCGGGATCGCCTTCCCTCAGGCTCTGCCAAACTTTATCCGGTCGGTGTTATGTGCAGTGACGGTGGCGGAGGAGACCGGATTCGCCTTTGGCGTTCCGGAACTGATGGAATTATTCAGCGTTCGCGTCTCGAAGACGAGCGGGACGTTTGCTATTTACCCCAACACCAACAGGAACTTGGTGTATGGTTTTCCGGAGAAGGATTCGGGCTGGATGGACCGGTATTTCTTCTTCCGCATCACGAAGTCCTCCGTCGGGGATATGCATGAGTTTATCGGTCACAAATGGGCCGCGACCTCGCGGTAAGTACTTTATGCTTTAATCCGAGAATTTCTTGTTGTGCGAAAAGACCGCCGCCTTGGCCCCCTTCTAGGGTTCTTTAGGAATTGACGCATCTTTCTTTGTTTCAGAAACTCAAACGCGGCTCGACGATCTCACGCGCTTCGAGGATTTCTACCGGGTCGCCGTCGAAGCCTCCTCCAAGTGGAATTACTTCCCGCCGGAAAGGATCCACGGTGCTCGTGCTCGCCCGAGGGAGCGGACACTCAGAGGGCCTGTTTCTCCGCCTGCGGAGTCGTCTCCCCCAACTTATCGGGCGAAGAAAGAGAGGGAGACCCGCCTCGCGGCCTTGGCCAAGATCAAAAAGGAGGAGATCTCGGTTTTTAAGGCGAGCGGGGAAAAGCCCAAGGTCAGTCTAGTGGCTGATTGGGTCCTCCAGCGGACTCCGGATGAGCTGGGCCCCATCGCTCCCCAGCCCCGCCTCGAGGATGGCGCGGAAGAAGAAGAAGAGGAGGAAAGCCTCGAAAGGAGGAAGAGGAAAAGAGGCGACGACGGTGCGGATACAGCTCCTCGCGCTGGCGAGAGGACGAGGTCCAGGAGCGCGAACCCGGTGACGGCTAAAGGGCCGATCATGCGCCCCCCATCAGTCCTTTCGGGTCGCTCCGTCTCTCCTAGTACCGCGGACCGAACAACTCCGCAACGGAAGACTTCTCGACGGGAAGGGGCAGGTCGAGGCTCTGCTGCGCCTGAGGCCAACCGTGCCCGGGGATCGGAGGAGCGGCTCCTGATCGTCAACGCGGAGAATCGGAGAGGTAACCTTCTTACTGCGGTTGATCAATTTATTTCGCTTAGATAGAAAGGTAGGTTTCTAACTGGCTTGGCCTCATTTCAGATCGCGAGCGTGTCTCGAACCTGTTCCGCACGTTCTCCTACCAGGGCCTGGAGATTCCCGCGCTGGAGAATATGCGCGAGCCTGTGAGGGACTTGTATACCCGCCACTCGATCGCTTTAGCTGAGGTATGTTATCTTTACTTGCCGCGAGACTCTTGTGTCCGTCTCAAAAATTTTTTTTTTTACTAATTCCTTGTGTTTGTAATATGGCAGTCGGCGACATCTTTTAACCGCCTCTCTCGTGTGGTTACGAACAAATGCTCACCGACCCGGATCCCTACGGTCCGATCTAACGAGGACCAAGGAAAAACGGTCTCGGCGGAGCGATCCCTCGAAACCATGAGGGTCGCATCCGAGAGGAACGCCGACCGCCGAGGCAGTCGATGACTACCGACGTCGCCGCGACGAGGCGAAGACGGCGGCTGCTGCGCAGGAGACCAAGGCGGCCCTCATGCTGAAGAGGGCCGAGATCGCGGAAGAGAAGAGCTCTCGGTTCGAGAGGGAGATGACCGCGGCGGAGGAGAGTTCGCGAGCGATGTCAAAGAAGTACGAGACTCTCCTCGCACTTCGGGATCGCGATCTCCGGGTCTCTTCTCACGAAGCCAGGCGCGACGTTAAAGGCGCCGGGGTTAAGGTGGTCGACCAGGTGAGGGACCACCTCCTGCTGTTGAAGAGGCGTTCTCGGGCAGAGCGCGAAGTCGTAGAGATCCGTGCGAACCAGGATTTTCTGGCTGGGATCCAGAGGGGTGAATACCCTGACCTTGAGGCGGAAGCGGCGAGTATGGCCGAGGATCTCCCGGTGGCCGAAGCGAAGTTGGCCGCCATGCCGCTTCCTTCGCTGGATCTGGACGAACTAGCCAAGAGTTTTGACGATTCGCCACCTCCCGAAGACGTGGTTGACTGCGAATCGGCTCTGGCTCTTGCGGACGCGCATGTGGCCGACGATGCTGCGCCGTTGGAGGTAACGCCACCGGCGACGGCACCTTTTGACCGCTCGGGTCGATGACTCCCGCCTTGTCCGTTGAAGACGCGCAAAATCTCAGGGAGAGCGTCCGTCCCGTGGGGTTCGAGCCGCAGGTCGCGGGTCTCACAGAGGAGGGTCGCGAGATCGCGCTTGCCGAAGAGGCGTTGGTGCAGCCGGGGGCGGGAACAAGCAGCTCGACGGGGGAAGAAGACCAGACATGAATGTAATCATGTCTTTAAGCAGGGGTCTGTCCCAAAAATATTTTTTGTTTTGTTGCTTTTTTTTTTAAAAGAATTCGTTAAGTACAATTTCTCGGCTTTATATGTCTTTGTTTCCGCGTACTTAGTCGTTTTTTTACAAAAAAGCGCTTATTCATCGCGATCGGACCTTTAGTTGGTTCACCTTGTCCGCGTCTTCTAGGTTGATCCGTTGGTGGCTTGATTTATAATTTATAGTCTTTACGTTCTTTGTTCGAACTGTATCGATCGTTGAGAGTCTCGGGGGTCGGCTTGTATCGCCGACCTTAGCGTATTGATTGTATCGGATGTTTAGCATGGTCGCGTCGATTGTTTGCGGACCGTAGAGGTCGATGCGCGTCGTAGAGGTCGGACTATTTAGATAGCTTGAATATATTTTGCTTGCTCGATCGTTAAGTTCCCGAGGAGCCGTGTTGATCGCCGAGTTCTTTATGTCGAATCGTGTAGATGCGCATCGTTAAGTCCCTTATGTCGAACTCGTTTTAGATGGCTTGAATTCGTTAAGTTCTTTGGTAGAACCGTGTCGGTCGTTCGCGAACCCTCGGGTTCGATATGCATCGTTGAGTTCTTTATGTCGAACTGTTTTAGATGGCTTGAGTTCGTTAAGTTCTTTGGTAGAACCGTGTTGGTCGTTCGCGAACCCTTAGGTTCGATATGCATCGTTGAGTTCTTTATGTCGAACTCGTTTAGATGGCTTAAATACGGTTTGCTTTTTTTGTTCAAACTCTTTGGTCGAGTTGTATTGATCGTTCGCGAACCCCGAAGTTCGATATGCATCGTTAAGTTCTTTCGTCGAACCGTTTAGATGGCTTAAATACGGTTCGCCTACTCGATCGTTAAGTTCTTTGGTAGAACTGTGTTGGTTGAGCTCGAACATTAGGGCTCGATATGCATCGTTAAGTTCTTTCTGTCGAACTGTTTGGATGACTTTAAATGTGATTCGCTTTTTGAATATCCTTTGTAGAAACAAGGTTTTATTTATTTATATAGCTGGACCCGATCAAACGATACGGGCTGCCTACGTACCCGAGTTGGGATCAAGCCTGAAACGTAGTTCGGTTTACAATAGAGCGAATTTTAAGCATAAAATTTCTTGAGGTTCATGATGTTCCAAGGTCTTTTGACGTTGTTCCCTTCGGAGGTTTTGAGACGGTAGACTCCCGGGCGGATGATTTCGTGTACGATGTACGGTCCTTCCCACTTGACTCCGAGTTTGCCAGCGCGATATTCGGCGGTGTTCTCAAAGACCTTTCTTAGCACTAGGTCTCCGACTGATAGGGTTCGTTGCTTTGTCTTCGAGTTGTAGTATCGTGACGCGGATTGCCGATAGTTTTGAATCCCCGATCATCGCTTGATCTCTCTTCGAATCCAGGTTATCGAGAGATTGTCTCGCATCTCGTCGTTGTCCGCTTCGATCGAGAGGGTTCTCGAGTTCGCCCGATCCCCGGGACTGCGCTTCGGCGGGGACGATCGCTTCGACTCCGTAGACGAGGGAGAACGGAGTTTCCCCCGTCGCCCGCGCGGTGTGGTTCGGTAGGCCCGCAGTACCCCTTCAAGCTCATCGTGCCATCCTCCTTTCCGAGAATCGAGACGTTTCTTGAGACTATAGAGTATTGACTTGTTCGCCGCTCGCTCGTCCGTTTCCCGCGGGTAGCGAGGTGTAGAGTATTGTACTTTTATTTTCCGTGTCCGGCGAATTTCTCGAACTTTTTGATATGAACGGGAGCCGTTGTCCGTGACGATCTCGTACGGAAGTCCGTGCTCGCAAATGATGTTTTTCCATAAGAACTTGCAGACCTTTGTGTCGATGATTGCGGAGTAAGCCTCGGCTTCGACCCATTTGGAAAAATAGTCGGTTAAAACGAGAAGGAATTTCCTTCCGTTGGTTGACTCGTGCAGCGGGCCGATGATGTCCATGGACCACCTCATGAAAGGGTAGGGGGCGGAGACGGATGACAACGGTTCAGACGGCTGGTGGATGAAAGGAGCGTGGCGCTGGCACTTTTCGCAATGTTGCGCATATTTAATGCAATCGTCGGTCAAGGTGGGCCAATAGTATCCCTGCCGGCGAACCTTGGTGGCGAGGAGACGTCCACCAGAATGATCTCCGCAGAGTCCTTCGTGGACTTCCCTCATGACGGTGTCGGCGACTTCTCCGTGGACACAGAGGAGATAGGGCCCCTGGAAGCTCCGCTTGTAGAGCCCCCCCTCGATCATGCAAAACCGGCGCCGATGACCTTAAGTTTTCGAGCCTCCCATTTTTCAGAGGGAGTTCGCCCTTCAAGATGTAATTTTGGATTGGGGTCCGCCGGTCATCGATAATTGTTTCGCCGCGTGGGCGGACTCCTCCCGCTTATTCCCTTTCGGGATCGCGAAGACCGGGCCGGTCGGATCGATGCTAGGTCGGTCGATGCATTCCACGGAGATGTTCCTTCTTATGTCGTGGTCGGAAGTTGATGCTAAAGGCGCCAAGGCGTCTGCCGAAGTGTTCTCGCCCCTGGGGACTTTGACGAGCTCAAATTTGTCGAACTCTTTGCAAAGCTCTTTGGTGATGGCGAGGTAGGCCTCCATTCTTTCGTCTTTGGCGGAATATTCCCCGGAGAACTGGCTTACAACAAGCTGGGAGTCGCAGAGGACTGAGATATTTCTGACCCCAATGCTGATGGAAAGGCGAAGGCCGGCGATCAGTGCCTCGTATTCTGCTTCGTTGTTCGAGGCGGGAAATCGCAGTCGAAACGATTGCTCGATGACTTCTTGATTGGGCGATCGCAACTTGACGCCGATCCCCGATCCTTGCTTGGATGAGGCCCCATCAACGTGCAAGATCCAGGGGAGAGTGTTAGTGGACTCGGGATCTTGCACGGGGAGTTCTACTATGAAGTCGGCGAGTACCTGGGCTTTCGCGCTAACGCGGGGCTTATATTCCACGTCATATTCGCTGAGTTCGATTGCCCACTTAGAAATTCTTCCGGACCGGTTCGGGCCGTGTAGAATCGTTCGAGGGGGTGCGATGTGAGCACTATGATCGAGTGGGACCGAAAATAGGGTCGTAGTTTCCTTGCCGCCGTTACAACCGCGAGGGCGAGTTTTTCCATCATTGGGTACCTGGTTTCGGGATCGGTTAGAGTTTTGCTTGTGTAGAAGATCGGTTTTTGTTCGCCTCGATCTTCTCGTATGAGGACCGAGCCGACGGTGAAGGGGACACCGCGATGTAAAGAAAAAGAGGCTCTCCTTCCTCTGGTTTAGCGAGGATCGGTGGTTTCGAGAGGTACGACTTTAGCTGATTAAAAGCCTCTTCACATTGCTCGTCCCAAACCCAGCTCTTGTTTCCCCTTAGAAGGTTGTAGAAAGGGAGACAACGATCTGTCGACCGTGAGATGAACTCGTTGAGGGCTGCGATCCGTCCTGTGAGCCTTTGAGTTTCCTTTACGTTTCGAGGTGAAGGCATATTTAGGAGGGCGTCGACCTGGCTAGGATTCGCCTCTATCCCTCTCTTGGTGACTAAGTACCCGAGGAATTCTCCGGAAGGTACGGCGAAAGTGCACTTTTCCGGGTTAAGCTTCATGCCATATTCTCTGAGGAGATCGAAACACTGTCGGAGGTGTTCGATATGCTCGCCCTGCTTCGACGATTTGACGAGCATGTCGTCTATATAGACTTCCATGACCTCGCCCAATTGTTTCTCGAACATTCTGTTGACAAGTCTTTGGTACGTCGCTCCTGCGTTTTTTAGGCCGAACGGCATTACTTTGTAACAGTAGGTCCCTCTGTCCGTTATGAAGGAAGTCTTCTCCTGATCGTCGGGATGCATCGAGATTTGGTTATAGCCTGAAAAGGCATCCATGAAAGACAAGAGTTCGTGACCGGCCGTTGCTTCCACGAGTCGGTCGATGTGAGGGAGTGGAAAACTGTCCTTGGGGCATGCTTTGTTGAGGTCGGTGAAATCGACGCATACTCTCCACTTCCCGTTCTTTTTCTTCACGACGACTGGATTTGCGAGCCATTCTGGATACTTTACCTCCCTGATCGATCCTAAGTTCGGGAGTCTCGTACTTCGTCGTTTACAGCCTTAGCTCGTCCGGCCCCGCCTTCCTTCTTTTCTCGCTCGATCGGCTTGTAAGTCGGATCGACATTCAGTTTATGAGTTATTATCGTTGGATCGATCCCGGTCATGTCCTCGGGCCCCCGGGCGAACGAGTGTATGTTGTTGGTTAGGAACGAATCGGCTCGTCCTTCGCGGATCCGAGAGCCGCACTCCGATTTTGACGGTTCGGGACGGATTGTTCGATCAATTGATACTTCGGTGCTAACGCCGTCGCCCCTCGGAGCTTCTTTTCGGCCCCGCTGGGTCGAGCGACGTTGGCTAACTGCTATTTGACGGTGAGCTTGTGTCCGCTCATGTAGCGAGGAGCGTGCGGTCTCCCGGCTTCCTTGTATCTCTTCGACTCCCCGTCGGGGTAGGGAACTCGAGGCACCGATGATAGGTCGAGGGAACCGCCTTCATCCGGTACGCCAAGGAGTTCCGAGGATAGCGTTGTACGCAGCAGGGCGGTCGAAGACCGTGAATTCCACAAGCTTCGAAATTCCTTTGGCGAGGACGGGAAGACGGATCGTTCCGAGTGACATGGTGGTTTCACTGGTGAAGGCGATGAGTGGGGCGGGGGCCCCCTCTACTTCTTCCATACCGATTCCCATCCTTGAAAGGGTGCTAAGGAAGATGAGGTCCACGGAATCGCCCGTGTCGATCGAATTCGGACACCTCGAAATTGGCGATGTCCGGCGAGATGACCGGGGCATCGTCATGGGGCCCGGCGAGGCGGAGAGTTTCCTTTTCTTCGAAGGTGATGACCGGTCCGTCGAGTGTCCCGTATTCGGGGCTCGGTTTCCCGACTTTTCTTTGGTGTTTTTTGATGGAGTTCACCGATGAGCTAAAAAGCTTGGACCCTCCCATGATCATATCGATCCTTTTCTTGGGAGTTTCTTCGTTCTCGTTGTCAGCTTCGGCTCTTTTGGGCGATGTGCCGCCGACTCCGACGGAGGAGAGTCTGCTTCTCTCGGCCCGAGCGATGGTTTCGAGGTCGAAATCGCCGAGGTCGTCGGCGGACCATTTCTCCATGAGGATGGTTTTCGGACGGTAGCAATCCTTGGTGTCGTGGCCTTTTACACCGTGGAGCTCGCAAAAAGCATCCTTGTCTCGGACCCATTTGTTGCTTGGCGCCGAACCGCTTCGCTTTCCTCCGGAGTCTCTCGCCCACGGCGAAGGTTTGCGAACTTCCGCCGGCTCGGCGATTGTCGGGTTTCTTAGACGGACTCGGGGAGTGGTCTTAGGAGGCGGTCGATATTTCTTGCTTATCGCGAGCTTGTCTTCCTCGAGCTCCATCCGGCCGTGGCTCGGTGAAGTGCATCGTGGATACCGGTGGGCTTGTTGATCACGATCTCCTCGCGGAAGCGCGACTCGTGCCAGAGACCGTGTTTGAGGCAGGAGATCGCCGTGGAATCGGTGATCCCGGTAATCGGGACGAATTTCCTTGAACTTGGTTATGTACTTTCTCGGAGGCTCGGCCCGCTCTGGACGTGGTTCCACGAGGTCGCCGTCGGAGAGTCCCCGGTCTATGAAAATAGAGTATTGTTTGATGAAAGCGGTGGTGAAGTCGGTGAAGTTATCGATCGAGCCGGGTTCGAGGTGGGTGAACCAGACTAAGGACGGGCCGGAGAGGTTCTCGGCGAACAACCTACAAAGGCCGTCATCTTGCTCGTGCTCCTCGAACTGCACCCGCCCAGCGGCGATGCGGAAGGCGGTGAGGTGTGTCTTGGGATCTCCGACTCCGTCATAGGACGGAAGTTTGATCTTTCTTGTATCGCGGACGCGCAGCGATGCGATCCTCCGTGTAAACGGGGTTCGCCCGGTTTCTTCAATCACTCGGTTGATTTCGGAGCGGAGCTTATTGCTTCGTGGATTTTTGAGTTTATTCCCCGGATCTCGGTTCGAATCTCCTCGAAATCCTTCCCGCCTAGGTCCGCTCCGCGCAAGGCTTGGGCCGCGAAGTCGGCGTTGGCTCCTCGCAGTTTCGTCCGTCATTCGCCGTTGCCGGCCGAGTGGGGGTGCCAACGGTGTTCGCTCGTTGGGAGGCCGGAGATTGGTAAGCACGCCTTCTATCTTGTCGAAGCGCTCGGCTAGGGTAGAGGTCGCCTTCGTTGCTCGGTGATTACCTTCCGGAGGTCGGTGAGCGGTTGGGCGAAGTCGACGGATGAGACGTTTTGAGAGTCGGTGACATCCATGAGAAGTTGCTTGATTTTCTTCTCGTTACTAATTAAAGGTGATCTATCAATGTCCCCTCCTTCTAGCGCCAAATTGTGGGTACGACGATTTGTATGGGATAAGAACCGGGAATTGGAGGCTTAATAGATCAAATTAGCAAAAGAAAACGAAGGCTAAAAGCTTAGTATAAGAGAATTTTATTGATATAATTAGATATAGGCTCTTTCTCGGGAATTAGACGTACGCTTTTTCCCTTGCTTTCTTCCTCTATTTATACTATGATTTACAAATTGAGACATTTAAGTCTCGGATCATTAACACGAATTAAATACATTTAAAGCAGCCGTTATGTCGTCATCGATCTCTTTAACCGTCGAAGTCTGCTCACCTCCCCCCGTCTTCTTGTCGAACTGATAGCAGTCGAATATGGGCCCTCTTCGGCCCATCCGCTTTAGGCCCCCTTTAGGGATGCAGACTTAAATTCACGCTGGGCCTCGGCCTACGTCGTTAATGGGCCCATGTATTAATTCGAACACCAACACGGACCATTTCCTGAGTTGATATCATAATCGATTTTTCCTCCCATTGATGTGAATGCAAGCATTGAGTTGTATAGTCGTATATTGTTTTTAAATGATGAAGAGTGTGACAGCAGGTATTCTAGGAGTGTTGGAATATTTGGAGCCGATGGCAACATCACTCGTCCTTGTTGACAACAAAGCGAGAAATTATTTTCTCGTTTTGTTCGTTTCGAACTTTCAGAACTCCACATCAGTGCATTACAGAAACGACAGGTAACCATTTCATTAGCTTGCATTTTTCTTTTCCACTTTGTTCCTGCATGAAAAAGATCAAAAAGTTTGTTGAGATGCGTGCGATTGTAAAAGGAATTTATATTTTTAAAATTATTGGTAAACTAACTTTTATATAGATATATATATACCTATATTATATATGTGTTTTCTGTTTTGTATCATCAAAAGTATTGGATAATATCACAATTTAGTACGCACATGTGTTTGTTTTTTTCGGGTCTGTTTTTATCTTTTTCGAAACATCTTATGTGCTTTGTTCGGTCTCTTCAGAAATCATTGGTTGTTTGCTTGCTCGACGCAGGTTTGCGCTTCTATTATAAAGCCTAAGTTTGCAAAATAATTAGATAAGAAACTGAATATGCATCTATTTAGTTGTTTAATGAAATTAGAATACCAGTTTTTTAGTTGTGGAGCTGTTAACTCATATCCCTGTATTAAAAATCGCATATTAGATTCATGCGATATATAAATTTTGAAACAGAAAAGTGGCAATTTAGAATATAAAACTTACGATTTCGCTGACTTTGTCTGCCCATGTCTGTAAAGAAGATAGATTTAGTCGCATATCTGGTTCATCGATAAGAGCTTTTTCAATTATAACCACTTGGTCTTCATTCATAACATGTGTTTTGTCGGATATGCCTTTGAGGACACTTCCACAACCTTGACTATTACTTCCTCCTCTTCCTTTACGTGTCACTACAAGAAATCACGACTTTTACCACGACCATAATCGTTGTAAAATCGTGGTAAAACGCAGTTTACCACGATTTAACGACGATTTTCATTTCGTCGTTAATCGATCGAAGTAAAAACCAAATCGTCGTAAAATCGTGGTTAATTTTACGACGACAAAAATTCGTTGTAAATTCGTGGTAAAATATTCGTTGTAAAATCGTTGTAATTGTTACAACGAGTTTACAACGAATATTTGGTTGTAAATTTGTAATTATAATAAATTGAAAATTTTTACAATCGTGGTAAAATCGTCCCTAATTAGGGACGGTTTTACGACGATTTGTATTATATATATTTCTTCAAATCGTGGTAAAATCGTCCCTAATTAGGGACGATTTTACGACGATTGTAAGAAATATAAATTTTTCAAATCGTGGTAAAATCGTCCCTAATTAGGGACGATTTTACCACGATTTGAAGAAATATATATAATACAAATCGTCGTAAAATCGTCCCTAATTAGGGACGATTTTACCACGATTTGTATTATTATAAATAATAAAAAAAAAGATTAAAAATTAGGAGGATGCTCGCCATGGACGGACGTCCCGGTGTGGACGGGAGATGTCCGGAAGGCGAAGCCGAACCGGAAGTCGAGCCTTCCCGGAAGCCCTCTTCTTCGCCAACATCTGCATGTAGTCCGACGGTAAGGTCTTCCCTCTCCTAGGAGCCATATATAAAGTATCTGCCAAAAAAACATTAAATATTTAAATAATAAACATTAAGTATTTAAAAATTATTAAGTATTTAAAAACTAAACATTATATAAGTATTTTAATGACATAGTATTTTAAAAACTAAATATTAAGTATTTTAATATTAATTATGTATTTTAAAAACTAAGATTAAAAATTAATTATGTTAAGTAATAAGTTTTAAATATTTTAAAAACTAAACATTAAGTATTTTAATAATTAATTATATATTCTAAACATATAATTCTAAAATCTGAATCCTAAAACTAAAATCCGAGCCTAAAACTAATTCCAATTCCTAAAACTAATTCCAAATCCTAAAACTAAATTCCAATTCCTAAAACTAATTCTAAAATCCGGTTTTAAAACACATATATTAAAAATATTTACCTTTGGGGATGTTGAAAAAGAGTGAAAGTTGTAGAGTTTTAGAGAGAGAAAACTTTAGAGAGAGATAGAGATTTAGAGAGAATGAGTGAAAATGAAAAATTTTGGTCGACTATATATAGATTCGAAATCGTCGTAAAATCGTCGTAAATTTACCACGATTTTACGACGATTACTTTATAAATCGTTGTAAAATCGTGGTAAATTTACCACGATTTTACAACGATTACCTTTTAAATCGTTGTAAAATCGTGGTAATCGTTGACGTTGACAACCTCGTACAAACAAAACTCCTGAGGATTTGACGTTTAGAGTTTCATTTTTGGTCGTAAATTCGTTGTTAAATTACCACGAATTACCATCGATTTTGTGTGAATCGTCGTAAACTCGTGGTAATTTTACCACGAATTTACCACGATTCATTACACTAAATGGATTTTCTTTGAAATTCATCTGCCATTTGACTTCATGTTGAATATAATTATGATATTGTATGCATATGAAATCATACTAAATCATATGATTGCGAGAAAAACAAGTTTTGGTAAAATTAGAACATATAGACATATTAACCACAATATATATAATACACTTTATCTTAAACTTTATAAATTCTAAGAATATGTAACAAAACTTATTGATAAGCAATTTTAACATTGTTTTTATAGTTATTCATTAACTTTAGAGGTCTTAATGAGTGTTTGTACGTAATATAAAACATATTTTTGAAAATGTTTGGGGTTTAGGGGTTTATACAAAATGACGTTGTAAAATCGTGGTAAATTTACCACGATTTTACAACGATTACCTTTTAAATCGTTGTAAAATCGTGGTAATCGTTGACGTTGACAACCTCGTACAAACAAAACTCACGAGGATTTGACGTTTAGAGTTTCATTTTTTGTCGTAAATTCGTTGTTAAATTACCACGAATTTCCATCGATTTTGTGTGAATCGTGGTAAATTCGTGGTAAATTTACCACGAATTTACCACGATTCATTACACTAAATAGATTTTGTTGAAATTCATCTGCCATTTGACTTCATGTTGAATATAACTATGATATTGTATGCATATGAAATCATACTAATTCGTATGATTGCACAAAAACAAGTTTTGATAAAATTAGAACATATATACATATTAACCACAATATATTATAGTACACTTTATCTTAAACTTTATAAATTCTAAGAATATGTAAACAAAACTTATTGATAAGCAATTTTAACATTGTTTTTATAGTTATTCATTAACTTTAGAGGTCTTAACGAGTGTTTGTACGTAATATAAAACATACTTTTAAAAATGTTTGGGGTTTAGGGGTTTATACAAAAAACCGTTGTAAATTCGTGGTAAATTTACCACGATTTTACGACGATTTCGTTTAAAAGCGTTGTAAAATCGTGGTAATCGTTGACGTTGACAACCTCGTACAAACAAAACTTCTGAGGATTAAAGGTCTTTAAAAGACAACGAATTATAAGATTATTCGTGGTAAAATCGTTGTAAATTTATTCGTGGTAAAATCGTTGTAAATTTCACAAATCGTGGTAAAATCGTTGTAAATTTACGACGATTTTACCACGATTTGTGAAATTTACACATATCGTGGTAAAATCGTTGTAAATTTACGACGATTGTACCACGATTTGTGAAATTTACACATATCGTGGTAAAATCGTTGTAAATTTACGACTTTTTGTATTTTGCACAAATCGTGGTAAAATCGTCGTAAATTTACAACGATTTTACCACGATTTGTGAAATTTACACATATCGTGGTAAAATCGTCGTAAATTTACGACGATTTTACCACGATATGTGTAAATTTCACAAATCGTGGTAAAATCGTTGTAAATTTACGACGATTTTACCACGATTTGTGCAAAATACAAAAAGTCGTAAATCCGTGGTAAATTTACCACGAATTTACGACGATTGTTAATTTATTTTATAAAAAAAAATTAAAATACATTATTTTCTTAAAATACATTATTTTCTTATTTATTACTCGGAGTCATCGCGACTCATGTTCGTCCTCGGAGTCAGATTCATCAAATTCGTCAGTCTCTTCGACTTCTTCTTCGTCCTCATTCACCTCTTCAGCTTCCCTATTATGTGGATCAACGAGTAAGACCATGTCCGTGTTTAGTTCTGGCGAAGGAATATCGACGGACGTGTCATTTTGTAGTGGTGATTCTTCTTCCCTGACTATGTACCCTCTCAGGGCAATTTTGATGACAGATAGCCAATGTATTCCTGTGGACTTAAGACGAGGCAACTTCTCAAATGCCCTTATTTCTGCAATTGAAATCTCCTATATCCCTCAAAAATCTCTTATGCCCCTTTTTTATTTTTTTAACTAAAAAAAATTCAAAAAAAATCGAAAATTGAAAAATATAAACCCTAAACTAATCCAGGGGTCTTGGTTTAGGGTTTGCGAACCCAAATGGTAAGATTTTAGTTTCTAAACCTTAAAAATTTTGAAAAAATCGAATTTATAATCATATTTTGATGATTTTCGGAAAAACTTTTTAAATTTGTTTTTTTATTTTTGAAATATTTTTATAAAATTCTTAAAATTAAATAAAAAATATTGTCGTTTTCAGATTTTAAAAATAATTTTTTTTGTGTCCTATAAAATTAAAAAAGCAAAAAAAATAAAAAGTGTCCTTTTTAGATTTGAAATATAGAAATAGGGACTTTTGAGAAGATGTTTCACTTAAGACGCGGATAAGGAATAAAGCTTACTTGCTCGAACTTGCGATGCAAATGTCTTTAAATCGTTGTTAAAAAGTCCCAAAATCGAAGTTGTAAATTCGTGGTAAATTAGCAACTATATAGCGACGAAATATTCTTATAAACCAAAACGTCGGTAAATCGTTGTAAATTTACCACGATTTTACAACGATTTGGTGCTTAATCGGAAAATCGTTGTAAAATCGTCGTAAATTTACGACGATTTTAATCGTTGTAACGTTTACGACGATTTTACGACGATTACCAAAATCGTCGTAAAATCGTCGTAATATCGTCGTAAGTTTACGACGATTCAAATCGTTGTAAATTTTTCGTGGTAATTTGCGCAGATTCTTGTAGTGTGTTGATGTGAGCCATTAGATCTCAAACCGAAAAGCTTGAGCAAGAGAGATCCAAGAGTTTGGTGTATCAACTTAAAAGTGATCCAAAAATAGTATGAAAATTTGTTTTCTTGATTTCTTCTTCCTTCCATCTTCTTTCTCTAGTTGGTAGAGCTATAATAATGAGTGACTTGTGCTCCCTTTTAATATATAAAAGACCCATGAGTTTTTGTTACATTTGTTATTATAAAACTGGTAATTAAAAATATATAGATATAGTTTAGTCTGATAATAACAGCTCACTTGGCGCGTCTTTTTGTAGCGTTGCATGTTCCGGTATCAAATGTGATATATTTTTTAGTATATATATTGTATTTATATCAAGATTCAGAGAATACCCCGTAAGATTTTCTTCTTACATTATTTAACTTGAGCTTGGCTAGCTATTTGTTTAAATGGTGACACGTGTAAGAGGGAAAGAGAGATTAAACACGTTTTAAACTATTAATCGTTTGGCCAGATGTTAATGGACCCCACCAAAGTAAAAAAAAAAAGGCCTATGTTTTAAGTCCTAAATAAATAAGGTTTTGAATAATGGGCCTAGCCTTACAATTATTATTGAGCATTTTAATGTGTCGCTGAAAAAAATAAATGTAGACAGCGAGATTTGAACCCACGCCCTTTCGGACAAGAACCTTAATCTGGCGCCTTAGACAAACTTAGCCATATCAACATTCGTTAAACCTTAAGTACTATAATAAATATAACATTGTCGTTTGAATTTGACTGGCCATTAACACTCGGATCATTCTCCATGCTTAGCATTCGATTAAGCACTGGTGATATAACTTAAAATTTCCACTATAAAATCTTTTCTTAAATGAACTCAATCATCCCATTACATTTTACATAATTCAAATCACAAAAGTCAAAATATGTAAAAACCAAACCCTTCAAGCTTTAACGCAACAGCCGAAACAGCTGAATATGCTTCTCCTCCTCTGTTTCAAAAAACAACCACAATACATTATTTGTCTTAAACCCATAGTGTTAATCACATAGAAGTAAGAATCTTACAGAAGGAGAATGTGGTTGGTGATGGTGGTGCCCAGGAGAAAAGTGCTGTTCGGTGGTGAGCTTAGAGGTCGTGTCATCTGTTGGTGTTGTCGCTGTTTCGGGTGGCTTAACGAGCTCTTCTTCGTTGCCAAGACTGGCTCGAGAAGGGTCTCTTTTGTTCTGTTTCCTCATCTCTCTAATCTTGGTGAAATCCATAGAGTAATCAGGTATCTTTCCTCCTCCTCCTCCTCCTTTCTGTTCCCAGTCACCAAACTGTGGCACTGATAGCCATGGTGTGTTCTTCTGCACAAAAACCAAACCAAACACAAAACCCACAAAACATTAACCAATTTTCAAAAGGTTTCATATCATAGACTTATAAAAAAGTAGAGAGGTTATTTACAAAGCGATGCATCATTGTTAGGAGGAAAGACAGAGAGAAAGGCAAAGTCTTAAACTTTATAGAGAGTGTCAATGATGAAGAAGAATCTTGAGTAAAGTTTGGATCTTTTTAAACAATCCAATAAAAGGTAAAAAACCCATTAAGAGAAAATCAAAACTTTATACTAATAAACATCGTAATGCCCAAAATCTCTGCTTACAAGATTTGGAAAAAGGAAGAAACTTTATGCCGATTTCAAGTCAATTCGTCACTATAATCACAGTATTAGTATTGGTTGGAGCTTGTTAAAGTCTAAAAACCAATGTTCGATTCCCAACAAAATATCTACACGGCACAATAAACCAAAGCAGATATCGATTTCATAGCTCAAGGATAATTTTATCGGGAATCTAACAACATAGAACAGAGACAAAACAGATACAAACAGATGTAGAAGGAGAAGAAGAAGAAGAAGGTTTATACCTCTTTACGATCTTCCTCCATAAGATTGACGATGAGTGTGTAGAAGAAAGATAGAGAGAGAAACAGAGAGGTTTACTTCCTTTTCTGATTTTGTTTTTGTTTGGTTTAGATTTTTCCTAATATATGATCCTATTTTTCAAACGAGAAGATAGAGAGTCAGAATCATCCCTGATAATATGTGAAATTATTTTTTTTTTTGTCAAACAATATGTGAAATTATTATACAGCATAAAACAGCTCAAAATAATTTATATTTAATTTAATTTAATTAAACCAATAATTAATTAGGTAGCAGTAGCCCTAAACAATTACGGAAAGTCCGATGTAGTGTGCCAAAATCACGAGAATGCCATTTATGTTTTTTTTGCTCACTTTCTTACCTTTCGGCGTTGGCTTGTATTAAAGGGCTTTGATGTTGAGGGCATAAACGTACTTTCAACAACGACGTCGTTATTAATGGGAGAAAATTAGCAGAGTTTAACCTATTATTTCAAGGGCTTTCAAGCATAATTCCACTTCAATATTCTAATATCTTTCTAGTAACAGCCGTTGTTCACTATAAGCCCATTATTAGCTAATGAGAATTATTCACTGTTAAATCCGTATTGGGCTAACTACTTAAGCCCATCCAAGTTATATTAATGAAATTCTCAGGTTCATTGTAAAACGGCGACGTTTTAGGATATCAAGACAGAAAATGAATACAGAGGGATTATCTTTCACTACTCAAATCTCTTGACAAGGGAGAGATCATTGAGCATCTTCTCAATTGCTTCATCACTGTGAGCTCTTCCTTTTGTCTACACACCATAAATTCAAAGCTTTAACATCATCTCAATAGCCCACAATGACATAAGGAAAGACTACTTTTGTCTTTAAAATGTAGATATCTGATCAACAATGATTAGACAAAAAGTAAAGTATGTGTTACCTTAAGAGAAGGAACCATTGCCACTGCCTCTTCAACAGTTTCAGGACATAGATTGCCAAGTACACATAGCTGGTTCAATAACAGACAAATGCAACAGTTTCAAGTCTTTATGCAAAAATCCAATCTCGAAAAGGTTTAAAATCTTACCTCAAACTCAGTGAGTTGATGTCTGCTCAATATTCTATGAAACTTTGAGTTAAGACAAACATGTTGCAGTAAAAATCAAATGGTATATTCTCACTAAACTCACAAGATTTAGATTAAATATGTTGTAATCCTATCAAAGCAACCATTGGTTACAAGAAAGAAAAAAAAGGATACTCTCTAACTTGTCTAACAGCATCTGGATTCTTGTACCGGCTAAACCGCTTCACATATTGCAATGACTTCTCAAACACCCTTGCAAGGAGACAAACAACATAAGCTTCTCTTCAACAAAAGAAGACTAATATTAACAACTTTGTGTAACACAAAACTAATAAGCATTAGTTTAGACTATAATATTTACAGCTTTGTACATTCTTCAATTAATTACTCTACAATATAAAAGGCTCTATTGGTTCTCCATTGCTAACAAAAATACATATTTACTTACTGAGAAACTTGATTCATAGGATCCTCTGAAACTTGCTGAAGCTGTTCATACTTGTGCTCAAGGATTAAAGATACTTCACAGTTCATTAAGCACTTTGCCTTCAAAAACTCTGTTTGTCAAATAAGAATTAGATAAAACCCATAAGTTTTAACAGAAAAAGATCCAAACTTTCAAACAAGGTAAAGCTCAACGAAGATTCCAAAGAGTGTAAACATTATAGAAAATCTTTAATCCTTAAGATAAATCCGATAAAGAGCCCTAATTTCGCCGGAGGATATGAAGAAAGAGAGAGAGAGATACCGTCTCCGATCTTGAGTTCGGCGGCGTTCTCTTCTTCTTCTCCGGACATGGCTAGACCTAAGATCTGATGAAATCCAACCTTTGGTTTTTTCTTCTCTTGTTTTTTCGTCAATATCGTATTTAAAGGCAAACTCTATATTAAAAAAAAGGAAAAAAACTAAAAAAAGGAAAATTGGTAGACGGCAGCAGAGAAAAATAAAAATAAAATAGTTTTTTCGATAAACCAAAATAAAAAAGTATCTGTTTGATTTTCGACAAAAAAAAAGAAAGAAATTTGATAAAGCAAAAGTAAAATACTTGTAGCAACAATTTCTCAAAAACATTTTTTTGTATTCACACGCCAGCTTCATTTTTATGCGACAATTTTATTTATTTTGTATAAGCAACAACCAACGTGTTTAAGTATTTATGTTTTTATGTGACACATTCTCAATATAACACTTTTGTATTCACATGTCTTAATATGACAACACAACATTATGTATTTTATTTGTATTCATGAAGAAACAAAAAACGTGAGGAAAACACTATTGTGTGTATCTAATAAATAAAAATCTAATAATAATCCACGTACATCACAATTACATAAAACTATCATATGAAAAAGGGTTCGTGTTATCATAAAAAAGGTTCATAATACCAACGACGAGTTGGTTAAGTCGGTTAAGCGCAGTCGTTAGTGATGTTGTGCTCCTGAGTTCGAACCGCGTTGGGAGCGATGATTTACGCCATTAATTGGTATTATCAAAGGCTGATCGCGGGCCTAGGGGATTGATTGGAAGGAACCTGATAATTAACTCAATCTAAAGATTCAAAGAATCTTTAAGACCGACAACCTGACAAAGATGAATTTAATCAAATCATTAAACAAGGCATCTTGTGAAGATGAATTTAATCAAATCTAGACAAGGCTTCTCGTGAGATGAATTGAATCAAATCAACACAAGGTTTAAGAGAAATCTATTGTTTATTAATTATCAAAGTCTAAATTACAAAATAAGCCTAGATGACCTATTTATAATAAATCATAAAACCCTAAAATATTCTAAATATGAATAGGAAAACATCTAAATAATACATAACAAATACAGAGAGAAATTTGGAAGATTTACAAATATCTTTATTATTTACATTATTTGTTATGTAAATCAACACCTGATTATGAGTTTCGGCTCAGAACCTCCTGGTTTAACAAAAAAAAAAAAAAAAAACTACTACGTGCTAATTAAGAAAATAAAAACTACTACGTACTTTTTAAAAAGTTAATATTGTACGACAAAAGATTTAAAATTCCCAGTTAATTTAAACGCGATTTTGATTTATTTCTGATTTGAATTCATGAGACTCCAAAGCAAGTGTAGTCCACTCAAGCCTGTGTTGGACCCTTTTCTTATAAGGCAAATCTGCTTTTCCACGACCAATCATGCAACAAGCTTGACGATGCTTCTCTCGAATATCATCTTCTTCGGTCTCATCGTCGTATTTTGAACTACCAATTTCCTTATTTGTAGTAATAACTTGTTCTTCAATTTTAGGTTCTGTAGTGTCATCTTCTAACATAAGGTTGTTGAATATTTGAGAAAGATACTCGTCTTCTTCAAACAATTTTCGAACAGAGCTAATAAGCACTTCTTCTTCTACATCTCCTGACCTAAACCGTTTCATCAAATTAATATATTCATCGAGTTTTAATGGGCTTAGTCTCTCTCCTATGGTTTTCGTTATTTCCAAAAAATACTCCTTGATGATTTCGTTATCAAACATTGTCTCTTCTCTCTACCACTTGTTTATGTTTCTATGTTTTAAGAGAAGTCTGAAGCAACAGGTCTTTAATACACATATATACACACACGGTGTGAGTAAACTTAATAGGAAAAGGATTATAAGTTCAAAATCTTATATCAGAATTTCGAAACAAATATCACCTGAATAATGACTTATTTACCCTTTCACGGATTAGGATTTTGAAGCAAATATCACATGAAATAATGACTTATATACCCCCTTTCACTTTTCTTCCAAGACGTCCACTTTAGTTAAAGGCCCAATAGTGGCCCATTATAAGAATCTGAATTTTCTTTCTTGTTCAAGGGGTTGGGATTTTTCTTTCTCAAATCTCAGATTATCGCTTCATCTCTTTAGGCTCCGATTTTTCTCCACCGTCGTTTCTCCGTGCCGTCACCGGAATTTCAACTACTTCCGATTTGAGTTGATTCGTTGTGATCTATTTTGCGATGGCGAGTTCTCGATTACACAGATCTGTTATTAGCTTTCTTTGTTCCATCGTTTAGAGTCTTTGCATCTCATCGTATTACAATTTTGGTTTCAGGGAGAAAGCGGGAAGCTCGAGGCGTCTATAGATCGTCTTTTGAACGAAGAGAAGCAGATGAGACTCGCCGAGAATGTCGCCGGAACAAGGAAAGCCGCCACTGAGATTCTGCAGCTTTGTTTCGAAGCTAAAGACTGGAAGCTTTTGAACGAGCAGATTCTAAATCTCTCAAAGAAACGTGGCCAGCTTAAACAGGTACTTTCGATTTTTTCGTTATGATCTTATAAAAGTTTTGTACATTGAGCTTCTTAGTGAACATAGATTTCTCGGATTTTTGTAGGCTGTGCAATCAATGGTGCAGCAAGCTATGCAGTATATTGAACAGACACCAGATATTGAAACACGTATTGAGCTTATTAAGACTTTGAACAATGTTTCTGCTGGAAAGGTGATTAACTAAGAAACTGATGGTGTTGTTGACTTTATTGTAGCCTTAACATTATGTGTAATAGTTTGTGTTTTGAGCTCTACATGTTATAGATATATGTTGAAATTGAGAGGGCTCGTCTGACGAAGAAGCTTGCTAAGATTAAGGAAGAACAAGGTCAGATTGCTGAGGCTGCAGATCTTATGCAAGAAGTTGCTGTAAGCGTTTTTATACCTTTCGGCTACTTCATCTATTGGGAGTCTTGTTTACTAGTTAATCCTTGTAATGTGATAATGAATAACAGGTGGAGACATTTGGGGCTATGGCAAAAACTGAGAAAATCGCATTCATCCTTGAACAAGTAAGGAGCTGTTCTTTATATTGTTGTTGTAGTTTACTATTAACAGTTATTTTTTGTTGCCAACTAATTTTCGGTAACTTTTGAAGGTCCGCTTGTGCTTGGATCGTCAAGACTATGTTCGTGCACAAATCTTGTCTAGGAAGATCAATCCTAGAGTTTTTGATGCAGATACAAAGAAAGACAAGAAGAAACCAAAGGAAGGTGAAAACATGGTGGAGGAGGCTCCTGCTGATATACCAACCTTGTTGGAGCTAAAGCGAATTTACTATGAGCTGATGATTCGGTAAGGCCTTCTCACGCTTCTTTGACACATTGTTCTTCATTTTTATCTCTGCTACTTTATTACATATATGGTTGTTTGATAAAGGACCACTCTGTCTCTCGCTTGGATTATTTGTGAACTTAATTGCTTGCTATGATTTTTTCATCATGTCACTAATGTCTTGAAGTGTTAATTCGACAATGTAGGTACTATTCTCATAATAATGAATACCTAGAAATTTGCCGTAGCTACAAGGCGATCTATGAAATCCCTTCTGTAAAAGAAACCCCAGAGCAGTGGATTCCCGTAAGGCTCAAATTATTGATTGAATTCTTAGTGGTACTACATTCCATGGTTAGTAGTTTACAATAACTTGTCTGTGATCTTCAACATTAGGTCCTGAGGAAGATCTGCTGGTTCTTGGTCTTAGCACCTCATGATCCGATGCAATCAAGCTTGCTCAATGGAACTTTGGAAGACAAGAATTTATCAGAAATTCCTGATTTCAAGTATTTTTCTTTCTCACTTAATTTGGTTTTCATTACTCTTTCAAATTCAAATGGGTTCTAAATCATGTGTTTTATTGATTTCAGGATGCTTCTAAAGCAGGTAGTGACAATGGAGGTTATTCAATGGACATCACTCTGGAACAAATACAAGGATGAGTTTGCGAGAGAAAAAAACATGGTTGGAGGTTCTTTAGGTGACAAAGCTGGTGAAGATCTGAAACTGAGAATCATTGAACATGTAAGTCTCTCCTTGAGATGAGAATCGTTGTTGTGAGCAATGGCAGTTAACTACTGTTATTAAGTTTTTCCACTTTCTCTCTGTAATCCGCAGAACATTCTCGTAGTCTCAAAGTACTACGCAAGGATAACCTTAAAGAGACTTGCAGAGCTCTTATGCCTGACCCTTGAGGTATTGTTCTGTTCTCGTGTTGCTTCTACTTCTTTAAGCTCTTTATAAAACTGTATTTGTTGGAAATTGCAATTTCAGGAGGCGGAGAAGCATCTCTCGGAGATGGTTGTGTCGAAAGCATTGATTGCGAAAATAGACAGACCGTCGGGGATTGTGTGTTTCCAGGTCGCAAAGGACAGCAACGAGATTCTCAACTCGTGGGCAGTGAATCTTGAGAAGCTTTTAGATCTAGTCGAGAAGAGTTGCCACCAGATTCACAAGGAAACCATGGTTCACAAAGTTATACTGAGACCTTAAACATGTGGTCGACTCTATCTTCATGAAACTTTTTCAGGATCTTCATTGAGTTTTTAGCATCTATCTTTCTGTCGGAAAAAAATGGAATACAATGTTTCACTTGACAAAAACTCCCAAGAAAAAAATCGTTTTTAAGTTTAAAATAACAATATAAACAAATGGGCCTTTATTAGTAGATTTAGGGCCCATTAAAGTGGCGGTTTAGTATCGTTTATGACCTGGCCTATAAAAATTATCTCCAATTCTCCGTTGTCAAGATTTAGATTGAAGAGACAGAACTAAAATTCCATTCCGTTGTTCGCTTCTCCCAATTCGGAACCCTAACGAGAAACCTAATTGACGAAATCGCCGCCTTATCGTTGACGAGGATGGAGTTTGACGAGTACGAGTATTTAGAGAAGACGGTGGAGAAAGGAGATGAATCGATTAGGGTTAAGGAAGAGAGCGGTAACGCGAAGAGCGATAGGAGTCACGGGAAGCGAGAAGGAGATAAAAATCACGAAGAAGACGGCGACGAAGATCGAGTGAGCAGACGGAGTAAGAGGTCTCGTGGAGACGGAGAGGATAATGGCGAAGGTAAAAGGGATCGGGAGAAAGAGAGGCACAGGAGCAGCCGAGATAGCAACAGAGAACGTGAGAGAGATAGGGATAAGGTTAGAGAAGGATCAAAGGAGAGGAGTAGCAAGGAGAGAGACAGAAGGAGCGATAGAGACAAAACCAGAGACAGAGAGAGAAGAGAGAGGGAGAGGAGAAGCAGCAGTAGATCTCGAAGGGAAGAGAGGGAACCTGAAATAATTGAAAGAGGAAGCAGGTTTGTTTGATTGATTTCCTTATGCTTTTATGTTATTACCAAACTTTTGTAGTAGTGTTGTTTAAATGTTTTCACGATTGTAGGAGACACAGGGACAGGAAAGATGAGCCTGAAGCAGATCCAGAGAGAGACCAAAGAACTGTTTTTGCGTATCAGGTAGATTCTTCTTATACACTTGGTTAATAATGAGGTGTTTAAAAGAAGCCACATTGTTAAGTTTACTAATTTAAGCTAACCTATCTGGTTTTGTAGATGCCTCTTAAAGCAACCGAAAGAGATGTCTATGAGTTCTTCTCCAAAGCCGGCAAGGTCAGTTACTTTTTGCCTTACTTTTTGTGAATTGTTTTTCAGGGCTTAGTTAGTTTAGGGCGTGAAGGTATTGATATTACTCCATGACCATGAGTCTCAGTTTTTTTCGGGTGGTGGATTGACTTTGTTCTTATTATTCTCTTTTCCTTTGTAATTTCAGGTGAGGGACGTGCGGCTGATCATGGACAGAAATTCAAGACGATCAAAAGGAGTCGGGTATGTTTTTTCGGTTTCTATGAATCTTAGTCTGTGTATGTCAGTGTGGCACTTCGTATGAAATATTCTGCTTATTCAGTTTGCTCTGCAATTTCAAGAACTCGATTTAAATGTATTCTTAGATTCTCTAGCAATGCGATAATGATGAAGATGATGGCAATACCTTGCACACTTGTTTAAACAATTCTGCATGGTCAAGGTAGATGTCAGAAAACCTGAATTCTATTTGAGTTGTTACTTTTCATTGCAAGCCCGATAAGGAAGGAAGGAATCCAATAGCCTATATTTCTTATTCAGACTCTTTGTTCGATGATTCCTCTTAGCCTCTGATGCTTTCCCGGTCCTCTGTTCGGGATATTCACTGATGGAGAAGCTTGCTTCTGACACTTTATCTTTACTGTTGTTTTAGATGTTACTATAGTTCGTTTTACGTGATGGGCTAACATTTTCTATTAATCTAGGCCTCCAATTCCACCAAAAGAGACTCAGCTTGAATCCCCACACTAAAGTTTTTTGTTTCCATCTTCTCTTTGCTACATGCTTTGTAAGTTTCTTTCTGACATTTTGTCCTATGTGTTCTTTAAGTCAAGTATATCTCTTTTTGGTCTTGCAGGTATATTGAGTTTTATGATGTGATGTCAGTTCCAATGGCCATAGCTCTGTCCGGACAGCTGTTTCTTGGACAACCTGTGATGGTTAAGCCATCTGAAGCTGAAAAGAATTTGGCTCAATCTAACACCACTACGGGTGTTGGCGGCACTGGCCCTATAGATAGGAAACTGTATGTTGGGAACCTACATTTCAACATGTCAGAGTTGCAGCTTAGACAGGTGATGTTAATTTTTTCGGTTTTTGACATCCCCTCTCCTTATAGTTGTCAAGGTTGATGTCTTGTTGGGTTTCTTGAACGATTTTTAATTACTTATGTACACTCAAACTCATCATTGTTTCCTTTTCTTTATCAGATTTTTGAGCCGTTTGGTCCTGTTGAGCTTGTTCAGCTACCACTTGACCTTGAAACTGGACAGTGTAAAGGTTTCGGATTTATCCAGGTTAGTAGAACCAGTTATTTATTAGTCGATGCTCTTTTGCTTTGTTACTACTCACTTATATTGATTTCCCTTCCATAGTATGCTCAACTTGAACATTCAAAGGCGGCAGAATTTGCTTTAAATGGAAAACTGGAGATTGCTGGTAGGACAATTAAGGTGAGTTTTCGAACTCCTTGACTATTGATATTTTTTTTGGACTTGCATGTATCCTAAATATAGCATTTTCCTAGGTTTCCTCTGTCGCTGATCATATTGGTGCCCAACAAGACGCTAATCCAAAAACTGCTGATTTAGATGATGATGATGGAGGTGGACTGGTAAAAGCTAGAGAACATTGCCCTTGTACCTTTTCTCTTTTTTTTAATGCTGGTACGTTAACCACTCTCTCTGTGTGACAGACTCTAAATGCACAATCGAGGGCAATGCTTATGCAGAAGCTGGATCGTACAGGTATCGCAACAAGGTATGTCTCTCTAGTATGCATCTTTTTTTTTGCTCGTGTAGATCACTAAAATTTTAAGATTGTGCTCATCTCCTCACTAACACATGGTATACGCAGCATTGTTGGCTCTCTTGGAGTACCTGCGCTAAATGGAACAGCTTATAATCAACCAGGCATGAATCCTGGTTTCCCTATGTCAGTGTTTCCGACAACAGCTGTCCCGTCTCTTGTCACTGAGCCTGTTGGTCAGCCAAGTGAATGTCTTTTACTGAAGAATATGTTCGATCCTGCAACCGAGGTCCTTTCTTGCTTCTTTCCTCGTTTTGGTTTTTGATCTGTTGAATAAAACACCGAGCATAATTAGGTGCTGGCTCTTTATTATAAATATTATTAAACATTTATAATGGTTAATTTGTTGCAGACGGAACCAGATTTTGCTGAAGATATTGCAGAAGATGTTGAGAATGAATGCTCAAAGTATGGCAGCGTCAAGCATATATATGTAGACAAGTAAGTTAGTTAAGCATACTTGGCTCTTTGAGGTTATATAGACAGAAAGGTGATTTATGAATGAATCTGGTAAAAAAAAAACGCAGGAACAGCGCAGGTTTTGTGTATCTGCGGTTTGAAACGGTACAAGCGGCTGCTGCAGCACAAAGAGCAATGCATATGAGATGGTTTGCACAAAAGATGATATCTGCAATTTTCATGGTTAAAGACCAATCAAATCCCTTGCTTTCTTTTTCATCTGTTTCTTCTAAAGTTTGACTGAATGAGTGTATTATGTTTATATTGCAGCCTCCACATGAATATGAAGCCAAGGCCAAGGCGTAATTTGCAAGTCAAGCCAGGTTCTCTTGTTGGTATAAAAACTAGACCGTACTGCGATCCAAATTTCAATCTCTTGTCTGAGACTTGTTACAAAGATGAAAAAACCAATCAAAAACGTTTCCTTTTTTTTTGTTTGTACTCACTACTCAGGTAACTCTCTCGTATATTTATTTTCTTTGCATTAAAATATAAAACGGTACTATTATATTAACTAAATTACCTAAGCCGCTCTGTGTAACGGTTAATTAATGATCTTAAAAATTTTATGCTGATGTTATATTTCGCCGGTGTGACGACTAGTGGCCGTCACTCATATGCTGGAATACTTTTATGGATCTCACTAATATGGGACTTATAGGCCCATTAATCAAAGTGTTAAACATGTACTATTATTTGTTTACTCTGTAATTAAAAACTAGAAAAAGGAAAGCACCATTATTGAAAACACTCATCTTTCTCTCACTCTCTCTCTCTCTCTCTCTCTCTCTCTCTAAGCTATTCATCTCCCTAACCACAACAAACCAACTTGCTTTTGCTTTGGTCTTGTCTAGGGCAAGAGCATCCTCATTAAACACCAAAATCCCTTTTCTTTTACTTTGTATTTTTTTTTATTTTAACGGATAGGAATAAAACTTGAAGAAGAGAGAAGGAAACAGCAATAAAAATTTGGAATATTCCCATTCATCTTCCTTGTTTCCATTTCCTTAATTGACCTATCTATCTCTGTAACCTTCTCTTTCTGTTTTCTTCTTCCTTCTTTTGTCCTTCCTTCCTCGTTAACAGTAAAAGCTTCATCAAAAGCTCCAAAGACTCCTCCTTTAATCTCAATTCTTATTTGTTTTATCTTCAAAAAAACGTTTGAATCTAAAACTTTGTTGTTGGGTTCGTTTTTTAATCCATTAAAACTCCGATTTATCGAATTTGAATTTTATCTCTACGATTTCTTCTTTTAGATCCAAATCCGTGTCTCTGTTTTTATTGATTATTATCTCGTTGCGGCGGTAATGGATTTGGATGATTTCCGATCGGTTATGGACAACGCCGGTGTCGATGTTTGGACATTCATCGACACTGCGATTCTTGTCGCGTCGCTTGATTACGGCCATGAGCTGAAACAACGCAGAGATAACATCGTCGAGCGTCTTTACGCGACCTCCATGGCTATCAAATGCAGAAACTGCGATTTCGGCGTTACTGAAGCAGCGGTTGCTCAGGTTAACGAAGATGATGAAGAAGAAGAAGAAGTAAGAGAGAAATCTGCTAATGGTGGTGAAGAAGACGATGAAGATTTCGATCCGTTTGCTGGTTTGTTCGATGATGAGCAGAAGAGTATCGTTGAAATCAAGGAGAAGCTTGAAGATCCTGATCTGGTTCTTTCTTATACTCTAAATGATTGTTTCTTTTTTGTTTTTGTGTTTGGTTTCTGTTTTTAAAGACATAATCTTTTGTTTGTGTTTCAGTCTGAAGAAGCTTTGGTTGAATTGCTTCAGAATCTGGAAGACATGGACATAACATTCCAAGCTCTTCAGGTTTTATAATCGAAATCCGAATATAAGCACTCTTTGAATTCTTCATAGCTTATGAGATTATAATGATGTGTGGACTATTTAGGAAACTGATATTGGGAGGCATGTGAATAAAGTTCGGAAACATCCATCGAACAATGTCCGGATATTAGCTAAACAGCTTGTCAAGTTACTTACAATCCAGATTCATCAACATTCTTTGTCTTGCTCAAACTTCAACTATTAAGAAGATTTTCTAATTCAATTTGCTTGTGTCTCTACAGAAAATGGAAAGAAACAGTAGACGAATGGGTCAAATTTAACCAGCCTGGCGATATCGAGCCTCCGAGTTTGATAGGTATTTAGAATCTCATTCTTATCTTTCCTTAGAAAGAGATCTCAGAACAATCGATATCTTCATTTGTAGCCGATGAGGACTCACCGCAACAGAAAGAGAAAGGTCTTTACAACGGTAATCGCCAACAGGTAACTAAAACCTGAATCTTTTTTTTTGGTTAGTCATTGAGCTTCAATTCCTAAATTATTTTCTCTGTGGCAGGTTTCTGATTTCGGGTATTCACCGGTTCCTCAAAGTAAGTTACTGATCAAGAAGATCTCTATACATTTGTATTGAAGTAAAGCTTATTCTTTTGCCGGTTTTCAACAGATGGGTACTCTGGTTCAAGCAAGAAGAGTAATGTAACCGAGCCAGAGAGAAAACCAAGACCTGTAGCTCCTCCTCCTCCTCCTAGAAGAGAATCTCCTTCACCAGCTAAACCGTCTCGTCCTTCTCCTTCTCAACAAGCCATTCAGGTACATTGCAAAACCAGATCCTAATATCGGTGTTTAAACACTCTTAATGATTTTTTTTGTTTGGGAATTGCCAGAGGGAGAAAGAGCATAAAGAAGTTGATTTCGACTCAGTGAGGAAAAGGCTATTACAAAACTACAGACAAGCCGAGAATGGTAATCAAACATTCTTCTGTTTTAGTGTTTAGTTGTCTCTACTTGAATGGATAGTGTTTGTGAATGCAGCTAAGAAGCAGAGGACAGTGCAGGTGATGGATATTAAAGAGATACCTAAACCAAAGAAAGGTGGGTTTTATCCAAGAAAAGGTGGAGGAGGCAGTTCTCAAGGCGGTGGTGGTAGTAGACGCTGGTAAGATGTTGATTTTAAGAGTTTACTGAAACAAAGAGGAAGAAGAGAAAGAAAGCAAAGCAAAGAAAAAGACAGAGAACAGAGAGCTCTGTTTTCTTATATAGAGACAAACTAAACTGTGAAATCTAAAAAATGGATTTCATTAATTTGGAATTAAAGTTGGTTGGTACACTTGTTTTTCCAATTTTTTGTTGTTACCACTATTTACTATTTTTCTGATATAGAAACATAATTTTCATGAATAGTAGATTTTATAAAATCAAGATTACCACATTTATTTGTGTTTTTACACAATTTTTAGTGTTTTTTCGTGCTGGGTTA